>CM066032.1:1127526228-1128726228 GCA_033557465.1 Ichthyophis bannanicus | reverse complement strand
TATCTCCCCTCAGGGTCGGTTATTTACCAACCCTACTTTCTCAGGAACAGGGGAACCCTTCTCCCCAGCCTCAAGATGCTCCGCTTGACGGTATGGAGGCTGAGAGCTTTGTCCTTTTGCACTTAGATCTCCAAGAGGACCTGTTGCATGTGCTATTATCTTCTAGAAAAATTTTAACCAGACCTTCTTACACTTTTAAATGGCACAGGTTTTCCATCTTTTTTCATAACACTATATCCTTTCACATGTCCCATTCTGGACTTACTCCAATACCTGCTCCATTTGTCCTCCTCTGGTCTTAAGACCAACTTGGTGCAGGTACATTTATCCACCATTGGGGCCTCCTACCATACTTTAGGAACAGCCCTATCTTGGTGCACCCCTTAGTAGTCAGATTTATGCATGGCCTTCTCCTGACCAAACTGCCTTTCCGTCCACCTTCCACACCATGGGATCTAAATGTTCTTGCACAACTCATGCACAGTTCCTTTGAACGAGTGGTTTCAGCTCCTTCTTTTCCTTATAGCAGTCACTTCATCTCAAAGAGTCAGTGAACTGCAAGCTTTGGCGGACTTTGTTCCGTATACCACTTTTCACCATGACAAGGTGGTCCTTCGCACGCATCCTAAGTTCTTACCGAAGGTCGTCTCCTCCTGCCCCCTGAACCCCTGTCTCACTATGAACATTTTTTCCAAGGCCTCACACCGGCCAGATTTCATACCCTAGATTGCAAGAGAGTATTTGCATTCTATCTAGATTGTACTAAGGACTATGCCAATCCTCTCAGTTGTTTGTCTCTCTTGACCAGTCATCTGGGGACACCAGTGTCCAAAAGAACACTTTCAAACTGGCTAGCAGATTGCATATTCTTCACTTCTTCACAGTCTGGGTTGTCTCTTCCACACCGTGTGATAGCTCATACAGTCAGAGCCATGGCTACTACTGTAGCTAATCTCCGGTCTGTCCCTAACTCAGATCTTCCAAGCGGTGACATGATCTCCCTGCATGCCTTCGCAGCTCACTATTGCCTGGACAAAGACTTCACAGCTGATGCTCAATTTGGACAAGCTGTTCTGTGTAACCTTTTTCAAATTTAAACAACTTGCTCACCCCCCATCTATCTGGCAAGGAGTGCTCTGAATGGGCTGAGTCTGTCTGATCACTGCTACAACCTCTAGCTGCGCCAGGATTCTTCTCTCACTCAGCGGTTGTCCTGGGCTGGGGAGTCCCATATGTGAAGACTGACTTCCTGGTTGTTCCTGGAGATAGTGTAGTTACTTAACTGTAACAGGTGATCTCTGGGAACAGCAGGAATTGGTCTTCACAACCTGTCCACCTCCCCATCAAGTTGTTCCATTTTTTCTCATTCCTAGTATACAAAGATTTTTATATCTTCAGGAAAAAGCAGGAATGTGGTCTTCACATATGGGTGATGTCGGCACCGATGGAGCCTGCGTGGGAATGCTCCCCAGCATCCAATAGGGAAAGCTTTTGGGAGCATCTCATGTGCCTGCATAGCTGCTTTCCCGCCTTTCCAGCTCTCCCTCCTCAGTTCTTTGTTTTCCGCTGAGCCGACAAGAAGCAATTCCTGTCACTGCAGGAAATTTGATTTTTTTCTTATTTTGTTGTGGTCGCGTCTGCCTTTCTGTCGACGCTGGTACTAACTATGTCGGTGCTCATTTTCTTTCTTTCTTTGTATCTTTATTTCTGTAAAAAAAAAAAAAAACCCTTTTAAGAGAATCCCTTCCCTCAGGGCCCATCAATGCCATATTAGGCTTTGGCCTTGTTTTCCAAAATGGACAAACCAGCTAGTGGTTTTAAAAAGTGTTCCAAATGTGGCAGTACAATTTCAGCCACAGACACCCATGACTGGTGTCTAAAATGTTGGGGACCGGATCATCATCCGAATGGCTATCCTCTCTGTAGGAAGATGACAAAGAGGCCTGCAGAACAGAGCTGCGAAACTCGGCACCCTCTTTGCCACCAATGCAATGTCCGTAGCATTGACGTCATCAAGAGCTTCATCTTCCTCCCAGGGATCTCTGGTATCGAAACTCAGGTCTTCGTTGAACACTAGCTGGCCCTCCAAGGGTAGATCTCCTAAGCATCGAGATGCTCTAGGCGTTGCCCTGGAGGGAGGTACACCGGCCAAACAAAGCCGGCGGGAGGTCCTTGCCTCCAAAGCATTAGTGAGGTCCCAAGATGTTCCCGAGGCCTCTACCTCTGGAGAGCTCTTGGTGCCATGCTCAGGGATCATGGCCTGCAACTCAGGTACCAATACCCAGGCATCAGCAAGTTCCATGGATCAACGTATCCTGGCTATTGATGGAAGCTTAGCAGCTTCTGTACTGGTAAAGCCTCTACAGTCAATTCCCCAGCCATCGGTATCAACATCAACATTTTTACCACTTACCACGCTACCTCCTATGCCGGCCCTCGAGTCGGTCTCCAGTACCGAGGTTCCACACAAAAACTTTCCGATGCCGATTTCAAGCAATATCGAGTACGGGCAGAGTGTGAGCACACAGCCCGTCGATCGAGTCTTCGGACTCTGATTCGTCGGATGATGAATCAACTGGTACAAGGGAAATGAGAATACTGCCAGAGGATCCATCTCCATCCCCACAACGTTGCTTGTCCCCTCCGGAGAACATGTCTTTTCAAGATTTTATCCGCGATGTTGCTTGGGGCCTCTCCATCTCAGTGACTCCGTAGAAGGAGTCTAGGAGCTTGAAATCCTTCAATACCCTGCAACCCCAAAGGAAGCTGCTATTGTTCCTATTCATCGAATACTTCACGACCTTATGCTTCGAGTGTGGGAGACACCCTTAACCATCTCTCCACATACTCGAAGGCTCAATACTATGTGCCAGCTACCGGAGTGCCCCGGCTTCCAGAAGACTCAATTACCACACCATTCCATGGTGGTGGACTCTGCAATATGTCGAATTTAAAAGTGCCAAAACGCATTCCTTTAATCCTCCATGCAGGGAATCGAGAAAACTCGATGCTTTTGGTTGTCGAAGTTTTCAGACCTCTGTTATCAGCCAGAATCGGATCCTACGTACTGTACATGGGTATGTTTCTTAGAGAGGTGGCTAGGGATTTGGAATTGATGGCTGCTCTCCTCCCTGATAAGAGAACTGATTATCTCACCCTGGTGAAGCATTCCCAAAATGTTCCCAAATTTGTTAACAGGGCAACGTTTGACTGCTTTGAATGCATCAGCAGAACTTCAGCTATATGCATTGGTGCACGCAGGATCGCTTGGCTGCAAGTCTCTGATCTTGAACAGTGGGTTCAAGACAAGCTGGGTAATATACCTTGCATGGGTGAAAACCTTTTTGGCAAAGATTGGCAGGATAAGGCATCTCAATTAGAGTCCGAGAACACCACTCTAAATAGACTTTCTAGATCAACTGCTAACCCAGCTAAGAAGAAGATAGCAAAGAAACCCTTTTTCAATAAGAAAAAGTAGTATTGCACCATAAACCATTATTAAGAAGGGACCCAAGATATCAATGCTTGACCCAGTACAAGCATTGCGGAACCTGTGTCTTTTGAGGAAACTGCTAGGTATGTATGACCTAGATTGGCCACTGTTGGAAACAGGATACTGGGCTTGATGGACCTTGATCTGATCCAGTATGGCATATCTTATGTTCATCTTACAACCCTGCGGTGCACTGTCCTGTCCATGCTCCTTAAAAAGGGCAACAACCAAAACAGCAAAGAGAGGCTCCCAGGTCTCAGCCAACCCATCAGACCTAACCTCCTCAGGGTCTTTGACTCCTTTCTGGAGAACATAGCCATCCTGCCTCTGGAGATTCCATATCCCATCTGCATCCCTGGTAGACTGTCACTTTGCCCACAAGTGGCATCTTGTAACATCAGAACACCGGACTCTCTCTGTAGTCAGGGAGGGGTACAAAATTCACTTCCGAAATCTATCCCCCAAATCTCCTCCAAGAGAGTTCTTCTCAACCCCCTCTCACCACTCTGCTATTGCAGGAGGTCATCTCCCTTCTCTCACAGGGTGCAGTAGAGGAGATGACACTCTCCCAGCAAGGTCTGGGCTTCTATTCTCCTTCTTCATTCCAAGAAGACAGGGATACAGGCCCATCCTGGACATCAGAAAACTTACAAGTATCTACTGAACATTTTGGGAATGTTCTACTGAACATTTTGGGAATCAGTTCTCTTATCAGGGAGGAGAGGAGCCATCAATTCCAAATCCCTAGCCACCTCTCTAAGAAACATACCCATGTACAGTACATAGGATTTGATTCTGGCTGATAACAGAGGCCTGACAACTTCGACAACCAAAAGCATCGAATGTTCTCGATTCCCTGCACGGAGGGTTAAAGGAATGTGTTTTGGCACTTTTAAATTCGACATATTGCCGCTTCCACCACCATGGAATGGTGTGGTAATTGAGTCTTCTGTGGCTGAAATTGTGCAAGTGACAGTCTACCAGGGATGCAGATGGGAAGTATCTACTTCGGGAGAAATTCAAGATCTCCCTAGGTACTCTTCTCCCCTATCTCCAGAGTCAGGATTGGCTCTGTTCTCTAGATCTAAAGGACGCATATATTCACATTCTTATCCACGAAGAACACAGAAGGTTCCTGAGTATCTCCAGGAACAAGCAGGAATGAGTCTTCACATATGGGTACATCGGTACTGACGGAGTCTGCGCGGGAACGCTTCCCAGCGTCTAATCAGAAAGCCTTTGGAAGCATCCCACCACGCCTGCGTGCTGCCTTCCCGCCTTCCCAACTGCCTCTCCTCAGTTTTCGTTTTTCCACGGAGCCGGCAGGACGTCCTGTCACCGCAGAAATTTTTTCTTTTCTTTTTTAGTTTTCTTGTGGTCGCGGCTGCCTTCCCCGACGCCACCGGTACCGCCAGTGTTTCTTTTTTCTTTTCTTGTAAAATGTTTTTCCTTTTTAAGGAATAATTTTCCTCCTTAGTGTCTCACGGTTTCTCAGGCCGTCTAGGCCTTTCCATTTTCCTCCATGGAACCGCCAGCCACTCTTCCCAAGAAATGTACAAACTGTGGCGGTACAACCTTATTTTTAGACACTCACAATTGGTGTCTAACCTGCTTGAGGCCTGACCATTTTCCTCCGGAGCCCTCGGGCAATAGTATTGTGAGAAGAAGTTCTCAACATCGAGTTCCCCTCGACACGCGGTCACCATCCAACTTCAGGGCATCGACCATATCTTCTTCTACACAGGATCAGGTAACCCAAAAACAGTCTTAAGACTAGCCAGTCCTCGAGCGGCAGTTCTCATGCACAGCATAGAGATGCCTACGGCCTTGTCCTCGAGCATCCACTGGCTTCAAAACTCCAGTGGGAGTCTTCGGCCTCCAAAGCCTGTGTGGGGTTTCAGGTTGTTCCTGAGGTTCACCCCTCACAGAACATACCTGAGCCATGCCCGGTGGTGGCATCCGCTTCGAGCGGTACCGATACCCCGGCATTGGCAATGGTGTTGGATGAAACATTCCTCACCAAGGATTGTCGTCTGGCATCCTCGATACCTACGGGGCCGATGGATACGCTCCAGACCGACCTTCCAGTATCGGTACCAGCACCGATACTAGTATCGACGTCGGTACCCTCCAGACGTGCATCGATAGACTCGCTTCCTTCGATGCCGAGTCTGGAATCGATCTCCAGTCTGGATGACTGGGTACCGACTTGACTTGGTACCGACACCCGTCTGTACCGAAGGCTCGGTTCCAATAATTCGGATCCGCAACTCTAGGTTCCTCCGATACTGTTCAAGTTGCCACCAGCTGGCCTTCATCCACCGGTATCAGATACGTTACCGAAGTCGGTACCGATATCCACATTACCATTGCTGTCGGTGCCTTCCCTGCTTCT
Organism: Ichthyophis bannanicus; assembly: GCA_033557465.1. Taxonomy (NCBI): domain Eukaryota; kingdom Metazoa; phylum Chordata; class Amphibia; order Gymnophiona; family Ichthyophiidae; genus Ichthyophis; species Ichthyophis bannanicus. The sequence continues at coordinate 1,128,720,340 of CM066032.1, read as the reverse complement.
CTCGTCAGGCTCGCTTCCCTCGATACCGAGTTTGGAATCGATCCCTAGCATGGACGATGTGCTACCGACTGTCGCTGGTCCTGACCTGCAGTACCAGCGACCATCCTCTAAGGATCCCATACTGCACCATTCAGGATCTTCTATTCCTATATACTTGGATAGATCCCTCGGTGCCAACGCTAGTTCTTCATCAGATCTAGCCTATCCAAAGGAAGTTTCCTCTGGGGATCCTTCTTTTCAGGCTTTCCTCCTGGATATGGCAAAATCACTTGCCATTCCTTTTCCTGGACAGGATCCTACACAAAGGAATACAGAATTCCTCTTTATTCCTGGCAAAGCAAAGGAGAACATAATGCTTCCTTTGCATCATTCCTTGCAGGATCTCCTTCTACGAATGTGGGAAGCTCCTTTAAAGGTACCCCCACCTTCCAGAGCAACTGATCTTCTATATCAGGTGCCCTCCTCTCCAGGGTTTCAAAAGACTCAACTTCCTCATCATTCCTTTGTGGTAGAATCAGCAATGAGGCGGGTGAAGAGTACTAAAAAGCACTCTTATCCGTCAGGTCGTGAGTCTAAGACACTAGATGCCTTTGGACATCAAACCTTCCAGGCATCCATGCTTTCAGCAAGAATTCTCTCATATATTTTTTATATGGGTCTGTCTCTTGAGGTCACAAGGAAATTACATCTTTTGACTCCTTTTCTTCAAGAGCCCAAGAGTGCAGACTATTCCTCACTGGTTAGTCATGCTCAAAATATCTCTAGGTTTCTTACTTGTGCTTCCCTAGACTCCTTTGAGCCTGTTAGCAGGACTTCTGCTATAGCTATAGGGGCACGGCGTAAAGCCTGGCTCCAAGCTTCAGACTTGGACAAATGGGCACAAGTTAGACTGGGGAATACTCCTTGCACTGGAGAAAATCTCTTTAACAAGGAGTCTTTACTCCAGGTTGCTCAGTTAACAACTGACTGTCCTGTTTCTAGAGGCTGTCCTACGCCTTCTGCTTTCCCAGTAGGTTGGAAATGTCCTACCAAACTTTCTTCCCCTAGGGGGAGAAGGTTTTATCTATCATCTGTCCATCACACAGATGTTCCCAAACAGGGGAAACATTGCCCTGGTCTGAAGAATCCACAACCTCAACAGGGTCAACAAACCCAGCACTCTCAGGGTTTCAAATAGATCATTGTCCCTCTTGGTTGGTGGTTATGGTGGCAGTCTGCTTCTTTTCACTTGAAGTATCTGCACTAATTTTTATCCTAACCTTCCTAGATATTTCTTCATGAGACATCTTTTCTCTAACTCTGAGTCTTTATGATGCTCATGCCCATACTTAACAGATTTTCCATTCCTCTTGGAGGAAAGAGAGGTAACAACAGTTGTTTCCCTGTACTGGCATGTATCATCTCATCTGTCAGAGACTTCCTCCATAGTTGGTCTCTTGCAACTCTCTTACCTCCCTCTTACTACAACATTGGTTGGTAAGAGGGGCTCTTTTAAATGGGTAAGCCCCTATGGTCCTCTACCTATTCTACCGGGGGCTTCTACCTTCTGGAGGAGTTTCCCCCCCTTGTTACCTTAGGGCAGCTCATCAGACAATAGGAAGTCCTACCATGTCTGTTCTTTCTTTTTCCCAATCTAAAAAAGGAAGAGGGAAAACAAATTTTTCCACGCTGCCCTGGTAGTTGCTGCAGATACAGCAATTCCTACTGGTTAAGCCACTGGTTTTGTTCACCACACAACCAGGGCTTCCCATCCACTAGCAATCCTCCTAGCCTCACTGCTAAGTCCCAAACAGGTTCGTAACCTCGTTTGGGAAACCCTATTATCACAGTCTGGTTGGTTGCCTTCTATTCTTTGCCCCCTTGACTTTGGCAGAATAGCTGGTTGCCTGCTGGCTTTCTACAGCCAGTTTTTTCTTCTAACCAACCTGCAGCATGCTCTCTGCATCTCTACAGAGTAGCTTTGCACTATGGGCCCTTGTTAGAGAGCATTAGTATCTGGCCTAGCAGATAACCCCAGATGGTTAGGAGGGGTTCCCCCAGTCATCTTCCATGTCTGGCAGGTATTCCCTATCCTTACCATCTCATCTTAAATCTCTTTTGAGGCATAAGCCTCAGGCCTTTCATTACGTGAAAACCTCAAGGAGGGCCAATTTCCTGACTTGGCCCATATCTCCTTGAATCTTCTAGTCAGAGATAAACTTCTTCAATAGCAGCTAGAGGATGCCTAATACCCATCTTGCTCTCATAGGTGGCTCACTAGGGTATCTTCCTCCAGGGGCGTCCTCTATCCATTCTCCATACTGCAATTCTGGAGAGATCTGGACTTCCTGTCTGCAGACTGAAGTTATCCTCTGCAATTTTCACGTAAGCCATCCTGGTTATTCAAGAACTCAAATTCTGCAAAGACTTCAGACTTCTTGTCAGGGAAACCTTTCCTCTGACTCTGCCAGTCATAACCAGGAAAAGAGGATTCTCTATGTATCTATTCAAGCAGGTATCAACCTTCTTGCTGTCAGATAAATCTTCCTCTCTCCCTAGGGGGGGATGAGGTTCTATGGACATCTCTCCATCCATACACCTGGAGACAAGTGTCTATATGCCTGCATATTCATATAAGTATATATAGATATATATAGATACATATATATACTTATATCTATCTGTGTGTCTTCTGCCCATACATCTCTTTATACATATATGCATCTATACCCTGTAGGTGTATATATTTATACATATATATTTATAGATATATTTTTTGATAGATAAGTAGATGGATACAGATCTATCTGTTAGGTTCAGATATCCTTACATTCCTATATGATCCTGACAGATGGGCACTACCCCTATTAATGCTGTGCCAGCATATTTAGGGGGCTACACTATAACCACTTCCTGTGGTAATTAACACACTTTTTCCTTACAATAACCTTTTAAGGTTTAGGTACTCCTGAAGCTCTCCATGTCCCTTTCTTCTTTCCTAATTGATCCCATTTAGGAAAGACATTGTGGAGCTTCAGGTACTCTAAAGCTCAACGCTCCTGAGTCTGTCCTTCCTTCTTATCAGATACAAGGGTCTCCATACCCTTTCTCCCCTACATGGACTGATTCCAACCCCAGTCCAGTTGGATCAGATTCATTTTTTCTCTTGGTCCAGGGTTTGTACTATTTTTGGACCAAAACAGCTTAAGCTTTCTTTAGTATCTTCTGCGGCTCTGCTGAAGCTCTACCTCTTATACTACCCCAGTTTTTTTTCCCTGGGGTTATTCTCACCCTGAAGGGTTCTGACCTTCACTTGTTTTTTCTACTTTTATTACCTCTACCTCTCAGTGAGGTACCCCTTGAGCACAATCACTGGCCCTTCTAACAGATCCATATCTACCTCAGTGGACTTGTGCAGTGCCAACAAGGGAGGCCCAGATCACAGTATTATACTACTAAATGCTCTCTATACAGGGTCTTCCCCTTTTGAAGCCCTGTTCTAGCCAGCTGTTCCACAGCTCCTTTTCTGTATTCAACTCCTACCCTCCATCCCCAGGATGCCTGAGGTCCTGAGGAATAGCATGGCTCGTTCTAGACTTGCTACATGCTAGGACTCCCTCTGGGCATCTGAGCTTGGGAGTCCCTATATGTGAAGACTCATTCCTGCTTGTTCCTGGAGATAGCACAGTTACTTACCTGTAACAGGTGATCTCTGGGAACAGCAGGAATAAGTCTTCACAACCCACCCACCTCCCCTAGGAGTTTTTTCTCTATCTCTATCTTTCCCTTCCTTGCTCTCTCTTTGTCTCAGCTTTAAAACTTAACTGAGGAGAGGCAGTTGGGAAGGCAGCACGCAGACGTGGTGGGATGCTTCCAAAGGCTTTCTGATTGGACGCTGGGAAGCGTTCCCGCGCAGACTCCGTCGGTACCGACGTACCCATATGTGAAGACTTATTCCTGCTGTTCCCAGAGATCACCTGTTACAGGTAAGTAACTGTGCTTTCCTGTTCCAAGGGAAATATTATCAATGCAGAGTCCTACCTTTTGTCCTGGCCTCTGCCCCGAGAGTCTTTACAAAGTTCGTGGCAGTTGTAGCTGCATTCCTAAGGATTCTAGGGATGTTTGTCTTCCCCCTACTTAAACGACTGGCTCATTCAAGCAAGCACACCTCTAGAGGCCAATCTTTCTCCCAGACGTACCATGCAGGTACTGCAACACTTAGGATTTGTAATAAATCTTCCAAAATCCCAGCTCATTCCTTCACAAACACTGGCGTTTATAGGAGCCCTCCTTAGACACACAGCAGTCAAGGGCTTTTCTGCATCAAGCCCGCTGTGCTTGACTCATCCAGCTTGCATCCCAAGCAAGCCTCAAAACCTTTTTCACTGCTTGAGAAATGCTGCAACTCTTGGGCCATATGGTATCTACTGTACATGTGGTTCCATACACTCGTCGACATATGCGTGCAGCTCAGTGGACCCTGGCTTCCCAGTGGTCTCAAGCATCCGGTCAACTGGGAGACAAGGTAACACTCTACACGTCTTGTACCCTGATGACGGATGCCTCCAAAATGGGCTGGGGAACTCATCTGAATGATCTCTCCACTCAGGGTCTTTGGTCTGTCAGACGGCTGCCTAGGGTGAGAACTTACACAATCTTGACGATGCATATATTCATATGATTCTTGCAAGGTATTGTGGGTAATGTAGTTCTTTCACTCCCAAACACAGCCGAAGACAATAATTGAGTTGTGATACCAGTGGTAAGGCCAATAAAATACTTCTTTTATTGATGGGGTTTAATTCACCCAGCACAAATATGCTTAGTAGCAATATAAATGAGGTTACTTGCTTGCAGTGTTTAAATGGATAACATAAAGTCACAAAGCAAATCAGAAAACAACCTTCAACTTGTCAGGCAATTAGCTAATGTTTTCTTAGCAAATAATTACCAAATAAAAAGGCACAAAGAAATGAATAAACTTTGCTTGTTAGGTTAACTTCTGCTTATTTTCCACGCAGATCCCAGCAGTGATTCTCCCTTGCTCACACACACAATCAAGTGCAGCTTTAATTACTATCAATTGACCAGCTGAAAGCCTTTAGCTGGCTGGCTGCTACTGTGTGAACCCAAATCCTGCTTTAAGAGCTGTTTGCAGTGGAAATAAAGAACAAAGTTAGGCTTCTTTGTGATGGCTGATGTGTTTGCTCACAGAAAGCTAGCAATAGCATTTAGATAGAGAACAGTCCATGTAATTAATAGTTTCATCTGCTGTATCTTCCCCTTCATCAATCAGCATAGGGTCACTATCATACATTGGCACAGACGAGTCTTTCATTAAGGCACTATCATGAGAATGCTTATGCCCTTGCTGCCATTCACTATTATAGATAGGGTCTGGATCAGTGTTCATACCTGAGCCTCTCCTGCTATCATAATTCCTCTCTGTATAGCCTGGCCAGTATGTAATCCAATTCTGATGTCCAGCCTTCCAATCTTGATCCCTGGACACTGGATCCTCTCTCACATACCTTCTGGCATAGGTCTGAAAGTCCCTTCCACGTGCAGTCTTCTCTCTTCCAGGTAGCCACTGGTGATTCCTATCTCTGCCTTTCCATTCCTCTGGCTGACTCCAGTCCAATGGACTCTGCTGGCATTTGGAATACCTCCTAGTATAGGTACTGCCTTGGAATCTCCCAGACCTTCCAATGGCCTTTCTTCTCTTCCTTCCAGAGAGTTTCCTTCTCTCTCTATTCGCTTGGCTTGGCTTCTGCTTCTCGAGATGATGTTGGTGCTTGAGCTTGAAGCTGTTGCTGTATCTGTCTCTTTTCCTGAAGCTCTTTCTGTAGCTATTATCTGTAGAATAAGCTCTATTCTTATTCTGTCCTAATGTGTGCTCCTCCCTAACACAGCGCAGCTGTGTTGAATCAGGTCCTGCCCTTTGAGATGAGTGCTTAGGGATTACCTCATAGCTCTCTTGATTGCACACACGTTTTCTCACTTCAGCCCCCCTCATGGCTGCTGGAAACCTGGTGCATTCTGGGACTGGTAGTCTTTTATGTGAAAACTCTGTTTTCTTGCTTCTACCAGAACTGACAGGTTGCTTGTTCAGAGTCACATCATCTTTTCTATAGCTCCTACCTGAGCTATGATAAGCTTCCTTATCACAGGTCTCATCAGGAGTCACAACTCCACATAAATCTGCTAGAGCTCAGAGCCATCCACAATGCTCTCAAGGTGTTCCATGACCACCTTCGCTTCCGCACAGTTCTAGTCCAGATGGACAATCAGGTAGCCATGTTTTACTTGAACAAGCAGGGCGGAACAGGCTCTTGGACACTTTGCAGCGAATCCCTGCACCTGTGGTCCTTCACCATACATCAGATTCACCTACTTGCGTTTTATCTCCCAGGCAAACAGAATCTCTTAGCAGACAAACTCAGTCGGGTCTTACTACTCCACGAGTGGTTTCTCCATGTAGGCAAGGTTGCTCACATTTTCCAGATCTGGGGAACCCCAGACATAGACCCGTTTGCAAGTCCTCAGAATGCAAAACTTCTCCGATTCTGTTCTAGAACCCCTGCTCTCAACAGCCAAGCGGTAGATGTTTTTCACTTTTACTGGGGACAGGGCTTCCTATATGCCTTCCCTCCCATTCCCCTCATACCCAAAACTCTCTTCAAACTCCAAAGAGATAAGGCTACATGATTCATATAGCTGCGTGTTGGCCACAACAACCGTGGTATCCTCTGCTTCTATGTGTCTCAAGTTCAACCAGTAGATTTGGGCTCTGCCCCAGATGTCCTCTCGCAGGAGAATGGGACACTGCTGCATCCCAATCCACAGTCCCTACACCTAACAGCATGGCTGCTGAAGGCATAGAATTCCAGGGCATAAACCTCTCTCAACAAGTGAAAGCTATCCTTTTGTCTTCTAAGAAACCTTCCACAAGGCGCTCCTATGCCTTTAAGTGATGTAGATTCTCTCCCTGGTGTTTGAAAAGGGATCTTAACGCCTTTTCAGCTCCTGTGGAAACATTACTTGAATATCTTCTCCACTTCTCTTCCTCTGGGCTCAAGACCAATTTGGTACGAATCCACTTAAGTGCCATAGTGGCTTCCTACATACCCTTGGATGGTCAGCCCATCTCCTCTCAACTGCTTGTAGCACACTTCATGAGAGGTCTTTATTAACTGAGCCTCCCATTAAACCACCCCCAGTGGCATGGGACCTTAATGTGGTTTTAGGACAGCTTATGAAGCCGCCCTTTGAACCCCTAGCCACTACTCCCCTGAAGTTCCTTACCTGCAAGGCACATCAATGAGCTTCAGGCTTTGGTGGCTGATCCTCCTTACACACGTTTCCACTATGATAAGGTAGTCCTTAGGACTCACCCTCACTTTTTGCCAAAAGTGGTCTCGCCATTTCACTTGAACCAGTTAGTGTACCTCCCTGTTTTCCTCCCTAGACCTCATTCTTCTAGGGCAGAAGTAACCCTTCATACTCTGGATTGCAAACGTGCTTTTGCCTTTTATCTCCAGAGAACTCGGGAGCACAGAAAAGCTTGCCACCTTTTCATCGCTTTTGACTCCAAATGGATAGCAGATTGTATCTCCTTTGCTTACGACGGTGCAGGACTCTCTGGAGGGTCACGTTACTGCACATAATGTTCAAGCAATGGCTAACTCCAAGGCAGATCTGCACTCTAGCGATTGATGAAATATGCAAAGCAGCAGCCTGGTCCTCTATCCATATTTTTGCTGCTCACTATTGCCTAGACAAAGACCCCTGCCAGGATTCCTCGTTTGGCCAAGCTGTTCTCCAGCATCTCTTTCAGACTTAGATCAACTTCTACCCTCCGTCCCGGGTTCCAATACCAGACATCCTTGGAGGACATATGACCTACTACTTAGCCCTGTGTTTCACAGCTTGCTCTTAGGTGATCTCTCTGTGGTATCTCCAAGCTAGGGAGTCCCATATGTGAAGACTACATTCCTGCTTGTTTCTGGAGATAGCATAGTTACTCACCTGTAACAGGTGATCTCCGGGAACAGTAGGAATTGAGTCTTCACAACCCACCCTCCTCCCCTAGGAGTTGTACTTTTCCTCTTCTCTCCTTCTAGCTACAAACTCAACTGAGGGAGAGCTCGAAAAGTGGGAAGGCAGCTATGCAGGTGCAGTGGCATGCTCCCAAAGGCTTTCCTATTGGACGCTGGGGAGCGTTCCCATGCGGGCTCCATCGGTGCCGATGTCACCCATATGTTTACAACACTTGGAAGAGAGACCTGTTATCAATTTTTTGTTTAACCCATATGTTTAGACAGAATTCCTGCTGTTCCCGGAGATCACTTGTTACAGGTGAGCAACTACGCTTTCTTCGCTGTTCACCTGACTGAGGAGACCAGGAGGGAAGACAGATGGGCAGCCACACATGCATGATGGAATGCTCCCAAAGGCATTCCTAATGGATGCTGTGGCGTGTTCCCGTGCTGGGCTCCTTCGGTTCAGATGTCACCATATGTGGAATGCTTGCTGCTGTTCCCATAGATCACCTGTACAGGTGAGTAACTATGCTTTACAACTCTTATCCTTTGAGGTCTTCATTGCAGTGTGGCTTGCAGACATACAGGAATAAACTGCAGGATCCACCTGGCTCAAGGGACTACCCTTTATGGTTCTGCAGCATTGTATGTTTGCCACTGATGGTGTCCAACATTGGCTGGGCAGTGTGCTTTTTTGCCTTTGTTTAGTTTATTGCATTATTCTGCCTTTCTAGAAAATTTTGACAAGCAGTTTGCAACCAAGTTAAAAAGGCAGTATTATCTGTGATATACACTGTAACATAAACGACCATGAAAAATTGGAAGACTGTGTTCAAATGGCAGATGAAATTTAATGTGCACAAATGCAAAGTTCTGCACTTAGGAAAGAACAACCTAAACTACGATTACACAATGCAAGGTTCCACATTAGGAATCGCTGTCCAAGAAAAGGATCTGGGCATCATAGTGGATTATATGTTGAAACCCTCTGCCAAATGTGCAGCAGTGGCCAAGAAAGCAAACAGAATGCTAGGCATCATAAGGAAAAGAATGGAGAAAAAAACAAAGGATATTATAATACCTTTGTATCGTTACATGGTTTGACTGCACCTTGAATATTGCATGCAGTTCTGGTCGCCATATCTTAAGGATGTATCAGAATTAAAAAAGATACAGAGAAGAGCAACCAGAATGGTAGAGGGGTGGAAGGATATCCCTACAAGGAAAGGCTTAAAAGGTTAGGGCTCCTAAACTTGGAAAAGAGGCAGCTTAGGAGAGATGATAGATGTCTACAAAATGAATAGAGTAGAACGGGTAAAAGTAGATTGGTTGTTTACATGCAATGAAGCTACAATGTAGCACTTTTAAACATATCGGAGAAAATATTTTTTCATTCAATGTGTAATCACACTTTGGAATTCGTTACCAGATAAAATAGTAAAAGCTGTAAGCATAGTTGGGTTCAAAACAGGTTTGGACGAGTTCCTGGAGGAAAAGTCCATAAACTATTAAAGAGGACCAGGGAAACCCACTGCTTACCCATGGGACAGGCAGCATGGCATCTATATACGTTTGGGAACCTGACATATATTTGTGACCTGGATTGGCTACTGTTGGAAACAGGATACTGGGCTTGATAGATCCTTGGTATTTCTTATGCTCTTTTGTGGAAATTAACAAATGATAAAAATTAGTAAAATTAAATAAGGCAAGCGAGCAAGACAGACACAACAGGAAGGGGGAAGGTATAGCACAGAAATAGTTTCCCTAGACTTCAAAGATTATGGCCCACACTAGGGAAGAAGTGTATGAGCGAGACTAAGCTGTTGAAAATGACTGCTCAAATGGTCATGTTTTTAAGCTGTACTTTGAATTTTGAAAGTGTGTTCAAGCCCATAGATGTTCAGGTATGGTGTCCCAAACATGTATGAAGGGAACTGTAAGCAAGTTTGCCTAGCGTTTCACAGCATCAGTTTGAGTATAGGGGATTAGATAAAGATCAGGATATGGCGGAAAGCCAGAATGTATTACCCGATGGGTAATAAGAATATTAAACTTAATTACTTATCCTGCTAGACCATTCCAGACCAAGCCAGTTATATTTCTCTGCCAGCAGATGATGGAGACGGAGAATATCAGAACTTTCCAATGACTGCATCACTGGTATAAGAAAAGGTAAAGTTAGAGCCACTACTCTTTCTATATCTCTAGCAGATAGACTGTGAAATACCAATAGATGCTTACTGGTCTGGTGCAGCAGGATCATAGTGGTGCACTCTTGGAACCACAGTTTGCAAGCTGTTGTCCGTGGTCAAGCCGAATCTATGGGCTCGCAGGGTGCCAGCTTGCAGGTTGCCTTCTCTGTTGGAGCAGGGTCTGTGCCAGCCCCCAGAGTACAGACTCTGATGTCCTGCATGTTGAGTGGGCAGTTTGGGGGTAGGGTGGCTAGTCTCCTAGAAAGCCTTAAGGCTTCTAGTTGAGATTGCCCCCTCCAGGTGAGGTCCGTTCTGGTTGGTTAGTTCTGAGGGGGGTCCTAGCCCTTTACCCCTTTGTTTCTGCCCCCTCTCCTTGTTTCCGCCCTGTTTGGGGGTGTGGGTGGCTAGTTTAAAGATTTTGTTTTGGTGGCTTAAAATAAAAAGTTTGTTTACTTGTCTATTGGAGGACTTAGACTGTTTTCTCAGCTGTGGGGAAGTTGACTGGGAGCCAAATCTGGTGAGCTCATGGAGTGAGGGAAAACACCACCTTTATGCTGTAGAAAGGTATTGTTGGGTTGTGAGCTCTGTTAGTGGCTTGTGTGATCATATTTGATCTTGACTGATACTGTGTGGTCTGTGGAAGCCATCATGCTACAGCATAGATGTCTGCAGTTTGTACCATGTGTCAGGGGGAGTTGTCTGCCTTAGCCCACGAGTCCTGAGAGCATGCTTCCCCAGTGTGACCTGTGGGGCCCCTGCAAAATACACTGTCTGCAAATGTGGCAGGCAGTGCTAAGGTGGCGAAAGTTGTAAGTTTGCTTGATGAACCTATGAAGGAACTCTTTAGGGGCTATGGCAAAGGGCCTGCTTGCACCGCCACTGTTTCTGGAGCAGGAGAGCCTGCAGGAGCATGGGATGGCATACTGTTTACCCTTGCTTAAGATTCTGTGGGCACTGCAGTATACTTTGGCTGTTTTCTCAAAGTCTGAGATTTCATTTGCTCCAGTCTATGATGCACAGAAAGCTAAAAGCCCATCTACCTATTGTCTTCCTGCTCCACTGGGGTCCCAAGCTTAGAGGGCCCCAACCCAGAAACAGCTCAGGCTCTCCAAAGGGGAAGAGTCCTCCCGGACAGTTCCAGTCCTCCCGGACAGTTCCAGTCCTCCCGGACAGTTCCAGTCCTCCCGGACAGTTCCAGTCCTCCCGGACAGTTCCAGATCCTCCTGAGGGGGGTTGCAGGGGGATGAACTCAAGGCTGAGGACAGGTATTTGTCTTCCTTTGAGTCCTCTGTGATAAGGCTGTTAAGGCAGGACTTGCTGGCTTCCCTAATTTTGCAGGTGCCAACAGCGCTGCATATCTTGGAGGTGTCTATGGAGGTAAAGTTAATGGGGGCCCAATTTTAAAGGGTATCCAAAATTTTTTCTTTTCACAGGCAGCTTGATGGATAATTCTGGGAGAATGACACACACTGGATGGTGCCCTTAGATGGGAAAGGTCATGAGGTAGAATTCATGCTGGTTTGCGTACCGATTCCTTCCTGCTCCTGAGCCAGCTTACCTTGGTGTCGCTCTTCAGGTTCGTTCCTTTGTTTTTCCCTTTTTTACCTCAAGGTGTCCCTTAACTGGTGTTTGCGTCCTTTTTTAGCTGAAGGCCTCGTACCCCTGCCAGTTGGCAAGGACCACTTTTTTTCTGATGGCTTCTAGCAGCTTCAAGAAGTGCGATTGGTGCAGTAAAATGATGTCCCTTACCAATCTGCATGACTGCTGCTTCTGGTGCCTTGGCCCAGAACACAACTTGGACTGCAAACTGTGCAGAACCATGACCTCAAAGGCCCTAAAGAGCAGTCACCAGCAGCAGGAGAAATTCTTCCAAAAGTCTGACTCTGTGCCGGAGTCTCCAGTGACTTCATGCTCCAGGGCCCCCCTCTGGTACCTCGGTGCACTGCAAAGCCCGGGCCTCCTCTGAGTCCTGCAGCTGCGGTTCCTCAGAGAAAATCCCCATAGGTGGAATGCAAGAAATCAAAACCCTCAAAGACCGCCTCGGAGCACAGGCCCGAGAAGGGGAAATCCTACTCCAGGTCCTGCAGTCCCCGACATGAGTCTGAGGAGTTGGAGCGGGAGCGGCCTCACAAGCTGCTTCACAAGAAGTTGTCTGCACCCGCTGACCGGCCTCAAACATCTGAGGCCATCCTTGTCTAGCACTTCCCCTCGACAGTACCTACGCTGGGTCCAAAGTCCTTGGTGCCCGCTTTAAAGGCTGCGGAGCCAACTGGCATGGAGACCAGGATGGCAGCCTTAGAAAGCAGCAGGTGTTTATGTCCAGTTGGTTCAGTTAATCCACCCTGCTGATGGGACTCTCAACGTTGAGGGCTTCCCTGGAGGTTGAGCCAATCCTCAAGTGCCACCCGCCTTGAGAGAACCAACTGCTCTGGACAGGGTTCTGGTCCTGTTCCTTGGGACACCGGTCCTCTCCAGGGAGTGCTCGTGGCTCAGACCACAGATCCTCTAGAAATTTTGGACTATTCAGCGCAGACCTCGATCGTGCTGATCATGGAGCCTCTGACTCATACTCCGATTTCAAATCCAAATGGGAGACTGAGTATGAGGAGTCCCTGGACATTCAGCAACACCAAGATGTGCCTTAGGACCAGTCTCCTCTGGTGTCCCAATACCGTTTCCTGCCTGAGGATGTCACCTTCCTCGACTTTGTGCGGGGTATGGCTAAGGCATTTGCCATTGAGACAGAGGCTGAGGAAGATCCGTGCACGGAGAAACTGGAGATACTCCAGTATGAGGCCACCCTAAGGAAACCCTTACAGGACCAGTGCCTCCAATCCTCGAGCTCCATCTGATCTCTGTTGGAAACACTGGTGTCTGTGCCCATTGTCGGCAGGTGACTTGACTCCCTGTATCAAGTATGCCAAAGCCTTGGGTTCCAGAAGACTCAACTGCCCTACAACTCAGTGGTCATTGTCAACCATGCACAGGCTCAAGAGCCAAAAGACTCATTCTTTGGTGCTACCCGGCAGGAAGGCCAGGACCTTTGATGCCGTCGGCCATAAGACCTTTCTTGGCTAGATTTTGACTTGCTGGATCCAATCTTACCAGCTATATATCGGCATGTACCTCAAGGAGCTGTCGAGGGAGCTCGGTGGATGCTTGGCAGGTCTTGATGAGCAGCCCCTGCAGAGATTTTAGAGTCTGACGTCTGCGGTCAAGCAGTGCTCAGTTCTTGTCTCGAGCAGCCTACGATGACTTCCAGTTACGGCTAGGGTGGCCACTGTGGGCATTGGGGTACGATGCCAAGCAGGCTGCAGTAGTCTTGCCTAGAACAATGGGTTTAGGACAAACTTGTTGATGTCCGCTGCATCAGAGAACCTCTTCAGGAAACCCATGGCAGACAAAGCTGCAGAGATAGAGATGAGTTCCTAACGACAACCTGACTCTTGAATAAGACCTCTGTACAGCCCCGTAAGAAGGCCCCAGGGAAGAAGCCCTTCCCGAGGAAGGAGGAGGGGGGGTTGGCAATACCTCGCAATTTCAGCCTTCTCTGCCCCTCAGCAAGATCAACAGCATAAAGGACAAGGGGCATGCTTCTGTAAGCACAAGACCCCTGATTACCAGGAGTCAGGCCCTGCCCAACTTGGGGGGAGCTTTTGCAGCCCACAGGGGGTCGTCTGGCCCCGTTTGCCCATAGGTGGTCTGCCATCATCTCCGATACCTAGGGTGCTACAAGTGGTCAGGGAGGGCTACCTCCTTCACTTACAGCAGGCACCACCCTCATACTTCCCAGAAGAGCCCATAAGACTTTTTTCACCAGACCCTGCTCCTCACCAAGCTTGCAGACCTACTCCCAGGACAGAATGGTGGAGCCAGTACTGAAACCTCTCTGGGGCACTGGCTTTTACTCCAGGTATTCCCTCATCCCCAAGAGGACAGGGGGCCTCAGGCCCATCCTGGATCTGTGGGAGCTGAACAGATTTTGGGTAAGGGAGAAGTTTGAGATGCTCTGCCTTGGAACACTGCTGCCATTCCTCCAGCAGGTAGACTGGCTATTTTCCTTAGACCTAAAGGATGCCTACACACACATCCTGATTCATCTCGGTCACAGAAAATACATTTGGTTCATGGTGGGGGGGAGGGGGGGCACTACCAATACAGAGTACTCCCCTTCGGGCTGGCCTCCTTCACAAAATGCCTAGCTGTGGTTGCAGCCCACCTCCACCTCCAGGGGTTCTTCTCTTTCCCTACCTGGACAACTGGCTCATAAAGGGAGGCTTAGCTGCAGAGGTGCAACAAGGCGCACAAACGCCCTGCAGCACCTGGGGTTCATCATCAATTACCCCAAGTCCCAGCTCTCTCTAGCCCAATGCCTAGAATTCATAGGGGCTCGGCTAGACACCCTCCAGGCCAAGACCTTCCTCCCTCAGGAAAGGTTACAACATCTCAGGGAGCTAGCTGCAGAGGTGCATCGCCACCAGTTGCTACCCACCTGGCTTCTCCTCCGCCTGTTGTACCACATGGCCTCCATGGTCCACATGACTCCATATGCCCGACTACACATGAGAGCAGCTCAGTGGTGCCTCCGCTCCCAGTGGACGCAAGCCACAGGCAGGCTCCAGGATAGTGATCCGCCAGCTGGCAGACTCCCTAGGTTGGTGGAAGATTCCCCACCACCTTCAGGCAGTGATGCTCTTCCAAGCACCCACCCCCCCAGAAGGTCCTTACCACAGATGCCTCCTTGCTAGGCTGGTGAGCGCATTGCTGGGACCTTCAGACTCGAGGCAGCTGGTCCCAGTTGGAATCCCAGCTGCAAATCAACCTTCTGGAGCTCCGGGCGATATTTCTGGTGGTCCGAGCCTTGTCACCGGCTACAGCACCAGTCTGTGCTGATCCAGACCAACAACCAGGTTGCAGCGTTCTACATTAACAAGCAGGGGGGTATGGGGTTGTACTCCCTCTGCCAGATGGCGTGGCCCTCTGCTCCTATGCTTCTTGCAGTGGGATGCTCCTAACAGCAGTCTACCTCCTGGGCCAGGACAATGGCCTGGTAGACAAGCTAAGCAGAGCTATCCAACCGCATGAGTAGCGACTGGACCACAGAGTGGCCTCCCAGCTGTTTCAACTCTGTGGTGTCCCCCTAGTTGACCGGTTCGCCAGCCCGGACAACTAATAGTTGCCCTGGTTCTGCTCCAGCCAGCTGCACCCATCCTGGGTGGCAGCAGACACTTTCCTCATCCAATGGATGGAAGGCCTCCTGTACGCCTTCCTGCCGGCACCCCTGGTCGCCAAGACCCTCTTCAAGGTCCAGCGCACCAAGGCATCACTAATTCTAATATTCCCCAGTGGCCCAGGCAGCCCTGGTTCCCACTGCTACTCTCCTTGTCAGTGATGTCGCCGATTCCCCTGTGCTGAGCCTCAGGACTGATCTCACAGGACAGGGCTCTCTCCTGCACCCCAGCCTGGACTCCCTGTCACTAACGGCTTGGCTGCTGAAAGGGTAGCTGTAGCTCCTGTCAACCTCAAACAGGATGTGGAAGATGTTCTTCTGGCCTCTCATAAGGCCTCCATGAGGAGGGCATACACTTTTAAGTGGCGTTTGATCTCTGTATGGTGCAACAAAAGATGGGCAAACCCATTTTTTTCTCACTACAGGTGGTACTCCAGTACCTACTCTACCTGTTGCAAGCAGGACTAAAGTCCAAGTCTGTGAGAGCGCACATGAGCACTATCGTAGTGCACCATCATTCCATCGAGGACAAACTCTTCTCGGCTCAGCCCCTCATATCTTGGTTCCTCCAGGGCCTCATTCTATCCAACTCCCCATCTGTCCACTAGTGGCGGAGTGGGATCTCAATGTGGTGCTCTCGCAGCTTACTAAGCCGCCTTTGAGCCCTTGGCTACTTGCCACCTTAGGTACTATTCTTGGAAAGTCATCCTCGTGGCACTCATGTCAGCTCACAGAGTAAATGCACTCCAGTCTTTGGCAGAGCCCCCTACACGAGGTTCTACAAGAACAGGGTGGTGCTTTGCGTGCACACCAAGTTTCTGGCAAAGGCGGTGTTGCTTCGCATCTTCTTTCCCAGGCCTCAGGCATGCTTGACAGAGACCCTTCTCCATACTTTGGATTGTAAAAGAGCCCTGTCCTTCTACTTACAATGGACTCGGGGCCCCCTCAGCTTTTTGCTTCCTATGACCCCAGCCAACTGGGGCTCCCAGTGACTAAGTGAACTCTGGCCACTTGGGTGGAGGACTGCGTTGCCCTCACCTATGAGCAGGCAGGGATCTTGCTAGACCAGCGGGTCAAAGCTCACCGCATCAGAGTCATGGCTACTTCAGTGGCAAATTTGCCTTCTGTCCCTGTAACGGAAATCTGCTGGGCCGCCATCTGTTTTTCTGTCCATACCTTTGCAGCTCACTACTGCCTGAAGAGGGAGTCCTGATAGAACAGTGCATTCAGCCAGGCCATGCTCCATAATCTCTTCATGGTGTAGGCAACTCCTGCCCCCCGACTCTTCTGTGTTCAGGCTACCAGAGTTCTGGTTCCCCACTAGACACTTAGGTCTTGTGAGAGTCTCTCGGTAGGGACTCAACTGCTGCTGCTGTTCATGGCTCACCCTTTGCAGGTCGCTGTGGCGTTTTTACAGGTTTTCAGTAGCCAATAGCTAGGGAGAACTGACTTCCTGCTTGTTCCCAGAGAAAGCATAGTTGCTCACCTGTAACAGGTGTTCTCTGGGGACAGCAGGAATCGATCCTCACAACCCTCCCTCCTTCCCTTGGAGTTGCTTCTATGCCGTATTTTAAATGTTTTTCCGTCTTATCTGTCATTAGACTGAGGCAAGATGGCACCCTTGGGCAGGAAGGGGACCATACATATGTGATGCATCTCCCAAAGGCTTTCTTTAAAAGCTGGGGCGATGCTTCCGTGGGGGTTCTGTTGGCACCAACGTCACCCATATGTGAGGATTGATTCCTGCTGTCCCCGGAGAACACTTGTTACAGGTGAGTAACTACGCTTTTCCCAAGATGGATACACTGATCATGGCAGTGAACCAGTTGTCTACCATCCTGATGGAGAGGGGGAAGGCTGCTCTTTTGAGATCAACAGGATCATAAGCTCGATGCTCTAAATGTGTGGTTCTCAGCCTCTGGGAGCGCAGACCTCCATGTGCAGAGCGCTTGTGGCTAGGGCCCTGCCACATTGGTCACAGTGCTTGCCAGAAGATGCAGAGTTGGTGATCGCTTTTTATGATCTCATCCATTTCTGCTTGCTTGGTGGCTTCAGCCACTGCAGCGTATTGACTGCTTTGGCTGTGCCATTGGCCAGCAGATACAGCTTCGAAGGCATGGGTTCACTAAGTTGCCTTTTTGTGAGGCTCTTTTGTTGAGGGAGGACCTGGAGAAGCTGGTGAGTTGACTTACGTGAGTTGATGCCTCAGATGTTTGCGGAGGATAAGCCCAGGGGTTCTGCCGAGCAGCTCTGAGTGGTCATTAGTTCCATGGTTATCACACAGGGAAATGTTTTTCTTCCTGGTTGGAGAGATTTTGGGTCGAGTCCCAGCTCTTTTGGGGGCATGCAAGGTTGAAGACGACCCCCTCTACTTGGGTTCCAGAGGGCTTTTTCTGCTCAATGAAAGGCATCAGGTCTATTCTGAAGTACTGGCAATTGATAGATTTCACCTCTTTTACTTGGAGTCGGCCCGCATTGTGTTGTACAGTTGGTTCCTGGACATGATTCAGTTTGGTTATGTCTTGGAATGTGCTGTTCTCATCTTGGATGACTTTGTTGCCCTGCTGTATATGTTTTTCTTAAAAAAACAAAAACAAAAAAAGAGCTATACTAGAAAGGCTTCATGTACAGACCATGATTCCTATGCCTTGGGGTCAGTGGGGCGAGAGTAGGTACACCATCTATTTTATGGTACTCAAGAAGGGATGGTTCCTTCTATCTGATTCTCGATCTCCTAGGGGTCAACAAGAGTCTTTGGGCATCCTGTTTTTGAATGGAGACCATGTGGACTGTCATTCCCTTCGCCACACTACTAGAATATCTTATCTTTCTGGACATGTCAGAGGCCTACTTTCATATTTCATCTTGGAGGAACATAATAGTTGCTAAAGTTTGTGTGCCGGGAAAGCACTTTCATTTCTGGGCAACTGCTTCATCGCAGTTCTCAGAACCTTTTCCAAAGCAGTGGAGGTGATTGCAGCGCTCTGTGCTGGCAGGTTATTTGTGTCCACCTTTATCTTGACATTCTCCAGGAACAAAATGCCAAAGCTACAAGTTCCAAAGGAAGATCATAAGAATCACAAAGTTGTATTTGTCGGGTACACTGTTCCAGGAGAGGGAGATGGATTTCTCTCCCCCGCTGCTGTGAACTCTTTTTAATGAAATTGTGAATGAGAAAACATTACTTAGCTTGATAGCATGTTGATATTTCTCCTGAGTGAGAACCAAAAGACAGCCCTGTGTGTGATGTGACACGTTTTGGGTTATAACATAAACCCTGCTTCAGGCAATACAGGACCGGTCAGTGATGGGGACTCCAGCAGTCGTGCTAATGAATGTGTGGATTCTGAAGCCTTTGAAGTGTTGGAAAGAGTGACATCTGACGTCAAAAGATGGAAATAGCTAACGAGGGAACAGTAAACAGGAGCCTCCCACTGAATAAGGAACCCCAAAGATGATTGGAAAATGTCAGAGCAAACGGGGCCAATCCTGCTCCAAGTTGAGTCCATTCGGAAAAACAGTATCAACTTTAAAGATCCACGATTGTTGGCAACATTGGAGCTTTTGGACCCGATCCCCTTCCCGAGGATCCACCGGAATGTGATCAATATGCCAACAAAGTTGATCAAAGGCGTGGCCTTTTGCTAAACAGTGGTCAACCATCGGTCCCAATATGACGGCTGTGCACAAGTGAGGCATGTTCACTGAGGCGGATCTTGCATGGTCTAGTTGTTCTGCCTATATAATAAAGGTTGCACGGGCAAATTATCAAATATACCACAAAAGCAAAACTGCAAGAGGTTCTGCAGCAGGAGCGCAGCAAACAACCTTTGTGGGAATCCTGCCAACAATCACCTTGTAAGGTGGTCTTAAAATGTTGGATTTTGCCTTAAGGGAAATGACCTGGATTCGGGTGCACCGAGGGCACCCGATCCATTGATGTGGTAGCAAGCACCAACCTGTCACGCAGGTAAGCTACCATAAGGAGTCGTTGAAAACAGGTATGCAAACGAAGCACAGGCCAGTGTTTGTGTAATAAATGACAAATATCAGCAATGTGCTGCATATATGGTAATACCCTCACTATGCGATCGTCCTTAGAAGATTGCGGGTCAGGGCCATTCAGAAGCCACTCTCTATGGGTGTATTATGTTTGACGGTAAGCTTGAAACACAAGCTTGTGTGGGATAACCCCTTGAACAAAGGCGCCCCATCAAATCGCATGCATGTTTCTTAAACTCAGATGTAGTAGAACAGAGGCAGTGGACGTAAAAACTGGCCATAAGGAAGGCCGTTCTTCAAAGGTGTGGGATGATAACTATTGTACGGAAGAATGGAATTTCGTTGCACCGGTTTCCGGTACAAGGTGGTGTGGAATCCATCAGACGTAAGAACATTAACATCCAACAATTGAATTGACGTGGGTTCAATTTGCATTGTAAATTTCAAGTTGACCTTGAGTGAATTAAGCCAATTCAAAAACATTGACAAAGAAGCAAGAGAATCATTCCAAATAAAGAAAATGTCATCCAAGAATTGATGCCAGAAAGGAATGAATTTAAACCAATCCGAAGTGTATACATGCTCCTCTTCAAACTGTGGGCTAATGATAGAACCACCATGGCTCCCATAGCAGTACCAAAGTGCTGTAAATAAAATTTGCCATCATAAAGAAAATAGTTCTTGGTGAGGACTAATTGCAATAAGTCCAACATCCAATCTTGTGGCAGGCGAGAAAGTAATGACAATGGATATGTGCGAAGGCAATGCAGAACTGCAGCTTGATCGATGTTCCTGTTAAGTGCTTGAACATCCAACATAACCAAATAGGTTTATGTGGACACTTGAGTGCATGTAGATCTAACAACTAAAAAAAGGGGAAGTATCACGTATGTATAATTTAACCTCAGTTGGCCCCAGTTGAAGGAAATGATTGCAGAATTTAGAGAGGGGTTCTAATATAGAACCCCTACACGATACTATCGGTCTGCCTGGCGGACGTGTCAGCAATTTGTGGATCTTTGGTACTGTATAAATCACAGGAATTTTAGGATGTTTGTCAACCAAAAAATCAGCCTCTTTGGATGTAATCCAACCCGACTTGATAGCTACAGAAACTAAAGTTTTATAATGCAGTTCTTAATATGTGGAGTAGGGTATGACTCCAAAAGAGTGTAATAATGGACATCGGACAATTGCACCAAAAGCTCAGCATGAGTCGTCAGTAGATTGTACAACCACTGCTCCTCCCTTGTCCGCATTGCGAATAGTGAGCTGCGTCAATTTGGTCAAAGTGTCTAATGCTTTCCATTCAGATGTTGAAAGGTTGGAGAAAGAGCCTTTAAAATTGCTCTCCATCTTGGCCAAATCAGAGAGGATTAGATTTTGATGATTAGAAGTGAGGAGCAGTGGTTGTACAATCTACTGCTGATTGTCATGCTGGGATCTGAATGTGGTGTTTTTCAGCTTAATAGGCCGCCCTTTGAACCGATGGCGAACTGCCATCTCTGCTATCTCTATTGGAAAGTGGTTTTCTTGTTGGTGTTCACCTCCACCCGGAGGGTGAATGAGCTCCAGGCACTAGTGTCAGAAAGGCCTTATACCAGATTCTGTAGGAACCAGGTGGTGCTTCGTATGCACCCCAAGTTCCTTCCGAAAATGGTCTCCTCTTTCCACTTCAACCAGGAGGTGGTCCTGCCTACCTTTTTTCCAGGCCACATGCCAGTCGGGCAGAGACTGTCCTGCATACCCTGGACTGTAAGAGGGCATTGGCCTTCTATATCCAGCATACGCAAGCTCATCGGAAGGCTTCTCAGCTTTTCATATCCTATGACCCTAGTAAGCTGGGGGTAGCAGTATCAAAGCGTATGCTGTCCACCTGGGTAGCAGACTGTATTGCCTGGGCATACAAGTCAGCCGAGCTTCCGATGGATTGTCGTATTACGGCCCATAGGGTCAGGGCCATGGTGGCATCAGTGGCTCATTTGTGCTCTGTTCCTCTGGCAGACATCTGCTGGGCCACCACCTGGTCTTCGGGTCAGACCTTCGCAGCTCATTATTGCCTGGACAGGGAGTCCCAACTGGACAGTGCCTTTGGCCAGGCTGTACTCTGTATGTAACTTTTTCGAGGTCTAGGCAACTTCTGTGTTCAAGCTACTGGAGTGCTATTTCCTTACTTTGGATTTCTATTGCGGCTGCTTGCGGCTCTCGTAGAGGGAGCCTTTTTTAGCTGTGAGTTCTCGGTAGCCTATAGCTAGGGAGTCCCATATGTGAGGACTGACTTCCTGCTTGTTCCCGGAGAAAGCATAGTTTATTTTATTTATTTACATTCTCTTATATACCGCACTATTTTGCATCAGCGCGGTTTACATTGAACAAACTGAAATTACATTGAACAGGGCATTATAACTTGGAGATAACTATTTTACAGGGAACATGGGCTATGGAGGGTTAAGTGGCTTGCCCAAGACCACAAGGAGCACCTGTGGGACTAGAAACCCCAGACCTTCCGGCCCAAGGTTGCTGTCCAAGACCACAAGGAGCACCCGTGGGACTAGAAACCCCAGTACTTCCGGCCCAAGGTTACTGTCCTCTAGTGGGATTTGAACCCCCGACCTTCCGGCCTGAAGTACCTTGCCCCAACCACTAGGCCATTCCTCCACTCCACTTGTTAGATGAAAAAGTGTAGTTACTCACCCTTTATTTGCGTACCAGCACAGTCTGTTTTCGGAACCGCTGTTGCCTCGGCGTCATGTTTCTTTAGGGTTCCCTTTTTTTTTTTTTTTTCCACCTTCTCGTTCTCGGGTGCGTTGGATCTTCCCTTGCGCCTTCCCTAACTAAGACTTTGGAGTTCTTTCTCTTTGATACTGTTTTCCCCGCTATGTCCTCAGTCAGTGGATTTAAGCAGTGTGACTGCTGTGGACACACCATGTTCTACATGGATCCACATGACTGCTGCCTGCAATGCCTTGGAGCCAATCCCAAGTCTTCTGCCTGCTCGCTCTATCTTCAGATGACTAGCAAGGGTCATAGGAATCATGAAAAGCAGTGGGAGATGCTGTTTGGCCACAAGACCTCTTCAGTCCCTGCTTTGAGTATGGAATCGACACTACAGAGACCTTGGACTCTCTGGCGGCCGTGCCCACTCGGAGCTTTGAGGTCGTGGGGCATCAGACCATGGATAGTCCTCAGAGTGCCGTCCCTGGAAGGATCGCACTTCACCCGTGACGGTGTCGATGGCTGATGCTCTAACCTGGGGGTAAGAACCTTGGCCACCGGAGTCCTTGGCGCAAGGCTGAAGGTGATGGCTGGGAAAGACCCTCAAAGCTGCCCCTCCGGGGGTTGACTCCATTGACATCAGGGGATTGACACTGGTCCTCAGAGGCCATTATCGAGGAAACCCTTTCGACAGAGCCAGCATTAGAACTGATACCCTCAACCCACACCAGTGACTGCGTAGCCCTCTGGTCTGGAGGTCAGGATGGCAGCTTTGGAACGCAGTCTTGCTGCCTTCATGGCTCGGCAGGGGGACCCAGTGCCTTTTTCTTCTGGGTCCTTGGGCCTGTTGACTGCCCCCTCCAGAACGAGGGCGTTGCCCAAGGAGATTCAGCTAGTGCTGGAGTGGCATCGGCTTCAAGCTGATTCCTGGCATTGGTCCTGGTCCTGGTCCTGCTCGAGGCTTCTGGTCTTGCCTACGAGTGCCTCCAATTTGGAACCACCGGTGCCCTGGGCCCCTGTCAATGCCCCCGGCTGAGCGTGTGCACAAGGCCTGTCGGGTTCTCGATGTCTTGTCTGATTCAGACTCTGTATGGGGAGACTGATGATGAGTCCATGGACGCCCGATAACATCGGATTGTGTCTGCTGTAGGAGTGTCGGTGGTCCCTGCCAGAGGGCCTGTCCTTTCTGGACTTTGTCCGGGACATGGCGGAGGCATTGGCCTTCACCATGGAGTCCTAGGAGGAGCCTCAAGCAGAGGATCTCCAGATCCTACAGTATGATGCCCCTCCCAAGGAGGTGCTTGCAGTGCCCATTCCCCCTATCTTGGAATGCTTGTTGTTCAGGATGTAGGAGTTGCCTGTTACAGTGCCCATTGTGAGCAAGCAGCTCGATTCTATGTATTGAGTCCGCAAGAGCCCCGGTTACCTTGTTATAATGTATTCTGTTACACTGTAAACCGCTTTGACTATAGGATAAAGT
The DNA here is from genome assembly GCA_033557465.1 of Ichthyophis bannanicus. Lineage (NCBI taxonomy): Eukaryota > Metazoa > Chordata > Amphibia > Gymnophiona > Ichthyophiidae > Ichthyophis > Ichthyophis bannanicus. The sequence continues at coordinate 1,128,696,697 of CM066032.1, read as the reverse complement.
GGTATAAAAGCACTGTTAAATAAGGGCCCTGGATTCCAAAAGACATAGCTACTGCACAGTTCCATAGTGGTGGATTTGGCCATGCATAGGACCAAGAGCCAGAATCTGTGCCCCATAGCAGGGAGGCCAGGCTCGCAGCATGGATGGCTTTGGTGAAAAGTGGTACCAGGGCTCAATGCTCGTGGCCCATATCTAGGTATACCAGCTGTATATGGACATGTACCTGAGGGACCTGACCAAGGAACTGGCTGGGTTCTCGGCTGGACTGTTTGAGGTACCTCTTCAGTGGTTCCGGACCCTGGTGTCCACGGTCAGAGTGCTCCAAATATGTCACTTGAGCAGCCTATGACGACTTCCAGTTTGTGGCAAGAGTAGCTGCAGTGGGTGTTGGTGCCCACCACCTCCTGGTGTGGCTACAGTTCTCTGACCTGGAGTAGTGGGTTCAGGGCAAGTTGATCGATGTCCTGTGCTGTGGGGAGAACCTCTTTGGCAAGCCCATGACAGACGAGGCCGCAAAGCTAGAGTCTGAGTATATAACCATAATCACGCTCTCCCAGAAAACCATAGACCCTTCTCAACAGGCTTCAGGGGAAAAAAACCTTTTATCCAATAAAGAGGAAGGCTTATGAAACTTACCCCCAGTATCTGACCTACTTGGTTCCCCAGCAAGCCAAGGGCCAGGGACACTGCCCTCAGAAGCCTGAGGCCCCTAAACCCCAGCCCGCATCTAAGCAGCAACCTGGGGGGGGGGGGGCTAACTCCCTGAGCATGGCATCTCTTCCCCTGCAAGGTCAAGGGTTGCAGCATACAGGGGGGGCATCTAACATTCTTTGCCGACCGGTGGACCACCAAGACCACAAACACTTGAGCCCTCCAGGTGATGAGAGATGGTTATCTCTTCCATTTCGAGCTGACACCCCCTCTTTTCTTTCCCTGAGTACTTTCCATAATTCCTCTTCAGAGACTTCCTGCAGCAAGAGCTTGAAGGCCTGCTTGCATCCAAAACACAGTAGAACCTGTCCTGCCACCTCTTAAAAGGCGAGGGGTTTTACTCCCGCTACTTCCTGTTTCCCAAAAAGATAGGTGGATTTCAGCCCATCCTGGATCTGTGGGATCTCAATTGGTTCCTGGTGAAAGAAGAACAAAATGCTCTTCCTTGGAACATTGCTGCCCTACCTCCAGTGAGGAGATTGGCTATGTTCCTTGGATCTAAAAGATGCTTATTCCCACATACTGATCCATCCATGCTACTGGCAGTATCTCTGCTTTGTCATCGGAGGCAGACATTACCAGTACAGGGTCCTACCTTTCAGACTTCTGACCCATGAGTGTTCACAAAGTGCTTGGCAGTGGACGCTACATGCCTCTGGCTGCAGGGGGGTATTTATCTTCCCCTACCTGAATGACTGGTTCGTCAAGGGCAGTTCCATCAACGAGGTCAGTCAGGCAGCACATTGCGCCATTCTCATTTTCGAGCACTTGGGCTTTGTCATCAACTACCTCAAGTCTCATCTGCAGCCAGCACAGCATGTGGAGTTCATAGGAGCCCTCCTGCACAGGGCTCTGCGCCTGGGACACTCTCACTGTGGAGGTGCAGGATTGTTTGATGGCCTTGGCCCATCTCCTCTTGTACCTCCTGATACACATGGCCTCGACAGTGCATGTCATGCCCAACACGTGCCTCTGCATGCATTAGGCCCAGTAGACTCTCTGCATTCGGTGGACTCAGACAACAGGGTGCCTGGAGGACAGGATCTGTGTAACCACGCCTCTCTCCAAATCCCTTAGCTGGTGGCAGCAACTGCTGCACCTCATGGCGGGACTGCCTTTTCAGACCTTGATGTCTTAAAATATCCTCACCACAGACTCTTCCAAACTGGGCTGGGTGGCCCATTGCGATGGCCTGTAGACCCAGGGAGTCTGCTCAATGGGGGAGAGTCTTCACCAAATGAACTTACGAGCATCGAGCAGTTGTGAACACCTTGTGGGTGTTCTGATACCACTTGGAGAACCAGGTGATTCTGGTCCAGATGGCTATGTTTTATGTCAACAAGCAAGGAAGTACTGGGTTGTATCTTCTATGCTTGGAAGCTGTTCGACTCTGCACCTTTAATTGAGAATGGGATGCTCCTCTGAGCAGTGTTTCTTCCTGGTCAGGACAATCTCCTGATGTACCGGCTCAGCAGGGTCCTTCATCTGCATGAATGGCGACTGGACCTGCAGGTTGCCAGCTGCATCTTTCGGCTGTGGGGCTCTCCTTCAATGTATATGTATCTCTTCGTCAATCCCAACAACGCCTAGTTGCCCTGCTTCTGCTTCATGATGCTGCCCCCATCCCAGATGCTGACTCCATCCCAGATGGTGGCCCCATCCCAGATGGTGGCCCCATCCCAGATGGTGGCCCCATCCCAGATGGTGGCCCCATCCCAGATGGTGGCCCCATCCCAGATGGTGGCCCCATCCCAGATGGTGGCCGATGCATGCCTCCTCTGTGTACCCTCCAGATCTCCTTTCCCAAGGTTCAGTTTGACTGGGTCACTGTGATCCTCATTGCTCGCAGGTGACTGCAGCAGCCGTGGGTTCCCCCTGCTGCTCTGACTCACCAAGCGTGACTGGTTCCCCTGGGTTGCGCTGTGGACTTGAACTCATAGGAGGATGGAGCTCTCCTGCATCCCAACCTTAGAGTCCTTGCCCTGACAGCCTGGCTGCTGAAAGGGTGACCCTGGCACATTTTCACTTGCCCAGGGACATGAAAGATGTCTTGCTGGAGTCTTGCAAGGATTCCACCAAGCAGACCTACACTTTCAAGTGGTGCCGGTTCTCTGTCTGGTGTGCGGCTAAGGGGTTCAATCCCTTCTCCTGCTTCGTATTGGCGGTGTTGCAGTATTTGCTACACTTTTCCAATGCCAGTCTGAAGTCTAACTCCCTCGGGGTACACCTCAGTGCGCCTCTCATTCACCTGCTGGCGGCAACATGGTATCTGAATGTGGCTCTTGGGAAGCTTTGAACTGTTTACTTCTTGCCACCTCTGGTACCTTTCCTGGAAAGTGATCTTCCTTGTGATACTCAAGTCAGCACACCGCGTCAGCTGCAGGCGTTGATGGCTCATGCCCCCTATACCAGATTTCATAAGAATAGGGTGGTTCTCTGTACCCACATTAGGTTTTTCCCCAAGGTGGTCGCCGCCTTTCATCTCAATCAGGAAGTGGTTCTCCCCACCTTTTTTCCTCAACCTCACAAGCAAGGTGGAGGCTGCTCTGCTTACCTTAGAGATTGCAAGAGGACTCTGGTCTTCTACCTGGAATGGACTAAGGCCCTCAGCTCTTTATTTTCTATGATCTGATCCGGTTTGGCATTGCAGTCTCTTTAAGTTCATACTGTCTACCTGGGTGGCAGACTGCATCTCCTTTGCCTATGAGCAGGCTGGTCTCTTTCTCTCGAGTGATACATTACAGCCCATAATGTGCAGTTAATGGCAGCCTCTGTGGCTAGCCTGCATTCCATCTCCATGCTGGAGATCTGCCGGGCTGCCACCTGGTCCTCAGTTCACACCTTCACAGCTCATTACTGCCTGGAGGACACCCAGTGTGACGGTGCTTTTGGCCAGGTGGTACTCCATTATCTGTTTGGGGAATAATGCAATGCCTCTTCTGGCTCTCCTGTGTGTCCAGGCTACCAGAGAATTGATTCCCTGGTCGAAGCTGTGGTCATCCCTGTGGCCTTGCAGCCTCTGGGTGCTCTCTGCTGTCATTCATGGTTAGATTTTTCAATTGCCCATGGCTTTTTGTTTTGTTTTCGGTAGTTTGTAGCTGGGGAGTCCCAAATGTGAGGATTGACTTCCTGTTTGTTCATGAAGAAAGCATAGTTACTCCCCTGGGGACAGCAGAAATTTGACCTCACAGCCCTCCCTCCCTCCCCATAGAGTTGTGGGGGTTTTTTTGGGCTTGATTAAGCTATGTCGTCATACTGAAGTAAGATGGTACCCTTGGGCGAGAAGGTGACTGTGCATGTGGTGGTCTAACTCCCAAAGGCTTTTTGTGAAAACTGGGGAGTGTTCACCATGTTGGCTCAGTGTGTGCCAACGTAGCTGGGGAGTCCCATATGTGAGGACTGATTCCTGCTGTCCCCGGAGAACACCTGTTACAGATGAGTAACTTTGCTGTTGGCTCGTTCGGGTGATATCTGAGCAGAACAGTTGGGACTTCAGCCCACATAGTGGAGGACATGGAGATCCTGGGCTAGATAGGGAATCTACCCTCAAGAGCAGCCTTATTCCTTTCCAGTCCTTGGTGTATATCTGGGCCTGCTTTAACACCAGAATAGGTATTCTTGAGAGGACAGATTCAGGAAGATTCTCTCCCAAATGGTTTTTGCAGACAGAAAGCTCACAGTGTGGGTATACCTGCAGTTGGGGTCCATGGCAGCCATGCTTAAGTTGGTGCCCTCGATCAAGACCCACATGCAGTTGCCCCAACAGGAATGGCCAGCAGAAAAAAAGGAGGTAATAATGCCTCTGTATAAGTCTCTGGTGTGGCCTCATTTGGAGTATTGTGTGCAATTATGGAGACCGCAACTTCAAAAGGATATAAGCAGGTTGGAGTCTGTGCAGAGGGTGACTACTAAAATGGTTAGTGATTTTCGTTATGATCTTAATATGTATATTTTAGAGGAAAGGCAGGATGGGGGCTATATTATAGAGACATTTAAATACCTCCATGGCATATATGCACAGGAGGATCTCTTTCAATTGAAGGCAAGCTCTGCTATGAGGGTACATATGATGAGTGAAAGGGGATAGACTCATAAGTAATATGCAGAAATATTTCTTTATGGAAAGAGTTGTACATGTGTGGAAGAGTCTCCCAGTGGAGGTGGTGGACAGGAGGGGACGGTATCTGAATTCAAAAAAGCATGGGACAAACACAGAGGATCTCTAAAGGTAAAGAGTTTTATTGTAGTTCATATGGAAGGGCAGACTAGATGGACCATGTGGTCTTTTTCTGCCATCATGTTTCTATGTCTTCAGTGTCCCAGGATTTTGAGTGTTGTCTCCCTCTTCTCTGGTGCAGAGCTTGCGGCAGGTTACCTTACCCATCATTCTCCAGGACCAAGCAGGAAGTCAGTCCTCACTTATGGGTGACGTCGGCGCCGACGGAGCCCTCGCGGAGCAATTTTCCCCAGCTTTCAAAGAAAGCCTTTGGGAATTGCAGCGCGCATGCGCGGTCGCCTTCCCGCCCAAGGGTGCCATCTTAGCCAGTCTTCTTTTTTCTGCGGAGCCCTACAGACGTACCCGTCGTGTCCCCGCGAAAAAGTTGATTTTACTCATAATTTTCTCTTTTTTCCTTCGGTTCGACGCCGGTCTTTTTCCCGCCCGGACTCGCGACGCCGGTCACGAGTCCTCTCCTTCTTTTTCGGTTTTTCTGACTTAGTCAGTTTCGTTTTTGGTTTTTCCCTGGCAGCCCGGTCCTTTGACCTCGCAGGGGCCCTTTTTCCCCCGATGGCTGCCAGTGGTTTCAAGCGGTGTGGTCAATGTGACCGAAATATGTCACTAACTGACACACACGACAATTGCCTCCGCTGCCTGGGCCCGGATCATGAAGAAATGATCTGTGGGGCCTGCGGCAAGATGTCCTCCAAAGCGTTGAGAAGTCGGCGGCATCAGCGGGATAGGATCTTCGCTGACCCCAGCCGTACCCGGACCTCGTCGGAGGCCTCCGCGTCCAGAGGTTCCAGCTCGGACCGTCGCCGGAGTTCCTCCGACAGGGGTTCTCCCTCCGGGGACCATCGACGGAAGGTGAAACCCGCGAGGGCGGCGTCGGTGGACGCTCCTGGCTCCGCGAGGGTCAGGTCGCATAGCCCCGATAGCCGTCCCGGGTCCTTGGAGAAGGAGCACCTCTCGAAGCAACCTCGCCTGGAGTCGGAGCTGCCTGCTCGGGTAAGTCCTGTGGTCCTCCTGGACTCGCCTCCGAGACCGCCGACGTCGGGCCCGACGCCGTCGGGGCCCGAGTCGGGGGTTGCTGGGTCACCTGAGGTCGGACTCAGGTTGACGGCCTTGGAGAGCAGAATGTCTGCCTTCATGGACCAGCAGCGGGCACTGCTCGCTGGCCTCGCTGGCGCCGCTGCCCCGACCGCCGGGACGTCGACGTCTAAGTCGACCCCGGAGACCGAGCCGATCCTCGAGTCCATGCGAACTCGAGTCGATCCTCAGTCGAGGTCACCCTCGGCCTCCCGTTCGGGACCGAGGTCGCCGACGCCGACTCCCTCGGCGTCGGGGCGGCAGGCGCAGCGGCCTGCCCGGGCCGACCCCACCGATTCCTCGTCGGAGTCGGTCTGGGAGTCTGAAGAGGAAGAGTCACCTGATTCTTTTCGGACTCGGTGTGTCCCCTCGGACTCACCTGAGTCCGAACCTCGGAAGCAGTCCCCCCCGGAGGATGCCCGGTTCTCGGACTTCGTCAGGGATATGGTCAAGGCTTTGGCCTTCCCTGCGGATCCCGAGGAGGAGCCTCGAGCCGAAGAGCTCGACGCCCTCCAGTATGACTCTCCCGCCAGGGAACACTTTACTGTACCGGTTCCTCCCATGCTGGAACGGCTACTCTTCCGCATGTGGGAGAGTCCGGCCTCCTCGCCGGTCCTGAGCAAGCGGGTCGATTCTATCTATCGAGTCCGCAAGAGCCCTGGCTTCCAAAAAGCACAGCTACCACACCATTCCATGGTAGTGGAATCGGCCATGCATCGTCTTAAGAGCCAGAAGATGCACTCCGCGGTGCCTCCTGGCAGGGAGGCCCGTAACCTGGATGGCCTTGGTAAGAAGTGTTTCCAGGGCTCTATGCTTGCGTGTCGTGTCCAGACCTACCAGCTATACATGGGCATGTATCTCCGAGACCTGGCTAAAGAGCTAGCCGGATTCTCCGCTGGTTTGTCCGAGGAACCCTTGCGGAGGTTCCTGGCCTTGTCCTCTGGCATTCGGGAATGCTCAAAATTCATATCCCGAGCAGCCTATGATGGCTTTGAAGCATCGGCTCGAGTGGCCGCAGCCGGCATCGGTGCCCGCCGACAGGCTTGGCTTCAGTCGTCTGACCTTGAGCCCTGGGTGCAGGACAAGTTGGTCGATGTCCCCTGCCGAGGCAAGCCCATGGCTGAAAAGGCTGCACAAATCGAGACGGAGACTCTCACCAGGACTAGGCTTTCTAGGAAGACCTCCGCCCCTTCCCAGAAAAAGAAGGGCTCGGGAAAGAAGTCCTTTTACCCGAGAAAGGCGGCTGCCTACAAACACTACCCCCAATATCAGGCCCCTGCAGCTCCCCAACCGGGCCAGCAGGCCAAGGGATGGGGTAACGGGTCCCGTAGGCAGCAAGCCCCCAAGCCTGCACCACCAGCCCCTGCTCAACAGGGTGGGGGCTTTTGACTCCTTAAGCATAGCCTCTCCCCCTCCGCTGGCTCCTCCCAGCACCGGAGGCCGGCTGGTTCACTTCGCCCACAGGTGGTCCAGCATCACTTCAGATGCCTGGGTGCTTCAAGTCGTAAGAGAAGGCTATCTTCTCCACTTCCACCAGGTCCCTCCCTCCTATTTTCCGGGAGAACCTCCACGACTCCCTCTGCACAGGGAATTACTCCTTCAGGAGTTAGCAGGTCTTCTACAGGAACAGGCGGTGGAACCGGTGCCCCACCACCTGAGAGGTCAAGGCTTTTATTCCAGGTATTTTCTAGTACCGAAAAGGACGGGAGGCCTCCGACCCATCCTGGACTTGCGCAACCTCAACAGGTTCCTCGTGCGGGAAAAGTTCAAAATGCTTACCCTTGGAATCCTTCTGCCCTACCTCCAGCAGGGAGATTGGCTATGCTCCTTGGATCTAAAGGATGCCTACACGCACATCCTCATCCAAACAAGCCACCGCCAATACCTAAGGTTTGTGGTGGCAGGAAATCATTACCAGTACAGAGTACTGCCCTTTGGCCTGTCCTCCGCACCGCGAGTCTTCACAAAATGTCTCGCGGTGGTGGCGGCCCATCTCCCGCTTCACGGCCTCTGTCTTTCCGTACCTCGACGACTGGCTCATCAGAGCAGCGTCCGCTCCGGAGGTCACCAACGCCACACGCCGCACGGTGACTCTTCTGCAGTACTTGGGCTTTGTTATAAAATTCGCAAAGTCCACTTTGCTCCCCTCACAGGATCTCGAGTTCATCGGCGCAAGGCTGCACACTCAGGCACGAGCGTTCCTACCGCTCGACAGGGCTCAACGGCTCATGGACCTAGCCGACTGTTTTCGCAGCCAGCCCCTGGTCTCCGCCAGGCGCTTCCTGAGACTACTCGGCCATATGGCTTCCACCGTCCATGTGACCCCCAATGCCCGCCTGAATATGCGGCCTGCTCAATGGTGTCTCCGCAAGCAGTGGCAACAAGCCACAGGCGGCCTAGCAGACCTAGTGCGCGTCTCCGAGCCGCTGGCCTCGTCTCTCCAGTGGTGGCTTCATCGGCCGAACCTGGTACTCGGCATGCCTTTTCAGTCACCTCAGCCGGCCCGGGTGCTGACGACAGATGCACCCCTCCTGGGCTGGGGAGCACATTGCCAAGGGGCACGTACTCAGGGCCTCTGGACCACGTGGGAGTCTGCTCAGCAGATCAACTTCCTGGAGCTCAGAGCGATCCGCCTGTCTCTCAAGGCCTTCTCCCACCTGACCTCTCACCAGTCCGTCCTTGTCCAGACGGACAATCAAGTTGCCATGTTCTACGTGAACAAGCAGGGGGGCACGGGCTCCTTCCTTCTCTGTCGGGAAGCACAGAAGCTCTGCTCTTGGGCCGTCAGTCACGGCGTTCTTCTCAAGGCAGTTTATCTCCCAGGCCAAGAAAATTGCCTGGCGGACAAACTCAGCAGGATCCTCCAGCCGCACGAGTGGCGCCTGGATTCCTTGGTAGTTCAGAAGCTCTTTCTAAAGTGGGGCCTCCCCACGATGGATCTCTTTGCCAGCCCTCTCAACCGGCAACTTCCTCGCTTCTGCTCTCGTCAGCCACATCCCCTTCGAGTTGCGGCGGACGCTTTTCTACTCTCATGGTCGGAGAGCCTTCTGTATGCTTTTCCTCCCATCCTGCTAGTCTCTCAAACTCTTTTCAAGGTTCTCCGAGACAAAGCTTCCATGATCCTGATCGCTCCTCGCTGGCCCAGACAGCCGTGGTTTCCACTCCTGCTGCAATTAGCAGTGGAGGATCCATTCCCTCTGGGGTTTCAACCGGATCTCCTCACTCAGGATCAGGGGTCTCTGCTACACCCCAATCTCAGATCTCTCAATCTAATGGCCTGGCTGCTGAGAGGGTAGTCCTTGCTCCCCTTCTCCTGCCGGCAGAGGTGGAAGAGGTCGTCCTAGCTTCTCGTCGACCTTCTACCCGCAAATGCTATGCCCTTAAATGGCGTCGCTTTTCCGTTTGGTGTACCCAACAGTCTCAGGATCCCTTCTCCTGCCCGGTGTCGGTGATCCTGCAGTACTTGCTATACCTCTCTAATCTGGGACTTAAGTCCAACTCTGTCAAAGTTCACCTTAGTGCTCTTTCAGCCCATCATGTGCCGGTGGACGGCAGACCTCTTTCCAGCGACCCTCTTGTAGCGAGGTTTCTCCGAGGTCTCCTTCTGCTTAAACCACCTCTGCGCCCGCCAGCGCCTGACTGGGATCTGAATGTGGTTTTACAGCGGATCACCTGTCCGCCTTTTGAACCTATGGCTACCTGTTCTCTCCGTTTTCTTTCTTGGAAAACATTGTTCTTGATAGCCCTCACTTCCGCTAGACGCGTAAGTGAATTGCAGGCCCTCGTGTCTGATCCCCCTTACACTCGGTTCTACAAAAATAGGGTAGTCCTACGGACTCACCCAAAATTTCTTCCAAAAGTGGTCTCCCCTTTTCACATCAATCAGGAGGTGGTACTTCCAACCTTCTTTCCCAGACCACACTCCAGCCGAGCTGAAACGGTCCTCCATACCCTGGACTGTAGAAGGGCATTGAACTTCTACCTTGACCGTACGCGGGAGCACCGTAAAGCTGCTCAGCTTTTTGTGTCTTTTGACCCCAATAAATTGGGGCTCCCGGTCTCCAAGCGTACTCTGTCCATCTGGGTTGCGGACTGTATCACTTGGGCTTATGGGGCAGCCGGACTCTCCTTGGAAGTTCGAGTCACGGCTCATTGCGTTCGGGCAAAGGCTACGTCAGTGGCTTACCTCCGCTCTGTTCCGCTGGCAGACATCTGCCGGGCCGCTACTTGGTCTTCGAGCCAGACTTTTGCGGTCCATTACTGTCTCGAGAGGCAGTCCCGCAGGGACAGTGCTTTCGGACAGGCAGTCCTCCGTAATCTCTTCGAGGTTTGAGCAACTCCTACCCTCCATCCCGGATGTGGGCTACCGGTGGGTAATAATTCAGCGAAGATTCCTTCCTTCTGTGCTGCTGAGCTAGAGGGAGCTCCTTTTTGTGCTTAGGGTCTCCGGTAGCCTTAAGCTTGGGAGTCTCATAAGTGAGGACTGACTTCCTGCTTGGTCCTGGAGAAAGCGTAGTTACTCACCTGTAACAGGTGTTCTCCAGGAGCAGCAGGAATCAGTCCTCACAACCCTCCCTCCTCCCCTTGGAGTTGCAATCATCTGCTTTAGTTTTTTTGCAAATTTTTATGCTGTCTTTTTTAGCTATGTCATCTGACTGGCTAAGATGGCACCCTTGGGCGGGAAGGTGACCGCGCATGCGCGCTGCAATTCCCAAAGGCTTTCTTTGAAAGCTGGGGAAAATTGCTCCGCGAGGGCTCCGTCGGCGCCGACGTCACCCATAAGTGAGGACTGATTCCTGCTGCTCCTGGAGAACACCTGTTACAGGTGAGTAACTACGCTTTATGCTTCTGGGATGGAGCTGGAGATGCCGCAGTAGGTTGTTTTGTGAGATGCCAGCCTTACGGGCCGGGGAGCCCATTTTTCAGGCAGACTGCCCACGGCCCATTGGTCTCCATGGGAGGTACTGTGGCCTATTAACCATCTAGAGCAGGGCCACTTGACTGGCTTTGCTTTACTTCCTTATACAGACTGGCAGTGGTGAGGGTGCTCTGAGAATGTGATTGCTGTAACATGCCAACAAGTAGGAGCCCCATAGTAGTGGTAGAAGTGCGCCTGCTATTCAGCTAGGCAGAGTGTCACCTTCACATGATCTTGGATTTGTACACTGCAGGCATAAACATTTGAAGCACATTTAATCAGTCATTACATGCTGAATTCAGGAGCATGAGAGCTGAGCACTGCGGCATTTCAACAAATAGTTCATTGCTGGGTTGTCGCTCCATGGACCTGATAGTGATTCAGCTGAATGCAAAGGCGATATTCTTCTGTCACTACAAGGAGCTAGGGTCCAGTGGTCTAGATGCTCTGGTACAGAGTTAACCTCTGGTTTCTCTTTCCCCCATGGCTTCTCATAGGATGCATGTTGCGGAGAATAGAGGCTTATCTGGGTCTGGTGGTCCTAGTGGCTCTAGATTAGCCCAGGAGACCATAGTATGCAGACCACCTCCAGTTACTGGTGTGTGAGCCTCTCCCACTTCCACAGGGGAGGGGGTCTTCTGCATTGGGGGTCCATTTTTTTCTTGGACATTGCGGACCTTTTGTGGCTTTACAGCTTGGCATGTGAGAGGAGGCACTTGCATAAGAAGTATTCCCCTATGCTGTTGAGATCGCACCAGCACTCTGTCTCTGGCATGTGTGTGGTAGTCTGGAGTGTCTATGGCATGTGAGTGTTTCAACAATCAGCCTTTTTGCAGGAGAGCCTAGAGAGTTTTGGGAGTCCATTCTTTAGAAGTTCAACTGGTGGCGTTATCTTTCAGGGTGCGTTAACAGGGTGGCACAACTGGCTTTGCATGCAGATGTGTCTTGTTTCCTTAAGGGGGTGAAGAATTTGCCGCCCTCTTCTGGCCTGAATCCCATAGTGGGATCTTGCCTTGGTGCTACAGGCATTGATGAAGCCATCTTTTGAGCTGTTAAAACAAAGCCACCTTGAAGTCCTTAAAGACAGTTTTCCTTGTAACAATCTGTTTGGCTCTGCATATTTGAGCTACAGATCCTGTTGTGCAGAAGCTCCTATTTGTCCTGCTTGTTGGAGGGAGGGTGATGTTTGTCTGGTTCCCTCTTTTTTACCCAAAGTGGTGTCGGCATTTCATGTGAACTAGGTGGTTCTGCTTCCGGTTTTCTTGAAAGAGGAATGTTGCAGGAGAGAAGACCTTCATCCTGTGGATGTGCATTGGCTTCTTTTGCGTTTCTTAAAGGTGACTAATAACATTTTGAAAGTTAGACAGGTGTTTTGTTTTGTTTTGTTTGGTTTACCTGGAAGGGGCACCATGACCTCTAGTTCACACTGGCTAGATGGATTAAAGAGGCAATTGTCTGCCTACATTTTCAAAAGAAAGCTGATACTGGATAGCTTGAGTCTGCATTTGGGCAGAGTCCTGTTCCTTCTCTCTATAGGACCTTTGTAAGACATCAGTTTGGTCAGCCTTAAATTCCTTTTTTAAAACATTGATTGGATGTGCAAGCTAAGAGGGATTCTGCCTTTTGATAAGGAAGTCCTTAGAACAGTAGTGTCCTCATTCAGTGTATGGTGAAGCTTGAGTACTTCCAGCTTGTCTGGACTGGTCTAGCAGTATAAGACATTATCTCCAGGAACAAGCAGGAATGAGTCTTCACATATGGGTACGTCGGTACCGACGGAGCCTGCGTGGGAACCCACCCCAGCGTCCAAAAAGAAAACCTTTGGGAGCATCCCACATGCATGCGCGCTGCCTTCCCACCTAAACACTTCCCTCTTATCAGTTTTCCGTTTTCCACGGAGCCGGCAGGACGTACTGTCACCGCAGAAAATTCTTCTTTTTATTCTTTCTTTTTTGTGGTCGCGTCTTCCTTCCCTCGACGCCACCGGTACCGCCGGTACTTTTCTTTTGTTTTTCTAAATAATTTCTTCTTTCCGACAGAAATTTTTTCCTGTTAGTGTCTCAGTTTCTAGGCCACTAGGCCTCCATTTTTCCACTGTGGAAAAGCCAGCCACTACACTTAAGAAATGCTCTAAGTGTGGCGGTACAAATATTCTTTTAGACACCCATACTTGGTGTCTAAAATGTTTGGGTCCTGACCATTGCTCACTGGAGTGTCTTTCCTGCTGGACTTCAAATAGAAGAAATCTTCAGAATCGAGCACAGCTCGATACCTGGTTCACATTGCACTCGATGTCACCAGATAGAATATCGCCACAGAATCAGGTAACCAAACAAAAGTCTGTAAAGACTAGCCAGAACTCGAGTGGTAGATCTCCTTTCCAGTATCGAGATTGCTCCGGCTTTGCCCTCGAGGACATTTTGGCAATAAAGCCCCGGCGGGTGTCTTCGGGCTTCAAAGCATTAACGGGGCTTCAGGTCGTTCCCGGGGTTCTCACCTCGGTGAACATACCTGGGCCATGCTCGGTGGTTGGGGCCGCTTCGAGCGGTACAGACACCCTGGCATTGGCTACGGTGATGGATGAAACACTCCTCACCGATAAACGTAGTCTAGCGCTCTCGGTTACTTCGGTACCGTCAGAGTGGCTGAAGACCTTTCCTCCAGTATCGGTATCGCCTTCGGTACCAGTATCGGCATCGGTGTCGGTACCGTCCATGCTTGCTTCGACAGACTCGATTCCTTCTATGCCGAGCCTGGAATCGATCCCTAGCATGGATGATTCGGTACCGACTCGTTTCGTTACCAACTTCGGGTGGTACCGAAGACATCGATTTAGGGAGAATCCGATGCTTCATCCTTTCAAGTCTTCCGATACCAATGATTGGGATGAGCCCATCGGTACCAAGGCTGAATCTTTAACAAATTTAGCCTTTACCCCTCATTTTAGAGGGTCCTCCTCAGGGGAGATTTCTTTTCAAGCTTTTCTGCTTGATATGGTGCGGTTACTTGGCATTTCTATACCTGGTGAAGTCCTTACCAGGGGATTCAGAGACTCTGCAATCCCCCTGGTTGCCAAAGGAGCTAATCATGCTTCCTTTGCATCAGATCTTACAAGATCTACCTTTAAAGATGTGGGAAACTCCTTTAATGGTATCACCACATTCTCAGACACATGAAACTAGGTACAAAGTGCCACCTTCTCCAGGTTTTCAAAAGACTCAACTTCCTCATCATTCTATTGTTGTAGAATCAGCAATGAGGCGTATTAAGAGTGCAAAGAAGCACTCCTCTTATCTGCCAGGTCATGAGTCTAGGACTTTAGATGCCTTTGGACGTCGATGCTTCCAGGCATCCATGCTTTCAGCAAGGATTATCTCATATATTTTCTATATGGGATTGTCTCTTGAAGAGGTCACAAAGAGTTTAAAGCTTTTGAACCCTTTCATTCAAGAGCATAAGAGAGCAAACTATTTCTTACTAGTCAATCATGCTCAAAATATCTCTAAGTTCCTTAATCGTGCTTCCCTAGACTGTTTTGAGTCTATTAGCAGAACTTCTGCTATAGCCATAGGAGCACGACGCCTGGCCTGGCTCCAAGCTTCAGACTTGGACAGATGGGTACAAGAAAGGCTGGGAAATACTCCTTGTACTGGTGAAAATCTCTAACAAGGATGATTTATTTCAAGCTACTCAGTTAAACACTGATGCTTTTACTGTCAGAGGATTGTCAAAAATTTCCTTTATCCCAGCCAATAAAAAGCTTTATCCCCCTAGGGGGAAAAAAGTTTTATCCATGTCCTACCCATCATGCAGATGTTTCCAAAGACAGGCAACATCAAACCAGGCTAAGAAAATCAAGACCTCAACAGCCTCAGCAAGCCCAGTAGTCGCAGGGTTTCTGATATTTCTATTCTGTTTTTTCTGTGTGAGTTTTAGAACCTCTAAGCCTACTTCTTTTTAACAGAAGTATCTAAGATTCATCTCATCCATGCTGAGATACCAGTCATACATTGATTCAATCCTCTACTTTGGGCATGAATCTCTTACTACAAGGGAAATCCATCTTTTTAGCTCCAAGGACCATCATACCCTAGAGATAACAGGTTTCTCCTTTTAAAAGAAAGGGAGACCTAACTAACAAGGTGAGCTATATCCTTCACCTTGATGGGTTTTCTGTACGAGGATATCTTATACTTTTAACCACAAGGGGACCCTACCTCTTCAAAGACTTACCAAATGGTAAGTCCTCTCAACTCTGTATTACTTTCTATCCCTCTTAGTCCAGACTTTCAGTCTCTAAGAGTACTACTAATCAACTGGAGGGCTTATCCTCTAAGCCCATAGGATTTTCTTCAATACCTACTCCAGTAAGTAGTTTCCATACAGAGTTTTCTTTCCCTTTGCGGTCCATCTCCTTCTCTGTGTATCTTTGAGCTAACCTCAGATACTTCTTTAAGGCAGCTTATCAGACAGAAATTGAGTATTACCACTCCAAATTATGTCTGTCGGTCCTCTCCAACCTATAGGACCTAACTTTTTTCTGCTGCCTTAATAACAGATAACTCCAAGAGAGGTTCCAGAACCCATTTGGACAATTTATTGTTGCAGGCATCAGGCCTGTCTACTATTCTTATCCATCTTCAATTCTTTTTGGCTCCAACAGAATGGATTAGGTTGCACACTGGCAATTAAACAGCCAGATCTAAGCAACCTACAACATGCTCTCTGCAATTATACAAGAAAGCTCTGCAACTATGGGCCTTTGCCAGAGAGCCTCGGAGCTACTCCTAGTAGGTAGCTTCCAGATGGTTAAAAAGGGCTTCAGCTGGTACTCTGCCCAGTCATGCTCCTACATGACTGTTTTTTTCCTAATCTTACCATCTTCCTTAAAAAAATTTCCTTTTAAGGAAAAGTAGCCAGGGCTTAGACCACGTGAAAGCGTAGAGAATTGCACAATTCCCTGGGTTGTTCCACATCTCACTGGAACTTCTACAACAGGGATGCATTCCTTTCACTGCAGTCGGTCCTTATTCACTACTTTCCTTCTAATTCCCTATACTTCATTGTAGCTTATGATGAACAAAAGAGCGCATGATACTCATATTGCCCTCAGAGAGAGGCAAACATGGTATCCCCTTATATTGCGTCTTTCTCTCCAGCTACTACTGAAAGTTATAGAAGGATCCAGACTTCCTGTCTTAAGACTAAGGATCTCCTCTGCACTCCTTCACGTACGTCTTGAGACCTGGTTATTCAGGGGCTAGATCTTTTTTTAAAGTAATCTAGTCCTCTCCTTGTAAGTGAAGAACATAATACCGGTTTCCATGAAACTTTTCTCTATAGTTCTTCCATTTTTCACCAGACAGAGATTCTCCATCAATATTCTCAAGTAGGTCTTAATTCTTCTTGTTATTGGGTCAATCTCTATACAACATCTGACTTTGAAAAATTTGTTTACTGTCCATATTAATGCTGTCCCAGCATATCATAAACTTAATGGACAACCAATTTCTATGATAAATTAGGAAGTACCTTCTTTACCGTTACCTTTTTGGTTACGTCACATCTGAAGCTCTCCATGTAAAGTCATTATCATAAGTGACATTTTTATGTATTTATTTACATTCTCTTATATACCGCGCTATTATGCATCAGTGCGGTTTACATTGAACAAACTGAAATTACATTGAACAGGGCATTATAACTTGGAGATAACTATTTTACAGGGAACATGGGCTATGGAGGGTTAAGTGGCTTGCCCAAGACCACAAGGAACACCTGTGGGACTAGAAACCCCAGTCCTTCCGGCCCAAGGTTGCTGTCCTCTAGTGGGATTTGAACCCCCGACCTTCCGGCCTGAAGTACCTTGCCCCAACCACTAGGCAACTCCTCCACTCCATCACTTACACTTACGAAAGACTTTACTGATCTTCAAGAAATTGGAGGCCCAACGCCTAGTATAAATATCTTTGTCTTTCATTTGGATAAAGGGGGTCTTAAAGACCTATCCTTTTTTCTGCAAAGGGTATTTCTACCTTTTCATCCAAACCAGTCAGACTTATCTCCACTCTTTCCTAGGGCCTTATTCTGCTCCAAGGACAAGGAGTTCAAACTTTGGACTTTACAGAAGCTTTAGCTATTTCTCCAAAGTCCAACCTCATTAAACTCCCCCACTCTTTTCTTCTGGGGTTAGTTCTAGCCATTAAGGCTTCTTATCTCTTCCTGTATTGCAAAATTTATTTTTCCTCTACTTCACAGTGAGGGAATTTCTTTGAGGATAATGTACTGGCTCTCAACTACAGACCCATGTTTAGCCTCAGCAAATATTTTCGCAATACCTTTGAGTAAGATCCACATTAGAAAATTGGGATTCAATTTTTTCTGACAATTATTATCTACACAAGGACTCCTCTCTGGATACCTTGTTTAGTCAAGCTGTTCCACAGCACCCTTTTTTCTTTTCTAATTCAACTCCTACCCTCCATCCCTTGGATGCCTGAGGTTCTGAGGGATAAGCATGGCCCATCCATTAGATTTGCAACATGCTGGGGCCTCCTCCAGGCATCTTAGCTTGGGAGTCCCCATATGTGAAGACTCATTCCTGCTTGTTCCTGGAGATAGCACAGTTACTTACCTGTAACAGGTGATCTCTGGGAACAGTAGGAATAAGTCTTCACAACCCACCCACCTCCCCTAGGAGTTTCACTCTCTCTCTCTCTCTCTCTCTCTTTCTAATTTGTCTACTTCCCTCCTTCGGTCTCAGCTACAAACCCAACTGATGAGAGGGAAATGTTTAGGCGGGAAGGCAGCGCGCATGCGTGTGGGATGCTCCCAAAGGCTTTCTTTTTGGACGCTGGGGAGCGTTCCCGCGCAGGCTCCGTCGGTACCGACGTACCCATATGTGAAGACTTATTCCTGCTGTTCCCAGAGATCACCTGTTACAGGTAAGTAACTGTGCTTTACTCGCCTGATAATTTCATTTCCTGGAATCCTGATAGACCAATCCAGAACCATTCCGAGAAGTCCTGCTCCCTGATCCTCTTTTTGTTGTCTGTTCTGGATCTCCTCTGGGGGAAGCACAGTCCTCATGAAAATTCATGTCGGTGTTGAGGGGAGAGGGCTAGTGGGGCTCCTCCAGTTCTGTTCCCACCAGGGTTGACCTTGATTTCAGTGGGGGTTAGTTTATGCACACCTTCATGGTGAAGGAATGCTGATCCAAATGGACAGTCAGGAAACAATGTTTCATAGCAGAGTAAATTTGGGGCATTAGCTTTTAATACTCTGCAGTGCTGGATGTTAGACTCAGAGTGGCAAATGTGGTGGTGGTGTAACAATCTCTAGCTGCTTCTGCTCCCACCCTCGGTAAGGGGAAAGAGTAAAGGAGGAGGCAGAAACAAAGAAAAATGACAGCAGATAAAGACCATATGGCTTATCCTTCCTGTCCTTCCATACCAATTACTAAGGTTTACAGTCCTTTTTTCCCCCTTAAAGATAGTCTGTCTCATGTTTTCTTGAATTTAGATAGTCCTGGTCTCGACCACCTCCACATATCTACCACTTTCAATAAAGAAATATTTAATCAAATTACTCAAGAGTGTATCCCCTTTCACCTGTAGAGCTTTTTCAGTTGAGATGCTCTCCTGTGCATTTATGCCATGGAGGTATTTAAACCTCTCATACTTGCCCCCTCCTGCCTTTTTTCCAAAGACTACATACTGAGATCTCCATATGCCTTATGATGATCACTGACCATTTTGTTAGCCACTGCCTGCACAGAC
The DNA here is from genome assembly GCA_033557465.1 of Ichthyophis bannanicus. Taxonomy (NCBI): domain Eukaryota; kingdom Metazoa; phylum Chordata; class Amphibia; order Gymnophiona; family Ichthyophiidae; genus Ichthyophis; species Ichthyophis bannanicus. The sequence continues at coordinate 1,128,677,985 of CM066032.1, read as the reverse complement.
GCCATCCTGTTTATATTCTTTTGAAGGTGTGGACTCCAGAATTGCATTACAAATAAGGTCTCACCAAAGACAGAGGCACTACTGACTATTCCTCTCCCCATACACACAAGCATCATTCTGGCTTTCATCATTGCCTTTTCTACCTGTAACTACCTTAAGATGATCATAAAGAATCACCCTGAGATCCTGTTCTTCTTTTATGGTCAGAAATACCCCTCTATACTGTACCGCTCTTAGATTTTTGCAGCTCAGATGCATGACCCTGCATTTTTTAGCATTAAATCTCAGCTGCCAAATTCTCGACCATTCTTCAAGCTTAGCTAGATCCCTCCTCATGTTATCTACACCTTCCCGATTGTCTGCTTTATTGCAGATTTTGGTATCATCCACAAAGAGGCAAACCTTACATCACAGCCCTTCTGCAGTATTAGTTACAGAAGCCAGGAGGCAGGTGCTGGGGAATGGAGGGAAGACAGGAACCAGGAGGCAGTCCGTGGGGGGGGGGGGGGGGGGGGGGGGGGGGTTGGAGAAGCTAAAATATACCAGGGAAAGTGAGGGAGAAGGGGAGAATAAGGATCTAAGTGCTGAGGAAGGAGAGGTTGAGCCAATCCTATATTAATTTAACGCCTTTTTTTTATACTGTCTTTCTACAAGTCAAGATGGTTCATAGGGAACTCAGTGCATACAAACGTAACATAATTACCTAGAAGGTGCAATTTACATTTAACAAACTAACAGTGCGGGAGAGGTGAAGGTCAGCAGGATGTACAGAGTAACATGATAGGGGTTGCAAAACCAAAAGTTAATACAACTTATATACATTAGAGTGGCTAGAGATGGTAGCGAGTGGCATATGAGGGTTGGTCCTAGTGAGAATATGCCCCGTAAAAATCAAGGAACAGTTGGGTTTATTTCTTCTGAAAATCTTCTGTAGTTTCAATGGTTCTTAGCTGTGGTGGGAAAGCGTTCCATAATGTTGGGGCATAGAAGGCGAAAGGCTGTTTTTTGGCTTCTGGAAGGTTTTTTGGAGGGTAAGTCTAGGAGAATGAGTATATTTCATCTTCTGGGCCTATTGCTGGTGAGTGGTCTTAGTAAGTTCTGGAGGCTTTTTGCAGACTGGCTGTTCAACACTTTGTATGTTTTGAGGATGAATTTGAACGTCTATATATGATGGGTAGCCAGTGAAGCTGTTTGAGGGTTGAGGTGAATATGGGTCTGGTGTGAGGCCTGAGAAAGAAGGGGAGGTAAGCAGGGAAGTAGTGGAGAAGTAACCTAATGGTTAGAGCAGTGAGCCAGAAACCAAGGAAGCCAGAGTTCAAATTCCCTTGCTGCTCCTTGTGATCTTGGGCAAGTCACTTAACCCTTCATTGCCTCAGGTTCAAACTTTTATTGTAAGCTCTTTGAGTACAAGAAAATACCTACTATCACCAGGAACAAGTTGAAATGTAGTCTTCACATATGGGTGACATTGGTATTGACGGAGCCTGTGCGGGAATGCCCCCCAGTGTTCAATTGGAAAGCTTTTGGGAGCACTCCACTGCACCTGCGCGATTGCCTTCTCACCTTCCCAACTTCCTCTCCTCAGTTCTTCATTTTCCGCGGAGCAGTAGGAAGCAAATCCTGTCACTGCAGAAAAACTCTTGTGCATAGTGTCTGCCTTCCTGTCGATGCTGACACCGTCAAAGACATCGCCGGTTCCCCTTTTCTTTTTGTTTCTTTTCTTTCTTTTCTTTCTTTTTTACTTATTTTCCAAAAAAAAAAATTTAGTTGCTTCAATGCCATCTTAGGCTTTAAGCCTACCATACTCTGTCGATGGTATGGAGAAACCAACTAGTGGTTTCAGAAAATGTGCTAAGTGTGCCAGCACTATCTCAGCGACGGACATCCATGACTGGTGTTTAAAATGCCTCTATCCAGAACATCAGCCAAAAGATTGTCCCCTTTGTCAAAAGATGACACTGAGAGGCCTCCAGAACTGGGCCTCTAAACTTGGGATACTCTTACTCTCAGACGTGGTATCATTGGTTTCCACATCATCAAGGGCCTCGTCATTCTCTCATGGATCCCAGGTATCGGCAAAGTCCAAGCACAAATCTTCATCGAAAAAGGAGAAACCCTCCAGAGGTAGATCTTGTTCCAAGCATCGAGATCCCTTGGGCGTTGTCCTGGAGGAGGATCAGCTTGCCAAAAAGTCCTGGTGGGAGGTCCTGTCCTCCATAGCCATTGAGGGTTCCCAGGATGCTCCCGAGGCCTCAACCTCTGGAGAACTACTGGTGTCATGTTCTGGGATGATGGTGCAAGTACCCACTACAGATACCTAAGTATTGGCAACATTGATGGACCCAGCGCATATTGGCCATCGAGAAGAGCTTGGCAGCTCTCCTGGCAGCCTCTGTAACTATAAAACTGTTGGCGCCTGGTACTGCCCAGTTGGTATTGGTACTGACATAGATACTGGTGGTGGGTACACCCATGCAGATGGCATTGACATCATTGCCACCCATGCCCTCTCTTGAGTCTATCACTGATACCGGTACCCAGCCCATGCGGCTTACCGAGGCTGATACCTCAGAGCATCGGTATCGGCATCTATTTTCGACTGAGCACCATGCCCATCGATACTTTGAGTCCTCCGATTCTGATTCCAGTGTGTCTGATGCAGAGTCACTTAATTCTCGGAGAGCCCTGGGACCTTCCCTCAGAGCCTTCCCCGCCTCAACAGTAATGCATGTTGCCTCTGGAAGACATATCCTTCCAGGAGTTCATTTGAGACCTAGCTAAGGGTCTCTCCATTACCATAACATTGGAAAAGGAGCTAAGGGCAGAGGAATTGGAGATCCACCAATACCCAACAGCACCCAAAGAGGCAGTCGCTCTGCCGGTGCGCCGCATCCTCCATGACTTTATGCTCCGTATGTGGGAGACTCCTCTGTCTCTTCTCTCAGCCATTGACTCGATAACATGTACTGGGTACCAGAGTGTCCGGGGTTCCAAAAACTGCAGCGTCCGCACCACTCCGTGGTGATTGAATCAGTGATGCGCCAAATCAAAAGCTTGAAGACTCGCTCCTCAAATCCTACAGAGAATCGAGGATTCTTGATGCCTTTGGGTGGCAATGCTTCCAGGTATCCATGCTGTCAGCCAGGATTAACTCCTACATTCTCTACATGGGAATGTTCCTCAAGGAGGTATGCAGAGATCTCAAGGCTTTTTGCTCCTTTCTTCCCAGATGGCAAAAGGGCAGACTATTTTGCCCTGGTCAAAAATAGCCAAAATGTATCCAAATTTGTCAATAGTGTCCATCTTTGATGCTTTGAATTTACAAGCAGGGCCACAACCCATATGCATCAGGATCTGTAGAATTGCATGGCTTCAGGCCTCAGATCTTGAACAGTGGGTTCAAGATAAATTGGGTAACATTCCCTGACAGGGGAGAACCTATTTAACTGAGAAACCTTATCTTACCAGTCTTTTCCAGAGAACGCTACTCTAAAGAGACTGTCCAGAGTCACAGCTGACCCTGCTAGGAAAAAGACTCCTGCAAAGAAGTCTTTTTACAATAAGAAGTAGTACTACTTTTCTTATCCACCTGCTTCTCAGTATCAAGGTCAGGCCCCATAGAAGGGGCAGCAGCCTCCTAAGCAACAGAAGAAGCCTCAAGTGTCTAAATCTCAACAGCTCCGCAGCCACAGTCTCTGCCTGTTTTTTTACTTTTTCCTAGAGAACATAGCCACCTTGCCTCTGAAGGAGCCCCACCCCCTCCACATAGCAGGCAGACTGCACTATGCCCACAGATGACACCTCATCACCTCAGGGCAGTGGACACTAACCATAGCCCAGGAAGGGTACAGACTACATCTTCAGACTCTCCCCCCTCCACTTTCACCGGGGAATATCAAATGCAACCCCCACTCACTGCTCTCCTACAGGATGAGATGTCCTGTCTCAGGGTGCCATAGAAGAAGTTCCCATCTTCCAATAGTGAGTGGGTTTCTACTCTCCGTACTTTATCATCCCAAAGAAAACGGGAGAGCACAGGCCCATTCTGGACCTAGGAAAACTTAAGATCTCCCTTGGGACTCTTCTTCCTTTCCTCTAGAGTCGGGACTGGCTCTGTTCTCTAGATCTAAAAGAAGCATACACATATATCCTCATCCACCTGGACACAGGAAGTTTCTGTGCTTTACTTTTCAAAGAAAACATTACCAATACAGAGTCCTCCCCTTTGGACTGTCCTCTGCCCCAAGAGTCTTCACAACGTGCATGCTGGTCATAGCCACATATCTAAGAATTCTGGGGATATTTGTTTTCCCTTACTTAGACAACTGGCTAATAAAAGCAGACACCTCCCAAGAGGTACTGCTCTGCTTGCATCGTACCATCACAGTGCTACCACACTTGGACTTTGTGATAAACTTTCCAAAGTCCCACCTCGCTCTAACTCAAAAACTAGAGTTCATTGGAGCCCTACTAGACACCCAACAGTCCAGGGCATTCCTGCTCCAGCTCCGATGTGCCTGTCTAGTTGAACTAGCATACCAGATGCTCCTACATCTGACTGCCCCAGAGATGCTTCAGCTCCTTGGACATATGGCCTCTTCAGTACATGTCGTTCCATATGTCCAACTACATATGCAGAAATACTAAGATATTGTGTTGGCCGTGCTTAGTGAATGATTATTACTATAAACATGAATCAGCTCACTCATTCAACTTTTCACCGTTACACTACAGTAGTATAACGGTGAAAAGTTGAATGAGTCAACTACATATGCAGACAGCCCAGTGGATTCTTGCCTCCCAGTGGAAACAAGCCTCAGGCCATCTCCGGGACAAGATCCAAGTTGCTGCCTGTCTGACCACATCACTGTAGTGGTGGTGGTCTCCAGAAAATGTGCTTGTAGGGTCACCTTTTCAGATGCCTCCACTTCAATGCACCCTAATGACATATGTCTCCAAACTGGGTTCAGGAGCTCACCTGGGCAACCTGATTACACAGGGACTCTGGAACGCAAGAGTTGCAACTCCAGATCAATCTCCTGGGACTTTGAGCTATGTCATATGCCCTCAGGGTGTTTCAATACCACCTCGGGGCACAACAGGTCCAGGTCAGGACAGACAATCAGGTTGCCTTGTTCTACGTGAACAAGCAGGGAGGAACAGGCTCTTGGGTCCTCTGCCTGGAGGCGCTACAGCTGTGGTCCCTTGCCATTGCTCATCAAATACACCTCTAAGCGGTGTACCTCTCAGGAGAGTCAAATGTCTTGGCAGACAGACTGAGTCACATCCTTCTTCCCCACAAATGGTCTGTCCATCCAGACATATAATGTCCTATATCTTCCAGACCTGGGGAACCTCAGACACAGATCTGTTCGTGACTCCCCAAAATGCCAAGCTTCCTTGTTTCTGCACGAGAACTCTTAACATCCACCAGCCAACCAGTAGATGCCTTCCACCTACACTGGGGTCATGGTCTGCTTTATGCTTTCCCTCCTATACCCCACAGTCCTGAGACGCTTTTCAACCTTCAGTCAGACAAGGGCTCCATGGTTCTCATAGCCCCCCACTGGCTGAGGCAACCATGATTTCCTCTGCTGCTACATCTGACTCAGACTCAACCTCTGAGATTGGGATTTGCGCCCAATTTCCTCTCCCAAAACGACTGCTCACTACTCCATTCCAATCCACATTCTCTCCATTTCACAGCTTGATTGCTGAAAGCATAGTCTTCCAAGGCCTTGACCTTACCAAGAGGTTAAGGAGATCCTTTTGGCTTCTAGGAAGTCCTCCACCAAACATTCATACACTTTTCAAGTGGTGGAGATTTTCTCCGGGAACAAGCAGGAAGTTAGTCCTCACATATGGGTGATGGCACCAACGAAGCCCTTGCGGAAGCATCCCCCAGCTCTCAAAGAAAGCCTTTGGGAGATGCCACCATGCATGTATGGTCCCCTTCCCACCTAAGAGTGCCATCTTGTCCCCGGAAAAAGTTGATTATTTCTCTGTCCGGGTTTTACACTTGCCTCCGGCATTGCACTGGTACTCTTTCTGCCTACCAACCTCGGTGCCTCAGTGTCTGGTTCGGTTAATTTTTGTAGTCTTTCGTTGCTTTCTTTTTCTGGCGTCTTTGTGCCTTTTTTCTCCCGCTGGTAGCCCGGAGGGTTTTCGACCTTGCAGGGGTACTTTTTTCGACTGCTGTGTTCACTGCCTTGGGCCAGACCACGACCTGGTGGCCTGCGGTCTCTGCAAGAGGATGTTTACCAAGGATCACGAGAGCCACCAGCAGCAGCACGATAAGCCCCAACATCTCGGGCAGAACTCTCCGAACCCGAGCCTCATCGTGGGTCCTCAGAAAGGGGGGTCTCCCTCGGGAACCCAGGAAGAAGAAACTCTCTAAGGCAGCATCCTTGGATGGTTCCAACCAGCTGGGAGCTCCCCGGGCTCTGTCATGCAGTCCGAGATGCTCGTCCAAGGCATCTGAGAAGTAGCGACCTGCGAAGGTCCCCTAAAAGGATCCAACCACGGACCAGCCTCGGTCCCCAGACACCTTACTCGTCAAGGATTCACCTTCGGGGGAGCCGGCATCAGGCCCAAGTCCCTCGGTGCCCATGTCGAAGTCTGCGGAGTCTTCTTGTTTGGAGTCCAGAATGGTGGCCCTGGAGCACAGTTTGCCTTCATGGACCAGCAGCGGGCGCTGTTGTCCGGCACAACTGGTTCATCCGCCCTGACCACTGGGCCCTCGACGTCCAAGACTTCCCTGGAGGCTTAGCCGATCCTCGGCCAAGGTTGCACTCTGAGTCCCGCTTGATGGGACCGTGGTCATTCCTGGCAAGTTTTTTTGGGTGCCAGCCACCAGTTATCGGGGGCCCTGAGGCCCGCAGAGCAGCCCACCTATGAGTCCTCAATGGACTACTCCGAGTGGGAGACTGAGGACGAGGAATCCCCCAATAGCCATCACCACAACAACATCCTTTCTGACTCTCCCGTCTTGGAACCTCAGCTGCGGTCCCCACCCAAGGACATGGGCTTCCTGGATTTTGTCAAGGACATATCTTAAGGACATTCCTAAGGCCCTGACATTCCCGACTGAATCGGAGGAGGACCTTCGGGTGGATGAGTTAGAAATACTCCAATACGAGGCCCGTCCGGGAATTGCGCTCGGTACCCATTCTTCCCATCCTGGAATGGCTCATGCTCCGAATGTAGGTGACACTGGTGTCAGTGCCAGTGGTGAGCAAATGGCTCAACTCAATGTATTGAGTCCGCCAGAGCCCGGGCTTCCAGAAGTCACGTCTGCTTAACTCCATGGTGGTGGAGTTGGCCATGCGTCAGCTGAAAAGCCAAAAGACACACTCAGTGCCTCCCAGCAGGGAGGGCTGCATTTTGGACGCCCTCGACAGAAAGTGCTACCAGGGCTTAATGCTCATCTGCCGTATCCAGACCTACCAGCTGTACATGGGCATGTACCTGAGAGACCTGGCGAAGGAACTTGCTGAGTTCTTGACTCGTTTCTCTGAAGAACTATTGCAGCAGTTCAAGAACCTGGCCAAGGCAGTCTGTGAGTGCTCCAGATTCATGTCTCGAGTGGCCTATGACTGGTTTGAGTCGGTGGCCCGGGTAGCCACGGCAGGCATTGGTGTATGCCGCCAAGCTTTGCTTCAGTAGTCCGACCTCAAGCAATTGGGTTCAAGACAAATTGGAAGATGTTCCAGGCCAAGGAGAACCTCTCTGGCAAACCCATGATTGACAAGGCTGCCAAGCTGGAGACAAAGTTCACAATGAAGACCAGGCTTTCTAAAACTGCTGCCCCTCCTCGACGGAAGGGCTCTGGTAAAAAGTCTTTTACCCGAGGAAGGGAGCTGCTTACCAGAACTACCCACCTTATCAGACCTCCCTGGCTCCCCAACAGGATCAGCAGGCCAAGGGACATGGGCATGGCTCATGTAAGCTGAAGGCTCCCAAACCACAGGCACCAGCCCCGGCCCAGCCAGGGGGGAGCTTTTGACTCCTTGAGCATAGTCTTTCTACCCCAAGGAGATCAGCAGCCCGCAGGGGATGTCTGATCCTCTATGCCCAGAGATGGGTGACCATCACCACCGATTCCTGTGGGCACTTCTGGTAGTCGGGGAGGGTTGCCTCCTCCACCTGACTCGGACACCTCCTCCTTATTTCCTGGGAGAACCCCTTAGGTCTTCCCTCCCACAGGACCACCTTCTGAAGGAGTTGGTAGGTCTTCTCGAGGACAAAGTGGTGGAACTGGTGCCCCACCACCTCAAGGGCAAGGGGTTCTACTCCTGATACTTCCTCGTGCCAAAGAGGACAGGGGTCATAAGGCCCATCCTCGACCTGCGCAACCTCAACAAATCCCTGATGAGGGAGAAGTTCAAAATGCTCTCCCTTGGAACATTGCTGCCATACCTCCAGCAGGGGAGATTGGCTATGCTCCTTAGACCTCAAGTATGCTTATACCCACATCCTCGTCCACCCCAACCACAGGCAGTATGTGTGGTTTGTAGTGTGTGTGTGTGTGGGGGGGGGGGGGGGCTGGCATTTTCAATACAGGGTGCTTCCCTTCGGCTTAGCCTCTGCCCCAAGAGTCTTCACAAATTGGCAGCTGTGGCCGCCTTCTTCCTGCTCCAGGGGGTCTTCATCTTTCCCTACCTGGACGACTGGCTCATAGAGAGGCACAGCTTCAGAGGTGCAGCAGGCCACCGCATGCACCATCCAGGTTCTGCCACACTTGGGCTTTGTCATTAACTACACCAAGTCTCACCACCTCCTGACACATTGCCTGGAGTTCATTGGGGCAAAGATCAACATTCTCCAGTTGAAGGCTTTCTTGCCCAGGGACAGAGCCGATTGTCTCAGGTCCCTAGCCTGGGATATAAAGTACCGTCCCTCGGTGCCCACCCGGTTTCTCCTGCGCCTCCTTGGGCACATGGCCTCCACTGTCCACATCACCCCAGACGTGCACCTCTACATAAGGATGGTGCAGTGGTATCTCCAGGACCAGTGGTCTCAGGCCACAGGCCACCTCCGAGACAGTTTCAGTGACCTGCCAATTGGCTGCTCCCTGATCTGGTGGCAGTTGCCCCAGCATCTCGAGGCAGGCATGGCCCTTTCAGGCCCTAAGCCACTCGAGGGTCCTCACCACATATACCCTCCCTGCTTGGCTGGGGAGCCCAATGTGGAGATCTCCACACTCAGGGTAACTGGTTGCCAGATGAGAGCACCCTGCAGATCAACCTCCTGGAGCTCCGAGCCATACACCTAGCCCTGAGGGTCTTTTGTACTAACTTCGTCACCACCTGCTGCTGGTCCAGATAGACAACCAGGTGACGATGTTCTATGTGAACAAACAGGGGGGCATGGGGTCTTGTACTCTGTCAGGAGGCACTGATCCTCTGCTCGTACGCAATCCAACAGGGTGTTTTCCTGTGGACAGTGTACCTGCCAGGACAGGACAACCTGCTGGCCAACAGACACAGCAGGATTCTCCAGTCGCATAAGTGGCAGCTAGACCCCAGGGTGGCCAGGTGGCTTTTCCGGCTCTGGGACGAACCCATGATGGGCCTGTTCGCCAGCCCGGACAACTTTCATTTGTGCCCCGCTTCTGCTTCTAGCAGGCCCACCCCTCCAGGGTGGCAGCAGACTCGTTCTTAGTCTCATGGTCGGAAGGTCTCATGTACGCCTTTCCTCCGATGCTGTTGATCTCCAAGACCTTATTCAGGACACTCTGCGACAGGGCCTCGCTCATCCTGATAGCTCCTCAGTGGCCCAGGCAGCTGTAGTTTCCGCTGATTCAACAATTGGTGGTGGAGGCTGCCATCCCCTTGGGGACCACCCTGGGGCTCCTATCTCAGAAGGGGGGCGCTCTTCTATGCCCCATCCTTGGGGTCCATGTTGCTGACAGCCTGGCTGCTGAGAGGGTGACTTTGGCTCCTTTCAATCTTCCAGTTGAGGTGGAAGACATTTTGCTGGCCTCTTGCAAGGCCTCCACTTGGAAGACTTACAACCTCAAATGGTGCAGGTTCTCTGTTTGGTGTGCTGAACACAGGGCTGATCCTTTCTCCTGCCCGGTGGCTTTGGTGTTGCAGTACCTTTTCCACTTCTCAATCTGGGCTCAAGTCTAACTCCATCCGAGTGCACCTGAGTGCCCTGGCTGCGCACCACCTCTGGTGGATGGTAAGTCCCTGTCTGTCCAACCGCTGGTGACCCATTTCCCTCAGGGCCTGCTTTTATTGAAGCCCCTGGTGTGCCCTCCAGCAACCAAATGGGACCTCAATGTAGTACTCTGGGCAGCTTCACTTGCCCACCCTTTGAGCCTCTGGCTATCTGCCACCTTCACTACTTCTCTTTAAAGGTGGCTTTTACTGGTTGCGCTCACCTCCGCTCGCAGAGTTAGCGAGCTCCAGGCCCTTGTGGTGGAGGCTCCTTATGCCTGGTTCTACAAGAACAGAGTGGTGCTATGCACCACCCCAAATTCCTGCCAAAAGTAGTGATGCCCTTCCATCTCAACCCAGGAAGTGGTGCGCCCTACCTTCTTTCCAAGACCTCACTCCAGTTAGGCGGAGACGGTCCTTCACACCTTGGACTGGAAGAGGGTACTGTCCTTTATCCAGTGCACTCAGGGCCACTGCAAAGCTGCTCAGCTTTTCATCTCCTACGACCTCAGTAGGCTAGGAAAGTGGTGACCAGGCGTACGTTGTTCACCTGGGTGGTGGACTGTATTGCCCTCGCTTATGAACAGGCGAGGCTCCCACTGGAAGGTCGCGTCACAGTGCACCGTGTCAGGGCTATGGCGGCCTCGGTGGCAAACTTGCACTCTGTCCCGATGGTGGACATCTGTCAGGCCGCCACCTAGTTTTCAGCCCGTACCTTCACAGCTCATTACTGCCTAGAAAGAGAGTCCCGACGGGACGGGCCAGGCTGTGCTCCATAACCTTTTCAGGGTTTAGGCAACTCCTGCCCTCTGACACTTCTGTGTTCAGGCTACTGGAGTGCTGGTTCCATTGGACACGGGGTCCTACTGTGGTCTGTGTACACAGGCTAAATTGCTACTGCTTGTGGCTTTTCATGATGGAGCCCCTATTTTTGCTACAGATAGCCTGTAGCTGGGGAATCCCATATGTGCGGACTGACTTCCTGTTTGTTCCCGGAGAAAGAGTAGTTAATCACCTGTAATAAGTGTTCTCCGGGGACAGCAGGAATCAGTCCTCATAACTCTCCCTCCTCCCCTTGGAGTTGCTTCTTTACCATATTTTATTTTTTTGCCGTCTTTTAGCTATGTCATCTGACTAAGCAAGATGGCACCCTTGGGTGGGAAGGGGACCATGCATGCGTGGTGGCATCTTCCAAAGGCTTTCTGTGAAAGCTGGGGGGATGCTTCCGCAAGAGCTCTGTCTGAGCCAGTGTCACCCATATTTGAGGACTAATTCCTGCTGTACCCGGAGAACACCTATTACAGATGAGTAACTATGCTTTGTCTGGTGCTTTCTGAAGGATCTCCATCCCTTTTCAGCTCCAGTGGAGTCACTCCATCTGTCATCGACAGATCTGAAGACCAACTCTGTGAGAGTCCACTTCAGCGCAATTGCAGCCTCTCACCACCTGCTGGATGGACAGCCAATCTCCTCTCAACCGCTAGTAGCCCATATCATGAAAGGTCTTCTTTCCACACTGCCCATTAAGCCACCTCCGGTAGCTTGGGACCTTAATGTCGTTTAGCACATCTTCTCAAGCCACCCTTTGAACCATTGGTCACGACCTCATTAAAATTCCTCTCTTGGAAGGTAATCTTCCTAATTGCTCTCACTTCAGCTAGACGCATTAGTGAGCTTCAGGCTTTAGTGGCGGACCCACCCTATACCCGGTTCCACCACGACAGTCATTCTTAGGACTCACCCACACTTTATGCCAAACGTAGTGTCTGCTTTTCATTTAAACCAGTCAGTTTTCCTTCCAGTCTAGTTTCCCAAACCTCATGCATCTCAAGTGGAAGCAACCCTGCACACTTTTGATTGCAAGCATGCGTTGGCTTTCTATCTCTAAAGGACTTGAGAGTACCGCAAAGCCTTGCAGCTGTTCATCTCCTTTGATCCTAGTCACCTGGGTCTCCCTATATCTAATCACATGCTCTCCAGATGGATAGCATGCTGCATTTTATTTGCCTATAACAAAGCAGTATTCTCCCTGGAAGGGCACGTTACTGTTCATGACATTTGTATCATGGTAATCTCAATGGCAAACCTACGCTCGGTAGCCTTTGACGAGATATGCAAAGCAGCAACGTGGTCTTCTGTCCATACCTTTGCTGCCCATTATTGTCTGGACAAGGACTCCTGTCGGGATGCTATGTTTGGGCAGGCTGTACTCCAGCACATCTTTCACACTTAGAGGCAGCTCCTACCCGCCATCCCAGATTTTGATACCAGAAATCCATATGGGATCCATGACCTCCACTGGTTCTGAGGTCCCTTCATCTAGCATATGGGAGCTAGGGAGTCCCATATGTGAAGACTATATTCCTGCTTCTTCCTGGAGATAGTGTAGTTACTTACCCTGTAGCAGGTGATCTCCGGGAATAGCAGGAATTCAGTCTTCACAACCTGCCCTCGTCCCCTAGGAGTTGTAGGGTTTCTTTTTCTCTCCTTTTTCAGCTGCAAACTTTAATGAGGAGAGGAAGTTGGGCAGGCAGGAAGGCAGTCGCACAGGTGCAGTGGAGTGCTCCCAAAAGCTTTCCAATTGGACCCTGGGGAGCATTCCTGCACGGTCTCCATCGGTACCAAATTCACTCATATGTGAAGACTAAATTCCTGCTGTTCCTGGAGATCACCTATTACAGGTGAGTAACTATGTGCTACCTGAATGTAGCTCACTTTGACCCTACTATTGGAAAGGCATGAACTAAATAGAAATAGTTGATAGAAAGATCAATACCAGATTATAGGGAAGGATAACTGAGGAATAACACATGAAAAACGATCCTGGAAAAGGATTAAAGAGAAGACCAAGAGGAAAAGAGAAAAGAGATGTAATCGGAAAATAATAGATTTGCAATTAAAGGTAGAGAAAAATTCAGGTTTTAGTTACTGGAATGTCAGATTTGGAAAACATGTCTCTTCTGTTTTTAGATTTTATGTAGTAATACATTTTATTTTTAGTTTTCTGCAGTGCTTTACTGCATGCACTCTGACTTCTGGGTGTTTCCAGTTAAGTTTGCATGTTTTGTTTTGTTATTTGTGACTACTCTTTCTGCTTTGGGTTTGTATTGGTGTATGTATGACTGAAATGTGGTATTTCAATGTCTAGTTTCTATATTGCAATTTATTTTTATTTATTTAAACAGTTTTGTATACCACCTTATCCTTCAATCAAAGTGGTCAACACAATTGGGGGATACATTTAACACAAGGGGATATGAGACACATACACTGATACTTATAGGGAACATGGGCAATGGAGGGTTAGGTGGCTTGCCCAAGACCACAAGGAGCACCTGTGTGACTAGAAACCCTAGTCCTTCCGGCCCAAGGTTGCTGTCCTCTAGTGGGATTTTAACCACCGACCTTCCGGCCTGTGGTACCTTGCCCTAACCACTAGGCCACTCCTCCCTCAGCCCATCAATCTATCGCAGTACACTTTTCTGTTTCCCACTAGGAGGGTGCATTGGTGTTCTAGGGCCTCTGCCAAGGGAGTAATGTATATCTAAATGTGGTGGTTGCATATAGCATGACAGGAGTAAACCTCACTCTTAAGCCGCGTTCTAGGTCTTGTAGTAATATTTGCTGCCCTTTTAGTCTTGGGAATTTGTGCTGTTTTGGTATGACACAGCTTCTGAATACAAATATTTGAGTCAATTGTTTTGGAATTATCTTATAGTTTAATAATGTTTGATTTATTTCCTCACTACCACTGCAAATTCAGATGTGCTATCCTTAATATGATATCAGTTGTAGTTGCTAATGTACTACATTTGCATGTTCAGGGGGTTTAAAACTATATTAGCAGAGGAGCCCAACGTGCTTATTGCCAAGGACCCACCAAGGGTTAATCGTGCCCTGTAAGTACTCATTGGAATCTTGTGGGGAGGCTAGAACACTGATTGCACAGGATAGTAAAACAGGTAGCATGACCTTGTCATTTGGACCTTCATGCATCCACTGATGGAGTGCACCTTAGACTCTTATCTGCCCATTATGTCCTGATAGCCCAAGCTCCCATTTCTAATTCTCCCATTGGCTCAGTTCATTGTTAAGTTCTGTTAAGTTGGTATCAGCTCCTGGCGACCCTCTGGATAGCTGTCATAAACGGTTTGGTCTTCAGTCAGGTGGCTCATTGTTAAGAGTGGCACCCATAGCTGCTGCTATTGTATCGATCCATCTCATTGCTGGCCTTCCTCTTTTATGTTGACCTTCTACCTTGCCAAACATGATGTCTTTCTCTAACGATCTTTCTCTTTGCATGAAGTATCCAAAGTATGAAAGCCAAAGACTTGTCATCTGAGCTTCTAAAGAAAGCTTAGGTTTAATCTCCTCTAGTACTGACTGGTTTGTTCTTTGGGCAGTCCATGGTATACACAGTATTTGTCTCCAGCAACACCATAATTCAAAGGAGTCTATCTTTGTCACGGTCCAACTTTTGCATCCATATGATGATGATGAAAATACCATGGCTTGGACAAGTCAAATCTTTGCATGGAGAGAGACATCTCCACTCTTGAGAATCTTGTCTAGGTCCTTCATAGCCATTCTGCCAGAGCAATATATTGTTGGTTCTCCATGAACAAGCAGGAAGTCAGTCCTCACTAGTGAGTGACGTTGGCACTGATAGAGCCCGCGCGGAACAATTCCCCAGCTTTCAAAGAAAGCCTTTAGGATTGGTACCACGCATGTGTGGTCCTCTTCCCACCCAAGAGTGCCTTGCTCAGTCTCCCTTTCTCTGCAGAGCCCTTCGGATGCACATCCTCGTCCCTCGGAAAAAGTTTGATTTTCCTCGCCTTAAAAGGCTCTTATTTCTTTTTTTCTGGTTGCACCGGTCCTCTACCCGTTCTTCCCTTTGCTCTCTTTTGGAGCTTACGGGGATAACTTTTCTAAAAAAAAAAAATTTTTCCCAGGCTTCGTGCTCCTTTTTCTTGCCAACCACTGGCTGCGTGGGTATTCGACCTCGCAGGGGCTGTTTTTGTCCCCATGGCCACTGGGTTTAAAAAATGCAATAAATGCTCTAGGAACATGTCGTTTACGGACAGTCATGACTGTTGTCTAAGGTGTCTGGGAGCCGACCATGACCAAGAGCTCTGTTCGCTCTGCAAGAAAATGTCCTCTAAGGCTCTGCTCAGCTGTAAGCAGAAGTCCGAAGACATTTTCTGAAAGGCCGCCTCGGAATCTCCGGTGGTGCCCTTGGTCGTCTTCCCTCCGGTGGGTTCTCCCCCTGCAGCACTGCGTTCCAGATGACACTTTGACCACAGGTCCTCTGAGGAGGAACAGCACAAAAAGAAGGCAGCCTCGAAGTCGCTGTCTGGGGCTCCCAACAAGCGTGAGCGCTCCTGTGCCTGGTTGCTTAGCCACCTTTGGCATTCCCGAGAGTCGGACAAGGAGTGACCCTGCAAGGTACCTCGCATAGAAACGGAGGCCTCTGGTGAAGGCGCCTAGTCTCCTGAGTGCCATCCCGGTGAGGACTCCCTCTCCTCCTTGATACCTGACCCGGTGACCCTGGTGTTGGCATCCCAGGGCCCCACGCCCGCATGGGAATCCCGTATGCTGGTGCTGGAACGCAGCGTTTGTGTTCATTGCTTCCCAGCAGGCGCTCATAGCCAGCTTTGCTGACCTGCACCTGGAGATCGTGGGTCTCTTGCGTGGGACACCCAAATCTGTCCAGGAAACCCCCAAGAGCCACGGGCCTCGTGAGGGTCCTCACTGTCTCGCTCACTCTCCCATTCACTCTCCCATTCTTCGGGGGCAAGATCGTCCAGGCTCCAGGCTGCTGGCCATCGAACAGGGCGAACCGCCCGGCTCTCGGATCCCTCGACCGATTTCTCGGATTGGGAATCTGATGGGGGGACATCCCTGGAGACCCGCATCCACCGGGATCTTCCGTAGGACCCCTTGCCGCCTGGTCTCCAGCGGCGTTCACCACCCGAGGATACCTCCTTTTTGGTGTTCGGGACATGACTCGGGCCTTCAACCTGGTTATCGAGGCCGAGGAGGACCATCGTGCTGTAGAACTCGATATTCTTCAGTATGAAGCCCCACCCAGGGAATCCCTCACCGTCCTGGTGCCGCCGATCCTCTCCCGGCTATTGCTCTGCATGTGGGAGGCTCAGTTCCCATTGTGAGCAAGTGCCATGACACAATGTTCAAGGTGCTGCAGCGGTCAGGCTTCCGAAAGACCCAACTTCCACACACTGATGGTTGATGAAATCGACCATGAGGAAGCAGAAGAGCCTGAAGTCCCATTCATCGGTTCTGTCGGGCCAAGAATCGAGAGCCCTTGATGCCCTGGGCTGCAAGGCCTATCAAGGTTCCATGCACTCTTGTTGCATCCAGGCATACCAACTATATATCGGTGTGTTCCTCTGCGACTTGGCAAGAGAACTGGGAGGTTTCTCCGCAGGCCCCGAGGGCAAGCCCCTTGACAGGTTCCACACCCTGTTGAAATCAGTGGCTGATTGCTCTAAATATATCTCTTGAGCCTCCTATGATGGCTTTGAGACATTGGTTCGGGTGCCAGCCGCAGGCATCGGAGCCTGTCGCCAGCCTTGGCTTCAGTCCGGATTTGGAGCAGTGGGTGCAGGAGAAGCTCCTGGACGTGCCCTGCCTTGGCGAACAACTTTTTGGTAAGCCGATGGAGAAGGCAGCGGAGATAGACTGAGTATGTCACGAGGACCCGTCTATCCCGCAAGATCTCTACCCTGCCTCGGAAGAAGCAGCCTGCCAAGAAGCTGCTCTTCCCCAGAAAAGGTTTCCAGTATCGCGGCTACCTGCCGTACCCGGCTACTTTCACGCCGACCACTCCTGCCCAGGGAAAGCCCAGCCAAAGTTATCGTAAACTGAAGGGCCTGAAGGCCCAGCGCCACGGCCCCCCCCCCTCCCGCAACCCTGCTGATCACCTCGGACACCTGGGTTCTCCAGGTCATCTGGGAGGGCTATCGCCTCCACTTTGACAGGTTTCCACACCCTTTCTCCCCGGCAGAGCCTCCTTGACTCCCTGCGCACCAGGTTTTGCTGCAGCGGGAATTGCACTCTCTCCTTGCCCAACAGGCAGTCGAGAGGGTCCCTCCCCACCTTTGAGGTTGGGGCTTTTATTCCTGGTACTTCCTCGTCCCCAAAAAGACGGGGGGGTCTGCGACCCATCCTCAACCTTGGCAGTCTAAACAAGTTCCTGGTGTAGGAGAAATTCAAGATGTTATCTCTTGGTGTGCTGTTGCTCTTCCTCTGGCAAGGTTCTTGGTCAACTTCCCAAAGTCTCACCTTGAGCCGGCAGAGGCTCTCGAGTTCATCGGAGCGTGCCTCGATACTTGGCAGGCCATGGCCATCTTGCCGGTGAATCGCTCCACCCGCCTCCGGGCTCTGGTCGCTTGTGTCCAAAGCGCCCGGCAGGTTGCCGCTTGGTCCATGCTACATCTCTTGGGCCTCGACCGTGCATGTGGTTCCTCACTGCTGCCTGCACATGCGGACGGCCCAGTGGTGTCTCAGCTCTCAATGGAGCCAATCCCTTGGACACCTCAGGGGACCCCATCAGGGTTCTTCCCGACCTCCATTTGTCCCTAAACTGGTGGCAGAACTCCCGCAACCTCCTGCGAGGATCGCTCTTCCAGGCTCTACAGCATGATGTGGTTCTGACGGACTCATTGCAGCTCTCTCTGCACGCAGGGGCAGTGGTCGCCGCTCAACAACAGATAAACCTGCTCAAGCTCCGGACCATCCGATGGGCCTTCAGGGCTTTCAAGGATGTTCTCAGTGGGAAGTCTGTCCTGGTGCAGACCGACAACCGAGTAGCGATGTTTTACATCAACAAGGAGGGGCACGGGGTCGCGCTCCCTCTGCAGGGAAGCAGTTCTCATCTGCTCTTTTGCTGCCTGGCAGAGGATGTCCCTCAAGGTGACGTACCTCCCGGGTCAGGAGAACTGCCTGGCGGACAGGCTCAACAGAATTCTTCGCTCTCACGAGTGGCGTCTGGATCCCAGAGTGGTAGGCTGGCTGTTCCTGTGCTGGTGAGCTCCGGCGATGGACCTCTTCGCCAGTCCCCAGAACACTCAACTTCCTTGCTTCTGCGGCTCGGTACCGCACCCGGGCAGGGAAGGCTCCAATGCATTTCTCCTGGACTGGTCGTCCAGCCTCCTATATGCATTCCCTCCTTTCCCCCTCATTGCGAGGACTCTGTTCAAAGCTCAACGGGACAGGGCATCGCTGATTCTTGTGGCCTCGGCAGTCTTGGTTCCCACTCCTGCTCCAACTGTTGGAAGAGCCTCTGATTCCTCTGGGCTCTGCCAGGGACTTGCTGACGCAGGAGGAGGGTTGGGTGTTGCACCCAAACCTACCCTCCCTATCCCTCACGGCCTGGCTGCTGTATGGGTCTCTCTAATTTCTCTGGCCCTTCCGGAGGAGGTTGAGGAAATCCTCCTTGCCTCGAGGAAGGACTCCACTAGGCAGGTTTACACCTTTAAGTGGAAGTGCTTCTCCGTCTGGTGCTTGGAGCACCGGATCGACCCCTTCTCATGTCCGCTTTGGTGAGTTCTACAGTACCTTCTCCACCTCCCGAGGGAAGGGCTGAAGCCAAACTCTGTTAGAGTTCATTTGAGCACCATATCGGCTAATCATCTCCTCACTGAGGGAAAACCTCTCTTGGGGTAGCCACTAGTTTCCTGCTTCATGCGGGGCCTTCTGTTATCCAAGCCGCCCATCCTTCCTCCTCTGGCGGAATGGGACTCACTCGTCCACCCTTCAAGCCGATGGCGACGTGTTCGCTCCGGCACTTGTCCTGGAAGGTGGCCTTCCTGGTGGTGCTGACCTCGGCTCGCCGAGTCAGTAAACTTCAGGCACTCATGGCTGGCACCCCTTACATCAGGTTTTATCGGAACAGGGTGGTCCTCCAGACCCACCCTAAATTCCTGTCTAAGGTCGTGTCGGCTTTTCATCTCAATCAGGAGATAGTGCTCCCGACCTTCTTCCTGAGGCCCCATGCCGATAGGTGTCGACAGCTCTCCACACTCTTGACTGCAAGCGGGCCCTTGCCGTCTACTTGCAGCGTACCCAGACTCATTGCAAGTCTGACTGACTCTTTGTGACCTACAACCCTAATAGGCAGGGCCAAGCAGTCACCAAGCGCACGCTCTCTATTTGGGTGGCAGACTGCATCGCATTCACCTATGCGAAGGCAGGCGTCCCTCTGGATCGTCGAGTCACTGAACATGGGGTCCGAGCCAAAGCGGCCTCGGCCTCGGCTTCGCTGTGCTCCGTGCCCATGATGGACTTCTGCCAGGCGGCAACCTGGTCTTCTACGAATACCTTCACCACCCACTATTGCCTGAAGAGGGAGTCCCACTGGGACAGTGCCTTCAGCCAGGCTGTACTCCGTAATCTATAAGGGGTATAAGCAACTCCTGCCCTCCGAAACCTCTTGACGGCTACTGAGGGCTTTGCCCCGAGGACTCTGGCTCCTTCAGGCTTCAGCTTCTGCTTATGGCCTCGCGGAGGCGTTTTTCCTTTTGGCTACAGGTTTGGTAGCCTGTAGCTTGGGAGTCCCATAAGTGAGGACTGACTTCCTGCTTGTTCCTGGAGAAAGTGTAGTTACTCAACTGTAACAGGTGTTCTCCGGGGACATCAGGAATCAGTCCTCACTACCCTCCCACCTTCCCTATTGAGTTGCTGTATTTTTGTCCTTCCCTTTCCATCTGCTTGGTAGGGCTTGAGCTAAGGGACCTGACTGAGCAAGGTGGCACCCTTGGGCGGGAAGAGGACCACGCATGCATGGTAGCAATCCCAAAGGCTTTCTTTGAAAGCTGGGGAATTGCTCCACACGGGCTCCGTCGGTGCCGATGTCACCCATAAGTGAGGACTGATTCCTGCTGTCCCTGGAGAATACCTGTTACAGGTGAGTAGCTATGCTATTTCTTGACTGCTGATTGTCTATTGATTTTTGATCGAAGTAGGTGAAGAAGAAATTGAATTAGTTGACAACTTTAACAATGAACTTATTGATTTTGCCGGTTGTCAGTATTTTTTCGTCTTTATGTTAAGGTGCAGGCCCATTTTAAGACTGTTCCTTGATCTTGAGAAGCAAATGTTTCAGATAGTCTTCACTTCCAGCCAGTGATATGGTATCATTAGCATAGCGAAGTTTGAGTCTTCTATTAATCTTCACACGTTCTCTGCATACAGTCCTGCTACTCTGATGATTTGTTCTGCATATAAATTAAATAGGGGGAAAGTATGCAGCCATTTTGTACACCCTTGCTGGTTTTAAACCATTCTGTTTCTCCTTGTCTTTCCAAACTGTTGCTTCTTGATCAATGTAAAGGTCGTGCAAGCGAGAACTATCAGGTGTTCTGGTATACCCATTTCTTAATGTGGCCCAGAGTTCCTCATGGTTTATACAGTCAAAAGCCTTGCTGTAGTAAAAACAAAACAAAACCCACATATATCCATCCTTTTGGTGTTCTTTTGTCTTTTCAAGGATCCATCTCTCATTTGCAATGAATTTGAGAAGAAGCTTGCTGTGGTAGAAAAAATGCATAATAAAGACTTTTTCAAGTACATGCAAAAAACCTGTGATACAGTTGGACCATTAGATGATAGAGGGGCAAAAGGGGCACTAAGAGGGACAAGGCCATAGCAGAGAGACTGAATGAATTCTTTGCTTTGGTCTTTACTGAGGAAGATGTAGGAATATTACCCATGACTGAAATGGCATTTAAAAGAGATGCTGCGGAAGAATTGAAAGAAATATCGATAAACCGGGAAGATGTATTTCAACTATTTGATAAACTGAAGAGTAGCAAATCACCTGGACCGGATGGTATAACATCCAAGGGTATTGAAAGAACTGAAATACGAGATTGCAGACCTACTATTAGTAATCTGTGAACTATCATTAAAATCATCTGTAATACTTGAAGATTGGAGGATGGCCAATGTAATGCCAATTTTTAAAAAAGGGTTCAAGGGGTGATCTGAGAAATTACAGACCGGTGAGCCTGACGTCAGTACAAGAAAAAATGGTAGAAACCATCATAAAGAATAAAATTACTGAACATGTAGATAGCCATGGCTTAATGAGAGACAGCCAACATGGCTTTAGCCAAGGAAGGTCTTGTCTAGTAAGGTCTTGTCTGTTATGTTTTTTTGAAAGTGTGAATAAACAGGTAGACAAAGGTGAGTCCGTTGATATAGTGTCTCTGGACTTTCAGAAAGCCTTTGACAAGGTCCCTCATGAGACGTTTGGCAAAATTAAAAGGTCATGGCATAGGAGGCAGTGTGTACTATTGTGGATCAGGAACTGGTTGCAGAATAGAAAGCAGAGGGATAGGGCTAAATGGCCAGTTTTCCCAATGGAGAAAGGTGAATAGTGGAGTACCCTATGGATCTGTGCTGGGTCTGCTGCTTTTTAACATATTCATAAATGACCTGGAAATGGGAATAACGAGTGAGGTATTCAAATTTGCAGATGAGACAAAACTATTCAAAGTTGTTAAAACCCATGAGGATTGTGGAAAATTGCAAAAGGATCTTGATAAATTGGTTGACTGGGCATCAAAATGGCAGTTGAAATTTAATGTGGACAAGTTCAAATTTATGCACCTAGGAAAGAAAACCCCAAACTATGGTTACACAATGCAAGGTTCCACATTAGGAACAAACCACCCAGGAAAACGATTTAGGCGTCATCGTGGATAACATGTTAAAACCCCTCCGCCAAGAGAGCAAATAGAATGCTAGGTATCATGAGGAAAGGATTGGAGAATAAAACAAAGGATATTATAATGCCTCTGTATCGTTCCATGGTGCGACCGCACCTTGAATATTGTGTGCAATTCCGGTCGCCGTATCGTAAAAAGGATATAGCATTATTAGAAAAGGTACAGAGAAGAGCCACCAAAATGGTAGAGAGGATGGAAGGGTGTCCCTATGAAGAGAGGCTAAAAAGGTTAGGGCTCTTCAACCTGGAAAAGAGATGGCTGAGGGGGAGATATGATAGAGGTCTATAAATTAATGAATGGACTGGAAGGGTAAATATAGATCGATTGTTTACATCATCAGAATATAGAAAGACTAGGGTACATGCAATGAAGCTACATGGTAACCTATTTAAGACTAATAAGAGAAAATATTTTTTCACTCCATGTGTAATCAAACTCTGGAATTTGCTTCTGGAGGATGTAGTAAAAGCTGTTAGTGTAGCTGGGTTTAAAAAAAGGTTTGGACAAGTTCCTGGAGGAAAGGTCCATAAACCATCATTATTAAAGTGGACCCAGGATATACACTGCTTGCTCCAGTACAAGCATTGTGGAACCTGTGTCTTTTTGGGGTACTGCTAGGTACTTGTGACTTAGATTGGCCACTGTTCGAAATAGGATACTGGGCTTGATGGACTTTGGTCTGACCCAGTATGGCATATCTTATGTTAGGTTCTCTTATTCCTCACCCTTAGGTGTTCTCATTCCTGAACTCTGCTTGCACTTCAGGCAGTTCTTATTCCATATATGGTTGTAGTCTTTGCTGAATGATCTTGAGTAGAATCTTGTTGGTATGTGGAATCAGAGCGATTGTGCGATAATTTCCACATTCATTTCAATCACCTTTATTTAGTGTTGGTAAAAACAGATCTTTTCCAGTCAATTGGCCACTAATTTGTGTTCCAAATTTCCTAGCAGAACCTTGTAAGTATGGCAATAGCTGCATCTGATTGCTTTAATACTTTAATGGGAATTCCATCAGTGCCTGATGCTTTGTTCTTTGATAAGGCTATCAATGCTGCTTCGACTTCCTTTCATCACCAATGGTTCCTGGTGGTAAGGTACAGGTTGAAATAGCTGTTTTTTCACACATGCGTAAAACCACTAATGCAAAATCGATACGTCTCATGGGACTTGAATGTTGTGCTTTCTTCCTTCATGAAATCTCTGAGAGCTGATAATCCTCATCACTTCAAACTTAATATGGAAGTACTTCTACGGGTAGCATTCACCTCAGACAGAGGTATCAATGAGTTTTCAAGCATTGGTCATATAGAAACAGTACATGTGTAACATCTTTGTTTGGATACATCATAGGGTGTAGCGTTGACCTAGGGGGATGCAAAAACTTTTATTTCTCAGTAGTTGGGCAGGATACTAATAGCCCTAACATAGGCCATGTTACTAATGAAGCCTGAGTGCTGGAGCAGCTTCAAATGTCTAGAAGCCTTTAGAAGCACATAACTGTGTATGTGCACTGG
Source organism: Ichthyophis bannanicus (assembly GCA_033557465.1). NCBI lineage: Eukaryota > Metazoa > Chordata > Amphibia > Gymnophiona > Ichthyophiidae > Ichthyophis > Ichthyophis bannanicus. The sequence goes on along the minus strand of CM066032.1, from coordinate 1,128,654,552 downwards.
TTGCCGCTGTGGTCTCATTCTTCTTCCAGAGTGCCAAGCAGAAGTGTTGCTCTTCTTGGTAACTTGTCAAATCACGATAACCATGTGTGTTTTTTTTCTAAATCTTTTCCGCTACCATGTATGACTCTTCTTCCCATAGCTCCCTAGAGAGGTTTTTCAGCTGTTTAGTTTTCCTTTTATACTGTATTGCTGCTGTAGGCCACATTTACGCTTCATGTGTCTGGTTGAGTTTTTTGTAAAAATAGCCAAAAATTCCCTGTCATAAAGCTGTATTTTTTACAAACAAAAGATCTCAAGGGTCGTAAAGAGCAGCACAAAAGGTTTTTTGGTGCAGATAAGATCGATCCATTGATGGCATTGGCAGAAACGGTTCCCTTGGTCTTTGGAGCTGCATTGGATGCTTGGGATGCATCGACAGTGAAAGGACATCAATCCTGCTCGACAGTGAGCATAGAGTTTACAGAAAGAAGACATCTTCAGATTCCCATTTAGAGGAAGTATTCATCATTTTTGAGATTGAGGGCCTGCAGCACTGAACACATGATGGAGGCTGTTGTGTATCGGTTGCAGCTCATAAGAGCACAATGTCATGACCTTTGATGTATCAGAGGCGCTGGTATCCTTTTAGCAGCCCTAAGATGGGATCTGCTCATCCTGCCCAGTATCATAGTTGTAGTGCCAGTCTCCGAGTCCAGGACCAGTCTGCTTTTTAACTCTGCCTCGACTGGTGCCTGTGGCCAATCTTACTGCAGGCCCCATGTCTTTGTCGATGACAGCCCTCAAAATACTGTCGGGGGCTGGTGCCCCTGACAGAAAGCAAATCCTTGGTGGGCCAGTGGCCCTGAATCCCTACCCCACTAAAAATAAACCTGGTGGCTCAGCAGCCCTGAACCCCCCCCCCCCCCCCCCAGTATCTTTAGAAATGAGCGGGAGCGCTGCTCATGCTCTCGTGCTCTTGCCTTGCCATCTTGAAAAATGGCTGCGCCTGGCTCTGCATTCCTGGGATGCACTGGGAGGGGGTCAAACTGCCATATAAGGCATATTCTACCTTATATGACAGTCTGACCTTGACTGGTGCATCCTGCGAGGCCGGGCACCAGCATTTTTCAATATGGCAGGGCAAGAGCGAGAGCATGTGGGCACTGCTCCCGCTCGTTTCTGAAGGTACCAGGAGTGGGGTGGGAAGTTCAGGGGCGCAGGACCATCAGGGATTCGATGGCATCCAAGGATTTTCCCTGATGTCTGGATCATCTGACATTTCTCATGATCCAGGCATTGTGGAAAGCATCCGATGCCATCAAAATACTGTTGAGGAACACACTAAATGTTTAAAGCACTTCAGACCCAGGCGTAAAGATATTAGTATTAAGGCTGATTGCGAAATCCTTTGTTTCTCTGTATCGGGCACAGCCAGTATTTGCATACCATTTCATTATGTGCATCTCATTTGCCTATGCTTTAAATAGATTTAAATACTTTTGGCGTTAATTGTGTGCTAGTTTTTCCTTTGCTGTTTATGTGCATATCAGTCTCTTTTCCAGGACCAAGCAAGAAGTCAGTCCTCACATATGGGTGACATCGACGTCGATGGAGCCACCATGTGGAGCAATTCCCCAGCTTTCTAAGAAAGCCTTTGGGAATACACCCACGCATGCGCGGTCCCCTTCCCACCCAAAGGTGCCATCTTGCTCAGTCTTTCTTTTTCTGTGGAGCCCAACGGACGTGAGTCCGTGTCACCCAGGAAAGTTTGATATTTTTTCTGCGATTTTCGCTCTTTTTGTCCGGTTCGACGCCGGTTCCCCTTCCCGCCTGGGTTCGGTACGCGGGTATCGACCCGATCTCTTTTTCGTTTTTTGCCCTTCGTGGCACGCTTTTTCTTTTTCCCTGGAGGGCCGATCTTTTGACCTCGCAGGGGCCCTTTTTTCCCCGATGGCCTCCAGTGGTTTTAAAAAGTGTGATCGTTGTAAGAAGCTCATGTCTCTTACCGACACACACGACTGCTGCCTGCGTTGCCTCGGGCCAGACCATGATCCCAAGGTCTGTCCCATGTGGAAAGATGTCCACTAAGGCACTCAGAAGCCGGCAGCATCAGAAGGAGAGAATTTTTTCTGACTCTGCCTCCAGTCGAGCCCGGACCTCGTCAGAGGCCTCGACGTCTCGGGAGTCGGACCCTGAGCTTCGTCGGGGTTCCTCCGAAAGGGGGTCCCCCAGTCGGGAGAATAAGAGGACGAGAAAGCTTGTGAGGGCGGCATCGGAGGATGCCCCTGGTTCCTCGAGGGCCAGGTCTCGGACCCCTGACCGCCGCCCCGGGCCTTTGGAGCTGGAGAAGCCAACTAAGATATATCCCGTGTAGAGCCAGAGTCCATCGCACGTAAGTCCTGTTGTCCTCGAGGACTCTCCTCCCAGGGAGCCGCCGCCGGGGCCCGAGTTGGTGGCTGCTGAGTCTCCTGAGCTTGGACTCAGGCTGACAGCCTTGGAGTGCAGACTGTCTGCCTTCATGGATCAGCAGCGGGTGCTGATGGCCAGCCTGACTGGTGCATCTGCTCCGACCACCGGGACGTCGACGTCTAAGTTGACCCCGGAGACTGAGCCGGTTCTCGAAGCCAAAGAAGGCCCGAGTACGGACTCGGTCACGGTCTCACTCGACCTCCCGTTCGGGACCGAGGGCGTTGACGCCGATGGCCCCAGCGTCGGGGCGGGTGTTGCCGGAGTCCGCACGGTTGGAGCCCCTCGACTCTTCCTCGGATGAGTCTGCGTGGGAGACGGAGGACGAGGAGTCCCCCGATACCTTTCGGACTCGGTGTATCCCTTCAGACTCACTGCAGTCCGAGCCCCGGAGTAGGTCCCCACCGGAGGACACCCGGTTCTCGGAGTTTGTCAGGGACATGGCCAAGGCTTTGAATGTTCCTGCGGATCCCGAGGAGGAGCCTCGAGCCGAAGAGCTCGATGCCCTACAGTACGACTCTCCCCCGCGGGAGGCCTTTACTGTGCCAGTTCCTACGATGCTGGAACGGCTCCTCTTCCGAATGTGGGAGGCACCGGCCTCGGCGCTGGTTTTGAGCAAGCAGGTCGAGGGTATGGCTAAATGGCCAATTTTCCCAATGGAGAAAGGTGAATAGTTGTGTACCCCAGGGATCTGTGCTGGGTCCGCTGCTTTTTGACATATTCATAAATGACCTGGAAAGTGGAATAACGAGTGAGGTTATCAAATTTGCAGATGACACAAAACTATTTAAAGTTGTTAAAACCCAAGAGGATTGTGAAAAATTGCAAGAGGATCTTGATAAATTGGAAGACTGGGCATCAAAATGGCAGAATAAATTTAATGTGGACAAGTGCAAGGTTATGCACCTAGGGAATAACAACCCAAACTATGGTTACACGATGCAAGGTTCCACATTAGGAACCACCACCCAGGAAAAAGATTTAGGCGTCATTGTGGATACCATGTTAAAACCCTCGGCCCAGTGTGCAGCGGCGGCCAAGAGAGCAAATAGAATGCTAGGTATGATATGGAAAGGAATGGAAAATAAAACAAAGGATATTATAATGCCTCTATCGTTCCATGGTGAGACCGCACCTTGAATATTGTGTGCAATTCTGGTCGCCGTATCTTAAAAAGGATATAGCGATTTTAGAAAAGGTACAGAGAAGAGCCACCAAAATGGTAAAAGGGGATGGAAGGATACTCCTATGAAGAAAGGCTAAAAAGGTTAGGGCTCTTTAACCTGGAAAAGAGACGGCTGAGGGGAGATATGGTAGAAGTCTATAAATTAATGAACGGAGTGGAACGGGTAAACGTAGATCGATTGTTTACCTTATCAGAATATAGAAAGACTAGGGGACATGCAATGAAGCTACAGGGTAAACTATTTAAGACTAATAAAAGAAAATATTTTTTCACTCAACGTGTAATCAAACTCTGGAATTTGTTACCGGAGGATGTAGTAAAGGCTGTTAGTGTAGCTGGGTTTAAAAAAGGTTTGGACAAGTTCCTGGAGGAAAGGTCCATAAACCATTATTAAGAAGTGACTGAAGATATCAATGCTTGACCCAGTACAAGCATTGTGGAACTTGTGTCTCTTGGGGAAACTGCTAGGTACATATGACCTAGATTGGCCACTGTTGGAAACAGAATACTGGGCTTGATGGACCTTGGTCTGACCCAGTATGGCATATCTTATGTTCTTATGATTCCATGTATCGAGTCCGAAAGAGCTCTGGGTTCCAGAAGGCGCAGCTGCCGCACCATTCTATGGTTGTGGAATAGGCCATGCATCGTCTGAAGAGCCAGAAGATGCACTCCATGGTGCCCCCCCGGCAGGGAGGCCCGAAGCCTAGATGCCATCGGCAGAAAGTGCTTCCAGGGCTTGATGCTTACTTGCCGTGTCCAGTCCTACCAGCTGTACATGGGCATGTACTTGCGGAACCTGGCTAAGGAGATAGGCGGGTTCTCGGCTAGCCTCTCTAGGGGACCTTTGCAGAGGTTCAAGTCCTTGTCCTCGGGGATCCGGGAATGCTCCAAATTCATCTCCTGGGTGGCCTACGATGGCTTCGAGGCTTCGGCCCGCATAGCAGCTGCCGGCATCGGTGCTCGACGCCAGGCATGGCTACAATCATCGGACCTCGAGCCATGGGTACAGGACAAGTTGGTCGATGTCCCATGCCGGGGTGAAAACCTCTTCGGCAAGCCCATGGCCGAAAAGGCCGCTAAGCTCGAGACCGAGACTCTGATAAGGACAAGAAAAACAGCCAGCAGCCATTTGTGGAGCTCCCCGGTCGGGGTAGAGCACAGGGGGAGCCTCGGTTTCCCGCTCCTGCACTCCAGCCCAATCCGGGTTGTGGGAGGTCCCGGCGGCTTCACTAAAGTGTGCCGCGGGCAGGAGAAATCTTGAAAAACAGCCAGCAGCCATTTGTGGAGCTCCCCGGTCGGGGTAGAGCACAGGGGGAGCCTCGGTTTCCCGCTCCTGCACTCCAGCCCAATCCGGGTTGTGGGAGGTCCTGGCGGCTTAACTAAAGTGTGCCGCGGGCAGGAGAAATCTTGAAAAACAGCCAGCAGCCATTTGTGGAGCTCCCCAGTCGGGGTAGAGCACAGGGGGAGCCTCGGTTTCCCGCTCCTGCACTCCAGCCCAATCCGGGTTGTGGGAGGTCCCGGTGGCTTAACTAAAGTGTGCCGCGGGCAGGAGAAATCTTGAAAAACAGCCAGCAGCCATTTGTGGAGCTCCCCGGTCGGGGTAGAGCACAGGGGGAGCCTCGGTTTCCCGCTCCTGCACTCCAGCCCAATCCGGGTTGTGGGAGATCCCTGCAGCCTCTATAAAGGTGCCGCCGGCAAGCGCACCCGCGCCTTGCGGGCCCGCGCCTGAGGGCCTCGCCAGAGGGCCCTTTGGCGTGGCCCTTAGGCAGTGGCACGTCAGCAACCCTACGAGGGAAGCCAGGACTCTCATTTACAACTGAATCTGCCTTCTGCGCCAAGAAAACTTCAGAATAATAACCTGAGACTCTGATATACCCTAAAACTCACCTATGTAACCCACTTCTACCCCATCTATAAGGTAACAGTAGACCTGAATATACTAGAGAATTTCACTCCTTGTTACTCTGTTACAAACAGACCTCCCTTAAAATAAGATTTGCTACTGTATCTTGTTAACAGAACACATTGTTTCTACCTGATAGGCCTGCTTTTATACAATTGTTTACCTATTTCCACTGCTCTGTACCTAACCAGTTAATCTGCATTTACTGTTTCTAAAGACCCGTATTACCTTACATTGTATCCTCTCATCGCTGTAAACATGGCTCTCTCTCTATTTGCATTAGTTAGCCTCTATCTGTTAACATACACCACCCAAAATACAGCAGCATTCCCCACCACCTCACACAAGATCCCCATATTGCATGGACTAGGAAGAAGATATCATTCCTCCTATCATCACTCAGCTCCACAACCACACCATGTTAGGCACTCTCATCTACTATATATCTCCCTTAGCACTGTTAGTAGTTCTAAACCTAATTCTGCTCCCTCACATGCTAACTTAAACTGTGCACTCATCAACGCCCGCTCAGTACGTAAAAAGGGGCCAGCCATTACAGATCTCATCACAAAGCTGAAACTAGACATCCTCATGGTAACAGAATCATGGCTAGCGGACACAGACAATGTCCTTATAAACCAACTCATTCCACCAGAATACTCAATACACACATGTCACAGAGCAGACCGAAGAGGAGGTGGTGTCCTCATTCTTTCACGAACTAACCTTCAATTTAGTTTACTTTCCACCCAGAGTACCACACACATGGACCTAGTTACTATAGCCAACAAACATACCATCCTAAATCTCATATATAGAGCCCCACCCTCACCACCAGAAGATTTATCTAATATAATAGAGCTGGCCTGCAACCCAGAAAGCCCACGCAAATCCAACTGGTTAATGGGCGACTTTAACCTCTCCTCACTTCACCATAGACATTCTACCACATTTCTTGATGCCATGGCTGACCTCAACTACGCGCAGCTAGTTAGCTCCCCTACACACCTCAAGGGTAACACCCTTGACCTCATTTTTGCGCCTCAGCCTGCAGTGAACACCAACTTTAAGCTATCTCATACCCCTGTCCCATGGTCTGATCATGATTTATTATCCTTCCAAATCCCATTTCAGAAAAACAGTATACCAGCAAGACAGACAAATTTGATCTCATCAGGTCCAACAGCCCGTTTCAAAACGCTCAACAAGGATGACTTCATCAGCCAGACTCTTCCAACCCTTTGTCTACCAACCAATGACCTTGATGAATTGATCAACAATTGGTACAACACCCTGAACTCCTCTTCACATATACCTTCCTCAGTAAGACCACCAGCATCCAGCACAGCACTAAAAAGAAGAAACCCAAAACCATGGTTCTCCACTGAACTACGACTATCCCTCCAGAACCTAAGAAAACAAGAGAGAAAATGGCGCAAATCACGTGCTCCAATTGACCAAATGGATTACGAAAATGCCCTAAAGAAACACCGGGAGAAAATAGCTGAAAAGATGAGAGAACACCATACGGAAACCCTCCTCCGATCACTGAACAAACCACGAGACCTCTTTAACATCACTAAATCCTTAACCAAGGCACCATCCTCCAACCAAACAATATCAATTCAACCTCAGGCTTTTGCCGACTATCTTCAATCTAAATCCATTAACACGAATTCCACTCCAAGTTGTATACCTAACCCCATCTCAATCACTCAGCCTCTAAAAAATTTTGTCGCCCCCACAGTGAAATCCATCACTGACCTTATTGCCACCTTGAATACTACCACAGCCCCAAACGATCCATGCCCTGCCTACTGGATCAGAACAATGCGTGCTGAACTGAGCCCCATACTTGCCCTTATCATGCAACTTTCCTTCACAACCGGATCATTCCCTTCATCTCTCAAGCAAACTTCAATACGCCCTCTCCTGAAGAACAATAAACTCGACCCAGCAAAAACTGATTCATATCGTCCAATTTCAAGTATACCCCTTCTAGCCAAAATCATCGAGAAGGTGGTACAAATCCAATTGCAACAGCATATAGATACCTCAGCTCCTCTCGATCCCTGCCAACACGGATTCCGTGAATCACATGGCATAGAAACCCTTCTCACACTACTCATCAACACCTTATCAAGAGGGATTGACAAAATTGAAAATGGATTCATCCTCATCTTCCTTGACATCTCAGCAGCTTTTGACTCGGTTAACCATGTACAACTTCTTCACCGTCTTAAAGAAAAGGGAGTCCAGGAATCAGCTTGGGAATGGTGTAGATTCTACCTAAACAACCGCTGGCAACAGGTGCGGATAGGAGCTTCAACCTCTGATCCTTTCCAGCAACAACAGGGTGTACCCCAGGGATCCTCTTTATCAGCTCTTCTATTTAACATATATATCCAACCAATCTGTGAAATCATCAAAACATTTAACGCCTCCAGCTTGATCTACGCAGATGACATACTGATATTCACGCCAATAAAAATTAATGCCCCCGACTTCTCCCCAATTATCGCCTGCTTCAACGCGATTACAGATTGGCTCCTATCCCAGAACCTGCGAATAAACTTCAAGAAAACGGAAGTCCTATTCGTAACTAGGAATAAGAAATTCTCCCCACCCGCAACTTTGAAGGTGAGAGATGCGGAATTACCATGTAAATCATCAATTCGCTACCTGGGAGTAACCATCGACCAAGAACTGACCTTCAAAGATCACATAAAGCAGACCGTTAAATCCATTTACTATAAATTGAGAACACTGAAACCCTTAAGACCACTACTCGCCTCCAATGACTTCCGAACAATCTTCCAAGCCCTTATAACACCTCATTTCAACTATGCCAATGTCATCCTGCATGGTCTACCCAAGAGCATCCTCAACCCACTCCAATTGGCGATGAACTCAGCAGCCCGCATCCTCTGCGGTACATCCAGTAGAGACCACATCACCCCCATACTAACAGAGCTTCACTGGTTACCCCTACAAGCCAGGATAACCTACAAAGCACTTCTGCTATCCTTTAAAGCAATCAATCAAATAGCCCCACCTTCCCTCTCATCACTTATTATCAACACCCCCACGAACAGACTGAGAAGATCCGCAGCCGCCAATACCCTTGTCGTACCAAAGGAGTACACTAAATGTAACCAAACAACCAGAGACAGGGCCTTCACCTTATTCGCTCCAACTTGCTGGAATAATCTCCCTCCTCATATCCGATCAATAAAAGACCTCTCTCAATTTAGAAAGGCCCTCAAACACTACCTATTCTGTCATCATCTTTTAGGCACTAACCCTACACCTCCTTCCCCCATCTCACAAATCACTCACACAGCCTCTGACATTCCAACAACATAGCCATAACAGAACACGAACTAGACGCTCTGCACACCCAAATTTATGACCCAATTTAACTGTAAATTTCCAGATGTAATTTATCTTTCTGTATATAGCTTGTATATAGTTTACCATGTTGTCTCCAAGTTACTGACCCTGTTATAATGTAAGCAAAAGACACTGTTATAATGTAAGCAAAGGACTGTTCTAATGCGAAATTTGTTATCTGTAAACCGCGCTGATACCAAAGAGCGTGGTATATAAAAACTGTAAAATAAATAAATAAATAAGGTTGTCCATAAAAACATCTGCCCCTTCTCATAAGAAGGGCTCGGGGAAAAAGACCTTTTACCCAAGGAAGGCATCTGCCTACAAACCTTTCCCTCATTATCAGGCCTCCCCAGCAGAGTCAGCAGGCCAAGGGGCAGGGACATGGGCCCCATAGGCAGAAAGCCCCCAAGCCTCCAGCTCCTGCTCCTACTCAGCAGGGAGGGGGTTTTTGACTCCCACTGCATAGTTCTCCACCTCTGCTGGCCCATCTCAGCACGGGAGGTCGGTTGGCCCTGTTTGCCCACCAGTGGTCGCCCATCACAAGAGATGCTTGGGTACTGAGCATAGTCCAGAAGGGCTATCTGCTCCATTTCAATCAAGTACCCCCTCCTAATTCCCAGGGGAGCCTCCAAGGCCTACTCTGCATCAGGAACTCCTTCTCCAGGAACTGCAAGGTCTTCAAGACAGAGCGGTGGAGTCTGTACCTCCCCACCAGCTGGGGCAGGGCTTCTACTCCAGGTACTTTCTTGTGCCAAAGTGAACTGGAGGTCTCCGGCCCATTTTGGACTTAAGAAATCTCAACAAATTCTTGGAAAAGGAAAAGTTCAAGATGCTTACTCTTGGAACACTGCTGCCCTACCTCCAGCAGGGAGATTGGCTATGCTCTTTAGATCTGAAGGATGCGTACAGTCACATCCTCATTCATCCAGACTACAGAAAATACCTAAGGTTCGTGGTAGGAGGAAACCATTTTCAGTACCGAGTACTGCCCTTTTGCCTAACCTCCGCCCCACGGGTCTTCATAAAGTGCCTGGCGGTGGTGATGGCCTACTTGAGAAACCAGGGTATCTTTGTCTTCCCCTATCTGGACGACTGGCTCATCAGGGGTCAGTCTCTCCAGGAGGCCAGGCAAGCCACCCTCCGTACTGTCTCTCTCCTTCAACAACTAGGCTTTGTCATAAACTTCGTAAAGTCCACTTTGCTCCCCTCCCAGAACCTGGAATTCATAGGGGCACAGTTAGACTCCCTGCACACAAAAGCTTACTTGCCAGAAGACAGAGCGAGAAGGCTGATGGACTTGGCCAGCCGGTTCTAGACAATCCACTGGTATCCGCCAGACTTTGTCTGAGGCTCCTGGGCCACATGGCTTCAACAGTGCATGTGACCCCCAATGCCCGTCTGCATATGAGGCCTGCACAGTGGTGTCTCAGGACTCAGTGGAAGCAGGCTACAGGCAGCCTAACAAAGTAAGGGTGTCCAAACCCTTCCTGAACTCCCTGCAGTGGTGGCTGCACTCCCCCAACATTCTACAGGGAATTCCTTTTCAGGTACCTGTTTCCACTGTGGTACTCACAACCGATGCCTCCTTGCAGGGCTGGGGTGCACATTGTCTGGACAAGTGCACACAAGGTCTGTGGTCTCCTTGGGAGGCCACACAACAAATCAATCTCCTGGAACTCAGGGCGATACGCTTAGCCCTCAAGGCCTTCTCTCACACCCTGGCCCACCAATCTGTCTTGGTGCAGACAGACAACCAGGTGGCGATGTTCTATGTGAACAAACAAGGGGGCACGGGGTCCAGGCTGCTGTGTCAGGAGGCACAGGCCCTATGCTCTTTTGCACTTCAATGCAATATGCTGCTCAGGGCAGTCTATCTTCTTGGCCAGGAAAATTTCCTGGCAGACAGATTGAGCAGGGTTCTACAACCTCACGAATGGCAGCTGCACCCTTTGGTGGTTCAGAACATTTTCCTGAAATGGGGGCTTCCATCCATAGACGTCTTTGCCAGTCCCCTGAACCGGCAGCTGCCCCAGTTCTGCTCCAGGCAACCGCATCCCACGAGATTCGCAGCGGATGCCTTCCTGATATCATGGTCCAAGGGCCTCCTGTATGTGTTTCCTCCCACGCCCCTGGTGGCCCAAACCTTGTTCAAGATTCTGAGGGACAGGGCCTCGGTCATATTGGTAGCCCCCAGATGGCTGAGACAGCCCTGGTTCCCGCTTCTGTTACAGCTGGCGGTGGACAAACCCACTCCCCCTGGGGTTGCAACCCAATCTTCTTTCTCAGGATCAGGGTTCCCTTCTGCACCCCAATCTCAAAACTCTCAATTTGATGGCCTGGAGGCTGCAAGGGTAGTGCTGGCTCCCTGGGGCCTGCCTCAGGAAGTTGAAGAGGTGGTCTTGGCCTCTAGGAAGCAATCCACCAGAAAGACCTATGCCCTGAAGTGGAAGCGGTTCTCCTTGTGTGATAAACGCCAGGAGAACCCTTTCTCCTGTCCTGTGCCAGTGGTGCTTCAGTACCTGCTACACTTGTCTAATGAGGGTCTTAAGTCCAATTCTGTTCAGGTGCACCTTTCTGCTCTGGCAGCCCACCACTCACAGATGGAAGGGCACTCTTTATCAGTTCACGCCTTGGTGTCCAGGTTCCTCAGAGGCTTGCTCTTGCTAAAGCCTCCTCTCCGTCCACCAGCCCCTGAGTGGGAGTTGAATGTGGTCTTGCAGCAGCTTACTCGCCCTCCTTTTGAGCTGATGGCTACGTGTCCCCTTCGCTTCCTTTCTTGGAAGGCTCTTTTCCTAGTGGCACTGACCTCGGCCAGACGAGTGAGTGAACTTCAAGCCCTGGTCTGTGACAGGCCATATACTCGTTTCTATAGGGATAGGGTAGTCCTTAGGACTCATCCTAAGTTCCTCCCGAAGGTAGTCTCCTCTTTTCACCTCAATCAGGAGGTGGTTCTTCCAACATTCTTCCCTAGGCCCCATGCCAGCCGGGCTGAGGAAGTCCTGCATACCCTGGACTGTAGAAGGGCCTTGTCTTTCTACCTTGAGCGTACTAAGGGTCATAGAAGGGCTACTCAGCTCTTCGTCTCCTTTGACCCAAACAACTTGGGGTTGCCTGTCTCCAAGTGTACCTTGTCCATATGGGTGGTGGACTGTATCACCTGGGCTTACAGGGCAGCAGACCTTCCCTTGCAGGGTCGAGTCACAGTCCACCGTGTCCAGGCAACGGCTGCATCAGTAGCTCATCTCTGTTCTGTACCGTTGGCAGACATCTGTAGGGCTGCAACTTGGTCCTCCAGCCAGACATTTGCAGCCCATTACTGCCTGGAGAGGTAGTCCCGTAGGGACAGTGCTTTTGGTCAGGCAGTACTCCGGAATCTCTTTGAGGTTTAGGCAACTCCTGCCCTCCAGCCCTCTTGTTGGGCTACCGGTGGGATCTCTTCTCATTAAAATTCTTTCCCTGATGCTGAGACTTCACAGAGGGAGCTCTATTTTTCAGCCTGGGTTCCTGGTAGCCCAGAGCTAGGGAGTCACCCATATGTGAGGACTGATTCCTGCTGCTCCTGGAGAACACCTGTTACAGGTGAGTAACTACTCTTTTTCTGCATTTGGCAGTAGTAGTGAGTGTACTTAAGTGGCATTATCTATGCTTAAAAACCACACTGGTTTTCTGCATCGACCTTAATATTTGATATAAATTTTTTTTTTAATATTCATGGCCCTTTGTGAATGAATTACTACAAATACAGCAGGATGTGATTGCTTCACATAGTAACATCGAATATAAATTAACAGAAGATCCTTGGTCACATAGTGCACTTTGGTTTTAATGATGGTTTAAAACTCGAGAATGAATGAGCAGAGCTGAAAGCATGGAGAAGAAAGCACCTAAACAGAAGGGCTGACATTTAGAAGCACGTTTACTAAGCTGGGCTAAAGATTAGCATATGCTATTTATAACTAGGTCCCATTGAATAACATGGGACCTAGTTACATATAACATGTGCTAACAGCCCAGCTTAGTAAACATACCCCATAGAATTACCTACAGGCAAAGATGTCTCTCTCCATGGACAAGCAGGAAGTAAGTCTTCACATATGGGTGATGTCACAGGTGGAATCCTGTATGGGAACACTCCCCATCTTCCTTTGGAAGCTTCCGCCATGTATCCATGCATGCCTGTCTGCTGCGGCGCCATCTTCTCCAGTCATCTCTTCCACTGAGCCTCTAAGAAGTGTTCGTGTTACCTCAGAAAAGTATTTTTTTGCTTTAGCCCTTTACGGATCGTTTTTGTTCTAACTTTTACCATCTATCATTGGTGCCATTGTCCCTGCTGCAGATGCCCTGTTCCCCCCCCCCCCCCTTTTTTCTTGTCCCTTTTTTGCGTTCTATTTTTCCTGCAGCTGGAAGGAGCCCTTCGACCTCGCTAGGGCCTTGTTCCCAGACATGTTCCAGAAACCAGCTAGCTGTTTTAAGAAGTGCACCAAATGTGCCAGGACCATCTTGGTCACTGACTGGCACAATTAGTACCTTCAGTGCTTGGGTCCTGACCCAATATGTGCCTCCAGAAGACAAGGAGGGGTCTCAATGGTCGGAAGAAACAGAGGGAGTCCATTTTTGGGCCATTAGATTCAGCATCTTAATCCCCAGCTTCGGTCCCTATGTCCTCGTGAGGCTCCATGGAGGCATAGTAATCGAGGGGTGCCAGGGTGCACTCTGAACCAAGGGGCTATGGTGGCCCAGAGCAAAGGCTGTCCATTGACCTTGGCCTGGAATCGAGGAAAGACTCTACATAGACTCTGGCATCAAAGGGATTGTCCGGGCACTGGTCAAAAACCCAGATGCATCAACACTGGAGCTTGTCCTGATGCGACATGGAGAACGATGGCTGGCTGAGAGCAGCCCACTAAAGTGCCCCATTGAGAGGAATCATGCCCCAGGGTATCGGAGGACACCAGGTACTCCCCGATGTCCCTACCTTAGTGGATTCCCTGACAGAGGTGCCTGAGTCGGTGGCCAAAGGAGTAATCCCAGCTCTGATGCCTTTGAAGATGGCAGTCCTCAAGGAGCACCTCAAGGCCCATATGGCAGCAGTGTTGGCCATGCAACAAGCTGGCCCTTTGGTGCCCAGGGCATTGCCACTGCAGTCTGTGCAGCCAATACGCGAGACCTATGTGCGGCCTGCTGAAGCGGGCACATCAGTCTGGTGATCGGAATGGACACCGGTTCCCGCGCCATTTCCTTGTCAAGCGTATCAGGGTCCAATACTCCAGTGAGACCATGGAAGCACTCTGTGCATCATTAGTCCCATCAACGTGCTCTTCCTTTTTGCGTGGCCAGGAGGAGGCCTGGTGCTACTTCGATTTCCTTTCTGACTCCGATGACTGGGAGACTGAAGTGGAATCGGAGGTGTCTAAGAGCAGGTCCTCTGAGCTCCTGTTCAGACCCCTCTCCATGATATGAATGGCAGAAGTTGCTTCTGGAGGACATGTCCTTCCAGGACTTCGAGAGGGATATAGCCAAGGCCATTCACTTCCCCTGGAGTCCAAAGACAAGCCTAGGGCAGAGGAGTTGGAATTCCTGCAGTACCCTTCGGCCCCCAAGGAGGCTGTGATGGTGCCAGCGCACCAGATCCTACAGATGCTGCAAATGAGGATATGGAAGAATCTCTTCATGGTGCCATCGGTTAGCAGGAGGCTGGACTCAATATACTGGGTCCAAAAGTCCCCGGTTTTGAGAACTCCAACTACTCTCTGGTGATGGGATTGGCCATGAGGAGGATAAAGAGTAGCAAGACTTGTGCCTCGTTGCCCTCCAGGCAGGGAGGTGAGGACCTTTTGACTCCTTTGGCAGGTGGTGCTTCCAGAGCCACCATGCTGGTGGTGGCCAGGGTCCTTTCATACCATCTCTACATGGGCATGTTCCTGAAGGACATCATGCTGGATCTGACAGAGTTTGGCTTGCTCATCCTCCTTTGAGTGCCTGTACTCCTATGCCTTGGTGGGCCTTGGCAAGGACTGTTCCCAAGTACACCTTTGAGTAAACCTGCAGGGCTGTTGCAGTGGGCATTGTGGCCTGCCAGCTTGCCTGGCTCCAGTCCTCTGACCTGGAGCAGTGGGTGCAGGATAAACTGGCGGGCGTGACTTGACTGGGGGAACAACCTCTTTGGAAAACAGATGGATGCGAACACTTGAGATTGAGATACAGCATGTCACTCACCAGGCTCTTAAGGAAGATTGCGGACCTTTCTCTTAAGTGTCAAGGCAAGAAGATTTTCTACCAGCATAAGCATTGGTATTTCCCAAGCCCCCAGAGCTCTCAGCCGAAAGCATAGGCTCCTTGTCTGCATCGTGGAGAGAAGCTTTAAAAGGCCTAGCCAGCTTCGCAACCCAAGCCTGGGGGGGGGGGGGATTTAATTGGTTCCTGCGGAGTGTAGCCAATCTACTAATGCCTGCATGCGACTACCCTCGGGGGGGGGATCCTCATCCTGTCTGCCCACAGATGGCTTCTCATCATCTCTGACACGTGGTTGCTGAAGATGGTCCATATTGGCTACATACTGCACTTTGCCAAGCTGCTGCCCCCTCCCCCCAAGAGAGTATCCCTTAGACTCTCTCTGCATCTCAGTCTGCTACAGGGAAAGATCTCCACTCTAACTGATCTAATCATAGAGCTGGTGCCCCCTGGTTCAGGTCGGATGGGGCTTCTACTCCTGGTACTTCCTGGTCCCCAAGAAGACGGGGAGAGGGGTTTGTTTTGATCCACTCTGGACCTCTGAGACATCAACACCTACCTGGTGCATGAGAAGCTCAAGATGGTCTCATTGGGGACTCTGTTCCCTTACCTACAAAAGGATGATTGGTTATGCTCCTTTGATATCAAGGACGCATAAACCGATCCATCCTGCTCACAGTAAATACCTGATTTGCTCTGGGGGATCGGTACTTCCCTTCAGCCTGGCATCAGCACCTTGAGTCTTCACAAAGTGACTTGTGGTGGTGGCTGTTTACCTTTGGACTCTGGGGGTATTTGTCTTCCCCTACTTGGATGACTGGCTCATAAAAAGCTCCACCCTGGACGGAGTCCAGCAGTCTGCTCAGTTGACCATCCAGGTGCTCAAGAGGTTAAGGTTTGTGGTCAACTACCCCAAGGCCGACCTACGGCCCTCCCAACAGCTTGAGTTCATTGGTGCCCTTCTCAACACCACTTGGGCCTGGGCCTTTCTTCCAATGGATCACCTGCAGAGGCTTACAACCCTGGTCCATGATACCTAGCAGAGGCGTCAAGTGGTGGCTCAGTGAATGCTGAAGGTGCTTGGCCATATGGCCTCGATGGTACATGTCAGTCACATGGCTCATCTGAAGATGCAACGAGCTCAGTGGATTCTTGAGTATGCAGTGGAAACAAGCCACGGGCTTTCTCTGGGACTGGGTGGCGGTCACGGGGCCTCTGGTCAGTCCCTGCACTGGGGGCTGGAGCTTCGGAATTTGCTCAGTTGTCTCCCATTTCAGACCTATCCCCCCCCCCCCCCCCATCCCATAGGATGCAGACAACAGATGCGTCCAAGTAAGGCTGAGGGCTCATCTGAACAGCCTGCACATGTAGGGCCTGTGGTCCGAGTAGGACAGCCTGTGCCAGATCAACGTCTTGGAACTGTGGGCTATAGCAAACATGCTTTGGGCATTCCAAGCTTATTTGGCCATCCAAACTGTGCTGATCCTAGAGAATCAATTAAGTGGTTATCGACTACGTCAAAAAGCAGGGTGGCAGGTGATCGTACCTCCTGTGCTGGGAAATGGTCTGCTTGTGGAAGTTTGCCATGGAATGGAGCTGAGAGAGTTACCTGCCTGGGGAGCGCAATTTCCTGGCAGACTAACTGAGCCGTGTCCAGCTGCATGAGTGACTCCTAACAAGGAGGTTGTGGGCCAGATCTTTTGGGAGTGGGATAATATCACAGTAGATCTGTTTGCCATGCCACAAAACTCCCAGATGGATCAGTTCTGCTCCAGGGTCATGTCCAGTGGTCAGCTGGCATCAGATGCTTCCTCTTATGCTGGGGAATAGACCTGCTATATGCATACCCTCCCATTCCACTCATGGCAAATATTTTGCTGAAGCTACAGGCTGACAGGGGCACAATGATCCTCATTGACCCCATATTGGCCCAAGTAGCCATGGTTCCCCTTACTGCTCCAGCTCTCTCAATGAGAGCCTCTACAACTGGGATTTGCCTTGGACCTCATCTCCCAGGAGGATGGGACCTTACTATACCCCAGCATCTGGTCCCTGGTCATCACAGCGTGGATGTTGAGTGGGTAGTCCTCGTAGAGGTCAATCTGTCTGAGAATGTTATGGCAGTCCTGGCCTCCCATAAGGCATTTAAGTGGCAGAGATTCCTGTCCTGGTGTGTTGACAGGGCTCTGGATCCCTTTTGCACCATGAACAAGCTGCTGGAGTACCTCCTGCACCTCTCAGATTCAGGTCTCAAGTCCAATTCTGTCAGAGTCCATCTAGCACGATTGGGACCTATCGTTCGGAGGGGCGGCCCATTTTAACTCAGCCCTTGGTGGTTCGCTTCATGTGGGGTTTGCTCCTCTCTAAATCTCCTTTCAAGCCCCAGGTGGTGGCTTGGAATATTAATGTGGTTTTGGCATAGCTCTTGTTGGCTCTGTTTGAGCCACTCTTCCTGCCTTCTGAAATTCCTGACCTAGGTCTTGTTACTGGTGGCGATCATTTTGTCATGCCGTGTCAGTGAGCTCCACACCCTGGTGACTCACCCGCTGTACACCAGGTTCCACCACAATAGGGTGGTTTTGCACAAGCATCCACGTTTCTTACAAAAGGTGGTGTCTACTTTCCATCTTGATCAGTCAGTTTTTTTTACCAACTTTCTTCCCCAGGTCTCATGCCAGTAAGAGGGGAGGTGGTGCTGCACATGTTGGACTGCAAGTGAGCTTTGGCCTTCTTCCTTGAGTGTACGAAAGCCACTGTAGATCTATCCAGTTTGTCTCTTTCGATCCCAGCAAGCTGGAAACTGCTGTTTCCAAAAGCACTCTGTTGATTTGGCTAGCAGACTACATCTCTTTCACTTATGCCCAGGCAGACCTGAGCCTTGATGGTCATGTCAGTTCACAACGTACGAGCCATGGCAGCATTGGTGGCCAATTTGCATTTGGTCTTCATGGAGGAGATCTGCAGGGCTGCAATGGGATCTTTGGTCCACACATTCACAACTTATTGCTGTCTGGATGTGGATTTCCAATGTGACAGCAACATCAGTCAAGCTGTACTCCGGCATCTCTTTTGGAATTAGGTTCCAACTCCTTCCCATTGGCCCTTCTGTCTGTCTAGGCTACCAAAAAGTGTATTTCTCAGTGAAGTTCTAAGCTGAAGATGCTGAATCAGTTGAGTCCCATATGGAGACTTCCCACAGTTATGTTTCTCCAGTTCCGTTTGGCTTGGCCTCCTTGGGTTTTGGTAGCCTGTAGGTTGGGAGTCCTTGTAAATGTGAGGACTGACTTGTCCACGGATTTAATATAATTACTCACCTGTAGCAGGTCTTCTCTGTGGATAGCAGGAATAAGTCCTCACACCCTCCCACCTCCCCGAGGAGTTGTCTTGGCTACAGCTTTGATATTTTACAGGTGAAGATGGTGCCACGGCAGGCAGGAAGGCAGGTGCTCATGCGTGGTGGAGCCTCCCAGAAGCTGGAGAGCGTTCCTGTGCAGGACTCCGTTGGTGATGTCACCTATACGTGAGGACTTATTCTTACTGTCCACGGAAAATACCTGATACAGGTGAGTAGCTACGCTTACTGTACCATGTGGATACAACACTTTCTAAATAGCTACATAGATAAATTCTGCATGACTAAAAATGTTGTCAGATTAAAGGACAGTGTTTCTAATCTAACAGCTCTATTTGCTAATTGCTTTAGCTCTAAATTGGAAAAATAGTTCTATCCGATTGATCAGTGTGTTCAGACTTCAACTACTGCTTTCTTATATTCAAGACTTGTGAATTTCTTCTGAATTAACTGAAATAATATCTAATTTTAAGTATTATCAGTTGGATGTGATCTGTCTTATCCATTCAATTATACAGAAATTCTGTGAAATTTTCTACTTGATCTGACTTGGGTCTCATTGTAGATGAGCATCCTACCTGATTCACTAAAGCTGTTGATGATTTGCTCAATTCCTAAGAAAGAAGTACAAGGCATAAAATGTTGTTTTTATCGACTGGTTTCTAATATTCTTATGCTAGCTAAGGTGATTGAGAAGGTTGTTAGGCAACATTTTGATTATGTAGAGCAAACAAAATTTTAAAATCATGGAAGATTGGCTTTCAAAAGTAACCACTGCTGAAACTTTGCCTCTTTGTTGCAGGCTGTTGAGTTGATGCAGTCTTCTGGCGACCCTGCACCTTATTTGAGTTTTTATTGATAGGAATGGACAAATGAGGATCTGCTTTCTTTTTTGCTGTTTATTGACCTAGCTTCTGCTTTGGATTAAGTGAATTTTAAACTTCTATTGGAGAGGTTTATAGTGGAGTAGCCGCCTAGTGGTTAGAGCAGTGTCCTGGTGACCAAGAGACCTATGTTCAATTGCCACTGGCCCTCTGTGCAAATCACTTCACCCTCCATCTCAGAAGAAAGGCCTTGTAGACTTCTTCCAGTAACACCTTGCTAAGAAAACCCAGGAGCTGCTGAGTCACCAGGAGTCTGCACTGACTTGACAACATGCATTAGAGAGGTTTGCACAAGGTGGAATTGGAGGTGTAGTTGACTCATGGTTTGAATCCCCTCTCTCCATTATCTTTCAAAGGGTTCCTTATGGGAATGAGTTATCCGAATGGCAACCAGGTAAGAGGTTTGCCACAAGACTGTGCTCTTTCATAGACATTGTTTAATATATCTATATTCCATATCCTCCTGCTAGCTAGTTCAGACCAGATAGGTGAGTCATGTTCCCAGGGCTGGCCCGTCTACTAGGCAAGCTAGGCTGCCACCTAGGTTGGCTGGTCCAGAAGGGTGGTAGCAGTGGCACATGACCGGCTGCACTGCTCCCCAGCTGCTGCTGATTCAGTTTGGCCATCTGACCACCTTGTGAAGAGTGCTCAGAACGGGTCGAGTCTGTTGGATCCCTGCTGAAAGGCTGCACTGAGACCCTTTTTCCCCTTGCTAAGTTGTCATGGGCTAGGGAGTCCCATATGTGAAGACTGCTTGTTCCTGGAGATAGCGTAATGACCTGACTCTTGTTCATTGTCGGATTCTGTTTTGTTTTATGTAAACCGCGCTGATCGTAAATAGTGCGGTATATAAGAAATGTAAAATAAATAAATAAATACTCACTTGTAACAGGTGATCTCTGGGAGCAGCAGGAATCAGTCTTCCAACCTGCCGACCTCCCCTTCAAGTTGCCTCATTTACTTTTTAAATTTTCTCTACTATTCACCTGACTGAAGAGACTAGGAGGGAAGTCAGGCACACATGCATGGAGCAGTGCTCCAAAAAGCATTCTTATTAGATGCTGGGGTGTGTTCACGTGCCGGGCTCAGTCGATGCCGATGTTGCCCATATGTTAAGACTGATTCCCGCTGTTCCCGGAGATCACCTGTAAAGGTGAGTAACTACACTTTTTTAGCTGCTTCCCTTATCCTCCAAGGTGGTCATTTGCGGAGGTCTTATGGCTCTTGCCCTGCTCTTTTGAATCCAGTTGCTTCCACAGGATGACACTTCACTACTTCTGGAGTCAGCAACGGCCTTTCTGGCAGATGCCGTGTATGATTTGGTCTGCTTGACGGCCAAGGATATTGCCTTTTCCATGATGGTATTTTGCTGGTTTTGGCTTAGTTATTGTGCAGTGGAGACAGCTTCCAAATCTCAGCTGTTAAGACTTCCCTTCAAGGGGAAGCTTCTGTTTGGGGAGGACTTTTAAGTTGGTCAAGGAGCTAGGAGCTTCCAAACCTCATTCCAGAGAGTCAACCTAAAGAACCTGGGAAGCATTGTATTGCCGCCTTGGCTTTGCATTCTCCTCACTACAGGAGGTTCAGGGACTCCTGGAAGTGTTGCCTAGGGAGGTTATCCTTTTTTCCCTTGGACTCCTGGTCCTGGAGTTGGTCCTTTTGAGGGACTTGTGGCCCCATGAGGGATTCTCTTCCTCCAGGTTTGGATTTTCCCATCTTACACAATGTCAGGTTGGAGGCCCATTCTGTGGTGGCTTCTGTTGGTGACCGGCTCTGTCTCTTCTAGGAATGGGCCCGTGTGACCTTTGACCTATTCCTAGACATTCAGTACAGCTACATGCTCGACGTTCAGTTCAGCTACATGCTGGAATGCAAGGATCCCATCCCAGACACCTTACTGATATCTTTGTGGCCCTGCGGCCAAGAGAGCTGCCATACGGTCTCCTCTGGAGAGGCTCCTCAGTCTCCAGGGCATAGTGCTGGTGCTACTCTCCGAAAGGGACAAGGGCTGATATTCCATTTACTTTGTGATGCTAAAGAAAAATGGCTCCTTCCGTCTAATTTTGGATCTCAAGGGCATCGGTGCTCACCTGAGGACCTTTCATATCTGCATAGAGACATCAAGGAGCAGTTCAGCAGGGAGAATTCCTTGCATCTTTGGGCTTAGCCAAAGCGCATTTCCACGTTTCCATCTGTGAGGATCAATAGCATTCTCCGGGAACAAGCAGTAAGTCTGTCATCACATATGGGGTGATGTCAGCACCAACGAAGCCCGCACAGTAACCTTTCCCCAGCTTTCAGAGAAAGCCTTTGGGAGATCCACCATGCATGCATGGTCACCTTCCCACCCAAGGGTGCCATCTTGCCTCAGTCTCCTTTTTTCTGTGGAGCCCATGGGACGTTTAACTGCACCCCAGAAAAGGTTGATCATTCTTTGTTTTCTTTTGTTCTTTTTTTCTTCTCCAGTATGCATACTGGTGCCTTCTCATGTCCCTGGACTGCTGCCGCCTTGGTACTGTGTTTTTCTCAGGTCCTTTTTCCCTTTGAGATTTTTTCTCTCGGTGCATGGGAATCCTTGCACCCTCCCTGGCTGGAACTCTTGAGTTTGACATTGCAGGTGCTGTCTTCTCTGCTATGTCCTGGGCCAGTGGGTTTAAGCAGTGCGACCGCTACGGTCACACCATGTCACAGATCCACATGACTGCTTCCTTTGGTGCCTCCATACCTGCTGACCATGATGTTGACTCCTGTGGACTATGTCAAATGATGAGCAAGGGATAGAGGAACCGTGAGAAACAGCAAGAGACCATGTCTGGCATGATTTCTGTTCTGACTCCGTTGTCGCTTGTGGAGTTGGTGCCCTCAGAGGCCACTGTGGTGGCAAAGGCCATGCTGTATCTGAGCCCCAAAGCCACAGGACCTCAGTCTTTCGAGGACCGTCCCCTGAAGAGCTCAATGTCAGCATCGTCGGGCAATGATGCTGGAACCGTGGCATGGGTAAGTCCCATGGTCACTGGCATTGGAGTCCATGGCACAGTGCAGATTGCGATGGCCAGGAGCAGCTCTCCAAGCTGCCTCAGTAAGTGAAGATGCCATCAGTGTTTGGAGATTGACCCCAGTCTCCCGAACCCATCCTCGTTGAGGACACCCTCTCGACTGTGCTGGTCTAGCTTGAGTTCCTCTGTGCCCACACCGGTGACTGCGGAACATTCTGGCTTCGAGGTCAGGATGGCAGTCCTTGAACACAACCTTGTTGCCCCCTTGGCCAAGACCCAGTTCCTCCAGGTCATTGATTCTGACCACCAGCCCTTCCACCAGAAGGGCATTGCTGGAGGTCGTGGAGCCGATCCTCAAGCACCATTGACCTCTGGATGATTCTTGTCATTGGTTCCTGTCTTGTTCGGGATGGAAGACCTCCTCTGCCAGCGTCTCTGGGTTGGAGCGCAGGGGCTCTGGGGCCCTCATGGTGCCAGTGACCCAGCATGGCCTCAATGCCCAAAGGATCCTCAGTCTCTTCTGAGTCGGAGTGGGAGACTGATGACGAGTCCCCCCTCCATTGGGATGTCCCTTTGGACCCCTCTCCTCCAGAGGACTGATGCAAGTTCCCATCCGAGCTCTCAGATGTCATCAGGGACATAGCAAAGGCCCTGGCATAGAAACATAGAAATATGATGACAGAAAAAGACCACATGGCCTATCTAGTCTGTCCTTCCATATCAACAACTGCAACAGTCCCCATTTTATCTTTAGAGATCCTCTGTGTTGGTCCCATGCTTTTTTGAATTCAGTTACTGTCCTCATCTCTACCACTTCCACTGGGAGACTATTCCATGGATCCACTACTCTTTCCGTAAAGAAATATTTCTGCATATCACTCCCTGAATCTATCTCCCTTCACCCTCATCCCATGTCCCCTCGTAGCAGAACTTGCTTTCAATTGAAAGAGGCTCTCTCCCTGAACATTTATGCCACAGAGGTATTTAAACATCTCAATCATATCACCTCTATCCCGCCTTTCCTCTATTTATTTATTTTTTTTATATATTTATTTAGCTGTATTTATATCCCGCTTTTCACCGGGTCAAAGCAGTCAATTGGGGGATACATTTAACACGAGGGGATATGAGACACATACGCTAATACTTACAGGGAACATGGGCAATGGAGGGTTAAATGGCTTGCCCAAGACCACAAGGAGTGCCTATAGAACTAGAAATCCCAGTCCCTCCGGCCTGAGATTGCTGTCCCCAGGTGGGACTTGAACTCCCTGCCCTCCGGCCTGAAGTACCTTGTCCTAACCACTAGACCACTCCTCCCCTCTAAGGTGTACATATTAAGATCCTTAAGTCTGTCCTCATATGCTTTATAATGAAGCCCACTAATCATTTTAGTAGCCACCCTCGGCACCGACTCCATCCTGTTCGCATCCTTTTGAAGGTGCGGTCTCCAGAATTGCACACTATACTCCAAATGAGGTCGCACCAAAGACTTATAGAGAGGCATTATCGCCTCCTTTTTTCTGCTAGCCATTCCTCTCTGTATGCACCCAAGCATCCTTCTAGCTTTTGCCGTCGCCTTTTCTACCTGTTTAGCTACTTTAAGATCATCAGACACAACCACACCTAGGTCCCGCTCTTCTTTAGTGGACAAAAGTACTTCACCCCCTATACTGTATTGCTCCCTTGGATTGCTGCAGCCCAAATGCATGACCTTACATTTTTTAACATTAAATCCCAGCTGCCATATTCTAGACCATTCTTCAAGCTTAGCTAGACCCCTCCATGTTATCTACACCTTCCTGGGTGTCTACTCTATTGCAGATTTTGGTATCATCCGCAGAGAGGCAAACCTTACCCGACAGCCCTTCCGCTATATCACTAACAAAGATGTTAAAAAGAATCGGACCAAGGACAGGTCCCTGGGACATACCACTGGTAACATCCTTCTCAGAGTGAGCTCCATTTACTTGTACTCTGTCGCCTCCCACCCAACCAATTTCTAACCCAAGCAGTAACTTTAGGGTCCATCCCTAGGGTGCTCAGTTTGTTTATAAGTCGCCTGTGAGGGACAGTGTCAAAGGCTTTACTGAAATCTAAATACACCACATCTAGAGTTCTCCCTCGGTCCAACTCCCTGGTCACCCTGTCAAAGAAATCAATCAGATTTGTCTGACAAGACCTGCCTCTGGTGAATCCATGCTGCCTCGGATCCTGTAATCCGCTGGACTCCAGAAACCTCACTATTTTCTCTTTCAGCAGAGTTTCCAATAATTTACTCACCACCGAAGTTAAACTAACCGGCCTGTAGTTTTCAACCACATCCTTACTTCCGCTTTTGTGTAAAGCCACCACATGAGCCTCTCTCCAGTCCTTTGGCACCACTCCCGATTCCAAGGAGGAATTGAAAAGGTCAATCAGTGGAGTTGTTAGAATGTCCCCAAGTTCCCTCAGTATTCTAGGGTGTATCCCATCCGTTCCCATTGCTTTGTCTACTTTAAGTTGAGCTAGTTTCTCAAGAACACAGTCTTCTGAAAATTGTTCAAGATGTCCCTCGCTTCTGTTCCTGTTTGTGGGTGTTTTCTGAGGTCCTGCTCCTGGTTCTTCATCTGTGAACACAGAACAAAAATATTAAGCAATTCCGCTTTATCCTTATCAGCTTCTACATATTCCTCCCCTGCACCCTTGAGTCTGACAATACCACTTTTGCCCTTCCTCTTCTCAATAATATATCTGAAAAATGTCTTATCCCCCCATTTTATTGCATTGGCTATTTCCTCCTCCTTTTGAATCTTTGCCGCCTTGACTACTTTGCTAGCTTCTCTAAGTTTTTCCAAATACAGATGCCTGTCTTCCTCTCTCTGTGATCTCTTGTATTTCATGAAGGACTCCCTCTTTTTCTTCACTTTTTCAGCTACTTCCTTCGAAAACCATAGCGGTCTCCTTTTCCTTCACCACCGAGTCAGAGGAGCCGCCTCTGGTAGAGGAACTTGAGATTCTGTAGTACAAGACCCCTCTGAAGGAGGCACTTACAGTGCCTATCCCCCCTCCCCCAATCCTGGAATGGCTTCTCTTCTGCATGTGGGAGTCCCCGGCCTGTGTGCCGATCGTGAGCAGGTGGCTCGATTCCATGGGTTCCAGAAATCACAGCTGCCTCATAACTCCATGATGGTGGAGTCAGTCATGCGTAGGATCAAGAACCAGAAGAGACGCTCCTCAGTGCCCCCATGCACGGGAGGCCTGCACTATGGATGCCTAGGCCAGAAAGTGCTACCGGGGCTTGATATTTGTAGGCCAAATCCAGGCTTACCAGCTGTACATGGCCATGTACTTGCGGGACTTGGCGAAGGAGCTTGCTGGATTCTCGGCTGGGCTGTCAGAGGAACATATTCAGTGGTTCCAGACCCTGACCTCTAAAGTCTAGGAGTGCTGCAAGTCAGTCACTCGAGTGGCCTATGATGACATCAAGTCGGTAGTCAGAGTGGGTGCGGTGTGCATTAGTGCCCACCACCAGGCCTGACTATAGTCCTCTGACTTGGAGCAGTGGGGTCAGGACAAGTTGGTTGATATCCCCTACTCGGGTGAGAACCTCCTCGGTATACCCATGACTGACAAGGCTGTTGAGCTAGATTCAGAGTTCCTGACCAAGACCAGGCTCTCCAAAAAGACTGCTGATCCTTCTCAATGAAAGGCTTTGGGGAAAAAAGCCCCTATACCTGAAGAGGAAGGCTTATGGAAACTACCCCCAGTACCTGTCCTTCCCAGCTCCCCAGCAGGCCAAGGGACAGGGGAAAGGCCCATATAAGCCAAGCCTAAGGCCCCCAGGCAGCATGCCAGCAACAACCTGGAGGGGGCTTTTGACTCCTTGGACATACACCTCTTGGGGGAGGAGAGGCTATCTCTGCAGCACACGGAGGGCATCTGGTGTTCTATGCGAGCCAGTTATCTCTTCCAATTCGATGAGACACCTCCTCCATTCTTTCCAGGGGAGCTCCTGATGACTCCACGGAGGCCTACTCCAGCGAGAGGTCATTGGGCTTCTGGCCTACAAGGTGGTGGAACTGGTCCCGCTCCACTTCAGGAGTGAGCGTTTCTACTCCTGGTACTTCCTGGTTCCCAAGAGGACCGGCTGCTTTCGCCCTATTCTGCATCGTCAAGATCTCAGCAGGCTTCTGGTGAAGCAGAAGTTCAAAATACATTCTGTTGGAATGTGCTGCCCTACCTCCAACAGCGAGATTGGCTATGCTGCTTAGATATCAAAAATGCATACATGAAAATCCTCATCCACCCACGCCACCAGCCGTACCTCCGTTTCATCATCAGAGGATGCCATTACCAGTACAGGGTCCTCCTCTTCAGCCTGGCTTCAAGTGCTTGGCAGTGGTTGCCGCCTACCTGAGGCTTCAGGGGGAATTGGTCGTCCCCTTCCTAGAGGACTGGCTTGTCAAGTGCAGTACTGCCGTCAAAGTCCAGCAGATGGCATGCCACACCATTCTCACTCTGGAGCACCTAGGATTTGTCATCAACTACCCCAAGTCCCACTTGTAGCCGACCCAATGCCTGGGGTTTATCAGGGCACTGCTAGACATGGTCTAGGCAAGAGTCTTCCTCCCTCTCGAAAGGACCTGGTGCCTTGTGGCCCTTGCAAGGAAGGTTCAAGGCCAGTACTCTGCCTCTGCCCAGCTCATGTTGCGCTTCCTGGGGCACATGGCCTCGACTGTGCATGTCACAACGGACGCCATCTCTACATGTGTCTTTCCCAGTGGACCCTCTGCTCCCAGTGGTCTCAAGCAAGGGGGGGCCTGCAAGACAGGGTTATTGTCACTCTTCTCACAGAGTCTCTTGGCTGGTGCCAACAGCCGCAGAACCTGCTGGCAGGAATACCCTGGCCCCTCAGAGGGTCCTCATCACAGATGCCTCCAAATTGGTCTGGGGGGCCCACTGCAACAACCTCCCACACTCGGGGCCTGTGGTCGGTGTCAGAGTATCTCCAGCATATCTATTTCCTAGAGCTCTGAACCATTGCTTACGCTCTCCAAGCTTTTCAGCACCACCTGATTTCTGATTCAGACAGATAATTAGGTGGCGATGTTCTGTGTCAATGTGCAAGGGGGCATGAGGTTGTCCCTCCTGTGCTGGGAAGCGGTCCATCTCTGCACTTTCGCCAGTGAGAGTGGAATGTTCCTCAGGGCTATGTACCTTCCTGGCCAGGACAGTGTCCTGGCAGACCGGCTGAGCCAGGTTCTCTAGCCCCCATGAGTTACAGCTTGACCCGCAGGTGGCCAACCAACTGTTCTATCACTGGGACTTTCCTGCAGTAGATTTCTTGCCAGCCTGGCCAGTACTCAGCTGCCCCGCTTCTGCTTCAGGGCCCCGCACCTCTCCTGGGTGGCAGCCGATGCGCTTCTGATCCCATGTACTGAAGGCCTCCTTTATGCCTATCCTCCCATACTGCTCATTGCCAAGACTCTCTTCGAGGTCCATTTTGACCAGGCTACCCTGATTCTATAGCCCCCCCCCCCCCCCAGTGGCGCTGGCAGCCATGGTTTCCTCTGCTCTTCAGCCTGTCTCAGGTGCCCCCAGTTCCATTGGGGTACACACTGAACCTGCTCTCACAGGAGGATTACTCTCCTGCACCCCCAGCCTGGGATCCCTGGCCCTGACGGCCTGGCTGCTGATAGTGTAGCTCTGGTCGAGTTTGACTTGCCCAGGGAGGTGAAAGAGGTCCTGCTGGTGTCGCATAAGGATTCCACCCATTGGGAGTTATTTTTTGGTTGGGTGTGCAGAGAGGGGTGCCAACCCCTCCTGCTCTGTCCAGCTGATGCTGCAATACCTGCTGTACCTGTGCAACACTGGTCTGAAGTCTAACTCCATCAGGGTATACCTCAGTGTGCTGTCAGCGCACCATCATTTCATTGAGGGGGAAGCCCCTCTCCACCTAGCCTCTCATGGCTCACTTTCTGAGGGGCCTCCTGCTCCCATGAACATCTACTCATCCACTGGCAGCGGCATGGAATCTCAGTGTGGTCCTCTCTAAGCTTATCACTCCGCCCTTTGAGCTGCTGGCTTCCTGCCTCCTCAAGTATCTGTCCTGGAAGGTGGTCTTCCTCGTGGCATTCACATCTGCATGTAGAGTCAGGGAGTTCCAGGTGCTGATGATGGCTCATGCCCCCTTCACCAGGTTCCACAAGAATAGGGTCATGCTCCAGAGACACACTAAGTTCCTGCCTAAGGTGGTTTCCCTATTCCACATCATCCAGGGGGTGGTGCTTCCCACCTTTTTCCCCCGGCCTCATGCTAACAGGGTGGAGGCAGCTCTCCACATTCTGGACTATAAGCGAGCCTTGGCCTTGACTGGAGTGGACCTAGCCTCATTGCTGTTCCTCGCAGCTTTTCCATTTCCTACAATCCTAATCGCCTGGGCGTAGCAGTCTCCAAGCATACTCTGTCCACCTGGTTGGTGGGCTGCATTGCCTTTACTTATGAGCAGGCCGGTCTTCTGCTAGAATGTCACAGTGCACAGCACCCAGGCTATGGCAGCATCTGTGGTGAAGTACCACTCAGTTCCCTTGCAGGAGATCTGCCGGGTCACCACCTAGTCCTCGCTTCACACATTCAAAGTGGATTACTGCCTGGAGGAGTCCCAGTGGAACATTGCCTTTGGTCAGGCAGTGCTCTGTCATCTGTTTGGGGTTTGAGGCATCTCCTACCCTCTGGCTCTTCTGTGTGTCCAAGCTATCAGAGAGCTGGTTTCCCTGGTCGATGCTGGAGTCGCTGCTGATGTCTTGCGACCAAACTGTACTCTGCTGTCCTCACAGTTTGCTTTTTGGGTCACCCATGGCTTACAGGTTTTTTCAGTAGCCTGTAGCTAGGGAGTCCCATAAGTGAGGACAGATTTCTGCTTGTTCCCAGAGAATGAGTAGTTACTCACCTGTAGCAGGTGTTTGAGAGAAGAAGGAATCTGTCCTCACAACCCTCCCTCCTCCCCGTGGAGTTGCTTTTCTTTTTTTTTTTGCTCTTTTGAGCTATGTCGTCATACTACAGCAAGATGGAACCCTTGGGTGGTAAGGCGACAACTCATGCGTGGTGGATCTTCCAAAGACTTTCTTTGAAAGATGAGGAGAGGTTACTGCGTGGGCTCTGTTGGTGCCATCACCCCATATGTGAAGACTGATTGCTGCGGTTCCCAAAGAACACCTGCTACAGGTGAGTAACTACAATTTTCCTTTCCTTCTCTTCTACCACTTAAGGTTTACTGCTCTACCCTTTGATCTCCTTTGCACCAAGAACCTTCACCAAGGTTAATGGTGGTAACGGCTGCTTCCCTGTGCTCCTTATCTGGACATTTGGGCCAGGTTGCATGCAGGGGCCAGGCACGTGACTGCCCAGGTGGTGCAGTTTCTGGAGAGTCTGGGCTGAGTGATTAACTATGATAACATCTTTTTGGAGCCTACCCAGTTATTACAGTACTTTGGGTCACTCTTTTATACTGGCTCAGGGAAGATCTCGCCTGAGAAAGAGGGCAAAGAAGCTGTGGTCTGAGCTGAAGGCGTTTTAAAGGCAGAAAGTTCCCAAGGCCTAGTGTACTACCTCCAGCTGCTGGCGACTATCGAGGTGATTCCATGGACACAAGCACACATGCATCTGCTACAAAGGGCTCTGTTATCCTACTGGTTTCCTTCTTCACAGGACGTAGGCATAAGACTCCTTCCCACCCTGATGACGGCCAGCCTAAAAAGGTGGGAACAGCCTTGTCATCTGCTGAAAGGCCTTGCCCTGTACTATCCCCAATGACTTCTCTTGACAACAGATGACAGCTTGACTGGATGGGGGGAGCTCATTGCCTGGGGCTGATGGCCCAAGATCACTGGAACAAGTGAGAGATGGCTTAGCCCATCAGTCTGCTGATAGCGAGGGCCATTTGCTCAGCTCTCCTTTGTCTCCAGAATGTAATCCGATGCAGAGCGGTTCAGATGATCTCAGACAGTGTTACGGCAGTGGCCTGTGTCATTTGGCAAGGGGGCATGAAGAGCTTCAGGGTCTCCCAGGAAATGACTGCCGTCTTCGCATAGGTGGAGTAGAATCTCCTGGCTGCCCCAGTGCATCATATTGTTGGAGTGGACAAAGTGTAAGCAGATTTATTTCAGTTGTCATTCCCTCAGTCCCAGAGAGTGGGAGTTTAGCTAGCTAGTGTTTGAGAGGATCCTGAAAAGGTGGGATCGACTCAAAATTGATCTCATCGGGTGCCTTCTTTGACCCTTTTCAAATCCAGGCTGAAAACTCACCTCTTCGCTGCTGCTTTCGGATCTTGACTCACCTGATCTCCTTTGTGTTTCCTTACCATTCCCCCTAGAAGTATTATCCCATGTCTGCAGCTACTGTGTTCTCTTGACTAGATTGTAAGTTCTGATGAGCAGGGACTGTCTTTTACATGTGTCCGTGCAGTGCTTTGCACGTCTTGTAGCGCTATACAAATGTTCAATAGTAATCTCATGGCAATACGATTCAGTGGCAAGTTGTGAAGGTTCTTCAGCTGCTACAAGGAGGCAGGCTCCCAGGGCGTGGACGCCTTGAATCAACCTTGGCCAAAGAGGGTTCTGTTCATGTTTCCTCCATGGCTTCTCATAGGATAGGTGCTTCACCGCACCACCGAGGTCCAGTGGTGCTGGCGGCACCGGATTGGCCAAGTAGGCTGTGGTATACAGATCTGATGTATCTCTGGTAGGGGCCCCCTCTATGGTTCCTGTAGGTGCAGGGGCTGATCCTACTGGCTGATCCAGTTCCCTTCTCCCTTACGGTCTGGCGCTTAACAGGTGACACCTATGGGCTAATGCATGCAGATAATGCAGCTTATATACACAAGTTCCACCACACCAAATGCAGACGAGATTGACAAAAAAAAGTGTGCGCATAGCATTGCCATGCATATTTAAATAATATGCAAATGAGCTGCACATATTAAAATGATTTAATGAGATCTGCACCAGATGCAGAGAAACGCGTGCAGGATTACACAGTCATGTGTTAAGTTGAAGAGTGCCGTTATCTTTATGCCTGGTCTGAGGTGATGTAGAATTCTTGCGCATGTTGAGACAGACTGTTTTCAGTGTGTGTGACTGTCAGCGTGAACATCTTCAGCATGTATCTTTTTAGCATATAAGTGAAAGTTCGGCATTCAAGAAGAAATAGCTGTTGGTCTGTTCCAGCTCACTGCCTGAACTGGAATCATGCTCTATCTCCATTTCTCCAAACCATACAGTACAATACAGACAAACACAACAGATGAACAGCAGGAATGGCCACCTTGCTTGCAAGTTCTCTTTAAATATCCTCCTCCCCCGCCCTGTGCTCACAGCACTTTTATATATTTTCCTTCTTTTACAGCACTGTTGCAACGCTTTGCGTTTACGTTTTATTTGCTGATATACCCACTGAAGTGCGCACGTGTCATGATGTAATCCTTATGTGCATAACATGTGAGTGTCTGAAATCAATGCACACATGCACCTGTAGCGCTTCTATTGCTTGCACATGTGTTGACTCTCCTCCTTTTGCAGAAGATTTGCCCGCGTATCGTGCTTTGCGCCAAGGTTTTGTGCATATCTCATTTGCATATATGTACCTTTCTGCTGCTTGCAATCGGCGCACTAGATAAACACGTCCATAGCTAATAGTGCTCAACTTAAGCGCCGGCCTTCTGTATTGGCCTGTTGGTGCCTAAGGGCTACTTTCCTCCTGTGGTCTCCATGCTCCTAAAGGTGAGAAGAGGTTAAACTTGTCTCTTCTGTGTGCAAATGTGGCTTCTATTTGACCACCGGTGATGGGAGCACCGAATCAGTCCTAGCACTGCACACTTGTTGGCTCTTTTCTCCTTCCTCCAGGATGATGGTTTTGACAAATGCCTTTCCCTCAGTTTGCTGAAGATTCAGGTGGCAGCCTTGGTCTGTTTTTAGAGGGCCGGTGGTGGGGATATTTCTTGGCCTCTCACTTGGACATGGGCTGATTTCTGAGAGGAGCTAAGCATTTGCATCCTCTCCTGATCTCTATAGTTCTTTCTTGGGGTCTCAGTTTGGTTCTTTGGGCCTTTAGTGGCTGTGCCGTTTGAGCCCTTAAGGAGAGCTGTGCTTAAGGATTTGTTCCTTGACTGCCTTTTTAGACTCAGTCTTTTTGGCGAGACTCATCTCAGAGTTGCAAGCTTTGTTGTGCCGCGATCCCTATTTGTCCTTTTCAGAAGAGACCAAGGTGGAGGTTGTCTTTCTTGTCAACCAGGTTATCAGTTTGCCTGTATTCTCTAAGGAACTATGCTGGGGAAGGATAAGGAACATCACCTGGTGGACTTAGGAGGCTGCTTCTCTAGTACCTAAAAGTTACTAATGTCTTCTGTAAGTCAGACAGGCTTTTTGTCCTCCTTGCAGGCCGGCAAAAGAATGAAGTGGCTGCTAAGTCTACTTTGACCTGCTGGTTTAAGCATATGACCATGGCGTATCTGTTGTGAAGTTGGTTGGTCCTGGATGGTTTGTGTGCATTCCACATGCGCTTAGGCTTCCTTCTGGGTATAGCGCAGTTTGTTCGCTCCCATAGACATCTGCCAGATGGCAGCATGGTCATCACTTTACACTTTTGTCAAGCATTACTGCTTCATTGTCCATGTTCGGGTGGATACAGCCTTTGGTACAGAGATCCTTAACTCTGCTGTGTTTTTCTTTCCCACCCAATAGAGGTGTGGCTTTGGTACATCCCTTCTATCTGAACTGGCCTAGCAGGATGTTATGGAACGTGGTGACCATTTTACTTACCAGATGGTATCCTTTCTTTGAGTCTTTCTAGACCAGTCCAGGACCCACCCCTGGGATCCATTATGATCCGGTCTGATTTACTCAATTTTGGTAGGATCTGCTTGGCTCTGCTATATTCTGATATAATCTGCTTGGATCTCATTTGAGCTGCTCTGATTTGCTGTATTTTGGTAGGACCTGCTCAAATCTATATTCTGCATTTTAGCCCTGCAGACTACATTCTTCTTGGTTGACCTTCAGCCCATATGGTGTTCTGTATATAGGTCTGTTCTTGGACTGTGTTAATCCTTGTTATCCTCATTGGGGCTTGTGGGTCAGGGGTTCTTATCCATGGCTTGAATACAAATACTGCCCTCTAGCTGCTCCCGATATAGTACAGGGTGAGGTCTTCAGGATTTTTCTGTCTCTATCTCTGCTGGTTGGAGAACACAACCCACTTGTCTGGAGTGGCCTAGCAGGACTCAAGAAAAGGACATTATCCGGTATGTAAAATATTACCTTTAGATCCTTTTTGTGATTTAAGAAAGCTAAATTAGTTTTCATATTTATATGGATAGGTGTTTTTGTTTGCAACATTCTCTAGTGGTGAATCTTATCTTTGAACCCAATTGATTGGAAATTTTATTTAGATTTCCAACTAGTTAAATAATGGCTTCTGTAATAATCTAAATGTGAGGTCCCCTATTAATTAAATCTAGGATCATAGGCAAGCCTACAGAAATTATACTGGGTCAAGAATCAGCATCTGTGATCTCTGAAATACTTGTACTTAGGTGTTGGCTTCAAATTTCTTTGTAACTTCAAGTGCTGAAGCTTACTTAAGTAATCATATTTTTATACCACCTTATCCTTCATAACTTACAAATTAAACTGGATAAAATGAACTATAAAGAAGGGGGTTAACGTGCAGGGTAGTTAAAAATATATTATCTATTTACAGTTGGCTTGACTTGGCGTTCAAGCCGATTATTTACAGTTTGCACGGTTATCGGAAAGTGGTGTTTGATCTGTTGGATTTGGGATGGGGCTGAACATTGTATTTGCTAGACTGGGATGTTTCCGTAGTGCTCCATGAGGTCTTAAGTTTCTTCCTGAAGTCTTTGTCGCCAGAGGTTTGCAGCTCATCAGGGAGGGTGTTCCATAAGCTAGGTGCTTCTAGAAAGAGCGCTCTTCTGGAAGTGGACTGTTTGGTTTTCTGGTAATCCATGGGTATGGTAAGCATATGTTTCATCTGGGGTGTGTGCCTGAGTCTCTTATGATCAGGTCCTGTAGGTTCTCCAGAAACAAGTAGGAAGTCAGTCCTCACATATGGGTGACGCCAGCGCCAACAGAGCCCATGTGGAGCATTTCCCCAGCATGCGTGGTCCCCTTCTCGCCCAAGGATGCCATCTTGCTCAAGTCTCCTTTTTTCCGCGGAGCCCAATGGATGCACGTCCAGTTTCCCCAGAAAATATCCTTGCTAAATCCTTAAAAAGAAAATTAACTGTTCCCGGTTTGCATACTGGTTCCTCTTCCCACCTCGAGCTGGCACTGTTCTTGGCTCTTTCCCATTTTTTTCATCGAGGCTTGCCTCGATCGGCATTCATGCCATTTTTCTACCCTGGCTGGGTGTCCCTCCACCATGTCTCCCGGTGGGTTCAAAAAATGTGAATGCTGCAGTCAAACCATGTCTGTCACTGATACCCATGACTGCTGTTTAGGCAGCCTGAGACCAGACCATGAGAGCACCTCTTGTGACCTGTGCCAGGCCATGACACTTAAAACTAATAATAAAATTAAAAAAAAAAGGGGTCAGAGTTGCAGGAGAAACTGTTCCCAAGATCTGCCTCAGCACTGGCCTCCCCAAAGCCAAGTTCCAAGCCTAGCACTTCTCATGAGGCCCGAGTGTCTTCAGAGTTCCATGGTGGCGGTTCCTCCGATAAGGCCTCGGACCCTGAGCAAAAGAAGAGAATCCTCAAAACCCATCGTGGTTACGCTGGGGAAACCTGGTAAGATGAGCCGGAGGGACTCGGGCAACTCAGAGAAGCATCCCACCAAGGTCCTCAAGAAGGATTCTTCGGCTGACAGAGATCATGCAAGGTTCTATGAGGCTGTAATCCTAGTCGAGGGGACACTCGTGAGAGTGCTGGTGCTGGGCCCGAAATCATCAGTGCCTGTGCCAAAAGCTGCGGAGCCTTCTGGCTTGGAAACCAGAATGGCAGCCATGGAGCAGAATATCATTGCTATCCTGGCCATGCTGCAGGCAGTGATGCCATGTTTGTCTGCATCATCTGCCCCCATGTCCGGGCCCCTGACTGTGGGGGAGTCACTGGTGGTCAAGTCGAGCTCCGAGCACCACTGGCCTTGGGTAAATTCTCAGCCCCGGTCCCGTTCCTCAGACTTCTGGTCCTCCCTGGCGAGTTTGTGAGACTTGGACCCCAGGTCCTCGGGATGGCTTTCGGCCCAGGCCTTGAGGCACGGAGCTGCAAGGCCTCAAACTCGGTCTCCCCTCAATTCTGAGTGGGAAACAGATGAGACCTCCCTAGAAAACAGACAGCACAGAGGCATCCCCTTGGACCTGTCTCCCTCAGGCACCATTCTCCGGAAGACATGGCCTTCCATGACTTTGCCAGAGATATGGCCCGAGCCCTATTGTTGCAAACCAAAGCGGAGGAGGACCCCCGTACCGAGGAGCTGGAGATCCTCCAGTTAGTCTCCACCCAAGGAAACTCTCACTATGCGGTGCAGCTGA
This sequence comes from Ichthyophis bannanicus, assembly GCA_033557465.1. Classification (NCBI taxonomy): domain Eukaryota; kingdom Metazoa; phylum Chordata; class Amphibia; order Gymnophiona; family Ichthyophiidae; genus Ichthyophis; species Ichthyophis bannanicus. Next base: position 1,128,618,632 of record CM066032.1, on the reverse strand, counting down.
TCCTCGAATGGCTCCTTTTGAGAATGTTAGAGACCCTGGCGTCTGTGCCAATGGTCAGCCGCTGCCTCAATGCCATATACCACATCAGGAAAGAGACAGGATTCCACAAGCCCCAACTCCTACATAACTCCATGGCTGTCGAGAGGACTGGGCCCACCTAGGGCATATTCTCTGGAGCTGTGCGGAGACTTTCTGACCAGATCCAGAGGGTGGGATATCGGAGGGTGGGAGGGGTTGCTAGGACAACCCTTGATGCAGACCCTGGGTCTAGCTGTACTAGATGTCCAGGACGCCTTGGGCATTACTAGCAAGGGGAGTCGGTTATTGGTCAGGAAAAACTGCTTGATTGCTAAACAATGTATACTCAGTGACAGGACCCAGAGGGCCTGGAATACTGGGAATGGCGGAATGCTTTACACCAATCAGTTTTATGGGCAGGGTTGGTGTCTAAAAGGATCATGAAGAGGAAGGAACTTTTCCTTATTGTGTGGTCTCCATATCTGGACAGCCTGTCTCCCAGGGCACGTAATGACATGCTAACAATATAAACCTTGAGGATGATGCCCTGGTCTGGGGGGGGAGGGGAGGTGGGAGGAAGGAGTGGCTGTGTGAAGAAACACCCGCGAGCCGCTGTTTGGGTGACGAGTAAGATATTGAGACAGAAGGGGAAGGGAGGGATCTTAAGAGGTTTGGGGAAGGTAGAGGGGGAGAAGAAAACTATAATTATGGATGTGAAAGTCTAGAACGTAGAAACTTAAAGGGCAGGATTTCCTGACTCCAATATGTTCCCTCTAACTTTTACTATTTTGACTATACACATAAGGAGGATTGAAGAGAAGTTCTGGTAATCGGCAATAAAGCTATGTTGAAAGTAGGAATTTACAAGATTTGAACAATTATTTTGTGTATGTACAATGGGGAAGTGATGTACATGGTTTGGCTTGTTATTGCAAATATATTTAAACATAAAATGTTTGGTTCACAAGTCCTTTGTATGCCATTTCATTAACAGGATTAACTCTTTATTTCAGCCATACGAGGTGTGACAAAAAAGAAACGAGACTATCTCATAAATGTGTTATTACAAAATCAACAGAGAAATTACACAATGTCCCCTTCAAAGTAATCCCCCCTCAGAGTTAATGCACGTCTGCATTTAACTTCTGCCACGTACAGAAGCACTCGGTAAAGTCCCCCCTCCTTGAGGTCCCTCACTCCCTCATCACAGTGGCCTTGATCTCTTCTACAGAGGCAAAATGAGTTCCTTTGAGCGCAGTTTTCAGCCTGGGGAAGAGCCAGAAGTTGCACGGTGCGAGATCTGGGGAATAAGGAGGTTGGTCGAGAGCTGTGATCTGTTTGACCAAGAACTGCCTCACACTGAGCGTAGTGTGTTCGGGCGCGTTGTCGTGGTGGAGCAGCCACGACTTGTCTCCACAGAGCCCGTCTGCTGCACCGAACCTGGTCATGGAGGCAGTTGAGGATCTGTTGATTGACTGTCTCACCCTCAGGCACAAACTCATGATGGACCATTCCCTTCTAGTCGAAGAATGCGACAGCTTGATCCTTGATTTGGACATGTGCACCTTCTTGGGTCTGGGTGACAGTCAAGTCTTCCACTGCAAGCTCTCTCTCTCGCTTTTAGGGTCATACTGGAAGACCCAAGTCTCGTCTCCTGTGATGACTCGGCCAACGAACTCTGGATCTTCTCCGGTCTTCTCTAGCAAGTCTCGACAAACATTGATCCGGTGATCCTTCTGGTTGTCCAATAAAAGCTTGGCACCATCTTGGCGCACACCTTCTGCATCCCCAGCTCCTGCACCAAGATGGTCCGCACCCTTTTCAAACTGAGCTCCTCAGCTGTCATCCGCACCGTCAATCTGTGATCACTCCACACCAGCTGGTTCACTCTGTCAGTGTTCTCAGCCGTCTTTGTCATGGAAAGCTGTCCTTACTTGGGGTCATCCTCTACCTCCTCACGGCCAGTCTTGAAGCATTTGTGCCATTCGAAGACTTGTGGCCTTGACATTGCATTTTCTCCATAAGCCTTTTGGAGAAGTTGAAGACAATTGGGCCCTTCTCCAATGTAACCAGAAATTTTCAAGTTAATTCTTTGCGCCATATTTCTGCCACCTCCAGTTGCATGGCAAAGCGATGGAGCAGTGTGCTACAAAAACACCTGAAAGAAAAACAGAGCGCGAGAGATGAAAAATATTATAGCAGAATAGTGGCGAGATGTTGCACAACACAGTGACATAAGCGGTTAGCCAATTGCATTGAGTCATGGGCGTGGCTGCCACAGTCTTGTTTGTTTTTTGTCACACCTCGTATGTTCCCAGCAGAGTGCATTATTACAATTATCCCAGTATCGACTGGGTCAGTGTCATCATGCTGGGGAGATAGTTTCTAGATGAAATAAATGACTGCTTCTTGGAGCAACTGGTTCATGAACGGACCAGAGGGGAAGCCATTTTGGACCTAGTCCTTAGTGGAACACAAGATCTGGTGCAAGAGATAAGGGTATTTGGGCCACTTGGCAATAGTGATCATAGCATGATGGTGTTTGATTTAATAAATGGAGGAAGGATGGTAAGGAAATCCACAGTACTACCTTTTAACTTTCAAAAGGGAGACTATGATAACATGAGGAAAATAATTAAGAAAAAACTAAAAGGAGCAGTTGCAAAGGTTAAAGATTTACATCAAGCATGGGGGATGTTTAAAAATACTATCTTGGAAGCCCAGACTAGCTGTATTCCACACTTTAAGAAAAGTGGAAGGAAGTCCAAAAAACTGCCAGCATGGTTTAAAGGAAATGGAAAAAGGAGCCAAATGACAAAAACCGGAAACACAAACACTGGTAAGTTAGATGCAAGGCATTGATAAGGCAGGCAAAGAGTGTTTGAGAAGAAGCTTGCTTGGAAGCAAAAAAATGAGTAATAAAGACGTTTTCAAGAACATTCTTGGCAAAAAAAAACTGAGAGAGTCGGTTGGACCGTTAGATGATAGAGGGGTAAAAGGGGCACTAAGAGGAGACAAGTCCATAGCGGAGAGACTGAATGAATTCTTTGTTTCAGTCTTTACTGAGGAAGATGTAGGGATGTTATCCATGACTGAAATGGTATTTAAAGGTGATGCCACAGAAGAATTGAACAAAATATAGATACACCGGGAAAATGTATTACAACTATTTGATAAACTGAAGAGTAGGAAATCACCTGGACCGGATGGTATACATCCGAGGGCGTTGAAAGAACTGAAATATGAGAGCGCTCACAGATTACTAAATAGTAGGTCTGCAATCATTAAAATCTGTAATACCTGAAGATTGGAGGAAGACCAATGTGATGCCAATTTTTAAAAAGGGTTCCAGGGGTGATCCGGGAAACTACAGACCAATGAACCTGACATCAGTACCGTGAAAAATGGTAAAAACAATTATAAAGAACAAAATTACTGAACACATAGAGAGTCATGGCTTAATGGGAGACAGCCAATATGGCTTTAGCCAAGGAAGGTCTTGTCTTAGTAATCTGTTATGTTTTTTGAAGGTGTAAATAAACACAAAGGTGAGTCAGTTGATATAGTGTGTATGCATTTTCAGAAAGTTTTTGACAAGGTTTCTGTCATGAGAGACTTGGCGAAATTAAAAAGTCATGTGATAGGAGGCAGTGTACTACTGTTGATCAGGAACTGGTTAAGATAGAAAGCAGAGGGCAGGGCTAAATGGCCAGTTTTCCCAATGGAGAAAGGTGAATAGTGGAGTACGCCAGGGATCTGTGCTGGGTCCACTGCTTTTTAACATATTCGTAAATGACCTGGAAATGGGAATAGCGAATGAGGTAATCAAATTTGCAGATGACACAATTATTCAAAGTTGTTAAAATCCATGAGGATTGTGAAAAATTGCAAGAGGACCTTGATAAATTGGAAGATTGGGCATCCAAATGGCAGATGAAATTTAGTGTGGACAAGTGCAAAGTTATGTACCTAGGAAAGAACAACCCAGTTTATGGTTACATGATGCAAGGTTCTACATTAGGAACCACCACCCAGGAAAAAGATTTAGGCGTCATCATGGATAACATGTTAAAGCTCTCCAGCCAGTGTGCAGCAGCATCCTAGCAAGCAATTAGAATGCTAGGAATCGAAAGGAATGGAGAATAAAACAAAGGATATTATAATGCCTCTGTATTGTTCCATGGTGTGGCTGCACCTTGAATATTGTGTGCAGTTCTGATTGCAGTATCTTAAAAAGGATATAGCATGATTAGAAAAGGTCCAGAGAAGAGCCACCAAAATGGTAAAGGGGCTGGAAGGATACCTCTATGAAGAGAGGCTAAAAAAGGTTAAGGCTCTTCAACCTGGAAAAGAAATGGCTGAGGAGAGATATGATAGAAGTCTTTAAATTAATGAATGGAGTGGAACGGGTAAACATAGATTTATTGTTTATGCCATCAAAATATAGAAAGACTAGGGGACATGTAATGAAGTTACAGTGTAACCTATTTAAGACTAATAAGAGAGAATATTTTTTCACTCAACGTGTAATCAAACTCGGGAATTCATTACCAGAGGATGTAGTAAAAGCTGTTAGTGTAGTCTGGTTTAAAAAAGGTTTGGACAAGTTCCTGAAGCTAAGGTCCATAAACCATTATTAAAGGGGACCTTGGATATTTTATTTATTTATTTTTATTTATTATTTTATTTATTACAATTTCTTATATACTGCACTATTGTCAGCGCGGTTTACATAAAACAAAATGAGCATATCCACTGCTTGTCCCGATACAAGCATTGTAGAACCTGCATTTTTTGGGGAAACTGCTAGATACTTGTAACCTAGATTGGCCACTGTTGTAAACAGGATACTGGGCTTCATGGATCTTGGTCTGACCCAGTATGGCATATCTTATGTTCTTATCCCAGTATCTTATTCCTGTCTCTCTCAACTTGGATTTAGAGGGGATAACCTTGGCAGCCTTGATCCTGCCTGAAGTAGTGTCTGCAGCCCATCTGGCTTTCATGAGAAATTTCACTAGGTCATATAACTAAGTGGGAGAGGTTTGCCATTAGGTTTGAGTGGAAGCCCTAGACCTTGGCTCCTTTTCCACACCAAAACTGCTTGAATGCTTTCTATAGTTATCAGTCAAGTCTAAAAACCATCTCGCTTAGGGTTCACCTTAGGTGCAGTTGGCACATATCACAACATGGAGGTAAGCCCACCTCTGTACAGCCTTTAACTGTTTGTTTCATGCATGGCTTGCTTCTTTTGAAGCTTCCTATCATGTCACCCGCAGTGTCATGGGACCTCAACATAGTCTTAAGCCAGCTGGTGACTGCTTTCCAGCTACTAGATACCTGTGATCTAAATTACCTGACCTGGAAGGTCATATTTTTGGTGGCCGGTTACAATGAGTTCCAGGCTCTAGTAACTGATTCATCCTATACTACGTTCTTCAACAATAAGATGGTCTGTGCATTCATCCAACATTTGTTCCAAAGGTGGTGTCAAAAATCCACATCTGACTGACATTTTTCCCAAACCTCTTGCCCACAAAGGTGAAAGCACTTTGTATACACTGGACTGCAAAAGAGCCTTGGTCTTCTGTTTGGAGCAGACTGAAACCCTTAAATCAAAGTTAGATGGATTTTATGTGGTTCCATGTAAACTGGAGACTGGCATCAATAAATATACTTTATCCAGTTGGCCAGTGGATTGCATCTCCTTTGCTTATTCCCAGGAAGGATGCACTTTTGAGGGTCGGGTCATGGCTCATAATGTCAGAGCTTTGGCTGCGTCTATAGCACACTGGAAATCAACCTTCATGGAAGAGAGATACAAGGCAGTGACATGAACCTCTGTGCATATATTCACATCTCACTGCTTTCTACAAAATAGACATCCAGTGTGACGACAGGTTTAACCAATCTGTGCTCCACAGTCCAACTCCAAGTCCATCCCCCTAGACCAGTTATTTTCTGTTCCAGGATTTTTCTTTAAAAAAAAATATAATTAGAACCTGGTAGATACCAAGTAGTACCACCTATTGTCTGCCAGTTACAACGCCCCCATTATTTTGTAGTTTTCCATTTTCTTTCAAGACAGCGTGTAGCTAGGGAATCCCAGGGCAGTTTCTCCAAATGGGTTAGTTTTGTGCATACCATGACAGTCGTGAACCTCACTTCTAAGCCTCAGGGTATGTGAAGTATGATCTGTCTCTTCAATTTACTGCTAATGTTCGGCATAGTACTTGCATTGTGCCAAAGAGAGCTTCCTTCTGGAGTTCATAAGATGTAACGAGTATGGTTAATTTGTTAAGATGTGCTTGGAAATTCTTCATCAAGCGTAGTACAATGGGAAATATTTCTGTATCTATCTTCCACATTTTCTTGGTCTCTGACTGCATTTCTTGGTACTCCAGGATCTTCTGCGCCTCCATGCAATTCATAGAATAACCACTTGGAACCAACACATCAGTTATCAATGCTGTTGTGTTTTTCTCCTTTATCGCTATGTCAGGTTTCCTCGCAACCAGTTTCTTATCCATTGGAATGGGAATGTCCCAGGTGATCATAACCTCTCTCTCTCCATAACTCCCCTATGTGAGGACTCTGTCTTGTTTGTCCATTGAGAAAACAAAGTTAGTTATTTGTAGCAGGTATTCTCTATGGGCAGCACGATAAGTCCTCACAAAATCTGCTCTCCTCCGCTGGGAATTGTATTCTATACAGTTTTATAGTATTAGACTGAGGTCGTCCTGTTTGGAAGGGACAGGTGGGGAGTGACATGCATGTGCAGTGATACTTCCAAAGACTTCTAGCAAGTTTGGAAGCTGGGCAGCTCCTCTTGCTCAAGCCCAGTCAGTGGTGATATCCATACGTGAGGACTCATCCTGCTGTCCATGGGGAATACCTGCTACAGGTAAGTAACTTTGTTTTATGTCCAGGTCCTCTCATGCTCTTTATGCACATGAACTCTTATTTATCCATTTTTATATACTGCTCTATTTTAAATCAAAGTGGTTTACGGATGACATTAATTGGTTATAAAGTTATTTAGAATGCATCATTTATTTTATTTATTTAACAGGTTTTATATACCGCTTTAACTTAAACTTGGTAATGTGCATTAAACAGGGATATTGATAACTTGGATTTTTCTGAGGCAATGGAGGGTTAAGTGACTTGCCCAAGGCCACAAGGAGTGCTAGTGGGAATCGAACCCTGGTCTCTGGGTTTCCAAGCCAATGCTCTAACCATTAGGCAGCTACTCCATTAGAACATGTGTGAATCGGTGGTGGGATGATATTTGAGTAGATTTACAGGGTAGTTGGGGAATGGAGCATGCAGGTTAATTTGATAGTAATACAAGACTGCTAACTGTTGCTTTGCCAGTAAGCTTCCTTGTAATCTTTGTTTGGAACTATATTACATTTTCAATGTGGTGTTAGAATAGGTAAGTCTAAAGTTTAGTTCCTTGCAAAAGTTTGAGAGGTCTGTGTTGGCTCATATCTTTTTCTGGAATGCATTTCAGAGGCTCTGTGCACAAGGTGAGAATGTTCGGGAGCAGGCTGGTTGGGTGTTTCTTGTTCTCATGTTTAGGATAATGAATGTGGTCTGCATACAGTGTCTCCTTGATCTGATGTTAGGTATCCTATGTAAGGTAGATTGAAGGTGGTTCGAGGATAGATTGTGCTCTTGCCTCCGGAGAGGTAGTTTGTCTGGGGGGAGGGGATTTCCTCTCAGTCCAAGGTGCATGCGTATATACTTTGTCAGCGACACACACAGTTACTTGTGTGCACCAACTAAACTTTGAGGACTTGTGTATACATAGATTTGTGCTCCTAGGTAGTCTTTCTTTGCAGAGATGGCACAGCATTAAACACAGTTTCAGGGTATTAATGCAACATACTGCTCCTTTCTGCAGCAAGCTTGGTCTTTCTGGCATGGCAGCTCAAACCTGGAGACTCTGGGTCCTCTCGTTCTCTGAAGGTTGGAATCTGGAGATTCAGATCAACTGTCCCTTGGCTGAGACTCTAAATCCAGTCCCGAGGCCTTGGGTGATTCCAACCTGGAGGGATGATGTCTCTTCCTTCAGAAGGTCAAGATGATTCTGATCATCTTTTCAGGAAGGATGAGCTGGTGGCCCTGATTGTTGACGTGTCGCCCACTCTGCATTTGACTGACCCCCCAGCAGCAGATCAAGGGCCACAGATCCATCCCCTCCTTCTAGGGATTTGGAAGTTTACAATGATCTTTCCTTTTCAGGAGTTTTTTAAAAATATGTTCCGTTTGGAGTGGGACTCATCTGATTCACCAGTGAAAGGGGGTCTGATGGTTTGTAGGAGGAGACTTTATGCCCTGCCACAGGAGGGACTGCACTGCATGGTTCAATGGTCTCCAAGCTCTCAGGTTAGGCTGCCAGCTGGAATTGGTGTCCAGCCTGTGGTGATTTTTCAGGCAGCCTGTGGTGGTGGCAGCAGCCACTGCATCTGAGGAAGAGTATGCTACTTGACGATCATTTGTGGCTGCTTCTGTTGTCAGATGCAAACTGGGCAGCTCAAGGCAGATGGAGCACATAGGAGTTACTGTGGCCTATTAAAAGCCATTTGTTTGGCTCTTTTGCACTTCCAGACCCTGTTCAAGGGCAGTGATCCAGGTGTATCCAGACAATGCCACAGCAGTGGCATACATTAGTGGGCAAGGGGGAATGAGGATTCCCGGAGTGGCTCTAGAGATGACCCTCCTGCTCCTGGGCAGAAAGGATCCTCCTAGCTCTGTTGGCAACGCATCACTGGATTTGATTCTGAGGCAGACTTTCTCAGTTGCCACTCTTGATCCCGGGGATTGGGAATTGAGTCAGACGGCTTTTCAGCAAATTCTGCATCACTAGGGTCACCCCGAGATGGATCTGGATATTTGTTCCAAACCAAAGCACACAGATTCTTCAGTCACTGCAAAGAGGTAGGCTCTGAGGGTGTTGATACCCTAGTTCAGTCCTGGCCAAAAAATCCTCCGTGGCCACTCATAGGATGTGTGCTTTGATGCATAGAGCAACATCCAGGCTGGGCTGTCTTAGTGGCACCAGATTGACCACAGAGATTGTGCTTCAGGGACCTGACGCAGCTCCTGCAGGAACCTCTGTCTGCTCACAGCCAGGGGACTGTTAAGGGCTGGTCCTTACATTTCTCTTATGGCTTGGCTCTTGAGAGGCATTGTTTAGTGTGTAAAGGCTATTCTGCCATGGTTGCCATTCTCCTCAAAGTAAGGAGAGGATCTACCAGCCTGGCCTACATTCATGTGATGTCTTTTTGAGCATTAGTGCCGCGAACATCAGGCTAGACTTAATACAGCGGACTTACCGTCCTTGCCTTTCTTTAGGTTGGTCTGGACAAAGGTCTTTCCCTTAGTTTCCTAAAGGATAGGGTGATTCAGGGGACCAGTGGCAGGGCGATAGATTGCCTTGCATTCGTGTGTTTCCCGTTTCCTTCAGGGGGTATAACACCTGCGTCATCCTCTGCATTCAGTTGTTCCCTTGTGGGACCTCTGGTGCTCCGGGCCTTGATGTCAGAGCACTTTGAGCCCTTGAAGAGGGCTATGCTTAAAGATCTGATCCTTAAGACTGTCTTGGTCACAATCTGTTCAGCAATACCTATGTCTGAGCATGCAGGAATCCTTATTTATCTTTTTCGGAAGAGAGCATGTGTTCGACCCTTTTTTGCCTTCCATATGAATCGGTTGTCTGTCTACCCTCCTTTTCTAAAGAGCAGTGCCAAGGAAAGGACCAGGAGTGGTTTTCTGGTACTTGAAGGTTGCTAATTCCTTCTTCAAGTCAGACAATCTATTTGTGCGGTTTGCGAATCAGCATAAAAGTGATATGGTAGCTACAGTGCCTTGTGTGAAAGTATTCATCCTCTGTTTTTTGGCCTTTTTTATTGCTTTACAACCTGGAATGAAAATGGAGGTTCATTTGGATGTTAGGTATGGACCTAACTGAAAAGTTGAGTGTATATGTATTGATACCTTTTGTTATGAAACCCTTAAATATGATCTGGTCCAACAAATTAACCTCAGAAATCACATAATTAGTTGATTAGGATCCACCAGTGTGCAAGCAGTGTCGCATGATGCCTGTATAAATATACCTGTTCTGAAAGGCCCCTGACTCTGCAACGCCACTAAGCAAGCACCATGAAGATCAAGGAGCACTCCATACAGGTCAGAGACAAAGTTGTGGAGAATTATAGATCAGGATTGGATGATTAAAAACATAAATTAAAAAATCCCAAATTCTGAATATCCCACATAGCACCATTAAATCTAGTATAACTAAATGGAAAGAATATGGCACCACTACAAACCTGACAAGTCCGCCCACCAAAACTCAGACCTGGCAAGGAGGGCATTAATCAGAGATGCCACAGACGCCAAGGATAGCACTGAAGGAGCTGCAAAGATCCACAGTGGAGATAGGAATATTTGTCCATAGGACCACTTTAAGCCATACATAAGCGGGGCTTTATGGAAGAGTGGCCTGAAAAAAGCTGTTGCTTAAAGAGAAATAAGAAAACACGTTTGGAGTTTGTACAACAGCATGTGGACCCCCAAACACATGGAAGGAGGTTCTCTGGTCAGATGAGTCGAAAATTGAATTTTTTGGCCATCGTGGGAAATGTCATGTATGGCACAAACCCAGCATTTCCTATCACCCCGAGAACAACATTCCCACAGTGAAATATGGTGATGACAGCAGCATGCTGTGAGGATGTTTTTTATTGGCAGGGACAGGAAAACTGGTCAGGATTGAAGGAACGATGGATGGCACTAAATACAGGGCAGTTCTTAAGGAAAACCTGTTTCAGAGATTTGAGACTGGGACGAAGGTTCACCTTCCAGCAGGACAATGACCCTAAACATACTGCTAAAGCTACACTGGAATGGTTTAAAGGGAAACATTTAAATGTCTTGGAATGTTCTAGTCAAAGCCCAGACCTCAATCCAATTGAGAATCTGTGGTGTGACTTGAAGATTGCTGTACACCAATGCAGCCCATCTAACTTGAAGGAGTTGGAGCAGTCTTGCCTTGAGGAATGGGTGAAAATCCCAGTGGCAAGATGTGCCAAGCTAATAGAGATATATCCCAAGAGGTTTGCAGCTGTAATTGCAGCAAAAGGTGGCTAAACAAAGTATTAACTTTGTTGGGAAATACCAATGCGCACGCATGATTTCCGTGTGTGTTTGTTTTTTTTTTGTCTGTCTTGTTTGTGTTGCAGTAAAAGATTTTGCATCTTCAAAGTGGTAGGCATGTTGCTAACCTCCAAATCTTCATTTTCATTCCAGGTTGTAATGTGACAAATAAGGACAAACACCAAGAGGACAAACACCAAATACTATCTCCAGGAACAAGCAGGAATGAGTCTTCACATATGGGTACATCGGTACCGACGGAGCCTGCGTGGGAATGCTCCCCAGCGTCCAATTGGAAAGCTTTTGGGAGCATCCCACAGTGCCTGCGTGCTGCCTTCCCGCCTTTCCCAACTGTCTCTCCTCAGTTCTTCTTTTTCCGCAGAGCCAGCAGGTCGTGTTCCTGTCACCGCAGAAGAATTTCCTTATTTTTTCTTTATCTTTTCTGTTGCGTCTTCCGCCTTCGACGCTGTACCGGTACCGCCGGTCCTTGTTCTTTTCTTCTTATAAAAAAAAACAAACAAACCCCTTTTTACCGTTCTTTTTCTTCAGGTGCACTTCAGTTTCGGGCCTTAGGCCCAAAACTTTTTTTCCTCAAATATGGAGAAGCCTGCCTCAGGTTTTAAAAAGTGCACAAAATGTGGCGGTACTATTTCTGTCACCGACACCCATGAATGGTGTCTAAAATGTTTAGGTCCTGACCATTCCATAACAGATTGTGTCTCCTGTTCCATGATGTCTAAAAGAGGTCGGCAGAACCGAGCTGCCAAGCTCGGTACCCTATTTCCCTATGATGTGGCTTCGGTGGCATCGACGTTTTCCAGGGCTGCTTCTTCCTCACATGGATCTCAGGTAACTAAACATAAATCCAGCCGGTCCTCGAAGGATAGATCTCCTTCTAAGCATCGAGATGCCTCTGGCCTTGCCCTCGAGGATTCTGCACTGGCAAAATTACCCCGGCGGGAGGCTTCGGTGTCTAAAGCATCATCATCGGGGTTCCAGGATGATCTCGATGGCGTGGCCTCGACAGATCTCCTGGTGCCATGCTCTGGGGTACCGGTGGCTTCCACCGCTACCGACTTCCAGGCATCGATGGATCAGAGGATTCTGTCCATCGAATGCAGTCTGGCGGCTTTCCTTGTGGCATCGACGCCCGTGGTACCGCAACAGACTACTCCGCCGGTACCGGCTCTAGCATTGCCATCGGCACTGATCCCGGTATCGGTGGCATTGGCATCGGTGTCCGCTATGCTGGTACTCTGACCTCTAAAGCCCTCCGGTACCGATACCCCGGTACCGGTGATTCCCGATACCGATCCCGGTCGGTACGGCTATCGGGCTTTGCAAGAGCATCCGGACAGACGATACTTCGATTCCTCTGAGGACTCTGAGGATTCTGATGAGTCGATCGATGCAGTGATGCTTCTTCCACAGGAGGAGTCCTCTCCTAAACGAAGGATGTCTCCTCCAGAGGATTTGTCTTTTCAAGACTTTATCAGAGAGGTGGCTCGCGGTCTCTCTATTACAGTTGCTCCTGAATCAGAGCCCAGAGTCAAGGAGTTAGATATTTCACAATATCCTAAAACTCCTAAAGAGGCAGCTACCTTACCTGTTCATGAGATTCTGTATGATCTCATGTTGAGGATGTGGGAAGCACCTCTAACCACCTCTCCTCATTCTCGCAGGTTGGATACCATGTATCAGGTCCCTCCTTGTCCTGGTTTCCATAAAACTCAACTTCCTCACCACTCTATTGTGGTTGAGTCTGCAATGAGAAAGATTAGAAGTGCCAAAAAGACATGCCTCTACTCCTCTAGGACGTGAATGTAGAACCCTGGATGCTTTTGGGAGAAGAGTCTTCCAAGCTTCCATGCTTGTGAGAATTAATTCCTATAGTCTTTACATGGGAATGTTCTTAAAAGAAGTCACTGACCATTTGCAGACTTTAAGTCCTTTTATATCTGAAGATAAAAGGCAGGAATTTCTCACTGGGCTCAAACATGCCCAGGATATCTCCAAATTCTCCAACCGTGCAGCTTTCGACTCCTTTGAATGCGTAAGCAGAGCCTCAGCTATTGCCATAGGTGCACGTAGGATTGCTTGGCTTCAAGCATCTGATTTGGAGATCTGGGTTCAAGATGAATTGGGAAATATCCCTTGTACAGGTGAGAACCTGTTTGGTAAGGATTGGCAAGCAAAAGCCAATCAGATGGATGCTGAAAATTCTGCTTTGGATAGACTATCCAAATCTACAGCTGCTCCTGCTAAGAAAAGGTTGTTCAAGAAAACACCTTTTTCTAAGAAGGGAAGATTCTATCCTGCTTATGGTCAGCGGCCATCTTCTGCAGCTCAGTTCCCTTCCAAACGTCAGCAATCCTCCAAACAGAGTAAAGCAAAGGCTGCGAGGCCTGCTCCAGCCCAGCAACCTCAGCCCCCTCAGGGCCTTTGACTTTCTGCTAGAGAACTTAGCCTTCCTGGCTCTAGAAGGACTAGAGCCTTCCACCATTCCAGGAAGGTTATGTCACTTTGCTCCCAGATGGGGGCAAGTTACAGCAGAGCATTGGACACACTCCATCATAAGAGAGGGGTACAAGCTTCATTTTTCAAGCTTGCCCCCTCTCACAAGAGTGCACCAGTTCAATTCTCCACCCTCCCTCCTCAACCTGTTGGAGCAGCAGGTCGCCACTCTTCTTGCCCAGGGGGCCATAGAGGAAGTGCCTTTTCAACAACAGGGCACAGGGTTCTACTCCCCCTATTTTCTTATTCCAAAGAAAACGGGGGGCTTCAGACCTATCTTAGATCTCAGAGAGTTGAACAGATTCCTAGTCAAAGAAAAATTCAAGATAGGAACTCTGCTGCCATACGTTCAGAGTCAGGATTGGCTTTGTTCTCTAGATCTCAAGGATGCGTACACTCATGTTCTCATCCATCCATCTCACAGAAGGTTCCTTTGGTTCGTTTTTCAGGGAAAGCACTATCAATACAAAGTGCTCCCTTTTGGTCTGGCCTCTGCACCAAGGGTGTTCACGAAATGCATGGCAGTGGTTGCTGCTTTTCTGCGCACCCTGGGAATATTCGTCTTCCCTTACCTGGACGACTGGCTCATTCGAGCTCCCACTCAATCAGAGGCCAGGGCTTCTCTTACCTGCACAAGGCGTATCCTTCAGTATTTAGGGCTGGTAATAAACATCCCAAAATCCAATTTAATCCGTACTCAGTCCTTGGAGTTTATAGGGGCGTTGCTGGATACCACAAGGGCAAGGGCCTATCTTCCCCAGACCCGTTGCCTTCGCTTGGTGCAGTTAGCTTCTCAAGCAGAGTTGAAACCCCTACTAACTGCTCGAGAGATGTTAGTTGCTAGGCCACATGGCATCCACCGTACATGTGGTACCATATGCTCGCCTTCACATGAGAGCAGCTCAGTGGACTTTTTATCCACCTATTGGACCCAGGCAGTAGGCTGCCTGTCAGACAAAATAGCAAACACAAGTCGCTTCATTTTGTTCCTCCAGTGGTGGAAGTCCCCTCAAAACTTGTTGCTGGGGTCCCCGTTTCAACAACCTCTACCCCAAGCAACTCTTACAACAGATGCTTCTCCAATGGGCTGGGGAGCTCATCTTCAGGACCTCTCCACCCAGGGCATCTGGTCCCCACAGGAGACTTGTCTACATATCAATCTCTTGGAACTCAGAGCAATCTTCCTTGCTCTGCGAGTTTTCCACACCCTGCTCAGCCACAAGACAGTCCTTATCCACATGGACAATCAGGTAGCCATGTTCTATGTAAACAAGCAGGGAGGAACTGGCTCTCTGTCGCTTTGCAACGAAGCTCTGCGAATGTGGGCCCTCGCCAGAGAGCATCACGTTCATCTTCTGGCAGTTTATCTTCCAGGTGTGTTAAACTCTTGGGCGGACAGACTCGGTTGAGTTCTGCTTCCACAAGAGTGGTCCCTACATATGGACCAGTATCCAAAATGTTTCGAATTTGGGGAACCCCCCCGATATAGACCTCTTTGCAAGTCCGTGGAATGCCAAACTTCCCCGGTTCTGTTCCAGAACTCCGGCTCAGGGGGCTCAGGCAAGGGATGCTTTCCTCCTTCACTGGGGTCAAGACTTCCTATATGCCTTTCCACCCATTCCCCTAATTCCCAAAACCCTCTTCAAGCTTCAGAGAGACAGAGGCCGCATGATTCTCATAGCTCCACATTGGCCACGGCAAGTGTGGTACTCTCTGCTTCTACATCTCTCTCAAGCTCCCTCTCTAGAGTTAGGGTCTGCTCCAGACCTCCTCTCTCAAGAGGACGGAAAGTTATGGCATCCCAATCCCCAGTCTCTACATCTCAGGGCTTGGTAGCTGAAGGCCTAGATCTCCAGGATCTTCATCTTTCTCAACAAGTGAAAGATGTTCTTTATGCTTCCAGAAAACCTTCCACTAGACGTTCTTACGCTTTCAAGTGGAAGAGGTTTACCATCTGGTGTTCTGAAAAGGGTCTTAACCCCCGTGCCATACCTCTGGAATTGTTGCTGGAGTATCTCCATCTGTCTAATGCAGGCCTTAAGACAAATTCAGTAAGGGTCCATTTGAGTGCTATTGCAGCTTCCCTTAGGCCTCTAAATGGACAACCTATTTCCTCTCATCCTCTTGTAGCAAGATTCATGAGGCCTCCTTTTAACAAAGCCTCCCATCAGACCACCCCCGGTGGCATGGGACTTAAATTTGGTTCTTGGTCAGCTTATGAAGCCGCCTTTCGAACCTTTAGCTACCACCTCCTTGAAATACCTTTCTTGGAAAGTTATCTTTCTCATTGCAATCACATCTGCACGCCGCATCAGTGAATTGCAAGCATTAGTAGCTAATCCACCTTATACAAGGTTCCATCATGACAAGGTGGTCCTTAGGACTAATGCACACTTTATGCCTAAAGTGGTCTCGCCTTTTCACCTCAACCAGGAGGTTTACCTACCTGTCTTTTTTCCAGGACCTCATGCATCAAGTGCAGAGAGGAACCTTCATACCCTGGACTGTAAAAGAGATTTGGCCTTATCTCCAGGAACAAGCAGGAATGAGTCTTCACATATGGGTATCGTCGGTACCAACGGAGCCTGCGCGGGAACGCTCCCCAGCGTCCAGTAAGAAAGCTTTTGGGAGCATCCCACAGCGCCTGCGCGCTGCCTTCCCGCCTTTCCCAACCGCCTCTCTCCAGTTCTTCTTTTCCGCGGAGCCAGCAAGTCGTGTTCCTGTCACCGCAGAAGAAGTTCTTTAATTTTTTCTTTATTTTTCTGTGTCGCGTCTGCTTTCGACATCAGACCGGTACCGCCGGTCTTTTATTTTCTTTCTTTCTTCAAAAAAAACCCAAAAAACTTTTATTTTCTTCAACTGTGCATTTTCAGTTTGGGCCTTAGGCCTAAATATTTTCTCCTCATGGAGAAGACCACTTCCGGGTTTAAAAAAAGTGCACAAAATGTGGCGGTACTATTTCTGTCACTGACACCCATGATTGGTGTCTTAAATGTTTGGGTCCTGACCATTCCATCACGGATTGTGTGTCCTGCACCATGATGTCTAAAAGAGATCGGCAGAACCGAGCAGCCAAGCTCAGTACTTTTCCCTCTGATGCAGCCTCGGTGGCATCGACGTTTTCCATGGCTGCTTCTTCCTCCCATGGATCTCAGGTAACCAAACATAAATCTAGCCGGTCCTCGAAGGGCAAATCTCCCTCCAAGCATCAAGATGCCTCTGGGCTTGCCCTCGAGGATTCCGCTCCGGCAAAATTACCCCGGCGGGAAGTTCCGGCTTCCAAAGCATTACCTATGGGGTCACAGGTTGACATCGATGGCGTGGCCTCGATCGATCACCTGTTGCCATGTTCTGGGGTACCGGTGGCCTCCACTGGTACTGACATCCAGACTCTGGTGACGTCGATGGATCAGAAAATTCTATCCATACAGCGCACCCTTATGGCATTTATGCAGGCCTCGATGCCTTCGGTACTGCAACAATCTCCGTTGCCGGTACCGACTGCGGCATCGGTACCATTCCCGGTGCCGGTACCGATTGCATCGACATCGGCTTCGGTGTCGGCTGCAACGGTACCTTGTCCTACGATGCCCATCGGTACCGAACCGGTACCGCTTACTCCCGATGTCAATCCCACTCGGTATGCGTATCGGGCTTTACAGGAGCATCCAGACAGGCGATACTTCGATTCCTCCGAAGACTCTGAGTCGGAGGTTTCTGTCGATGCACCGGTGCTTCTTCCTCAGGAGTCTGATTCTCCAAAACAAAGAGTGTCTCCTCCAGAGGATTTGTCTTTTCAAGACTTCATTAGGGAAGTGGCTAGAGGCCTCTCCATTACAGTGACCTCTGAGTCAGAGCCTAGAGCCAAGCAATTAGATATTTTGAAATATCCTAAGGGCTCCTAAGGAAGCAGCTACCCTACCTATTCGTGAGATTCTCTATGATCTCATGTTGGGCATGTGGGAGACTCCTCTCACCACCTCTCATTCTCGCAGGTTAGACACCATGTACCGTGTCCCTCCCTGTCCTGGTTTTCGTAAGGCTCAGCTTCCTCACCACTCTATTGTGGTTGAGTCTGCTATGAAGAAAATAGAGTGCAAAGAGACACTCATCTTACCCTCCAGGACGTGAATGTAGGACTCTAGATGCTTTTGGCCGAAGAATTTTCCAGGCCAATATGCTTGCTGCCAGAATCAACTCCTATAGTCCCTATATGGGGATGTTTCTAAAAGAAGTCACAGATCATCTGCAGACTTTAGCTCCTTTTATTTCAGAAGATAAAAGGCAGGAATTTCTCACTTGGCTCAAACATGCCCAAGATGTTTCCAAATTCTCCAACCGTGCAGCCTTTGACTCTTTTGAGTGTGTAAGCAGAGCCACGGCTATTACCATAGGTGCACGCAGAATTGCTTGGTTACAAGCCTCTGATTTGGAACTCTGGGTACAGGATGAGTTGGGAAACCTTCCTTGTACAGGTGAAAACCTGTTTGGCAGGGATTGGCAAGCAAAGACCACTCAGATGGATGCTGAGAACTCTGCTTTGTATCGACTTTCAAAGTCTACCTCTGCCCCTGTTAAGAAAAGATTGTTCAAAAAGACATCTTTTTCTAAAAAGGGAAGATATTATCCTGCTCATGGGCAGGCATCTTCTGCAGGTCGTTTTGCTGCAAAACGTCAGCAGCCACCTAAACAGGCCAAGTCAAAGGCTGCCAAGCCGCCCAGCAGCCTCAGCCTCCTCAAGGCCTTTGACTTGCAACTAGAGAACTTAGCCTTTCCCCTCACCATTTCAGGAAGGTTGACTTACTTTGCTCCCATATGGTAGCAAATCACAGCAGAGCAATGGACCCTCTCCATCATAAAGGAGGGGTACAAGCTTCACTTTCTAAACCTTCCTCCTCACACCATGGTGAAACAGTTCAATTCTCCAACATCTCTCCTCAACCTTCTAGGTCAGGAGATTGCTACCCTTCTTGCCCAAGGGGCAATAGAAGAAGTATGTCTTCAACAGGGCTCAGGGTTCTACTCCCCTTATTTTCTTATCCCAAAGAAAACAGGGGGCTACAGACCCATATTAGATCTCAGAGAATTG
Source organism: Ichthyophis bannanicus (assembly GCA_033557465.1). Lineage (NCBI taxonomy): Eukaryota > Metazoa > Chordata > Amphibia > Gymnophiona > Ichthyophiidae > Ichthyophis > Ichthyophis bannanicus. Next base: position 1,128,599,842 of record CM066032.1, on the reverse strand, counting down.
AACAAGTTTCTATTCAAGGAGAAATTGAAAATGATTTCTCTAGGGGCTCTGCTTCCATACCTCCAGAGTCAGGATTGGCTTTGTTCTCTAGATCTCAAGGATGCGTACACCCATGTCCTCATCCATCCCACACACAGATGGTTCCTTCGGTTCCTTTTTCAAGGAAAGCACTACCAATACAGGGTGCTTCCTTTCGGTCTGGCCTCTGCACCAAGGGTGTTCACGAAATGCATGGCAGTAGTAGCTGCATTTCTCCGCACTCTAGGAATATTCGTATTCCCATATCTGGACGACTGGCTCATTCGAGCCTCATCCCAGTCAGAGGCCCAGACTTGTCTAACCTGCACAATGCGTATCCTTCAGTATTTGGGACTAGTAATAAACATCCCAAAATCCAATCTCACCCCCTACTCAGTCTCTGGAGTTCATAGGAGCCTTGCTGGATACCACAACTGCAAGGGCCTATCTTCCTCAGGCCCGTTGCCTACATCTGGTGCAGTTACCCTCCCAGATTCAGTTAAAGTCCCAATTAACTGCTCGAGAGATGTTACAACTATTAGGCCACATGGCATCCACCGTGCATGTGGTTCCATATGCGAGCCTTCACATGAGAGCAGCTCAATGGACTTTGTCCACCCAATGGACTCAGGCATCAGGTTGCCTCTCAGACAAAATAGCAAACTCCAGTCGTCTATTTTGGTCTCTCCAGTGGTGGAAGTCCTCTCAGAACCTGTTGCAGGGGTCCCCTTTTCAGCAACCATTACCCCAAGCAACTCTTACAACAGATGCTTCTCCAATGGGTTGGGGAGCTCATCTGCAGGATCTCTCCACCCAGGGCATCTGGTCTCCACAGGAGACTTCTCTGCATATCAATCTCTTGGAACTCAGAGCAATATTCTTAGCTCTCAGAGTGTTCCATTCCCTGCTCAGCTACAGGAAAGTCCTCATCCATACGGACAACCAAGTAGCCATGTTCTATGTAAACAAGCAGGGTGGGATTGGCTCTCTGTCACTTTGCAACGAAGCTTTGCGACTGTGGGCCTTTGCCAGAGAGCATCACATTCATCTTCTGGCAGTATATCTTCCAGGCGTTCAAAACTCTTGGGCAGACAGACTCAGTCGAGTTCTGCTTCCACACGAGTGGTCCCTCCACATGGACCAGGTAGCCAGGATTTTTCAAATTTGGGGAAGCCCGGACATAGACCTCTTCGCAAGTCCGTGGAATGCCAAACTTCCCCGGTTTTGTTCCAGAATTCCGTGTCAGGGAGTTCAGGCCAAGGATGCCTTCCTCCTTCACTGGGGTCAAGACTTCCTTTATGCTTTTCCACCCATTCCCCTAATTCCCAAAACACTATTCAAGCTTCAGAGAGATCGAGGAACCATGATCCTCATAGCACCACATTGGCCACGCCAAGTGTGGTATCCTCTACTTCTGCATCTCTCTCAAGCTCCTTCCCTGGACTTGGGCTCTGCACCAGACCACCTATCCCAGGAGGAGGGAGCGTTGTGGCACCCAAACCCCAGTCTCCATCTCAGGGCTTGGTTGCTGAAGGCCTAGACCTTCAAGGTTTTCATCTCTCTCAGCAAGTCAGAGATATTATTCATGCCTCTAGAAAGCCTTCTACTAGACGTTCCTATGCTTTCAAATGGAAAAGATTTGCCATTTGGTGTTCAGAGAAGGGTCTTAACCCTCTTGCAATACCTTTGAATTCTTTACTAGAGTATCTCCTGCATTTATCCCATGCAGGTCTTAAAACAAATTCAGTAAGAGTCCATTTGAGTGCTATTGCAGCGTCCCTCAAGCCTCTCAATGGGCAGCCTATTTCCTCTCATCCTCTTATAGCAAGATTCATGAGAGGCCTTCTTCTAACTAAACCTCCCATTAGACCACCTCCAGTGGCATGGGACTTAAACTTGGTTCTTGGCCAGCTTATGAAGCCACCCTTTGAACCTTTAGCCACCACCTCCTTGAAATTTCTTTCTTGGAAGGTTATTTTTCTCATTGCAGTCACCTCAGCACGCCGCATCAGTGAATTGCAAGCTTTGGTGGCTAATCCACCTTATACAAGTTTCCATCATGATAAGGTAGTCCTCAGAACCAATCCACACTTTATGCCTAAAGTGGTCTCGCCTTCTCATCTAAACCAAGAGGTATATTTACCTGTCTTTTTTCCAGGACCTCATGCATCAAGTGCAGAGAGGAATCTTCATATTGTAAGATTGTAAGAGAGCTCTTGCTTTTTACTTACAAAGAACACAGCAACATAGAAAGTCTTCTCAACTCTTTGTTGCTTTTGATCCTTCTCATTTAGGACTTCCAGTTTCTAAGAGAACACTGTCCAACTGGATTGCTCAGTGTATTTCTTTCGCCTACCAGAGTAGGAACCTTTCTCTGGAGGGCCATGTCACAGCTCACAATGTGAGAGCCATGGCAGCCTCAATGGCTCATCTAAGCTCTGTCCATCGACCAAATCTGTCGAGCGGCCACCTGGGCCTCGGTTCATACCTTCACAGCCCATTATTGTTTGGACAAGGACTCCCGCCGGGATGCCTCGTTTGGTCAGGCTGTTCTCAAACACCTTTTCCATTCCTAATCAACTCCTACCCACCTACCCTGGTTGGATGCCAGAGATCCATGGGGGAAGGTAGAGTCCTTTTCAAGGACACACAACCTGGGGTCTTCCCCTGGCATCTGCAGCTAGGGAGTCCCCATATGTGAAGACTCATTCCTGCTTGTTCCTGGAGATAGCACAGTTACTTACCTGTAACAGGTGATCTCTGGGAACAGCAGGAATAAGCCTTCACAACCCACCCACCTCCCCTAGGAGTTGTATCTCTCTATCTATCTTTCCTTTCCTCTCTCTCTTTGTCTCAGCTTTAAAACTTGAACTGGAGAGAGGCGGTTGGGAAAGGCAGGAAGGCAGCTCGCAGGCGCTGTGGGATGCTCCCAAAAGCTTTCTTACTGGACGCTGGGGAGCGTTCCCGCGCCGGCTCCGTCGGTACCGACGATACCCATATGTGAAGACTTATTCCTGCTGTTCCCAGAGATCACCTGTTACAGGTAAGTAACTGTGCTTACCATGGACCGCTCAAAGAACAAATCGATTGGTACTGCAGGAGATCAAACTTAAGCTTTTCTTGGAGACTCAAATTACATGACTTAGACTTTCATACTTCACTGGTCAACAGATTTTTACAGAAGTCATGTTACTGAAATAAGTCATTTCTTATCAATTATATGCTGAACACGAATATGACAGTGAAATTGCAAAGTTGTCTCTAGTTTTTTTGTAATCTACAAGAATTTGTTTACATCATGACATGCATGTCAATAATAAATATAATAGGCCTTCGGTTAATACCTGTAAAAAACCAAGTCATAGACTACTTAAATTTTTTCGCCTGTCTCTTGTACAGCTGTTAGGGAGCTTCTCTGGGGAGTGTCCAGCAGTATTCAGCCAGCATTGTAGTGGACCATTTTCCCTGGTATCTTTGCTCCATCGTTGCGATATCCTGGTGAAAACGTTCGCCCTGTTCATCACTAACCATACCACAGTTGTCAGGAAAGAAATCGAGATGGGAATCAAGGAAATGGATCTTTAGAGACATATTGCAGCCAAGTTTCTGATACTGCATCAGTATGTCTTCTAGTTCCTTGTAGTTTTCTGCCCTAACATTCCCGAGAAAGTTTGACACTAGGCAAAAAGCATTCCATGCTTGTTTCGCATCACCCTGCAGCAATTTGTTGAACCGGTCATCTTTGAAGAGCTCTCGAATCTGAGCACCCACAAAAACTACCTCTTTAATCTTTGCTTCTCTGAGTCAAGGGAATTTTTCATGCAGGTATCGGAAAGCTGGCGAAGTGCGGTCCATGGCTTTCACGAAGTTTTTCATCAAATCTAATTTGATGTGAAGGGGTAGAATGATTTTGTGAGCCTCAAGCAGAGCTGGGTGCTGGATATTCTTCTCTCCAACTGTTACATTTTGTCTGATATTCCATTCCTTCCGCAAGTAGTGCCAATCCCTTGCTCGGCTATCCCACTCACATAAGAAACATGTATTTTATATATCCCTGCTGCAGTCCCATTAAAAGAGCAACTACCTTCAAGTCATCACAGAGGTGCTAGCTGTATGTTTGTTTATTTGATATACCGCCCTACTTTATCAATCAGAGCGGTTTACAATTCACAAACAATTGAAACAGGCACAGGGCCAGAAAGGAGGAAAGGAAGTTACAGTTGTTGATAGAACGAGAGAAAGGATACAGGACTATACGTAGGGGACAGGATCAGACAAGAGGGGAGGGAAGGTCATAGGCCAAGGAAAAGAGGTGGGTTTTTAGGTTTTGCTTGAAGGTGGCGTGATGGGGTTCTAACCAGAGGGAGGTGGGGAGTGAATTCCAGACTGCGGGGCTGATGAAAAACAAAGTAGTGGAGCCGGGTGGATTGAAGGTGAGCGAGGGAGGGGGAAGGGAGATTAAGGCGGTTAAGGTGGAAGGAGTGGGGAGTGTGTCTGGGGTTGTGGAATGTAATAAGGTCTGCCAGGTGTTGTGGAGTACTAGTGCGAAGAGCCCTGTGAACTAGAGTAAGTAACTTAAACTGAGTGTGAAAGGAGTGGAAGTCAGTAGATGCTTTAAGTTATTGTATGTCTCTTTCATGTGGACGGCATGCGCTACTGGAATAGATGGAAGACTGTTTCCATTGTTCAAAAGCACAGCCTTCAGACTCAATTTCGAAGAGTCTATAGTCTCCAGTCCTGTGGGTCATGAGTGATTTTTGAGGCTTTCAATATCTGAACAGAATACCAGATTATTTTCCTTTCCGACTGCGTATAGTACGCTGCTGACGTCAGATGGCTTCAGCAGCCATCTGGCAGTAGTATTGCATTGCATCAGAAAATGATGCAATGAACTCTGGATGATGTGTGCATGCTGGTATTTTGCAATATGATGCAATATTACATCATTCAAGGCTGCTTTGGGATGTTGTTGATGTCCTGGATAAATTTACACGGTGAAACGTCAAAAATGAACTACATGCAGTATCTTCAAAACGAGAGCCAATAATTTTTTTAATGTTATATTCGTGTTCAGCTCACCAAGATACTACAGATTAGGGCCTTTTAAAGTCGGTAACGATTTCAGTGTTAACTTTGGACACATCATACAAAGAAAAAGATTCTTAGAGAAAGACATGCTTGGCAAGGTTGAGGTTGATGCAAAAGAGAAAGATCGACACTGTGATGGATTGATGCAATAATGGCAGCTATGGATATCAACACTTTGTTGCCTGATTGAAGATTAAACATAGTTTAGAACTATCCACGGGGTTGCTATTGACTCAATAGCACTTAACAATCACAATAAACTCGTGGATAAAGACATGGATGCAAGAGTAACCTTATGGTCAGAACAATGGGCTGAGAACTAAGGTAGCTGCTTCTTCCAAGGATATTTACTCTTTTTGACCTATGGGCAAGTCACTTCACTCTCCAGTACTCCAAGTATAAACTTTTGGGCCAAGGAACTGCCTACTGTACCTGCACAATAACTCACCCTGAGCTCAGATTTTTAAAGGTGAGTAATTAAATCCAAATTCAAGGGCTACTCTTTCTTCAGATAAGATTACCAGAAGCCCTCAATTTTCAGGGATTGTTTCTGATTTTGAGGTAGTGCCTGTGACTCTATGGACTATAATCACCTCCTGTCCCTGATTTCAGTCGGTGAACACAAGGAAGAGCAGGACGCTCTTACACTAGAATCCAGAGAACACAAGGAGCAAGAGACGTATGATGGTCACAGGAGCTTTTTATTAAATAAACCCCAACGCGTTTCGGCAAAGCCGCCTTCAAGGGGTATGCAGCTGATAAAACAATAAAATACAATCATAAAACATGGAAATATAAATAAATCATCATAAACAATTAAAAACATGTATAATGGAAAATTGTATTAAAACAAATGAATCATGTAACTGTCAACATGATAAAACAAAAATGAACGCAGGGAAGAGGGAGAATTTCTTATATACCAGAAAAAAAATTTATATACCAGAAGAAAATTTTTGACTGGACAAACAGCTGTATACATAAAATTATATAATATATAAAAAATTTAATATAAAAAATTTTTATATATAAAAGAATTGTGTGTAGTAGCCACAGGCAAGACAAACCTAAAAGGCTTGTAGGTAAAAGTTTGACATAAGATAAGGCACGATTTTACTCACTGAAGCACCCAGTAATGAATCTCACATAGGGTAGATCCTATATATGTAAACTCTAACTGAAAGTAAATAACAAAGCATCATATCATATCCTCTATTTAAAAAGATATCCAATACTAAATCAATGAGAAACATCTCTATTTTAGTACAATAAATTACTATTCAGACATGCGATTGACATTGAACATGAGGTAATAGATAAGTAATAGAATCTAAATATTATATAAACTATGGAGTATGATGTCCAGAAATGCCTGTAAAACATTACTTATAGAAACATTATGAATAATCTACCGATGTTATATTCATGTTATCTCCAAGCTTATAAAACTAAAGCAATTATTTATTATAACATCGTGTAAGTTAAAAAGTAAATTGATGGAACAAATGATGGGTAAATAGTTTTTTTAGTAGCGGATGAAGAACTAAGTCGTCGCCCTTAAAACACTATATTATGCCTTCAAAAACAAGTAAATGATACTTGCTAATGGTAAGGAACCCAAAAAAGTTAAAACTAATGACTTCAAAATGTACGTGTAAAAATGCTTTAAATGAATTAAAAAGGATTTTGCAAGGTATTAGTAAAAGACGCACCAAAAAAATGAGAGTAAGGCTAAACCTGTGTAAATAGTACTTTAAAACATCAAAACAAAGTAGTATGCAACTGAGCCTTGAAAAATATATAATTGTTACTCTATAAAAAGGAAAACTAAGTTGCTGGTGTCACTTTTAGGTATAATACTTCGTGAAGGTAAAAAACTAAAGTTGAACGATATATCACTTGGAGGCACTATAATGTGCTTACTGATAAAAATAAGTAAACTATTGTACTTAAATTTTTGATGCCATAATGTTCAAAACTTGTAAATGTATTATTGTGAGCAGTATATTGTGAAATTAAAAACTAAATGAAACAGGACTTTTAAAAGCTGATTACTGAAGCCAAAACTGATGCAATTGCACCTAAACCAAACTTGTGCCACAAGATACAGTTACTGGTAAGTAATGAAATATAAAATACTGACCTTAGAGTGTATCTGTAAGAAATATCAGTCTTCCAAAATAGGGAAACCTTCCGTAGAAATAGAGATCCTTTATATAGACGCTCAAAAAACCGCGCCAACTATGAAAATGAGGCTAGATTTAGGGGCGGAGCAAATAGCTCGTCGGCTCAATATACATAAGGGAGACATGAGAAAACCTATTAAGAGATAATAGGACTTCTTGTTTTGCACTACGAGAGTATAAATAGCTTTTATATTAGATAATACTTAAAAAATAGCTCTATAATAAATGCTGAGCTTGTTTTTTTAAAACATCGAAGCCGTAAAATAACTAGATCTTGCCGTTGAAAGATGAGTAATTATGTAAAAAAATAAAATAATTCTTGCATTACTAAATCAACTATATAGCTGAATTGAACTACTATGGCTAATGGATGCATGCTTTGTTATTTACTTTACAGCTAGAGTTTACATATATAGGATCTACCCTATGTGAGATTCATTACTGGGTGCTTCAGTGAGTAAAATCGTGTCTTATCTTATGTCAAACTTTTACCTACAAGCCTTTTTGGTTTGTTTTGCCTATGGCTACTACACACACAATTCTTTTATATATTATATAATATTATGTATACAGCTGTTACTTTCCAGTCAAAAATTTTCTTCTGGTATATAAAATTTCTTTTTCTGGTATATAAGAAATTCTCCCTCTTCCCTGCATTCGTTTTTGTTTTATCATGTTGACATAGTCATATTTGTTTTAATATTTTCCATTATGCATGTGTTTAATTGTTTGATTTATTTATATTTCCATGTTTTATGATTGTGTTTTATTGTTTTATCAGCTGCATAACCCCTGAAGAAGGCTTTGCCTAAACGCGTTGGGGTTTATTTAATAAAAAGCTCCTGTGACCATCATACGTCTCTTGCTCCTTGTTTTCCCCTGATTTCAGTGGGGACAGTGACAAAGGACATTGCTTCTCCTGCATACCCCTCTAAGACAGTTTTTTGAATCCTAGACTGGTCATTTTGAAATATATGGGGAAAAGATGCCAGAGGAGGGAGGACTTCAGCTCAGCTCTGCCTAAATGTGTCAGATTTGCTCTCCAAAAATCTGGTAACCCTATCTTCAGGGAAGGAAACTCCTGAGTCACGTGGGTAGAACAGGCAGTACAAAAAGGAAAGAGCTAAGCTAGGCTATACACCCAACTTTCAGCACTCTGTTGCCCACCCCACAATGAATGTCAGTTTTGCCAGAAACACGAAGTTCATTTGGAAGCCTATGTAATTTTCATCTTGTTTGACTATCTGAGTATTCCAGTGATAAAGTATGCAGTAACAATTGGCTAGTGTCATATTCAGTTCTGTTATAAAGTTAGTTATTTCTCTGACTAGCAGAAGTTAAACCTCCCATCAAATTAGTCACTGCCACCATGGTAAATCTCTTGAAGTCTGCATCATTAGAAAGCATCTGCAAAACAGCTACCCTGGTCCTCACTTAATACTTCTATTTGACACCATTTTCTTAACCAATCTTCAGTCAGGGACAGTGCCTTTGAACAAGCAGTACTAATCAATTTGAATGATCTATCCTAGAGTGGAGGAGTAGCCTAGTGGTTAGAGCACTGGCTTGGTAACCAAGCAACCAGGGTTCGATTCCCGCTAGCACTCCTTGTGGCCTTGGGCAAGTCACTTAACCCTCCATTGCCTCGGAAGAAAGGCCTGGCAATCTACTTCCAGTGACACTGCCAAGAAAACCCAGTTGTTTCTGGGTCACCAGGAGTCAGGACTGACTCGAAGGCACACATTGCATTTTTACTAATCAATTTGAATGATCTATTTAACTTGCACAAATTTCCTGGCAATTTGCTTTTCAACAGTGGGACTCCTGATAATGGAGCAGCCCTGAGCTTTATAGTCAAACACTTGTTTGCTTTCTTCATCAACAAGCACAGTCAAATCAAGGGACTTAACTGTAATGGATGTTCTCCGCAGACAGCAAGACTTATTGGGCACAGTCCTGCTAGTCTCCCAGAGTTGATTCTGAACTTTAAACTGAGGGAAATGCTGTGGGTGGGAAGTCACCTATGGTCAAAACTTTACACAAGTTAGGTTTTGGGAGAGCTGTTCATCCCAGTGCTGTTCATCATCACTCATTTGTGTGTCCGATGAATCTTCTGTTTGAAAACATTTGTTACAGATAAGGGAAACAGGTGAGGGAGGAGGTTGTAAATCTTTCACATATATAAAATAGTATTCCCAGACAATGCCACGGCAGTGGCATATGTTAACAGACAAGGGGGCATGATTTCTGGGATGGCCATGGAAATGGCCTTTTTGTTTTCCTAGGCGGGGAGGAATCTCCTAGCCCTTTCAGCACAGTATATTGCAGGAGTAGACAATGTGGAAACAGACTATATTGGTCACCACTCCCTTGATTCTAAAGTGGGAATTCAGCCAAGGATTCTGGAAAGATAGGGTTGTGCCAGGATGGATCTGATGGCAGCGCAGGTGTCAATGCTAAGGTGCGAAGGTTCTTCAGTCACCTCAAAGAGGCAGGCTCTGAGGTTGTAGATTTCCTGGTTCAGCCTTGGCCAAGGCAATGAATATTGTATGTCTTCCCTCTGTGGTCTCTTCAGGATGAGTGCTTCACCACATAGAGCGCCATCTGGTGGTGCCAGACTGGCTGTTGGAGCCATAGTACATGGATCTGTCAAGTCTCCTGCAAGAACCTCCCCACGCCTTCCCTTAGCCTGGGGACTCTTGAGCCATGGGTTGGTCCTGCTAGATGACCAGACGTCCTTCTTACTTATGGCCTGGCTTTTGAAAGACAATGCTTAGCACCTAAGAGTGATTCTCCCGCCATAGTTTCCATGCTTCTGAGGAGAGGCTCTATTTACCTCACTTATGTGCATATCTGGGATTTGAACACTGTCATGATGGTAGAGTAAGCTCTAGTTTTGCCATCCTTGCTTGCCTGCCTGCCTTCAGGACAGATTTGACAAAGGCCTTTCCTTTAGGCTCTAGGTGGCAGCCTTGTCTTGCCTAAGGGGACTGGTGGTGAGGCACTCTGTAGCCTCTGTCCCATGTGACCTGTTTCTTTTGGGGAGCGCAACACTTCCGTCCTCCCCTTTAGACAGTAGTTCCATTATGGGATCTTGTCTTAGTTCTTCAGGCATTAATGTTGGAGCCCCTTGAGGCAAGCAACTTAAAGATTTGTCCCTCAAGACCACTGTCTAAATTGTGGTTTGCTCAACAAGATGCATCTTGGAGTTGCAGGCCTTGTTGTGCAGAAATCCCTATCTGTCTTTCTCTGAGAAGGTCATGTACATTTGGCCTGTCCCTTCCTTGTCCAGAGTGGTCTCATCTTTTCATGTTAATCAGGTGGTATGTCTACCTTCCTTTTCTAAGGAACAGTGCCAAGGAAAGGATAAGAACTTCACCTGGTAGATGTTAGGAGGGTTCTTTTTCGGTACTTGAAGGGCACCAATTCCTTCTGAAAATTGGACTTTTTTTTTTTTTTTTTGTTGTTGTTGGCTCCTGCATGGGTGATATGGCAATAGTCTATCATCTACTTTATCTGTTATGGAACCAGCCAGTGTTGGAGAGCTTGTGTGTGCAGTCCACCTGGATGCAGGCGTCCTCCTAGGTGGAGCATGGCTCAGTTGCTTCCTTAGACATTTGTCAGGTGGCGACATGATCATCACTTTCCAGTTTTGTCAGCATTACCGCATGGATGTCCATGCTTGGTCAGACACATCTTTGGTGCAGAGATCTTATACTGCAGTGTCTTCCCTCCCAGTGAAGTTATAGCTTTGGTATGTCCCACTTGTCTGGATGGTCTAGCAGGATGATATGGAAGGTGACATTTTACTTTTCAGATAGTCCTTTCCCATGATCTATTTTGATCTGCTATATGCTCTCCAATTTGGCCCTTTGGGCTCATAAACCTCTTGACAGACTTTGTCCAAAGACTATGTTGTACATAGTTGTAGTTCCTTGTTTTTCTTCCTTGTTAGCATCGTTGAGGTGTGCGGTCAGGGATTCTTGACTATAGCTTGGGTATAATAGTAGAATGAGGTCCTAAGGAAACCTCTGGATTTTTCTTCTGTCTCCACCTCTGCAGATAGGGGTCCACAACCCAGTTGTTTGTACTGGTCTTGCAGGACCTCAGGAAAGGACATTTCTCCAGGAACAAGAAGGAAGTTGGCCCTCACATATGGGTGACATCAGTGCTGACGGGGCCCCCATGGAAGCATCTCCCAGCTTTCAAAGAAAACCTTTGGGAGATGCCACCACACATACTTGGTCCCCTTCCTCCCTAAGGGTGACATCTTATTCAGTCTCCCTTTTTCTGCTGAGCCCAACAGGTGTCCATCTTTCCCTGGAAAAAAGTTGATATTTTTGTGCATAAAACTGCCCTTCCTTCTCCAGTCCTTTTCCTGCCTCTGAGCCCTGTTGCCCCGGAATTGAGTCTTCGAACAATTTTTCATTTTTCTTCCAGTGTGGTTTTGTGCCCTTTTCTAACTGCTGGCCATGTCGCAGGGGTCCTTTGACCTTGTAGGAGTCCTTTTTGTCCCAGTGGCCAGTGAGTTCAAAAAGTGTGATCAGTGCGCAAAGAACATGTCCCTAACCGATACACATAACTGCTGCCTTTGGTGTCTAGGTGCTGACCATGACCCAGAGGTTTGTGCCCTGTGCAAAAAGATGTCCGCAAAGACCATCCAAAGTCATCAGCAGAAGCAAGACGACATCTTCCACAGATCAGATTTTGCCCCGGTAGCCTCATGCTCTAAGGCCCTGCACGGATCCTCAGAGTCACGAAAAGCCCCTGTGGCGCCCGATCGGTTCTGCACACACTGATAAAGATTCCCCGGAGCATGAGCGCAAGAAGAAATAATCCACGAGGACCTCATCCTGGGAATCTGACACACACGGCAAGTTTCGTGCCAGGTCCCACAGTCCCTGGAGGGTATATGAGGAGTTGGAGCATGAGCGACTGGCAAAGGTGCCCAGAACAGACGCCGAGGCCTCCAGTAACAGGTCACGGACTCCATCTCCTCGACACTGGACCCAGTCACCCTGGTGTCTGCATCAAAGGCTGCAACTCTTGAGTGGAAGCAAGGATGATGGCATTGGAACGCAGTGTGTCTGCCTTCCTTGCCTCGCAGCAAGTATAGATGTCTGATCCCACCGGTGCTTGCACTGAGACCACAGGGACCTTGACATCGAGGAATCCCCGGGCAACCAAGGCAATACTAGAGAGCCCTGAGCCTTGATCCTCGACAAAGGTCTCGGTCCCGCTCCTGGTTTTTGCGAGTAAGATCCTCCCCAGCAAGCACTTGTGGCTCCAGCCAAGCAGCCACCGTGTGTCACTGAAGGCCCAACCTGAGTCTAGCACCTCAAGTGCAGTCCGGCCTCGAGTCCTCGACTGCCTACTCGGACTGTGAGTCCAATGATGAGGCTTCCCTGGAGACGTATAAACACCATGATCTCTCCTTGGACCCATCTCCCCTGGCATCGTGGTGCCGATTCCCACCTGAGGACACATCGTTCCTCCAGTTTGTCTGGAACTTGGCGAAAGCCTTGTCTCTCACCACGGAGTCGGAGGACGACTCTCGCACGGAGGAGCTTGAAATCCTGCAGTATGAGGCTCCACCTAAGGAGGCCCTGATGGTCCCTGTTCCCTCCATCCTCAAGCGTCTCTTCCCTCGGATGTGGGAGACACTGGTATCGGTGCCAATAGTTAGCCATGCTTTCGGAAAGCGCAACTCCCATACACCTCTATGATGCTAGAATCGACCATGCGCTGACAGAAGACTCACTTCTCCATGCCCCCCGGGCAGGGAGTCCCAGCCCTCGACGCCTTTGGATGCAAATGCTACCAGAGCTCGATGCTGAGTTGCCAAATCCAAGCCTACTAGCTGTATATCAGCATGTATCTCGGAGACCTAGCAAAAGAACTTGCATGTTTCTTGGCAGATCTCAGTGGAGATCACCTCCAGCATTTCCACACCGTCACGAAGTGCGTCAGGAGGTGCTCAAAAGTACATGTCTCGAGTCGCCTATGACTGCTTCGAGTCCAATGCGAGGGTGGCCGCTGTAGGCATCCAGTGCCTGATGCCAGGCCTGGCTCCAGTCATTTGACCTTGAGCAGTGGGTCCAGAAGAAGCTCCTTGATGTCCCCTGTCTCAGTGAAAACCTCTTCAGCAAACCGATGGAGGTAAAGGTGGTGGAGATCGAGAAAGAGTTCATTACTTGGACTCGGCTCTCCAGGAAGATCACCACCCTTCACAAGATGAAACCATCTGGGCAGAGGTCCCCTTTTCACAGAAAAGGTCAGCCTTACCGAGGCTATCCCCAATACCAGTTCCCCCAGACCTACAGCTGGGTCACCAGGGCAAAGGAGCAGGCAAAGGCCAGTGCAAAAGCCTAAGGGCTCTAAGCTCCAAACACTGGCTTCTGCCCAGGCTGGGTCAGGGTTTTGACTCACTGAGCATGCCTCTTCTCCCGGGAGGAGGGGGGAGCAGCTGCCAACAGGGGAGTATCTGATCCACTTTGCCCATCAGTGGCCAGCCATAACCACCGACACATGGGCCCTTCAGGTGGTCAGAAGGCTACCTCCTTCACTTCAACCAGACACCTCTCCCTTTCTGGGAGATTGGCTATGCTGCTTGGACCTAAAAGATGCCTACACCTACATAGAGCCTTTTCCCACATAGCTCCAACTATCTGGAATTCCCTACCAGAGGATCTACGATCGCTAACAGAGATCATGGAATTCCGAAAAAAATTAAAAACGTATCTATTCACAAAACACTATAATTCCATGGAAAACCTTGTAGTCAACTTAGACAAAGGCTAAACAGGTATATGATTTTAAAGTACAAACCTCTCACACATAAATTGACAACACACATAGCTTAAACGAACTGACGACCCAATCTCTTATGCCCTAAACTTCCACATGTATATAGTTGTATCTGTTGTGTACTGTCTTACTTTATAGACACTACATTGTTAGTTAATTGTTTTTCACACTGTTCCAGTTTAATTATACTGTTTAGATGACTAGACTTAGCCTTGTTTAATTTAAGATGTTCTATGTAAAACAAACCTCGCTTTGTTAACCTGTTGTTAATTGTACACCGCACCTGATCTCTGGAAGATGCGGTATATAAATGAGTGTTAAATAAATAAATCCTTATTATCCCAGTCACAGGCAGTACTTAAGGTTCATGGTTGGGGGTGATCACTTGCCAGTACAGGTACTACCCTTCAGACTAGCCTCCGCACTAAGAGTCTTCACCAAATGCCTAGCAGTGGTGGCCGCCTACCTTCGTCTCCAAGTGGTCGTGGTCTTCGTCTTCCCATACCTGGACGATTGGCTTGTAAAAGAGGTCACTGCCACCGAGGTGCAACAGGCTACGGCCCGCACCATCAAGATCCTGCAGCATTTGGGGTTCACAAAAAACCACCCCAAGTCTCACCTCACTCCAAAGCAGGACTTGGAGTTCGTAGGAGCTTGACTGGACACACTCCAGGCCAGGGTCTTTCTTCCCTTGGACAGGGCAGATTGCCTCAGGACTTTGGCCACAGAGGTGGAACACCATCGCGCAGTGTCAGCGTTGTCCATGCTCCACCTACTGGGTCACATGTGGTTCCCAGCACCAGCCTCTAGATGCGGGAGGTTCAGTGGTGTCTCCACTCACAGTGGACACAAGCCACGGGCAAGCTCCAGGACAAGGTCTTAGTGTCCTATCAGCTAATGGTGTCGCTCATCTGGTAGCAGGGTACCCAACACCTGCAGGAGGGCATGCTCTTCCAGTCCCCAAATCTCCAGAGGGTCCTCACCATGGATACGTCCCAACTGGGCTGGAGTGCCCACTGCGAGGAACTGTGCATGCAGGGCAACTGGTCCCTAGCGGAGAGCCAGCAACAGATCAATCTTTTGGAGCTCAAGGCCATTTTCTGGCGATTAAGGCCTTTCACACCAGCGCCTGTGGAACCAGTCTGTGCTAGTCCAAACGGACACCCAGGTTGCAATGTTCTACCTGAACAAGCAGGGAGGCAGAGGGTCTCAGTGCCTCTGCCAGGAGGCAGTAGCGATTGGTCAGGGTGTGCCCTAGCGGACAGGCTGACTAGGGTCCTCTAGCCGCCCGATTGGTGACTAGACCCCATGATGGCACAGTGGCTCTTCTGACTCTGGGGAACCCCAAGTCTAGACCTCTTCGCCAGCTTGATCAATGCTCATCTGCCCCACTTCTGCTATTCCCAACCGCATCAGTTCCAGGTTGCAGCAGATGCCTTCCTCATCTTGTTGTCTGAGGGCCTTCTGTATGCCTTTCCTCCCACACCACTAATCGCCTGAACCCTCTTTAAGGTCCTGTGGGACAAGGCTTCCATGATCCTGGCAGCCCCGCAGTGGCCCATTCAGCCTTCGTTTCTCCTGTTGCTCTGCCTCTCGACGGAGCTCCCATGGCTACTGGAGGGCTGTTCTTCACCCCAACCTGGGATCCTCATCGTTAACAGAATGCCTGCTGAATGGGTAGCCTTAGCACTCTTTAACCCCAGGGGAGGTGAAGGAAGTCCTGGCCTTTCGTAAGAATTCCATGAGACAGGCCTATACCTTCAAGTGGTGCAGATTCTCAGTATGGTGTGTAGAGCAACGGGTTGACCCATTCTCTTGCCAGGTGCACATGGTGCTACAGTACTTGCTTCATCTTTTGCAAACTGGACTCAAGTCCATCTCCGACAGAGTGCACCTGAGCATGCTCTCGGCACACCATTATTCCATAGAGGGCAAATCTCTTTCTGTGTAGCCCCTCATTACCCGATTTATGCGGGGTCTTCTGCTCTTTGTCTCCCAACCGCCTGCCCCTGGCAGAATGGGACCTCGGTGTGGTTTTGACAAAGCTCACCAAGCCACCTTTTGAAGCTCTGGCTACCAGCGATTTGCATCCTTTTCTGGAAGGTTGTCTTTCTGTTGGTGCTCATCTCTGCCCACAGTGTCAGTGAGCTTCAGGCTTTGGTGGCTGAGCTACCTTACACCAGGTTCTACAAGAATAGGGTTGTGCTTCGCACCTACCCTAAATTCCTTCAGAAGGTGGTATCTGCCTTCCACCTCAGCCAAGAGGTGGTGCTCCCCACCTTCTTTCCACAGCCCTATGCCGATAAGGCGGCAGCAGCCGTTCTCCATACTCTGGATTGTAAGAGGGCCCTGTCCTTCTACCTGCTACGTACCCAGGGCCACCGCAAAGCCTCACAGCTTTTCATGTCCTACGACCCCAGTCGATTGGGGGAGGCTGTTACCAAGCGGACTGCATCGTCATCATCCATGATCAGGCTGGGCTCTCTTTGGAGCACTGGGTCACTGTGCACATCATCAGGGCTATGGCGACATCTGTTGCAAGCCTATGCTCTGTCCCTTTTGCAGACATCTGCCTGGCCACCACCTGGTCCTCAGTTCACATCTTTGCAGCTCACTACTGTCTCGAGAGGGAGTCACGACGGGACAGCGCCTTCGGCCAGGCTGTACTCTGTAATCTGTTTGGGGTTTAAGCAACTCCTACCCTCCGACCCTTCTTGTTCAGGCTACCCGAGCAATGGTTCTTCCTGGACACTGGGGTCCTTAGTGTTCCTCAGACTCTCTTGTGGCTGCTCAGGGCTAGGTTGTGTTTTTCTACAGGTTCTCGTAGGCCTGTAGGTAGGGAGTCCCATATGTGAGGACTGACTTCCTGCTTGTTACTGGAGAAAGCGTAGTTACTCACCTGTAGCAGGTGTTTTCCAGGAACAGCAGGAATCAGTCCTCGCAACCTTCCCTCCTCCCCTTGGAGTTGCTGTACAATTTTTGCCATCTAATTTTGTCGACTCTAGCTATGTCATCTGACTGAGCAAGATGGAACCCTTTGTTGGGAAGGAGACTCACATGTGTGGTGTCATCTCCCAAAGTCTTTCTTTGAAAGCTGGGGAGATGTTTCCGCAGAGGCTCCTTTGGCACTGACGTCACCCATATTTGAGAACTGATTCCTGCTGTCACTGGAGAGCACCTGTTACAAGTGAGTAACTACACTTTATCTGTTAAGTAAGGTGCTACCATGTCCTTTATTTAGTTAGGTAAGCTTAGCCTCTGTGAATTAAAAAATCAATCTTGACAGAGTACCATTACAGAAAAAATCTTGAACAGTTACTATGAGTCATACTTTAAATATCTTAACGTCTGTTTCTATTGTCTTAAAGAAACAAAATATGTATTACACAGGAGCCCATTGGGAATCTGTAGTAGGACCAGTGCTGTTAAACATTCATAGATTATCTGGAAACGGTAGCAATAAGTGATCATATTAGTCAAAGTTAGGACAGATGGATTGTGAAGAATTTCAGAAGGATCTTGCAAAACTGGTAGACCTGGTGATCTAAATGGCAGATGAATTTACTGTGAAAAAGTGCATAGTGATGAACCTAATTCTAACCATAGGTACACAATGCTGGGTTTCTATACTAGTAGTCACTATCCAGGAAAAGGATTATACATTGAAATCTCTATCTTGGTGTCTGACAGTTATCAAAAGAACAAATAGGATTTCAGGAACGAGTCTGTGTTTTGGAGTGGAGGAGTAGCCTAGTGGTTAGAACAGTATAGTAACCAAACGATCAGGATTTGATTCCCTCTGGCACTCCTTGTGACCTTGGGCAAGTCACTTTACTCTCCATTGCCTCGTAAGAAAAGGCCTGGCAATCTACTTCCGGTTATACTTTGCCAAGAAAGCCCAGAGGTTGCTGGGTTGCTAGGAGTCAGCATTGACTTGACAGCACTTAAAACACAATTTTTTTTATTACTTTCCGTATAATTCCTCTAATGCATGGTATGACTGCATTCAATTATTGTAGGCCCCATCTCAATCTGGCAGAACCAGAAATAATGCAAAGGCAACAGTGGTAATGGGATGGAGTGTCTCTGGTATGAAGAAAGACTAAACAGAGGGGGCATATGACGACAATCTATAAAATCAGGAGTGGGTTGGTTTACTGGGTGCCGACAGCAGGTTCTTGAGGGCCTCCTCGGAGTGCTCCAATTGGGAGACGGAGGATGACGAGTCTCCAGATACCTATCGCTACTGCGACATTCCTTCCGACTCCCCAGTCTCAAAACCTTGGAGACTGTCCCTGCCGGAGGATATGGACTACTTGGACTTTGTCAAGGACATGACCAAAGGCCCTGGCATTCCCAACCAAGTCGAAGGAGGACACTCAGGCTGACGAACTGGAGATCCTCCAGTACGAGGCGGCTCCTCAGGAAGCGCTCATGATGCCTATTCCTCCCATCCTGGAACGGCTCATGCTCCGCATGTGGGAGACACCGGCATCGGTGCCGGTGGTGAGCAAACGGCTCAACTCGATGTATCAGGTCCACCAGAGCCCGGGCTTCCAGAAGTCACAACTGCTGCATAATTCCATGGTGGTGGAGTCAGCCATGCATTGGCTGAAAAGCCAGAAGACTCATTCCTCTCTGCCCCTCGGCAGGGAGGTCTGCACCTTGGATACCCTCGTCAGGAAGTGCTACCAGGGCTTGATGCTCATCTGCCAGGTCCAGGCATGCCAGCTGTACTTGAGAGACCTGGCAAAGAAACTCGCCGGGTTCTCGGCTGGTCTCTCCGAGGAACCTTTGCAGCGGTTCAAGATCCTGGCCAAGACCGTCTGTGAGTGCTCCAAATTTATGTCTCGAGCAGCCTATGACAGGTTCGAGTCGGCGGCCCGGGTAGCCTTGGTGGGCATCGATGCATGCTGCCAGGCATGGCTCCAGTCGTCCCAGGACAAATTGGTCGACGTCCCATGCCAAGTGTAGAAACTCTTTGGCAAACCCATGACCAACAAGGCAGCTGAGCTGGAGACAGAGTTCATGACGAGGACCAGGCTCTCCAAGAAGACCACTGCCCCTCCCTGATCGAAGGGCTGGGGTAAAAAGCCCTTTTACCTGAGGAAGGGGGCTGCTTACCGAAACTACCCACTCTGTCAAGCCTCCCCAGCTCCCCAACAGGGTCAGCAGGCCAAAGGACATGGGCATGGCCTGCGTAAGCAGAAAACCCTCAAACCCCAGGCACCAGCTCTGGCCCAGCCGGGGGGGGGGGGGGGCGCTTTTGATTCTTCCAGCATAGCCTCTCTACCCCAAGGAGTTTTGCAGCCCACAGGGGTACGTCTGACCCTTTATGCCCAGAAGTGAGTGTCCATCACCACCGATTCCTGGGCACTAAGGGTGGTGAGGGAGGGTTACCTCTTCCACCTGACTCAGACACCTCCCCTGTATTTCCCGAGAGAGCCCCTCAGGTCTCCCCTCTACCGGGACCACCTTCTGAAGGAGTTGGCAGGTCTTCTTGAGGACAGAGCGGTGGAACTGGTGCCCCACCACCTAATGGGCAGAGGGTTCTACTCCAGATACTTCTTCGTCCCAAAGAGGACAGGAGGCCTAAGGCCTATCCACAACCTGTGCAAACTCAACAAATTCCTTGTGCGGGAAAAGTTCAAGATGCTTTCCCTTGGAACATTGCCATACCTCCACCAGGGTGACTGGCTTTGCTCCTTGGACCTCAAGGATGTGTATACCCATATCTTTATCCATCCCAACCACAGGCAATACCTGCACTTTGTGGTAGGAGGCAAACATTTCCAATACCGGGTGCTTCCCTTTGGCCTAGCCTCTGCCCTGAGGGTCTTCACGAAATGCCTGGCGGTCGTGACTGCCTTCCTCAGGCTCAGGTATTCGTGTTCCCTACCTAGATGACTGGCTTATAAGGGGAATCATGGCCTCCGAGGTGCAGCAGGCCACAGCACGCACCATCCAGGTTCTGCAGCACTTGGGCTTTGTCGTAAACTATCCCAAGTCCCACCTCCTGACAAAGTACCTGGAGTTCATTGGGCCAAGGCCTTCTTGCCCAAGGACCGGGTCGATCATCTCAGGACTCTGGCTTGAGACATACAGCGCCGCCCCTCAGTGCCTTCCAGGCACCTCCTGCGCCGATGGCCTCCATAGTCCACGTCACTTCAGACGCTCGTCTCCACATGAGGGCGGTGCAGTGGTGCCTCCAGGACCAGTGGTCTCAGGCCACAGGCTGCCTCCGAGACAGGGTGATAGTGACCCGCTAGCTAGTGGATTCCTTGGTCCTAGTGGCAGTCACTCCAACACCTGGAAACAGGCATGCCTTTGCTCTCAGGCCACCTGGTTGCAAGATGAGAGCACCCAACAGATCAATCTCTTGGAGCTCCGAGCAATGCACCTCACCCTGTTTTCTCACCACCTGTGCTGCCAGCCAGTCCTGGTCCAGACGGATAATCAGGTGGTGGTGATCTATGTGAACAAGCAAGGGGGTACGGGGTCCCGTGCCCTTTGCCAGGAAGCACTGGATCTCTGCTCGTACGCTATCCAACAGGGTATCCTCCTGAGGGCAGTGTACCTTCCTGGCCAGGACAACCTGCTGGCCGACGGGCTCAGCAGGATTCTCTAGCTGCACGAATGGAGGCTGGATCCCAGGATAGCCAGTCGGCTTTTCCGGCTCTGGGGGGAACCGTGATGGACTTGTTCACCAGCCCGGACAACTTTCAGTTGCCCCGCTTCTGCTCCCAGCAAGCCCACCCATCCAGGGTGTCAGCGGATGCCTTTCTAGTCTCATGGTCGCAGGGCCTCATGTACGCCTACCCTCCAACACTGCTAATCACCAGGACGTTGTTCAGGACCCTCCGCGACAGGGCCTCGCTCATCCTGATAGCTCCCAGGTGGTCTAGGCCAGGGGTGGGCAATTCCGGCCCTCGTGCACCACAATCCAGCCTGGTTTTCATGATCCTAATGAATATTCATGGACCTATTTCCATACAATGGAAGGCAGTGGATGCAAATAGATCTCATGAATATTCATTAGGGACATCATGAAAACCAGGCTGGATTGTGGTGCACGAGGGCTGGAATTGCCCACCCCTGGCCTTGGCAGCTGTAGTTCCTGCTGCTTCTACAGTTGGCAGCAGAGGCCCCCATCCCCTTGGGCACCACCCTAGGATTCCTCTCTCAGGAGGGGGGCTCTCTCCTGCACCCCAATCTGGGCTCCCTCTCGCTAACGACATGACTGCTGAGAGGGTAACTCTCGCCCCCCCCTCAACCTCCCGGTGGAGGTCGAGGACATTCTGCTAGCCTCCCGCAAGGCCTCTACTAGGAAGGCATACACCTTCAAGTGGCGCCGGTTCTCTATTTGGCGTGCCGAACGGGGTGCGGATCCTTTCTCCTGCCCGGTGGCATTGTTGTTGCAGTACCTCCTCCACCTCTGCCAAACCGGGCTCAAGTCTAACTCAGTCCGAGTGCACCTTAATGCTCTGGTGGCACACCACCGCCCAATGGATGGTAAGCCCCTCTCTGCCCATCCCCTGGTAACCCGCTTTCTTGGAGGCTTGCTCCTGTCAAAACCCCCAGTTTGCTCTCCGGTGCCTGGATGAGACCTTAATGTGGTGCTAGGCCAGCTGACTTGCCCGTCCTTTGAGCCTCTGGCAACCTGCCACCTTCGCTGCCTCTCTTGGAAGGCAGTGTTCCTGGTTGTGCTCACATCCGATCACAGAATTAGCAAGCTCCAGGCCCTTGTAGCGAAGGTGCCGTACACCAGATTCTACAAGAACAGAATGGTGCTTCGCACGCACCCCAAGTTTCTGCCAAAGGAAGTGTCTCCCACCGTAACTTGTGCTCTATCCCGTTGGTGGACATCTGCTGAGCCTGCACCTGGTCTTCACTCCATACTTTCACAGCTCATTACTGCCTGGAGAGAGTCCTGATGGAAAAGTGCCTTCGGCCAGGCTGTGCTCCGCGACCTTTTCGGGGTCTAGGCAACTCCTACGCTCCGACCCTTCTGTGTTCGGGCTACCGGAGTGCTGTTCCACCGGACACAGGGGTCTTACTGGAGTCTGTGTATATGGACCAAATTGCTGCTGTTAGCGGCTCCTTTGCAGGGCCCTATTTTACTATGGGTTTTTGGTAGCCTGTAGCTGGAGAGTCCCATATGTGAGGACCGACTTCCTGCTTGTTCCCAGAGAAAGCATAGTTACTCACCTGTAACAGGTGTTCTTTGGGAACAGCAGGAATCAGTCCTCACAACCCTCCCTCCTCCCTTTGGAGTTGCTTCTGTACCATCTTTTATTTTTGCCATCTTTTTAGCTATGTCATCTGACTGAGCAAGATGGCACCCTTGGGCATGAAGGGGACCACACATGTGTGGTGGCATCTCCCAAAGACTTTCTTTGAAAGCTGGGGGAATGCTTTCCCAAGGGGTCCGTCGGTGCTGACGTCACCCATATGTGAGGACCGATTCCTGCTGTCCCCAGAGAACACCTGTTGCAGGTGAGTAACTATGCTTTCCTCAAAGGAAAGTCCATAAATTAGAGGTCGGAAAAGCTACTGCTAGTTCTTGAGTAAGCCATAAGGGAATGTATTAGCAGTACTCATTGAAATTCTACAGGCAATTGTGACACAGAATTAGAACTATCAGAGACTAGATGCTGGATTTGATGGATTTTGTTAAAAGGTTTTCTTCAGCCCCTATCTAAGACATTGATAGTGATCATAGCTACTGTTTGTGTGTTCTTTCAGAATCTGAAGAGGAGGTAGAAGAAGAACGGGAAGAAAGGCAGCCATCTCCTGAGCCTGTACAAGAAAACACAAACAGTTCTTACTATGATGCTCACCCTGTACCGTAAGTGCAATTCTTCTTGAAAACCTGCTCTAGATTGGAACATGGGGGTTTCAGAATGATCTAATCTAAGAAATGTGGAATGTTTTTCTCATTTCTGTCTCTTCTCATTGTCCACTCTTTCTTCAGTAAACATGTACATAGCGAATATAGACGGATGAAATAAAATGTGTACTTACTGTCATAACCAAAGGGCCTGAAGTGAAGAAGGTATGCCTAGATTTTGGTAAAAACAAACAAACTCTTCAACTA
Organism: Ichthyophis bannanicus; assembly: GCA_033557465.1. Classification (NCBI taxonomy): domain Eukaryota; kingdom Metazoa; phylum Chordata; class Amphibia; order Gymnophiona; family Ichthyophiidae; genus Ichthyophis; species Ichthyophis bannanicus. The sequence goes on along the minus strand of CM066032.1, from coordinate 1,128,576,646 downwards.
ATTTTTATTCTGTAGCTCTTTACAAATCTTTACATAAGAACATGCCATACTGGGTCAGAGCATGGGTTCATCGAACCTAGTATCCTGCTTCCAACAGCAGCCAGTCCAGGCCACAAGTACTTGTCAGGTTCCCAAAAAGGTACACACATTCCATGCTGCATATCCCAAGAGTAAGGAATGGATTTCTCTCATCCTTTTCAATAATGATTTATGGACTTTTCCTCCAGGAACTTGCCCAAACGCTTTAAACCCAGCTACACTAACAGCTTTTACTACATCTTCTGGTAACGAATTCCAGGGTTTGATTACACCTTGACTGAAAATGTATTTTCTCCAATTAGTCTTAAATGTGCTACGTTGTAGCTTCATTGCATGTCCCCTAGTCTTTCTACTTCTTGAAGGAGTAAACAACCAATCTACGTTTACCTATTCCACTCAATTCATTATTTTAAAGATCTCTATTATCTCTCCCCTCAGCAGTCTCATTTTCAAGTTGGAGGCCTAAACTTTTAAGTCTCCCCTCGTAGGCGTATCCATCCATCCTCTTTAACATTTTGGTGGCTCTCTGTACTTTTTATAATTCCACCATATCTTTTTTTTTTTTTTTTTTTTTTTTTTTTTTTTTAAGATGTGGCAACCAGAATTGCACACAGTATTCAAAGTGTGGTCGCACCATGGAGGGATAGAGGCATTATAATAGCCTTGATATTATTCTTCATCCCTTTCCTTATGAGTCCTAGTATTCTATTTTCTTTCTCGGCTGCTGCTGCTGCACACTGGGCAGAGGGTTTCATCATGTCCATGGTAACGCCTAGTTTCCTGAGTGGTGATTCCTCATGTGGAACCTTGCTTCATGTAACTAGTTTGGGCAGTTGTGTTCCCTAAGTGCATAACTTTGCACTTGTCTACGTTAAACTTCATCTGCCATTTGGATGCTCGGTTCTCCCAATTTTTCAAGGTCATCTTGCAGTTTTTGACAGTCCTCTTGTATTATAACACTGAATAATTTTGTCTCATCTGCAAATTTGATAGTCACTCATTATTCCCATTTCCAAATCATTTATAATTGTTTAAAAGCAGCAGGTTCAGTACAGATCCCTGGGGTACCTCCACTATTCACCTTTCTCCATTGAGAATATGGTTCATTTTTCCCCTACTTTTTTCTATCTTTTAACCAATTCCTAATTCACAATAGTATACTGCTTTCTATCCCATTATTTATTTAGCTAAGCTTATATACTGGTTATTCTAAAAGTCAAAACGTTTTACAGAAAACGAAAAACCAAAAAAAGCTTACGCAACAAGAACTTAAGAGAAAATAAAGGGGAGGATGTTGAAGGTTTGCCTCATGTAAATATACTGCAAAACGACAGTCTGGGTAGCCTCATCAGTCGCTAGGTGGTTGATGAAGAGGAAAGTCTTTAGTTTCTTTGTGAACGTCAGCAAGTCAGTAGTGCCATGAAGTATGTTGTGGATAGCATTTCATAAGGCTGGAGCAAAGAGAGAGAAAATGCCCTTCTTGAGGTTGAAACTGTGGTTTTAGCATTAAGTATAGGTGTGTTTTGTATGAGGGTTTCTAAGTGAACAGCAGAGAGATGGTGGATCACTTTAAAGAGTATTAATAGGGACTTGAATTTGACCCTCTCAGAGACAGGAAGTCAATGCAGTTGCTTTAAAATGGGGGTTATATGTTCAGATTTTGACCTATGGCAGAGGATGCATGCTGCTGTGTAATTAAAGCCAGTTATAGTGGGTGAGTTGTGGATTTTGGGAGGTCTTTAAGAATGATGAAGTAATCAAGGTATGTAAGAGTATTTGTAGAGTGCTGCAGAAATCATCAATTTCTCAGTCTTCCATGAGGGATCTTGTCAGAGGCGTTCTGAAAATCTATATATACTATATCAACTGGCTCAACTTTCTGTTTGTTCACACCTTCAAAAAGAAATAACAGATTAATGGGACAAGACTTTCCTTGACTAAATCCATGTTGATTCCGTTCCATTAAACCAGGACTGTCTGCATCTTCATTATTTTGTTTTATAATGATTTCTTCCATTTTGTCCTACACTGATTTAAGGCTCGTCAGTCTGTAGCTTCCTGAATCACCCCTGGAACATTTTTTAAAAATTGGCATTATGTTGACCACTCTCTAGCCTTCAGGTACTACAGATTTTAATTATAGCTCACAGATTACTAATAGCAGGTCTGCATTCTCATTTTCAGTTCTTTCAGTAGCCTGGTATGTAGACCATCTGGTCCAGGTGATTTGCTAGTCTTTAGTTTATCAAATAGCTTTATTGCATCTTAGTTTCTCGAGATTTATTTCAGTTCCTCAGATATATCACCTTTAAGTACCATTTCAGGCATGGGTAACTTTCATATATCTTCAGTAAAGACCGAAGCAAAAAATTCTTTCAGCTTCTCTGCTATGGCCTTTTTGTCCTCCTTTAGCATTCCTTTTACTCCTCTATCATCTAATGGTGTGACTCCTGCAGGTTGTTTTGCAACGAATGTACTTTGAAAGTTTTATTATGTACTTTGCTTCCACAGCAAGCTCCTTTCCAGATTCTCTTTGCCTGCTTTATCAATGACTTGCATCTAACTTGCCAGTATTTGTTGCTTCCTGTTACTGTTATTTGGCTACATATTCAATTTCCTAAAGGATGCTTTTTGGCTATAACAGCCTTTCTGACCTCATCTTTAAACCATGCTGGCAGTTTGGCTTTCCTTCCACCTTTCTTAAAGTGTGGAATACATCTGGTCTGAGCTTCCAAGATATAGTATTTTTAATCAACGCTCATGCTTGATGTAAAGCTTAACCTTTGTAGCTGCTCCTTTTAGCTGTTTCTTAACCATTTTCCTCAAGTTATCATTTCCTTTTTGAAAGTAGAATGCTAATGCTGTGGATTTCCATGTTATCATCCCTCCATTTATTAAATCAGATTTGATTTTTATGATCACTATTGCCAAGAGGCCCCAATAACATTGTCACCAGATCATGTGCTCTAAGGACTAGTCTAAAATAGCTTCTTACGTTTCATGAATCAGCTGCTCCATAAAGCAGTCATTTATTTCATCTAGAACCAGTCTCCCTAGCATGTCCTGCTGTGACATTGACCCAGTCGATACTGGAGTAATTGAAATTGCTCATTATTATTGTCTTGCAACTTTGATTTCTTTTAGCATTTCATCATAAAGCTATGATGGCCCAATGGGAGACAGCCAACATGGCTTTATTTATTTGTGTGCTTTTCTATACTGCTCCTTCCAGAGATCAGGGGTGGTTTACAGAGAACCTTTTTAAAAACAATATAACAAGGAAGATCTTGTCTTACTAATCGGTTATGTTTTTTTGAAGGTGTGAATAAACAGGTGGACAAAGGTGAGTCTGTTGATATAGTGTATCTGGACTACAAGGTCCCTCATCAGAGACTTTTGGCAAAACTAAAGTCATGGGATAGGAGGCAGTGTACTATTGTGGATCAGGAACTGGTTAAAAGATAGAAAGCAGAGGGGGTAGGGCTAAATGGCCAATTTTCCCAATGGAGAAAGGTGAATAGTGGTGTACCCCAGGGATCTGTGCTGGGTCTGCTGCTTTTTGACATTCATAAATGACCTGGAAAGGGGAATAATGAGTGAGGTTATCAAATATGCAGATGACACAAAACTATTTAAAGTTGTTAAAAACCAAGAGGATTGTGGAAAATTGCAAGAGAATCTTGATAAATTGGATGACTGGGCATCAAAATGGCAGATGAAATTTAATGTGGACAAGTGCAAAGTTATGCACCTAGGGAAGAACAACCCCAAACTATGGTTACACGATGCAAGGTTCCACATTAGGAACCACCACCCAGGAAAAAGATTTAGGCGTCATTGTGGATAACATGTTAAAACCATCGGTCCAGTGTGCAGCGGCGGCCAAGAGAGCAAATAGAATGCTAGGTATCATAAGGAAAGGAATGGAAAATAAAACAAAGGATATTATAATGCCTCTATATCGTTCCATAGTGAGACCGCACCTTGAATATTGTGTGCAATTCTGGTCGCTGTGTCTTAAAAAGGATATAACGTTATTAGAAAAGGTTCAGAGAAGAGCCACCCAAATGGTAAAGGGGATGGAAGGATACTCCTATGAAGAAAGGCTAAAAAGGTTAGGGCTCTTTAACCTGGAAAAGAGACGGCTGAGGGGGAGATATGATAGAAGTCTATAAATTAATGAACGGAGTGGAACGGGTAAACGTAGATCGATTGTTTACATTATCAGAATATAGAAAGACTAGGGGACATGCAATGAAGCTACAGGATAAACTATTTAAGACTAATAAAATTTTTGCACTCAACGTATAATCAAACTCTGGAATTTGTTACCAGAGGATGTAGTAAAGGCTGTTAGTGTGGCTGGGTTTAAAAAAGGTTTGGACAAGTTCCTGGAGGAAAGGTCCATAAACCATTATTAAGAAGGGAGATATCAATGCTTGACCCAGTACAAGCATTGTGGCACCTGTGTCTTTTGGGGAAACTGCTAGGTACGTATGACCTAGATTGGCCACAGTTGGAAACAGGATGCTGGGCTTGATGGACCTTGGTCTGACCCAATATGGCATATCTTATGTTCTTATCATCCATCTGTTCATTCTGGCCAGCATATACTCCCTTTGCCATTGCCTTCAGCTTTTTACATGAAATTTCTATCCATAGAGATTCTACAGTGTTTTTTCCTGCAAAACATTTATCCTGTTTGATTCAGTGACTTCTCTAACATATAGTGTAACCCTTCCACCAGTTTGTTCTATCCTATCATTGTAATATAATTTGTATCCAGGTATCTGTGTCTCATTGGTTGTCATCCTATCTAACCTTTTATTTAGTGCTATATATTCTAGCTCTCCCATCTTATATTTTAGACTTCTAGATTTTGCATGCAGGCGTTTCAGAGATTTTTTGTTCATGTTAACAGTCAGGTTATCAGTTGATGGGTGATTTGGAATCTTTCAACTGCTCTTCACTCAAAAGCATCTGGGTTACTTTTATCTTTATTGGAACCGCTCTATCGGGACGCCCTTACTTCCCCTGTTTTGCTTGCATCCTTCACTAAGTATCTTTCCATACTATGCCGTCTTGGGTGACTCCCATCTTTCCCTCATTGTCTAGTTTAAAAGCTGCTCTACCTCTCTTTTAAAGGTTAATGCCAGCAGCTTGGTTCCACCCCAGTTAAGGTGGAGACCATCCTTTTGGAAAAGTCCTCCTTTCCCAAGAATGTTGCCTAATTAGCAAATCCAAAATGCTATTCTTTGCATCATTATCTCATCCACACATTGGCGCTCTGAAGCTTTGCATGTCTGTTGGGTCCTGTGCATGGAATGTGAAGCATTTCTGAGAACATTATACTGGAAGTTCTGGATTTCATCTTTCTACCCCAAACCCTAAATTTTTCTTCCAGGGCCTACCCCTCCACACTTGGCCATGTCTTTGGTACCAACAGGTACCAAGACAGCAGGGTCCTCCTCAGCACTATCTAAAACCTTCTCTCAACAGCAGAGCTGGTCCATCCACTAGGCGAACTAGCGGCTGCCTACGGCGGCAGGCCTCATTGGGAGGTATTCCCTCCTCCCAGCGAAGCAGTAGTTCATTGCCACCTAGCCCACCAAGCTCCCCCTCCCATCATCTCTCTTATCTGGGGGAGGGAGAGGTGGTGGCATGACAATGCCACCACTGCCTCTAGCTTTAAAGTGCCCATGTTAGTGTGTTCACGGCCTGCCACTCCTGCCTCCTCTGATGCAACTTCCTTTTGGAGGGGGGCAGCATTGGCAGGCTGTGAGCACGCTAGCATGGGAACTTTAAAGTCTGGGGCAGTAGTGGCATTGCTGTGCCAGCCCCCCTCCCCCCAGGTGAAATGATGGATGCTGGGAGGTGGGGCAGTGCCGCAGTCTTCAGGGGTGGCATGGAGAGTCTACTTAGGGTGGCAGAAACCCTTGGGCCGGTCCTGCTTCAAATTGCATGAGGTCCATCACCTCTGCACCAGTCAGGTAAGTTACCAGGCGATCCTCGTGTTCACCAGCTACCCAGCTATCTACATGCCTTATAATTGCCAATGATAACTGCTGCCCTAACCCTTCCCTCATGGACACATGGCCCTGGAAATGACACCTCTATGTAAGAGGGTATTACATTGGCTGGAGGACAGGTCCTAATTACAGGATCACTTCCTGCTACACCAAGGTGGTGATATCCTTTCACCTGACCTCTTCTCCATGGCAACAAAGAGGCTTCCAAACTAGAGGTGGGACTTCTCTATGATGTCCCTGTAGGTTTTGTCTGTATATCTTTGTCTGCTTCACTTTCTCAAAGTCTGCTACTCTAGCTTCCAGAGAGGGCTCGTTCCCTGAGAGCAAAGAGCTCTTTGCACTTAGTGCACACAAGACCTCTCATTAGCTGGGAGAAAATCATACATGTTTGTTGCAAAAACCTGCATAGCTCTCATCTTGCCGCTGGTCTGCTATCTGCACTTTAGTTTTAAAGATTTGTTTAGCTATTTGTTTAGTTAATAAAGTTGCTAGTTGAATAGGGATACTTGAACCAATGCAATTATACCTAATACGTTTAAGGGACTTTGTTTAATATTCACCTCAAGATGACCTGCAAGGCCTTAATCTATTCCTAAGGTCTAATAACCTGCTGATGAAGATAACTAGTTAAACCTGAAAGAGTGAATAAGATTGCTCCTTTTCCCTTATCTCCAGGAACAAGCAGGAATGCCTTCACATATGAGTGACATCGGGTACCGACGGAGCCTGTGTAGGAAGTTCCCCATCTTATCAATAGGAAAGCCTTTGGGAGCACTCCACTGCACTTGCGCTGCTGCCTTCCCGCGCTCTCAACTCCCACTCTCTTAACTCCCGCTCCTCAGTTCTTCTTTTTCTGTGTAGCCAACAGGTTATAACCCTCTCACTGCGGAAAAGAACCTTAAACTTTTCTAATTACTGCTCTGCCTAACTGCACCGGTACCGTCTCGTTACTGCTTTCTTTTTTACTTTGTAATTTTGTCTCTATCTTTTTTTTTTTAACAAAAAACCTTTTTTACTTCAGGGCTCTTGTGCCCATCGGGCCTTGCCCCCTATCTTAAAACGCAGAAACCTTCCAGCGGTTTCAAAAAATGACAGAGGGATCTAGGGAACCGAGCCAAAAGGTTTGGGGAACTCTTCCCTTCGGACTGTTGTTGGCTACTACTTCCTCCAGAGCATCCTCATGCTCCCACTGTTCAAAGCACTCCAAAGACTTGAGGCACTCTTGAGAAGAAGACTAAGAAAACCACGTCGTCTCCTAAACCTCCAAAAGACAAGGTAAAATCCCAAGACGACTCTAAGAAACTGAAGGAACCTAGAGAGAAATCCTTGGAAAAGTCTCAAGAATCGAGAGAGATCCTGTTTGACTCACTGGGAATCGTCCAGAACCTCCGAATCTGGACATCTGTCCAGGCATCCCCGACGGGAGAAGTTGTTCTCCAAAGCCTTGATGGGGAATCGGGAGGCACCCAAGGCCTCGGTCTCTGGAGAGCCCCTGATGCCTTGCTCTGGTACAACTGCAAATTGTTCTGAGAAATTTTTCTGGGAGATGTCCGACAAAGGTTTGAAGAACTGAAGTGGATGTGGATAGAATTTTCATGGGACGTTTCAGATAAGTTATAGTCCCGTTTTCTCTTGGTTTTTCTGAATTGGACTTCTCACAGTACACTTACGACACTCTAAAATACCATATAATTAGTTGGTTTAATGTAGTGGGCACTTTTTTGTGGTGCTTCACTTGTATTTATCCAGCTCTGTTGTGAGCTCATTAAAAATTTGAGTAAAATGGAAGTTTAGCTTCAAGAGGCGGTTGAAACCTCATGGCTGCTCTTCCGACATTATCACATACATGCTAGCTTATAATTTCATGTACCTTACTCTATTTTTGCTTGGGGTTTAAAGTATAGAGTGACAGTTTGTTTTTTTGGATTTTGCTCTGGTACAGTGGCACCCCGCCCCCTTCTTTCATTAGACCCAGGTGCAGATTACCTCTCTGGATCAGCAGATGCTGTCCTTGGAGAGAATTATAGCGGCTCTCCCAGCAGTTTCAGTTCTTCTAACACGACAGCCCCAGGAATACAGCCGGGAGCATCGACCTTGATGACTCCATTCACTCCAGTGCAGGCTTAGACATCAGTTTTGCTCTCAGCACCAGTGCACCCAGCACAGAGAACTGAAGTATCAGTACCAACCCCAGTATAGACTTTGGCCACAGATAATCCCTGGTCTACACCAGGCTTAACCCCCAAGGACATCGAAGAGCATTGACACCACTCATGCCGTCATCGGCATGTCAATACTCACCGGTATCAGATCCGGACTCCTCAGATTCCAATCCTTTGATTCTGATTACCTCCAGGACATCACCTTGGAACCCTTGCCACCGTCCATCAGTACTCTGTATAAATCACCTCCTGAGGACTTGTCTTTTCAGGAACCGAGAGCAGAGGTGCTGGAGATCCTCTACTATCCTACAGCCCCGAAAGAGGCCACAATCCTCCTGATACACCAGATTCTGCATAACCTAATGTTCCTATTGTGGGAGACCCCCTCTAATTGTTTCTCCCAACAGTCGTCAATTAGACATGTTGTATAGGGTTCCTGAATGTTCTGGCTTCCAGAAGCCACAGCTTCCATTCCATTCTATGGTGATGTAATCCGCAGTGCAATACATAAGAAGTGGAAAAAACCATGCCTCTATTCCTGCAGGCAGGGATTTGAGCAATCACTATTCCTTCACCCGTCGCTCTTTTCAGGCATCCATGCTATCCAGCAGAATAAATTCTTACATCCTCTACATGGGGATGTTCCTGAAGGAGCTTAACAAAGATTGGGAAGGATTTCTCCCATTCCTTCCTGAGGAGAAATGACCAGCCTTCCAAGCTGTTATGGCACACAGCCAGAATGTGTCTAAATTTGTAAATAAGGCAGCATTTGATGCTTTTGAGTCATCAAGCAGGGCTGCTTCTATTGCCATAGGTGTAAGGCATCTGGCTTGGCTCCAGGCTTCAGATTTGGAACAATGGGTCCAAGGTAAGTTGGGCAACATCCCCTGAAAAATCTTTTTGGGAAGTACCTGCGGGAGAAGGCGAGAGAGCTGGAGACAAATGACACAACACTTAAGAAGCTCTCTAGGAAAACTGCTGATCCTTCCAAAAAAGACAGCAACTAAAAAAAATAAAAACCCTTCTATCCTAAGAAAAAAAGATTCTATCCCTCATACTCCCAACCAGCCTATCATGTGGTAGGCTATTGCCTATAATAGCCTGCAAATATGAAAGGCCTGTAAGTTAGGCCCTGATTCCAACCCCCATCTTAGTAAAGAACCAAAAATCTGTGAAAGTCTGAGAAAACTGCTTTAAACTGCTTAAGAAGTTTCTTATGAATTCATAAAACTCATTATTCTCTTGTGTTCTGAGGATAGAAATGTTTCAATACTTGCATTCCTAGAGCTAGAAACGACCTCGCAGTAGAATTGTATCAATACCTAGAAACTGCCATTGTTAGAACAATCCTAGAGGAGGGAGCTGGGTGCTAGGCCCAGGAGGGGTCTCCGATTGGACAAATGCAGGGGGCATTGGGACCAATAGAAAATCTGCATGTATCAAACTGAAAAGAAATGTATAAAATGAATATGTCTCTGTAAGAACTTTGCTCAGTCCTTTTTGAAGCTTGACTGTCTGGGCCTTGTGCACAATAAATTGGCTTGGACCCTGCAATTGACGCCTGGATTTATTCATTGTCTGCACTTCGCTGCTTCATATTCTTGGTGCATTGGCCGGGAATGTGCGGATAGTGAATGGTATTCAAGCGAATATTCCACGTAATTCACCTCCAGGTTTGGCCCGGTTGGAACCGTGTCTGTCCGACCGCAGGGGAAACCTCAGGCGTCACCAGTCCTCTTGTATCGGGGAGGGTTCCGCCTTGCCTCGGCGGACCACACAGTCCAGCCGGCCAACACCTCCGAACCCGAGGAGTCCAGGATCCAACCCAAGAACTGGTTTTGTATCGGGAACCGGATCCGGTGAGTAGACATTTTCTTGTTTGATAGTCAGTGAAGCCTGGGGAAAAGTCTTGCATGAGTATGTGAGACAAATTTGGTATAGACTAACTGGGAACGTCTTGCATAAGTGCGCAAAGATGAGAGAGCTTGATCACCTCTCATAAGGGCGGTCTTAGTACGCTCCACATAAGGGTTAGCGGAAGCCGAAGCCACCGACCCTTCGGGATGAGTTAGTCAGAAAACCTTGGGCATTTGAAAAATAATTTCTTGTGATGGTATGACTGCCTGTGTGATTGAGAGGTCTTGAGAGCGGACTCCTGAATAGCGCAGTTCCTGGCCAGGCGACCGCGCCCAGGTCGCGAAAAGGAGGAAGCATGTGGTGTTTGTCCCCCCCATTGTTCTGTGGGCTGTACGGACCCCTTACCTACAGCCATACTACCTACCCTTACTGTCTGTTGTCGTGTACGTCATTGTCGTGTACACCATTACGATTATGGGAGGGGCGGAGTCCATGCAAACTCCGTTGGAATGTATGATCAAGAATTTCCGTAAGGGATTTTCAGGAGACTACGGAATAAGAATGTCTCCGTCTCGATTAAGAATGCTATGTGATAGGGAGTGGCCTGTGCTAGCTACTTCATGGCCCCATGGGGGCACCTTTGATGTGGAAATAGTCTCCCGTGTTCATCAGCTTGTACAAAAAGCACACCCTGATCAGTTCCCCTACATAGATTCCTGGTTGGGTGTTTGCGAAAGGCAGCCCTTTTGGATAAAGCGCTGCTATGAGGAACAGTGTAGAATACTAGTAGCAACCACTAGGGGGACCCGGAAGTTTGAAGAGGGGAAGCCGCCTGTGTATTCCTCCTCAGAGTCCCCAGAAATCCTGGCCTGTTTACCCCAGTACCCATATAAGTTAGTTCCACCAGCTCCACCACCTGAAGCTGAACCTGATGAGGTACCTCAGCAGTTACTGCTGCAGCAGCAAAAGAAGCCCTCTTCCCCGAGTGATAGCCCTGAGTCTGGCCCAAGTACACCAGGGGGACCAGGGTCCTCTGACGATACTGGGAGCGGAGGCTCTCCTGCCAGTTCAGGGTCACCCGCCAAGGAAGCCTATACCCGGGAACCGTATGATTTAAGAAGTGTAACCCCAAAGAAGAAGGAGAAAACAGGGCGCCTAATGCCATTACGTCAAGTGCCTGGTCTACCTATCCTAAATGAACAGGGCCAGATGGCACCAGGACCAACCATCTAATCTACGTGCTTTTTTCCACTACTGATTTATTAAACTGGAAAACGCATTATGCATCCTATACTGAAAAACCCCAAGAGTTGACAGAGTTAATGTCTAGTATAATGCAAACACATCAGCCTACATGGACTGATTGTCGCCAGCTCCTGTCCACTCTCTTTACTATTGAGGAGCGAGCGCGAATTGTGCAAGCAGCCATCCGCTGGTTAGAAAAGAATCCCGTAGCGGTGGGGGAAATGAATCTCCCACAAGCAGCCGCCGCAGCTTTCCCAAACGAAGATCCTAGATGGGATCCAAATGATGAAAGGGGGCGACGGCCCTAACTCGATTTTGCCAGGCCTTGCTGCAGGGCCTGAGGAAGGGAGGCCAGAGGGCCATGAATATCGGGAAGGTATCAGAAGTTATCCAGGGTCCAGATGAGAGCCCAGCGGCCTTTTATGAGTGGTTGTCTGAAGCCTATAGATTGTACACCCCATACGATCCAGCTGCTCAGGAAAATTTGCGTATGGTAAACGCAGCCTTTGTCAGTCAGTCCCAGAGAGATATATAACGAAAGTTACAGAAACTGGATGGATTTGCGGGCATGAATACAGCACAGTTAATGGAAGTTGCTCAGAAAGTGTTTGTGAATCGTGAAAATGAACGTAACAGAGAAAGTGAACGTAAAATGAAGAAGAAAGCAGATCATCTTGCTGCCGCTTTAGTTGAATGACGTGAAGGAGGTTTTCCTAATCGAAGGAGCAGAGGATGTGGAAGGGGTCGTGAAAATAATTGGACCCCACTGGGTGCGAATCAGTGCACCCATTGCAGACAAGGACATTGGAGAAGTGAATGCCCGCATCTTGACTCCACCCCCAGGAGGGGAGGAGGGAGTCCCTGGAGAGCAGGAGGCCGATTTCAGAGTTGTGGAGGAGTGACTCTAGCACAGTTCCAGTGAGAGAGGGAGGAAGCTATTGAGGGAGTGGCAGTTGCAACGGGCTATGACATGGATGAAATGGATGAAGACTAGGCCAGACCGGGCTCCAAGTTCATCCTGGGTCCCCAGGAGCCTATGGTCAGTTTGAAAGTAGGGGACCAATATATGGACTTTATGGTGGATACAGGAGCTGAACATTCAGTGGTGGCAAAGCCAGTGGCTCCTCTTTCCTCTCGATCTGTCACCATTATTGGGGCCAGGGCCACCAAGCCTTTTCTGCAGAACCGCATGTGTGAACTAGGGGGACAGAAAATAACGCACCAGTTCCTGTATATGCCTGAGTGCCCTATTCCACTTTTGGGCTGAGATATGCTTGCTAAGCTTCAGGCGCAAATATCCTTTGCTGAAGGGGGAGAAATGTAAACGACTGTGAACCCAAAGCCTGCTGGATTGATGGTGCTGACTGTTCCCCGAGAAGAAGAGTGGCGGTTCTACAGCTCATCTCCGACCAAGCCAGCCAGTTCCTTTATACCTCCTAACCTTTTAGCCCCAACTGAAGTATGGGCAGAAGATAATCCACCTGGCCTAGCGAAGAACATAGCCCCTGTCATTGTTGCCCTCAAGCCAGGAGTGAAACCAGTGCATGTGACGCAGTATCCTCTTCCTCGACCAGCTATTGAAGGTATAGGTTTTAAGGTTTAATTATTTGATAAAAACCGCCTTTCACAAACAATCAAGGCGGTGTACAATAATAAAAACATAAAAAAAGTCATAAAATACATAAGTTACACAGCGCATAAAACATAATACATAAAACTTTGGCCAGAACCGGAAAGGAAAAGGAAATATACAAATGTTATAAAGGACAGAAGGTAAAGTGCAGAGAACACAAGACAAGATACAAAAGGCAGAAAGGTACAGTAGAAAAAGACTCACACAAATGGGGAGGGAACATTGAAAGCTATGGAAAACAGGTGGGTTTTGAGATTTTGTTTAAAAACAGTGAATTGTGATTCCAGACGGAGGGAAGAGGGGAGGGAATTCCAATGTGCAGGGCCAGCAAAGTAAAATGCAGAGAAACGTGTAGACTGGAGGTGGGCGTGGGAGGGGGAGGGAAGGGCCAGACGGTTGAGGTGGAAAGAACGGGGTGTGTACCGAGGAGAATGGAAAGATAGAAGGTCAGACAAGTAAGAGGGAGTACCAGTGTGATAAACCTTGTGAAGAAGAGTCAGTAACTTAAACTGTGAGCGAAAAGAAACTGGCAGCCAATGAAGATTGAAAAGTAAGGGGGTGACGTAATCTCGAAGAGCGGAATATGTGACAAGACGTGCAGCAGTGTTCTGTATCCTTTGAAGCCTTACCACCTGGTTCTTAGGAAGGCCGAGAAATAGTGCATTAGAAAAGTCCACCCGTGACATAACTAAAGATAACACCAGTGTAGATAGAGCAGAGGGAGAAAGAAAAGGACGAATTGAACGAATTTGCCGGAGAAAGAAAAAGGAAGTTTTGGTAATATGGGAAATATGAGAACGAAAGGAAAGATCTGAGTCGAAGTAAACACCTAAATACCGAAATGTGGTAACCAACGGGACTGGGGAGTTGGAGAAAGAAGGGGCCAAAGAGGGGGGGGGGGGGATCACCATGAGTAAACCAAATAGCAAGAGTCTTAGTAAGATTAAGATGGAGACAGTTAGTAGTGAGCCAGCATGCAACAGAGGAAAGGCAAGAATTTAAAGGAGTGAGGTCAGGGTAGGAAGGGGGAGGTGTGATGGAGTAAGAGAATGTCGTCGGCATAAAAAAAAAGCTGAAAGACCTGACTGTTGGATAAGAAGGGCAAGAGGGGCAAGAAAAAGATTAAAAAGAAGGGGGGCAAGAACGGAACCCTGTGGAACCCCACAGGGGAGGTACTGTGGATCGGGGGGGGGAAAAAGTAGACTAGGACGGAAGGACTGTGCAGGAGCGAGAGGAAAGAAAAGAGTGAAACCAGTGATGAACAGTGCTACAAAGACCAGCTTCCTGGAGCCGGTGAAGAAGAGAGTGATCGACTAAATCAAATGCCACTGAAAGATCCAAAGCAACCGCCACCGAAATGTCACCTCGATCGTGAGCTACATGCAGTGAATTAGTGAAAGCCAGGAGAACCGTGTCAACGCTGTGCCCAGAGCGGAAACCTGATTGACGGGGGTGAAGAAAGTTAATAGAATCAAGATGGTGAGAAAGTTGTGCAAAAACGAACTTCTCCAGAAGCTTAGATAGGAAAGGGAGATTAGAGACAGGACGATAGTTAGATGGAAGGGAAGGGTCGAGGGAGGGATTCTTCAAGAGGGGACGAACTAGTGCGTGCTTCCATGATTTAGGGAAAATCCCAGAGGAGAGGCTAGAGTTAAACATGGTGAGGATAGGAGGAAGGGCACCCAGGGAGGGTGTGAGGAGCCAAGAAGAAGGAATAGGATCAAGCGAGCAGGAGGTCTTTCGAGAAGAAGAGATAAGGTGATGAAGTTCGGGTGCAGTAATGGGTGAGAAAGTGGCCCAGAAATGGGAAAGCTGAGAGACTGGCGGAGGTGAGGGAAGAGGAGGGGGAGAGGTGATAGGAGGAGGACATGAGGGCAGCGAGACTCTCAGGGCACTGCCATCTGATGAAACTACTGAAGTATGGACTTCTCAAGGAGTGCCAGTCACCTTGGAATACTCCCCTTCTCCCAGTCAAGAAACCTGGGACAGGGGATTACCGCCCAGTACAGGATTTGAGGCGGGTAAATGATGCAGTTGAAACTATACACCCAGTGGTACCAAATCCTTATACTCCCTTGGGACTGATCCCTGCTGAGGCTACTCATTTCACCGTCCTGGACCTGAAAGATGCCGCCTTCTGCATACGCCTAGCCCCCACCAGTCAACTTTTGTTGGCTTTTGAATGGCAAGACCCCACAACAGGAAGGCGGCGCCAACTTACATGGACTCGATTACCTCAAGGATTTAAGAATTCACCCATTCTCTTCAGTGCTGCTTTGAATCGAGATCTCTCAAGCTACTCAGTGAATCCAGGACAAAGGGTTCTCCTTCAGTATGTGGACGACCTGCTCATAGCCACAAATTCAGAATGTGAATGTCTACAAGCCACTAGTGAACTCTTGCACCTTCTAAATGAGTCTGGATACAAAGTCTCAAGAGCAAAGGCGCAACTATGCCAAACTGAAGTTAAATATCTAGGGTTCCAGTTGTCTAGCGGGATTCGACGCTTGGGACCGGAACGCAAAGAAGCTGTGTGCAGTATTCCCACTCCAACCACCAGGAGGCAAGTAAGAGCCTTCCTGGGGGCCGCAGGATACTGTCGTATATGGATCCCCAATTTTGCTCTGTTAGCAAAACCATTGTATCAAGCTACCAAAGGAATGGAAAAGTCTCCACTGGAATGGGGACCCGAACAGGATGCAGCATTTCAATCTCTGAAAACCGCTCTGATGTCATCACCAGCACTGGGTCTACCAGATGTCCAGAAACCTTTCCGTCTCTGTCCATGAGTCACAAGGAAATGCTCTAGGGGTACTGACTCAATCTCTTGGATCTTGGCAACGGCCATTGGCCTATTTGTCAAAACAGTTGGATGTGGTAGCAAGAGGTTGGCCCCCTTGTTTGAGAGCTGTTGCAGCTACAGCCCTTCTAGTGAGCGAAGCAGACAAGCTCACTCTGGGACAGAATCTTCAAGTTACTGTGCCACATTCTGTTCTGACCCTCATGGAACGCAAAGGGAGTTTCTGGCTCACGAATTCATGAATGTTGAAGTATCAGAGTATGCTGTGTGAAGTATCCAAGTATGCTGTGTGAAAACCCCCAGATAACTTGGTAACTTGTGTTTTGCTCGCTCTGGACCACAGTTTACTATGCAGGTTGGACAGCTGGAATGTCTCAATCGGAGGTTCTACAACAGTACCACTAGAAAGACGTCCTGGTGGTCGGGGGTCAACACTCCAGAGCCCTCCAACCCTCTAGTCCTCTTTCCTAATCTTGCCAGCATCTGGACTAATTTGGCGTTTCATAGTACCTCTAAAGACTAAAGCGGTCTACTTACAGAGGGTGTTGACTACAAAAATCTGGTGAATATCTCCCTCCAATTAAATAAGCTTCAATCCGATGTTCTATGATGTGGTAATGTGTTCTCAGACGTATTTCACATTTTTCACTTCATTTCACTATTTTCCCAAATATACTATAATGCTCTTATAATAAGAACCTATGGTCTCAGACAAAAGTTGGCACTGCTCCGGGTGAGTCTCCCTTGAGCTATGTGCTCCAATAGCATCAACGACCATATAAACAAGGTTCCTATGATTGAATACCACACATTACAATTTCTCAAAAATCGGACTTAAGTTTTGATCCAGTTTT
Organism: Ichthyophis bannanicus; assembly: GCA_033557465.1. Lineage (NCBI taxonomy): Eukaryota > Metazoa > Chordata > Amphibia > Gymnophiona > Ichthyophiidae > Ichthyophis > Ichthyophis bannanicus. The sequence continues at coordinate 1,128,560,027 of CM066032.1, read as the reverse complement.
GTGAATCGTGCCAATATTGCAATTGCCCCAACGCCACCTCACCGGTATCTATTCCACGTTTCAATTCTTCTTCAGGGGGTATGCAATCTGTGAATCAGCACTGTCCATAAAGAAATGCAAGAACGTTACTACAGAAACATTTTTCTTTAAAGATCATTACTAGATGAGTATTCAAAAATTGGTCATACCTTAACTAGACTGGATTATTTGTAAAAATAGGCTTATGCGATCAACAGCTTGTTATCCAAGGCTTGTCAGCTCTCTCAAACGCCGTGCATGCGAGTTCGAATTTAACTCAAGGTGGTTAAATAGTTGTTCAACCATGACGTCAGACTCTCCAAACGCTGTTACAAATGACATTACCGGACCAGCTTTTAAATCATGAATAAAACTAACAATTAATTTTTATAGGCAAGCTCTCCATTCAATCATACTGTTGAGACCTCCCGGAGAAACTGATTGCAGTTTATATATCCACTTTTGCTCTCGTAGTAAAAGAGTTTGTGCTCTAGATCTGCCGGAACTGCCTCCCAGTACCCGATCCAGTCCAAAGCATCGCAAGTCTTGAAATCCATGTTTATATTGCAGACAATGAGTCACTAATGGGGCTTCAATCACTTTACAGTGGATTTGACTACGGTGTTCTCCCAAACGAACTTTTAGTTGACGAACAGTCTGACCGACATACAGCAGCCCACAAGGGCATCGGATGCTGTAGACTATATAGTCCGTAACACAAGAAGTTTGATGCCGCAAAACATAGTGTTTCCCGTGATAGGTGAAGTCACCGGTGTCTTCAGTTATACAGCATATAGTGCATTGAACACACTTTGTGTCCTCCACCAGTGCCACTTATCAACTGGACTCCTCGTAATTTCGCGGGGCTCAACTTCTCTTTAAGATTCGGCGAACGTGTCCACACACAGCGTATATGCTTGTTTTGTAAACCAGGAAGTGCACGCAATACATTTTGATGTTTCTTTAGAATGCGTTTTATAGAACCACTCAAGCATTCCTGTTGCCATGGAGGAGAGAGGTCACGTGACAGGAGAGCATCACCGTGGTGTGGCAGGAAGTGATCCTGTAACTAGGACCTGTCCTCCAGGTGATGTAAAACCCTCTCGCACCGAGGAAGTTTCTCCAGGGCCATGTGCCCATGAGGGAAGGGTTAGGACAGCTGTTATAGTTGGTGATTCGATCATTAGGCATGTAGATAGCTGGGTGGCTGGTGGACGTGAGGATCGCCTGGTAACATGCCTGCCTGATGCGAAGGTAGCGGATCTCACACGCCACCTAGATAAGGTCTTAGTGCTGGGGAGGAGTCTGCTGTCTTGGTACATGTCGGTACCAATGACATAGGAAAATGTGGTAGGGAGGTTCTGGAGGCTAAATTTAGGCTTTTAGGTAGGAAGTTGAAATCCAGAACTTCCAGGGTAGCATTCTCCGAAATGCTTCCTGTTCCACGCGCAGGACCCAAAAGGCAGGCAGAGCTCCGGAGTCTCAATGCGTGGATGAGACAATGGTGCAGAGATGAGGGTTTTGGATTTGTTAGGAACTGGGGAACATTCTGGGGAAAGGAAGGGGCTCTTCTGAAGGGAAGGGCTTCACCTTAACCAGGATGGAACCAGGCTGCTGGCATTAACCTTTAAAAATGAGATAGAGCAGCTTTTAAACTAGATATTAGGGGAAAGCTCACAGTCGCCCAAGAGCGGATGGTTCGGAAGAATGTATCTTTGAAGGATATTATCAAAAGCAGAGAGGTTCCACAAAAGAGTAAAGTAGCCCAAATGTCCTCGAGTATGGAGCAGACTGAGCTTAAAGATCCCAAATTACCCATGTCTAACAATAGCCAAATTAATATGAGTAAAATACATTCTCTAAAATGCTTGTATGCAAATGCTAGAAGTCTAAAAAATAAGATGGGAGAGTTAGAATATATAGCACTAAATGAAAGGTTAGATATGATTGGAATATCAGAGACATGGTGGAAGGAGGACAACCAATGGCACACTGATACCTGGGTACAAACTATATCATAATGATAGAGCTGATCAAATTGGTGGAGGGGTTGCTCTCTATGTTAGAGAGGACATTGAGTCAGAAAGGATTAAAGTTTTGCAGGAAACAAAATCTGCTGTAGAATCTATATGGATTGAAATTCCATGTAAAAGGGGGAAGGCAATGGCAGTGGGGGTGTACTATCGAGTGCCTTGCCAGAATGACCAAATGGATGATGAAATGCTCAAAGAAATCAAGGAAGCTAACAAAAGTTACAGTGCAGTAATAATAATGGGTGATTTCAACTACCCCGGTATCGTTTGGGTCAGTGTCACGTCAGGACATGCTAGGGAGATAAAGTTCCTAGATGAAATAAATGACTGCTTCTTGGAGCAGCTGGTTCATGAACCGACCAGTTCTTTGTCTTTGATCCTACTCACCTGGGCCTTCCAGTGACCAAACGCACACTGTCCAGATGGATAGCAGACTGTATTTCTTTCACATATGACAAAGCAGGACTTTCCCTTACAGGACATGTTACTGTTCATAATGTCTGAGCAGTGGCAACCTCTGGCTAACCTTTGTTCAGTAGCCGTTGATGAAATCTGCTCAGCTGCTACATGGTCCTCTGTCCATACCTTTCCAGCCCATTACTGCTTGGACAAGGACTCCCGCCGGGATGCAGCCTTTGGCCAGGTGATTCTTCAGCATTTCTTTGGGACGGAGAAACAACTCCAACCCCAAACCCCCCCCCCACACCCACTTCTTGCCAGATCTCCTTGGGGAAGTCTAGGTTCAAATGACCTTTTCCGACTTTCTGATCCGGTCCACCTCTTCAGAGATCTGGGAGCTAGGGAGTCCCATATGTGAAGACTACATTCCTGCTTGTTCCTGGAGATAGCGTAATTGCTCACCTCTAACAGGTGATCTCCAGGAACAGCAGGAATGTAGTCTTCACAAACTGCCCTTCTCACCTTGGAGTTGTAGGGGTTTTTTTGTGTTTTGTTTTTGTTTCCACTCCTCTTCTTCAGCTACACTCAACTGAGGAGGAGTTGTGAGCGAGAAGGCAGCAGCTTAGGCACAGTGGAGTGCTCCCTATTGGTAGAGCTTCCCATGCGGGCTCAGTCGGTACCCATTGTCACCCATATATGAAGACTAAATTCCTGCTGTTCCTGGAGATCACCTGTTACAGGTGAGTAACTACGCTAACTCTGGGAAAATTGGCATTAGTGGCTTCTCTTTATTTCTCCTGTGCGTTTTATCTAGTTAACCACAGTCTTCTATTATGTCTCAATAAGTATCCATGATCAGCTTCTTCGGTGGTTTCAATCTTTTCTTTCAGAACACACCTTTTCTGTCTTTATTGACAATAGGTTTCTATTGCAAAACCACACATATGGGGTTCTGCAGGGTTCTGTTCTTGCCCCCATTTTGTTAAATATTTTTCTCAGCCTGCTGCTTAACTTTATCCAAAGTTCTGGAATTTCATCTTTCGTTTATGCAGATATTCAGCTTATCGCTTACACAACTCTTCCTATCCTGATCTGTCATCCATCAACCATTCCCTGGTTGCAAATTGGCTTCAGGAGAACTGTTTATAACTCGATCCTAGTAAATTCACTGCTACTTGGTTAAAAGGGGGTTCCTCAATCCCTAGTATCTCTCCAGTTCTTTGTGGTATTCCTTTTGCAGTAACAACAACTTTTTAAGTATCTGTCATTTTAGAGTCTGATTTTTTTTTTTTTTTTTTTTTTACCCAAACATATTAGCTTTTTCGCTCGATCTTTGTTCAATGCTCTAAGATGTTTCTTTGTAGTAAGGTCTTTCTTTTATACCAGTGCTTGAAAAATTCCAGGCGCCAGGTGGTCATGGCGTCTGAAAAATTGGACTTGGCATCTGGGCTTCCAGGACATGAGGGGGAGAGGTCCTGGAAAAGGCCATGATCGTGGCTGAGACCAGCACTATCCGCCCATGTGGATCTCATCTCCCTCAGGCAGATAGCACCGGTCTGGCTGCGATCGCAGCCTTTTTCAGCACTTCTGCCCATGGGAGATGCGATCCTCATGGGCAGAAACACCAGTCTCTGCCACAATTGCAGCCTTTTGCATCACTTCTGCCCGTAGGAGTTCTATCTCCTATTGGCAGAAATGCTGCAAGATCGCAGCCAAGACTGGCGCTGTCTGCCTGCAGGAGATGGGAGCCTCATGTGCAGAAGTACTGCAACTGCCCCCAGAGCCTGCAAAAGAAAAAAGTGCAGAGGTTGAAGAAATTTTAAAAGGGCAGCAGGTTTTATTTAAGAATTTATAGGTGGGGGAATGGAGGGCAGGGGAGTGAGAGCAGTGTGTGAGAAGGGGGTGAGTGTCTGGAAAGGGAAATGCGGGTAGGGGAGGTACAGCAGAGGTTGAGTGCTGGGGGAAAAGGAGGAGTGTAAGCAGTTGGAAAGTGAAGCAGAAACGGTATCAATAAATCAGGCCCTAAAACGCAAAAAATAAAGTAACTGCAGTTTACCTTTTGGGGTGTGGGGCTGTGTGCTGTCACCTAAGTTGCAGTGTCTGGCTCCTAGATTACAAGAAAATTTGTTGAGACCTGCTGTATACCAATACAGTTACTGTTCTGAATTTGGTCATTGGTTGTATTGATTATTTGCAACTTCATTTATGCTGGGCTGACCTCTTTTGAATTGAAAAGGTTTCAATTTATCCAAAATACTGCTGTTCATTTACTGTCTTACGCCAAGAAGTATGATCATGTACTTCAGCAGCACTGGCTACCAATTGCAGCTTATATAAATTATAAGTTCCTTATCGTTCCTCCAGTCTAGTCCCGAAACATAGAAGTTGTATTCATCTTCTGCAGCTTGGAGACTGAGCATGAGACAATTCTTGATGACCTCAGCATATATAATCCAGGGACCGCCTCAGTTCTCAGTCTCCAAGCAGCGGTAGGAGGTGTGAGCCCAGGGACTAGAGACTCACTTTAGGAATTAAGTAGTGTTTAGGTAGTAGCTAGGGAAGGATTTAATAGTATAATAGTTTAAAAAAAAAGAAAAAAAAGAAAAGGGGTTAGTCTCCCTTTAAATCAGCGAGTTTTAGAGCCTAAGTCTCTCTCACTTGGGATTTAGAGCCGAGCTACCCCCTTTCTCCCCCCTCTCTGGAACGGAGCGGCAGTACAGAGTGAGTGCAGGAGTCGCGGCTGGGGCCTCCGGCAGCAGATCCCCCCGAGGCGGGTGAACTGCCGTCGGTTTTGCCGCTCAAGTAGAGCGGGACAGCTGAAAACCGCAAAGTGCCTCTGAGGCAAGGCAGAGCGACAGTGCGGCAGCAGGTTGAGTGATCGCTCTTGCGCGAGGAGGCAGGTTGGTTGAAATAAGCTGCTGTTTGTCTCGCAGAGGTAAGAGAAGAGAGAGTGGGGTGTTTGTACTCGGGCTCTGGAATTTTTTTTTTACAGGCTCGTGGGTCTCGGTGGCCGTTTTAGTACCGTGTGGTGGTTTTGCACGGGAACGGGAAACGCTTCAGGGATCCTTTTTTTTAGTGCAACAGTTTGGCTAAGGAGTTCATAGGAAGAGCGGTTTAAAAAAAAAAAAAGAGGTAAAACGGCATCAAGTCATCGCTATCTTAAACTGGCTGTGCTGGTTTAAGTTCATAGCGGGGGGGGGGGGGGCCCGGCCTCAGTGTCTTGAATGCTGTCTAGGCCTCGCTGTCTCTTGTGCGGGGTCCACAGAGCAACTGTGTCTGAGGCAGGGGTGTGCAAGGCGTGTGCACAAGAGGCTGCGCTGGCAGACATGGAAGACCAGTGTGTGGCGGAGATGGCTAAGGAGGTGTTGGGGACAGGACTCTCCCTAAGCCCCCCGCTGTTGCCCCAGGAGCCAGTTCCGGGGCCTTCCTCGGCACTGGAGGTCTCCTTAACCCCACCTTTGGTTCAGGGAGGCTTGGGGGCCATTTTCTCTCAGCAGTTCTTGGTGCTGCTGCAGCAAACCCTGGGCGGAGCTGGGGGGAAGGAGACAGGATCAAGCGAGGAGCTTTTCTCGGGGGCTAAGAGGCAGGGAACGCCGCTGGATAAAGGGGGCGTACCAGCTAAGAGGGCCAAGCGGTCGGAGGAGAGAATGGATCTGGATTTAGACTTGGATGAGAGGTCTGCAGTGGTGGAAGATTCAGAGCATGAGACAAAGTTAGAGGAAGGAGAGTTGCATTAACAGGAAGAACAGGCCAGGATTGTTAGTGTTTAGGAGAGAGGAGTTGGCTGCGCTCATAGGAGAGACTATGATTGCCTTGAATATACCTACGGCAGAGCAGGGAGTCGATGCTTCCTTAGAGGATCCATTGTTGCAAGCGGTTAGAAAGTCTCAGAGGGTGTTTCCGCTCCATAGAGTGATCAAAGAGATGATTCAAGAAGAGTGGGATACGCCGGATACTGGAATCAAGGGCTCTAGGGTGTTGAGCCGCTTGTACCCCTTGCAGAAAACGGATAAGGAGCTCTTTAAGCCTCCCAAGGTGGATGCGGCCGTTTCCTCGGTCACAAAGAAGGCTACCATCCCGGTGGAGGGTAGTGCGGCTCTTAAAGATGCACAGGATAGGAGGTTGGAGATGCTGTTGAGGCAGATGTTTGAGGTTAATGCTCTTTCCATGCAGGCTTCGATCTGTGGAGCTTGGGTGGCGAGGGCGTGCTTGAGATGGGCCCAAAGGTTGAAAGGTTTGCAGTTTGCAGAAGCAGTAGAGGAGGCGGCTCGGAGTCGGGTGCCGTGTATTTAGCGGATAGTCAATATGATCTTATAAGGGGAGTAGCGAAGAGTATGGCGTCGGTAGTGGCTGCTAGGAGGTCCTTGTGGCTCCAAAACTGAGCGGCAGATGCGGCTTCTAAAGCAAGACTAGGGAAGCTCCCCTTTAGAGGTAAACTTCTCTTTGGGGAAGATCTGGAGAAGTTGGTGAAGGATTTAGGGGACTCCAAAGGGGGTAGGTTGCCGGAAGACAAGCAGAAGCAGGGACGTCAGGGGGCGCCTTCCAGGAGTCAGCAACAGGAGTTTCGACAGTTTCGACCATCGCGTTTTGGTCAGGTACAGAAAGGGCGGTTTCAATACAGGTCCTCGGGATTTTCGGGGCTTTCGAGGAGCAGGTAGAGGTTTTGGAGCCTCCTCCTCCTCAAGTGTTAAGAAATCACAATGATACGAGGGGGGTCCAGGCTGGAATAATTCCGGTAGGAGGTCGATTACGGGAGTTTTTTCCAGCATGGACCCAAATTACCTCAGATCAATGGGTGTTGGAAATCGTGCGCAGAGGTTATGCGCTCGAGTTCCAGCGGCCAGTGACAGAGGCGTTTGTGCAGTCTCCCTGCCGAACAATGGCAAAGCTGTTAGAGGTACGGGAGACGTTGCAGAAGCTACTGGTGTTAAAGGCGGTGGTGCCAGTGCCGGCGGACCAATGCGGGTACAGTCGATACTCCATATATTTCGTGGTGCCAAAGAAAGAGGGCACTCTGAAACCCATTCTAGATCTAAAAAGGGTGAACAGATGTCTCAGGGTGTCGCATTTTTGCATGGAAATGTTGAGGTCCGTAATAATGACGGTGCGACAGGGAGAGTACCTCACAGCTCTGGATCTCTCGGAGGCCTATTTACATATTCCAATCAGAGCAGAACATCAGAGGTTTCTGCGCTTTGCGGTGCCCATGGGTCATTTTCAGTTTCAAGCAATGCCGTTTGGCCTAGCGACCGCCCCGAGGACTTTCACCAAGGTCATGGTGGTAGTGGCGGCGGCATTGCGAAAGGTTGGAGTGTTACATCCTTATCTGGACAACTGGTTGATCAGAGTGAAATCGGAGGAAGAGAGTGTAAGGGCGACCAGGAGAGTGGTGCAGTTTTTGCAGTCGCTGGGATGGGTTGTGAACCTAGCGAAGAGCAAATTGCAAGCGTCACAGCAGCTGGAGTATCTGGGGGCACGGTTTGACACCAGCTTGGGCAGGGTGTTTCTGCCCCAGGTCAGAATAGACAAGTTAAGGCAGCTACTTCGGGCATTCCTGGGCAGACAGGCACCCTCGGCGTGGCAGTACTTGCAAGTATTGGGTACAATGGCGGCTGTGCTGGAAGTAGTCCAGTGGGCCAGAGCTCACATGCGCCCGTTGCAGAGGGCGCTGCTAAGCAGGTGGTCGCATCAATCCGACCAGTTGTCAAGAAGGCTGGTTTGTCCACCGGGGGCGAGGCAGTCGCTCCAATGGTGGTTGGTCCCAGGAAATCTGGAAAAAGGAATGCCTCTGGAGAGCCCGGTATGGAGGGTGTTGACGACGGATGCAAGCTTGTTCGGCTGGGGGGCGCATTTCGAGGGACAGTATGTGCAGGGCCAGTGGACAGATCAGGACAAGTTATGGTCGATCAACAGGTTAGAGTTGCGGGCAGTTACACTGGCGTTGAGGGCCCTTCTACAATGGCTGGAGGGGACGGCGGTCTGGGTCTTGTCGGACAACGCCACGGCGGTGGCTTACATCAATCGCCAGGGCGGCACAGGCAGCATGGCGCTTGAGGAGGAAGCGGAGGAGCTCCTCGGTTGGGCCGAGTCATATCTGGAAGAGTTATCGGCGGCGCATGTAGCAGGAGTGGACAATGTGACCGCCGATTTTCTAAGTCGAGTGAAGGTGGACCCAGGGGAGTGGGTTCTCAATCGGGACGTGTTCCAGTTAATAGTGCAGTGCTGGGGGTCGCTGGTGATGGACCTCATGGCGACCTGGGCACCAGCAAAAGTGGAAAGGTTTTTCAGCAGAAGGCGAGAATGTTGGAAGGGCTGGATGCCTTGATACAAAGGTGGCCTGAGGGGCATCTCCTTTGTGTTTCCTCCGTGGGTCCTGATAGGGCGAGTTCTGCAGAGGATAGAGAGATACAGAGGGCGTGTAGTGCTGATAGCGCCAGATTGGCCAAGGAGGCTGTGGTATGCAGATCTAATGCAACTCTTACTGGAGCTTCTGTGGAGGCTTCCATTAAGGGAGGACTTGCTGGCTCAGGGCCCGCTGTTAATGCTGCAGGTGGATCGGTTCTCGCTTACGGCTTGGCTCTTGAAAGGGCAAGGTTAAGGGCCAAGAGTTATTCGATGGCAGTAATTGATAATTTGCTCAGATCTCGAAGGCGATCCACTTCGTTAGCGTACATTCGGGTATGGCGCATTTTTGAGGCATGGTGCGATGAGGAATATTAAGGCGCTGGAGGCTTCAGTACCGCAGGTGTTGTCCTTTGTGCAAGATGGTTTGGAGAAGGGTTTAGCGGCGGCCTCTCTCAGGGTGCATCTGGCAGCACTTTCTTGTTTTCGAGGAAAGATTCAGGGGAAGCCTCTGTGGGTACATCCAGAGGTGAAGAGATTTTTGAGGGCGGCGGCGCTGTTGAGACCTCCGCGCAGAGATCCCGTGCCAGCCTGGGATCTGAATTTTGTTTTACAGGCACTGACTAGAGAACCGTTTGAGCCCTTAGCTAGGGCGACGATAAAGGATCTCACGCTGAAGGAGGTGTTCTTAGTAGCGATCTCCTCGGCTAGAAGAATCTCGGAGTTGCAGGCATTGTCCTGTAGAGAGCCTTTTTTGGTGTTTGAGGTCAACAAAGTGGTGTTGAACGGTTCCTTTTTTACCGAAAGTGGTGTCAGCATTTCACGTGAATCAGGTGGTGTCTTTGTCGGTGTTTGAGAGGGCAAGGACTGGCGAGAATGGGGGCGGCTGCATAGGTTAGATGTCGGCAGAGCCTTGAGGATGTATGTACAGAAGACTGCTTCGTTCCGAAGGACCGATAGATTGTTTGTGGTGTTTGGGGGATCGAAGCGTGGCGAGCAGGCGTCTAAGCCGTCTATTGCTAGATGGATTAAGGAAGCCATTGTGTCGGCTTATCTGTTGAAGGGCAGAGTGGTGCCAAAGGGATTAAAAGCGCATTCGACTAGGGCTCAGGCCACATTCTGGGCGGAGTCTAGCTTAGTGCCAACGGTGGATATCTGTAAGGCGGCGACGTGGTAGTCATTACATACGTTTGTGAAGCATTACAGAATTGATGTAATGGCGGAGGGGGATTCGCAGTTTGGGGCAGCAGTGCTTCAGGCTGGTCTTGCAGGGCCCTCCCGTTAAGGTGTTACTGCTCTGTTACATCTTCTATGTTTCGGGTCTAGACTGGAGGGACACTAAGGAAGGTGAAATTAGACTTACCTGCTAATTGTTCCTTTAGGACCTCCAGTCTAGTCCCACATCCCTCCCGGATTTGACCTGCTGACGGCACCCTGAAGCTAAGAAACTCCTATTGGCGGTCTGCTACACTCGTGCGGCGGACGATGTTTCAGGTAGGTTGGGGAGAACGGGGGTGGTCTTGCCTCTGTTCTAAGGTGAAAGCTCGACTGCTGGTTGATAAGTACATAACAGAGGATAACGTAAAGCGAAGTTAAATGTTAATAGTTTGAAGTTAGATGTTTATGATATCTTATCGTTACTTAATTCTTGCTCTGGCGAGTCTGCTTTGTCAATAGAATACTGAGGAATGGAGGCGGTCCCTGGATTATATATGCTGAGGTCATCAAGAATTGTGTCATGCTCAGTCTCCAAGCTGCGGAAGATGAATGCAACTTCTATGTTTCGGAACTAGACTGGAGGTCCTAAAGGAACAACAATTAGCAGGTAAGTCTAATTTCACCATTGTAACCTTGGCCTTTAAGGTAGTGCTGCTCAACCTTTTTTTTTATTTCAGGGCACACTTCCAAGGTTGCTTGAGTCTCATGGCACACTAGACCAAATTTTGTAAGGTCATTGTATTTGCTAGTTGTTGGTCCAGGGAGGAAGCTGGGGAAAGCAGGAATTTAGCTCAATAGTGGTGATCTTTAGCACTGCTGTCCAGATAATTATTCACATAACTTAGGACAGCAAAAGATGCTGCCTTGAGTTATGAAGATAGCTATCCAGATAGGTGGAAAATTGCCACTATATATATAGAAAAAACAAATATGAGGCTTCTTCAGAGTGAACTACAGTCAACACTCTAAGGCAATCAAATTCACTCAATTACTTATTACATAACCGCTTTCTTTTTTAACTTGCTGGTGGTCTCAGATAAACGGTAAAGTTTTGACACTTAATTGTGGGTTTAGACAACCTCCCCCATCACAGTGTCCGTTCACATCAACGACCTTTAGCAAGTATTTTTTTAATTTATGTAAATATTGCTTATTAGCTTTTTCTTGTTTTTCATTGATTTCATTAATTATTTTATATAAAATGATAACGTTCACCACTCCACTTATCTTATGTAGAATGGTGTCGAAAAAATGCCCCTTTCTTTGGCAAACAGCAGAATGAATAATCCCCAACGCCTCAATCCTCCAAGCGCTCCAGCGTTTCTCCGATTGGGTTTTTCAAGGGGAAGATATGAAATGCTTTGTTTTAGGGACCAATTGAATATTCACTTTCCACAATATTCTGAGATAGCGTTCTGCAGTAACATAAACAGCAATATTATGTGGTTAAAACTTGCAAAATATAAAAAAGTTATCTCAAAATATATACATCACTCCTCTTTAGCAATACCTTTCCATTGATTTACCGGTTTAGTACCTTTCACCGGTCATGATCTCATCATTTCGCTGATCTCAAATTGTCTTGGACGCCACGCATGCGCTCTTACAAATGTTTAAATAGTCTGATTCATTGCTAGCTGATTGGAACAGCTCAAACACACGCCAACCAATCAACACTGACATTCAGACCCTCCGGTTGAACTGTATGAAGTCGGTGAATCCACCATTGTTCTTGATAAGAAAGCTTTTGTTCCTGTGACTTCCCTTGTGTTCCTTGCGTAACTGTTTCTATACACCAACAACGCAACATTTCAAAAGTATGGCCAAAATTTAGACAATGTTGCACAATAGGTGCTTCTGTTCGTTTACATCTTAATCTACTTTGATGTTCCTGCATACGAGTCTTCAGAGCTCGAATCGTTTTCCCGATGTATAGCAGCGAACAGGGACACCGAATCGCATACACTAGCGACTTTGATTCACAATCTGTAACATGCCTCAAAACGAACTTCTCTCCTCTATGGGTGAATTCAGAAATCTCCAAAGTAATACAACAGATGTTAGTGGCCACATTTTGTGTGTCTTCCCATCTTTTTATTTGTTGGATCCCAATCTAATGGTCTTAGAACAGTAGGAGATAAAAATTCCTTTAAATTTTTATTACGTTTCCATACACACCGTACTGTTAAATCTTTAAGTGCAGGTACTACTTCCAAAATTGCCATGTGCTTTTTTTATGATCTTTTGAATTTTTGCACTCAGAGGTGAAAAGGTAGTAACTAAATTCACTTTTCGTTCCGCTAGTTGCTTGACAGATTTATCCTCAGAAAGTAATAACAGATCTCGATTATTATATAAGGCCCGATGATAGGCACGATGAATAACTTTTGATGGATACCCTCTGTTCAAAAAACTTGTTTTAAGATATTTGGACGACTGTTTATATTCTGTAATAGTGGAACAGTTTCTACGATATCGTAGAAACTGTGATATGGGCAAACCATCTTTCAATCCTATCGGATGAGCACTCGAATAATGTAAGAACGTGTTCTTATGAGTGAGTTTATGAAACACCGTGGTCTTCCATCCATCAAAATCACGAATAATTAAAACATCTAAATAAGTGATCTGTTTTTCATGACTTTCAAAGGTAAACGTCAGGTTACTGTCACAAGTATTTAACCATTGCACAAAATTATATAATTCTCTTTGAGACCCTTGCCATAGCATAAAAATGTCGTCAATGTAGCGATGCCACGATTTTACATGGAGACAACGGCAGAAAATGTTTTTCAAAGACGCTCAACTATGTGAGGACTGACTTTCTGCTTGGTCCTGGAGAAAGAGTAGCTACTCACCTGTAACAGGTGTTCTCCAGGAGCAGCAGGAATCATTCCTCATGACCCTCCCTCCTCCCCTTGGAGTTGCAGCCATATGATTCATTTTGTGTTTTTGCTGTCCTTTAGCTATGTCATCAGACTGAGCAAGATGGCACCCTTGGGCGGGAAGGGGACCGCGCATGCGCGCTGCATTCCCAAAGGCTTTCTTTGAAAGCTGGGGAAATGCTCCGCATGAGGGCTCAGTTGGCGCCGACGTCACCCATATGTGAGGACTGATTCCTGCTGCTCCTGGAGAACACCTGTTACAGGTGAGTAACTACTCTTACTGTTATATTCCAGTTGTAGTAATTACCTGATTAAAATTTGATCTAGATTTTGTACAGTGCAATCACCATGCGAAGGCACTTGTCAAAATTTGACAAGAGAAATGTATTCTCTCCTTAGATGTGCACAATTCGCCAGCTTTGCTGCTGAATTACGCTGTGTTCTATGTTGATCTGTTAACCTTGCATCTGTGTATGGAATTAGTGGCCAACTAGTAATTGGTGGTAGTGGGAAAGGGTGGGGTGATCTAAATGCCAAAGAGTAAAAGCATTTCTGGCATGAAAGTAAATTGTTAGTGAACTCTGATTCATAGGCTATATGCATTATGATTCTGTTGCAGTAATGGAGTAGAAGAGCCTTTGGAAGAGCCTGTTCATGAGCCTGAACCTGAACCAGAATTGGAATCAAAATCAGAGGAGTTGAAATGTGATGTGGAGGAAAAGAACTTGGAAGATCTGGAAGAAAAGTCTCCTTCTCCGCCTCCTGTGGAAACCGTTTCCTTACCCCAAGAACCACCAAAGGTTAGGTGAACATCCAATTTCCTTTTTGTAAAACCTAAGTATGAGATTTGTTAAAAATGTTGAAATGCCATTTCCAGAACCACTGTAATAGCTTTACATCTACTGAAGGGCAAATCTATATGAAATCTTTTGACTTAGTGTGAATTGGCAAAATACCATCAAAATGTCATTGCTTGCATTAATTTTCAGGTTTTTTCAAAAAAATGATCTTTGGTAGTGAAATAACTCTTCTTTAGAGCATCTTTTTTTCTCGTATAATTTTGGCATTAACCAAGTTAACACAAGTTGTGAAATTCAGAGGTACTTTGGAAATAGCAATTTCAAGATCTGTAACTTTTCTTCTATAGTGTTGGTATGGTCTGTTTAGCACTTCAGGTTCTACCCTAGCTGTACTAGCCCATACTACAAAATCTATATTTTATAGTAGGACGTGTTAGACTTGCTTCTAAAGACCTAAAAAATTGTGGGGGTGGGTGTGATTCCAGATTAGATAAAGATCACCTAGGAACATCAGTGCTAATTATTTCACATGATTTGTATTAGTATGCTCCTTTAATAGAATGCACAATCATTTCATCCTACCAGACCACTACTATTTTTGTTTTAAGTTAATGAGCCTAGTCGATTTGTTAAAGCATCAAATTCAAATAGGTTTCACTGTAGTACTGTCAAGTGTTTCCATAATTTTTAACATATTGATAGCATATTGAAAATAGTACCACAGGAGAGTCAAAACCATGGCAGGTAATATGTTGTGATGATAGGGGACAGATTATGACACTGGAAATGCTCAGCTGGGTGGTGCTTAGTTTCCAAGTTGTTGCATTTCCCTTAGCATTCCCTAATATAAACACAGTGAAGATAGCACACTCATTGTCTCTTGATAAATAATTCATGCTGTAATTCTACAAATGTAAAGTATTTTAAAATAGGAAAGGGTAAGCTTATAGTCAAAAGGGTGGGGAGAGCTGAAAACCAACAGCTCATTTGCATGACCTAATGTGTTGAATGCCTACTTAGCATATTTTGGCTGATACTAAAATACTCACAGCTCCCTGCTATACTGTTAATGAGAATCACCTTTAAAAACGGCTGGTTGTGTGTATATTGATCATGCACGTTTACAGGCTACATTAGCTACTAGTGTATTACTAAAAGCTGCTACAGATGGTGCATCTTTAGAATCTAGTTTCCCTATAGGAATATGGTTTTTCATTATTAGTAGCCTAGGTTTGTTGCATTTCCTGCAGGCTTTCTCCTGGGCTTCAGTGACCAGTAAAAACCTGCCTCCTAGTGGTACTGTTTCTTCCTCTGGAATTCCACCCCATGTTGTTAAAGCACCAGCCTCACAGGTAATTAATCTGTGAATGCATTAGATTTGTCTCCTCCGCAAACTGCTTCAAGCGATTTATACAAAGATTGTAATTGCTTAATTCTTTTACAAGTTTGTGATATCTAATAATGCACTCTGCTTATGTAGATGTCAGGCAGTTTAGTTAAATGTCATTGAACTTGATTTTAAATTTACTTAGTAATTTCAAATCATACAAGTTCACAGAAGTGATAAGAATGGGAGAATAATATCTGATTCTCTTAATTTTAATTTGCTTTTATGTTTACTTATTTTTATGTATGAATTTTAAGCAGCCAAATGCTAAGATTGGATGAGCATATACAAATTTGAGTTGCAAATAAAAAAAAAAAGGTATTTTCTTAAACATTTTTTTTCTAATGGAATACTTATATTCTGCCCCAGTATATCAGGCGTCAAGCATCATTGCACATACAAATTGAGTTGATCTCACCAAAAATAAGGAAACTATATTTTAGGTCTCTATTTTGCCTTTTGTATTTTAATTAAACATGTAGCTAGAGTAGCCTATTTAAATTCGATTGTAATTTTATTTTATTCAGTGGTATCCACTGAAATGTATGTTAGTGGTTCCCTGGCAATCAGTGGGGAGCCATAGGGGAGATATGTTGCATTCTGCTTGGCATTTTAATAGTTTTCCATTGGCCTCACTTTCAAAAGATCTGAGGAGAAGCAAAATCTAGTGATTTCTTGAATATTGTAAGCCCCTGTAGTTCTCCTACCACATCTGTCCTTTTGAAGTTTATTTTTCTTGGGCAGACCTTTAAGATGAGGAAGGGGGGAGGGGCGGTCTTTGTTTTGTGCAGTAACACCTGTATGAGTTTTAATCAGGAGAAAGCTTTGAACAGGAATGATCTGCTTAAGCTCCCCAGTGCTGTGACCAGGCTTGGTGTGTGCTATAGCAAAAATTATATAAATGAAGTGTTCCTATTTTAAACTAGTGCAATTGTATGTTAGTCTTCTGAATATTTACCAGAAAATCAAACTTGTGTGGCTCTTATGGAATGCAGTTAGAAATTTTGACCAAAAATAAAGATACTAACCACCGTGTTCTTTCTTTTTGTACTGCTTAACTACTGGTCAATTCTTTATGGGCCTTAATACAATTATAGCTTTTTTTCCTGTTGCTTGTGAAATCTTGGGGTTTATTAATGCATTCTGCATGCATAACCCTACTTTTTCTTGGAAAGTACAGTAATTGTAATGGTACTGGTTCACAAGCTTATTCCTCACTAGTGTCCACTTAAGTGAGATTATGCTCACATGAGACCTGCTTAATCTTATGAAACAATCTTAAAATAATTGTGTACTAACAGAAGGGATTATTTACTCTTTTGATTTGTGTGTGTAGTATGGTGTTTTTTCTTTTAAGATAAAAGTATGAACATTAAATTTGAAAGAATAGTTTTGCTGAGGCACACTATATAGCATCCACATAGAGCACAGTTCCATGGTTCCAAGTTTTAGCAAGCAGAGCACACTATTTTATTTTTCTGAGAGGTGAAAATAAGCACCAGTAACAATAAATCAGTGTTAATTATATTTATAAGCACCTGTATATGAAAACAGATATTCCAATATTTAAAGCAGAGGCTGGTGTGCCCTCCACATACAGGCCAGTTTGTTTCCATGTTGATAATCAAACCTCTAATTATTCTCATCCCCTTGTGAAAACTACTGATGCCAGGGACTAATTTTATAGGTTTTGCCTACTACATCCTCCCTTTCTAAATAGTATTTCTCTATAATGCTTTCTCCTCCTGTTCTAGCCAAGGGTTGAAAATAAGCCTGAAACCCAGGCTCAGACTCCTCGTTTGAGAGAGCAGCGTCCTCGAGAGCGGCCAAGTTTTCCTCCAAGGGGACTGAGGCCAGGTAATTTGTAACGATCAGTGGATTTCTGTTGACCTCTTTTGAAAGAATGGAAGAGGTAGAGGGGTCAGACTTTTTTTTTTTGTTTAGCTCACGCCTGTTCATTAATAGCCAAGGCAAACTATGTTCAGGGGCAGTAAAAATTATGCAGTAAACTGAAGAAAATTGTCAAGTTTGAAAAGAAAATTCCTTTTCGTCTCTCCGGGCCAGTCCAGGAACAGTAGGGTTGTCAATCTCCTTCAGCAACTGAGGACTGAAAACTTCAAAGCTTTTGTTGACAGCTACTTAGCTCCCCCTGGTGTCAGAGAGCCAGTCTTTTCAGTCCTCAGCAGCTGAAGGAGGTGTTTGCTGACAGGCTCCGAGAGAAGAAAACTGAAATTGCTTTTAATTTGGTTCTCCTGCCTAACCCTAGCGGGGTTGGTGTTAGGAGAGCTGAGGGGGAATTGAATTTGGTGATTAAGTTGTTTTAAAAAAACAAAAACGTAGTGAAAAGTATAGGCCGGTGGTCGGCTGCCGGCGAGGGCAGTAGAGGCAGAGCCTGTCTCACAGACCTGTACCGGACCAGAGAGAAGAGCTGGATCCTGGGAGCCCCAGAATCATCCCTCTATCTCCACATTCTCGCCCTTCTCTACCGCGAGCAGCGGTGCTTGAAGGGTTGGAGAACCGACGTTGGTGTGGCAGGTGCGTTTCCTTATTGCTTTTATTCTTGGCGGTAGGGCTGCGCTCGCTGAGTGCCGGGTGGCAGCGGAGCTGTCCGTTTTAACCAGGCGAGCAGGGCTTGGTCCGGGGACGTGTGGTTTATTCGGTGCATGGAGTTTAGCCGCGGGGATCGCAGCGCTCAATTCTTTACAATGAAGGAGACTACGGGGGCTCAAATTCAGACGGGAAAACTTCCCACTGCGAGTGACAAGGCGGGAACGGCAGCCATTTTAAAAACTGCTGCCGTTCCTCCCGCGCTGCCACAGAAGTCTCTGAAACGAAAGGCAAAGTCAAAGAAGACAGCCCCTGATATCGTAGTGGACCCTGCACCTGTTTCTCAGGTTCCTGAGGGGTTTCAAGCCTTTTTTGCTCCAGACTTTATTTTGTTCCTCCATAAGGCTTACTGCTTGAGATTGGAGCGGGGGCCGGATAAGGAACCTGGTCCCAAGCCTCCTGTTTTGCCCGCAGTTCCTGGCACAGCAGGGGACCCCGGAGAAGGGTCTTCCCAAGCGGTTTTCTCAGCCGGGGGGCCGTCGAGAGGGTTGGACCAGCAGGCTATGCTTTTCCCAGGACCTGAAGAGGGAGAAATTCCCTCAGATTCTAGTCTAGATTTGTGGCCGGAGGATCTTGAGGAAGGAGAGTTAGCTGCTGGTGATGATCCCAATCTTTTTTGGGTATTTAGGAAGGAGGAGCTCGGGGCGCTCATCTCCCATTCTCTAGCAGCCTTGAATATTGCCTTACCGGCAGTATAGGCTGAGCCCTTGGAGGATTCCTTATTGCAGGGCTTTAGAGCGGAATATAAGTGTTTCCCGGTGCATAGGGTGATTAAGCAAATGGTTGAGTCCGAGTGGGAGTGTCCCGAAGCGACCTTGAGAGGGGCACGTGCGTTGGGCCGCTTATATCCAGTTCCTCAGGAGGAGAGGGATTTGCTGCGCATGCCAAAGGTGGACGCCTTGGTTTCCGCGGTGACTAAGAAGACTACTATTCCCGTAGAGGGAGGCGCAGCTCTTAAGGATCTGCAGGATAGAAAGCTGGAGTCCATTCTTAAACAGGCGTTTGATACCTGTGCCTTGGCGTTACAAACTTCCATCTGTGGGGCTTATGTATCCAGAGCTTCCATTAGATGGCTGCAGGCGGAGTCTTCTCCGGCTTTGGAAGGCACTTCCGTGCCGGAAGGCACAAAATTGGAGTCGGCCGCGGCGTATCTCGCCGACGCCTTTTATGATCTGGTTTGGATGTCAGCTAAGTCCATGGCATCGGTCATTGCCGCCCGGAGGTTTCTCTGGCTGAGGAATTGGGCAGTGGACACGTCCTCTAAGGCGTGTCTTAGTAAACTGCCTTATAAGGGCAAGTTGCTTTTTGGAGAGGCGTTGGAAAAAATTGTGAAGGATTTGGGGGACTCCAAAGGAGGACGGCTACCATAGGACCGTCCGAAGGGGCCGAAACAAGGTTCGGCACAGAGAGGGCAGAATAGAGTATTTCGCAGATTCAGAGGGACGCGCTTTACCCCCTATCAGAGGGGGCGGTTTGTGCCCAGGGGTCAGTCCTTTCGGGGTGCTCGAGGGTTTGGACGGGGATTTAGCGGACCTCAGTCCAATACCTCTAAGAAGCAGCAATGAAATGAGGGAGGTCCAGGAGGAGAGCTTGATCGGAGGGCGTTTGCAGCGCTTCCTCTCCACCTGGACCGCCATCACTACGGACCGCTGGGTGCTGGAGATCATTCGGGACGGTTATTCTTTGGAGTTCGACCAGTCGCTCCCGGGGGCGTTTGTGAGGTCGCCATGCGGGTCCCCCGCAAAAGCGTTGGCGGTGCAACAGATGCTTCAGCGGTTGCTGCATATTCAAGCGGTTGTCCCTGTGCCTCCAGACCAGTACGGTTTAGGTCGATACTCCATTTATTTTGTAGTGCCCAAAAAGGAAGGTTCCTTTCGGCCAATCCTAGATCTCAAGCACGTGAACCGCTGTTTAAGGGTGCCGCATTTTCACATGGAGACTCTACAGTCCGTAATCCGGTCCATACAGCCGGGCGAGGTGCTGTCATCCATAGATCTTACGGAAGCGTATTTACACATTCCGATCAAACCTCAGCATCAAATTTTTGCGCTTTGCAGTTCCTATGGGACATTTTCAGTTCCGGGCGCTGCCGTTCGGACTGGCCACAGCAGCTCGCATGTTCACAAAGGTCATGGTGGTGGTGGCGGCAGCCTTACGGAAAGAGGGTATTCTCGTTCATCCCTATCTGGACGATTGGCTCATCCGGGCTCGCTCGCTCCCGGAATCGACGGAAGCCACCTCCAGGGTGGTGACTTTTCTCGAGAGTTTAGGTTGAGTGGTCAATCGCTCCAAGAGTCAATTAACGCCCATGCAGGCCCTAGTGTATCTGGGAATAGTGTTCGACACAAAGCGCGGGGCGGTGTTTCTTCCGGGGGGCAGAGTCCGAAAGCTCTTACGACAGGTGGCCACTTTTCTGCGCCTCAGGGCTCCCACAGCGTGGAGATACTTACAGCTTCTAGGTTCCATGGCAGCGACCTTGGAAGCGGTGCCTTGGGCCAGGGTGCATATGCGTCCGCTCCAACACTCATTACTGTCCCGTTGGTCTCCACAGCGGCATCCTCTCAGTCAATGGTTAAGTTGTCCCGGCCAGGTTTCGGAGAGTCTACAGTGGTGGAGCGATGCAGCGCATCAAATCCCACTAGAGGACAGCAACCTTGGGCCGGAAGGACTGGGGTTTCTAGTCCCACAGGTGCTCCTTGTGGTCTTGGGCAAGCCACTTAACCCTCCATAGCCCATGTTCCCTGTAAAATAGTTATCTCCAAGTTATAATACCCTGTTCAATGTAATTTCAGTTTGTTCAATGTAAACCGCACTGATGCATAATAGCGCGGTATATAAGAGAATGTAAATAAATAAAAAATCTTCGGGCCGGGATGCCGCTGGACCCTCTGGAGTGGGTGTTGATCACCACAGATGCCAGTCTCTCCGGATGGGGAGTTCATTGTCTAGATCAAGTAGCGCAAGGTTGTTGGACGGAGGAGATGGCCTCCTGGTCCATCAATCAGCTGGAAATGAGAGCAGTGTTGTTGGCGTTGGAGGAGTTCATGGGTCTCTTGAGCGGCCGAGCAGTGTGAGTGTTTTCAGACAATGCCGTCACCGTGGCCTATATCAACCGGCAGGGGGCACAGGCAGTGCGGTGCTGTTGGAGGAGAGTCAAACGCTGATGCGTTGGGCGGAGGATCATCTCCTGGCCCTGTCAGCGGCGCATGTGGCAGGACGAGACAATGTGCAGGCCGATTTTCTCAGTCGCCATCTGTTGGATCACGGGGAGTGGCGCTTAAACGATGCTGTTTTTCACGACATAACGAGGCGTTGGGGCCAGCCAGTGATGGACCTGATGGCGACCTTCGACAATGCCAAGGCATTCCGCTTTTTCAGCAGGGGCAGGGAACGCATGTCCAAGGGCCTCGACGGCTTGGTTCAGCCCTGGCCAGTGGGGGGGATCTTCTGTATGTCTTTCCTCCATGGCCTGTGATAGGTCGGGTCATTCGCAGAATTGCTCAGTACCGAGGGAAAGTAATTCTCATTGCTCCGGACTGGCCGCGCCCAGCATGGTATGCGGATCTAATACGGCTGTTAGCCGACAGTCCTTGGCGGTTACCATGTCGGATGAATTTGTTGTACCAGGGTCCAATTCTCATGCCGCAGGTGGATCGCTTTTTGCTTACGGCTTGGCTCTTGAAGGGCAGCGGTTGAAACGGAGAGGCTATTCCGCGGCGGTGGTGAACACCATGCTGCAGGCAAGAAGGAGGTCGACGGCTTTGGCGTATATTCGGGTATGGAGAATTTTTGAAGGTTGGTGCGCGAGGCTCCGGCTGCGTCCGCAATCCGCGGGGGTCACTGAGATCCTGTCGTTCCTTCAGGATGGTCTAGACAAGGGCTTGGCGTTGAGTACTCTGAAGGTTCACTTGGCGGCTATAGCTTGCTATCGGGGCAAGGTGCAGGGCCGTAGTTTGACTTTCCATCAGGATGTGCGACAGTTTATTCGGGCGGTTAAAAATGTGCGGTCTCCTACACGGTCGATAGTGCCGCCCTGGGATTTAAATTTGGTTCTTTGAGCTCTGATGCACGCTCCGTTTGAGCCGGGTAAGAGACTAGCGCTACGGGAGCTCTCTTGGAAGACAGCCTTTTTGGTAGTCTTGTGTTCGGCTCGAAGGATTTCGGATTTGCAGGCTCTTTCCTGCAGGGAACCATACATTCAGTTCTCAGAAGAAAAGGTTGTGTTGCGTCCGGTGCCGTCTTTTCTCCCGAAGGTAGTATCCGCTTTTCATGTAAATCAATCGATTTCTCTGCCTACCTTTCGGTCTCCCCTGCCGATGGGGGGGGGGGGAAGTGTTCGCTTCATCGGTTGGATCTTGGTAGAGTGCTGCATAGATATATCCGGCGGACGCATTCTTTTCAGAAATCGGATAGGCTGTTTGTTCTATTTGGAGGTGTCCGGAAGGGGGAAGCGGCTTCCAAGGCCTCCATTTCTCGCTGGGTGAAACAGGCGATAGCGGCAGCGTATCAAGCGAGCGGAAAGGTGCCACTGGAAGGGTTGCGAGCTCATTCAACTCGAGGGCAGGCGGCGTCCTGGGCCGAGAGAACTTTGATTCCGCCGGTGGACATTTGTCGGGCGGCAACCTGGTCGTCCCTGCATACTTTTGCAAAGCATTATCGCTTGGATGTGCAGGCAGCAGCTGACGCAAATGTCGGAGCATCCGTTGTTTTGGGGGGTTTATTGGGACCCTCCCGTGAGTAGGTACTGCTTTGGTACTGCCCTACTGTTCCTGGACTGGCCCGGAGAGACGAAAAGGAAGAGTAAATTAGACCTTACCTGCTAATTGTCTTTCCTTGAGTATTCTCCGGGCCAGTCCAGGACCCACCCTGGATGTCGTCGGACATAATGGTGCTACGAAGAATGAAACAGCGGGTACGTGCGACGTCTGCGCCTGGTAGGAGCTCGGAGAGGTTCGGTCCTCTGCGGGGAGCAGTTTTTGACGCGGAGGATTTGATTCGGAGGCTCCCTTAAAATTCATTGTTTCACTTCTGGAGGGATTTAGCCGCAGGCTATTACAGTTTCTAGTTAGGATTAGTTGATGTGTGGCTTCTTGGTTTGTTATGTACTGCTTGGACATTCGTAGACTGGCTCTCTGACACCAGGGGGAGCTAGGTAGCTGTCAGCAAAAGCTTTGAAGTTTTCATTCCTCAGTTGCTGAAGGAGATTGACAACCCTACTGTTCCTGGACTGGCCCGGAGAATACTCAAGGAAAGACAATTAGCAGGTAAGATCTAATTTACTCTTTGCTCTTACTGTCTTACCAGAATACTTGAGTTGTGCCTGTCAGCCAACAGATGGAAGCAGAACAAAAGATTGTGAGCTCTGCCATATATAAGGCACCATACAGCCACATGATCCCAGTATTCTGTCTCCAGCAGATGGGCATGCCGTGCAGCAGTATTGTGAAGACTGGACATGATTCCTAGGTCTGGTTGGAGGACTGGTCATTCAGTTGAGTCATAAGAGCCTTGTGTTTGAGTGTCTACTATTGGGGAATACCTGGAGGAGTTCAGGTCCTTTCCCTTTCTTTCCCCCATCTTTTTCTCCTCCTTCCCACTGGTACCTTAGCGCCAAAATAACAGCTCTGAGGTACATCCTATGGGGCCTGTATGTGGTAATGTAAGCTGGACCTAGCTGGGAGGAGTTACTGGCAGTGTGTCATTGCCTGTTTGTTTCACAGCAAGTGGAGACCTGCTGGGCCAGGATTTTTCAAAGATTTTGAGAGGACTAAGTGGCCATAGAGTCCTGGGGGAGGATTCTGAAGGAGTTTGGATCCCTTTTTCAATTACTGGCCTTCCATAGCTGCTTATAGTATTTGATCTCCAGGAACAAGCAGGAATGCAGTCTTCATATATGGGTATTGTATCGATTAAGCCTGCACAGGAATGCTCCCCAGCATCCAATAGGAAAGCCTTTGGGAGCAGTCCACTGCGCCTGCGGCATCAGCCTTCCCATCTCTTCAGTTCTTCATTTTCCATGGAGCCAGCAGGTTGCAAAATCCTGTCACTGCCGAAAAACGTTTGTGCTCTCTTTGTCGACACTGGTCCCATCAGAATTGACACCAGTCCCGATAATTTCTTTTTTTCAATTTTTCATTATTTTTCTTTTTTCTGTGGGATTCCTGCTCACTAGGCCCTCAGGCCTTCATATCCCTTTCAGGGATATTTTTCTTTTTTCTTCTCTATGATGGAAAAACCCATTAGTGGTTTCAAAATATGTACCAAATGTGCTGGTACATTATCAGTCACAGATAAACATGACTGATATCTAAAATGTTTGGGCCCTGACCATTTACCAAAATCCTGTCCTTGTGCCAACAAATGACAGAGAGGCCTACAGAACAGAGCCAGATGGTATGGATCCTTGTTCCCCCCCCCCCCCCCTCAGATTCTCAGTGGCTTCCACATCGAGAACGTCAATCTCCTCTCATGGTTCTCCGATGTCTTCCAAGACCAAACATAAAAGTAACTCTACCAAAGCTTCAGCATCAAAGTCCGATCCTGAAACTAGAGGAAACTCCTAGCATTGACACAGAGACCCACCGAAAGGTGTTTCAGATGTAGACCGACCGGTCAGCCAAGCAGCTCCAGCGGGAGGACCTGTCCTCCAAAGCACAAGAGGGACTGGGGTGCTCCCGAGGAATCAATCTCCAGAGAGCCACCGGTTCCTTGTTTTGGGATAGTGGCTTTTAAAGCCCCATAGGAAACTCCACCCAGACATCAGCCAACTTCCTGGACCAGCATATACTGGCTGTCGAGAGGAGTTTGGCCGCACTTCTGGCAGCTTCGGTACCAACAGATTAGACAGCTCTAGCGGTGCAGGCTTTGGCACTCTGCCTACAGAAGACTCGACCTGCTCCGATGCTGGCCCTTGAACCCATATGACCTCTTGAGACCAATGACTCTGTTGGAACTGATCAATATCATTGGTACTCACAGGCTAACACTGCCAACCCTCCCAATGCCGATGTCTCTGAGCATCGGTACCAACTTCGACCCTCTACGTCAGCGAAGTATCAAGGTCAGCCAAAAGACCGTTGATACTTTGATTTCTTGTCAGAATCCAATTCCATTTCTGACTATGGCTGTCTTGATTCCCAGGAACTTCCAGACATTCCTTCAGACCCGTCCCCTCCTCAGGGGTGGCGTAGGTCTCCACCAAAAGACATGTCTTTTCTAAGACTTCATCCGGGACATGGCAGTGGCACTGAATATCGTCGTCACCCCGGAGAAGGAACCGAGAGCAGAAGAATTGGAGATACTCCAGTACCCTCCCACACCCAAAGAAGTGGCTACTTTATCAGTGCATTGGATCTTAAAAATCTCATGATCCGCATGTGGGAGGCTCCACTCACGGTTCTGCCCATTAGCAAAAGACTCAAAAGCATGTACCCTGTAACAGAATGCCCAGGCTTCCAGAAGTCCCAACTTCCACAACACTCAATGGTGGTGGAATTGGCAAAGCGCCAAATAAAGAGTTCAAAGAAACACTCTTCCTTGCCTCTGGGTAGGGAATAGAGGACACTCGATGCCTTTGGGCGTCGATGTTTTCAGGCATCCCTGCTTACCTCTAGGATTACTTCCTACATGCCTATACATGGACATGTTCCTCAAAGATATCACCAGGGACCTGGAAAAATTTGTCCCCATGCTTCCTGAGGATAAGTCTGAGGTCTAGAAGCTGGCACTGCTGAATTGTTCTAATGGGAAAAAGAGGAAGCAACAAGCTGTGAAACCCCCTGAAACCTCTACACCAACTGTTGGTTTGTCTCAGTTGGTGATTCTGTCCCCCCTCCCCCCCTCCCCCCCCCCACGATGGCAGCATTTGTGGCTTCGGCGGATCAATCGAGGCTTTCGATTGATCTGAGCGATGGGGTAGAGTTAAGCCCCAAGCAAGAATTGCCGCCGCAACCCGGAAGGGATATCGGGGAAGGTTTGTTTGCTGGTGTGTCTCCGGTATGTGGGTGTGTATCTGCATCGGGGGGTGCTACCCCGAACCAAAGTGCGAGTGGTCCCGTGGCCTTACCTTCTGGAGGAGGGAAGTTGGAGGAGGTAGGAGCAAGCAAAGGGGTAGAGACTGAATCTGGTCTCCCCTTCGACTTGAGTTGCATAATTTGGAAAAACCGGCAAAGGTGACATTGGAGAGCTTGTGGGACGCTATCTCCTCCCTTCAGAAGTCCCTTTTGCCCGTTGTGGTGTTTCTTTCCCAGGAACTTTCTGCTTTGAAAGTACAGAGTGGGTCTGAAAACTCAAAGGTAGCAGGACAAGCCGTTAGAGTTTCACGGCTTGAAACCCAGGTGGAAGAGCTTCAGGCCCTGGGTGCCACCCAGGCTAAGGACCGGATGATTCTTGCCAGACGTTTGGAGTTTTTGGACAATCAAGCAAGGAGGAACAATTTGCGTTTTTTAAATTTTCCTAGATCTCCTTTGCTGGACTCCATGGGATTGGTTCGTAAGTACCTCACGGAGGTTCTTCTCATGCCTGCTGAAAATTTGCCTCCTATTGTTCAGGCTCAGTATGCATCTATTTCCTCTCAAGAAGTGAGCGGTGGGAAGCGCCCTGTGGAGTCTGTTGAGCCAACCCAATTGGAGTTAACGGGATTTTTGGAAAGTTCCTTGGAGGTGGTGACCAGTCAGGCCACCTTATTGGTGTCCTTTGCCTTTGAGTCAGATCGCGGAACTCTGTCCTGAGATTGTATTTCTTAAAAATGTCTGTTTCCCAATTTATGGGTTTCAAAATATTGATATTTCCTGATTTAGCTAGGGATACCCAAAAGAGGAGAGGAGAGTTTTTGGTATTGCGCCAGCGATCTTTTGCTTTGGGGGTGCAGTTTAAGTTGAAATATCCATGTAAATGTTTAATAGTATATAATTCAAAGCAATTTCTTTTTTTTGAACCCCAGCAATTGAGTTCTTTTCTTCAGGATAAAGAAGGGATGGAGGTTTGAATCCCGCACCAGCTGCCACACTTAATAGCTCAGCTCCAGTAATTGAAGCCCCCATTTTTGAGGGCTTCTTTAATGATTTGTCTTTAAAAAAAATTTTCTTTTCTCTTCGGACCTTATTGAGGTTATATATTGTGGTCTATTCCAGGTTGATTTGGATTTCTTTGAGAGTGTTTTCGATTGTTTTATATCTGTTTTCTGCCTACATTCAGTTTATTCTGGATTGTAATGGAAAATCAATAAAGATTTAAAATTCAAAAAACCTTATCCCCCACCAGCTTCACAGAGGGACTCTCGCCCATCCCTTTCAAAGCACTCCCAAGAGAAGAGGTGACCACCATTTTGTCCGAGGGTGCCATAGCGAGAATTCCTCCCCATCAGGAAGGGGGATGGGCTTCTACTCTCTCCATATTTTCTCATTCTAAAGAAAACAGGGTTCAGGCCCATTTTGGATATCGGGAAGCCTAAACAAGTTCCTGGTCCAAGAAAAATTCAAGATTTCCTTGGGAACTCTCCTACTGTATCTCCAAAGACACGATTGGCTATGTTCTCTAGACCTCAAGGAGGCCTGCACACACTTACTGATCCATCCTGAGCATAGACAGTATCTGCGCTGCTTCTTCTAAGAGAACCATTACCAGTACCATGTGCTGCCCTTCGGCTTAGCCTCTGCACCTCGAGTATTCACAAAATGCATGGCAGTAGTTGTGACGTATCTCTGCACCTTGGGGGGGGGGGGGGTCTTTGTCTTCTCTTACTTAGATGACTTTCTAATCACGGGAGGCTCCCCTCAGGCAGTAAGACTCCTTTCATCGCACTGTCATCGTGCTCCAACATCTGGGATTTGTTCTAAACTTCCCAGTCTCATCTCGCTCCAGCTCAAGGGTTGGAGTTCATCGGAGCATTTTTAGATACTCAACAGGCCCAAACTTTTCTTCCTCAGGATAGCTGTCTCCTCATTGAGCTGGCAAGACACATGCAGCAGCAAAGCTGGATAATTCTTTATTCTTTATTAGGAGCTTAATATACCGCTCAATGCGTCAGCGTCTGAGCGGTGTACAAAGTATACAAAAGCTGCTAGGAAAAAGGAAAAGAAAGCCACTTAAATGATAGGACAGACAAAAAAAGGTTCAAAAAGTACGGAGAGGTCAAGAGTCATGATAGGCAGAGAGAAATCACCGGGGGGGGGGGGGGAAAGAGGGGAAGGTGGTGGGGGAAGGTCAAAGGCTGAGCAGAAAAGGTGAGTTTTCAGGCGGGCCTTAAAGGTCTTCAAGGAGGGTTCCAGGCGGAGGTCCGGGGGAAGTGAATTCCAGAGGTGGGGTCCAAGGAAGTAGAAGGCAGAGGAGCGTGTGAATTCGAGGTGGGCTTGAGAGGGGGAGGGTAAGGTCAGACGATTAGCATGAATGGAACGGAGAGAGCGGTGAGGAGTGTGGAGGTGGATCAAATCAGCAAGGTAGCGAGGGGTGCCAGTGTGAATGGATTTGTGGGTGAAGGTTAGAATCTTATACTGAATGCGAAAAGGAATAGGAAGCCAATGTAGACGTATGAGAAGGGGGGTGATGTGATCAAAGCGAGAGGAACAAGTGAGAATGCGGGCAGCAGTGTTGTGAACTCTCTGTAAACGTTGCAGTTGGGATTGGGGAAGACCGGCGAGGTAGACATTGCAGTAATCGAGGTGAGTGACAACAAGAGAAAGAAGAAGGGTAGTCATAGACGAGGAGGAAAGGAAAGGGCGGATGGAGCGAGAGGAAAGGAAAGGGCGGATGGAGCGAAGTTGTCTGAGGGTGGAAAAACAACGTTGGACAACGGAGGAGATATGGGCTTTAAAGGACAATGATGAATCGAGGGTTACGCCTAGATAACGCAGGGATGTTACAAAGGGGATGGGGGAGGAGGAGAGTAAAGGGGCAAGAGGGGGGGTGGGATTACCAGCGGTAAACCAAATGGCGGAAGTCTTAGAAAGGTTAATGTGCAGGAAATTGGAAGAAAGCCAGGATGCCACGGAAGAGAGACAGTCATTAAGAGGAGTGATGTCAGGAGAAACTGAGTCAGTGTGATAGAGAAGGAAGATATCGTCGGCATAGTAGTGCGCAGAAATGCCCTGTTGCACCAGGAGGGTGAGAGGAGCTAGGAAGACATTGAACTGGAGGAGTTCGAGAAATGCTCTGTCTGTGGGACACATGGCCTCCACGGTCCATGCCGTTCCCTATGCTTGGCTAGATATGCGTCAAGCCCAATGGACTCTATCTTCTCAATGGACGCAAGCAAAGGAGCATCTTAGACAAGATCCACATCACTCCTCAACTGACCCAGTCTTTTCAGTGGTGGTGGTCTCTACAAAAGCTGCTTAGCCGGTTACCTTTTCAGATGCCTCCACCTAAGTGCATCCTGATGACAGATACCTCCAAGCTGGGTTGGGGAGCACATCTGAATAACCTAACCACGCAGGGCCTATGGACACAGCAGGAATCTGTGAACCACGGGCACTAACCAGTGCCCTTCAGGTTTTTCAACCCCAACCTTTGGGGCAATAGGTCTAAGTCAGGACAGACCACAAAATTGCCATGTTATATGTGAACAAACAGAGGGACAGGATCCTATCCCCTCTGCAAGGAAGCGCTTCACCTGTGGATTTTTGCCATTGCCCTCAGTATCCACTTCAGGGCAGTGTACTTCCAGGGCGAGCTCAATATTCTCACAGATAAACTCAGCAGAGTCCTTCATTCACACGAGTGGATGCTATATCGGGAGACGGCTGCTTGGAACCCAGTGTATAGATCTCTTTGCCACTCCGCAGAACGCTCAGCTTCCATTCTTCTGCTCCAGGTGTCCCCCTCTGCACTGACAGGCTTCAGGTGCCTTCCTTCTCCACTGGGGACAGGGACTGCTCTATGCATTCCCTCCTATCCTCTTGATACCCAAAATGCTCTTCAAGCTACAGGACAAAGGCTCCATGATTCTCATAACCCCTTTCTGGCCCCATCAACCGTGGTTTCTTCTGCTATTTCGCCTAGCGCAGACTCAACCTCTCAGACACCCCGAACTCCTCTCCCAGGACAAAGGGACCCTTCTCCATCCCAGTCTTCAAGCCCTTCACCTCATAGCATGGCTGCTGAAGGGATAGTACTCCTTGACCTAGACCTACCACAGGAAGTCAGACATCCTACTTGCATCACTCAAACAGTCCACTGGACGCTCTTATGCCTTCATATGGCAAAGGTTTGCCCTCTGGTGTTCCCTGAAGGACATTAATCCCTTTGCCTGCCCGGTGGAATCCCTTCTGCAATATCTCCTCTACTTGTCCAGGGCAGGTCTCAAGACTAAGTCAGAGTTCATCTTAGAGCCATTGCTGCCTATCTCCTCACACCCCTTAGTAGCACACTTCATGCGGGATCTCCTGCTGTCCAAGCCACCCATTAAACCACCTCCAGTGGCCTAGGACCTCAACGTATTTCTTCAACTTCTAAAGCCTCCCTTCGAACCTTTAGCCACCAGTTCACTGAAGTTCTTGTCTTGAAAGGTCATTTTCTTCATCGCCATCACATCAGCTTGCTGCATCAGTGAACTGCAAGCTCTGGTAGCGGATCTGCCCTATTCCTGGTTCCATCCAGACATGGTGGTCCTCCACACCCATCCGCACTTCCTTCTGAAGGTGGTCTCCTCCTTTCACTTAAATCAGTCGGTCATCCTACTCATTTTCTTCCCAAGAATGCATGCGCCGCGGGCTGAAGCAGCGCTATACACCTTAGACTGCAAGTGAGTGGCTTATTTGGATAGGACTAAGGATCATAGAAAATCTTCACAATTATTCATCTCCTTTGATCCCAGTCACCTTGGCCTACCGGTGACAGATGGATAGCAGACTACATTTCTTTTACGTATGAACAGGCAGGACTTTGGAGGGTTATGTCATTGCTCATAATGTGTGAGCTATGGCTACCTCCATATCTACTCTCCGCAAAGTATCCATAGAGGAGATTTGTCAGGCAGCTACCTGGCCCTCCATACTTTTGCTGCCCACTATTGTCGAGACAGGGATTCCCATCGGGACACTGTCTTTGGCCAGCACCTCTTTGGGACTTAGATTCAACTCCTACCCTCCATCCTACCAGACTCTCAGGGGTGGTATAGTCTCCTGAAATTGAGCCCAACGGGCCAGATTGTATCCACATTCTTTGGCTCTGCGCTTTAGCCTCAGGAATCACACTGCTCTTCCCCTATGCCAATCCGGTACCTGGGAGTTAGTGAGTCCCATATGTGAAGACTACATTCCTGCTTGTTCCTGGAGTTAGCGTAGTTACTCACCTGTAATGGATGATCTCCGGGGACAGCAGGAATTAGTCTTCGCAACCCGCCCTCCTCTCCTCGGAGTTGTAGGTTTTTTTTATTTTATTCTCAGCTACAAACTTGACTGAGGAGAGGAGTTGTAGGGTAGTGCCTTGCATATTTTGTAATCTTGAGCCCTCAGCCCATGCAGGTTTTGCTTGGAACACATGAGCTACAATGAGAGCAGAGAGCATTATGGCTTTCTTAAGTGTCTGGCTTACAAGTTCACAGATTGAACCCTGGCAAACTCTCCCTGCAGGTGAGTCGTCGTAGCCAAGTTGCACTTTTCTAGATGAATGCTTCTTACTGAGGTGAGCCAGTGTCTTGTTGGTGCTTGCTGAAAGTCCTGGTAGGGCTCTTTTGGAGCAAGTTGCCCACTCCAGATGCTTATCTCAAAGGGATCATTGGACCAGCATTTGCCCTTTCACTCTGGGCTGGTAGAGAAGTTGTGTTTCATTGCATTTGCAATTAGTATGTCGATATCTCACCAGGGGCCTGAGCCTACAGTGTTCTGCAGTTTCTTGACCACAACATGGTGGCATGACTTTCATCTCTTCTACTGTCCTTTTGGCGGCTGCTGGACTGTGCGTGCAAGTGGTTAACAGATACAGTGGTGTGCAAAAGTCTGGAATCACTTGTGAGTTTCGCATTTTTCGTACTTTCTAATGTGGTTTTTTTTTTTTTTTTAATTTTGCGTTAGCCCAGCATATTCATCTTTCTACCACGTCAAAAGGGATACATTTGGCTATTAGAGTTGGCTTCTTTGCATTCCTTGCTTCCAATTTAAATTCTTTACAAACATTGGGAGATAGCTACTGTGAATTTTGTGAATCCTGCGTCAAAACTGGATCAAGATTATCCAATATGCACACGTTATTTCTGTCCAATCAGGAGGCTGGTTTCACTAACCAATCACAATGCAGATATCTAGCCAACAGTGCAGCTATAAAAAACGCACAGGATTTTTGAATTTCATACGCTTTCTGGATCGGCCGTGAAGATGACTCGGACCCTGACATTGGAGGAGTGTGTTTGTGTCCTTTGAGCGAGGAAGGATTTTCAAGTCGTCAGCCAGGAAAGTTGGCTGCAGTCAGAGCGCTGCTGTTAAGATTGTACAGAAGAAGAAACAAACGGGTTCAGTGGTGGACAAGCCTCGTTCAGGTCCTCCATGTGCATCAACATCACGCCAGGACCGCACACTACGACTCATTTCACTGACTTAATCACAAGTTGACCTCTCCTCAGCTACTTCGAGAGTGGTCAGATGAGTGAGGTCAGTGTCAGCTCATCAACAGTTCGTCGCGGGTGCCTGCAGTTTGGTCTCCGGGGCTGCAAAGCACGGAATAAGCCACTGATGACTCACATACAAAGGCGCAACCGGATCGTGTGGCCGAGAAAGCACTCAACCTGGTCGACTGAAATGTGGGAAAAGGTGCTATTCAGCGATGAAAGCACCTTCTACCTGTTTGGTAACCAAGCCCACACCTATGTGAGGAGATTTCCTGGAGAGGAATTCAAGCCTGAGTATCTCAACCTCACTGTGAAGCATCCTTTGAGGGTCATGATCTGGGGCTGCATGGCTGCCAGTGGCGTTGGACGTCTTCACATTGTCGATGGAATGGTCATCGGGGCCAAGTACATTACCATACTGCAAATGTGCATGGTGCCATCAGCACACCAGCTGTTTCCTGACCAGTTCCTGTTCAAAGATGACAATGCACCCTGTCATCTCTCCAGACAGGTGATCAGCTGGAATCAGCAGAACAACATCAAGTCAATGGACTGGCCTGCCCAGTCTCCAGATCTGAATCCAGTCGAGAACCTGTGGCACAAGGTAGCCTTGTAAATATCCAAGAGGCATCCGACATCAAAGTGTGAGCTGATTGAGTCACTCATTGCAGCTTGGAACCGCGTTGTCACCAACGATCACCTTGTCAGACTGGTTCATTCAATGCTGAAAAGGTGCAGTCAGGTGATCAAGAAAAAAGGGTGGCCCATCAAATACTGAAACCACAAAGAGAAGCACCTACTCATGCAGTCAACCACAGGAGAACACAGGAAACGAGTCGTGGATAGGTGGAACAGGTTTATTGAAACCCCTACGCGTTTCGGCCGTAGCCGCCTTCAGGGGGCACACAGCTAAATAGAGTAATATTTAATACAAAATATAAAAAATGTGAAAATATGAAATAATCATAACTCATTAAAACCATAAAAATACATTGTTAAAAACATGTAATGTGAACACATAAAAGGACTACTTAAGAACAAGCCAAAAGTAATAAGTATTCATGAGAATAATATAAATAACATAAATATACTATGAACAAATTAAAATTTGTAAAACCAAAACACAGAGTGGAAAGAACACAGATAAATATGCTATATAGGACATGCGAGGTGTGGGTTGAACAGGATACATGATGGTCACCAAATATGTGGATACAATCTATATGCCTATTGAAGAGCATATTTTAGAAAATATGGAATCTCATACTCATTCATCATGTGCTTGAGAACAGAGGGGGGAGAGGGGAGAGGGAGAGGGGGGGAAGGGGGAAGGAAGAGAGAGAAAGGGGGAGAGGGGAAGGAAAAGAGGGGGGAGGGGAGGGAAAAGAGGGGGGGGCAGGGGGAGGGAAAAGAGGGGGGGCGGGGGCAGGGAGAGTGGAGGAGGGAGGAAGAGATAAGAGGGAAAGGTGTGAAAATATTGTGAGTAATAGAATTGTGTTTGTGGAATAACGACCTTACATAAATTGCATATGTTACTCACATGTGTGACACTGGAGTGAATCTGCAAACGCAGTTGCGCGTTTAAGGAAAGTGACTAAAAAATAGAGATAGCCCATTATAAATTGAACTCACTGACACCTGAGCCTGACTATGTGAAACCTCTTAACAAATTGACATACTAAATGAGGCCATAACCATAATGTTGAGAAAACTTTACCGTGCAATTGGACACTATATCATAGCCAAATAAGCACTGCTAAGGATAAGTTTGAGAAAGCCTATTACAAAATAACCTTGCTGACACCTGAGACTATCTCTTAGGGTTTGTATATCTCCTTCATACAAATTATGTGAATGTATCTCCCTTAGCCTGATGATGTAATTGGTTTTCTTTTTTAGCGAATCATCACACTGACAATTGCGTTCCCTTTCCAGTAGCTTGATATGTAAGTAAGAAGATGCATAATTGGATCCCTTTCCTCATCTTATCATCACTCGTGTTCGCTTATGCACCATTATGCTGCGCTGCACTGCCTTTGTCTCTAGCAGAGTTCAGTTTGTACCGGCACAGTTAGTTCCTTCATTATAAAAATTGTGTTTTTACTCAGCATGACATTTTTAGAGTGGTTTCCATAAGAGAGAGTCTCAGGTGTCAGCAAGGTTATTTTGTAATTGGCTTTCTCAGACTTATCCTTAGCAGTGCTTATTTGGCTATGATATAGTGTCCAATTGCACGGTAAAGTTTTCTCAACATTATGGTTATGGCCTCATTCAGTACGTCAATTTGTTAAGAGGTTTCACATAGTCAGGCTCAGGTGTCAGTTCAATTTATAATGGGCTATCTCTATTTTTTAGTCACTTTCCTTAAACGCGCAACTGCGTTTGCAGATTCACTCCAGTGTCACACATGTGAGTAACATATGCAATTTATGCAAGGTCGTTATTCCACAAACACAATTCTATTACTCACAATATTTTCACACCTTTTTCACACCTTTCCCTCTTATCTCTTCCTCCCTCTTCTTCTCCACTCTCCCTGCCCCCGCCCCCCCTCTTTTCCCTCCCCCCCTCTTTTCCCTCCCCCCCTCCTGTCCCTCTCCCCCCCTCTTTTCCTTCCCTTCTTCCCTCCTTCCCTTCTTCCTTCCCCTTTCTCCCTTCCCCTCCCCCCCCTCCCCCTTCTTCCCCTCTCCCTCCCTTTCTCTCCCTCCCTCCCCCCTCCCTCCCCCTCCCTCCCCCTCCCCCTCACCTCCCTCTGTTCCTGAGCGGGTGTCCGGGTAGTGCACCTCCTCCTGCAGCAAGGAGACTGGACCAATCAACTCTTTAGTACTGTAGCCTGCTTCCTGCTGGAACTCCCATCAGCCCTCCAGTGTGTCCAGTCTCCTTGCAGCAGGAGGTGGTGTGAGCCTGGAGCTAGGCTCACTTCTAGTGTTTTTCTTAGTGATTTGGTTTCTCTCTCCAGTTTAGTTTTCTTTTCCTTACTACTGTCTCTTTAATTTGTTTGTTACAAAAAAAAAAAAAAAAAAAGAGGACTCAGCTTTGAAGTCTGTGTCAGTGACACACGGGGATTCCCGCGGTGGAGAGGCTGATCAGCACTGCACTTCTCCCCCGGTTCCTTGCCTGCGGTCTCTACAGGCTGCTCTGATCGCTCCCCCAGGACTATTCGGGGGCAGGATCTGTAGGCTCGCGGCTCTTCTCACAGCATGTTGCCCTGAGCACGCTGCCAAGCACCCCGGTTGCGGTCCGGCGCTTTGACTGCCCTTCAGCACAACAGCTCTCTGTTCTGCTCCGTCCCTGCTGAGCGGCAGTGTGAGCCGTTTGCTATTGCCGTTTCTTTTTTCCGGGTAAGTTTTTAATTTCAGGGGGGCTTTCGTCGGTACTTTTCTTTTCTTTCATTTTTCATTTTTCTTTTTGGTGCTCTTTTCTTCAGCGCGCCTCGATCGCGGCGGCCATTTTGATTTTTATTTTTTGCCGGTAATTGTCTTTGCTGGCTGTCCCTCTTCTTAATTTTGTGGTGTTTTGCTTCCCCCTTCATTTGGGCACTTGTTGAGTGTTGCCTTTGTTATCAGTTTTAAAAAAGGCGGTTTAAGCCCGCGGGCGCAGTCCGGGAACTGGGCAGTGTAGTGCTCACTGCCTTGTTCCTAGGCTGTCTCAGGGTACGCTGTTCCTATCCTTTTTTAAGCCGCGTCCCTGATTGCCTGGGCTTCATGTCCTCCAAACCACAATGCCTTGTCTGCGGTTCGCGTAGGCGGTCCGTTTCTGCCGCTGGTTTCTGCTCCAGCTGTGCTGCAGTCTCCTCTGGGATGGATCATCAGGGGGTCCCCTCTTCTCCAGCAGAGCACTTTGCGTCTGCGCTGTCTGCTGAGGGTGATATTTCTCCGGGACCGCTGTTGCCGCCTGTGGCTGCTGGCTCTCATGGTCCGGGGTCGGGGGTCTCTGTAGAGCAAGGTGACGCTCCTTCTGCCGTGACGCATTTTTCTCCGGATTTCGTGCTGATTATGCATCAAGCGTTTAAGTTGGGGCAGTTGGGCAAATGGCCTGAATCCTCCCCCTCAGCTCCCGTTCCTCTGCCGCCTGTTCCGATCCGGCCGGAACCGTCCTCCAAGACGGCTAAAAAGTCGCGCCCTCTTGACTTGGTGCAAGAAGATTTCGAGGTGCACAACCTAGAGATGGATGCTGACCTTGAGGGCAGTATCGATGACCTTGAGGAGGGGGAAATTCCGGACCCTGAGAATCAGGCTAGGATTGTTCGGGTGTTTCATAGGGAGGAATTGGTTCCTCTTATCACGGAAGCGCTCCAGACACTCAATCTCTCGGCGCCGGCTCCGGGGGAGGCCGATGTGTTGGAGGATCCCCTTATTCAGGCAGTTCGAGACTCTCAGGTGGTCTTCCCTGTACACAGGGTGGTTGCTCAGATGATACAGACCGAGTGGGACCATCCGGACGCTGGCTTGAAGGGCATCCGGACGATGCATCGTCTCTACCCATTGACCGACGTGGATAAAGAGAAATTCAAGTCCCCTCGAGTTGACGCAGCAGTTTCTGCAGTGACGAAAAAGACCACTATCCCGGTGGAAGGCAGTGCTGCCTTGAAGGACATTCAGGACAAGAAAGTGGACGGTTTATTGAAGCAGGCCTTCGAGACCAATGCCTTATCGCTGCAAGCTTCGATTTGTGCGGCCTGGATAGCTAGGGCCTCCTTGCGTTGGGCTCAGCGCTTGCGTCAGAATTCTTCCTTGGACCAGCAAGCGTTGCTCGAGGTTACTCGCCTAGAGTCGGGTTCCGCATATCTGGCTGATGTCCATTATGATTTGATCCGTACAATGGCAAATAGTATGGCCTCAATGGTGGTGGCGCGCAGATGCCTTTGGTTGCGTAACTGGGCCGCCGATCCTTCTTCCAAGTCTCGTCTTAGCAGACTTCCCTTTAAGGGTAAGTTATTATTCGGAGAGGACTTGGATAAGTTGGTAAAAGACTTGGGCGAGTCCAAAGGTGGGAGGCTTCCGGAGGACAAGCCCAAGTCGGTTAGAACCTTTCCAGCGAGTCGAGGTCCGTTTCGGGATTTTCGGAGATTTCGGTCGACCCGCCTTTGGAATTCCCAGAGGGGCAGGTTTGCGTCTCGGTCTCCGTCCTTTCGTGGTTTCCGGGGTGCTGGCAGAGGATTCTCCATCGCTTCCTCAGGTGCGTCCTCCTCCTTCAGTCGCAAGCCGCAATGAAGTGAGGCGGGCTCCGGAGGGGGTTCAAGTTATCGGCGGACGTCTTCGGAACTTTCTCCCCTCTTGGGCCCACATTACTTCGGACCGGTGGGTCCTCGAGATCGTCAGAGACGGTTATGCATTGGACTTTGCCTTTCCTCCGAGAGATTCCTTTGTCCTGTCTCCCTGCAAGGGGCCGCAAAAGGAACTCGACATTCGAGTGACCTTGGAACGCCTGTTGGCGCTGGGTGCCGTCGTCCCTGTTCCGGCGGACGAGTGCGGACTCGGTCGTTACTCCATTTATTTCGTGGTGCCAAAGAAGGACGGTTCCTTATGTCCTATTCTCGATCTCAAGGGCGTGAACCGCTGTCTACGAGTGCCTCATTTCAGGATGGAGACTCTCCGCTCCGTCATCGTGGCCATGCGTCAGGGGGAGTATTTGACTTCGCTGGATCTCTCCGAGGCTTATCTGCATATTCCCATACGGCCCACACATCAGAAATTTCTCCGATTCGCGTTTCCCTGGGGTCACTTCCAGTTCCAAGCTCTGCCGTTCGGTCTGGCCACAGCGCCTCGCGTTTTCACCAAGGTAATGGTGGTAGTCGCGGCGACCTTGCGCAAGGAGGGGGTTCTGGTGCACCCCTACCTCGACGATTGGCTGATAAGAGCGAAGTCCGCGGAGGAGAGCTTGCAGGCTACGGACAAAGTCGTACGTCTTCTGCGGAGTCTCGGCTGGGTGATCAATGTTCCCAAGAGTCATCTGGTGCCGACAACATCTCGAATATCTGGGTGTTTGTTTCGATACTTCCACGGGGTTAGTGTCTCTCCCAGATCGCCGTGCGCAGAGCTTGCGTCAGCTTCTGCATGTTTTCCTAGCGGATCCCGCTCCGTCAGCCTGGTGGTATCTCCGATTGCTGGGAACCATGGCGTCGACCCTGGAAGTGGTTCCGTGGGCTCGATTTCATAGGCGGCCTCTTCAACGTGCTCTGTTACGCCGTTGGTCCCATCAGTCGGATTCTCTCAATTGCCGGTTGTTGTGTCCCCGCCGGGTTTGGCTGGCTTTACAATGGTGGCTGTCCCCGCTATCGCTTCGGACGGGAACTCCCTTGGAACCGCCGATTTGGTTACCAGTCATTACGGACGCGAGTCTCTCCGGCTGGGGAGCCCACTGTCAGGGACGCTATGCACAGGGGACGTGGTCTCCGCAGGAGACTCTGTGGTCGATCAACCGGCTCGAGCTGCGAGCGATACGGCTGGCGCTGCGAGCTTTCGAGGAGTCCGTACAAAGTCGCGCGGTTCGTGTTCTGTCGGACAACGCGACGGCGGTGGCTTAGGTCAACCGGCAGGGTGGCACAGGAAGCGTGGCCCTGGAAGTCGAGGCGGATGCGCTGTTCGCTTGGGTGGAAAAGCGTCTCCTGGCCATTTCGGCAGCTCACATCGCTGGAAAGGACAATGTCATGGCGGATTTTCTGAGTTGTGTCCGCATCGACGCCGGAGAGTGGGAGTTGCACCTGCAGATTTTTGCTCAAATAGTTCGCCGGTGGGGTCCGCCCATCATGGAGCTCATGGCGACCTTCGAATCCGCCAAGACGAGTCATTTCTTCAGCAGGAGGGAACGCATGTCCGAGGGCATCGACGCGCTTCTACAACCGTGGCCCGAGTTAGATCTGCTGTATGTCTTTCCACCGTGGGCTCTGATCGGCAGAGTAGTTCAACGCATCGAAGCCCACCGCGGACAGGTCTTGTTGGTGGCGCCGGATTGGCCCCGTCGACCTTGGTACGTGGATCTAGTGCGGTTGCTCGACGGCGTGCCTTGGCGGCTTCCTCCCTTAGTGGATCTCCTGGTGCAGGGGCCTCTGCGCATGCCTCAGGTGGATCGGTTCTCTCTTACGGTGTGGCCATTGAAAGGGCTCGGTTGAAGAGGAAAGGGTACTCCCCAGCAGTTATTTCCACACTGCTGCGGGTGCGGAAGCATTCTACATCCCTTACTTATGTTCGGATTTGGCGAATCTTTGAGGATTGGTGTTCTCGGCATGCCGTCCGGGCCGCAACTTCTTCAATAGCGGTCATTCTTAATTTTTTGCAGGACGGTTTTGACAAGGGCCTGGCCGCAAGCTCTTTGAAGGTTCAGATTGCCGCTCTTGCGTGCTATCGGGGAAAGATTCACAACGTTCCTCTTTCTTCGCATGTGGACGTTCGGCGATTTCTCAAGGCTGTCTTCCGGTTACATCCCTCTTGCAGGGCTGTCTTACCGCCCTGGGATTTGAACTTGGTGCTACAGGCTTTGTCTCGGGAGCCTTTTGAACCTCTCTGCCGTGCCTCCATTACGGATTTGACATTGAAGGCGGTTTTTCTCGTTGCCATCTGCTCGGCGTGTCGTATCTCCAAACTTCAGGCGCTTTCTTGTAGACCTCCCTTTTTATCCTTTCTTAGCGGTAGGGTAATTTTGCGGACAGTTCCTTCCTTTTTGCCTAAAGTGGTGTCTCCTTTCCACGTGAATCAGTCCGTGGTTTTGCCGGTTTTGTCTCCAGGGTTGTCTACGGAGTCCGACTCCGTCCTCCATAAACTTGATGTGCGACGGACTTTACGTCAGTATCTCAAGGTATCCGCGCCTTTTCGGAAGTCAGATCGTTTGTTCGTGCTGTTTGGAGGGCCGCGAAAAGGGGAGGCGGCGGCTAAGGCCTCCATTTCTCGATGGCTTAAAGAAGCAATCGTGTCGGCTTATCTTTTGCAGGGGAAGGCTGTTCCCTTGGGGTTGCGAGCTCATTCCACTAGGGCGCAAGCTACGTCGTGGGCGGAGCATAGTCTGGTTCCGCCGCTAGAGATTTGCAAGGCGGCGACGTGGTCTTCTCTCCATGCCTTTAGTAAACATTACCGTTTGGATGTGACGGCGGCTCGGGATACAAGTTTTGGGTCGGCGGTCTTGCGCGCCGTGTGCTAAGATCCCCCCCATTGTTAACTGCTCTGGTACATCCCGGATGTGGAGGACTAAACTGGACACCCACTCAGGAAATGGAAATTACACTTACCTGGTAATTGAAGTTCCTGGAGGGTCCAGTTTAGTCCTCCTTCCCACCCGGAGTTGCTCTATTTACTGAGTCTGGGCGGCGCGCTTTGCCCCTGTTATTCTACTGTCGGTTCCCTTAAAGAGTACTAAAAAAAAAAAAAAAAAAGGAAGGGGCCATCTTCCTTGGGATAGTATCTCATGGATTTTCGTTCTTTCCGGTTTGTTCTCGGTCTTGTTTCTCCTCAGGCTCCAGTACTGACGGTTGGTGTTAGGGACCGGGAACTGAAGCAAGGTGCAGAGTTTCAGCCCTCTCGTTTGGGGAGGGGGTCCTGCAACTCATTTATGGGTACTTTTTTGGTTTTCTATCCTTTTTTAATCTGTTCTTTCTTCAGTCTGCTTTGTTACTAGTTCACTGGAGGGCTGATGGGAGTTCCAGCAGCAAGCAGGCTACAGTACTAAAGAGTTGATTGGTCCAGTCTCCTTGCTGCAGGAGGAGGTGCACTACCCGGATGTGGAGGACTAAACTGGACCCTCCAGGAACTTTAATTACCAGGTAAGTGTAATTTCCATTTCTCAAGCACATGATGAATGAGTATGAGATTCCATATTTTCTAAAATATGCTCTTCAATAGGCATATAGATTGTATCCACATATTTGGTGACAATCATGTATCCTGTTCAACCCACACCTTGCATGTCTTATGTAGCATATTTATCTGTGTTCTTTCCACTCTGCATTTTGGTTTTACAAATTTAAATTTGTTCATAGTATATTTGTTGTTTATATTCTCATGAGTACTTTTTATTACTTTTGGCTTGTTCTTAAGTAGCCCTTTTATGTGTTCACATTACATGTTTTTAACAATTTATGTATTTTTATGGTTTTAATGAGTTATGATTTCATATTTTCACATTTTTTATATTTTGCATTAAATATTACTTTATTTAGCTGTGTGCCCCCTGAAGAAGGCTACGGCCGAAACGCGTAGGGGTTTTAATAAACCTGTTCCACCTATCCACGACTCTTGTTTCCTGTGTTCTCCCATCAAATACTGAACCATCACTGACACACAGAAACAGCCTTTTTCAAGGGCACGTACATTAATTTGAAGGAAACCTGGCGTGCGTCCATAATATTTTAAAGCATATTTACAATAATATATCATTGGTCAACGATGTACATTACGCGATTTTCACAGAAAATCTTTCAACAGGACAACTATGGCGAACAAACTCAGAAAATAAGGGCCAAACCAATGCTAAAAGTTTACCCTAATAGCCAAATCTATCACTTATCATGAGATACAAAAGAAAAAGCCACTGGAAGGAAAAAGAAATTAAGATATAAGGTCACGAAGTTGAAAAAACATCAAATTTACAAGCGATTCCAGACTTTTGCACACCACTGTATAGGCTGTTCTGGCCTGAGAAGAAAGCATAGTTACTCACCTGTAACAGGTAATCTCCGGGAACAGCAGGAATTTAGTCCTCACATATGGGTACCGTCGGTACCGACGGAGCCTGCGCGGGAACGCTCCCCAGCGTCCAATCAGAAAGCTTTTGGGAGCATCCCACAGCGCCTGCGTGCTGCCTTCTCGCCTTTCCCAACTGACTCTCTCCAGTTGAGTTTTAAAGCTGAGACGAAGAGAGAGAGAGGGAAAGGAAAGAGAGAGATAGAGATGCAACTCCCAGTGGGGGTGGGTGGGTTGTGAGGACTAAATTCCTGCTGTTCCCGGAGATCACCTGTTACAGGTGAGTAACTATGCTATCTCCAGGAACAAGCAGGAATCTAGTCATCACATATGGAGACTCCCTAGCTTTGGGCGCCAGGGAGAGACCCCAGAAGTTGTGTGTCCCTGAGAAGGGCTTCACTTCCCCCCATGGATCTCTGGCTTCCTGTCAGGGATGGTGGGTAGGAGTTAAGTATGGAACAGGTGTTTGAGAACAGCCTGACCAAACAAGGCATCCTGGCGGGAGTCCTTGTCCAAGCAGTAATGGGCTGTGAAGGTATGAACCGAGGCCCAAGTGGCTGCTCGGCAGATGTCATCAATAGAGACAGAGTTCAGATGAGCCATTGAGGCTGCCATGGCTCTCACATTGTGAGCTGTGACATGGCCCTCCAGAGAAAGGTTCTTACTCTGTTAGGCGAAAGAAATACACTGAGCAATCCAGTTAGATAGTGTTCTCTTGGAGACTGGCAGTCCCAAATGAGAAGGGTCAAAGGCAACAAAGAGCTGAGAGAACTTTCTATGTTGCTGTGTCCTCTGTAAGTAAAAAGCCAGAGCTCTTTTACAGTCCAGGGTATGAAGATTCCTCTCTGCACTTGACCTCCTGGTTGAGGTGAAAAGGCGAGACCACCTTAGGCATAAAGTGTGGATGAGTCCTAAGGACTACCTTGTCATGATGAAACCTTGTATATGTTTGTTTATGTTTATCGAATTTGATATACCGCTGAGACCCTAAGGCATAGAGCGGTTTACAATAATACATCATTTAAGGAAAGAAGAAAGGAACGCCATTTATATGATAGGACAGGGTAGAGGAGAGAGATAGTCAAATAGGCAAGAGGAAGTGAAGGACATAGAACAGCAAATTACCCCGATACATAGGTAGTATATCAAACATCATCAGGGACTCCAGATGCAGATGCCACGGACCAGCGCCTAAGGGCCACGCCAAAGGGCCCTCTGGCGAGGCCCTCAGGCACGGGCCCGCCTCAGCAACGGCGGTTCTAAAGCCGTTGGGCCCCGATGGAGGTAGGCGGGCTCAGGGAGGAAGGGGGAGCTCCTGCTCACCCCCCGGCACAAGCGCTGTTCTTCCAGGCACCTCAGCAACGGCGGTTTTAAAGCC
This sequence comes from Ichthyophis bannanicus, assembly GCA_033557465.1. Lineage (NCBI taxonomy): Eukaryota > Metazoa > Chordata > Amphibia > Gymnophiona > Ichthyophiidae > Ichthyophis > Ichthyophis bannanicus. The sequence goes on along the minus strand of CM066032.1, from coordinate 1,128,516,750 downwards.
GTTGGGCCCCAATGGAGGTAGGCGGGCTCAGGGAGGAAGGGGGAGCTCCTGCTCACACCCCCGGCACAAGCGCTGTTCTTCCAGGCGCCTCAGCAACGGCGGTTTTAAAGCCGTTGGGCCCCGATGGAGGTAGGCGGGCTCAGGGAGGAAGGGGGAGCTCCTGCTCACACCCCCGGCACAAGCGCTGTTCTTCCAGGCGCCTCAGCAACGACGGTTTTAAAGCCGTTGGGCCCCGATGGAGGTAGGCGGGCTCAGGGAGGAAGGGGGAGCTCCTGCTCACACCCCCGGCACAAGCGCTGTTCTTCCAGGCGCCTCAGCAACAGCGGTTTTAAAGGTGGATAAGGTGGATTAGCTACTAGTGCTTGCAGTTCACTAATGTGGCGTGCTGATGTGATTGCAATGAGAAAGATAACCTTCCAAGAGAGAAATTTCAAGGAGGTGGTAGCTAAGGGTTCGAAAGGTGGCTTCATGAGCTGCCCAAGAACCAGATTCAAGTCCCATGCCACTGGAGGTGGTCTAATGGGAAGCTTAGTTAGGAGGCCTCTCATGAATCTTGCTATAAGAGGATGAGAGGAAATAGGTTTTCCATTGAGAGGTTTAAGGGAAGCTGCAATAGCACTCAAATGGACTCTTACTGAATTTGTCTTAAGGCCTGCATTAGACAAGTGGAGGAGATACTCATTTAAAGATTCTAGAGGTATGGCAAGGGGGTTAAGACCCTTTTCTGAACACCAAACAGTGAACCTTTTCCACTTGAAAGCATAAGATCGTCTAGTGGAAGGTTTTCTAGAAGCATAAAGAACATCTTTCACTTGCTGAGAAAGATGAAGATCTTGGAGATCTAGGCCTTCAGCAACCAAGCTCTGAGATGCAGGGACTGGGGATTGGGATGCCATAACATTCCGTTCTCCTGAAATAGGAGATCTGGAGCAGACCGTAACTGCAGGGAGGGAGCTTGAGAGAGATGTAGAAACAGAGGGTACCACACTGGGTGGAAAGGCATACAGGAAGTCTTGACCCCAGTGAAGGAGGAAAGCATCCTTTGCCTGAGCTCCCTGAGCCGGAGTTCTGGAACACAACTGGGGAAGTTTGGCATTCCACGGACTTGCAAAGCGGTCTATGTTCGGGGTTCCCCAAAGTTGAAAAATTTGGCCACCTGGTCTGCATGCAGAGACCACTCGTGTGGAAGGACAAGTCGACTGAGTCTGTCTGCCCAAGAGTTTTGAACGCCTGGAAGATACACTGCCAGAAGATGAATGTGATGCTCTCTGGCGAGGGCCCACAGTCGCAGAGCTTCGTTGCAAAGCGACAGAGCGCCTGTTCCCCCCTGCTTGTTCACATAGAACATGGCTACTTGATTGTCCGTATGAATAAGGACTGTTTTGTAGCTGAGCAGGGTGTGGAACACTTGCAGAGCAAGGAAGATTGCTCTGAGCTACAAGAGATTGATATGTAGACAACTCCCCTGTGGAGTCCAAGTGCCTTGGGTGGAGAGGTCTTGCAGATGAGCTCCCCAACCCATTGGAGAAGCATCTGTTGTAAGAGTTGCTTGGGGCAGGGGTTGCTGTTGAAAGGGGGACCCCAGCAGCAGGTTTTGAGTGGACTTCCACCACTGGAGAGACAAAATGAGACAACTTGTGTTTGCTATTTTGTCTGACAGGCAACCTGATGCCTGGGTCCATTGGGTGGATAAAGTCCACTGAGCTGCCCTCATGTGAAGGCGAGCATATGGTACCACATGCACGGTGGATGCCATGTGGCCTAGCAACTGCAACATTTCTCGAGCAGTTAAAGGCTTTAGGGCTGCTTGAGAAGCTAACTGCACCAAGCGAAGGCAACGGGCTTGGGGAAGGTATGCCCTTGCCTTTGTGGTATCCGGCAGGGCTGCTATGAACTCTAGAGACTGAGTAGGAGTTAGACTGGATTTTGGGATGTTTATGACCAGCCCTAAATACTGAAGGATACACATTGTGTAAATTAGAGAAGCCCTGGCCTCTGACTGTGTTGGAGCTCGAATGAGCCAGTCGTCCAAGTAAGGGAAGACGAATATTCCCAGAGTGCGTAGAAATGCTGCTACCACAGCCATGCATTTCGTGAACACCCTTGGTGCAGAGGCCAAACCGAAAGGAAGCACCCTGTATTGGTAAAGCTTTCCTTGAAACAGGAACCGAAGAAACCTTCTGTGGGTTGGATGGATGAGAACATGGGTCTATGCATCCTTGAGATCTAGAGAACAAAGCCAATCCTGACTGAAGGTATGGAAGCAGACCTCCGAGAGAGGTCATTTTGAATTTCTCCTTGACAAGGAATTTGTTCAATTATCTGAGATCTAAGATAGGTCTGTATCCCCCTGTTTTCTTTGGGATAACAAAATAAGGGGAATAGAATCCTGTGCCCTGTTGATGAAGAGGCACTTCTTCTATTGCCCCTTGGGCAAGAAGGATGGTAACCTCCTGACCTAACAGGTCGATGAGAGGGGTTGGAGAATTGAACTGCTTCACTATTGTGGGAGGGGGTATGCTTGAAAAATGAAGTTTGTACCCTCTCTTATGATGGAGAGTGTCCAATGCTCTGCTGTTATTTGCCCCCATCTGGGAGCAAAATGGCATAACCTTCCTGGAATGGTGGACGGTTCTGGTCCCTCCAGAGCTAGAAAGGCTAAGTTCTCTAGCTGAAAGTCAAAGGCCCTGGGAGGCTGAGGCTGCTGGGCCGGTTGAGGCCTAGCAGCCTTTGCTTTCTTCTGTTTGGGTGGTTGCTGACGTTTGGTTGAAAACTGACCTGCAGAAGATGCCTGCTTGACCATAAGCAGGATAAAATCTTTTCTTTTTAGAAAAAGGTGTTTTCTTGAACAACTTTTTCCTAACAGGATCAGCAGTAGACTTGGATAGTCTATCCAAAGTGGAATTTTCAGCATCCATTTCATTGGCTTTTTCTTGCCAATCTTTACCAAACAAGTTCTCACCAGTATAGGGGATATTTCCCAATTTATCTTGTACCCAGAGCTCTAAATCAGATGCTTGGAGCCAAGCAATTCTACGTGCACCTATGGCAATAGCCGAGGTTCAGCTTGTACATTCAAAGCAGTCGAAGGCTGCACGGTTGGAGAATTTAGAGACATCTTGGGCATGTTTGAGCCAAGTGAAAAACTCCTGCCTTTTATCATCAGAGATGAAAGGACTTAAAGTCTGTAGGTGATTAGTAACTTCCTTTAGAAACATTCCCATGTAGAGACTATAGGAACTGATTCTTGCAGCAAGCATGGAAGCTTGAAAGACTCTACGTCCAAAAGCATCCAGAGTTCTGCATTCACGTCCTGGAGGATTAGAGGCATGTCTTTTTGCACTTCTAATCCTTCTCATAGCAGATTCCACCACAATAGAGTGGTGAGGAAGCTGAGTTTTATGGAAACCAGGACAAGGAGGGACACGATACATAGTATCTAATCTACGAAAATGAAGAGAGGTGGTAAGAGGTGTTTCCCACATCCTCAACATGAGATCATAGAGAATCTCATGAATGGGTAGGGTAGCTGCCTCCTTAGGAGTTTTAGGATATTGTAAAATATACAGCTCCTTGGCCCTTTGCTCTGTCTCAGGGGCCACAGTGATGGAGAGGCCCCGAGCCACCTCTCGGATGAAGTCTTGGAAAGACATGTCCTCTGGAGGAGACATCCTGCATTTAGGGGAGGAGGACTCCTGTGGAAGCATCATCGCTGCATCGACAGAACTTTCAGAATCCTCAGATTCTTCTGAGGAATCTAAGTATCGCCTGTCGGTGCTCCTGCAGAGCACGATACCCGTACGGAGCAAAATCGGTATCGGGAAGAATCGGTACCGGAGGGCATCGAAGGACAGGGTACCGGCATAGCAGGCAGCGATGTTGATGCTATCGGTACCGTTGCGATGCCTGTACCGGTGGAGTTCTCTGTCGCGGTACCATGGGCGTCGATGCCACAAGGAAAGCCTCTAGACTGCGTTCTATGGACAGAATTCTCTGGTCCATAGACGCTGCCAATGCCTGGAAATCGGTACCGGTGGAAACTGCCAGTACCCCAGAGCATGGCACCAGGAGATCTGTTGAGGCCAAGCCATCAAGAACATCCTGGAACCCCGATGACGGTGCTTTGGAAGCCGAAGCCTCCCGCCGGGGTAATTTTGCCGGTGCAGAATCCTCGAGGGCAACGCCAGAGGCATCTCGATGCTTAGAAGGAGATCTGCCCTTTGAGGACCGGCTAGACTTATGTTTAGTTACCTGAGATCCACGGGAAGAAGAAGCAGCCCTGGAGGACGTCGATGCCACCGAAGCCGCATCAGAGGGAAACAGGGTACTGAGCTTAGTAGCTCGATTCTGTCGACCCCTTTTAGACATCATAGCACAGGACACACAATCTGTGATGGAGTGGTCAGGACCTAAACATTTTAAACACCATTCATGGGTGTCGGTGACGGAAATGGTACCGCCACATTTTGTGCACTTTTTAAAACCTGACGCAGGTTTTCCCATATTAAGGAAATTTTTGAGGCCTAAGGCCCAAAAAAGACAGGTGCACCTGAAGAAAGGAAAAGAATGGATAAATTTTTTTTTTTTTTTTAAAAGAAAAGAAATACCGGTGGTACCGGTAGAACGTCGGGGAAGGCAGACGCAACCACAAAAATAAATAAAGAAATTAAAAAATAAGGAAATTCTTCAGCGGTGACAGGAACATGACCTGTTGGCTCCGCGGAAAAAGAAGAACTGGAGAGAGACAGTTGGGAAAGGCGGGAAGGCAACACACAGGTGCTGTGGGATGCTCCCAAAAGCTTTCTGATTGAACGCTGGGGAGCGTTCCCACGCAGGCTCCATCAGTATCGACGATACCCATATGTGATGACTAGATTCCTGCTTGTTCCTGGAGATTGAGAGTTCCTTGGCTTACTTTGTCAGGAACATCTTCCCCATGGAAATGTTAATTTCTATCTGACATATCTGAGATCTCCAGGAACAAGTAGGAATTTAGTCTTCACATATGGGTATCGTCGGTACCGACGGAGCCTGCGCGGGAATGCTCCCCAGCTTCCAATTAGAAAGCTTTTGGGAGCATCCCACAGCGCCTGGGTGCTGCCTTCCCGCCTTTCCCAACTGCCTCTCCAGTTCTTCGTTTTCTGCGGAGCCAGCAGGTCGTTGTTCCTGGCACCGCAGAAAATTCTTCTTTATTACTTTCGTTTTTTGTGGTCGCGTCTGCCTCCCTTGATGCTTTACCGGTACCGCCGTTTTTTCTTTATTTCTGTTCTTTATAATATATATATAGATATAGATATAGATATATATAGGCCTCGGACCCAAAAGGTTTTCCTACAATGGAGAAACCTGCTTCAGGTTTCAAAAAGTGCACCAAGTGTGGCGGTACCACCTCCGACACCCATGAATGGTGTCTGAAATGTGTAGGTCCTGACCACTCCATCAAGGATTGTATGTCCTGTGCCATGATGTCTAAAAGAGGTCGGCAGAACCGAGCTGCTAAGCTCAGTACCCTGTTTCCCTCTGATGCAGCTTCGGTGGCATCAACGTCTTCCAGGGCTTCCTCTTCCTCCCGTGGATCTCAGGTAACTAAACATAAGTCCAGCCGGTCCTCAAAGTGTAGATCTCCATCCAAGCACCAAGATGCCTCTGGCGTTGCCCTTGAGGATTCTGCACTGGCAAAATTGCCCCGGCGGGAGGCTTCGGCTTCCAAAGCATTATCAAGGCTCCAGGATGTTCTCGAGGCCTCGACCTCAGCAGAACTACTGGTGCCATGCTCTGGGGTACCGGCTGTCTTCTCCACTACCGACATCCAGGCATCGGCAGCGTCGATAGAACAGAGGTTCCTGGCTATTGAATGCAGTCTGGCGGCTCTCCTTGCGGCATCGACACCCTCTGAACAGCGTCAGACAGTTCAGCCGGTACTGGCACCGACTCTGGCACCGGTATCGGTACCGGTACTGATAGCATTGACAGTGTTCGCATTGCCGGCACCCAGTCACCTGATGCCCTCCAGTACCGATACACCAGTACCGATTCCTCCTGGTACCGACTTCTGTCGGTACGGGTATCGGGCTCTACAAGAGCATCCGGACAGAAGGTACTTCGAGTCCTCAGAGGAATCAGAGGATTTTGACAGTTCTGTCGATGCGGGAGCACTTCTTCCAGAGGAGCCCTCCTCCCCTAAACGCAGAATGTCTCCTCCAGAGGATATCTCCTTCCAGGATTTCATCAGGGAGGTGGCTCGGGGTCTCTCCATTACTGTGGCTCCTGAAACAGAGCCCAGAGCAAAGGAGCTGGAAATTTTACAATATCCCAAAGCTCCTAAAGAGGCAGCTACTTTGCCCATCCATGAGATCTTGCATGATCTCATGCTCAGAATGTCAGAGACCCCTCTTACCACCTCTCCTCGTTCTCGCAGACTTGACACTATGTATCGAGTCCCTCCTTGTCCTGGTTTCCAAAAAACTCAGCTCCCCCACCACTCTATTGTAGTGGAGTCAGCTATGTGAAGGATCAGGCATTCAAAGAGGCATGCCTCTAATCCTCCAGGAAGTGAGTGCAGAACTTTGGATGCTTTTGGATGTCGTACCTTCCAAGCTTCCATGCTTTCTGCAAGGATCAGTTCCTATATTTTATATATTGGAATGTTCCTAAAGGAAATCACAGGAGATTTAGAGGTTTTGAGTCCTCTTCTTCCTGAGGAATGGAGACAGGATTTTCTCACATTGGTCAAACATGTCCAGGATGTTTCCAAATTTGTCAACTCTGCAGCTTTTGACTGTTTTGAGTGTATATGCAGTACCTCTGCCATTGCCATAGGTGCACATAGAATTGCCTGGCTCCAGGCATCTGATTTGGAGCTCTGGGTACAAGACAAATTGGGCAATATTCCTTGTACTGGTGAGAACCTGATTGGCAGGGAAAGGCCAATGAGTTGGATGCTGACAACTCCACCTTGGACAGATTATCCAAAGGCACAGCTGATCCTGCAAGAAAGAAATCTTTCAAAAAACCATTCTTTTCTAAAAAGAAAAGGTTTTACACTGCTTATTCCCAGCAGGGACGCTCTGCAGGTCAACCTCTCCGGAAGGGTCAGCAACCATCCAAGCAAAGAAAAGCAAAGACTGCTAAGCCTCAACCGCCTCAGCAGTCTCAGCCTCCACAAGGCCTTTGACTTGCATCTAGAGAACTTAGCCTTCCTGGCTCTAGATGGACCAGAGCCTTCCACCATTCCAGGAAGGTTATGTCACTTTGTCCCAAGATGGGGGCAAATAACAGCAGAACATTGGACACTCTCCCTCATAAAAGAGGGGTACAAGCTTCATTTCTTGAGCATGCCCCCTCCCACAACAGCAAAACAATTCAATTCTCAGACCTCTCTCATCAACCTGTTAGATCAAGAGGTCACCATACTTCTTGCCCAGGGGGCAATAGAAGAAGTACCCATTCATCAACAGGGTACAGGGTTTTACTCCCCCTATTTCCTAATCCCAAAGAAAACAGGGGGATACAGACCTATTTTGGACCTCAGAGAATTGAACAAATTCCTGTTCAAAGAGAAATTCAAGATGATTTCTCTAGGAACTCTGCTGCGATACCTTCAGAATCAGGATTGGCTTTGTTCTCTAGATATCAAGGATGCGTACACCCATGTTCTCATCCATCCTTCTCACAGAAAGTTCCTTCGGTTCCTTTTTCAAGGAAAGCACTACCAATACAGGGTGCTTCCCTTTGGCCTGGCCTCAGCTCCAAGAGTGTTCACGAAATGCATGGCTGTGGTAGCAGCATTTCTCCGCACTCTAGGCATATTCATCTTCCCCTACTTAGACTGGCTCATTCGAGCCCCATCAGAGCAAGAAGCCAGAGCTTCTCTATCTTGCACAATGCGTATCCTTCAGTATTTGGGTCTAGTCATAAACATCCCAAAATCCAGTTGCCCACTCAGTCTCTAGAATTCATAGGAGCTTTGCTGGATACCAAAAAGGCAAGGGCCTATCTCCCCCAGGCCTGTTGCTTTCGCATGGTGCAATTAGCTTCTCAAGCAGTGCTAAAACCTCTTCTCACTGCCCGAGAAATGCTACAACTACTAGGCCACATGGCATCCACAGTGCATGTGGTTCCTTAAGCTCGCCTCAATATGAGAGCAGCCCTGTGGACTTTATCAACCCAATGGACCCAGGCATCAGGGTGCCTGTCAGACAAAATAGCAAACACAAGTTGCCTTATTTTGTCCCTCCAATGGTGACAGTCCACTCAAAACCTGTTGCTGGGGTCTCCATTTCAATAACCTTCACCCCAGGCAACTTCACCAATGGGTTGGGGAGCTCATCTACAAGATCTCTCCACCCAAGGCACCTGGACTCCACAGGAGACTCATCTACATATCAATCTCTTAGAGCTCAAGTCAATCTTCCTTGCTCTTCAAATGTTTCACACCCTGCTCATCTACAAGACAGTCCTCATTCATACAGACAATCAAGTAGCCATGTTCTTCGTGAACAAGCAGGGGGGAACAGGCTCTCTGTCGCTTTGCAACAAAGCTTTGCAACTATGGACCCTCGCCAGAGAGCATCAGATTCATCTCCTGGCAGTGTATCTTCGAGGCATACAAAACTCTTGGGCAGACAGACTCAGCCGTTTTCTGCTTCCACACGAATGGTCTCTACATGCAGATCAGGTGGCCAAGATTTTTCAAATTTGGGGAACCCCGGACATAGACCTCTTTGCAAGTCCGTTGAATGCCAAACCTCCCCAGTTCTGTTCCAGAGTTCAGGCTCAGGGACTTCAGGCCAGGGATGCTTTCCTCCTTCAGTGGGGTCAAGACTTCCTTTATGCCTTTCCACCCATTCCCCTAATTCCCAAAACCCTGTTCAAGCTGCAGAGAGACAGAGGGCGTATGATTCTCATAGCTCCACATTGGCCACAGCAAGTGTGGTACTCTCGGCTTCTACATCTCTCTCAAGCCCCATCCCTGGAGTTAGGGTCTGCTCCAGATCTCCTGTCTCAGGAGGACGGAATGTTATGGCATCCCAATCCTCAGTCTCTGCATCTCAGAGCTTGGTTGCTGAAGGCCTAGATCTCCATGATCTTAACCTCCCTCAGCAAGTAAAGGATATCCTTTATGCTTCCAGGAAGCCTTCCACAAGACACTCTTATGCTTTTAAGTGGAAGAGGTTTACCATATTGTGTTCACAAAAGGGTCTTAACCCCCTTGCGATACGTCTGGAATCATTACTGGAATATCTCCTTCATTTATCCAATGCAGGACTTAAAACTAACTCAGTAAGAGTCCTTTTGAGTGCTATTGCAGCTTCTCACAAGACTCTAAATGGACAACCTATCTCCTCCTATCCTCTTATAGCAAGATTTTTGAGAGGCCGCCTTCTAACTAAGCCTCCCATTAGGCCACCACCGGTTGCATGGGACTTAAACCTGGTTCTTGGTCAGCTCATGAAGCCACCTTTCGAACCCTTAGCTACTACATCTTTGAAATTCCTTTCTTGGAAAGTTATTTTTCTCATTGCAATCACATCAGCATGCTGCATCAGTGAGGTGCAAGCACTAGTAGCTGATCCACCTTATACATGACAAGGTAGTCCTTAGGACTCATCCGTACTTTATGCAAAAGGTGGTCTCGCCTTTTCGTCTTAATCAAGCAGTCTACCTGCCTGTGTTCTTTCCAAGACCTCATGCATCAAATGCAGAAAAGGAACCTTCATACTTTGGACTGTAAAAGAGCTTTAGCTTTTTACTTGCAAAGAACACAGCAACATAGAAAGTCCTCTCAACTCTTTGTTGCTTTTGATCCTTCTCATCTGGAACTTCCAGTCTCCAAGAGAACACTGTCCAACTGGATTGCACAGTGTATTTCCTTTGCCTATCAGAGTAAGAACCTTCCTCTGGAGGTCCATGTCACAGCTCACAATGTGAGAGCCATGGCAGCTTCAATGGCCCATCTACACTCTGCGTCTATTGACGACATCTGTCAAGCAGCCACTTAGGCCTCGGTTCATACCTTCACAGCCCATTACTGCTTGGACAAGGACTCCCGCCGGGATGCCTTGTTTGGTCAGGCTGTTCTCCAACACCTGTTCCATACCTAATCAGCTCCTACCCACCATCCCTAGTTGGATGCCAGAGATCCATGGGGGGAAGTGGAGCCCTTTCACAAGGGCACACAACTTCTGGGGTCTCTCCCTGGCATCTAAAGCTAGGGAGTCCCCATATGTGAAGACTACATTCCTGCTTGTTCCTGGAGATAGGATAGTTACTCACCTGTAACAGGTGATCTCCGGGAACAGCAGGAATTTAGTCTTCACAACCCACCCACCTACCCTAGGAGTTGTATCTCTCTATCTATCTCTTTCCCTTTCCCTCTCTCTCTCTTTGTCTCATCTTTAAAACTCAACTGGAGAGAGGCAGTTGGGGAAGGCGGGAAGGCAGCACGCAGGCGCTGTGGAATGCTCCCAAAAGCTTTCTAATTGGACGCTGGGGAGTGTTCCCGCGCAGGCGCCGTTGGTACCGACGATGCCCATATGTGAAGACTAAATTCCTGCTGTTCCCAGAGATCACCTTTTACAGGTGTGTAATTATGCTTTATGACTTCATGGGGGCTAAGACTTTGTTCTTCTTGCAGCAGGCTCATGTAGGATCTAAGATCTTGGGCAGGAACACCTTTGTGTCAGATGGCATGGAGGGTTGGTTGGGCATATCATCTGCTCAACAGCCTGAGTGTAAGTGCTGGTTCTCAACTTGGTGGTCTGCTTGACAAGCATGTATTTCTCGTTAGTTTGTCCTGATTCCTGTTGGTGGTACCTGACCCATGTTGAGCCACTTGGCTCTAGTTGGGGTACCTCTAGAGTAGGTGCGAGTTTGTCCCCTCCTGAATTAAGACATCTCCCTGATGGGCTCAAGCTAGATGGCTCTGTTTAAATTTGAGCAAAGTCCCCCCCCCCCCTCCCCCATTTGCCACGAGAAGGGTTACTAGGCTGGTGCAGGAGCTGGTTCGCACCAGTTCGTCTGCCTTCTATTTCTCTCTGAGAGATCTATGCATAAGTTTCAACTAGCCAAAGCATCCTCAAGATCTTATTTTGTTCTCCACGCTGGGTTGCTAGCTTGTTCAGTGTTAATGGTTCCTCCAACAAGTCTGCTGTCATGCCTTTGTGCTAAACCATGATATCATGGTGACGTTCTATCCAATGGAAGTCTCCAATTGGCGCAGAGGGGGAGCTCAGCAGCTCTTGCTGAATCCCTGGGTTTACAAGCTTTTGCAGCTCTTTCAGGCTGAGGGGATAGGGGGACCGGGGGAGACTATTTCCTTTGGGATCTTTTCTAGTTTTTGATTCCCTGGCCAGATCTTCTACCTGGTCTTTAGACATTTTTTTCATTGGCAGTACTCTAGTGGGGGTGTTGGGCTCTGGTGGATAGCCATCCTTTGTCATCTGCAGTGGAATATTGTAAGACTCATGAGTTACTCTTCAGAGTGCATGCCTATTGTAGACACATTTCTGTCTTGGTAGGCCTTACAGTTGCCTTTAATGGTTGGTACTGTATATCCTTCTGCTAGAAGGGTCAGTGAGTTCAGGTATCCACAGAGTTTCATAGCATCAGGGCATATTGCCCCAGTTTGATCAAACCTGTTTTAGGTTCTTGCGAATCTCTCCTTCCCAGACCTCTCCTGGCTTCCTTCTCAATGTTCTGCAGACCAGGTTGTCATGGCACTTGTGCCTGACTGGGGTCCTGCAAGGTTTTTTCTTTAGTGACATGCAAACCATAACTACTCCTTCCTCTGATTCAGTGGCTTTTGTTAACCATTGCTTGACATGAATGTACATTTCCAAAAGCAAATACTTATTGAATTTGAAATTTCCAAAACCTCCATGAGGTTTTAGGCTTCCCCTTGTGCTATGCAGGGTCTCAGATACCTGTCAGTCACAGGGTAATTAATTTGTGTGTTTGGCTATTTAAGGACCAGTCGGCTAGGGAAGGCCCTCAACATATGGAACCCCTGTACTGCCATTTATTCTGATCAGAATTTCTTATTTATTCCTTGGCTTTGGAGGGATAAGGAAGCCCAAATCTCTGAAGAAGGTGGTCTTGTGGCTTTAGACTTCGGAGCACAAATCTTCAGGCTCAATGATTCTTCTCCTATCCAGGGGTTATGTTGAGCCTATGATCCACTGTGAGCTGTGACCTGGCTGCCTTTCCACTGCAGTTATGCAAGTATTCAGGCAGTTTTTCAGGTGTTCTTAGGGAGTTCTCTGTTAGCCTTCTCAAGTTGATCTAATTTGAAAGACACTCTTCTGCCTTAACTAGTTGGCACGTCTCTACCTGGTAATGTATGTTTAGATAAAGCTGTCAGGGAACTAGAATGCCCTTGGTGACTTCCTTTCAGAGGGCTTTGTGGGATATTAACATGAATATAGCATTCATAAGATTTATATTTGTTCTGTCTCCATCTGCTGGTTGGCGAGTATAACAGATTCGTTCTGGATTGGTCTGATGGACTCAAGGAAAGAAACATAGTAGGTAAGACCAAATTTTCCCTTGTGCTGCAATTGTAAATGCCTTCTAGAAATTTTCAGAGGGACGTAAGCTGTACGTACAACATTGGCTTATTTGCTGAGTCAGATCCTGTTGAGCTTTTCCTGACACTGTTTTGATTTACTGATCTGCTGCTGAACCACAGTGGTACACGTCAGCACATTTATCAGAATAGTTAAAACACACAAGACAGCTAAGTAAGCTGCAAATAATACTGAAGTAGGTATTTTTATATATTTTTAGTTAACCCAGCTGGTCTTTTAAATGCCCTTCACTTTCAAATGGGCTCCCCCTTTGCCTTTAAAAGGATAGAGGAAGGGAGTAGGAAAGATGGAGCTAATATTTTATCTTACAATAGAAAAAACCTAAGTGCAAGTGTTCATTTTTGTTACTTGTCCTGAGGCAGGTTCACTAAATGGGTTAGTTTTGTGTATGCTGTGACAGTAATAAATGTAACTCCTAAGTCGGCGTATGTTAACTCTCTCGGGGTGCGGGGTCATTTTGCTAAGTTAACACATGCAGACACTGTTAATGCATGTATCTCCAGGAACAAGCAGGAATGTACTCTTCACATATGGGTATCGTTGGTACCGACAGAGCCTGCGCGGGAACGCTCCCCAGCGTCCAATTAGAAAGCTTTTGGGAGCATCCCACAGCGCTTGGGTGCTGCCTTCCTGCCTTTCCCAACTGCCTCTCTCCAGTTCTTCGTTTTCCGCGGAGCCAGCAGGTAGTCGTTCCTGTCACTGCAGAAAATTTTTTCCTTCTTTCTTTTTGTGGTCGCGTCTGCCTTCCTCAATGCTATACCGGTACCGCCGGTGGTTCTTTCTTTTAAAAAAAGAAAATATATATATACTATAGTTTTTTTCCAAACTTCACTCCAGGTGCATGCGCCATTTTGGGCCTTAGGCCCAAAATTTCCTCCACTATGGGAAAAACCCGCTTTGGGTTTTAAAAAGTGCACCAAGTGTGGCGGTACCATCTCCGTCACCGTCACCGACGCCAGTGAGTGGTGTCTTAAATGTTTAGGTCCTGTCCACTCCATTTCGGAGTGTATGGCTTGTGCCATGATGTCCAAGAGGGGTTGACAGAACCGAGCTGCTAAGCTCAGCAGCCTTTTTCCCTCCAATGCAGCCTCTGTGGCATCAACATCTTCCTCCCATGGATCTCAGGTAACTAAACATAAGTCTAGCCGGTCCTCAAAGGGTAGATCTCCTTCCAAGCATCGAGATGCCTCTGACGTTGCCCTTGAGGGTTCTGCACCGGTAAAATTGCCCCGGCGGGAGGCTTCGGCTTCCAAAGCATTATCGGGGCTCCAGGATGTTCTCGAGGCCTCGACCTCGGCAGAACTAGTGGTGCCATGCTCTGGGGTACCGGCTGCGTTTTCCGGTACCAATACCCAGGCATCGGCAGCGTCGATAGACCAGAGGTTCCTGGCTATTCAACGCAGTCTGGCGGCTCTCCTTGCAGCATCGACACCCTCGGAACTGCGTCAGACAGCTCAACCGGTACCGGCACCGACTCCGGCACTGGTACTGACAGCATCGACATCGGTGTCTGCTTTTCCGGCACCCAGTCTTGCTATGCCTTCCGGTACTGATACACCGGTACCGATCCCCCCCCTGGTACCGACTTCGGTCGGTACGGTATCGGGCTCTACAAGAGCATCCGGACAGAAGGTACTTTGAATCTTCAGAAGAATCTGAGGATTCTGATAGCTCTGTCGGAACCGGAGTACTTCTCCCAGAGGAGCCTTCCTCTCCTAAACGCAGGATGTCTCCTCCAGAGGATATCTCCTTTCAGGATTTTATCAGGGAGGTGTCTCGACATCTGCCCATTACTGTGACTCCTGAAACAGAGCCCAGGGCAAAGGAGTTGGAGATTTTACAATATCCCAAGGCTCCTAAGGAGGCAGCTACCTCGCCTATCCATGAGTTCTTACATAATCTCATGTTGAGAATGTGGGAGACACCTCTTACCACCTCTCCTCACTCTCGCAGACTGGATACCATGTATCGAGTCCCTCCTTGTCCTGGTTTCCAGAAAACTCAGCTTCTTCACCACTCTATTGTAGTGGAATCAGCTATGAGAAGAATCAGGATTGCAAAGAGGCATTCCTCTAATGCTCCAGGACGTGAGTGTAGAACTTTGGATGCCTTTGGATGTCATACTTTCCAGGCTTCCATGCTTTCTGCCAGGATCAGTTCCTATATTTTATATATGGGAATGTTCCTTAAAGAAGTCACAGGAGACTTGGAGATTTTAAGCCCTCTCCTTCCTGATGACAAGAGGCAGAATTTTCTCACACTGGTTAAACATGACCAGGATGTTTCTAAGTTGGTCAATCGTGCAGTTTTTGACTGTTTTGAGTGCATAAGCAGAACCTCTGCCATTGCCATAGGTGCACGTAGAATTGCCTGGCTCCAGGCATCCGATTTGGAGCTCTGGGTGCAGGACAAACTGGGCAATATCCCTTGTACAGGTGAGAATCTATTTGGCAAAAACTGGCAAGAGAAAGCCAGTGAGTTGGATGCTGACAACTCCTTTTTGGATAGGTTATTCAAAGCCACAGCTGATCCTGCAAGAAAGAAATCTTTCAAGAAACCATTCTTCTCAGAAAAGAAGAGGTTTTATCCCTCTTATTCCCAGCAGGGATGTTCTGCAGGTCAGCCTACCCGAAAGAGTCAGCAACCACCTAAACAAAGGAAAGCAAATACTGCTAAGCCTCGACCGTCTCAGCAGTCTCCGCCTCCACAAGGCCTTTGACTTTCATCTAGAGAACTTAGCCTTCCTGGCCCTCAATGGACCAGAGCCTTCCACCATTCCAGGAAGGTTGTGTCACTTTGCCCCCAGATGGGGGCAGATAACAGCAGAACATTGGACACTCTCCATTATAAAAGAGGGGTACAAGCTTCACTTTCTGTACATGCCCCCTCACACAATGGTAAGACAGTTAAATTCTCAGACCTCTCTCGTCAACCTGTTAGATCAAGAGGTCACTATGCTTTTTGCCCAAGGGGCAATAGAGGAAGTACACATTCATCAACAGGGTACAGGGTTTTACTCCCCCCTATTTCCTTATCCCAAAGAAAACAGGGGGTCACAGACCTATTTTAGACCTCAGAATTGAACAAATTCCTGTTCAAAGAGAAATTCAAGATGGTTTCTCTGGGAACTCTGCTGCCATACCTTCAGAGTCAGGATTGACTTTGTTCTCTAGATCTCAAGGATGCGTACACTCATGTTCTCATCCATCCAACTCACAGAACGTTCCTTTGGTTCTTTTTTCAAGGAAAGCACTACCAATACAGGGTGCTTCCTTTCGGCCTGGCCTCAGCACCAAGTGTGGTTACGAAGTGCATGGCTGTGGTAACAGCATTTCTCCGCACTCTAGGAATATTCGTCTTCCCCTACTTAGACGACTGGCTCATTCGAGCCCCATCAGAGTCAGAGGCCAGGATTTCTCTATCTTGCACAATGCATATCCTCCAGTATTTGGGTCTGGTCATAAACATCCCAAAATCCAGTCTAACTCCCACTCGGTCTCTAGATTTCATAGGAGCTTTGCTGGATACCAGAAAAGCAAGGGCCTATCTTCCTCAGACCCGTTGCCTTCGCATGGTGCAGTTAGCTTCTCAAGCAGTGCTAAAGCCTCATCTTACGCCTGAGAAATGTTACAACTACTAGGCCACATGGCATCTACAGTGCATGTGGTTCCTTATGCTCTCCTCCATATATGAGCAGCCCAGTGGACTTTATCCACTCAGTGGACCCAGGCATCAGGGTGCCTGGCAGACAAAATACCAAACACAAATCGCCTTATTTTGTCTCTCCAATGGTGGCAGTCCACTCAGAAACCTGTTGCTGGGGTCCTCATTTCAACAACCTTTACCCCAGGCAACTCTCACAACAGATGCTTCACCAATTGTTTGGGGAGCTCATCTGCAAGACCTCTCCACCCAAGGCACTTGGACTCCACAGGAGACTCATCTACATATCAGTCTCTTAGAACTCAGAGCAATCTTCCTAGCTCTTCGAGTGTTCCACACCCTGCTCAGCTACAAGACAGTCCTCATTCATACGGACAATCAAGTAGCCATGTTCTACGTGAACAGGCAGGGGGAACAGGCTCTGTCACTTCGCGACTATGGGCCCTCGCCAGAGAGCATCAGATTCATCTCCTGGCAGTGTATCTTTGAGGCATACAAAACTCTTGGGCAGACAGACTCAGTCGAGTTCTGCTTCCACACGAATGGACATGCAGACCAGGTGGCCAAGATTTTTCAAATTTGGGAAACCCCGGACATAGACCTCTTTGCAAATCCGTTGAATGCCAAACTTCCCCAGTTCTGTTCCAGAATGCCGTCTCAGGGCTCTCAGGCCAGGGATGCTTTCCTCCTTCACTGGAGTCAAGACTTCCTTTATGCCTTTCCACCCATTCCCCTAATTCCCAAAACCCTGTTTAAGCTTCAGAGAGACAGAGGCCGTATAATTCTTATAGCTCCACATTGACCATGGCAAGTGTGGTACCCTCTGCTTCTACATCTCTCTCAAGCTCACTCTCTGGAGTAAGGGTCTGCTCCAGATCTCCTGTCTCAGGAGGACGGAATGTTATGGCATCCCAATCCCCAGTCTCTGCATTTCAGGGCTTGGTTGCTGAAGGCCTAGATCTCCATGATCTTAACCTCCCTCAGCAAGTAAAGGATATCCCTTATGCTTCCAGGAAGCCTTCTACAAGACGCTCTTATGCTTTTAAGTGGAAGAGGTTTACCATATGGTGTTCATGGAAGGGTCTTAACCCCCTTGCGATACGTCTGGAATCATTACTGTAGTATCTACTTCATTTATCCAATGCAGGACTTAAAACTAACTCAGTAAGAGTCCATTTGAGTACTATTGCAGCTTCTTTCAAGCCTCTAAATGGACAACCTATTTCCTCCCATCCTCTTATAGCAAGATTTATGAGAGGCCTTCTAACTAAGCCTCTCATTAGGCCACCACCGGTGGCATGGGACTTAAACCTGTTTTTTGGTCAGCTTATGAAGAAGCCACCTTTCGAACCCTTAGCTGCTACCTCATTGAAATTCCTTTCTTGGAAGGTTATCTTTCTCATTGCAATCACATCAGCACGCCGCATCAGTGAGTTGCAGGCACTAGTAGCTGATCCACCTTATACAAGGTTCCATCATGACAAGGTAGTCCTTAGGACTCATCCACACTTTATGCCAAAGATGGTCTCGCCTTTTCATCTAAATCAAGCGGTCTACCTTCCTGTATTTTTTCCAAGGTCTCATGCATCTAATGCAGAAAGGAATCTTCATACTTTGGACTGTAAAAGAGCTTTAGCATTTTACTTGCAAATAACACAGCAACATAGAAAGTCCTCTCAACTCTTTGTTGCTTTTGATCCTTCTCATTTGGGACTTCCAGTCTCCAAGAGAACACTGTCCAACTGGATTGCTCAGTGTATTTCCTTTGCCTATCCGAGTAAGAATCTTCCTCTGGAGGGCCATGTCACGGCTCACAATGTGAGAGCCATGGCAGCTTCAATGGCTCATCTGCACTCTGTGTCTATCGACGACATCTGTCGAGCAGCCACTTGGGCCTCGGTTCATACCTTCACAGCCCATTACTGCTTGGACAAGGACTCCCGCCGGGATGCCCTATTTGGTCAGGCTGTTCTTCAACACCTGTTCCATACCTAATCAACTCCTACCCACCATCCCTGGTTGGATGCCAGAGATCCATGGGGGAAGTGGAGCCCTTTCACAGGGACACACAACTTCTGGGGTCTCTCCCTTGCATCTAATGCTAGGGAGTCCCCATATGTGAAGACTTCATTCCTGCTTGTTCCTGGAGATATCGCTTCTCACCTGTAACAGGTGATCTCCGGGAACAGCAGGAATTTAGTCTTCACAACCCACCCACCTTCCCTAGGAGTTGTATCTCTCTATCTCTTCTTTCCCTCTCTCTCTCTTTGTCTCAGCTTTAAACTCAACTGGAGAGAGTCAGTTGGGAAAGGCGGGAAGGCAGCACGCAGGCGCTGTGGGATGCTCCCAAAAGCTTTCTAATTTGACGCTGGGGAGCGTTCCCGTGCAGGCTCCGTTGGTACCCATATGTGAAGACTAAATTCCTGCTGTTCACGGAGATCACCTGTTAGAGGTGAGTAACTCTGTTTTACTGTACAGCCCAGTTTTATTTAGTGAGCTGTGTAGCAAATATGTGATAAAGTGCATTGTTAGTTGATGGCCCTGTTTGTTTCTGCAACCTAAAAGCCTAGCAAAAGCTTTCATAGACCTAAAATGGGAGAAAAACTATTGAAAAACTTCAGCAGCATTAAGTGCTTCATATAGATGTTTTAGTTAATTCTGGAAAGTCCTTTTTCCTATTTAGTTGTCATTTTGGAGCCACTGCAGGTAGTTCTCAGAATTTTAAAAATTTTGTATTTATATTTTATAAAGTGTATTCTGTATACTTCTCTTTCTTATTTAAAGCAGTTTACTCAAATATGTAAAAAAAACAAAAAACATAACACCATGAACCTAATGCCATCAGGTGAAAGACAGATCAACAGTATTGTTTGCATCATTCCCTTTTATTCATTGGAAATATCCAAGTGTAGTAGAAAGCAGGATATTGGTACTTTTAAACTGGCCTGCAGATTTACTCTGGAGAGCAGTAGTAGACTTTGTTCTCCTGCAGCAGCATAGCACTCCTGCTGACAAGCATGAGGTTTATATGCCTGATGGGAGAAAGATAATTGTTTTCTCCTTGGATAGTGTGTGAACTTCATATCTCCAACTATTGCAACATATGTTTGAATGCATTACAAGCAGTCCAGACAACTTTATGTAATATAGACTCATTAAAATGAGAAAAATCAGCACCTTGCTTATAAGGAGGAATGGATTATCATTTTCTTTTCTGATCCTACCATGGAGACCCCTCTAGCACAGTGTAAACTATAAATTCTGAAGTTATTGGGCAAACTGACGTGTTCAGCTTAACATTAATGCACATTCCTATAATTTTGGCAGATGCTTTGTACTTAATAAAGAGTTAATGCATGAAAAAGCCATTGCAAGTGCTGCTAGTTTTCTCTAATAGTACAGAATCCTTACTGGATGTGTGTAAGTTGCTTTAGTTTGAAACTTTTCAGATCTAACTTCATTGTTTAAAATGAACATTAGGCAGAGGGGACATGGAGCAAGGTGAATTGGATAACCGTCGTATAATTCGCTATCCAGACAGTCACCAGCTCTTCGTTGGCAACTTGCCACATGACATCGATGAAAATGAATTAAAGGAATTCTTCATGAGTAAGTGGGTTTATGATTTCTGTATGTTTGGTTCTCTGCCAGCAGGTGGCTTAAAAGTAAATATTGGCTGTTTAAAATGTATGCTTAGATTGTTTGTTTAACAATTATATCAGATTTTGTTTTCCCCAAAATGGTATCCCAGAGCCCATAATCCCACTGGAAATAAAATGACAAAGATGGTTAAGGAAATAAATTGTAGTAGTCTACAGTGTACTAGATTTGTCAGTAAGGTAATGAGAATTTAAATCACTTCAATTAAGATGTGTAGTAGCAGGTTGACTATAAACCTGTTAAATGACAGCCCATGCTGGCAGTAGCACTGCATGAAATTACTTAAATTGTGGTTCGGGTTTAGTGGCTTCTATGTTTGTTGTGGAAATGTGAGTCACTCTGGAGACAAATGAAGGATATTTGCCTTTAACAAGGATGCTTTTTGGCATACTAGCAAAGCTGAAGAGTGCAACCTTCAGAAGAAGCATCACTTCTAGTTCTTAGCGAGCAAAGGGACCTTAATCAGATGGGATCAAAAATGAATGAGGGTAATTGATCTTCTGAATGCTTAATTTAGTCGAATGTCATAAAAAACAAATGTCATAAAGTAATGCAAATAAAACCCATATAGTGCCCTGTATAAGTCTTCATACCACTGTACCTTTTTCACATTCTGCTGTCTAAAAAAAAAAAAAAAAACTTTAATTTTTATTTAACTGTAAGTTTCCTTGACGTCCTGCTAGACCTTACTAAGATGGTCACTTGATCCACCTTGCATTCTTTAGATGTACAGACCAGGGAAGAGGACACCTTTTAGGGCAGGCGTTCTTGGAGCAGCCTTGTCTTCTCCCACCTGCATTAGAAAAGGGCTTAGGTATTTTCCACAGATCTAGACTGGAAGGAGAAATTTCGCCCTCTGTTTATTTCCTTTCTTAGGTTCTGGACTGATCTAGCAGGATCCATTCTGGGAAGTCAGGAGCTGTGCTGACCATGTTCCTCTATTTTTTTTGTTTGTTTTTTACCCTTGTCTACACCTTTCTTCCCCCCCCCCCCTCATTTTTTGTGAGAGGTAGGGAAGATTTGTGTGCTTTTTTTTTTCCATTTAAAATTCAACCATTTTCAGGGGATGATTGGTTCTGTTTCATTACTTTGATATTAGGATAAGTGCCATCTCCAGGAACAAGCAGGAATGTAGTCTTCACATATGGGTATCGTCGGTACCGGTGGAACTCGCGTGGGAATGCTCCCCAGCGTCCAATAGGAATGCTTTTGGGAGCATCCCACAGCGCATGCGTGCTGCCTTCCCACCTCTGTACCTCTCTCACTTCAGTTCATTTTCCACGGAGCCAACAGGACGTATACCCTGTCACCGCAGAAAATCTCCTTTTATTTGTTTTTTGTGGTCGCATCTGCCTTCATTGGACGTCTACTGGTACCGCCGGTTCTTCTTTTTCTTTCTTTAAAAAAAAACAAAAAACCTTGTATTTCTAAAGGGGTCTTTCCTCTGTTTCTGGTGCTAGGCGCCATTTTGGACATTAGGCCCACTTTTCTTCAAGCATTGAGAAACCAGCTAGTGGTTTCAAAAAATGCTCAGAGTGTGGCGGTACCATTTCTGTCACCGACACCCTTGATTGATGTCTAAAATGTTTAGGTCCTGAACATTGTCCAATGGAGTGTCTCTCCTGCACAAGGATGACCAAAAGGGGCCTGCAGAATAGAGCTGCAAAACTCGGTACCCTTTTTGCCACAGATATGATGTCACTTGCATCGACATCTTGCAGGGCTTCATCTTCCTCTCATGGATCTCAGGTAACTAAACTTAAGTCTTCTAAGACTGGCCGGTCCTCAAAGGGTAAATCTCCTTCAAAGTATCGAGATGCCACTGGCGTTGCCCTCGGATAGTTCACCGGCAAAACAGCCCCGGCGGGAGTCTTCGGGCTCCAGGATGTTCCAGAGGCTTCCACCTCTGCAGAACTTCTGGGGTCGTAGCCGTTTCCACCGGTACCGACACCCAGGCATCGGCAAGAGCGATGGACAAGAGAATCCTCACTATCGAACGCAGTCTAGCATCTCTTAGCAGCTTCGGTACCGCTAAGACCGCTACAGACGGTTCAACAGGTATCGGTACTGGTACTGACAGTACCTGCTTTGACAGGACTGCTTCCCCCCATGCCGAGCCTTGAGTATATCTCGGGTATCGGGGATCAGGAACCGAGACATTTCGGTACCGACTTCGAGCGGTACCGATATCATGCGTTACAGGAGCACCCGGTACAAACTGCCTTTGAGTCTTCCGATTACGATGACTGACGATTCTACCGGTACCAGAGCGAACCTACTAGAGGATTCAACTCCTTCTCCTCAATGCAGGATGTCTCCTCCAGAAGATATGTCCTTCCAGGATTTCATACGTGATTTAGCAGAGGGTCTTGCAATCCACTGTGATTCCAGAAAAGGAACCTAGGGCGGAAGAATTAAGAATTCTACAATACCCTATGGCTCCCAAGGAGGCAGCTATGCTTCCCATTCACAAGATCTTACATGATCTGATGTTGAGAATGTGGGAAACTCCTTTAACAATATCTTCACATTCCCGACGCCTTGACACTATGTACCGAGTGCCAAGTTGTCCTGGTTTTCAAAAACCTTAGTTACCACACTATTCAATGGTAGTGGAATAGGCCATGTGAAGAATCAAGAGTGCTAAAACACATTCTTCTAATCCTCCAGGCCGGGAATCCAGGACACTCGATGCCTTTGGGCATCGATGCTTTCAATCTTCCATGCTTTCAGCCAGGATCAGTTCCTACATTCTTTATATGGGAATGCTCCTGGAAGAAGTCACAAAAGACTTAGAGCTCATTAGCCTTTGTGTCTCTGAGGAAAAAAAGAGCAGACAACATTATTCTGGTCAAGCATGCCCAGAATGTCTCGAAATTCATAATCCGTGCTACCTTTGATTGCTTTGAATGTATTAGCAGAACCTCTGCTATATCCATAGGAGCACATCGTATTGCTTGGCTTCAAGCATCAGACTTAGAACAGTAGGTGCAAGAAAAGCTGGGAAACATTCCTTGTACAGGAGAAAATCTCTTTGGCAAGGACTGGCAAGATGAGGCTAATCAGCTTGAATCTAAAAATACTGCCTTGAACAGACTATCAAAGTCTACAGCCAATCCAGCAAAGAAGAAAACATTCAAAAACCCCTTTTTCAGTAAGAAAAAGAAGCTTTACCCATCTTACACCCATCAAAGCCACTGTCCGCTTCATGTTCCCCAGAAGGGTTAACAGAACAGACAGCAAAGAAAGCCGCAAGCTCAAAGAGCTCAACCGGCCCAACAGACCCAGCCCCCTCAGGGTCTTTGACTTCTACTTAGAGAACTTAGTCAGTCTGCCCCTGAAAGGTCCAGATCCCTTAACCATTCCAGGAAGACTGCTATTTTGCCAAAAGATGGCAACAAATAACATCAGAAAACTGGACTCTGTCCATTGTACGACTGGGGTACAAGCTTCATTTTCTCAACTTGCCCCCAATAAAACTGTTCAATTCTCAGGCCCCTGCCACCAATCTCTTATGGCAGGAAGTCACATCACTTCTCGCTCAAGGAGCAATCGAAGAAGTACCCGTACCCCAACAGGGGAAGGGGTTTTACGCCCCCTATTTTCTTATTCCAAAGAAGACAGAGGGACAAGGCCTATACTAGACCTCAGAGAATTAAACAAATATTTGTTCCGAGAAATGTTCAAAATGATCTCCCTCGGGACACTCCTACTATACCTTCAAAGTCAGGACTGGTTATGTTCTCTAGATCTAAGAGATGCCTACACACACATTCTCATCCACTCAGATCACAGGAAGTTCCTTTGATTCCTAGTCCAAGGAAAACACTTCCAGTACAGAGTTCTTCCTTTTGGACTGGCCTCTGCTCCAAGAGTCTTCACAAAATGCATGGCAGTGATAGCAGCATTTATGAGGACTCTGGGAATATTAGTCTTCACTTAATTAAATGATCTGCTCATTTGAGCATCCATAGCTCCAGAGGCCAGCTTAGCTCTTTCTCGAGCAATGAGAAAATTCTTCAATACTTGGGACTGGTCATAAACCTCCCAAAATCTCATCTCACCCCCTCTCAATCTCTCAAATTCATAGGGGCTCGTCTAGATACATGGCAGTCAAGAGCTTTCCTGCCACAGTCACGTTGTCTACGAATAATACAACTGGCATCTCAAGCATCTATGAAGGTGTCCCTTACTGCTCGAGAGATGCTTCAACTTCTGGGACACATGGCATCCACTGTCCATGTGGTTCCCTATGCTTGCCTCCATAGGCAAGCAGCCCCGTGGACCCTATCCTCTCATGGTCACAGGCCTCGTGTCAGCTAATGGACAAGATCACACGTCTGCTTTCTTCCCTGCTTTTTTCCCTGCAATGGTGGCAATCTCTAGAAAACTTCCTCGTAGGCTCTCCTTTCCAGCAGCCTCTATATCAGGCCACCCTAACAGATACGTCCAAGATGGGTTGGGGAGCCCACCTGCACAATCTCTCCACTCAGGGGTTTTGGACTTCACAGGAGGTTTCCCTTCACATAAACCTCCTAGAGCTGAGAGCCATTTTCAATGCTATTCAAGTCTTTCAGACCCATCTCGGCAACAAAACAGTTCTGGTCCAAACCGACAATCAGGTAGCTATGTTCTATGTGACCAAGCAAAGCGGAACAGGCTCTCTGTCGCTGTGCAACGAAGCTTTGCAACTGTGCCCTCGCCAGAGAGTTGCAATTTCACCTGTTTGTGGTATACCTTCCAGGCATTCAAAACTTATTGGCAGACAGACTCGATCAAATACTGCTGCCACATGAGTGGTCCCTCCACTCATACCAACTTGCTCGAGTATTTCAAATCTGGAGAACACCAGACATAGACCTCTTTGCAAGTCCACAGAATGCCAAACTTCCCCGATTCTGTTCCAGAATCCCGTCTCAGAACTGTCAGGCAAGAGATGCTTTCCTACTCCACTGGGGTTGGGACTTCCTCTATGCCTTCCCACCCATTCCCCTCATTCCCAAAACTTTATTCAAACTTCAGAGAGACAGAGGTCGTATGATACTCATAGCTCCACGTTGGCCACGACAAACGTGGTATCCTCCTCTTCTGCGTCTCTCTCAAACCACTCCTCTGGAGATGGGGAATGCTCCAGATCTTCTGTCTCAGCAGGACGGATGCTTACTGCATCCCAATCCCCAGTCCCTACATCTCAGGGCCTGGTTACTGAAAGCCTAGAATTCCAGGATATTAACCTTTCTCAACAAGTGAAGGATATCCTTCTGGCTTCCAGAAAACCTTCCACAAGACGTTCCTACGCTTTTAAGTGGAAAAGGTTCTCTGTCTGGTGTTCACAAAAGGGACTTAACCCCCTTTTGGTACCTGTAGAGTCGCTACTAGAGAATCTCTTCCAATTATCAACTTCTGGTCTAAAGACCAATTCAGTGAGAGTCCATCTTAGTGCTATTGCTGCTTTTCATAAACCTTTCGATGGACAACCTATTTCCTCTCATCCACTTATATCAAGATTTATGAGAGGCCTACTCTTAACAAAACCTCCCATTAAACCACCACTGGTGGCATGGGATCTGAATCTTGTTCTTGGTCAGCTTAGGAAACCGCCCTTTGAACTTTAGCCACTTCAGACCTAAAGTTTCTTTCATGGAAAGTTATTTTCCTAATTGCCATTACTTCTGCAAGACGCATTAGTGAACTACAGGCGTTAGTAGCTGACCCTCCTTATACAAGGTTCCACCATGATAAAGTAGTCCTCGGGACTCACCATCACTTTATGCCAAAGGTGGTTTCGCCTTTCTATTTAAACCAGTTTGTTTATCTTCCTATATTCTTCTCTAGGCCTCATGCCTCTAGTGCAGAAAGGGATCTTCACACATTGGATTGTAAAAGAGCCTTAGCCTTTTATCTCCAAAGAACTAAGCCACATAGAAAATCTTCTCAGCTTTTTGTGGCTTTTGACGCTAGTCATTTGGGACTTCCAGTTTCCAAAAGAACTCTGTCAAATTGGATTGCGGATTGCATATCCTATACTTATCAGAGTAAAGGACTTTCTCTTGAGGGCCATGTCACAGCTCACAATGTGAGAGCAATGGCAATTAACGGCTAACCTTCATTTTGTGTCCATTGATTACATCTGTAGAGCAGCCACTTGGGCTTCGGTACACATCTTCGCAGCCCACTACTGTTTAGACAAGGACTCCTGTCAGGATGCCTCATTTGGCCAGGCTGTTCTTTAGCATCTCTTCCATACTTAATACAACTCCTACCCACCATCCATGGTTTGGATGCCAGATGTCCATGGGAGGAAACATGACCCATCTCACCTGCGTTGGCATCTTTCAGCTGGGGAGTACCCCATATGTGAAGACTACATTCCTGCTTGTTCCTGGAGATAGCGTAGTTACTCACCTGTAACAGGTGATCTCCGGAAACAACATGAATTTAGTCTTCACAACCCACCCACCTCCCCTAGGAGTTCTCTCGACCTCTCTCTCTATTTCTCTCCTTTGGTCTTAGCTATAAACTCAACTGAAGTGAGAGAGGTACAGAGGCGGGAAGGCAGCATGCATGCGCTGTGGGATGCTCCCAAAAGTGTTCCTATTGGACGCCGGGGAGCGTTCCCGCGCGGGCTCCGTCGGTACCGACGATACCCATATGTGAAGACTAAATTCCTGCTGTTCCCGGCGATCACCTGTTACAGGTGAGTAACTACGCTTTATCCGCATCAGTCCTTTAGTACAATTATGCTGACAAAAATTGTGATCCTGTATCTCCATCTGCTGCATAGTGGCGTAAGCACACACCTCTGGGCTTGTCTAGCAGGATTCAAGGAAAGGAAATTCAATAGACACAATAGAACACATTTTTGACATATGGAATAGTTTTAGAAAAATTCAAAATAACTTAAGAATTGCACAAGTCTTCATATCCCTTGACAAAATACTGGGTCGAAGCCCCTTTTGCAGTAATAATTGCCATGAATCTTGAATAGCTTGGGCTCTTTCACGTGGCTAGGGATTGTCTGTAGACTGCAATCTTCAAATCTTGCCACAGATTCAGGTGTGGGCTTAAGGGCTTTCACTTTTTTAAGAATGTAAAATAAGCTGAGCTGAATCAGATCAAGGCTTGTCAGTGGCCAGTCCAGGTCAAGAGTAACCTGCAGATGCCAAAAGTATAACAGTTTTATAGCTCATTTCCAGGGATAAGTGTTTCCTAAGTCCACCTGGCTAAATATTTTATGGACTTTTCCTCCAAGAACTTGTTTAAACCTCTTTGAACCCCACTTAATCACCGTGACCATGTGCTCAGACAACAGATACCGCAGCTCAGTAGTATTTTGCATGAAAAAATACTTTCTCCAGTTTTTTCATCTGTCAGCAGTTAGATTCATGGTGTTTTGCCTTGTTTTAGCGTTTGAAAGGTTAATCAACTGGTCCGTATTTAACAATTCAGTCACACTCATATTATAATTCCTATCATATCTTCTCAATCATCTCTCTTCCAAGTTAAAAAGCCCTAACCTGTTTAGCCTTTCTTCATAAGAGATGTTTCATACCTTTTACTATTTTTGTTGCTCTTTCCTGAACCTTTTCTAGTTCCCCCTATATCCTTTTTGATGATGCAGTGTTCAGCGTGATTATGGACCTGTACAAAGGTATATAATCTGTTTTGTTCTCCATTTCTCTTCAAATAATCCCTAAGTTTATATTTGCTTTGTTTCTGCAGCACAGACTGAAAATTTCAATATATCCTCATTGACTCTAAGATCTCTTTTGAATGGTGAATTTTTATACAGCACTCAGCATTGTGTACCTTGTAGCTAAGATCATTTTTTCCTATGTGCATCACTTGCACTTATCCACATTAAATTTCAGCTGCCATTTAGATGTCCAATATCCTAGTCTACAAGATTCTTCTGTAATTCCATACATTTAATGGCCTTTGTTCAAATTTGATCATCTCTCCAGCAATGTTCCCTCTAATTTTCTGTAGGCTGTGTGCGCATAAAATATCAGCTGTGCAGCTTTTGAAGGAAGGTTACATTTTTGTGCGCCACATAACGACACTCGGAGTTATATACTTTAAAATTTGACTACACGTCAGAATACAGTATGTACAGCACATTAATTGCACTAGAAAATATTGTAGAACTTGTGAAAACCATAAATACACAACAACTTTTCAATTTTAAGAACATCTGTGGTGTTTTCTATCATTATCAGAACCGTAATTTTTGTGCGCTCTGTTGTAAAGTATGTGCGCTCACTCGGCGAGGTGTGTGCGCGCGCACACGCACACAGCTTAGAGGGAACAGTGCTCTCCAGCTACTTCTTTTTCTAGATCATTTATGCAAATGTTAAATGGCACAGGTCCCAGTACAGATCCCTGAGGCACTCCACTTTTGGTCTTTCTCCACTGAGAAGATGGACTATTTAGTCCTGCTGTTTCCTGTCTCTTAACCAGTTTTTAGTTCATGATAGGACACTGCCTCCTATCCAAGGACGTTTTAATTTCTTGAGTCTCTCCTGAGAGACTGTCAGATGCCTTTTGAAAATCCAAATATGCTATATCAACCATCTCATCCTTTTTCCACATGTTTATACCTTCAAAAAAATCTAATAAATTGGAAAGGCAAGACTTCTCTTTGCTCTTTGCTAAAGCAATGCCAACTCTTTCCTATTAAGCAATGTTTGTCTATATGATCAGTTGTATTCTTTCCAATTCAACAGAAATTGGAAAGAATTATACAAAGGGGCTGAGAATATCTGGTGTCCACATAATCTCTGAAAGTGTAGCAGAATGAAATAAAGCATTGCATGGGGAGAGGGCAGATAGGACTGGGGTTCCAAAGAAAGAAATAAGCTCCCCTCTCCAATGTTCTAATGCATTTCTATGGAAGAAGCGGGTCCAGCTTCTGCAATTTAGAAACTTGCATGCAGTGAAGCATAGCAGTTAGGAATTTCCTCCTTTCCAACTGCCTGTTCCTCTTCGTCTCTCCGGGCCAGTCCAGGAACAGAAGGGTTGTCAATCCCATTCAGCAGCTGAGGACTGAAAACTGAAAAGTTCTTCCTGATAGACCATCTAGCTCCCCCTGACGTCAGCTACTCAGTCTTTCAGTCCTCAGCAGCTGAATAGGACGTGTAGCCTGATAGGCTCCCGGAGAGGCTTAGAGGAATTAGCAGTTAGAAGTTTTGTTTTAAAAATCTGGGGGTTTTAGGTGTTCTAGCAGAGCATCCTTACCATACCAGTTTGGTCACTTTAAATTTAAAAAAAAAAAAGAAAACAAATCTTGCTGGCAAAGGTGTTTGCAATCGGGGGCAGAGCCTGCTCACCGCCAAAGTACCGTCGCGGCACAGCTAAAAAGGGAGACGCTGGGAGCCCCAGATTTTCCTCCCTCTGCAGTACTTACTGTTCCTCCGTATCCCGCTAGCAGCGGGACGTGGGAGTGTGGCCATTCCAGTGAGTTATTGCTGGACACAGTCTCTGTAGACGCGGTGAGTGTTGCGGGGCACTTGGGGGCCGGGTGGGCTTCTGACGGGCTCTGTTTGCTTCAGCCATCGCAGACCGTTTGAGCGGGAGCGCATGTTTACAGCGTCAGTGGGTTGTCTTCAGTGTGGGAACCGCTGAGGGCTGGCCAGACCGGGGGTCTGTAGATCTTGTTTTCGCGGCAGCTGTTGGTTGGAGAGAGTGTTTGGGGGCTTAATGGACACTGTTTCGCCGTCGGGAGATGTCGGGGAAGCCTCTATAAGCAAGCCGATAATGGCGGGAACGGCAGCCATTTTATCTCCAGGGGCGCCTTCTTCTACGCCTCAGAGAAAGCCGGAGAAAAAGAAGGCGAAGTCCAAAAAGCCCTCCTCTGCTGAGGAGGGGACTAAGGGATTCTCTGACAAGGTTCCAGACAATGTGGAGTCTGTTTTACCCGGATTTCATTTTGGCTCTACATAGAGCATACATTTTAAAAATAGAGCAGGCTGGCAGCACAGCTTTATCACAGCCTTCAGTTCCCCCTCCCATCTTGGCAGAGCCACAGATGGTAGTTCAGGGATCAGATCCAAGTGAGGGAGCCTCTAAAATGGGTAGACTCCCAGGAAATGTGGCTGATTTCTTGGGGCCCTCGCTCTCTGCCCCTCATTTGGGAGAGGAAGGTGAGATCATATCTGAGGCGGATGTGGATTCCTGGTCAGGGGAACTGGAAGAGGGAGAGAGTGCACCGGGCAATGACCCTAATGTTCGGGTATTTCGCAAGGAAGAGCTGGGAGCCCTAATTGTGCGGTCATTAGCAGCGCTTAATATTGTCACGCCAACGGTGCCGCAAGAGCCGTTAGAGGATCCCTTGTTACAGGGGTTTAAATTGGAGCATCGGTGTTTTCCGGTCCATAGAGTGATCAAACAAATGATTGAATCTGAGTGGGAATGCCCGGAGGTGTCCTTGCGCGGTAGTCGGGCTATGGGACGTCTATACCCGGTGCCGCAAGAGAAGGACTTGTTACGCATGCCTAAAGTGGACGCCTTAGTCTCCGCGGTAACAAAGACGACCACCATTCCGGTGGAAGGTGGCGCGGCTCTCAAGGATCTTCAGGATAGGAGGTTAGAGACCATTTTGAAACAAGTTTTTGATTCCTGTGCGCTTTCGCTGCAAGCATCAGTTTGCGGAGCGTATGTGTCACGAGCTTCCATCCGCTGGCTCCAGGGGGGAGTCTGGAGGTGACAAGGAAGGGTCCTTAGGGACAGAAGGAGCGAAACTAGAGTCCGCGGCTGCTTACCTAGCAGGCGCGTTCTACGACTTGGTTAGGATTTCCGCGAAATCCATGGCATCAGTAGTAGCCGCCCGCAGATTTCTCTGGCTGAGGAATTGGGCAGCGGATGCATCTTCTAAGACTCGGCTCAGTAAACTGCCCTATAAAGGTAAGCTGCTTTTTGGGGAGGCTCTGGAAAAAATTGTGAAAGATCTAGGAGATTCCAAAGGGGGTCGGCTAGCGGAAGATCGTCCTAAGACACCAAGGCCCAGAGATACTCGCAGGTTTCGAGGACCTCGTTTTGCACCTTATCAGAGAGGTCGTTTTGGAGCGAGAGGTCAGCCCTTTCGTGGGGCTAGGGGGTTTGGCAGAGGATACTTGCATACTCAGCAAAATGCCTCCAAGAAGCCGCAATGAAGGGCGGCAGGTCCAGGCGGAGATTCCAGTGGGCGGCCGGTTGCAAGGGTTCCTCTCCGTCTGGACCTCCATAACCACAGACCGTTGGGTACTAGAGATCATCCGTGAAGGTTATGCATTGGAGTTTGCTCAGCCTCTGCCAAACTCCTTCGTGAGGTCTCCGTGCGGGTCTCAAGCAAAGAGGAAAGCGGTGCGAGAGACGCTTCAGCGGTTGTTGCGGCTCAAGGTGGTTGTACCTGTGCCGCCAGACCAGTGCGGCTTAGGTCGGTACTCGATTTATTTTGTGATCCCCAAGAAGGAGGGGTCGTTTCGACCCATCCTAGATCTCAAACATGTCAATTGGTATTTGCGAGTGCCTCACTTTCTTATGGAGACACTGCGATCCGTGATCCGAGCGGTGCAACCGGGCGAGGTGCTCTCGTCAATAGACCTCACGGAGGTGTACCGTCACATTCCCATCCGAGCCGAGCATCACAAGTTTCTGCGTTTTGCCATGCCAATGGGTCATTTTCAATTCCGGGCATTACCGTTCGGGTTGGGCGCGGCTCCTCGGACCTTCACGAAGGTCATGGTGGTAGTGGCGGCATTGCGGGAAGAGGGGGTTCACGTTCACCCCTACCTCAACGATTGGTTAATTCGAGCTCACTCTCAGGCGGATTCGGTTGCTTCAACAGTTCGGGTGGTGCAGGTTCTGGAAAGTCTAGGTTGGATAATCAATCAGGCAAAGTGTCGGTTATTGCCGACAAGTCGTCTCACTTAGGGGCGTTGTTCGACACTCAGATTGGTTCCGTGTTCCTTCCCGAAGAACGAGTTCACAAGATTTTACGGCAAGTGCGGGCGTTTCTGAAAATGAAGGCTCCAACGGCCTGGAGGTATTTACAACTCCTAGAGTCCATGGCTGCGGCCTTGGATCTAGTTCCGTGGGCCAGGGCTCATATTCGACCTCTACAAAGCTCCTTACTGGGCCGATGGTTCCCTCAGCTCCATCCCCTGCACCGCAGATTGCCGTGTCCGGAGGAGGTGGTTTCCACTCTTCATTGGTGGCTAGAACCGAAGCATCTTCAGGCAGGAGTTCCCCTAAAAGAGCCAGATTGGATATTGGTCACTACAGACTCCAGTCTCGTTGGGTGGGGAGCTCATTGTCAAGCACAGGTGGCGCAAGGCTCCTGGTCAACAGTGGAGAGCGGTTCGCCAATCAATTTATTGGAGCTCCGAGCGGTGCGGTGGGCGCTGCTGGAGTTCAAGAACCTTGTTGTGGGCAGAGCGGTTCATGTTTTCTCGGACAGTCTGGTGACAGTTTCATATATCAATCGACAAGGGGGCATGGGCAGTGCCGCCTTGTTGGAAGAGAGCCAGCTTTTGATGCTCTGGGCGGAGAATCATCTGCTGGCCCTTTTGGCGGCGCATGTGGCGGGAAAAGACAATGTTCAGGCTGACTATCTCAGTCACCATACCTTAGATCTCGGGGAGTGGGAGCTAAATGCAGCGGTCTTCCACGACATCTCGGTACGGTGGGGTCAACCGGTCATGGACCTGATGGCGACCTTCGCCAATGCCAAGGCGACTTGATTTTACAGCAGGCGCAGGGAACATAGGTCGGAGGGCCTGGACGGTTTGGTACAACCCTGGCCGAGGAATATCTTGCTTTGTGTTCCCGCCGTGTCTGATGATCGGCAGAGTGGTTCAGAAGATTGCGGGTCACGAGGGTACCGTGATTCTCATAGCTCCGGATTGGCCAAGGAGACCTTGGTATGCAGATCTGGTGAGACTGCTGGTGGATCGCCCTTGGCGATTACCCAACTGGGTCATTCTCTTATATCAGGGTCCGATCTTAATGCCGCAGGTGGATCGGTTCTTGCTTACGGCTTGGCTATTGAGAGGGAGCGCTTATGGTGGAGGGGCTATTCGTCAGCCTTGATCGCTACTTTGTTGAAGTCAAGGCGCAGGTCAACTTCCCTGGCTTATGTTCGCGTTTGGAGGATTTTTGAGGCTTGGTGCACGGAGCGGGGGTTGCATCCTTTTTCCGCACCCCTTCCAGCTATTCTCGCTTTCCTACAAGGAGGGCTAGAGAAAGGTCTAGCGCTTAATACACTCAAGGTCCAGCTAGCGGCACTAGCGTGCTACAGGGGCAAAGTGCAGGGCGTTGTGTTGTCAACGCATCCGGATGTGCATCACTTCCTCAGGGCGGCACAGATTATCAGACCACCAGTTCATTCCGTGATGCCGGCTTCGGATTTGAATTTAGTTTTGGAAGCCTTGACACAGCCGCCTTTCGAGGCGGGTAATACCGTTAATTTGCAGCATCTCTCTTGGAAGGCGGTTTTTCTAGTAACCTTATGCTCGGCACGTAGGATCTCGGATCTACAAGCTCTTTCATGTAGGAGCCCGTTTCTTCAGTTCTCGGCAGAGAAGGTAGTTTTGAGACCAGTTCCGTCCTTCCTCCCTAAGGTAGTGTCAGAGTTTCATGTGAACCAGCCGGTTTCTCTACCAACTTTCTCGAGCAGAGAAGGAGGGGAGATATCTAGATCGTTGAGGCTCTTGGATATGGGAAGGGTGCTTCGCAAGTACCTTAAGAGGACAGAACCATTTCGGAGATCAGATCGGCTGTTCGTGCTCTTTGCAGGTAGACATAAAGGGCAGGCAGCGTCTAAGGCTTCTATTGCTCGTTCGGTCAAACGGGCGATAGAGTCGGCGTACGAGATTAGAGGTCAGTTGCCTCCTGGGAACGTTAAGGCTCATTCTACCCGGGGGTTGGCGACGTCGTGGGCGGAGTTGGCCTTAGTTCTGCCGGTGGATATATGTAGGGCAGCAACGTGGTCTTCCCTTCACACGTTTGCTAAGCATTATCGCTTGGATGTGCATGCAAGAGATGATGTGAGAGTTGGGGCTGCAGCAATTGTGACTGGGCTCGCAGGACCCTCCCATGTTTAGGAACTGCTTTGGTACTTCCCTTCTGTTCCTGGACTGGCCCGGAGAGACGAAGAGGAAGAAGAAATTAGTCCTTACCTGCTAATTGTCTTTCCTTAAGTTCTCTCCGGGCCAGTCCAGGACCCACCCGTTGTGGTTGCGAGCTGGCACAAGGAGCATGCTGGCTGCTAGTACTTCCATGGATGGCGGTACATGGGGAGCAGTAAGGGCAGTCAATGCGTTAAAGTCTAGGTTTTGCTGGACAGGGTGCGTGTCGGTTCCTCATTGCGAAGGAGCGGTATAAAACTATAAATATTAAAAAAAAATAAAATAAAATAAATGCAAAGATAGATTAAAGATAGCATGGAGGTTTTTGTTTTGTTTGTACATAGTTCCACAGTTAGGCTTATCAATCAGTATGTTTGGAGTTTGTGAGCTGCTTGGACAATAACTAGACTGAGTAGCTGACGTCAGGGGGAGCTAGATGGTCTGTCAGGAAGAACTTTTCAGTTTTCAGTCCTCAGTTGCTGAATGGGATTGACAACCCTTCTGTTCCTGGACTGGCCCGGAGAGAACTCAAGGAAAGACAATTAGCAGGTAAGGACTAATTTCTTCTACTCTGATCTCCTTCCCTCCTGGAAACTGCTTCCCTCCCCAAAATGCCCCTATACCCCAAAACTACTCCCCTGCAATTCCTCCACCATCCTACTATCCCCGTACCCCAAAGCTGCTCCTTGGCAACTGGCCACCATTCCTTGCACATATAACCCAAGCAGCACAAATAAATACACTTGTACAGGGATTGTAGATTTCTTTTCTCGAAGAACAAGCAGGAAGTCAGCCCTCACATATGGGTGACAGCACCAACTGAGCCCGCACGGAAGCATTTCCTCAGGTTTCAAAGAAAGCCTTTGGGAGATGCACCATGCATGCGTAGTCCTCTTCCCGTCGAAGGGTGCCATCTTGCCTCTGTCCTTCTTTTTTTTCCACGGAGCCCATGGGACGTCTGTCCCGTTTCCCTGAAAAATGTCTCCTTTGTCTTAAATTTTATCCTTTCTGGTAAGCATATCTATTCCTCTTCCCACCCCCGTGCCAGCTCACTTTGTTTTCTTGTTCTTTCTTGAGGTGTCCCTCGACCGGTGCTTTGCACCCTTTTTTGGCCAGTAGGCCTTGGACCCTCGTCCAGATTCAAGGACCTGTTTTTCCACATGGCCTCCAGTGGCTTCAAAAAATGTGATCAGTGCAGTAAAATGATGTCCCTCACTGACCTACATGACTGCTGCCTCCATTGCCTCAGGCTGGACCATGACAATTCAAGATGCGACCTTTGCAAGTCCATATCCGCAAAGGCCATTTAGAGCTGCCAGTGGCAGCATGAGAGGTTGTTCCATAGATCCGAGACTGCACTGGAGTCCCCAGCAACGCCACGCTCCAGGGCCCCCTCCGGTACCTCTGTGCCCTGTGATGCTCAGGCCGCCTTGGACTCCCATGGCTTCTCTGAGAGGAACTCCCAGAAGGTAGAATGCAAGAAGAGCTCGAAAACCTTGATGGCTGCCTTGGAGAATGGGTCTGGAAAACTGGGTAAATCCCACACCAAGCCCCACAGTCCTCGGCGCAAGTCCGAGTGGTCAGAGTGGGAGTGGCCTCACAAGCTGCCCTGGAAGGAGGAGTCTGCATCGGGCAATCAGCCTCGGACCCCCAAAGCCACCCTGGGCGATGATTCCCCCTTGACAGAATGGATGCCCACGGGTCCTCACTACGGATGTCTCCCTGCGAGGATGGAGAGCTCATTGCAAGGACTTCCGCACCCAAGGCATGTGGTCCCAGATGGAGTGCCCATTGCAGATCAACCTCCTGGAGCTCCTGGGTATATTTCTGACCCTCTGAGCCTTTCGCCACCGGTTGCAGCACCAGTTGGTGCTGGTCCAGACTGACAGCCAAGTTGTAATTTTCTGTGTCAAATGAAGAGGCATAGGGTCGTGCTCCCTCTTCCAGGAGGCGGTAGCCCTCTCCCTCATATGTGACACACAATGAGATGTTCCTGTGGGCGGTCTTCCTCCTGGGCCTGGAAAATGCCTTGGCCAAAGGCTGAGCAGAGTCCTCTAGCAGCAAGAGTGTTGCCTGGACCCCCCCTCCCCCCCCCCCCCCCCAGAGTGACCTCTGTCTTTTCCAATGCTGGGGCGTCCCCCTAGTGGGACCTTTTCGCCAGCCCAGAGAACACGCAGTTGCCCCGCTTCTGCTCCCGCCAACCACACCCAACCCGAGTGGCAGTGGATGCGTTCCTCATCCCATGGATGGAAGGCCTTCTTTATGCCCTCCTGCCGACACTGCTGGTGGCCAGGACCCTCTTCAAGGTCCAGTGCAACAAGGCATCACTGATTCTGGTGTCCCAGACAACCCTGGTTCCCGCTGTAGCAGCGAAGTGCATGCAATAAATAATACCAGGAGTCAGTTGCAGGGTACAAGCCAATTTATTGTGCACAGGCTCAGACAGGAGCGTGTCCAAAAGGGACTGAGTAACGAAGTACAGGAGCAAATTCCTTATATACAATTTTACAATTTGATAGAGGCAAACTTTTCTATTGGTCTCAACGCCCCTCACACCTATCCAATCGGTGACCCCCTCTGGGCCCCATTCCCTGTTCCCCCTTCTCAAGCTGTTCTAACAAAGGCATAGTCTTAGACATGATTACATTTCTACTTCAAGGACATTTCTAGCTCAGAGAATGCAAGGACATTGCAAGCATAATGAACTTGTACAAACTTCATAGGGGGAGAAAGGGGACTTTCAAAAGCAGTTTAAAGCAGATTCTTAAACTCTGGTTCTTTTCAGCACTAATCCCAGGTGGGGGTGGAAATCCAGGCCTAGGTTGAGGCTATAGCCTACCACATTCCCCCCTTAGATTATCCTTACCCCCCCCTAAAAAGGGGTGAGGAAAAAAATCACATATGTCCCTCTTAAACTGATGCTTCCTCCTGAGGCAAGGCCTGATACTTCCGCATAGCTAGTACCCTGGCCGCTGTCTTTCATTCAGCTGTGCTGTCAATGATTGAGGTGACCATACACAGGCAAAGGGACAGGAAACATGGAAGGAGCAGACACATAGCTATCATTTAGTAAAACAGCGAACACAATAGTCTTCAAACCTAAACAGGAGTGCGGTATCCCCAGGACCCATCATTTGCCCATGTGGCTGGTCTAACATGTGATACAAGGAGGTATATCAGTGGTCATTCTAAGGGGCCCCAGAGCTACCGTAAGTACAACATAAATACATAGATATATCATGATTACAATATCTCAATGAGTTTGTCTAAAAACTGCAAATTCTTCACTTAAGTTCTTTTTCCACAGCTTCCACCGTACGTAGACCTGTCAGCTTCCGGTAGGTGACAGGAGTAGGGTTGTAGATTCCTCAAGCTTCTGCCGTACATGGACCTGCCGGCTTCCAGTAGGTGGCAGGAGTAGGGCTGTAGATTCTTACAGCAGCTGTTTTTGTCGCTGCGTGAGTGGCAACGGTGATCCTGGGTGGTCTGTTGAAGTCCAGAGACTGGATTCGGTGGTTGCTG
This sequence comes from Ichthyophis bannanicus, assembly GCA_033557465.1. Classification (NCBI taxonomy): domain Eukaryota; kingdom Metazoa; phylum Chordata; class Amphibia; order Gymnophiona; family Ichthyophiidae; genus Ichthyophis; species Ichthyophis bannanicus. The sequence continues at coordinate 1,128,479,213 of CM066032.1, read as the reverse complement.
CTGACTTCACCCGACTGTGGTGGATCCAAGTTTCAAGCTCTGCAACTTTAACTGCTGTAGGGGTTGACAGTATGACGACGTAGGGTCCTCTCCAGTGAGGTGCTAATGGTTCCTTCCTCCACTCCTTGATCCACACCGCGGTTCCAGGCTTGAAGGGATGCAGTGGTTCAGTCAGATTGGTGGGCAGTTGGTCTTGTACCCAAGCATGGAGACCCTGCAAGACGGAACCTAGAGCCAACAGCTCTTGTCTAGTGATTTCGGACCCAGTCTGATGCATATCCCCCTTTATCCCCTGGACAATGGACGGAGGTCGCCCATACAAGATCTCAAAAAGGGAAAACTCCTAAATGACTTTGTGGGGGCAGAACGTATCCTGAGGAGGGCTATGGGAAGAACCTGATGCCACTTCAGGTGAGCTTCCTGGCAGAGTTTAGACAGTTGGGACTTCAGGGTGCGGTTCATACGCTGTACCTTCCCTGAACTTTGGGGTCTGTAAGCTGAATGTAATTTCCATTGCACTTGTAGAGCTTGGGCCAACTGCTGAGTCACGTGAGATACAAATGTAGAACTTTGGTGACTTCCCTGGCTTTTTCAGTCCTGGTGGGGAAGGCTTCCACCCACCCGGAAAATGTACAAACCAGGACCAACAGGTAACGATATCCATTTGCACATGGCATTTCAGTGAAGTCCACCTGGATATTTCCCATGGGGGTAACTCCTACTAACTGGACTCTTGTGGGCAGGTTAGGACCCTGACGGGCATTGTTCTTTGCACAAGTTATGCATCTAGGGGCTACTGATGCTGACAAGGGTCCTAATAATGGGATACAGAAATGAGGTCTAAGAGCTTTTTCCATCGCAGTTTTCCCATAATGTGTGGCTTGGTGGAAAGCATGGACAAAGGCTGGACCTAATGCTTCAGGGGATTACAGTTGGACCCGGAGACTGACCACCTACTGGCGGTGGTAGCACTATCCATCTGGTCTCTGTTAACACTCCCCCTTCCTCCTGACAGAAATAGTCTAACTCTCTGGAGGTATATCGGGGAGTCCATGCACTGAGGGGTACCGAAAATAATGCTGCCTGGACTGGGGTATTGGGGGCAGGAACTTGTCCAGTTATGGCCACTTCTCGAGCAGAAGCGTCAGCAAACCTATTTCCCCGTGGAACTTCTCCTTTCCCTGCCTGATGACCTCAGCAGTGCATTACTATGTGGTAAAGGCATACTTAGAGTCTGTGTACACATTCAAGCGGAGCCCTGCCCCTAACATCAGTGCCCTAGTGAGGGTTATCAGTTCACCCTTCTGCGCTGAGGTTCCTGGGGCCAGAGCAGCTGATTCATTTACCGTGTCCAGGGTCACTACTGCATAGCCAGCACAACGTTGTTTATTTATTTACATTCTCTTATATACCGCGCTATTCTGCATCAGTGCAGTTTACATTGAACAAACTGAAATTACATTGAACAGGGCATTATAACTTGGAGATAACTATTTTACAGGGAACATGGGCTGTGGAGGGTTAAGTGGCTTGCCCAAGACCACAAGGAGCACCTGTAGTCTCATTGTTGTCCTTCAACAATGAGACTACTTCCATCCACGAAGAAAGCTTGTTCAGGATCCTTCAATGGGACATGAGTTAGATCAGGGTGACTGGAGAATACAGTGTCCATTATTTCCAAGCAATCATGATCGGGGGGGGGGGGGGCCTGGACCGATTGGCAACAGCGTAGCTAAGTTCAAAGCTTGACTATCAACTGCAATCGGGGGTTTTCACACAACATGCACTGGTACTTCAGCATTCGTGAATTTGTGAACCAATAATTTCCTTTGTGCACCATGAGGGTTAGGACAGAGTGCGGTACCGGAACTTGGAGATTCTGACCCAAAGTGAGCTTGTCTGCTTCTCCTACCAGGAGGGCTGTAGCGGCAACGGCTCTCAAGCAAGGCGGCCATCCCTTTGCGACAGTGTCCAGTTTTGATAAATAAGCTACAGGTCGCTGCCAGGATCCAAGAGGTTGAGTCAATACACCCAGAGCATTTCCACTTGACTCATGGACATATAGGCAAAATGGTTTCTGTACATCTGGCAGACCCAAAGCTGGTGAGGACATTAATGCTGCTTTCAAGGATCGGAAAGCTATATCCTGTTCAGGTCCCCATTCCAAGGGAGATCGCTCCATTCCTTTGGTGGCCTGATACAATGGCTTTGCCAACAGCGCAAAGTTGGGTATCCATATTCGGCAATAGCCTGCAGCTCCCAGGAAAGCCCTCACCTGCTTTCTGGTGGTTGGGGTAGGGATGCGACACACAGCTTCCTTACGCTCTGGTCCTAACCTCCGAATCCCGTTGGACAGATGGAATCCCAGATATTTAACCTCAGTTTGGCATAACTGCGCCTTGGCTCTTGAGACCTTGTATCCGGCTTCATTCAGGAGGTGCAAGAGATCACTGGTGGCTTGCAAGCATTCGCTTTTAGAGTTGGTGGCTATCAGTAGGTCATCTACATACTGGAGAAGGACTCTTTTTCCCGGAGTAACGGAGTAACTTGAAAGATCTTGATTGAGAGCAGCACTGAAGAGAGTAGTCGAGTTCTTGAATCCTTGGGGTGGCCGAGTCCAGGTGAGTTGGCCTCGCCTTCCTGTAGTAGGGTCTTCCCGCTCAAAGGCAAACAGAAGTTGACTGGCTGGTGCTAAGCGTACACAGAAGAAAGCATCCTTCAAGTCCAGGACGGTGAAGTGAGTAGCCTCGGCGGGAATCAGTCCCAGGAGAGTGTAGGGGTTTGGTACCACCGGATGTATGGTTACAACTGCATTATTCACTCGCCTCAAGTCCTGCACTGGATGGTAATCTCCCGTTCCTGGTTTCTTGACTGGGAGGAGGGGGGTATTCCAGGGTGATTGGCACTTCTTGAGAAGCCCATACTTCAATAACTTTATTAGATGACAGTGAATGCCTTCAATCGCCGGTCACGGAAGAGGGTATTGTCTCACATGCACTGGTTCCGCTCCTGGTTTGAGGGTGACGAGAACAGGGGCTACATTTTTTGCTAGGCCTGGAGGGTTATCCTCCTCCCACACCTTGGGCGGAGCCAGAATACTGGTGGGTATACGGGGACTGGCTGCCTTGGGCGGAAGTGTACTGTAGAACCGCCATTCTAATTCGCGGGGGACAGTCAACACCATTAGGCCAGCAGATTTTGAGTTCAGAGTCATTTCCATTTTCCCCCTTCAGTAAAAGATATCTGCACCTGGAGCTTAGCAAGCATATCTCGGCCCAAGAGGGGGATTGGGCATTCAGGCATGTACAGGAACTGGTGTGTTATCTTCCGTCCCCCTAATTCACAGGTGCGGTTCTGCAAGAAAGGTTTAGTGGCCTGAGTACTGGTGGCTCCGACAATAGTAATAGATCGGGAAGACAGAGGGGCCACCGGTTTTGCCACCACCGAGTGTTCAGCCCCCGTATCCACCATAAAGTCCATACGTTGGTCCCCAATTTTCAGACTGACCATAGGCTCCTGGGGACCCAGAGGAAACTTGGAGCCTGGTCTGGCCTAGTACTCTGAATTGTAGCCCCCTTCGGTTGTCACTCCCTCTATAGCTACTTCTTCCTCTCGTTGGAACTGTGTACAGTGCGTCTCTCCATGACTCTGGAATCATCCCCCTGCTCTCCCAGTGCTCCCACCTCCCCTCCGGGAGGCGGGGTCGCGGTGCGGGCATTCGTTTCTCCAATGTCCTCCTGCCTTGCAGTAGGCACACTGATTCATGCCTACTAGGGGCCGGCCATTCCCTCGGCCCCTTCCACGTCCTCGGTTCCTTCTATTAGGAAAACATCCTCCTCCTCGTCCAACTAAAGCTGCAGCAAGGATATCAGCTTTCTTCCTCATCTTACGTTCACTTTCCTTCTGACGCTCTTGGTCACGATTCACAAACACTTTCTGTGCAACTTCCATTAACTGGGCCGCATTCATGCCCGCAAATCCTTCAAGCTTCTGCAGTTTCCGTTTGATGTCTCCCTGGGACTGACCCACAAAGGCCGCATTCACCATGTGCAAATTTTCCGGGGCTGCTGGATCATATGGGGTGTATAGTCTATAGGCTTCAGATAATCGTTCATAGAAGGCCGCTGGGATCTCATCCGGACGCTGGATGACTTCTGATACTTTTCCAATATTCATGGCTTTCTGGCTTCCTTTCTTCAGGCCTTGCAGGAGGGCTTGGCGGAACCGATTGAGGGCCGCTGCCCCATCTGCACTTTTTGGATCCCACTTGGGATCATCATTTGGAAAATCCACGGCGGTTGCTTGCTGGGGATCTAGGCCTGCTTCTCCTACCGGATTTTCTTCTAACCATCAGGTGGACGCTTGCACAATCCGTGCTCGTTCTTCAGTAGTGAAGAGAGTAGACAGGAGTTGGTGACAATCAGACCAGGTAGGCTGATGGGTCTGCATAATACTAGACATTAATTCAATCAAATCTTGGGGTTTCTCAGTATAGGATGAATAAGGCGTCTTCCAGTTCAATAAATCAGTGGTGGAAAAAGGCACATAAACAAGACTGGTTGGTACCACCACCACCTGGTCCTGGTCATTAAGAGTAGGTAGACCTGGGACCTGGCGCAATGGCATAACGTGACCATCCCTCTGGCTTGCAGTTATACTTCTGAAGGCATAAGGTAGTCGGGATTGCTGAGGTTCTGTTCCCTGAGTCTGGGCACTTCGTACGGAACCGGGCTTCCGGTTGGAAGGGAGTGCACCTCCTCCGGCTGCGGAGGCAGGTGGGGGCCTACTTGGGGTAAAACTGCAGGGATGGGTCCCTCCGGACAGGCTCTGCCTGGGATGGTGGCGGAGCCGAGGGGACTGGCCTATAGAGGAATTGCGGCGGACGGGACGGATTGTCTGGAGATTCCGGGGTAGAATAGACAGTTTCTTTTCTCCAGACTTCCGGGTCCCTCGTGTGGTTGCTACAAATATCCTGCACTGTTCCTCATAACAACGCTTCATCCAGGAGGGCTCTTTCTCACAAATACTTGACCAGGAATCTATATAGGGGAACTGGTCAGGGTATTCTTTTCGTACAATCTGGTGAACTAAGGATTTAATACTAACATCAAAGGTACCCCCAGGAGGCCACGAGGTGACCAGTACTGGCCACTCCCTATCACAGAGCATCTTTAATCGGAGACATTTTTATTCCATAGTCTCCGGCAAATCCCTTACTAAAATTCTTGATCATACATTTCAATGGAGTTTGCATGGACTCCGACCCTCCCATAATGACCTACACAACAACAGACAGTAGGGGCGGGTAGTCAGGCTGCAGGTAAGGGGTCCGTACAGCCCTAGAAACAAATAGGTAGACAAACACCAAACGCTTCCTCCTTTTCGCGACCTGGGCGCAGTCGCCCGGCCAGGAACTGCGCTAATCAGGAGTCCTGTGGTGAAGATGGCCCTTCAGAAGAAATGGATGTTGAGGAAAATCCTGAGAGCAGAGCTAACACACAGGATTTCCAAAACTGACCTGAAAAAAACAGTGCTCTGCTGAGCCGAAGACACACCCCAGTACAGGGGAGGAGGTAGGCTTCAGCTCTGATTGGGCACACCCAGGGGAACGACAGGGAGTGCCGGGAATTGAAGCCCTTTTTAAAACCTCAGAGAGAGCTGAAAGAGGTGAGGACGGAGGAGGAGAAAGGTGAACAGGTGGTTGTTGCAGAGAGGACCACGGAGAATATCCCAGAGGATAGCGTGGGGAAGGATATCCAAGTCCAAAAGAACGTTGTGAGAGGAGTGCAGAGTGCTGCAACCCTAGAAGCTAGGAGAAGAGCACTAGGACCTTGTGAGAAGACAGAACCCCGGAAGAGTCAGCCTGGGAGTCCAACGTACCCTGCAAGAAACTATTACTGCCGGGAAAAGCCTAGACCTAGCCAGCCTCGAGAAAGCAGCACGTGGAGAAAAGGTACTTCTAATGACAACAAGCAGTGCTATAAAGACAGAGAACTACAGCCAGGAGAAAGTTTTCCTAAGAGAAGTTCTTTTATAAATGCCTCCAAACAAGGTAAAGCACAATTTCCTAATTTGTATGCTTGGCTGAAGAAACCTTCATATAGTGCTGAACTGTGCAAACCTAACTTTGCTACCGACGTAGATAGTGAGTGGGGGAAGGGCGTAACCTTTGCCAATAACTATCCACCAGATGAAAAGCAAACACAGGCTGAATTGCTACTGAAGGAATTTCAGAAGTTCCTGGAGCTGAAGTCAGGGCAAAATAAAGAACCTGATACGGACAGTAATTCTGTTAGTTCAGAAGAATACATGCAGGTAGAAAGTTCTTTACCTACCCTGAATCCTGAGCCTTGTGCCATGGATTGCTCTTTCTGCTGTATTGAATAACAGTTTAAAGAAGCACATAAGTTTTATATGAAGAGAATATAAAACGTTGGCTTTCCTTGTTGTTTAATCGTAAGAGTTCCTGATTGTGTTCACCTGTTTCCAAGTCACGCTGTGAAGAGAACAGCTATTGATATAAAGCTGCAATATTTTCTAACAACCCCATGAGGCAATGCTGAGTTAAGGTGCTGAAGTTTGAGTAGCTGAGTTAAAGCCAATTTGATTTCACTGCTTCCTGAGTTCCTGTTTTCTTCTGTTTATCCTAAAAGTTCCACTTTTTGCTTTTGTTGCTTTGAGCTGTTGATGCGCTGGAAACTATCCCCCAAGACAAATAAATTTTTCTTGCTTGCCTAACCACATCTGGTCGCGACTACAATTCTTCCCTAAGGAAATATACAAGAGCACTACAGTTCCCAAGATTCATTGGGAACCGTGCCAACTAATTCTTCAAGGGACAATATAAGGCCACTCCTGCCTGTAAGCTCTAGGGCGCAGGCAGGAGCGTTGCAAGTGGCGTCTTACGGATACTGCGCATGCGCAAAAGTGTGCCAACGCAGAAGGGATTACAGGCAGCAACCGCCCTGGAGGAGCCCAGCAGTACAGCATCTGGAAGGGAAGAATCCTATTACCAGAGGGCTACTGGTAGCAGCGTTGCTGATAAGCGTGAAGCTTCACCTGAGCAAGGTAAAGGGTATCCCGCCGGGAGAGGCTAGGATACCAGGGCGAGGGTGATAGCAAGGCCTAATTGAAAAAAAAAAAGTGTGGGGGGGGGGTTGTTTGAGGGTCACATTTTTGGTATCGCACTTGGGTTTCTTTCTCTTTGTTGTGCTTTCAGGAATCTAAAATGTCTCTGGAGCCACAAGAGATCTTTAAATGGATGGCACTACAGCTGGAAAGGCAACGGGACCTAACCTTAGAGGCACAGGAGAGGAGCGCCGCGAACCTCCAAGCCCAACAAAAGCCTTTGCTGGACATGTTGCAAACATGGGTCACGGAGCAAAAGAAGCAACTGGAGCCACAAACGGTTCCGCCAGGTTTTCGCCAGCTGCAGTTAATTTTCATACCGGGACTATGTTTAATTTTGGGCAACTCAGAGACACTGACAATATTGATGACTTTATAGAAAGTTTTGAAAGAGTAGCTCATCTGAGTGCTTGGCCAAAGGAGCACTGGGCCATGCGTTTTGCGGCATCCCTTACAGGGGAAGCCATGGCCGCCTATAGAGCCATGCCACCCGCACTCGCAGGAAACTATGAGGAACTCAAGAAAGCGGTTCGGGAGAGACTAGGCCTCACACCGCTGGTCTATCATCTCCTGCGAGCTGTGAGGTTAAGGCCGAATGAGACCCCAAAAGCCTTATGTCACCGGATACGTACGCTAGTGAATAAATGGCTTAATCCAGGGGGAAGCTCTAAGGAATCTATTATAAATAGCCTAATATTAGAACAATATATGACTGCTTTACCCTCAGAGATATGCACCTTCCTGATTCTACAGAGCTGTAAAACCCCGCAAGAGGCTATTAATCTCACTGAACGATTCATGGAAGCCAAGTTAACAGCCCATGAAGGCAGCAGTGCTTCCAAGGGGACAGCAGGAGAATCAGAAAGGAGGTGGAGGTTAAATGAAGAATCTGGAAAAATGTGCTTGCCAACAATGAAAAGTCCTAAGACTCAGAGAAAATGTTTTAAATGCGGTCAAGAAGGCCGTATACAGAAAAATTGTTTTCTGAAAACAGCTTTAGTAGCGGTGAATCCTCAGAAGGCCAGAGAGGGTTTTCTGATAGATGTGGAGGTACAGGGAATTGCTACCACAGCGTTTCTAGACTCAGGCGCAGAGCAAACGATGTTGTCTAAAGCACTATGGCAGCAGATTAAGGCCACAGGGGTAGCAATTCAGCCTGTACGCACCGTGAAAATTCGCTGTATTCACGGAGGCACTTCACAATAGCCAGTATATAACCTCCAGGTGAAAGGGTTGGGGGCCAACAAAAAAATCCCTATAGCAGTAGTGCCAAGACTGCCACACAGTATAGTTTTGGGGAGAGACTGGGCACAGTTTCAGAAGGGCGTAGAACAAGGCTTGCTCTTCAACAAGGAGATTCCCGACAGGCCACAGTGGAAACTTTGGCCCAAGTAACGGGAAAAATTATTCCAACCCCGTTGTTTGAAAAGCCAGCGAAGCAGAAGCGGAAAATTAGGCCCCAGAAAGAGGAAACTGTAGGAAAGCCTGTATTCATTCTCAAATACTGCAAAATGAGCCTCAATGCTCAGGCCCCCAAGAGAGCCTCAACCAACTCTACTGGATTCGACCTTTGCAGCGCAGAAGATGTAGTGGTACCCAAGCAAGGAAAAGCCTTGGTAGATACGGCCTTGCAGATGGAGATGCCACCGGGCTGCTACGGCCGTATAGCTCCTCGTTCCAGTCTTGCTGTAAAACACTTCATAGACATCGGAGCCGGAGTTATAGACCCAGATTACAGAGGCTCTATAAAAATTCTTCTCTTTAATTTTGGAAAGGAGGACTTCTGGATAGTAGCAGGTGATCGGATAGCGCAATTAATTTGTGAAAGGATGGGTCTACCTCCCCTTGAAGTGTCTACCCTGTCAACCACAGCCCGGGGCACGAGAGGTTTTGGATCAACAGGGGGTACCCCCCTTCAGGGCTTGTCAGCAGTTGTGGAGGAGAAAAAGGACGAAGATCTCGGGCCGCAACTGACTGAATGCAAAAGCAATCCGGAGCCAAAACTCGGTGAAGGCCTTTCCTGGGCACAGAAGCAGGAGCTTACTCAGCTGCTAGCCAGGTATTCGGACGTCCTCACCCCAATGCCAGGTGAGACAGATCTGATTGCCCACGAAATTATAACGCCACCAGGCGAGATAGTGAGGCAACGACCATACAGATTGCCAGAGGCGAAGAAAGCAGAGGTCGTGCGGCAAGTCCAAGAGAATGCTACAAATGGGAGTAATCGAGGAGTCCCGGAGCCCATGGAACAGCCCGATCGTCCTGGTTCCAAAACCTGATGGCTCCATGCGGTTTTGCATCGACTTTAGGAAAGTCAACATATCTCGTTTTGATGCATACCCCATGCCGCGTATTGAAGAGCTCCTCGATCGCCTGGGCCGTGCCAGATATCTCACAACCCTGGATATGACGAAGGGGTACTGGCAAGTTCCACTTACCCGAGATGCACAACAGAAGACGGCATTCAGCACTCCAGTCGGCTTATACCAGTTTAGAAGAATGCCCTTTGGCTTACACGGGGCTGCCGCCACGTGTCAGCGCTTGATGGATCTAGTTTTGAGGCCGCACCAAGCTTACGCAGTCACGTATATGGATGACGTGGTCATACATAGCGACAACTGGACCCAGCATCTTCCCAGAGTCGAGGCCGTTCTTGGAGCACTACGAGACGCTGGCCTCACACTAAACCCTGCTAAATGCTTGTTCGGGGGCCAAGAAGTGAAATATTTAGGTCATCTAGTGGGAAATGGTGTGGTGAAACCTCTCACCAACAAGATAGCCAGTGTTCAAGCTTTTCCAAAATCCACGAACAAGAGGTTTGGTGGGTTACTACCGTCGGTTCATCCCGGGTTTCGCCGAGAAGAGCGCACCATTAACTGATATGCTAAAGAAGAATGTGCCCAATCAACTAAAATGGCGAGACGATGCTGAAGGGGCGTTTCAACTTTTAAAAGAAAAATTATGTGCAGCAGCGGTTCTGAGGGGTGTTGATTTTACCCAGCCTTTTATAGTACACACAGACGCGTCTGAGACTGGCCTCGGCGCAGTTCTGTCACAGCGACACGAGGGCACAGAACACCCGGTGCTATTTCTCAGCCGAAAACTGGCCCCGGCTGAAAGAAGATATTCCACGATAGAACGTGAATGCCTGGCCATTAAGTGGGCCATTGATGCACTATGTTTTTATCTCACTGGCAGAAAGTTTACCTTGATAACGGACCACGCCCCATTGAAGTGGCTCAATCAGATGTACAATCACAATGCCCGGCTAACACGTTGGTTCATGGCTCTCCAGGCCTTTGAGTTCCAAGTGGAGCATAGAGCCGGCAAGCTCCATCAGAATGCGGATGCCCTGAGCCGTATCACGTGCTGTGCCCCTGGTCAGAAGCCAGCCCGTGATATCTTAAGGGGGGGGATCTGTGGTGAAGATGGCCCTTCAGAAGAAATGGATGTTGAGGAAAATCCTGAGAGCAGAGCTAACACACAGGATTTCCAAAACTGACCTGAAAAAAACAGTGCTCTGCTGAGCCGAAGACACACCCCGGTACAGGGGAGGAGTTAGGCTTCAGCTCTGATTGGGCACACCCAAGGGAACGGCAGGGAGTGCCAGGAATTGAAGCCCTTTTTAAAACCTCAGAGAGAGCTGAAAGAGAGGTGAGGACGAAGGAGGAGAAAGGTGAACAGGTTGTTGCAGAGGGGACCACGGAGAATATCCCAGAGAATAGTGTGGGGAAGGATATCCAAGTCCAAAAGAACGTTGTGAGAGGAGTGCAGAGTGCTGGAACCCTAGAAGCTAGGAGAAGAGCACTAGGACCTTGTGAGAAGACAGAACCCCGGAAGAGTCAGCCTGGGAGTCCAACGTACCCTGCAAGAAACTATTACTGCCGGGAAAAGCCTAGACCTAGCCAGCCTCGAGAAAGCAGCACGTGGAGAAAAGGTACTTCTAATACCAACAAGCAGTGCTATAAAGACAGAGAACTACAGCCAGGAGAAAGTTTTCCTAAGAGAAGTTCTTTTATAAATGCCTCCAAACAAGGTAAAGCACAATTTCCTAATTTGTATGCTTGGCTGAAGAAACCTTCATATAGTGCTGAACTGTGCAAACCTAACTTTGCTACCGACGTAGATAGTGAGTGGGGGAAGGGCGTAACCTTTGCCAATAACTATCCACCAGATGAAAAGCAAACACAGGCTGAATTGCTACTGAAGGAATTTCAGAATTTCCTGGAGCTGACGTCAAGGCAAAATAAAGAACCTGATACGGACAGTAATTCTGTTAGTTCAGAAGAATACATGCAGGTAGAAAGTTCTTTACCTACCCTGAATCCTGAGCCTTGTGCCATGGATTGCTCTTTCTGCTGTATTGAATAACAGTTTAAAGAAGCACATAAGTTTTATATGAAGAGAATATAAAACGTTGGCTTTCCTTGTTTAATCGTAAGAGTTCCCGATTGTGTTCACCTGTTTCCAAGTCACGCTGTGAAGAGAACAGCTATTGATATAAAGCTGCAATATTTTCTAACAACCATATGAGGCAATGCTGAGTTAAGGTGCTGAAGTTTGAGTAGCTGAGTTAAAGCCAATTTGATTTCACTGCTTCCTGAGTTCCTGTTTTCTTCTGTTTATCCTAAAAGTTCCACTTTTTGCGTTTGTTGCTTTGAGCTTTTGATGCGCTGGAAACTATCCCCCAAGACAAATAAATTTTCTTGCTTGCCTAACCACATCTGGTCACGACTACAATTCTTCCCTAAGGAATATACAAGAGCACTACAGTTCCCAAGATTCATTGGGAACTGTGCCAGCTAATTCTTCAAGAGACAATATAAGGCCACTCTTGCCTGTAAGCTCTAGGGCGCAGGCAGGAGCGTCGCAGTCCACACTTGCTTGGTCTGTGTTTCAAGACCTCTCATTCACACACACACACACACACACACACACACACACACACACACATAGACATGCCAGCAAAATCCAAAATTCCCAACGTGACAGAACTATGTGGCAGTGTTCCTCTGGGTGCACTCTATAAAGACGGGGGGGGGGGGGCATTCCCGTTCACATAAAATGTCCCATCGACCTGGGGGTCATTACAATTACATAATCACCAGAGAAACCCCTCTTAAAGTTCTTAAGGAGACACTGCAGAAGGCTCAGTATAGATACACCCCCTCCATGCTGTTCAAAACCTTTGTCTCTCTCACTCATTCATGTTTCTCTCTCTCAAATCCCACAGAAATCACTCTCACTTTCCAACAACTGTAAAATAAACACTTTCCTCTTCCCTTGGTCCGTACTCGGACCTCTAAGCCGTTCAGGTTCCCCCCATAAATCAGAGAATAAATAAATAAAAATAGTAATAGTATAACAGGAACAGTTGACGTAGAAATACAGGCAGGGCTGAGATATAACCAGCAAACTAATATAACAGGTACAAGTGAAGTAACAATACAGGCAGGGCAGAGATATAACTAAAACAGTTGAGGAGATCCGAAGGGGTTAATAAGAACTTAAAGGTTCCAAGCTACTTGAGACATTCCTTTCTGCAGGCTGTGTGAAAGACACACCCCTTCTCCCTCTGCTTGCTAGAGATACCGTCTCTCACGCTGTGCTGAAAAGAATCACTGAGACAGCTTGTTTGTTGCCTGTGCTTAAGGTGACTCCTGAGTTTTTTCCTTTTCTCAGTACTGTTCCTTAATTAATAATCTTACATTATACCAGAAGGGAAACCCGCGGTTAGACAACAGACAGAGGGTGCAGGTGATCGGACTGCCGGTAAGGGGTCCGGGCAGCCCTAGAAACAGAGGGAGCCATAAACACCAGACGCTTTTTCAAGACCTGTCACTCAAACACAGACAGGTATGCTAGCAACATTTCAGAATTTCCAGGCCTTACTGACTAACCAAAAGCAGTGGTTTCGGTCTCGCACATACTCATGCAAGGCATACTCGTACTTGCCCTGAGAGGTGATCATGCTCTCGGTACCATATTCCCATACCAATTTTCCAACCTATCTGAGTAGCAAAGAAATCTCTACTCACCGGATCCAGTACCCGATACAGAACCAGTTCTTGGGTTGAATCCTGGACTCGCCACGGGTTCGGAGGTGTTGGCCGGCCGGACCCAGCAGCCTGCCGAGGCAAGGCGGAACCCTCTCCGATACAAGCGGACCGGTGGCGCCTGAGGTTTCCCCTGCGGTCGGACGGACACTGTTCCAACCGGGCCAAACCTTGAGGCGGTAATACGTGGTATACTCGAATACCATTCACCACTCGCACATTCCCGGCCCAACGCACCAGGAAATATAGCCGCGAAGTGCATGAAATAAATAATACCAGGAGTCAGTTGCAGGGTCCAAGCCAATTTATTGTGCACAGGCTCAGACAGGAGCTTGTCCAAAAGGGACTGAGCAACGAAGTACAGGAGCAAATTCCTTATATACAATTTTACAATTTGATAGAGGCAAACCTTCTATTGGTCCCAACGCCCCTCACACCTATCCAATCTGTGACCCTCTCTGGGCCCCATTCCCTGTTCCCCCTTCTCAAGCTGTTCTAACAAAGGCATAGTCTTAGGCATGATTACATTTCTACTTCAAGGACATTTCTAGCTCAGAGAATGCAAGCATAATGAACTTGTACAAACTTCATAGGGGGAGAAAGGGGACTTTCAAAAGTAGTTTAAAGCAGATTCTTAAACTCTGGTTCTTTTCAGCACTAATCCCAGGTGGGGATGGAAATCCAGGCCTAGGCTGAGGCTATAGCCTACCACACCGCTACTTATCTGTCTGTTGGCAGTGCCTCCGATTCCCCTGGGCTTGCACTCCAGGACTACTCTCGCAGGAGGGGGGCTCTCTCCTGCACCCCAACCTGGGGTCCCTTTTGCTCACGGCTTGACTGCTGAAAGGGTAGCGCTAGCAAGATGGCACCCTTGGGCCAGAAGGGGACCATGCATGTGTGGTGTGTCTCCCAAAGGCTTTCTTTGAAAGCTGAGAAGATGTTTCCACGCGAGCTCTGTTGGTTCCCACATCACCCATATGTGAGGACTGATTTCCTGCTGTCCCCAGAGAACACCTGTTACAGGTGAGTAACTGTGCTATCCCTGATAGGCTGAATTTAATCAATATAATCTTTCATTTCTTAAATTCTACTGTGAAAACTACTGACTTAATCATAAAGTTTTTTTATTAGTTACTATGTATACAGGTAGGTAATATCTGTTGCAGTAGTCATTGACAAACTCTGCACATATGTTGGGCCGGGGGTACTTTGATATACAACTGGGACTGTTGGGCTTTTTTCAGGATTCTACAGATTTTTGCATTAATGTCCAGAAGGTAGACGTATGGCTAATGTGTCTGGACATTTGAGTTTAAAACTTTTATCTGCATTTCTCCAGTCCAGTGTGAAGAGATAAATTAGTGGATGGAAGAGGTTTTTTAAGTGGGAAAGGTATACATGCAGGAGGGCAATGTAGGAGTTATTTAAAGACAGAGAACAGGCAGTGGAGACAAGTGAATGAGGGAGAAGATAGTTTGGCTTGTATGAGAGCAGATGTAAAAGAGAGTATGGAAGTTGCTAGAGCAGGAAATGTTTTGAAGGGAACTTCAGATTTATGATACAAACTGCAGACATCAAGGCTTTGTAATTTTGACATTAGCACTAGTTTAACAGATTTTTTTTTCCATTCCTGAGGAAGAAGTTTCAATTTTTTAAAGCTCCTCAGTCATTAGAAGTATAAATATATTTAGATATTGCTGTGCTTCACATCAGCAATACATAAGGGTATATTTACTTAAAGCGCATTAATTGTCTTTACAGCGCTAACGTGGGATTTTCGCACCCCAAAGACAGTTAACACAGGAGAAATTCAGCTACCGCAGAGCTTTTTCCATGGTAGCTTCATTTCCTGCAGTAGCTGCTCGAATGGATGGGATGTTGGTAGAAAGTGGGGATGTGGGTAGAAAGTGGGCATACCAGTTTCAAGCAGCTACTGTGGGCATTCACATCACACAGTATCAGCTCTTTCTGCAGGCTTTGTAGATGCAGCTATTTCTACCTTAATGGGTGGCGATAACTACATCCACAAAGCTGGTCCCCAAGGTCCCCAATAATCCCAGTGCATTCTCCACGGCAACTGCAGGGGAAATGATGGGAATGCCCCCTCCCCCGCACATACCGTGAGACTTTAGCAGCTAATGCCAGATTTTTTGCAGCTTAACTCCAAACGCCATTCACACTTTAGTAAACACCCTGTACTGTTGCCATGGTTCATCAGAAGATAGCATGCAAAATTAATATTTGATAAATGACCTTGAAGAGAAATCTTCTAAACAGAGCATTTTATAAATAAATGTTACCTTTCTTCTAAGCTGAAAAGTTAGATCAGTTTTTGTCTGTTTAAAGCTGCAGTATCACCCACTACCAGAGCCAGGTTTTCAAAAATGATTTCTATAAAAACAAATAAAAACCTTCCGGTTTCAATTGTCATGCCCTTCTTGTCGTGACCTACACTACCACTCAGTTGCTACATTAGAAGTATCCAATTGGTAAGCAGGCATGAAAAATGAGGAAGATACTAAATCTGATGTCTGTCTGGTTCCCAGTGAATTTGACTGGAGCAAGTGCTTATCTCCAGGAACAAGCAGGAATGTAATTTTCACATATGGGTATCGTCGGTACCAACGGAGCCTGCGTGGGAACGCTCCCCAGCGTCCAATAGGAAAGCTTTTGGGAGCATCCCACAGTGCTTGCATGCTGCCTTCCCGCCTTTCCAGCTGTCCCTCTCCAGTTCTTCATTTTCCATGGAGCCGACAAAGATTTCGTCACCGCAGAATAATTTTGTCTTTTAATCTTTGTTTTTGTGGTCGTGTCTGCCTTCCTTCGACGCCATACCAGTACCGCTGGTTCGTCGTTCTTTCTTTAAAAAAATATAGATAGATAGATAGATATATAGATAGATATAATGGTTTCTGAGGTGTTTTACTTTAGAAACGTTTTTCCTTGGTGCTAGGGGCCATTTTGGGCACGAGGCCCAATTTTTTCCTTAAAACGCTTACTTCAAGTTTTAAGAAATGTTCTAAATGTGGCGGTACTATTTCTGTCACCGACACCCATGATTGGTGTCTCAAATGTTTAGGTCCTGACCACTCTATTTCAGAGGGCCACTCCTGTGGAATGATGTCAAAAAGGAGCCGGTAGAACCGAGCTGCTAAACTTAGCACCCTTTTTCCCTCAGTTTTCCGTCTGTTGCATCGACGTCCTCCAGGGCCTCATCTTCCTCCCATGGATCTCGGGTAACTAAACATAAATCTAGTCGGTTGTCAAAGGGTAGATCTCCTAAGTATCAATGCTCCTGGCATTGCCCTTGAGGAATTTTCACTGGCAAAACTGCCCCAGCGGGAGGCTTCGGCTTCCAAAGCACTAATGGTGCTCCAGGATGTTCTCGAGGCCTCAACCTCGGCAGAACTACTGGTGCCATGCTGTGGGGTTCCGGCCGCTTCTACCGGTACTGACACCAAAGCATCGGCAGCGTCGATAGACCAGAGATTCCTTGCTATCAAACGCAGTCTAGCGGCTCTTCTCACGGCTTTGGTACCACTGATACCGGTACCGACACCGGTACTGGAACCGGTAGCGACTGCATTAGCATCGGCCGGTATGCCAGCCATACCGAGTCATGCGTATTTCTCCGGCATCGACAGATTGGTACCGGAACAACCCGATACCGACTTTGATCGATACTGGTACCGTGCTTTGCACGATCACTGGGATCGGAGGTATTTTGAATCTTCTGAGTCTAAAGACTCCGAAGACTCTGCCAATACAAGAGTACTTCTCCCCAAGGATTCCTCTTCTACTCAGCGCAGAATGTCTCCGCCATAGGATATGTCCTTTTAGGACTTTATGCGTGATGTGGCCCGAGGCATTTCCATCACAGTAGCTCCTGAAAAAGAGCCTAGGGCAAAGGAATTGGAAATTCTCCAATACCCTAAGGCTCCCAAAGAGGCAGCTACTCTGCCCATTCATGAGATTTTACATGATCTTATGCTAAGGATGTGGGAAACAACTTTAACCACATCTCCTCATTCTCGAAGACTCGACACCATGTATCGAGTTCCACCTTGTCCTGGCTTTCAAAAAACTCAATTACCGCAGCATTCAATGGTGGTGGTGGAATCAGCCATGAGAAGGATGAAAAGTGCTAAGAGACATGCATCCAGTCCTCCAGGTCGTGAATGTAGGACTCTCGATGCCTTTGGGCGTCGATGCTTCCAAGCTTCCATGCTCTCAGCTAGGATCAGTTCCTATATCTTGTATATGGGAATGTTCCTTAAAGAGGTCATAGGAGACTTGGAGCTTATGAGCCCCCTTCTTCCTGATGACAAAAGGCAAGACTATCTTACTCTAGTCAAACATGCTCAGGATGTTGCCAAGTTTGTAAATCGTGCAGCCTTTGACATTTTTGAGTGCATAAGCAGAACCTCTGCTATTGCCATTGGTGCACGTCGGATTGCCTGGCTTCAGGCATCTGACTTGGAAATTTGGGTACAGGATAAATTAGGAAACATTCCTTGCACAGGAGAAAATCTCTTTGGCAAGAATTGGCAGGAGAAGGCTAATAAGATGCTGACAATATCACCTTGGATAGATTGTCCAAATCTACAGCCGATCCTGCAAGGAAAAAATCCTCTAAGAAACCATTTTTCAATAAGAAAAAGGTTTTATCCTTCCTATATCCAACATGGACACCGTCCAGGTCAGACTGCCCAAAAGGGACAACAGCAACAACCTAGACGACAAAAGAAGCCAAAAGCTGCAAAACCTCAGCCACCTCAGCAGGCTCAGCCTCCTAGGGGCTTTGACGCCTCTCTAGAGGACTTTGCCTTCCTGCCTCTGAAAGGTCCAGAACACTCGACCATCCCAGGCAGGTTATGTCATTTTGCCTTCAGATGGTACCAAATAACAGCAGAAAATTGGACTGTCCATTGTGTGAGAGGGGGGGTACAAGCTTCATTTTCACAGCATGCCCCCTCCTACAAATGTAAAACAGTTAAATTCTCAGACCTCTCTCGACAGTCTCTTAGGTCAAGAAGTCACAATGCTCCTTGCTCAAGGAGCAATAGAGGAAGTACCAATTCCTCATCAGGGTACAGGGTTCTACTCCCCCTATTTCCTTATTCCAAAGAAAACAGGGGGACACAGACCCATTTTAGAACTCAGAGAATTGAACTAATATTTGTTCCGAGAGAAGTTCAAAATGGTCTCTCTCGGAAATCTGCTGCCATACCTTCAAAGTCAGGATTGTCTTTGTCTCTAGATCTCAAGAATGCGTATATTCATATTCTCATCCATCCAAATCACAGGAGATTCCTATGATTCCTATTTCAAGGAAAGCACTACCAATACAAGGTTCTTCCCTTTGGCCTGGCTTCTGCCCAAAGAGTGTTCACAAAATGCATGGCTGTGGTAGCAGCATTTCTCCGCACTCTGGGAATATTCGTCTTCCCTTACTTAGACGACTGGCTCATTCGAGCCCCTACAGTGCCAGAGCCAGCTCTGCTCTGTTTCACACAATGTGAATCCTTCAGTATTTGGGACTGGTCATAAACCTCCCAAAATCCAATCTTGCTCCCACTCAGTCCCTAGAGTTCATAAGAGCTCATCTGGATACCAGACAGACAAGGGCTTTCCTTCTGCAGCCCCGCTGTCTTCGCATAGTACAACTAGCTTCCCAAGCAGTGCTCAAACCTTGTCTCACTGCTTGTTAAATGCTACAATTTCTAGGCCACATGGCATCCGCTGTGCATGTGGTTTCTTATGCTTGCCTCCATATGCGAGCAGCCCAGTGGACTTTATCCACTCGGTGGACACAGGCCCCAGGCTGCCTGTCGGACAAAATAACAAACTCATATCGTCTTATTTTGTCCCTCCAATGGTGGCAATCACCCAGAAGCCTTCTGGTAGGGTCTCCTTTCCAGCAACCCCTATCCCAAGCCACCCTAACAGATGCATCACAGGTGGGATGGGGAGCCCACCTGCACGATCTCTCTACCCAGGGTACCTGAACTCCACAGGAGGACTGTCTTCACATCACCCTCCTGGAGCTCAGAGCAATCTTCTTTGCTTTACGAGTATTTCACGCCCAGCTCAGCTACAAGAAGTCCTAGTTCAAACGGACAATCAGGTAGCTATGTTCTATGTGAACAAGCAGGGCGGAACAGGCTCTCTGTCGCTATGCAGCGAAGCTTTGCGACTATGGGCCCTCGCCAGAGAGCATCAGATGCAACTCTTTGCGGTGTATCTTCCAGGCATCCAAAACTCTTGGGCAGACAAACTCAGTCGAGTTTGACTTCCACACGAATGGTCTCTCCATCTAGACCAGGTTGCTGAAATATTTCAGATTTGGGGAACCCCGGAAATAGACCTCTTTGCAAGTCCGCTGAATGCCAAACTTTCCCGGTTCTGTTCCAGAATTCCGGCTCTTTGTTTTCAGGCAAGGGATGCCTTCCTCCTCCACTGGGGTCAGGACTTCCTATATGCCTTCCCACCCACTCTCCTCATCCCCAAAACCCTATTCAAGCTTCAGAGAGGTCATATGATCCTTATAGCTCCACGTTGGCCACAGCCAACGTGGTACCCTCTGCTCCTACATCTCTCAAGCTCCGCCTCTGGAGTTGGGATCTGCTCCAGATCTTCTCTCCCAAGAGGACGGCATGCTCTGGTATCCGAATCCCCAGTCTCTGCATCTCAGAGCCTGGTTGCTGAAAGCCTAAAACGTCAGGATCTTAACCTTTCCCAACAGGTAAAGGATAACCTTCATGCTTCTAGGAAACCCTCCACAAGACTCTCGTATTCCTTTAAGTGGAAAAGGTTTACCATATGGTGCTCGCAGAAGGGTTTTAACCCTCTTGCGATACCTCTGGAATTGATACTGGAGTATCTCCATTTGTCAAATGCAGGTCTCAAGACAAATTCAGTAAGAGTCCATCTTAGTGCTATTGCAGCTTCTTACAAGCCTCTAAGTGGACAACCTATTTCCTCTCATCCTCTCATAGCGAGATTTATGAGAGGTCTTCTTTTAACAAAGCCTCCCATTAAGCCATCACCGGTGCTCAGGCAGCTCATGAAACCGCCCTTTGAACCATTAGCCACTACATCTTTGAAATACTTTTCTTGGAAAGTCATCTTCCTCATTGCAATCACCACATCGCATCAGTGAATTGCAAGCGTTAGCGGCTGATCCTCCTTATACAAGGTTCCACCACGATGAGGTAGTTCTTAGGACTCATCCACACTTTATGCCAAAGGTGGTTTCGCCTTTCAATTTAAACCAAGCGGTTTACCTTCCTGTATTCTTTCTGAGGTCTCATGCCTCAGTGCAGAAAGGAACCTTCATACCTTGGACTGTAAAAGAGCTTTGGCCTTTTACTTGCAAAGGACACCGCAACTCTTTGTTGCTTTTGATCCTAGTCATTTGGGACTTCCAGTCCAAAAGAACTCTAACTGGATTGCTCAGTGCATATCCTTTGCCTATGAGAGTAAGAACCTTCCTCTTGAAGACCATGTCACAGCTGATCTTCACTCTGTGTCTATTGATGACGTCTGTCGAGCAGCTACTTGGGCTTTGGTACCTACCTTCACAGCCCACTACTGCTTAGACAAGGACTCCCGCCGGGATGCCTTGTTTGGCCAGGCTCTTCTTCAACACCTTTTTCAGACTTAGTCAACTTCTACCCACCATCCCTGGTAGGATACCAGAGATCCATGGGGGGGAAGTATGGCCCTTTCACAAGGCCTAACAACTTCCTGGGGCCATCTCCCTGGCATCTGCAGCTAGGAAGTCCCCATATGTGAAGACTACATTCCTGCTTGTTCCTGGAGATAGTATAGTTACTCACCTGTAGCAGGTGATCTCCGGGAACAGCAGTAATTTAATCTTCACAACCCTCCCACCTCCCCTAGGAGTTGTATCTCTCTCTCTCCCCCTCTCTCTTTGTCTCAGCTATAAACTCAACTGGAAAGGGACAGTTGGAAAGGCGGGAAGGCAGCACACAGGCGCTGTGGTATGCTCCCAAAAATGTTCCTATTGGACACTGGGGAGCGTTCCCGCGCAGGCTCCGACAATGCCCATATGTGAAGACTAAATTCTTGCTGTTCCCAGAGATCACCTGTTACAGGTGAGTAACTACGCTTTCTTTGGGGGTAAAGTTGATTTTGTCCATTAACACATGGAGGAGGCAGTGTAATTTCAGTACACAGGTGTGGATCTGCCTACTTGATGGAGTAGTTCCTTCAGGGAAATTTTAAGATTAACATGTTCATGTTACTGTTGGTGTACATAATGTTTTCTCCCACCAGGTTATGGGAATGTGGTAGAACTTCGCATCAATACCAAAGGTGTTGGAGGAAAGCTGCCAAACTTTGGCTTTGTGGTTTTTGATGACTCCGAACCTGTTCAAAGGATTTTACTCGCCAAAGTAAGTGTTACTAGGTATAGAAGGATCACTCTACCATTGCATGAAGTAAGATGGTATTGTTCTAGGTTTATTTCCTGACTTTGATCCTGTATTGCATAGAATCTGTGTTTCTCAGCCCATTGGTTAGGACCCCAAACTGGATTTTGAAGGTTTTGCAAATGGGTCCCAGCCATTACAGGCTCTTCTACTTTTAGCCAGGGTTAGTGTTAGACATGCAGAGGGACAGGGCAGAAGTTAGAGGAGGCCTCCACCAATCCCCTCTTTTTCCACCTCCTCCCTTTCCCCAATTTCTCAAGTCTATAAAATGTTTCCTCCAGGAATTTCTAAACTTTCTAGCTATGCAAAATGCCTTAACTCTTTTTCCAAGGTCTCTTGTCCATTTTCCATAAATATTGTAGTTGGCTTGAGAACATCCATATACCTTTTGAGAAAACTGAACAAGCCACTTGGTTCTAACAACATAAGAACATCAGATATGCCATACTGGGTCAGACCAAGGTCCATCAAGCCCAGTATCCTGTTTCCAACAGTGGCCAATCTAGGTCATACGTACCTAGCAGTTTCCCCAAAAGAGACAGGTTCCACAATGCCTGTATTGGGTCAAACATTGGTATCCTGGGTCCCTTTTTAATAATGGTTTATGGACCTTTCCTCCAGGAACTAGTCTAAACCTTTTTTAAACCCAGCTACAGCCTTTACTACATTCTCTGGTAACAAATTCCAGAGTTTGATTACACGTGGGGTGAAAAAAATATTTTCTTTTACTAGTATTAAATAGTTTACCCTGTAGCTTCATTGCATGTCCCCTAGTCTTTCTATACTCTGATAGCGTAAACAATCGATCTACGTTTACCCGTTCCACTCCGTTCATTCATTTATAGACTTCTGTCATATCTGCTACCAGTCACACATGCAGAACACAGACCTTAACCAAGCACAAACTAATAGAAATATTAAAAGTGAGGAAATGTCGGAGCCGAATGATGGTGTATGCTACTCCCAGTGTGTTTGTGGCTTTTCTCCATCTATATCCCCCGGTCCACATCACACCAGACGCTCACCTCCACATGAGTTCTCCACCCGCGGAGTAGGGGCTAGAACCCAGGGTGGCTGACCAACTTTTCCAGATCTGGGGGGAACCCGTGATGGACCTGTTCGCCAGCCCGGTCAACTTTGTTACCCCGCTTCTGCTCCCGGTGGACATGTTCCTCAGCTCATGGTCAGAGGGCCTCATGTGCGCCTTCCCTCCCACGCCACTGATTGCCAAAACTTTGTTTAGGACCGTCCACAACAGAGCCCCGCTCATCCTGATAGCCCCTTGGTGGCCCAGGCACCCATGGTTCCCATTGCACCTCCGGTTAACAGTGGAGACCCCACATCCTCTTGGGGATCTCTCCGGGATTCCTGTCTCAGGAGGGGGAGGGGTGTTCTCTTCTGCATGCCAACCTGGGGTCCCTGTCACTGACAGCGTGGCTGCTGAAAGTGTGACTCGAGCCCCTTTCAACCTCTCGGTTGAGGTGGAAGAGATTCTGCTGGCCTCTCACAAGACCTCTACTAGAAAGGCTTATGCCCTCAAATGGGGCATGTTTTCAGCCTGGCGTGCCGAGCACGGGGCTAACCCGTTCTGCCCGGTGAGACTGGTGTTACAGTACCTTTTTCCACCTCTCGCAATCCGAGCTCGTCTAACTCCGTCCGGGTGCACCTTAGTGCCCTGGTGGTGCACCACCACCTGGTGGATGGCAAGCCCCTCTCGGTCAGCCTCTGGTGACACGCTTTCTTTAGGGCCTGCTCTTATCGAAGCCTCTGGTTTTCCCTCCGACAACCAAATGGGACCTCAACGTGGTGTTGGGGCAGCTCACTTGTCCACCCTTCAAGCCTCTGTCTATCTGCCACCTTCACTACCTCTCTTGGACAATGGCATTCCTGGTTGTGCTCAGCTCTGCTCGTAGAGTTAGCATGCTGTAGGCCCTTGTGGCGGAGGCGCCTTATACTAGGTTCTACAAGAACAGAGTGGTGCTTCGCACTCACCTCAAATTCCTTCCGAAGGTAGTATAGCCCTTCCATCTCAACCAGGAAGTGGTACTCCCTACCTTTTCCCAGACCTCACGCCAGTCGAGCGGAGACAGTCCTTCACACCTTGGACTGTAAGAAGGTTTTGTCCTTCTATATCCAACGCACTCAGGGCTACCACAAAGCTACTCATTTTTTTGTCTCCTACAACTCCAGTAGGCTGGGAGAGGTGGTGACCAAGTGTACCCTGTCCACCTGAGTGGTGGACTGTATCGCCCTCGCCTATGAGCAAGCGGGGCTCCCGATGGAAGGCCGTGTCACGGCGCACCTTGTCAGGGCCATGGCGGCCTTGGTAGCAAACTTGAACGCTGTCCTGATGGTGGAGATCTGCCAGGCCACCACCTGGTCTTCAGTCCATACCTACTGCCTGGAAAGAGAGTCCCGACGGGACAGTGCCTTCAGCCAGGCTGTTCTCTGTAACCTTTTCAGGATTTAGGCAACTCCTACCCTCCTGTGTTCAGGCTATCAGAGTTTTAGTTTTCTTCGGACACAGGGGTCTCACTGTGGTCTGTGGATGAGCTTTCAGTAGCCTATAGCTGGGTAGTCCTGCTTGTTCCTGGAGAAAGCATAGAATTACCTGTAACAGGTGTTCTCTGGAGACAGCAGGAATCAGTCCTCAAAATCCTCTCTCCTCCCCTTGGAGTTGCTCTTTTACCATCTTTTATTTTTGCTGTCTTTTAACTGTCATCTGACTGAGCAAGATGGCATCGTTGGGCGGGAAGGGGACCACGCATGCATGGTGGCATCTCCCAAAGGCTTTCTTTGAAAGCTTGTGGGGGGGGGGATGCTTCTGCGAGGGCTCTGTCAGTGCCAACGTCACCCAAATGTGAGGACTGATTCCTGCTGTCCCCAGAGAACACCTGTTACAGGTGAGTAACTGCTTTCTAGGACCCACCCCCCCTCCTGTATCAAACATCTCCCCTCTGTCTCCCTAAGGACCCCCCAATATCCAGTATGTATTTCTCTCTTCTCCACCATGTGATCCTTCCAAACCCTCCCCCATCCTGCCACTGAGCCTGTGGACACAGCACAAATAAAAGAAACAGGCATGAAGCCTTTGTGTAAGTGCATGCCACAAAAGCCCTGCCAGCCCAATTATTAGGCAAGCTATTAGGACACTGGGGGGGGGGGGGCGCGGTGGCAACAAAGAGCAGGGCATTCAAAGCTAAACAGTAAATTTTGGCTATGCTCCTTGCATCTCAGATGCCTATACGCGCATCCTCATTCATCCCCTTCACCGGCAGTATCTCCACTTCATGCTCAGTGGACAGCACTATCAATACCGGGTGCTCCCTTTGGCCTTGCCTCCACCCCCAGGGTCTTCACAAAGTGTGTAGTGGTTGTAGCCACTTTTCTTCAGGAACAAGCAGGAAGTCAGTCCTCACATATGGGTGACGTCGGCATCGACGGAGCCCTCGTGCGAAGCAATTCCCCAGCTTTCAAAGAAAACCTTGGGGATTGCACCGCACATGCGCAGTCCCCTTCCCGCCCAAGGGTGCCATCTTGCTCAGTCTCCCTTTTTCCGCGGAGCCCAATAGAGGTAGTCCAACTTCTCTCGCGGAAAAAGTGCGTCAAAACTCCTGAAGATTCTCTTCTTCAGCCCGGTTCGACGCCGGTTCCCCTTCCCACCACGGTTCAGTACACCGGTATCAAATCCGGTCTTTATTTTTTCATTTTGCCCTTAGTGGCTAGCGTTCACGCTCTTTCTTTTTCACTGGCTGCTCGGTCGTTTGACCTTGCAGGGGCCCTTTTTCCCCTGATGACAGCCAGTGGGTTTAAAAAGTGTGATCGGTGTAAGAAATTAATGTCCCTCACCAACACACAACTGTAGTCTCCGATGCCTCGGGCCCAGCCATGACCCGAAGGTCTGTGGCCCATGTGGCAAAATGTTCTCTAAAGCACTTAGAAGTAGGCAGCAGCAGCGTGAAAGGATTATCTCCAGGAACAAGCAGGAATGTAGTCTTCACATATGGGTATCGTCGGTACCGACGGAGCCTGCGCGGGAACGCTCCCCATTGTCCAATAGGAAAGCTTTTGGGAGCATCCCACAGCGCCTGCGTGCTGCCTTCCAACCTTTCCCAACTGCCTCTCTCCAGTTCTTCGTTTTCCGCAGAGCCAGCAGGTCGTTTTTCCTGTCACCACAGAAATTATCCCATCTTTTTCATTCTTTTTTGTGGTAGTGTCTGCCTTCCTCGTCGCTATACCGGTACCGCCGGTTCGTTCTTTCTTCAGAAAAAAAAAAAAATTTGTAATCTTTTTCTGGACTTTCCAGTCTTTTTTTTTCTGTCGGGTGCCACGCGCCATTTTGGGCACTAGGCCCAACTTTCCCTACAGAATGGAAAAACCCGCCTTGGGTTTTAAAAAGTGTTCCAAGTGTGGCGGTACCATCTTCGTCACCGACACTAGTGGTGCCTTAAATGTTTAGGTCCTGACCACTCCATCTCGGAGTATGTTGCCTGTGGGATGATGTCGAAGAGGGGTTGGCAAAACCGAGCTGCTAAGCTTAGCACCCTTTTTCCCTCCGATGCAGCATCCGTGGCATTGACGTCTTCCAGGGCTTCGTCTTCCTCCCATGGATCTCAGGTAACCAAACATAAATCTGGCTGGTCCTCAAAGGGTAGATCTCCTTCCAAGCATCGAGATGTCTCTGGCGTTGCCCTTGAGGGACTTGTACCGGCAAAATTGCCCCGGCGGGAGGCTTCAGCTTCCAAAGCACTATCGGGGCTCCAGGATGTTCTCGAGGCCTCAACCTCGGCAGAACTACTGGTGCCATGCTCTGGGGTACTGGCCGCTTCGTCCGGTACTGATACCCAGGCATCGGCAGCGTCAATAGACCAGAGGTTCTTGGCTATTGAACGCAGTCTGGCGGCTCTCCTTGCGGCTTTGGTGCCTTCGGGACCGCTTCAGACAGTTCAACCAGTATCGACACCGATTCCGGCACTGATACCGGTACCGATGGCATCGATATCGGCGACTGTGTTACTGACATCGAGTCATGCTGTTTCCTCCGGTATCGATAGGCCAGTACCGGACCCCTCCGGTACCATCTTCGATCGGTACCGGTATCATGCTTTGCAAGAGCACCTGGACAGGAGATATTTTGAATCCTCCGATGACTCTGAGGATTCTGACAGCTCTGTAACAGAGTACTTCTCTCTGAGGAGCCTTTCTCTCCTAAACGTAGGATGTCTCCTCCGGAGGATATATCCTTTCAGGATTTCATTCGGGAGGTGGCTAGAGGTCTTTCCATCACAGTGGCTCCTGAAACAGAGCCCAGACCAAAGGGATTGGAGATTTTACAATATCCTAAAGCTCCCAAGGAGGCAGTTACTTTTGCCTATTCATGAGATCTTGCATGATCTCATGCTCAGAATGTGGGAAACACCTCTTACCACCTCTCCTCATTCTCATAGGCTTGATACCATATATCGAGTACCTCCTTGTCCTGGATTTCAAAAAGCCCAGTTACCACACCACTCCATGGTAGTGGAATCAGCTATGAGAAGGATCAAGAGTGCAAAAAGACATGCATCTAATCCGCCTGGACGTGAATGTAGGATTCTTGATGCCTTTGGGCATCAAACCTTCCAGGCCTCTATGGTTTCTGCCAGGATTAGTTCCTACATTTTATATATGGGAATGTTCCTTAAGAAGGTTACAGGAGATCTAGAGCTTATGAGCCCTCTTCTTCCTGATGATAAGAGGCAAGATTATCTTACACTTGTCCAACATGCCCAAGATGTTTCCAAGTTTGTTAATCATGCAGCTTTTGAGTGCATAAGCAGAACCTCTGCCATTGCCATAGGAGCTCGTAGGATTGCCTGGCTCCAGGCATCTGACTTAGAACTCTGGGTATAGGAAAAACTTGGGAATATCCCTTGCACAGGCAAAAATCTCTTTGGCAAAAATTGACAAGAGAAAGCTAATGAGCTGGATGCTAACACCACTTTGGATAGACTATCCAAGGCTACAGCTGATACTGCAAGGAGAAAATCCTACAAGAAACCATTCTTCTCTAAAAAGAAGAGGTATTACCCCTCCTATACCCAGCAGGGGCATTCTGCCGGTCAGTCTGCCCGAAAGGGGCAGCAGCCACCAAAACAAAGAAAATCAAAGTCTGCTAAGCCTCAACCGGCCCAGCAGACTCGGCCTCCACAGGGGCTTTGACTCCCATCTAGAGAACTTGGCCTTCCTGGCCCTCAACGGGCCAGAGCCCTCCACCATTCCAGGAAGGTTGTGTAATTTTGCCCCAGATGGGAGCAGATAACAGTAGAAGAATGGACTCTCTCCATTGTAAAGGAGGGGTACAAGCTTCATTTCCTCAACATGCCCCTTCCTACAGTTGTAAAACGGTTCAATTCTCAGACTTCACTCGAAAATCAGTTGGGTCAGGAGGTCAATTTATTTCTTGCCCAAGGGGCAATGGAAGATGTACCCATTTCCCAACAGGGTACAGGGTTTTACTCCCCCTGTTTCCTTATTCCAAAGAAAACAGGGGGACACAGATCCATTTTAGACCTTGGAGAATTAAGAAACATAGAAACATGATGACAGAAAAAGACCACATGGCCTATCTAGTCTGTCCTTCCATAACAACAACTACAACAGTCCACTTTTTACCTTTAGAGATCCTCTGTGTTGGTCCCATGCTTTTTTGAATTCAGTTACTGTCCTCATCTCTACCACCTCCACTGGGAGACTATTCCATGGATCCACTACTCTTTCCGTAAAGAAATATTTTCGCATATCACTCCTGAATCTATCTCCCTTCACCCTCATCCCATGTCCCCTCGTAGCAGAACTTGCTTTCAATTGAAAGAGGCTCTCTCCCTGAACATTTATGCCACGGAGGTATTTAAACATCTCAATCATATCACCTCTATCCCGTCTTTCCTCTAAGGTGTACATATTAAGATCCTTAAGTCTGTCCTCATACGCTTTAAAATGAAGCCCATTAATCATTTTAGTAGCAACCCTCTGCACCGACTCCATCCTGTTCACATCCTTTTGAAGGTGCGGTCTCCAGAATTGCACACCATACTCCAAATGAGGTCGCACCAAAGACTTATACAGAGGCATTATCACCTCCTTTTTTCTGCTAGCCATTCCTCTCCGTATGCACCCAAGCATCCTTCTAGCTTTTGCCGTCGCCTTTTCTTCCTGTTTAGCTACTTTAAGATCATCAGACACAACCACGCCTAGGTCCCGCTCTTCTTTAGTGGACAAAAAGTACTTCACCTCCTATACTGTATTGCTCCCTTGGATTGCTGCAGCCCAAATGCATGACCTTACATTTTTTAACATTAAATCCCAGCTGCCAAATTCTAGACCATTCTTCAAGCTTAGCTAGATCCCTCCTCATGTTATCTACACCTTCCTGGGTGTCTACTCTATTGCAGATTTTGGTATCATCCGCAAAGAGGCAAACTTTACCCGACAGCCCTTGCGCTATATCACTAACAAAGATGTTAAAAAGAATCGGACCAAGGACAGATCCCTGGGGCACACCACTGGTAACATCCTTCTCCTCAGAGTGAGCTCCATTTACTTGAACTCTTTGTCGCCTCCCACCCAACCAATTTCTAACCCAAGCAGTAACTTTAGGGTCCATCCCTAGGGTGCTCAGTTTGTTTATAAGTCGCCTGTGAGGAACAGTGTCAAAGGCTTTACTGAAATCTAAATACACCACATCTAGAGCTCTCCCTCGGTCCAACTCCCTGGTCACCCAGTCAAAGAAATCAATCAGATTTGTCTGACAAGACCTGCCTCTGGTGAATCAATGCTGCCTCGGATCCTGTAATCCGCTGGACTCCAGAAACCTCACTATTTTCTCTTTCAGCAGCGTTTCCAATAATTTACTCACCACCGAAGTTAAACTAACCGGCCTGTAGTTTTTAACCACATCCTTACTTTCGCTTTTGTGTAAAGGCACCACATGAGCCTCTCTCCAGTCCTTTGGCACCACTCCCGACTCCGAGGCATTGAAAAGGTCAGTCAGTGGAGTTGCTAGAACGTCCCCAAGTTCCCTCAGTATTCTAGGGTGTATCCCATCCAGTCCCATCGCTTTGTCTACTTTGTTGAGCTAGTTTCTCACGAACACAGTCTTCTGAAAATTGTTCAAGATGTCCCTCGCTTCTGTTCTTATTTGTGGGTGTTTTCTGAGGTCCTGCTCCTGGTTCTTCATCTGTGAACACAGAACAAAAATATTTGTTAAGCAATTCCGCTTTATCCTTATCAGCGTCTACATATTCCTCCCCTGCACCCTTGAGTCTGACAATACCACTTTTGCCCTTCCTCTTCTCACTAATATATCTGAAAAATGTCTTATCCCCCATTTTATTGCATTGGCTATTTCCTCCTCCTTTTGAATCTTTGCCTTCTTGACTACTTTGCTAGCTTATCTAAGTTTTTCCAAATACAGATGCCTGTCTTCCTCTCTCTGTGATCTCTTGTATTTCATGAAGGCCTCCCTCTTTTTCTTCACTTTTTCAGTTACTTCCTTAGAAAACCATAGCGGTCTCTTTTTCCTTTTGCCTTTATTTACCATTTTAACAAAAAGGTTGGTTGCCCTTAAAATATCCCCTTTCAATTTTGCTCACTGTTTTTCTACATCCCCCAGCTGTTCCCATCCCACTAACGACTCCCTGAGGTATTGGCCCATCATCGCAAAGTTAGTCTTCCTAAAGTCTAAGATCCTCACCTTGGAATGGATTCTAACAGCCCTAGTCCTAATATTGAACCACACCATCTGGTGATCACTGGATGCAAAATGATCTCCCACTACAACATCAGAAACACTTTCACCATTGGTAAGCACCAAGTCCAGTATGGCTCCTTCACGTGTGGGGTCTGTTACCAATTGCCTGAATAGTTCTTCCTGTAGAGAATCCAGGATCTCCTTACTTCTAGATGATACTGCAGCAGGAATGTGCCAATCAACATCTGGCATATTGAAATCTCCTATCAGTAGCACTTCCCCTTTCCTAGCAATGCTGCGTATGTCTTCAATTAACTCTCTGTCCACCTCTTCCTCTTGTGAGGGAGGTCTGTATATCACACCAATGCAAATAGATTTCTCTTTCCCTCTTTCTAGTTTAACCTACAATGCCTCCTCTCTCCCTTTTAAGCTCTGTAATTCCAAAGCTTTAATAGTAGTTTTTACATATAGTGCCACTCCTCCTCCCCTTCTTCCTACCCTGTCCTTTCTGAATAAAGCATAGCCAGGTATAGTTACATCCCAGTCATGGTTTTCTGTGAACCATGTTTCTGTAACTGCCACTAAATCCAAGTCAGCCACTCCCACCAAAGCTTCAACTTCAGGGATCTTATTAGGTGTTAGCAGTTTCTAAACCTGAGGAGGTTACTGGAGTTCAGCAAATTCCTGTTAAAGGAGAAGTTCACGATTTCTCTAGGAACTCTTCTGCCATACCTTCAGAGTCAGGATTGGCTTTGTTCTCTAGATCTCAAAGATGCGTACACCCATGTTCTCATCCATCCAACTCACCGAAGATTCCTTTGGTTTATATTTCAGGGGAAGCACTACCAGTACAGGGTTCTTCCTTTTGGCCTGGCCTCAGCACCAAGGGTGTTTCTGAAATGTATGGCTGTAGTGGCAGCATTTCTTCGCACTCTAGGAATATTCGTCTTCCCCTACTTAGACGACTGTCTCATTCGAGCCCCATCGGAGTCAGAGGCCAGAATTTCCCTATCTTGCACAATGCGTATCCTTCAGTATTTGGCCCTGGTCATAAACATCCCAAAATCCAACCTAACTCCCACTCAGTCTCTAGAGTTTATAGGAGCTATGCTGGATACCAGGAAAGCAAGGGCCTATCTTCCACAGCCCCGCTGCCTTCGCATTGTGCAGTTAGCTTCCCAAGCAGTGTTAAACTCATCTCACTGCTCGGGAAATGTTACAATTGCTAGGCCACATGGCATCTACCGTGCATGTGGTTCCCTATGATCGGCTCCATATGAGAGCAGCCCAATGGACTCTATCCACTCAGTGGGCTCAAGCATCAGTCTGCCTATCAGACAAAATAGCAAACTCAAGTCGCCTTATTTTGTCCCTACAATGGTGGCAGTCAACCCAAAACCTTTTGGTGGAGTCCCCTTTCCAGCAGCCCCCAGCCCAGGTCACTCTAACAGACGCCTCACAGGTGGGTTGGGGAGCTCACCTGCAAGATCTCTCTACCCAAGGCACCTGGACTCCACAGGAGACCCATCTACACATCAATCTATTGGAGCTCAGAGCAATCTTCCTTGCTCTTCGAGTGTTCCACACCCAGCTGAGCTACAAGACGGTCCTAATTCAGATAGAACATAGCTACTTGATTGTCCATCTGAACAAGCAGGTAGGAGCAGGCTCTGTCGCTTTGCAACGAAGCTTTGTGACTATGGGCCCTCGCCAGAGAGCATCAGATTCATCTCCTTGCGGTGTATCTGCCAGGCATTCAAAACTCCTGGGCAGACAGACTCAGTCGAGTCCGCACGAGTGGTCTCTTTGTGCAGACCAGGTAGCAAACATTTTTCAAATTT
Source organism: Ichthyophis bannanicus (assembly GCA_033557465.1). Lineage (NCBI taxonomy): Eukaryota > Metazoa > Chordata > Amphibia > Gymnophiona > Ichthyophiidae > Ichthyophis > Ichthyophis bannanicus. The sequence continues at coordinate 1,128,447,001 of CM066032.1, read as the reverse complement.
GGGGAACTCTGGACATAGACCTCTTTGCAAGTCTGTTGAATGCCATCCTTCCCCAATTCTGTTACAGAATTCCGGCTCAGGGTTCTCAGGCTAGGGATGCTTTCCTCCATTGGGGGTCAGGACTTCATATATGCTTTTCCACCCATTCCCCTAATTTCCAAAACCCTATTCAAGCTTCAGAGAGACAGAGGCCATATGATTCTCATAGCTCCTTATTGTCCACGGCAGGTGTGGTACCCTTTGCTCCTACATCTCTCTCAAGCTCCATCTCTGGAGTTAGGATCTGCTCCAGATCTCCTGTCTCAGGAGGACGGGATGTTGTGGCATCCTGATCCCCACACTCTGCATTTCAGGGCCTGGTTGCTGAGGGCCTAGACCTTCTTGGTCTTAACCTGTCTCAACAAGTGAAGGATATCCTTTATGCTTCTAGAAAGCCTTCCACAAGACGCTCTTATGCTTTCAAGTGGAAAAGGTTTTCCATATGGTGTTCGCAGAAGGGTCTTGACCCCCTGGCGATACCTCTGGAATCATTATTGGAGTATTTTATTTATTTAACTTTCTTATATACCACGCTCTTTAATATCAGTGCGGTTTACATGTAACATATTTGTGCAGTGCAGGGGACCTGCACTGAACTTACAATATAACAGGGGGTCTTGTACAGGATTCAAACAGGGTAACTATATACAAATTAATTATTAACATATGTACATATCCTTCATTTATCTAATGCAGGGCTTAAGACTAACTCAGTACGAGTCCATTTAAGTGCTATTTCAGCTTCTTTCAAGCCTTTAAATGGACAACCTATTTCCTCTCATCCTCTCATAGCGAGATTTATGAGGGGCCTCCTAACTAAGCTTCTCATTAGGCCACCATCGGTAGCATGGGACCTAAATCTGGTTCTTGGACAGCTCATGAAGCTGCCTTTTGAACCTCTAGCTACTACCTCCTTGAAATTCCTTTCCTGGAAGGTTGTCTTTCTCATTGCAATCACATCAGCACGTCGCATCAGTGAACTGCAAGCATTAGTGGCTGATCCTCCTTATACGAGGTTCCATCATAAGGTAGTCCTTAGGACTCATCCACACTTTATGCCAAAGGTGGTCTCACCGTTTAATTTAAACCAAGCAGTTTACCTGCCTGTATTTTTTCCAAGGCCTCATGCTTCAAATGCAGAAAGGAATCTTCATACTTTGGACTGTAAAAGAGCACTTGCTTTTTACTTACAAAGGACACAGCAACATAGAAAGTCCTCTCAACTCTTTGTTGCTCTTGATCCTTCTCATTTGGGATTTCCAGTCTCCAAGAGAACATTGTCCAATTGGATTGCACAGTGTGTTTCTTTTACCTATCGGAGTAAAAACCTTTCTCTGGAAGGCCATGTCAGAGCTCACAATGTGAGAGCCATGGCAGCCTCAATGGCTCATCTACACTCTGTGTCTATTGACGACATCTCTCAAGCAGCTACTTGGGCCTTGGTTCATTCTCCAGGAGCAAGCAGGAAGTCAGTCCTCACATATGGGTGTCATCGACGACGATGAAGCCCCAGCGGAGCATTTCCCCAGCTTTCTATGAAAGCCTTTGGGAATGCAGGCATGCATGCGTGGTTCCCTTCCTGCCTAAAGGTGCCATCTTACCTCAGTCTCTCTTTTTCCGAGAAGCCCACCGGACGTGTGTCCTGTCATCCCGGATAAAAGTTTGATTTTTTAGGCGATTCTTGCTATTTTTTCTTCTCCGGTTCGATGCCAGTTCCCCTCCCGCCGTGTTCAGTACACCGGTATCGAGCCCTTTTCTTCTTTTTCAGTTTTTGCCCTTCGTGGCTGGTGTTCGCGCCCTTTTTTGCTTTTTCCCTGGAAGTCTGGTCCTTTGACCTCGCAGGGACACTTTTTTCCCCAATGGCTTCCAGCGGTTTTAAAAAGTGTGATCAGTGTAAGAAGCTGATGTCTCTCACCGACACACACGACTGCTGCCTTCGGTGCCTCGGTCCTGATCACGACCCTAAGACGTGTGGACCATGTGGGAAGATGTCTTCCAAGGCACTACGAAGTCGCCAGCAGCAGAAAGAAAGGCTTTTTTCTGACTCAGCCTCCGGCCGGGCCCAGACTTTGTCGGAGGCCTCAACATCTCGGGATTCGGATCCCGAGCACCATCGTGGCTCCTCGGACAGGGGGTCCCCCGACCGGGAACGCAAGAGGAAGAAGCGGCTCGTGAGGGCATCGTCGGAAGAGGTCCCTGACTCCTCGAGGGCCAGGTCTAAGACCCCCGACCGTCGCCCTGGGCCCGTGGAACAAGAGAAGCCTGCCAAAGTTCCTCGTGTGGAGCCGGGGTCTGCTGGACACGTAAGCCCTGTAGTCCTCGGACTCTCCTCCCAGAGAGCCGACGTCGGGCCCGGCGCCGTCGGGGCCCGAGTCGGTGGCTGCTGCACCTCCCGAGCTGAGTCTCAGGATGACGGCCTTGGAGTGCAGACTGTCTGCCTTCATGGAGCAGCAGCGGGCACTGATGGCCAGCCTGTCTGGCGCATCTGCCCTGACCACCGGGACATCGACATCGAAGTCGACCCCGGAGACCGAGCCGATACTCAAGACCATGATGGCTCGAGGTCAACCTCGGTCGTGGTCTCCCTCGACCTCCCGTTCGGGACCGAGGGCGTTGACGCCGGTGCCTCCGGCGTTGGGGCAGGTGCTCCCGGGCCCCGCGGGGTCGGATCCTGACTCCTCGTCGGACATGTCCCCCTGGGAGACGGAGGATGAGGAGTCCCCTGACACATTCAAGACTTGGTGCGTCCCGTTGGACTCACCACAGTCTGAACACCGGAGTAGATCCCCTTCCGGAGGATACCCGGTTCTCGGAGTTTGTCCGGGATATGGCCACCGCGTTGGCTATCCCGGCGGACCCTGAGGAAAAGCCTTGAGCCGAAGAGCTCGAGGCCCTGCAGTACGACTCTCCTCCGAAGGAGGCCTTTACTGTCCCGGTTCCTCCGATGCTGGAACGGCTCCTCTTCCGGATGTGGGAGGCACTGGCCTCGGCGCCGGTTCTAAGCAAGCTGGTCGATTCGATTTATCGACTCCGGAAGAGCCCTGGCTTTCAGAAAGCGCAGCTACCACACCATTCCATGGTTGTGGAATCGGCCATGCATCGCCTGAAAAGTCAGACGATGCACTCTGCGGTGCTCCCCGGCAGGGAGGCCCGGAACCTCGATGGTTTTGGTAGAAAGTGCTTCCAGGGCTCGATGCTTGCTTGCCGTGTCCAGTCTTCCCAGCTGTACATGGGCATGTACTTGCGAGACCTGGCCAAGGAGTTGGCCGGGTTCTCTGCTGGTCTCTCCAGGGAGCCCTTGCAGAGATTCAAGTCCTTGTCCTTGGGGATTCGGGACTGCTCAAAGTTTGTCCCGCGCCACCTACGATGGCTTCAAGGCTTCGGCCCGAGTTGCGGCAGCCAGCATTGTGGCTCGACGCCAGGCATGGCTGCAGTCATCAGACCTCGAGCCATGGGTTCAGGACAAGTTGGTCGATGTCCCTTGCCGAGGTGAGAACCTTTTTGGCAAGCCCATGGCCAAGAAGGCTGCACAGCTCGAGACCGAGCACCTTACAAAGACAAGGCTGTCTAGAAAGACCTCTACCCCTTCTCACAAGAAGAAGGCCTCGGGTAAGAGGCCCTTTTACCCGTGGAAGGGCACTGCCTACAAACAGTACCCTCAGTATCAGGCTGCCCAAGCTGCCCCTCAGGGTCAGCAAGCCAAGGGGCAGGGTAATGGGCCCCGTAGGCAGAGGACCCCCAAGCCTCCGGCCCTTGCTCCCACTCAGCATGGTGGGGGTTTTTGACTCCTTGAGCATAGCCTCTCAGTCCCTGCTCTCCCAACCCTGCACAGGAGGTCACCTTGCCCTCTTTGCCCACCAGTGTCCTCGCATCACTGGAGACAGTTGGGTGTTAAACATAGTCCACAAGGGCTATGCACTACACTTTCACCAACTACCTCCTCTATATTTTCCAGGGGAGCCTCCAAGGCCTCCCCTGCACACAGATCTTCTCCTCCAGGAGCTCCAAGGTCTGTTGGTGGACAGGGCGGTGGAGCCTGTGCCCCTTCAAATGCACGGTCAAGGGTTCTATTCCAGATATTTCCTGGTACCCAAAAGAACCAGTGGCTTTCGAACTCTCCTGGACCTCAGGAATCTCAAGTTCCTGTAGAAAGAAAAGTTCAAGATGCTTACTCTTGGAACACTTCTGCCCTACCTCCAGCAGGAAGATTGGCTATGCTCCTTAGATCTAAAGGATGCGTACACTTACATCCTCATTCATCCAGACCACAGAGTACCTCAGGTTCATTGTGGGAGGAAACCATTATCAGTACAGGGTACTGCCTTTTGGCCTAACCTCCGCCCCCAGAGTCTTTACCAAATGCCTGGCAGTGGTGGCGGCCTACCTGAGAAATCAAGGCATCTTTGTCTTTCCCTATCTGGACGACTGGCTCATAAGAGGGTCAGACGTGCCAGGAGGCCCGACAGGCCACCCTCAGAACTATTGCTCTTCTTCAAAGCTTGGGGTTTGTAATAAACTTCGCAAAGTCCACTTTGCTCCCCTCCCAGAACTTGGAGTTCATAGGGGCAAGGTTGGACTCTATCCTGGCAAAGGCATTCTTGCCAGAAGACAGAGCCCAAAGACTGATGGACTTAGCAAAACAGTTTCTCAACGGGTCAGTGGTCTCTGCCAGGCTCTGCCTGAGGCTGCTGGGCCACATGGCTTCGACAGTTCAAGTAACCCCCAATGCCAGGCTCCATATGCGGCCTGCACAGTGGTGCCTTCGGAGTCAGTGGACACAGGCCACAGGCAGCCTCAAAGACAGGATAAGGGTGTCCAGACCTTTTCTGGACTCCCTCAACTGGTGGCTGCACCCACCCAATCTACTGAAAGGGGTGCCTTTTCAAATTCCTGGGTACACAGTGGTACTGACTACAGACGCCTCCCTGCAGGGCCGGGGGGCTCATTGTCTGAACAAGTGCACCCAGGTCCTGTGGTCTCCTTGGGAATCCACACAGCAGATCAATCTCCTAGAACTCAGGGCTATTCGATGGGCACTCAAAGCTTTCTCTCCTGCCCTGACTCATCAATCTGTTCTGGTTCAGACAGACAACCAGGTAGCCATGTTTTATGTGAACAAGCAAGGCGGGACTGGATGCAGGCTCCTTTGTCAGGAGGCACAGGGCCTTTGCTCCTTTGCCTTCAAGCACAAAATGCTCCTCAAGGCTGTGTACCTTCCAGGTCAGGAAAACTACCTGGCCGACAGGTTGAGCAGTATTCTGCAGCCCCCATGAGTGACAGCTGCATCCTTTGGTAGTTCAGAAGATCTTCCTGAAATGGGGACTTCCTTCGATAGATCTGTTTGCCAGTCCACTGAACAAACAGCTGCCGAAGTTCTGCTCCAGACAACCGTATCCTCTGCGGGTAGCAGCATATGCTTTTCTGATACCATGGTCTCAGGGCCTCCTGTATGCGTTTCCTCCCACGCCTTTGGTGGCCTGAACTCTGTTCAAAATTCTTCAGGACAGGGCCTCAGTCCTGCTGCTCCCAGGTGGCCGAGACAGCCTTGGTTTCCACTTCTACTTCAACTGGCGGTGGGTCCCCCCCTGCCTCTGGGGTTGCAACCTGACCACCTCACCCAGGATCAGGGTTCCCTTCTGCACCCCAATCTCAAAGCTCTCAATTTGATGGCCTGGAAGCTGCAAGGGTAGTTTTGGCTCCCTGGGGCCTGCCTCAGGAAGTTGAAGAGGTTGTCCTAGCCTCTAGGAAACAGTCCACTAGGAGAAATTATGCTCTCAAATGGAAAAGGTTTTCTGTGTGGAGTCAGCTACGTACAGAGGATCCCTTCTCCTGTACTGTACCAGTAGTGCTTCAGTACTTACTGCACTTATCCAATCAGGGTCTTAAGTCCAATTCTGTTCGGGTCCACCTCTCAGCTCTAGCAGCTCACCACTCACTGGTGTAAGGACATTCTCTCTCGGTTCACCCCTTGGTGTCCCGGTTTCTCAGAGGCTTGCTCTTACTCAAGCCTCCAATCCGTCGTCCTGCTCCTGAGTGGGAGTTGAATGTGTACTTGCAGCAACTGACTCGCCCACCTTTTCAGCCGATGGCTACTTGCCCTCTACGCTTCCTGTCCTGGAAGGCCCTCTTCTTGGTAGCCCTAACCTTGGCCAGGCATGTGAGTGAGCTTCAGGCCCTGGTCTGTGACAGGCCTTACACTCGCTTCTATAAGAACAGGGTAGTCCTTAGGACTCATCCCAAGTTCCTTCCAAAAGTTGTCTCCTCCTTCCACCTTAACCAAGAGGTGGTTCTTCCAACTTTCTTCCCTAGGCCTCATGCAAGCCAGGCTGAAGCAGTTCTGCATACCCTGGACTGTAGGAGGGCCTTATCCTTTTACCTTGAACTTACGCAAGGGCATAGAAGGGCTACTCAGCTCTTTGTATCTTTTGACCCTAATAAGTTGGGGTTGGCTGTGTCCAAGCGTACCTTGTCCATTTGGGTGGCTGACTGTATCACCTGGGCTTACAAGGCGGCTGACCTTCCTTTGCAGGGTTGGGTCACGGCCCACCGTGTCAGGGCAATGGCTGCCTCAGTGGCTCATCTCCGCTCAGTACCGTTGGTAGACATCTGCAGGGCTGCAACTTGGTCTTCAAGCCAGACTTTTGCGGCCCATTACTGTCTGGAGAGGGAGTCCCGTAGGGACAGTGCTTTTGGCCAGGCAGTACTCCGGAATCTCTTTGAGGTTTAGGCAACTCCTGCCATCTGTTGGGCTACCGGTGGAGGTTTTGTCATTGAAAAGCCTTTCGTTGATGCTGGGACTAGAGGGAGTTCTCTTGTTCAGCCTGGGTTCCTCGGTAGCCCAGAGCTAGGGAGTCACCCATATGTGTGAGGACTGACTTCCTGCTTGGTCCTGGAGAAAGAGTAGTTACTCACCTGTAACAGGTGTTCTCCAGGAGCAGCAGGAATCAGTCCTCACGACCCTCCCTCCTCCCCCCCTGGGAGTTGCCGTTGTACATAGTTTGTTTTTCACTTTTTGTGTGCTGTTCTTAGCTATGTCATTTGACTGAGGTAAGATGGCACCTTTAGGCGGGAAAGGAACCGCGCATGCGTGCCTGCATTCCCAAAGGCTTTCATAGAAAGTTGGGGAAATGCTCCGCTGGGGCTTCATCGGCGTCGATGACACCCATATGTGAGGACTGATTCCTGCTGCTCCTGGAGAACACCTGTTACAGGTGAGTAAATACTCTTACCTTCAGAGCCCATTACTGCTTAGACAAGGACTCCCGCCAGGATGCCTTGTTTGGTCAGTCTGTTCTACGACACCTGTTCCATACTTAATCAACTCCTACCCACCATTCCCGGTAGGATGCCAGAGATCCATGGGGGGAAGTGGAGCCCTTTCACAGGGGCACACAACTTCTGGGGTCTCTCCCTGGCATCTGTAGCTAGGGAGTCCCCATAAGTGAAGACTCCATTCCTGCTTGTTCCTGGAGATAGCATAGTTACTTGTAACAGGTGATCTCCGGGGAACAGCAGGAATTTAGTCTTCACCACCCACCTCCCCTAGGAGTTGTATCTCTTTTCTTTTCTTTCCCTCTCTCTCTCTGTCTCAGCTTTAAAACTCAACTGGAGAGAGGCAGTTGGGAAAGGCAGGAAGGCAGCACGCAGGTGCTGTGGGATGCTCCCAAAAGCTTTCTAATTGGATGCTGGGGAGCGTTCCCTCGCAGTCTCCGTCGGTACTGACGATACCCATATGTGAAGACTAAATTCCTGCTGTTCCCAGAGATCAACTGTTACAGGTGAGTAACTATGCTTTCTCCAAGTCCAAATCCACCCGGATCTGGACCTCTTCAGAAGCCTTGACGTCTTGGGAGCTATCTGACTCTGAGCATCGTCGGGGGTCTTCTGAGAGGGGTTCTCCCTCATGGGAACACCGGAGGAAGAAGAAACCTGCGAGGGTGGCAGCATTGGATGCCTCTGATCGGCCTGGGCCCTCGCGGACCAGGTCACAGATTCCTGACCGCCGCCCCGGGTTCTCAAAGCTGGAGCTTCCTGCAAAGGTACCTCGCACGGAGCCGGAGTCACCGAGGAAGGTAACTGCTGTTGTCCTCGATGACTCTCCTCCGGGAGAACCAGCCTTGGGCCCGACACAGCATGGCCTTGGATCGCAGCGGGCGCTGATGGCAGGTCTCACCGGTCCATCTGCCCCGATCACCGGGACCTCGACGTCCAAGTCGACCCCGGAGGCCAAGCCGATCCTCGAGACTCTTCGAGTTTGAGTCTATCCTCGACTGAGGTCTCCCTCGACCTCCCGTTCGGGAACGAGGTCGTTGATGCTGGTGCCCTTGTCGTCGGGGCAGTTGAGATTGAAGACCTCACGGCCGGAGCCCATCGATTCCTCCTTGGAGGACTCAGCATGGGAAACGGAGGATGAAGAGTCCCCGGACACCCACTGTACCCGTCATGTCCCATCGGCCTCACCGGGGTACGAGCCTAGGAGAAGATCCCCCCCCCCACCCCCCCCGGAGGATAACCTGGTTCTCGGACTTCATCAGGGACATGTCCAAGGCTTTGGCATTCCCGGTGGACACCGAGGAGGAGCCGAGGAGCTCGAAGCCCCTCCAGTATGACTTTCCCCCTCGGAAAGCCCTTATGGTACCGGTTCCTCCAATGTTGGAACGGCTGATGCTCCGCATGTGGGAATCACCGGCCTCTATGCCGGTTCTCAGCAAGCGGGGCAGTTACATCTATCGAGTCCGCAAGAGCCCTGGATTCCAAAAGGCACACTCCTTGGTTGTGGAATCGGCCATGCACAGGCTCAAGAGCCAAAAAACGCACTCCTCAGTGCCCCCTAACAGGGAGGCCTGGAACCTGGGCTCAGTGCTATCATGCCATGTCCAAACATACCAGCTGTACATGGGCATGTACTTACGGGACCTGGCAAAGGAGATTGCCGGGTTCTCAGCTGGCCTCTCCAAGGAACCCTTGCAGCGCTTCAAGAACTTGTCCACTGGGATTCGGGAGTGCTCGAAGTTTCTCGAGCAGCCTATGACTGCTTTGAGGCTTTGGCACGGGTAGCCGCAGCCGGCATCGGGGCCTGACGCCAGGCGTGGCTAATGTCGTTGGACCTGGAGCCATGGGTTCAGGACAAGTTGGTCGATGTCCCTTGCCGAGGTGACAACCTTTTTGGCAAGCCCATGGCTGAGAAGGCTGCTGAAATCGAGGCCGAGTACTTGATCCAGGCAAGACTCTCCAAGAAGACTTCTGCCCCTTCTAAAAAGAAGGGCTCATGTAGAAAGCCCTTTTTCCTGAGGAAGGGTGCTACTTACCGCAACTACCCCACTCACCAGGCCTCCCCGGCTCCCCAACAGGGGCAGCAGGCCAAGGGGACAGGGGCATGGCCCGCGTAAGCAGAAGACCCCCAAGCCTCTGGCCCTGGCTCCAACCCAGCCGGGAGGGGGTTTTTGACTTCCAAAGCATAGTCTCTCTCCCACCAGGGGTGAGGTCCTGCATAGGAGGAAGGCTGAGCCTGTACGCCCAGAGGTGGCCAATAATCACCATGGATATTTGAGTCCTTCAAATTGTCCAAAGAGGCTATTTGCTCCACTTCAACCAGGTACCTCCCTTTCCAGGAGAGCCTCTCAGGCCCCCTCTACACAGGAATCTCCTCTTACATGAGTTGGCCGGTCTTCTAGAGGATCAGGCGGTGGAGCCGGTGCCCCACAGCATGCTAGGATAAGGCTTTTACTCCAGGTATTTTCTGATACCAAAGAGAACAAGAGGCCTCAGGCCTATCCTCGACCTGTGAAACTTAAACAGGTTCCTGGTGAGGGAAAGGTTCAAGATGCTTTCCGTTGGAATATTGCTGCCTTACCTCCACCACAGAGACTGGCTATGCTCTTTAGACCTGAAGGATGCTTATACGCACATTCTCATACATCCAGACCACAGACAATATCTCAGATTTGTAGTGGGAGGAAGCCATTTTCAGTCCAGAGTACTTCCATTCGGCCTAGCCTCTGCCCCCAGAGTGTTTACCAAATGTCTGGCGGTAGTGGAAGCCTTCCTCAGGAACCAGGGAATTTTTGTCTTACCGTACCTGGCTAATCAGGGCCCAGTCGCCTCAAGAAGCTCAACAGGCCACAGCTCACACTATCAACATACTGCAGCATCTAGGCTTTGTCATAAATCTAGCAAAGTCCACTTTGCTCCCCACTCAAAACTTAGGGTTCATAGGGGCAAGGCTAGACACCCTTCAAGCGAAGGCTTACCTGCCAGAGGGCAAAGCACAGAGGCTTCTGGAGTTAGTACACCAAATCAGCCACAAGTCTCAAATATCAGCAAGGCACTTTCTACGCCTCCTAGGACACATGGCCTCCATGGTTCATGTGACCTCAAACACCCGTCTCCACATTATGACAGCTCAGTGGTTCCCCAGGAATCAGTGGACACAAGCCACAGGAAGACTCACAGGATCAGTGTGTCCAAACGACTACTGAGGTCATTTACCTGGTGGCTTCACCCATCCAACCTGCTTGAGGGAGTGTCTTTCCAGCCTCCCTCGTACACAAGAGTGCTGATGACAGATGCATCTCTGCTGGGCTGGGGAGCCCATTGCCAGGACTTATGCACTCAAGGGTTGTGGTCTCCTCAAGAGAAGACGTAGCAAATCAACCTCTTAGAGCTCCGGGCGATACGCCTAGCTCTTCAAACCTTCTCTCATGTTCTCTCACATCAGTCTGTCTTAGTACAGACAGACAACCAGGTGGCTATGTTCTATGTGAACAAGCAGGGAGGGACGGGGTCCCACATCCTGTGTCAAGAGACACTGGACCTCTGTTCCTGTGCAATCCGACAGGGTATGTCTCTCAAAGCAGTTTACCTACCAGGTCAGGAGAACTGTCCAGCAGACAAGCTAAGCAGAATTCTCCAACCTCACGAGTGGCAACTGAATCAGTAAGTAGCCCAGCAGATCTTCCATTGCTGGGGGCATCCGACCATAGATCTCTTTGCCAGTCCGCAGAATCATCAGTTGCCATGCCATCAGGTTGACAGCCCACAAAGGATGGCTACAGATGCTTTTCTAATCTCCTGGTCAGTGGGCCTCCTGTATGCGTTTCCTCCCACGCCTCTGGTGGCCCGAACTCTATTCAAAATCCTTAGAGACAAGGCCTTGGTCATCCTGATAGCCCCCAGATGGCCAAGACAGCCTTGGTTTCCACTTCTCTTCCAGCTGGCAGTGGAAACCCCACTTCCTCTGGGGATGCAGCCCGACCTCCTGTCCCAGGAGCAGGGCTCTTACACCCCAACCTCAGATCCCTCAATCTGATGGCATGGCTGCTGAAAGGGTAGTGCTGGCTTCTCCCCTCCTGCCTAAGAACGTGGAAGAAGTGCTACTGGTCTCAAGAAGGCAGTCCACTAGGAAAACCTATGCCTTCAAGTGGCGTAGGTTTGAGGTGTGTAAGCAGCACAACGAAAACCCTTTCTCTTGTCTCGTACCAGTGGTGTTGCAGTACCTGCTTCACCTCTCAGAATTAGGCCTCAAGTCTAACTCTGTCAGGGTCCACCTGAGTGCTTTGTCAGCACACCACTCTCCAGTGGAAGGACAACCTCTTTTGGTTCGCCCCTTGATGTCCAGATTTCTCAGAGGGCTACTTCTACTAAAACCCCCAGTTCATCCTCCGGCAACCGAGTGGGATTCAGATGTGGTCTTGCAACACCTTGCCCACCTTTTGAGCCGATGTCCACTTGCCATCTGCACGTCCTCTCCTGGAAAGTGCTCTTCCTAGTGGCACTCACATCTGCCAGACGTGTGAGTGAACTACAAGCTCTTGTGTCAGAAAGACCGTACACACGGTTTTATAGGAACAGGGTGGTCCTGCGCACCCATCCCAAGTTCCTTCCGAAAGTGGTCTCTCTATTCCACCTCAACCAAGAGGTGGTTCTTCCGACATTCTTTCCCAGACCGCATACTAGTCGGGCAGAGGTGGTTCTGCATACCCTTGGTTGTAAAAGGGCCTTAGCCTTCTACCTGGAGCGTACGCGGGGACATCGAAGGGCTACTCAGCTCTTCGTCTCTTATGACCCCAGTAAACTGGGGCTACCTGTCTCCATGTGCACATTATCCACTTGGGTAGCAGACTGCATTGCCTGGCATACAAGGCGGCCGACCTCCCGTTGCAGGGTCGAGTCACGGCCCACCGTGTCAGGGCTAAGGCCGCATCAGTGGCTCACTTCCGCTCTGTTCCGCTGGCAGACATCTGCCGGGCTGCAACCTGGTCTTCAAGCCAAACTTTTGCAGCCCATTACTACTTGGATAGAGTTCCGATGGGACAGTGCTTTTGGCCAGGCAGTACTCCGTAACTTATTTGAGGTTTAGGCAACTCCAGCCCTCTGGTGTCAGGCTACTGGGGGGTGTTGCGTCTCCGCTGAATTCCTATCACAGCTGCTGCGGTTCTTCTAGAGGGAGACATTTTTCAGCTAGGGGTTCTTGGTAGCCTATAGCTAGGGAGTCCCATATGTGAGGACTGACTTCCTGCTTGTTCCTGGAGAAAGCGTAGTTACTCACCTGTAACAGGTGTTCTCCAGGGACAGCAGGAAACGGTCCTCACGACCCTCCCTCCTCCCCTGGAGTTGAAGTCCTATTACTGATTTTTATTCATTTTGCCGTCTTTTTAGCTATGTCATTTGACTGAGCAAGATGGCACCCTTGGGCGGGAAGGGGACCGCGCATGTGCAGTGCAATCCCAAAGGCTTTCTTTGAAAGCTGGGGAATTGCTCCGCACGAGGGCTCAGTTGTTGCCGATGTCACCCATATGTGAGGACCGATTCCTGCTTTCCCTGGAGAACACCTGTTACAGGTGAGTAGCTACGCTTTCTCCACACCCAGGGGATCTTTGTCTTCCCTTACCCGGATGACTGATTGATCATGGGCGGGTCGCCTTAAGATGTTTGACATTCGGTGAAGCTGACCATACAAGTGGAGTAGAGGAGTAGCCTAATGGTTAGAGCACTGGCTTGGGAACCAAGAGATCAGTATTCAATTCACACTAGCACTCATTATGGTCTTGGGAAAGTCGCTTAACCCTTTATTGCCTGGTAAGAATCCAAGTTTTCAATGTCCCTGTTTAATGTATGTTTAAGTTACAATGTGAACCGCTTTGACTAAAATGATAAAGCTGTATAAAAAGCCTGTTAAAGTTCTGAAGCATCTGGGCTTCATAATCAATTACAGCAAGTCTCATCTTCAGCCCTCTCAAAGGCTAGAGTTCATTGGGGTTCTACTCAATACTACTGTAGCTTGAGTATACCTGCCGAAAGGCAGGGCCCAGCGTTTTGTTGCCCTGGCTCAAGATGTTCAGCGCTGCCCCCTCATGACAGCTCGACAGATGCTAATGCCTCCTTGGCCACATGACCATCACATCTCCATATCACACCAGCTTCGGCTCCGAATGCATCAGGTGTAGTGCACTCTGCACACAGTGGCGCTGACTCAGGGATAGGGTCACCGTGATTCACCCTCTTAGGGAGTTCCTCTCCTGGTGGCAGCAGCAGCCTCCAGCCTTTTTGCAGGGCTTCCTTTCCAGGCCCCGCCGCATCAGTGTGTCCTAATGACAGATGCCTCAAAGGCAGGTTGAGGAGCTCACCTAGACGGTCTACGCACACAGGACCTCTGGACGGCTTGGGAGAGACTCCACCAAATCAACTTCCTGGTACTCCAGGCTGTTGCTAATGCCCTACTGGGTTTTTAGTAACAGCTATCCAACCAAGTGGTCTTTATTCAGATGGACAATCAAGTGGCCCATGTTGTATCTCAACAAATAGGGCAATATGGGGTTGTACCTTCTCTGTTAGGAGGCAGTCTGCCTTTGGAAGTTTTCCATCTCGCATGGCATGCTCCTCAGAGCAGTGTATTTGCCAAAGGAGTTCAGTATTCTGCTGGATCGCCTCAGCAGAGTCCTTCAACCAAATGAGTGGACTGTCAACTGGCAGGTAGCCAGCCATATCTTTTGGATGTAGTGTACACAATCAATAGATCTGACTTTGATCAAAATGCCCAGCTCCCAAGGGTTTGCTTCAGACTGCCAGGCAAACGTTGGATAGCACCCAATGTGTTTCTCCTGGACTAGAGCGACTGCCTTTTATATGCATACCCATCAACTCCTCTGGTGACCAAGACTCTGTTTCAGCTATAAGCAGACGGTGCCACCATTGTCCTCATAGCACCACATTGGTCCAGTCAACCATGGTTTTCCCTTGTTGCTCAGACCGTCTCAACGACGGTCTCTCAGACTCTGCTGCACTCCAGACCTGGTCTTTCAGGATGAGGGGACTCTGCGGCATCCCATCTTCAGTCCCTGATGCTCACAGCATGGATGCTGAGCAGTTAGCGCTTGCATCCCTCCACCTGCTGGAGGAAGTGGTGAACATGCACCTAGACTCACATAATGATTCTGTGACATTCCTACGCCTTCAAATGTGCAGATTCTCCATATGATAAGATGGCAAGGTTCTGGACCCTTTCACCTGCTCAGTGGAGTCTGTACAGTCTTACCTGCTGCAACTCTCCGACTCTGGCCTAAAGTCCAACTCTGTCAGGGTGCACCTCGGTGCTTAGCTGCTTATGACCACACTCTCACTGATAGGCTGATCTCTGCTCACCCGTAGATTGCTTCCTTTATTCTAGATCTCAGAGAATTGAACAAATTCCTGTTCAAAGAGAAACTCAAGATTTTTCTGGGAACCCTGCTGCCATACCTTCAGAGTCAGGACTGGCTTTGTTCTCTAGATCTCAAGGATGCGTACACTCATGTTCTCATCCATCCAACCCACAGAAAGTTCCTTCGGTTCCTTTTTCAAGGAAAGCACTACCAATACAGGGTGCTTTCTTTTGGCCTGGCCTCAGCACCAAGGGTGTTTACGAAATGCATGGCTGTGGTAGCAGCATTTCTTCGCACTCTAGGAATATTCGTCTTCCCCTACTTAGATGATTGGCTCATTCGAGCCCCATCAGAGTCAGAGGCCAGGATTTCTCTATCTTGCACAATGCGTATCCTTCAGTATTTGGGTGTGGTCATAAACATCCCAAAATTCTGCCTAACTCCCACTCAGTCTCTAGAGTTCATAGGATCTTTGCTGGATACCAGGGAAGCAAAGGCCTATCTTCCCCAGACCCGTTGCCTTCACATGGTGCAGTTAGCTTCTCAAGCAGTGCTAAAGTCTATCTCACTGCTCGAGAAATGTTACAGCTACTAGGCCACATGGCATCTACCGTGCATGTGGTTCCTATGCTCGCCTCCAAGAAGCACCTCGGGTGGCATCTTGAGTGGTGTCCTCTTTGGAAAGGCTCAGCTGGATGATCATTTTGGGAAAGAGCCAACTGTTGCCTTCTCAGTCCCTGAGTTTCTGGGAGTACATTTCAACACTTGAGGGGCAGAGTTTTCCTGCCAGAGGAGAAAATCAAGACTGTTGGATTGTGTGGTGGTGATCTGTATGCAACTGGCTCCCAGAGTCTGGATTATTTTCAGATCCTCTGATTAATGGCAGCGGCCATAGAGATGGGGGCATGGTCATTTGCGACTGCTCGAGTGGTCTTTGCTGACTTGGACGTCCCAGAGTGCTCAGGAGTTTGCCTTCAGGCTCCCATTGAGCATGAGGGCCAGCCTGAGATGGTGGCAGCAGCCTTGTAATGTGAGGAAGGGTGTGCCACTGGATGATTTCTCCTGGATCCTCCTGGCGACAGATGCCAATCTTTCGAGCTGGGGGAACCCATTGCCAAGACTGTACAGCACAGAGCCATAGGACCAGTAGAAAAACCGTGGTCCATCAAATGCCTCGAGACAAGGGCCATCAGGTTGGCTCTTCTGCATTTCTGGCCCCTGGTCGACGGCTGAGCGGTCTGAGTGGTGGCTTATGTCAGTTGGCAAGACGATATGAAGCATGCTGGAGTAGCTCTGGAAATGAGACTCCTGTTTTGCCTGGATAAAGAAGAATCTCCTAGCTTTGGCTCAGCACATTGCTGGGGTGGAAAATGTGAAAGCGGGTTCTTCAGCCGGCATTCTCTGGAGAGTGGGAGTTGAGTCAAGAAGCGCTTCAGTTGATTCTGCGCCACTGTGGTCATCCCGAAATGGATCTGACGGTGACCCGCTGCAGTGCCAACGTTTGCTTCTGCTTCAGTCACCACACGGAGTCAGGGTCTGAGGGCATCAACACCTAACCCAGCCTTGGCCAAGTTGATGCCCCCTCTGTGTTTCCTCCGTGGCCCCTGGTGGGGCATGTGATTTGGCTTATAGAATGCCAGATTGGCCGAGGAGAGCATGGTTCAGAGACCCTTATGTGGCTCCTGCAGGCACCTCTTCTTTGGTTGCCTCAGTCTCAGGACCTATTGTGGCAGGGACTGATCTTCCTAGAAGGGATCCAGTTCCCTTCTCGCTTACGGCTTGGTTCTTTAAAGGAGACTGCTAGCGCTTAAGGGTTACTTTCCAGCAGTGGAGTCTACTCTTCTCGGAGCCCTTAGGAGATCACCCAGGCTAGCATATGTGCGGATCTGGTTCCTCTTTGAACAGTGGTGTGGTGCTCGGCAGTTGGCTGCTGAGTTGGTCGAGGTGTCCTCCCTGCTGGACTTCCTGCAGGATTGCTTGGAGAAGGGCCTTTTACTTAGCTCTCTGAAGGTTCAGGTGGTAGCTTTGCCTGTTTCCAAGGTCCAGTGGCTAAGTCTCTGGCCTTGCACCTGAATGTCTCACGCTTCTCTAGGGGGGTTGGCATTTGCTTTCTCCCCTTCGGTCTGTGATCCCTTCCTGGGATCTGTGCCTGGTGCTCAGGGCCCTGATGGCAGTGCCCTTGAGCCATTGAAGTGCACTACCTTAAAGGATTTGATGCTCAAGACAGTCTTCTTGGTTGCAATTTTTCTGCAATGTGAATTTCCAAACTGCAGGCTTTGTCTTGCAAGGATCCTTATGTCTTTTTTTTTTCAAAGGAGGCTGTTTCCATTTGGCCTGTGCCTTCATTCTTAATGTGCCTTCTTCCTTCATATGAGTTAGGTGGTCTGCCTGTCTCCCTCCTCTAAGGAGCAATGTTGGGGGAAGGATATGGATCTTCGCCTTGTGGATGTCCGGAGAGTGCTTCTCCGGTACTTGGAGGTTACGGATTCCTTTCATAAGTCCAACCATCTTTGTGTTTGCTGGCCTCTGCAAGGGTGATGCAAAAGCCAAGTCGTCTTTGGGGTTCTAAATTCAGGAAGCCATTGCCTCTGCATATTTGTTGCGGAACTGGCTAGTTCCAGGTAGTTTGCGTGCCCTTTCTATGAGAGCATGATTGTTCTCATGGTCGGAGTGGAGCTTGGTAGCCCCTGCAAACATTGGTCAGGCATCATAGTGGGCATCATGGTCCACTTTGTCAAGCATTACCACTTGAATGTCCACGCGTAGGTGGGCACTGCCTTTGACTCAAGGGTTTTGCAAGCTGCTGTCGTCTTCCTGCCCAGGGGAGTTGTCGTTTTCGTCCATCATACTTATCTGGACTGGTCTAGCAGGTCAATATGGAAGGTGACATTTTACTTGTTAATGTCCTTTCCTTGAGTCCTCCTAGACCAGTCCAGGGCCTGCCCCTGGTATGCTATTGCTCAGTTCTGCTGCTGCGGTACCCTTGGGGTCCACTATGATTTTTATATGTGTATTGACTCTGCAGGTTCATCTTCTACTGACAACCTTCTGTTTATGCTTTCTTGTACATTGTTTTCTACTGTTGATTACTGTTGCCCAGTAATTGAGGTTGTGTGAGACTTGCCACATTTCTCCCATATGCTTTGGGACAAAAACTGAAGGCACCTCTGAGGTGAATAGAGGGATGGGAGTGATGTCATTGAAATCTGGGCTTTTCATTGGTTCTTTGTCTTCACCAATCTGCTGGTAGAGAAACACAATTCACTTGTCTGGACTGGTCTAGCAGGACTCGAGGAAAGGGCATTAACTGGTAAGTAAAATGTCACCTTCAAATGTATATAATTTCCACAGATAACAATTACAGTTGACATTTCATAAATAAAACTGTTTTTGTAGTTGAATATATTGCTGTATAAACATAATAGCAGTCAATTTTGTTGCATAAGAAATTGATGATAATTGAAACAGTAACTCCTTTTCTAATCGAGCTTCAATACTTTCCAAAACAGTTTCAAACAGAGAAGCTGATGTACCCATCCCTAGAAAGAAGTGAATAGACAGAACTCTTAAAGGTTAAATTGCTGAAACAGTGTTTGAAATTGCACCAACTGTGGTATTTCAGTATATTAAAACAAACTGCAATAGTATTGGTACCATATTGTCTAAAATTCTTTTGAGTACTGATGAAATCCTTTCAAGTTGTACCTTGTAAGACTATTTTTGACTTATTACAGCCAGTCATGTTCCGTGGTGAAGTGCGCCTTAATGTTGAAGAGAAGAAAACAAGAGCAGCCCGTGAAAGAGAGACCAGAGGGGGAGATGACCGCAGGGATATTCGGCGCAATGATAGAGGTCCTGGGGGTCCCCGTGGAATAGTGGGTGGCGGAATGATGCGAGATCGTGATGGAAGAGGACCTCCACCCAGGGGTGGAATGGCACAGAAGCTGGGCTCTGGAAGAGGAACAGGGCAGATGGAAGGCCGTTTCACAGGACGTCGCTGAGGGGGTGGGGGGAAAGAAGCCACTGTGGTCTTAGCAGTGGTGCATTATTTGTCGTGTTTGCATTCTTGTTAATTTTTTTGGCTTTGGAATGTGACACAGCCTTTTTTGATCATTTCTTTGATGTGAAAAGCATCCTTTGGTTACAAGTTTAAATTGAGGTGAACATTCTTTCCCTGCTTTCAGGACAGGATTCACTCCCTTAATTTATAAATCTAGACTTGAAGAATTAAGGCCTGAGAAGTTACCATTATCTGAAACACTGCAAAAAAAAAAAAAGACTCTGAGATCCCCAATCGAATTCAGGTCCTTTTAGACAAAACCCTCTGCTGCACATTTTGTATTAAAGTGTTAATGTTTCTGCATATTACTGTTGGGAACAAAAGTGTTGCAATTTGTGCAATTTAAGAATCTTGCCTTTTTTTTTTCCTTTCAGAACTCTTGGCTCAGCCCCCCTCTTCCCCACAAACTTGCGTTTATGCACTCATCGAAATGCACTAATTGGTACTTTGAACTAATTTACATTGACATCTGTAGTAGGAGACAAGGGGTTGCAAGAATATTCTTTGCCCTCTTTCAGATAGAGAATAGTTTGCAGAATGATGCAGGCATCTGGTTTACTTGCAGTGACTGATGTATACACAGAAACTTACCTATAGGTATACTCCAGAAGAAAGCAGATCTAGTTCTGAACTAAACAGAAAATAAATAAAATCACATCAAGGTTTATGGTCCTGAGTACTAGACACAGTTTTGGTAGCCCATATTTTGTTTTACTACCCGCCCCTTTGCAATACAGGGATGGCTGGCTGCTCAGCACACTTTTTTTTTCTTTTCCTTTAAGCTTTATACAGTGAAATTTGTTCTTTATTTGTATTTGAGTTCTCTGGTAATATGATACGCATGATGGTGCCTTCTATTAATACATCATTCCGGTCTTGCTGGTGATTTTTGTATAGTAAATGGGTTGCTGTGCTACAAAGCCAAACTGCTGCAAAATGTTAAGGAATCATTGAAAAAATGTATAAAAATTGCAGTATCTTTACATCGGTAAAAATTGTTAGATTTATATATTCATCTTGATTCTAAGATACCAACTCTGTCAACTGTATTTATTCATGAAGGGATATGATGACTAAAGGGGCTAGTAGGAGGAAGGCATCTGAACAGTAACTATTTTTAATTTTTGTGTTTTGTTTCGTTTTAACACTTTAAATGGCACAAATGCATATCAAGATGAAAGTGGCATCTCCAGTTTGAGTCCTTGAAGTGGTTTTGCATTTTTATTAATTTTTAAAGTACTTTTGAGCTTTGGCTTGTAAAACGAGGATACTGCAATTTTCAG
Organism: Ichthyophis bannanicus; assembly: GCA_033557465.1. Taxonomy (NCBI): domain Eukaryota; kingdom Metazoa; phylum Chordata; class Amphibia; order Gymnophiona; family Ichthyophiidae; genus Ichthyophis; species Ichthyophis bannanicus. The sequence goes on along the minus strand of CM066032.1, from coordinate 1,128,426,980 downwards.
AAAACAGCAGCTCCAAGTGTTTGCTTTCTCCGGTTTCCAATAGACATTTTTTTTAACTTTTAGTTTTGCACAGAACAGGTATCTGTACCCTTAGGGGCTTAAGGGTAGAAGAGCTGTATCTTTTGGTTTAAGTCTTTAATTTGCAGAGATTTGCCGTGTGGACAACTGTCCTGTAGAAGCTACTTTCCATTCAGCTGAAAATAATGTAGCAAGTACTGTCCAACCTAGTGCTGTAGAGCTCAATTACTGAGCTGTGTTGCATCACAAGGAAGAAAAGTGACCACTTAAAGCTGCTGCAAGCATGGAAGACCTCATTTTATTGCAAGTAATAGCAAAAATGCACTTGGTATAGTAGCAAGTTGTTCCTGAATTATGCAACTGTATGCTGAACTTCTCATAAACTGGCAGATGTTGCACAAGTTTGTTCTACTTGACAAAAATTTTGCATTCTATTTTTGGTTTGTTTGTGTTTTTGTTGTGGTTTTTTTTTTTAACTTGAGGTCTTCCGTGTTTAAGTCTTGCACTATTTCATACATTTCTGAGACACAGATTTTTCATAATTTCATCTTTTTGTGAGTTTTTACACATTTTTCAGATTTGTTACTTGGAACTATTGTACTTGAAGACCCTACCACAGAATATAATCTTGGACTGGTTTCCAACCTTCATTCCACTTGACTACGGAAGCATTTTGCCAGCAGTTCTTCTGGTGATTTATTTGTTTTGTTTTTGCTTTTGCTTTCTTCATTATGCTGTTAACACCTGAACTGTTACAGCAAATGGCACCAGGACTGATCACAAATTTACATATAATAGCAAATTAGAAGAGCTACAGAGTTAAGCTTTTTGGCTTACCTCTTATTTAATTGCCATGAATAAACATTGGAACGTTATACAGAGAAGTTTACGTGGTGATTGTTCACCTATTTTAATATGGACTTTAAATGTTCTTGTCCCTGTCTTTTTTTCTTCTTTGGTAAATGTACATCATAAAACAAACTCAAAAGTTTTTCCATCATTGTTAATTTGATAGTAATCTATCATTGCTACCCTTTTGACAAAATTGGCTTCCCATCTTGGCTTTAGTAGGTGTAGAAGACAATGGTTTACCATCTTTATTGCTGTAATGTGTTCAGCATTATATGCTAGTAGAATCTAGTCACTTGTTGCGGGTGGAAAGTATATTTTTTACTTTACAAGTTTCCATTTTGAATGTGTTTGACTAAACATAAAATAATAAACTACTGATGTCTGCAGCATTGATCACTGTCCCTAATTCTCTTCATGAAGTTCTGGTAATGTTATGACACAATATGGATTCCTGCCACATGACGGTATGTCTTTATTTTTAATTGCTGCTTTAAAAATATGCAAAATATTCAAAGCCATTTGTTCTGAAATATAACTTTTAATTTTCAAAAGGAGCTTTCTAACCAAATTGCGGTTTGTATAGTTGGACTGTTTATTTTCAGATTGTGGAAGCATGTCATAATGCCTTTCCCAGCCAAATTTCTCCATTTTGTTTACTGTCAGTGTCTGAAATTTGCTGATGAATTGCTGCTTAATAGAAGAAAACAGCTTCAGTGACTGAATATTTTTTTGAGCTAATGTGGTAGGACCACACAAAGGTCACGCTATCTTGTAACTTGGTAGAGTTGACAAGGCAGAACGGTTGTTTTGACATTTCCAGGTGTCTAAAAGGTTTGATGTATAATGGTTTCAGACATATAAGTGTGTTAGACTTTCAAGACAAAGTAATGAGTTTTTGACCAATTTTGCCAAATAATTGGTCGCTTCAACTGATTTTGAAAGTTTTGGTTCTTAATAAACTTATTTTGAATACCTGTATTTATTGAGTCTGTGCTAACAAATTTCTCTGCATATTTGACTTTGAGTGTTTCAGAGTTCAAGTACACAAACTTAGCTTTTTCTTTAAACTTTTTTTTTAAGATTAAAGTAAAAATCTGGTGAAGTCTTGCTTTTTGTCTTAAATTGTGTGAATGCAATTTTTGAATTGAATTTGAAACTGGCAAGTCCTTTTGTGTTGTACAGTGAAGAATGAGATAGGAGAGTAGTCTTAAGGTCTGAATATACAAGAAAAACTTGTATTTGAAGTTTTCTTAAGCTTAACCACAATTTTGGAAACTCAAGAGATGAATAATCTGGTATATGAAAAAATTCAGGGTAGATTAACTTGGATGCTTAGAGCAATGCCAATGTTAGACTATGAGCATATTTTCAGATACTCCCATTTAGTATAATTAGGAGTCTGACACATTAAATTTAAGAATTAGCTTGTAACGCTTAAACAGTATTAGTTTTCATTCTTAGCTGCCTTTTTAACTGCTTTTTTTTCTCGTTCTGCCTTTCATTCCCAGCTCTCCCTTTTATTGTTAAAGTGAATTAATGAAGTGGTTTTACTCTGTGCAAAATATTCAGCACAAGATATTCCATGAGATCAGCTTTGTCCTTTATTCATACTTCAGATGCATTGGGTTGCTGCTAACACAATTTGGCAAAGCAGCATTCTGATTAGTTGTCCAAAAATGGATTCACATTGTCACATGTTTTATGTAATTATACTGTGTTCTTTTCAGTTGTGTGGTAAATACTTATTTTTTTCAGTTTTATTACTTTTATTTTATGATTTGCACAAACCATAGACTATTAAACTGCCAGTGATAGCAGTTGGTCATCTGGTTTATTCTCCTTTCTCCAGACACAAACCACTACATTTAATATGCTTCAGATTGTTGTTCTTCAAATCCACTAATGGAGATTTTCATTTCCATCTTGATTCTGTTCCTATGTATGTGTTGAGATTTGGGTGGGGGTGGGGGAGAATGATAATGAAGTGAATAGTGCTGTCAAGCAGTGCTCTTCCATGATGTCTTCCAAATGCCTGGGGCTAGCAGTGAAATACTTTATTTGAAATCTTTAGGATATAGCTTTGATCTGCGAAGACCAGACTAGATAACTGTTATCCTTGCAAAGTACTAATGCTCCTTTGAGTTGACCCTCAGCCTGCAAAAAAGATCTATTGCCTCTAGGGGCTCTGCCACAGTAGCCTTTTAGCTGCATCAATGTAAGAACTTGTATGCTAATATTTACTGTTTTGAAATGTTAAATTTACATTGGAACACAGTGTAAAAGTACCAGTTAAATTATACATCTAAATGCCTTTGGCACTCATTCAGATCATAGCAGCAGGACCTTCCTTACAATATTGTCATTAGAGCTAGGGCTGTAGATATGATAGGTGCTCATACCATATTGCTGTAGATGTCATGGTTTCAGCAGCCTAAATGCATGCCTGAATATTAAACATGCTGTGTACAAAGGTTCATTAAAAATGTTAGTAAATTCCAGATTAAGCCCTCACTTCAATTAAAATTCATGGGGTTTCAGTTATGACATTTTGTGTAAGGATGAATCTTGGCTTAATTGGTCTTTGGAGGGAAAATGATTCTAAATCAACAGCTATGCAAGGCACGCTTAGAGGATGCATTGGCCTTAGACAAGCTAATGAATTCAAATCATAGTAGTTACCAGTCACTGAGTCCTAAGTTGTGCTATTCCTTATTGCTTGTCCACAGTATTGATTTCATAATTCTAATTTTACTCAAATTTTTGTTGGAACGCCTTTCTTAACTATTTTAATTAAATGGCAGTATACCAAATGCTAATTAACAAATACTGCATCCAGCTTATTCCTAAGTGACATCAGTCTAATCATGTTGTCTTCCTCCATTTTCCTTATTACCCTGTTCTGATCCAGCTTGATCCAATTCTGGTTTGAAATCCCATGCAGGACATTTTGAATCCAAGAAACAAAGTAACTTCAAGCAGTGTTCAAGCTAGTCCTGCAGTAACCCAAAGGGTGTGGATGCCTAGAATGTATTCCCACTGGAGATGGTGGGGGACAAAAATGGTGGTGAAATTCAAAAAGGCTTAGGATAAGCACAAAGGATCTCACTATAGGAAGGGAAGCAAAACATAAATTACGTTCATACTTCAAAAAAAAAAGCATAGCAGGGGACAGTTGTCACAAAGTGGCAGTTACAATCCAAAGTCAAAAGTATAGAGCGGGGTTAACTAGTGGAGGAACCCTGAATACCTTGGACAGGCTATAGATGGTCCATGCTCATCTTTATCTACTATAAATGGCTATCTTAATATGTAACAGAATTGCTGCATTAGTCAACGAAGATTTCTCCGGGAACAAGCAGGAAGTCAGTCCTCACATATGGGTGATGGCGCCGACGGAGCCCTCAGGCGGAGCAAATCCCCAGCTTTCAGAGAAGGCCTTTGGGAGTTGCTATCACGCATGCGCGATCCCCTTCCCGCCCAAGGGTGCCATCTTGCTCAGTCTCCTTTTTTCCATGGAGCCCTTCGGACATAGTCCATGTATCCCTGAGAAAATCCCTGTGTATCCCTGGCTTTTTCTTCGACCAGTCGACACCGGTACCTCTTCCCGCCTTTGGCTCGGTACGCCGGTATCAAGTCTGTGTCTGTTTTTCGGTTTTTGTCCTTTGTGACTGGCGTTTGCACCCTTTTTTCTTTTTCACTGGCAGCCCGAGTCTTGGACCTTGCAGGGGCCTTTTTCCCCACAATGGCTGCCAGTGGGTTTAAAAAATGTGATTGATGTGTGAAGTTAATGTCTCTCACCAATACGCATGACTGCTGTCTCCAGTACCTCAGGCCTGACCATGACCCATCAGTCTGTGGTGCGTCTAGGAAGATGTCCTCAAAGATCCTGAAGAGCCGCCAGCAGCAGCAAGATAGGATTTTTTCTGTATCTGTGACTCCGAGAGCCAGGACCTCATCTGAGGATTCTACGTTTCGGGGGGAACTCTCTGAGCTCGAGCAGCATCGAGGTTCCTTGGAGAGGGGGTCTCCTTCGAGGGAGCACAAGAGGAAGAGAAAATCCTCGAGGGCGGCATCTCTGGATGGCTCAGAGTGACCCGGCTCATCTTGGGGCTGGTCGCGGAGCCCCGAGTGCCGGCAGGATCTTTGGAGACGGAGCGCCCGACGAATGCCTCGTCGAGAACCGGATCAGCCGAGGCAAGTACCAACTGTCCTCATCGAGGACTCCCTTCTGGGGGAACCGGCATCGGGCCCAAGCCAGTGGCTGCGGAGCCTTCTGGAATCAAGTCCAGAATGGCGGCCTTGAAGCGCAGTTTCACTGCCTTCATGGAGCAGCAGCGGGCGCTGATAGCCGGCCTGTCTGGTTCCTCTGCCCCGATCACCGGGCCCTTGATGTCGAAGTCAACCCTGGAGTCCAAGCTGATCCTCTAAGCCCTTCGGGCTCGAGTCGATCCTTGGCCGAGGGGTCTCTCTCGGCCTCCCGTTTGGGACCGAGATTGTCGCTGCCAAGCCTGCTGGCGTCGGCGCTAGGGCTGTCTGCCCGATGAGCCCGCCGATTCCTCCTCTAAGGCGTCGGTGTGGGAAACAGAGGATGAGGAGTCCAAGGATACCCGCTGGCACAGGGATGTACCATCTGATTCCCCGGTATCCAAGCCTCGGAGAATGTCTCTCCCCCCCCCCCAAGAACAATGAGTTTCTTGGACTTCGTGCGGGATATTTCCAAGACATTGGCGTTCCCCATGGAGTCTGAGGAGGATTCTCGAGCCAACGAGCTTGAGATCCTCCAGTATGAGGCCCCCCCCCCCCTCAGGAGGCACTTACTGTACCCGTGCCTCTGATCCTGGAACGACTGATGCTCTGCATGTGGGAGACACCAGCGCCAGTGCCGGTGGTCAGCAAGCGACTCGACTCAACATATCAAGTCCGCTGGAGCCCTGGGTTTCAGAAGTCGCAGCTGCCACACAACTCCATTGTGGAATCGGCCATGAACCAGCTGAAGAGCCAGAAGATGCATTCCTTGGTGCCTCCTGGCAGGGAGACCCGCAACTTGGATGCCTTCGGCAGAAAGTGCTTCCAGGGTTCAGTGCTGACTTGTCGGATCCAGGCCTACCAGCGGTACATGGGCATGTACCTCAGTGACCTAGCGAAGGAACTCACCGGGTTCTCCACTGGTCTCTCCGAGTAACCCTTGCAGTGTTTCAGGGCCCTGTCCAAAGCCATCTGTGAGTGCTCGAAATTTGTCTCAGGCGGCCTATGACGGGTTTGAGTTGGTGGCCCAGGTAGCTGTGGCTGGCATCGGTGCATGCCGCCAAGCATGGCTGCAGTCGTTGGACCTCAAACAATGAGTTCAGGACAAGTTGGTCAATGTCCCATGCCGGGGGAAGAATCTTTTCGGCAAACCCGTGACCAGCAAGGCTGCGGAGTTGGAGACAGAGTACATGACAAGGGCACAGCTCTCCAAGAAGACCTCTGCCCCTTCTCGCAAGAAGGGCTTGGGTAAAAAGCCCCTTTACCCGAGGAAGGGTGCTGCTTTACCGAAGCTATCCCCATTTTCAGGCCTCCCCGGCTCCCCAACAGGGGCAGCAGACCAAGGGGCAAGGGCATGGCCCGTGTAAGCAGAAGAGCCCCAAACCCCAGGCACCGGCTTTGGCCCCGGCCCAGCCTGGCAGTGACTTTTGACTCCTACTGCATGGCCACTCTACCCACAGGAGAAAGGCAAACCACAGGGGGCCGGCTTGCTTTGTATGCCCACAGGTGGACAGCCATCACCACCGATGCCTGGGTCTTTCAGATAGTCCAGGAAGGCTATCTTTTTCATCTAGCCCAGGTGCCGCCTCACTATTTTCTAGGAGAGCCCATCAGGACTCCTCTTTACCGGGACCACCTTCTGAAGGAGTTGGCAGATCTTCTTGAGGATTTGCTGGGCCTTCTCGCTCGGGGACCACAGTCCCTGAGTCTGGAAACCATGGCAATGGGCTCCCCAGCCCAGCAGTGATGCATCCGTGGTCAGGATCCTCATGTGCAGAGGGACCTGGAAAGGCATTCCTGTCACCAAGTGATGTGGTTAGACCACCAGGCTAGTGACCGTACTAGACATTTGGATTCTCTGACCCTGTCTCGAAGGCATCCTGAGGCCTGAGACCCCTGGTCCCTGAGGCAGAACCGGTGCCCCACCACTTTCAGGGAAGGGGCCTCCAGGTACTTTCTGGTAGCAAAAAGGACACGAGGCCTCAGACCCATCCTCGACCTGTGCAACCTCAACAAATTCCTGGTGAGGGTTCAGGATGCTCTCCCTTGGAATCTTGCTGCCTTACCTCTGCCAGGGAGACTGGCTATGCTCCTTAGACCTGAAAGGTGCATATACACATGACACATCCTAATACACCCAAGCCAGAGGCAATATCTACACTTTGTGGTAGGGGGCAATCACTACCAGAAGAGGGTGCTCCCCTTTGGCCTTGCCTCGGCCCCAAGGGTGTTCACAAAGTGCCTAGCTGTGGTTGCTGCCTTTCTCAGGCTACAAGGGGTCTTTGTATTCCCCTACCTTGACGACTGGCTCATCAGAGGTTCCGAGGCACACCAGACCACAACTCACACCATCCAAGTGCTGCAGCACCTCTGATTTGTGATAAACTACCCCAAGCCCAGCCTTACCCCAACTCAGAAGCTAGAGTTCATTGGGGCTAGCCTCAACACCCTTCAAGTGAGGGCCTATCTGCCTGCAGACAGGGCAAGCCGACTTATAGCTCTGGCAGGCCAGGTGAGCTGCAAGTCTATAGTGTCAGCAAGGCTTTTCCTGCACCTCCTCGGGCACATGGCTTCCACAGTCCATGTGACCCCAGATGCCCACCTTCACATGCAGACCGCTCAGTGGTGCCTTAGGGACCAGAGGTCTCAGGCCTCAGGATGCCTTCGGGACAGGGTCAGAGAATCCAAATGTCTAGTACGGTCCCTAGCCTAGTGGTCTAACCACATCACTTGGTGGCAGGAATGCCTTTCCAGGTCCCTCTGCACATGAGGATCCTGACCACAGATGCATCACTGCTGGGCTGGGGAGTCCATTGCCATGGTTTCCAGACTCAGGGACTGTGGTCCCCGAGCGAGAAGGCCCAGCAAATCAATTTCTTGGAACTATGTGCCATCTGCCTACCACAAGGAGTTTTTAGGTAATTCTTAGCCTATGAATGTGTCTTGGTGCAGACAGACAACCAAGTGGCCATGTTCTGTGTGAACAAACAGGTTGGCACGGGGTCCCCTTTCCTATGTCATTAAATCGTGGACCTATGCGCCTTTACAGCCCGGCATGGCATTCATCTCCAAGCAGTCTACCTGCTAGGCCAGGATAACTGGCTAGCAGACAGGCTAAGTAGGATTCTCCAACCCCATGAATGGCAGCTGGACCGTGGGATAGCCAGTTGGCTATTCCAGACCTGGGTGCGGCCGGTGATGGACCTATTTGTGAGTTTGGACAATCACCAGTTGCCCCTTTTCTTCTCCAGGCGACCACACCCGCACAGGGTGGCCTCGATGTGTTTCTGATATCATGGTCCGGGGACATTCTCTGTGTTTCACCTGACACCTCTGGTGGCCGAGACGCTGTTCAAGATTCTCCGGGACAGGGCCTCGGTCATCCTTATTGCCCCTCGGTGGCCCAGGCAACCCTGGTTCCCGCTTCTTCTGCAGCTAGTGGTGGAGGCCCAGATCCCCTTGGAGTCCACGCCAAGTCTCCTGTCTCAGGAGGGAGGCTCTCTTCTGCACCCCAATCTCAGCTCACTCAATTTGATGGTGTGGCTGCTGAAAGGGTAATTCTCGCTCCGCTCCTCCTTCCAAAGAATATTGAGGAGGTCTTACTGGCCTCACAGAGGCCATCGACCAGACGAGCATACAGCTTGAAGTGGTGTAGGTTTGCGTCGTGGTGCAAGGAGCGGGAGTTAGATCCTTTCTCTTGCCCAGTAGGGGTGGTTCTGCAATACCTTCTCCACCTCTCTGATTTGGGCCTCAAGTCCAACTCTGTCAGAGTGCACCTTGGTGCTGTTGCGGCGCATCACCTTTCAGTGGATGGGAAGCTTCTCTCCGTGTACCCTTTGGTCTCTCGGTTCCTGAGGGGCCTTCTCTTGAGGCCCCCGGTCCACCCCCCGTCAACCGAGTGGGATCTCAACGTGGTGTTAGGGCAGCTTACTAGGCTGCCCTTTGAGCCCATGGCTACTTGTCATTTATGCTATCTTCCTTGGAAGGTGGTTTTCCTAGTGGCACTCACATCTACCTGGCAGGTGAGTGAGCTCCAGGCCCTAGTGTCGGAAAGACCCTATACCAGGTTCTGTAGGAACCGGGTGGTGCGTTGCGTGCACCCCAAGTTCCTTCCGAAAGTGGTTGCCTCGTTCCACCTTAACCAGGAGGTGGTTCTGCCTGTCTTTTTTTTCCCAGGCTGCATGCCAGTCTGGCAGAGTCGGTTCTGCATACCCTGGACTGTAAGAGGGTGTTGGCCTTCTATATCCAGCATACACAACCGCATCAGAAGACTTCTCAGCTTTTTGTTTCTTATGACCCCAGTAAGCTGGGGATGCTGGTATCTAAGCGTATGCTGTCCACCTGGGTGGCAGACTGCATTGCCTGGGCATACAGAGCAGCTGGGCTTCCTATGGAGGGTCAGGGCCATGGCGGCATCAGTGGCTCATTTCCACTCTGTTCCTTTTTCAGACATTTGCCGGGCTGCCACCTGGTCTTTGAGTCAGACTTTCGCATTCCATTACTGTCTGGACAGGGAGTCCCAGCAGGACAGTGCCTTTGGCCAGGCTTAACTCTGTAACCTTTTCAAGTCTAGGCAATGCCTGCCCTCTGACCCCTCTGTGTTCAGGCTACCAGAGTGCTGTCCTCTTTGTTGGATTTCTATTGCGGCTCTTGTAGAGAGAGACTTTTTTTAGCTATGGGTTCTCGGTAGCCTATAGCTGGGGAGTCCCATATGTGAGGACTGATTTTCTGCTTGTTCCTGGAAAAAGCGTAGTTACTAACCTGTAACAGCTGTTCTCCAGGGACAGCAGGAATCAGTCCTCATGACCCTCCCTCCTCTCCTTGGAGTTGCAGTCCTATTATTGTTTTATCCTTTTTGCCATATTTTTAGTTATGTTATTTGACTGAGCAAGATGGCACCCTTGGGTGGGATGGGGACCGCACATGCGTGATGGCAACTCCCAAAGGCTTTCTCTGAAAGCTGGGGATTTGCTCCACACGAGGGCTCCATCGGCCCTGATGTCACCCATATGTGAGGACTGATTCCTGCTCTCTCCGGAGAACACCTGTTGGAGGTGAGTAACTATGCTTTCAGGGCTCCTCCTAAATGACAATTGAAAAAAACTTGTGAAGCCTTTTTAAGAGTGCTTAATTCTTAGAATAAGGGAAGATTCTCAAAAAGCATAGGTAAATACATCCACTCAAAGTGAATCTGAAAAGGAAGGGGATGCAGAAGGAAGAGAGGCAGGCACATATGGAACCAAGGTGCTTAGAGAAATTTTGGTGATCTTTATATAATAATCAGTGAATAAGAATGTTATATTTAATATGAAAAAATATTGGAAGCTGATGTTCAGAAAACAAAAGCAGTGAATCATGATCAGATGTATATGTTACTTGTAATAATTTCACCATAGTGTTTGATTGAGCTGCAATTGCTTAAGGGTAACTAGAGGAAGACTTTCCATAAAGCATTGCAGTAGTTTGTCTTAGAAATAACCAATGCTATAAGCTGTTTAGGATTATCCTGGAAGAACCATTTTCTAATGGATCTAATCGTACAGAGAGTGAGAGAAGATTGTCATTGCTATAGTAATTTCAGAGTTAAGAAAAAAGCTAAGGCAAGCTTTACGCTAAGTGACCAGAACGAATGAGGGAAGAGGGAAACTCTCCCTAACATGGGAGCTACAGCTGGAATGGATCCGCAGAATGAATACTGAATAAATTCACACTTAGAAGTAATAAGTATGAGTTTTTCTAGCCAGTGGCTGCATCCAAACATGACTGCATAGGGAAATGTCAGAACAAGAATCTTAAGGAGCTGCCATCCGAATATCATCTGCATAAGGGCTGCAGCTTAAAGATTGTATGAGTAAGGCAGTTAGTGCAATAAAAATATTGAATAATAGAGTGCAACAGTGAAGGTTGATGAACATTACAAAACTATGTTCAGTGCAGAATGAGCTATCAGATGCTATGTGAAAGAAATGACTGCCTTAAAATAGGAAACATTTTAGAACAACTGACACAATTTCAAGTTTTTTAATTTAAATTTCTAGCCAGTGTTATCTGAAAATCCAAGCAGATTACATTACATTTTTATTAAATACACAATAATAAATACATATTAAGTATGATCAATACAAAATGTAAGGTACACTGTAATTGTTTTAGTTATAAAAGTTCTTATATAACCTTGATAAAAATGCATTAAAATGGTTTACATTTAGTAATACAAATTTAAAAGAGCAATGATAAACATAACTTTATTATGCTTTCACTTCATTTCTGGAGTGGAGTAGAGGAGTGGCCTAGTGGTTGGGGCAAGGTACTTCAGGCCGGAAGGTCAGGGGTTCAAATCCCACTAGAGGACAGCAACCTTGGGCCGGAAGGATTGGGGTTTCTAGTCCCACAGGTGCTCCTTGTGGTCTTGGGTAAGCCACGTAACCCTCCATAGCCCATGTTCCCTGTAAAATAGTTAACTCCAAGTTATAATGCCCTGTTCAATGTAATTTCAGTTTGTTCAATGTAAACCGCACTGATGCAGAATAGCGCGGTATATAAGAGAATGTAAATAAAATAAAATTTCTGAAATTTAATAGACTAGATAACCCTCTCAAACCTACAGGCAACATCGTACACTGCTCTAGTCCATAACTCTAAATGTTCTTTCTCCATGTAAACCTAAGTATAACCTATTATAATAATCTATAGTACTTAAAATAGCAAGGACTGAACTATGCTTTGAATTGTAAGTAGGGTTGAAATTGCTGAATAAGCTTCATTTTAAAGACTGCCTTTCTCATCGCACTAGAAACTTGTGGTTGCCCACTTTTTATTTTCTAGAACTATCGCCAATGATTTAAGCTAATCGGTTCATAGTATATTAACCTTACTTCAGTATAGTTTGCATTCTTGCTTGCTCCTGGAGATAGTCTTCACATATGGATGAATGTCACTGATGGAGCCCACGTAGGAACGCTCCCCAGTGTTCAAAAGGAAAGTGGGAGCACTCAACCGCGCTTGTGTGCCTGCCTTCCCAACTTCTCTCCTCAGTTCTTCATTTTCCGCAGAGCCAGAAGATGCCTCATCCTGTCACTGCCAAAAGTCTTTTTTATGTAACATCGTGCTTCTGCCTTCCTGTCTATGCCAGTTCTGTCAAATCCAACACCGGTCCCAATAATTCTTTCACTTTTTTATTTTTAAATTCTACGTTTTCTTTTCTATTGATTTTCATTGCGGTTTTCACTGCTAAACTAGGCCTCCATAGCCTGCCTTCCATCTCTAAGGCAACATTTTAAGACGTGGAAAAGCCAGTCACTGTATTCAAGAAATGTACCAAGTGAGCCGATACCATCTCGGCAACTGATAAACATAACTGGTGTTTTAAATGCTTGGGTCCTGATAATCAGCCCAATTCTTGTCCTTTGTGCCAACAAATGACAAAAAAAGGCCTTAAGAACCGAGCCAATTTGGATCTTTTTTGCCTCTGACTCTTTCAGTGGTTTCCACTTTGAGGGCATAGAGTTCCCCTCATGGGTCTCAGGGTTCTTCATAGTCCAAACACAAAAGTTAAGTCAAAGTCTCTGGCCGTTCCCAAATCCTTGGCATTGGCATCGAAGACCAAGACCAATACCTATGCCAGAGAAAAGACCCAGCAAAAGCATTGTGACTCCCCTAGAGGTACTTTCGATGCAGACCAGCCAGCCAGCCAAAATGCCACGGTGGGAGGATCTGTCCTTCAAAGCACAAGTGGGACTCCAGGATGCTCCCAAGGCATCAAACTTTGGAGAATTGCCAGTTCTATGTTCTGGTATAGTAGCTCAGAGCCCCGTAGGCAATTCCACCCAGATATCTTCCATTTCCTTTGACCAGCGCATATGACTCTTGAGAGGAGTTTGGCAACACTCCTGGCAGCCTCAGTACCGATAACATTGAGAGCTTCAGGACTGCAGGCTTTGGCACCGAGCCTATAGCTAGGCATATCGGGCCTGATGCTAGCCCTCAAACTGGCATCATCTGAACCCCTCATGATTGATACCTTTTGACGCAATCATACCCCCCAGTAGCCAAAGACCCAGACCGCCATGACTCTCTGTTCTGATATGGAAGGACAGACTAGATAGGCCATGTGGTCTTTTTCTGTCATCAGTTTTCTGTGTTTCTATGATACCTCTAAGTATCTGTATCAGCAACGACTGTCGACTTCCATGAAACATCGAGGTTGAACATAAGACTGCTGATACTTTTGATTTCTTACTGAACTCAGATTCTGAAGAAATGGAATCAGATTGAGGTTCACTTGATTTCTGAGAACTTCCAGACATACCTTTGGACCATTCGCCGCCTCAGGAATGGCATCAGTCCCCCACCAGAGGATATGTCCTTTCAGGGCTTCATACGTGACATGGCAGTGGGGCTCACCATCACAGTACCCTCGGAAAAGGAACAGAGGGCGGGGGAACTGGAGATACTCCAATACCCTCCCATGCTCAATGTGGTGGCTACATTATCGGTACATTGTATCCTGCAGGATCTTATGCTCTGCATGTGGGAGGTCCCTCTCATGGTTCTGCCTGAAAGCAAGAGACTCAATACCATGTACCGAGTACTAGAGTACCCAGGCTTCCAAAAACCTCAGCTACCCTACCACTTGATGGTAGAATCGTTGATGTATCAAATAAAGAGCTCTAAGAGCTCTTCATCTCTGCAACCTGGCAGAGACTTGACACTCACTGTCTTTTGGCGTCGATGCTTCCACACATGCATGTTGACCTCCAGAATCAACTCTTCCATGCTGTACATGGGGCATGTTTCTGAAAGATGTCACCAGGGATCTGGACTCTTTTAGCCTCCTGCTTCCTGAGGATAAATGGAGTGCATTCCAGACACTCATCAAGTGAGGCTAAAATCCCTCTAAGTGGGGTGTGGCTGTTTTTTTCAAGATGGCGACGGAGAGTGTGTGAGCGATGCTTAAACGGAAGGGCAAAACTCGGGCTCGTCCCAAGGAGCCTGAAATTGCTGTTCTTGGACCTATGGATTGTTTGTCTCACTGAGGGGCAGAGGGGAAATTCGGAGGGATTTGGTGGCGCCGGCGGTGGAGGATTCGGCTGTACCTGCCCTGGAAGTATCGCTTTCCCCGGAGGTTCGCTCCCCTCCTGTGTTATCGCGGCTCTCAGCGCCCCGGAGCAAGGTGCTGCGGAGATGCCGGTGATTGCGTCTCCTGTGCCGCCTGCTTGGGACCCACCGGAAGAAGCAGCTAAGGGCCTGAAGGGCGATACCAAGAGCCGGTTAATACTCTCCGGCGGTATACAGCAAACAGAGGGCAAAAGTACCGTTGGTGTGGAGGCTGAGTCTGATAAATGGATGAATGTTCCTGTTGCTCCTTTCCCTGTGAGTTCCCCTGTGATTACTTTCATTCGACCTGCTAAGGTGACTCTGGATAGTATCTGGGAAGCTATTAGTCAGCTCTCCCAAGTAATGAACCAACAGCTGGCTCTATCTTTTTCTAACTTATCCACCATGGAGACTACTGTTAATAATTTGTCTACAGAATTTTTGGATATGAAGAATCAGGTTGGGTCTATGGACCAGAGACTTTCTCAGGTTTTGGGTATGTCTGATATGCTGATGAAAGATAATTTGCTCCTGAAAGCGAAGATAGAGACCTTGGAAAATGCTACCAGAGCGTCAAACTTACGTTTACTTAATTTTCCTGTAATTCCCGCGGTGGCACCTGTGGAACTTTTTAAGAAATATATGCAAGAGTCTTTGATTGCTCCTGAATTGCTACCTCCTGTTGCAAAGGCATATTATTTACCTCTTGGGAAGAAGGAGGGGAAGTGTGCAGTTGGGGAGTTACAAATGGACTCGCTTGATGTCTCAGCCCTACTTCGGTCTCCTCCAGATGAAGAAAGGAAGGTCTCCACTTTATTGGTGACAGCGCTTTCATCTGATAGAGACTGGCTTTTGAAAGTGTATTTTAAGAAGCGGAGTAATTTGTTTATGGGGAAGAGGATTTCTATCTTTCCAGATATCTCTAGAGATACCCAAAGAAGGCGAAAAGCCTTCTTATTGTTTAAAACCTGGGGTTCTACGGTTGGGGGGGCACATTTTTGTTAAGATTCCCCTGTAAATGTATTGTTGTGCATAATTCCCTTAAATATGTATTTTTTCAGCCTGGAGATTTATCCACTTATATTGGTACTCATTTGATAACGTCCTCCCCCGTATTGGTAGGATAGCGTTCTTAAGTTAATAAGATCTCCTCGAACTCTGTCGCTTTCTTGGCTGCTTCCTTTTTGTATTAATTGCCTAACTTGATGAGACATTGGGGGGGTCCTCCACCCCAGGGGTCTTTTTTTTTGATACTTTCACCCCCATTTATAGTGGACTACAGATGTATTACTAGGGGATTGATGTTTCCTTATATTTCTTTTGGTGTATGTTGGTGTATCTTTTCTGTATAAGTATTATGCTTGATTCTAATTGGAAATGCATAAATAATAAAAAAAAGAATCCCTCTAAGTTTCTTGCTAGTGCCTCTCTTGATGCCTTCAAATCAAAAAGCAGAGCTTCAGCAGTCTGCATTGGGCTTGCAGAATGGCCTAGTTAGACATCAGATCTTGAGCAGAGTCCAGGATAAACTGGCCACTATCCCATGTATTGGAGCAAACCTTTTTTGCAAAGATTGGAGTGAAAAAGCAGGGGAAATTGAAACAGATAATCATCTTAAAATACCTCTCCAGGAAAACGGCTGACCCATCCAACAGCAAGGCTCTTCCCAAGAAATCTTTCTATTCTAAAAAGAGCAGATATACTATCCTCCTTACATGTCTTCTGCTTCCTGTCAACCTTAGCAGAGGCAGCAGGGCCCTTGCCAACCAAGAAGCTCAAGGATCCTAAGCCTCAACCAGCTGCACAGGCACAACATGCACCTGGTTTTTGATGCCTTCCTAAAGAGCATTGTCAATCTGCCCTTGGAGGCCCCTAGCCCCTCCACATAGCAGGCCCCCTTTCTCATTATTCCCACAGGTAGCACCTCATAACACCAGAGCAGTAGACACTCCAGATTGTCCAAAGGGGTTATCAGCTTCACTTCAAAACCTTAACCCATACCAGCTTCACGGGAGAATATCCTACACACCCCCTTCAAGGTAAAAGAAAAGGTGACCACCCTGTTGTCCCAGGGTGCCATAGAAAAGGTTCCTCCTCTTCAAGAAAGGATGGGCTTTAACTCCATATTTTCTCATTCCAAAGAAAACAGGAGGATTCAGACCCATCTTGGATCCCAAACAAAGCCATGATCCAAGAGAAATTCAAAATTATTTCCCTAGGAACTCTTTTATCATACCTCCAGAGACACGACTGACTATGTTCTCTAGCCCTAAAAGAGGCATATGTGCATTTACTGAAACATTCCTTGTACAGACACTATCTGTGCTTCATGTTTTAAGAAAACTATTATCAATACTGGGTCTCCCCTTCGATCTAGACTCTGCTCCAAGGGTCTTCACAAAATGCATGGCAGTCTTCGCTGCCTACCTATGCACCTTGGGGGTATTTGTCTTTCCTTACTTAGATGATTGGTTGATCAGGGGAGACTCCCCTCAAGAGCTAAGACTCTCCCTTTATTGCACCATTGCAGTGCTCCCAACACCTGAACTCAGTCTCACCTCACTCCAACCCAATGACTGGAGTTCTTTGGAGCGCTCTTAGACTATCAACAGACTCAAGCTTTCCTCCCACAGGATCACTGTGCCTGCCTCATCAAACTGGCAAAAAGAGTACAGAAGCAAAGCAGAGTAACAGCTCGAGAGATGCTATGACTATTAGGACACATGGCCCATGTTGTCCCCATGCTCAATTATACATGTGACTAGCACAATGGACTCTTTTCAATGGACACAAGCGAAGGAGTATCTCAGAAACAAGATCCACATCACTCCTCAACTGGTCAAGTCCCTTCAGTGGTGGTGTTCCCCACAAAACCTACTCGTTTGGTCACCTTTTTAGATGCCTCCACCTCGATGCACCCTGATGACAGATGCTTCCAAGCAGGGTTGGGGGCATATCTGAATAACCTGACTACCCAGTATCTGTGGACACCATAGGAATCTGCCCTGCAGACCAACCTGCTTGAACTGTGGGCACTGACAAATGCTCTTTGGGTTTTTCAACTCCAACTTTTTGAGGGAAATCTGTTCTAGTCCGGATGGACAATCAAATTGTCATGTTCTATGTCAAACGGAGGGGGGGAGACGGAATCCCATCCCCTCTGCAAGGAAGCGATTCGCCTATGGTCCTTGGCTATCTCTTATCGCATTCACCTCAAAGTGGTGTACTTCCAGGGCGAACTCCACTCTCCTAGCAGTCAGGCTGAGCCGTATCTTTCATCTACATGAATGGACTTTGCATCGGGAGACGGCTGCTCGGATCTTCCATATGTGGAGAATCACACTTTAGATTTTTTTGCCACTCTGCAAAACACATAGCTTCCACGCTTCTGCTCCAGGGTTCTGTCACTCCACTGACAGGCCCCAGATGCTTTCTTTTGCCATTGGGGACAGGGACTGCTCTATGCATTCCCTCCCATCCCCTTGATACCCCAGACTCTATTCAAGCTACAGGCTGACAGGGCCTCTGATTCTCAGAGCTTCTGGCAATGCCAACCATGGTTTCCCCTGCTGCTTCACTTTGCGCAGACTCAGCCATTCAACCTGGGATGTGCACCCGAACTCCTCTCTCAGGACCATGGGATGCTCCTCCATCCCAATCTCTACTCCCTATGCCTGACAGCATGGCTGCTGAAGGGCTAGTGCTTGCTGACCTTAACTTACTACAGGCAGTCAAGGAGGTCCTCCTTGCATCTCGTAAGGATTCCACCAGGCGATCTTAGGCCTTCAAATGGCATAGGTTTGCCATCTGGCACTCCCCAAGGGATATTGACACCTTTTCTTGCCTGTGGTGTCCTGTCTACAATATCTCTTCCACTTATCCTTGACAGGTCTTAAGACTAACTTCAGTGAGAGTTCACCTTAGAGCCATTGTAACCTCTCGCAGACCAGTGCCCAAACAGCCCATCTCTTCACACCTCATGCAGGGTCTCCTGCTGTCCAAGCCACCTCTGGTGGCCTGGGATCTGAATGTAGTTCTGGTACATCTTCTAAAGCCACCTTTTGAACCCTTAGCCACCACTTCACTAATGTTTCTCTCTTAGAAGATCATCTTCCTTATTGCCCTCATTTCAGCTTGCTGTATCAGTGAGCTGTAAGCTCTTGTGGTGGATCTCCCCTATATTCAGTTCCACTATGACAACATGATTCTCGGTACCCATCCACACTTCCTTCCAAAGGTGGTTTCTTCTTTCCATCTAAACCAGTCAACATGCCTCATGATTTTTTTCCCTAGATCATGTATGTCTCAAGCTGAAGCAGCGCTACACCCTTCAGACTGCAAGCGAGTGCTGGCCTACTACTTGGATAGAGCTAAAGATCACAGAAGATCCCCCTCAATTATTCATTTCCTTTGATCCCAGTCACCTGGGTCTACCGCTGATGAAACATACTCTATCTAGATGGATAGTAGACTGCATTTCTTTTGTTTATGCATAAGGAGGATTCTTGGTGGATGGTCATGTCACTGCTTACAGTGTGCAGACTATGGGTAACCTCTGTTGCAAATCTCTGTTCAGTATCCATGGAGGAAATCGGCTGGGCTGCTACCTGGTCCTCCATTCATATTTTTGCTGCACACTGCTGTCTAGACAGACTCCCATCAGGATGCTGTCTTTGTATCCAAGTTGTACTTCAGCATCTTTTTGGGACTTAAACTCAACTCCTACCCTCTGTCCTATCACTGGTGGAATATTACCTTCTGGAATAGAGTCCAATGACCCACAATTCTTTCAGACTCTGACTACAGGTTTTTACACCTTGGGATCACACGGCTCTCCCCTCCATACTAGTCCAGTATCTGGGAGTTAGTTTCTCATATATGACAACTGCATTCCTACTTGTTCCTGGCGATAGCATAGTTACTCACCTGTGATAGGTGATCTCTGGGAACAGCAGGAATCAGTCTACACAACCCGCTCTTCTCACTAGGAGTTGTAGGGTTCTTTTTATTTTACTCTTCTCAGCTATAAACTCAGCTGAAGAGAGGCTTTGGGAAGGCAGGCCACAAGTGCTCCCAAAGACTTTCCTATTGGATGCCGGGGAGTGTTCCCTGGCAGCTTTGTCAGTTACGTTCACCCATATGTGAAGACTGATTCCTGCTGTTCTCCAGGACCAAGCAGGAAGTCAGTCCTCACATATGGGTGTCATCGATGCCGATGAAGCCCCAGCGGAGCATTTCCCCAGCTTTCTATGAAAGCCTTTGGGAATGCAGACACGCATGCGCGGTTCCTTTCCCGCCTAAAGGTGCCATCTTACCTCAGTCTCAATTTTTCCGAGAAGCCCACCGGACGTGTGTCCTGTCATCCCGGATAAAAGTTTGATTTTTTTCTGCGACTCTCGCTATTTTTTCTTCCCAGTTCCCCTCCCGCCGGGTTCGGTACACCGGTATCGAGCCCGATTCTTCTTTTTCGGTTTTTGCCCTTCGTGGCTGGCGTTCGCGCCCTTTTTTTTTCTTTCCCTGGAAGGCCGGTCCTTTGATCTCGCGGGGACTCTCTTTTCCACGATGGCTTCCATCGGTTTTAAAAAGTGTGATCGGTGTAAGAAGTTGATGTCTCTCACCGACACACACGACTGCTGCCTTCGGTGCCTCGGTCCTGATCACGACCCTAAGATGTGTGGACCATGTGGGAAGATGTCTTCCAAGGCACTGCGAAGTCGCCAGCAGCAGAAAGAAAGGCTTTTCTCAGTCTCAGACTCCGGCCGGGCCCAGACCTCGTCTGAGGCCTCGACATCTTGGGATTCGGATCCTGAGCGCCGTCGGGGCTCCTCGGACAGGGGGTCCCCCAACCGGGAACGCAAGAGGAAGAAGCGGCTCGTGAGGGCGTCGGAGGAGGAGGTCCCTGGCTCCTCGAGGGCCAGGTCTAAGACCCCCGACCGTCGCCCCGGACCCGTGGAACAAGAGAAGCCTGCCAAAGTTCCTCACGTGGAGCCGTAGTCTGCTGGACACGTAAGTCCTGTAGTCCTCGAGGACTCTCCTCCCAGAGAGCTGACGTCGGGCCCGGCGCCGCCGGGGCCCGAGTCGGTGGTTGCTGCGTCTCCCGAGCTGAGTCTCAGGATGACAGCCTGTCTGCCTTCATGGAGCAGCAGCGGGCACTGATGGCCAGCCTGTCTGGCGCATCTGCCCCGACCACCGAGAGATCGAAGTCTACCCCGGAGACTGAGCCGATACTCGAGTCCATGTTGGCTCGAGGTCGACCTCGGTCGCGGTCTCCCTCGACCTCCCGTTCGGGACCGAGGGCGTCGACGCCGGTGCCTCCGGCGTCAGGGCGGGTGCTCCAGGGCCCCGCGGGGTCGGATCCTGACTCCTCGTCGGACGAGTCCACCTGGGAGACGCAAGATGAGTCCCCCAACACATTCAAGACTCGGTGCGTCCCGTCGGACTCACCGCAGTCTGAGCCCCGGAGTAGATCCCCTCCAGAAGATACCTGGTTCTCGGAGTTTGTCCGGGATATGGCCACCGCGTTGGCTATCCCGGTGGACCCCGAGGAAGAGCCGAAGAGCTCGAGGCCCTGCAGTACGACTCTCCTTTGAAGGAGGCCTTTACTGTCCCAGTTCCTCCGATGCTGGAACGGCTCCTCTTCCTGATGTGGGAGGCACCGGCCTCGGCACCGGTTCTAAGCAAGCAAGTCGATTTGATTTATCGACTCCGGAAGAGCCCTGGCTTTCAGAAGGCGCAGCTACCACACCATTCCATGGTGGTGGAATCGGCCATGCATCGCCTGAAAAGTCAGAAGATGCACTCCGCGGTGCCCCCCGGCAGGGAGGCCCGGAACCTCGATGGTGTGGGTAGAAAGTGCTTCCAGGGCTCGATGCTTGCTTGCCGTGTTCAGTCTTACCAGCTGTACATGGGCATGTACTTGCGAGACCTGGCCAAGGAGTTGGCCGGTTCTCCGCTGGTCTCTCCGGGGAGCCCTTGCAGAGATTCAAGTCCTTGTCCTTGGGGATTCGGGACTGCTCGAAGTTTGTCCCGCGCCTCCTACGATGGCTTCGAGGCTTCGGCCCGAGTTGCGGAAGCCGGCATCTCGGCTCGACGCCAGGCATGGCTGCAGTCATCGGACCTCAAGCCATGGGTTTAGGACAAGTTGGTCGATGTCCCTTGCCGAGGTGAGAACCTTTTTGGCAAGCCCATGGCCGAGAAGGCCGCACAGCTCGAGACTGAGCACCTTAAAAGGACAAGGCTGTCTAGAAAGACCTCTGCCCCTTCTCACAAGAAGAAGGCCTCTGGTAAGAAGCCCTTTTACCCGAGGAAGGGCACTGCCTACAAACAGTACCCTCAGTATCAGGCTGCCCAAGCTGCCCCCCAGGTCAGCAAGCCAAGGCGCAGGGTAATGGGCCACGTAGGCAGAGGACCCCCAAGCCTCCGGCCCCTGCTCCCACTCAGCAGGGTGGGGGGTTTTGACTCCTTGAGCGTAGCCTCTCAGTCCCTGCTCTCCCAACCCTGCACAGGAGGTCGCCTCGCCCTCTTTGCCCACCAGTGGGCCCACATCACTGGGGACAGTTAGGTGTTGAACATAGTCCACAGCGGCTATGCACTACATTTTCACCAACTGGCTCCGCCATACTTTCCAGGGGAGCCTCCAAGGCCTCCCCTGCACACAGATCTTCTCCAAGAGCTTCAAGGTCTGTTGGTGGACAGGGCGGTGGAGCCTGTGCCTCCCCACTTGCAAGGTCACGGGTTCTACTCCAGGTATTTCCTGGTGCCCCAAAGGACCGGTGGCCTTCGACCTATTCTGGACCTCAGGAACCTCAACAAGTTCCTGGAGAAAGAAAAGTTCAAGATGCTTATTCTTGGAACACTTCTGCCCTACCTCCAGCAGGGAGATTGGCTATGCTCCTTAGATCTAAAGGATGCGTACACTCACATCCTCATTTATCCAGACCACAGAAAGTACCTCAGGTTCATTGTGGGAGGAAACCATTATCAGTACAGAGTACTGCCTTTTGGCCTCACCTCCGCTCCCAGGGTCTTTACCAAATGCCTGGCAGTGGTGGCGGCCTACCTGAGAAATCAGGGAATCTTTGTCTTCCCCTATCTGGACGACTGGCTCATCAGGGGTCAGACATGCCAGGAGGCCAGACAAGCCACCCTCAGAACTATTGCTCTTCTTCAAAGCCTGGGGTTTATCATAAACTTCGCAAAGTCCACTTTGCTCCCCTCCCAGAACTTGGAGTTCATAGGGGCGAGGCTGGACTCTGTCCTAGCAAATGCATTCTTGCCAGCAAACAGGGCCCAAAGACTGATGGACTTGGCC
The DNA here is from genome assembly GCA_033557465.1 of Ichthyophis bannanicus. Taxonomy (NCBI): domain Eukaryota; kingdom Metazoa; phylum Chordata; class Amphibia; order Gymnophiona; family Ichthyophiidae; genus Ichthyophis; species Ichthyophis bannanicus. The sequence goes on along the minus strand of CM066032.1, from coordinate 1,128,404,458 downwards.
AATCAGTTTCTCAGCGGGTCAGTGGTCTCCGCCAAACTCTGCCTGAGGCTGCTTGGCCACATGGCTTCGACAGTTCATGTAACCCCCAATGCCAGGCTCCATATGCGGCCTGCACAGTGGTGCTTTCGGAGTCAGTGGTCACAAGCCATAGGCAGCCTCAGAGACAGAATAAGGGTGTCCAGACCATTTCTGGACTCCCTCAGCTGGTGGCTGCACCCACCCAATCTACTAAAAGGGGTGCCCTTTCAGATTCCTGGGTACACAGTGGTACTGACCACAGATGCCTCCCTGCAGGGCTTGGGAGCTTATTGTCTAGACAAGTGCACCCAGGGCCTGTGGTCTCCTTGGGAGGCTGCACAGCAGATCAATCTCCTGGAACTCAGGGCTATTCGCTTAGCTCTCAAAGCTTTCTCTCCTACCCTGGCTCATCAATCTGTCCTGGTTCAGACAGACAACCAGGTAGCCATGTTTTATGTGAACAAACAGGGCGGGACTGGGTCCAGGCTCCTTTGTCGGGAGGCTCAGGACCTTTGTTCATTTGCCCTCAAGCACAACATGCTCCTCAGGGCTGTGTACCTTCCAGGCCAGGAGAATTACCTGGCCGACAGGTTGAGCAGAATTTTGCAGCCCCGCGAGTGGCAGCTGCATCCCTTGGTAGTTCAGAAGATTTTCCTGAAATGGGGTCTCCCTTGGATAGATCTGTTTGCCAGTCCACTGAACAGGCAACTGCCAAAGTTCTGCTCCAGGCAACCGCATCCTCTGCAGATAGCAGCAGATGCTTTTCTAATTCCCTGGTCTCAGGGCCTCCTGTATGCGTTTCCTCTCACGCCCTTGGTGGCCCGAACTCTCTTCAAGATCCTTCAGGACAAGGCCTCGGTCCTGCTGGTGGCTCCCAGGTGGCCGAGACAGCCTTGGTTTCCATTTCTACTTAAGCTGGCGGTGGATCCTCCACTGACTCTGGGGTTGCAACCCGACCTTCTCTCTCAGGATCGGGGTTCCCTTCTGCACCCCAATCTCAAAGCTCTCAATTTGATGGCCTGGAGGCTGCAAGGGTAGTTTTGGCTCCCTAGGGCCTACCTCAGGAAGTTGAGGAGGTTGTCCTAGCCTCTAGGAAACAGTCCACTAGGAAAACCTATGCTCTGAAATGGAAACGGTTTTCTGTGTGGTGTCAGCTACGTGCAGAGGATCCTTTCTCCTGTACTATACCAGTGGTGCTTCAGTACTTACTACACTTGTCAAATCAGGGACTTAAGTCCAATTCTGTTCGGGTCCACCTCTCAGCTCTAGCAGCTCCCCACTCACTGGTGAAAGGACATTCTCTGTCGGTTCACCCCTTGGTGTCCTCCTTTCTCAGGGGCTTTTGCTCAAGCCTCCAATCCGTCGTCCTGCTCCTGAGTGGGAGTTGAATGTGGTCTTGCAGCAGCTGACTTGCCCACCTTTTGAGCCGATGGCTACTTGCTCTCTACGCTTCCTGTCCTGGAAGACACTCTTCTTAGTAGCCCTTACCTCGGCCAGGCGAGTGAGTGAGCTTCAGGCCCTGGTCTGTGATAGGCCTTACACTCACTTCTATGGGAACAGGGTAGTCCTTAGGACTCATCCAAAGTTCCTCCCAAAGGTTGTCTCCTCTTTCCACCCTAACCAGGAGGTGGTTCTTCCAACATTCTTCCCTAGGCCTCATGCAAGCCAGGATGAAGCAATTCTGCATACCCTGGACTGTAGGAGGGCCTTATCCTTCTACCTTGACCGTACGCAGGGGCATAGAAGTGCTACTCAGCTCTTCGTATCCTTTGACCCTAATAAGTTGGGGTTGGCTGTGTCCAAGCGTACCTTGTCCATCTGGGTGGCTGACTGTATCACCTGGGCTTACAAGGCGGCTGACCTTCCTTTGCAGGGTTGGGTTACGGCCCACCGTGTCAGGGCAATGGCTGCCTCAGTGGCTCATCTCCGCTCTGTGCCCTTGGTAGACATCTGCAAGGCTGCAACTTGGTCTTCAAGCCAGACGTTTGCGGCCCATTACTGTCTGGAGAGGGAGTCCCGTAGGGACAGTGCTTTTGGCCAAGCAGTACTCCGGAATCTCTTTGAGGTTTAGGCAACTCCTGCTCTGTTGGGCTACCAGTGGAGGTTGTGTCAGTGAAAAGCCTTTCTTTGCTGCTGGGACTAGAGGGAGTTCTCTTGTTCAGCCTGGGTTCCTCGGTAGCCCAGAGCTGGGGAATCACCCATATGTGAGGACTGACTTCCTGCTTGGTCCTGGAGAAAGAGTAGTTACCTGTAACAGGTGTTCTCCAGGAGCAGCAAGAATCAGTCCTCACAACCCTCCCTCTTCCCCTGGGAGTTGCAGTTGTACATAGTTTGTTTTTCACTTTTTGTGTGCTGTTCTTAGCTGTCATTTGACTGAGGTAAGATGGCACCTTTAGGCGGGAAGGGAACCGCGCATGCGTGCCTGCATTCCCAATGGCTTTCATAGAAAGCTGGGGAAATGCTCCGCTGGGGCTTCATCGGCGTCGATGACACCCATATGTGAGGACTGATTCCTGCTGCTCTTGGAGAACACCTGTTACAGTTGAGTAACTACTCTTTTCCTGCAGATCACCTGTTACAGGTGCGTAACTATGCTTTATGGATGTTGGAGGCAATATGTGTAATCCACCAAATCAAAGACTGACAGTAGATCTAATGAGACAACTAAGGCTATTTTTCTTTATAATAAGTCTAATTGCATTTAACAGACCAGTAAGTAAGGTCTTTATACTATCCTGAGTGGAAATTTGATTAGTGTGGATGGAGGATACAAGTGTTAACTTTTTTAATTACAATACAACAATTTTTCAAATACTTTAGAAAGAAAAGCAAGTGAGTAGTTAGGTGATAATTAAAGAGGACAGGATTAAGGATTGACACTGAGAGCACTCCTACTTCCTTCAAGTTTGTGGTCCATACTCTTGAAGTAGACTGATATAAAGTAACAGAAACAGCACAGGTTAAAGTTTAGTGATCAGTCTTTTGACCAGATAGGTTAGAATAGCATCCAAAGCTGAAGCAGAATATAAATTACCTTTATTATTCCTGAGTCAAAGGATAAAAGTCTGCCCCTCTGTATCCAAGTGCCACAGAAACACCTAAAGCCCATACATCCTAGCCAGTTGCCTCATCTGTATTCCCAGACCCACAGAAAAAGACAGCAGCTGTAGCACATACAGTCTATCCAGTCTGCCCATCCATACCAACTACTAAACTCTATGTACAGTTCTTTCTCCCTTAAAGATCCTCTGTGCCTGTCCTATGCTTTCTTGAATTCAGATAGTCTGTCTCCACTACCTCTCCTTGGAGGCTATTCCACACATCCATCACCCTTTCCCTAAAGAAATACTTCCTTAGATTACTCCTGAGTCTATCTCAGTTTACCTTCATTCTGCAGCTTCCTTTCATTAGAAAGAGCCTTTCCTGTGCGTTCATAGCACTGAGTTATTTAAGCACATCTCCTGCCTTTCTTCCAAATTATACTTAAGATTATTTATTCTATTCTGAGTTTGCAGATCTACTATTACTAATCTGTGAACTATCAATAAAATCATCAGTAATACATTGGCCATCCTCCAGTCTTTAGGTAACACTAATTTTTAAAAAGGGTTCCAAGAATGATCTTGGAAACTACAGACCAGTGAGCCTGACGTCAGTACCGGGAAAACGGTAGAAACCATTAAGAACAAAATTTGTGAACATGGAGATAGTCATGGTTTATTGGGAGACAGCCAACATGACTTTAGCCAGGGAAGATCTTGTCTTACTAATCTGTTATATTTTTTTTGAAGGTGTAAATTAACAGGTAGACAAAGGTGGGTTAGTCGACGTAGTGAATCTGGATTTTCAGAAAGCCTTTGACAGGGTCCCTCATGAGAGATCCTTGACGAAATTAAAAAGTCAAGGGATGGGAGGCAGAGTACTATTGTGGATCAGGAACTGGATAAAAGATAGAAAGCAGAGGGTAGGGCTAAATGGCCAATTTTTCCAGTGGTGAAAGGTGAATAGTGGAGTACCACTGCTTTTTAACATATCTGTAAATGACATGGAAGGGGGAATAATGAGTGAGGTAGTCAACTTTGCAGATGAGACAAAATTATTCAAAGTTGTTAAAACCCAAGAGGATTGTGAAAAATTGCAAGAGGACCTTAATAAAGTGGAAGACGATGTTCAAATGGCAGATGAAATTTAATGTGGACAAGTGCAAAGTTATGCACCTAGGAAAGAACAACCCAAACTATGGTTACATGATACAATAGTCCACATTTGGAACCACCACCCAGGAAAAAGATTTGGGTGTTGTAGATAACATGTTGAAACCCTCTGCTCAGTGTGCAGTGGTGGCCAAGAAAACAAATAGAATGCTAGAAATCATAAGGAAAGGAATGGGGAAGAAAACAATAGATATTATAATGCCTCTGTATCGTTCCATGGTGCGACTGCACATCAAATATTGTGTGCGGTTCTGGTCTCCGTATCTTAAAAAGAATATAGCAGAATTTGAAAAAGTACAGAGAACAGCCACCAAAATGGTAAAGGGGATGGAAGGGATACCCTTATGAGGAGAGGCTAAAAAGATTGACTCTTCAACCTAGAAAAGAGATGGCTGAGGGGGAGAAATGATACAGGTCTATAAATTAATGAATGGAGTGGAATGGGTAAATTAGATTGATTGTTTACACCATCGAACTGTAGAAAAACTATGGGACATGCAATGAAGCTTCAGTGTAACCCATATAAGAGTAATAAGAGAAAATATTTTTTCACTCAATGTGTAATCAAACTCTGGAATTCATTACCAGAGGATGTAGTAAAAGCTGTTAGTGTAGCTGGGTTTAAAAAAGATTTGGACAAGTTCCTGGAGGAAAGGTCCATAAACCATTATTAAAGGGGACCCGGGAAATCCACTGCTTGTCCCAGTACAAGCACTGTGGAACCTGTGTCTTCTGGGGAAACTGCTAGTTACTTGTGACCTAGATTGGCCACTGTTAGGAACAGGATACTGGTCTTGATGGAGCTTGGTCTGACCCAGTATGGCATATCTTATGTTCATATGCTTTGATAGAAACCACTGACCATTTTCGTAGCCACCATCTGCACCAAATCCATCTTATTTAGCTTTTTGGAGATGCAGTCAGGATTGCACATAGTCTTCCAAATGAAGTCTCACTATGGTTTTGTACAGAGGAACTATCACCTCCTCTTTCCTGCTACTCATTCCTCTTCCTCTGCACCTAAGTATTCTAGCTTTTGCTGTCATCTTTTCTATCTACTGAAACACTTTAAGATCATTAGATACAAATACCCAGGTTCCCCTCTTTTATGCACAAAAGTATTTCACCTCTTATGCTTGGGTTTTTACAGCTGAAAATACATGACCCTTTAGTTCTGATCATTAAATATTAGCTGACAAATCCTAGACTATTCTTTATGCTTCAATAGCGCCATTCTCATATTAATTACACCTTCCAGGTTATCTGCCCTATTGCAGATTTTAGTATCATTCATAAAGAGGGCAAACCATACCCAACTGCCCTTCTGCATTACCACTTATGAAAATGCTGCCTCTGGGACAAGGTGATGGTCACCACTCATTTGGTGCAATCCCTTGGCTGGGGGTTTGAACCGCTGAATCTGCCAGGGTCCTTCCATTCCAAGCAGAGCCCTCCCCCCTCTCCCAGCAGGATGCTGACCACCAATGCATCAAAACTCAGGTGGGGGGCACATCTGGATGACTTGCAGACACAGGGTCTTTCGTGAGAACAGGACAGCCTGCACCAGATCAACTTCCTTGAGTTGTGGGCCATAGTGAATGTCCTTTATGCCTTCATGGTGCACCTAGTGAATCAGGTTTAGTTTATATTTGATTTACTGCCTTTAGCGAGTAGCAACAAAGTGTTTACAATACAAATAAAAACAATTATGCATCAAAAAATATAAAACTGGTCCTAGATCCAGACAGACAACCAGATGGCAATGTTCTATGTGAACAAACAGGGAGACAGGTGCTCATACCTCCTAGGGTTGGGAAGCAGTCCTGCTGTGTTGGTTTGCCCTGCAGCATGGGATGGAGCTCAGGGTGACCTATGTGCCTGGTGAGCTCAATGTCCTAGCAGATCAGCTGAGCAGAGATCTCCAGGAACAAGCAGGAATGAGTCTTCACATATGGGTATCGTCGGTACCGACGGAGCCTGTGCGGGAACGCTCCCCAGTGTCCAGTAAGAAAGCTTTTGGGAGCATCCCACAGCGCCTGCGTGCTGCCTTCCTGCCTTTTCCAACCGCCTCTCTCCAGTTCTTCTTTTCCGCGGAGCCAGCAGGTCGTGTTCCTGTCACCGCAGAAGAATTCTTTATTTTTTTCTTTATTTTTCTGTGTCGCGTCTGCCTTCTTCGACGTCAGACCGGTACCGCCGGTCTTTTCTTTATTAAAAAAAAAAAACTTCAACTGTGCATTTTCAGTTTTGGCCTTAGGCCTGAACATATTTTCTCCTCATGGAGAAGCCCGCGTCCGGGTTCAAAAAGTGCACGAAGTGTGGCGGTACTATTTCTGTCACCGACACCCATGACTGGTGTCTAAAATGTTTTGGTCCTGACCATTCCATCACGGATTGTGTGTCCTGTACCATGATGTCTAAAAGAGGTCGGCAGAACCGAGCAGCCAAGCTCAGTACCCTGTTTCCCTCTGATGCAGCCTCGGTGGCATCGACGTCTTCCAGGGCTGCTTCTTCCTCCCATGGATCTCGGGTAACCAAACATAAATCTAGCCGGTCCTCGAAGGGCAAATCTCCCTCTAAGCATCGAGATGCCTCCGGGCTTGTCCTTGAGGATTCCGCACTGGCAAAATTACCCTGGCGGGAAGTTCCGACTTCCAAAGCATTGTCTATGGGGTCACAGGTTAAGAACATAAGACATGCCATACTGGGTCAGACCGAGGTCCATCAAGCCCAGTATCCTGTTTCCAACAGTGGCCAATCTAGGTCATGCGTACCTAGCAATATCCCCAAAAGACACAGGTTCCTCAATGCTTGTACTGGGTCAAGCATTGATATCCTGGGTCCCTTTTTAATAGTGGTTTATGGACCTTTCCTCCAGGAACTTGTCCAAACCTTTTTTAAATCCAGCTATACTAACAGCCCTTACTACATCCTCTGGTAACAGATTCCAGAGTTTGATTACACGTTGAGTGAAAAAATATTTTCTCTTATTTGTCTTAAATAGTTTACCCTGTAGCTTCATTACATGTCCCCTAGTCTTCCTATATTCTGATAGTGTAAACAATTGATCCACGTTTATCCGTTCCACTCCATTCATTAATTTATAGACCTCTATAGGTGACATCGATGGCTCGGCCTCAACCGATCACCTGTTGCCATGTTCTGGGGTACCGGTGGCCTCCACTGGTACTGACATTCAGACTCTGGTGGCGTCGATGGATCAGAAGATTCTGTCCATGCAGCGCACCCTAATGGTGTTTATGCAGGCTTCGACGCCTCTGGTACCGCAACAGTCTCCATTGCTGGTACCGGCACCAGCATCGTTCCCGGTGCCAGTACCGATTGCATTGACATCGGCTTCAGTGTCGACTGCAATGGTACCCTATCCTATGATGCCCATCGGTACCGAACCGGTACCGCTTACTCCTGATGTCGATCCCACTCGGTACGCGTATCGGGCTTTACAGGAGCATCCAGACAGGCGATACTTCGATTCCTCCGAAGACTCTGAGTCGGAGGTTTCTGTCGATGCACCGGTACTTCTTCCTCAGGAGTCTGATTCTCCAAAATGAAGAATGTCTCCTCCAGAAGACCTGTCTTTTCAGGACTTCATTAGGGAAGTGGCTAGGGGCCTCTCCATTACAGTGGCCCCTGAGTCAGAGCCTAGAGCCAAGCAACTAGATATTTTGCAATATCCTAAGGCTCCTAAAGAAGCAGCTACTTTACCTGTTCATGAGATTCTCTATGATCTCATGTTGAGCATGTGGGAGACTCCTCTTACCACCTCTCCTCATTCTCGTAGATTAGACATCATGTGCCGTGTCCCTCCTTGTCCTGGCTTTCATAAGCCTCAGCTTCCTCACCACTCTATTGTGGTAGAGTCTGCCATGAGGAAAATAAAGAGTGCAAAGAGACACTCATCTAATCCTCCAGGACGTGAATGCAGGACCCTTGATGCTTTTGGCCGAAGGGTTTTCCAAGCTAATATGCTTGCTGCCAGAATCAACTCCTATAGTCTCTATATGGGGATGTTTCTAAAAGAAGTCACAGATCATCTGCAGACTTTAGCCCCTTTTATTTCAGAAGATAAAAGGCAGGAATTTCTCACTTGGCTTAAACATGTCCAAGATGTTTCCAAATTTTCCAACGGTGCAGCCTTTGACTCTTTTGAGTGTGTAAGCAGAGCCTCGGCTATTGCCATAGGTGCACGCAGAATTGCTTGGTTACAACCCTCTGATTTGGAACTTTGGGTCCAAGATGAACTGGGAAATCTTCCTTGTACAGGTGAAAACCTTTTTGGCAGGGATTGGAAAGCAAAGGCCACTCAGATGGATGCTGAGAACTCTGCTTTGGATCGACTTTCAAAGTCTACCTCTGCTCCTGCTAAGAAAAGGTTGTTCAAAAAGACAACTTTTTCTAAAAAGGGAAGATACTATCCTGCTTATGGTCAGCAGGCGGCATCTGCAGGTCATTTTGCTGCAAAGCGTCAGCAACCACCTAAACAGGCCAAGTCAAAGGCTGCCAGGCCTCCCTCGACTCAGCAGCCTCAGCCTCCCCAGGGCCTTTGACTTGCAACTAGAGAACTTAGCCTTTCTGGCTCTGGAAGAACCAGAGCCCCTCACCATTCCAGGAAGGTTGGCTTACTTTGCTCTCAGATGGGAGCAAATTACAGCAGAGCAATGGACCCTCTCCATTGTAAGGAAAGGGTACAAGCTTCATTTCTTGAACCTTCCTCCCCACACCATGGTGAGACAGTTCAATTCTCCAACATCTCAACCTTCTGGGTCAGGAGATTGCTACCCTTCTTGCCCAAGGGGCAATAGAAGTACCCCTTCTTCAACAGGGCTCAGGGTTCTACTCCCCTTATTTTCTTCCAAAGAAAACGGGGCTACAGACCCATATTAGATCTCAGAGAATAGAACAAGTTTCTATTCAAAGAGAAATTCAAGATGATTTCTCTCAGTACTCTGCTGCCATACCTTCAGAGTCAGGACTGGCTTTGTTCTCTAGATCTCAAGGATGCGTACACCCATGTCCTCATCCATCCAACACACACACGGTTCCTTCGGTTCCTTTTTCAAGGAAAGCACTACCAATACAGGGTGCTTCCTTTTGGTCTTGCCTCTGCACCAAGGGTGTTCACGAAATGCATGGCAGTAGTAGCTGCATTTCTATGCACTCTAGGAATATTCGTTTTCCCATATCTGGACGACTGACTCATTCGAGCTTTATCCCAGTCAGAGGCCCAGATTTCTCTAACCTGCACATTGTGTGTCCTTCACTATTTGGGACTGGTAATAAACATCCCAAAATCCCATCTCACCCCTACTCAGTCTCTGGAGTTTATAGGCGCCTTGCTGGATACCACAACTGCAAGGGCCTATCTTCCTCAGGCCCGTTGCCTACGCTTGGTGCAGTTAGCCTCCCAGATACAGTTAAAGTCCCATTTAACTGCTCGAGAGATGTTACAACTATTAGGCCACATGGCATCCACCGTGCATGTGGTTCCATATGCTCGCCTTCACATGAGGGCAGCTCAATGGACTTTGTCCACCCAATGGACTCAGGCATCAGGTTGCCTGTCAGACAAAATAGCAAACTCCAGTCGCCTATTTTGGTGTCTCCAGTGGTGGAAGTCCCCTCCAAATCTGTTGCTGGGGTCCCCTTTTCAGCAATCGCTACCCCAAGCAACTCTGACAACAGATGCTTCTCCAATGGGTTGGGGAGCTCATCTGCAGGGTCTCTCCACCCAGGGCATCTGGTCTCCACAGAAGACTTCTCTGCATATCAATCTCTTGGAACTCAGAGCAATATTCTTAGCTCTGAGTGTTCCATTCCCTGCTCAGCTACAGGACAGTCCTCATCCATATGGACAACCAAGTAGCCATGTTCTATGTAAACAAGCAGGACGGGACTGGCTCTCTGTCACTTTGCAATGAAGCTTTGCAACTGTGGGCCTTCGCCAGAGAGCATCACATCCATCTTCTGGCAGTATATCTTCCAGGCGTTCAAAACTCTTGGGCGGACAGACTCGGTCGAGTTCTGCTTCCAGACGAGTGGTCCCTCTACATGGACCAGGTAGCCAGGATTTTTCGAATTTGGGGAACCCTGGACATAGACCTCTTTGCAAGTTTGTGGAATGCCAAACTTCCCCGGTTCTGTTCCAGAATTCCGTGTCAGGGAGTTCAGGCCAAGGATGCCTTCCTCCTTCACTGGGGTCAAGACTTCCTTTATGCCTTTCCACCAATTCCCCTAATTCCCAAGACACTATTCAAGCTTCAGAGAGATCAAGGGACCATGATCCTCATAGCACCACATTGGCCCCGCCAAGTGTGGTACCCTCTACTTCTGCATCTCTCTCAAACTCCTTCCCTGGACTTGGGCTCTGCACCAGACCTTCTGTCCCAGGAAGAGGGAACTTTGTGGCACCCAAACCCCCAGTCGCTCCATCTCAGGGCTTGGTTGCTGAGGGCCTAGACCTTCAAGATTTTCATCTCTCTCAGCAAGTCAGAGATGTTATTCATGCCTCTAGAAAGCCTTCTACTAGACGTTCCTATGCTTTCAAATGGAAAAGATTTACCATTTGGTGTTCAGAGAAAGGTCTAAACCCTCTTACAATACCTCTGAATTCTCTACTAGAGTATCTCCTGTATCTTTCCCATGCAGGTCTGAAAACGAATTCAGTAAGAGTCCATTTGAGTGCTATTGCAGCGTCCCTCAAGCCTCTCAATGGACAACCTGTTTCCTCTCATCCTTTTATAGCAAGATTCATGAGAGGCCTTCTTTTAATTAAACCTCCCATTAGACCACCTTCAGTGGCATGGGACTTAAACCTGGTTCTTGGCCAGCTTATGAAGCCACCCTTTGAACCTTTAGCCACCACCTCCTTGAAATTCCTTTCTTGGAAAGTTATTTTTCTCATTGCAGTCACCTCAGCACGCCGCATCAGTGAGTTGCAAGCTTTGGTGGCTAATCCTCCTTATACAAGGTTCCATCATGATAAGGTAGTCCTCAGGACCAATCCACACTTTATGCCTAAAGTGGTCTCACCTTTTCATCTGAACCAAGAGGTTTATTTACCTGTCTTTTTTCCAGGACCTCATGCATCAAATGCAGAGAGGAATCTTCATACCTTGGATTGTAAGAGAGCTCTCGCTTTTTACTTACAAAGAACACAGCAATATAGAAAGTCTTCTCAACTCTGTTGCTTTTGATCCTTCTCATTTAGAACTTCCAGTCTCTAAGAGAACACTGTCCAACTGGATTGCTCAGTGTATTTCTTTTGCCTACCAGAGTAGGAACATTTCCCTGGAGGGCCATGTCACAGCTCACAATGTGAGAGCCATGGCAGCCTCAATGGCTCATCTAAACTCTGTGTCCATCGACCAAATCTGTCGAGCGGCCACCTGGGCCTCGGTTTATACCTTCACAGCCTATTATTGTTTGGACAAGGACTCCTGCCGGGATGCCTCGTTTGGTCAGGCTGTTCTCAAACACCTGTTCCATTCTTAATCAACTCTTACCCACCTACCTTGGTCAGATGCCATAGATCCATGGGAGGAGGTAGAGTCCTTTTCAAGGACACACAACCCGGGGTTTCTCCCTGGCATCTACAGCTAAGGAGTCCCCATGTGTGAAGACTCATTCCTGCTTGTTCCTGGAGATAGCACAGTTACCTGTAACAGGTGATCTCTGGGAACAGCAGGAATAAGTCTTCACAACCCACCCACCTCCCCTAGGAGTTGTATCTATCTATCTTTCCTTTCCTCTCTTTGTCTCAGCTTTAAAACTCGAACTGGAGAGAGGCGGTTGGAAAAGGCGGGAAGGCAGCGCGCAGGCACTGTGGGATGCTCCCAAAAGCTTTCTTACTGGACGCTGGGGAGCGTTCCCGCGCAGGCTCCGTCGGTACTGACGATACCCATATGTGAAGACTTATTCCTGCTGTTCCCAGAGATCACCTGTTACAGGTAAGTAACTGCTTTCTCCAGCAGCAAGAGTGGACCCTCCACAGAGAGGTGGTGAAGTGTATTTTCAAGGAGTAGGATACCATTACTTTCGATCTCTGCCATGTCGCAGAAGGCTCAGGTGGGCCGGTTCTGTTCCAGGAGGCTATCCAGCAATCGGTTGACCTCAGATGCTTTTATCCTCCACTGGGGCGTAGGTCTTTTTCATGCCCTTCCCCCTATCACATTCATAGTGAAAACTCTGCTGAAACCTCAGGGTGACAAGGGCACCATGATCCTCATTGCCCCTGGCAGCGTTGCTGATTCAGCCCCCTTGGAGGGAGCCTCTTCACCTGGGCTCCATTTTGGATCTCATTTCTCAGGATGAGGGGACCCTGCTCCACCCCAATGTCCACTCCTCAGTCCTCACGCTCTGAATGCTGAGCAGGTAGTCCTCTTGTAGCTCAATTTACCTGACAACAACATGGGTGTCGTCCTGGCATTGCACATTACAGAGAACACCTGCTATAGGAGAGTAACTGTGCTGAATACATTGAGCAAAGCTGAGATCATGAAACAGAGACACAGTCATTGGAACAGTGACTCAATGGTGAGTCAGCATGAATGTTAAGCCTAAATTTTGATTGCAGAAATTTTTAACTAGTAGACATTCCTGCTATCACCATAGACCATTCATAAAGAGAAGCCACTGAGGGCAGAGGAGGATATGTTAAGCATGTTGTACTTTATCTTTTATTTATCTTTTTTACACCATCTTTTAACAAGTCAAGGCAGTTTATAGGAAACTGTGCATTCCAACATAAAATTAACAGGTGCAATTTACATAAAACAAGACAGTTGAGGAAAAGAGTAACAGCTACTATAGAGTGACAAAGCAAGCAATGTGGTGAAGAAGGGTAACTAAACATATGTACAATAAATTGAGAAGTGCTGGTAGTGATTGGCATGTGTGAGGTTCTGCACATTAGGAAATTAGAAGAGCAGAATAAAAGCACTGAAAGAATAAAGTGGATACACAAACATTGTTGACTAGAGTAATATTACCCCATCTCCTGATCTTGATGAAGAAAGAAAACCATAGGAGAAAACTCCTAAAGGTAAGATCAGCTCACTCGGCTTTTTAACCATATCTCATTGAGATAGGAAAATAGAAGATTGCTTTTGGTTGATCTTTTTACTGGTGGTAAAATTTTTAGCTGCAACAAATGCACATTTAACAAGCCAACATGGAGAGAGCACAAAGAAGAGAAAATGCTTGATGGTTGACTAAAAGAATGAATGGGTATAGGAGTAAAATAGATGTGGTCACTTCCAGGACGCTAAAGGTGAGATAAAACAGAGACATAAAATGTCTCCATTTTACCTGAGTTTCAGCCATTTGCTTCTGAAACCAGGATAACTTCCATAAATCCACATGTGAGTATACGTTGGAAGAAAGACAGGGTGGGGAGATATGATAAGAATATAATATATGCCATACTGGGTCAGACCAAGGTCCATCAAGCCCAGTATCCTGTTCCAGCAGTGGCCAATCTAGGTCATACGTATCTAGCAGTTTCCCCAAAGAGACAGGTTCCACAATGCTTGTATTGGGTCAAGCATTGATATCCTGGGTCCCTTTTTAATAATGTTTTATGGATCTTTCCTCCAGGAACTTGTCCAAACCTTTTTTTAAACCCAGCTACACTAACAGCCTTTACTACATCCTCCGGTAACAAATTCCAGAGTTTGATTACACGTTGAGTAAAAAAGTATTTTCTCTTATTAGTCTTAAATAGTTTACCCTGTAGCTTCATTGCATGTCCCCTAGTCTTTCTATATTCTGATAATGTAAACGATCGATCTATGTTTATTCGTTCCACTCCGTTCATTAATTTATAGACTTCTATCATATCTCCCTTCAGCCGTCTCTTTTTCAGGTTAAAGAGCCCTAACCTTTTTAGCCTTTCTTCATAGGGGTATCATTCCATCTCCTTTACCATTTTGGTGGCTCTTCTCTGAACTTTTTCTAATAACACTATATCCTTTTTAAGATATGGTGACCAGAATTACACAAAATATTCAAGGTGCGGTCTCACCATGGAATGATACAGAGGCATTATAATATCCTTTGTTTTATTTTCCATTTCTTTCCTTATGATACACCTAGCATTCTGTTTGTCTCTTGGCCACTGCTGCACACTGGGCGGAGGGTTTTAACATGTTATCCACAATGACGCCTAAATCATTTTCCTGGGTGGTGGTTCCTAATGCATCATGTAACCATAGTTTGGTTTGGCTTTCCCTAGGTGCATAACTTTGCACTTGTCGACATTAAATTTCGTCTGCCATTTTGATGCCCAGTCTTCCAATTTATCAATATCCTCTTGCAATTTTCCACAATCCTCATCGGTTTTAACAACTTTAAATAGTTTTGTGTCACCTGAAAATTTGATAACCTCGCTCGTTATTCCCTTTTCCAGGTCATTTATGAATATGTCATAAAAAAGTGGACCCAGCACAGATCCATGGGGTACACCACTACTCATCTTTCTCCATTGGGAAAATTGGCCATTTAGCCCTGCCCTCTGCTTCCAATCTTTTAACCAGTTCCTGATCCACAATAGTACACTTTTAACCAGTTCCTGATCCACAATAGTACACTGCCTCCTATCCCATGACTCTTTAGTTTTGCCAAAAGTCTCTGATGAAGGGACCTTGTCAAAGGCTTTCTGAAAGTCTAAATACACTATATCAACCGACTCACCCTTGTCTATCTGTTTATTCACACCTTCAAAAAAACATAACAGATTAGTAAGACAAGATCTTTCTTGTCTAAAGCCATGTTGGCTGTCTCCCATTAAGCCACAACTATCTACATGTTCAGCACTTTTGTTCTTTATGATGGTTTCTACCATTTTTCCCAGTACTGACGTCAGGATCACCCGTCTGTAGTTTCCAAGATCACCCCTGCAACCCTTTTTAAAAATTGGCGTTACGTTCACCATCCTCCAATCTTCAGGTATTACAGATGATTTTAATGATAGTTCACAGATTACTAATAGCAGGTCTGCAATCTCATATTTCAGTTCTTTCAACACCCTTGGATATATATCATCCGGTCCAGGTGATTTGCTACTCTTCAGTTTATCAAATAATTGTAATATATCTTCCCGATATATTGATATTTCCTTCAATCCTTCCGCACCTTTAAATACCACTTCAGTCATGGGTAACATCCTTACATCTTCCTCAGTAAAGACCGAAGCAAAGAATTCATTTAGTCTCGCTGCTATTGCCTTGTCACCTCTTAGTGTCCCTTTAACCCCTCTATCATCTAATGGACCAACTGACACACTCACATGTTTTTTGCTATGAATTTACTTGAAAAAGAGATTCCAATCATATCTAAGCTCTCATTTAGTGCTATATATTCTAACTCTCCCATCTTATTTTTTAGACTTCTAGCATTTGCATACAAGCATTTTAGAGACTGTATTTTATTCAAATTAATTTGGCTATTGGTAGGCATGGGTAATTTGGGATCTTTAAGCTCTGTCTGCTCCATACTTGAGGGCATTTGGGCTACTTTACTCTTTTTTGGAACCTCTCTGCTTTTGGTAGTATCCTTCAAGGATACATTCTTCCGAACCATGCGCTCTTGTGCGACTGTCGTCTTTCCCCTATTATATAGTTTAAAAGCTGCTCTGTCTCCTTTTTAAAAGTTAATGCCAGCAGCCTGCTTCCTTCCCAGTTAAAGTGAAGCCCATCCCTTCGGAAGAGCCCCTCCTTTCCCCAGAATGTTCCCCTGTTCCTAACAAATCCCAAACCCTCATCCTTGCACGATTGCTCATCCACACATTGAGACTCCGGAGCTCTGCCTGCCTTTTGGGTCCTGCGTGTGGAACGGGAAGCATTTTGGAGAACACTACCCTGGAAGTTCTGGGTTTCAGCTTCCTACCTAAAAGCCTAAATGTATTCTCCAGAACCTCCCTACCACATTTTCCTATGTCATTGGTACTGACATGTACCAAGACAGCAGACTCCTCCCTAGCACTATCTAAGACCTTATCTAGGTGGCACATGAGGTCCACTACCTTCGCACCAGGCAGGCATTTTACCAGGCGATCTTCACGTCCACCAGCCACCCTGTTATCTACATGCCTAATGATCGAATCACCAACTATAACGGCTGTCCTAACCCTTCCCTCATGGGCACATGGCCCTGGGGAAACTTCCTCAGTGTGAGAGGGTTTTACATCACCTGGAGGACAGGTCCTAGTTACAGGATCACTTCCTGCCACACCAGGGTGATGCTCTCCTGTCACATGACCTCTCTCCTCCATGGCAACAGGGATGTTGCCAGACTGGAGGTGGGACTTCAGGACTATATCCCTGTAGGTCTCGTCTATGTACCTCTCTGTCTTTCTTATGTCTTCCAAGTCTGCTACTCTAGCCTCTAGAGAAAGGACTCGTTCCCTGAGAGCAAAGAGCTCCTTGCACCTAGTGCATATGTAAGACCTCTCACCAGCTGGGAGAAAATCATACATGTGACACTCAATGCAAAAGACTGGAAAGCCCCTATCTCGCTGCTGGACTGCTGTCTGCATCTTAGTTTTAAGCTTGTGTTTAGATCTTTAAGTTCTTTACTTACTAAGGGTTATTGTGGATACTTATACTAATAAAATTGTATCAAATATGTTTAATATACCTTGTTCACCTGAAACAATCTCAGGTCCTTAGTGTATGATTGATTTTGGATAATGAGCTGCACCTGAGAGCACCTCCTTTCCTTTAAGATGTGTAAGTACCTATAAAGCTACAATTATCCCAGGGGTGGGTGGGTGTTGGGGAGGGAGTTGGGAAATAAGACTTATTAAAAGAGGGTTGCTACACAGTACCCTGTCCTGTGCTTCTGAGGTAAGCTGTGGCCAACTTCCTGGGTGATTAACAGTTCTTGCTTGGATAGAAGGAGTCTTTCAAAATGGCCTTTTGACCTGCCACCTGGCTTTAACAGCTATTGAAAACGTTTCACAAGTCTCTTGCCCCCTAGGTAGAAGGCCTCTTTGTAAAGGTCTCTAGAAGACTTTATTTGTTGCTCAAAGAATACTGATCCTGTTTTGCCTTTTATGCTAAGTTATATTCTGATTTGATTTAAATTAAAGCTCTTTCCTGCTCGTCTCTCCGGGCCAGTCCAGGAACAAGAGGGTTGTCAATCTTCTCCAGCAACTGAGGACTGAAATCTGAAGTTTTGTAGACCTGATATCTGGCTCCCCTGCTGGTCGTTCCTCAGTCTTTCAGTCCTCAGCAGCTGGAAAGGATGGGTTCCTGGCTGGCTCCGAGTAAACCCTTCAAGTTTAGAGATTTTTTTTCTTTCTCTTTATTTGGCTTAAAAGCAGTGATTATGTGGAAAGGACTCTAGCAGGGTTCTCCTCCACTTTGGGTAAATTCAATTTGGTTTAATCACGTACTGATAGCATACAGAACACGGAGCGAGTGAGGCAGAGCCTGCCTTCTTAATAGCTTCGTTTATTGCAGGAGGGAGCAGAATAGTGCTGGGAGCCCCAGAGTTTATCCTGCTACCCTCGACGTTGAGTTTACTCTCCCACTAGCAGTGGGGGCTCATAGCTTAACGACTTTAGCGCCTTCAAGCTGGTATGTGCAAAGCTTTTTAAACCCTCCGGGGCTTGCGGTGTGTTCGCCGGTTTTTCTTTTCGACGCGGTTTGTTTTTGGTTCGCTCTGTGGGGGATACCAGGGCCGGGTTCCCTTGTGGTTTTTTGTTTTTTGTGCTGCGGTTTCTGTGCGGGGGAGGGGGGGTCTTCCTCCGGTTCGCTGCTTTTTGGCTTCTGAGGATAGCGCAGCTCCGATTGCTCCTTTATGGATAGTTCCTCAGAAGGAGGCCCTCAGGGCGGTTTAGTTTTGGCGGGAACGGCAGCCATTTCAGGTTCAGCTACAGCTCCCTTATTGTCTCAGGAGAAGCCTGCAAAAAAGAAGGCCAAGCCTAAGAGACAGGGTCAAGTGGGGGAAGCTCCTCCATCTTCCCTGTCTGAGGTGAAAAAGGGTTTAGACTCTGTTTTCTCTGCTGATTTTATTTTGACTCTCCATCAGGCATACTGTATGAAGTGGCAACAGGCCCAAGAGAAGGCTATGGGCCAGGGGGCCACACAGATTTTAGAGACTAATTTTTCTGGGTCGGATCCAGGTGAGGGTCCCTCCAAAATTTCTCTTGGGGCGCAAAGTCCTGCAGACAAGGCCAGTCAGCACATCTTGGAGCTTCCAGGTGTGGAGGAAGGTGAGCTCCTTTCTGATTCAGGTATGGAGTGGACTAACGAGTTCGAGGATTCTGAGCTCGGGTCCAGCGAGGATCCCAATATGTTTAGGGTCTTTAGGAAAGAAGAGCTAGGGGACCTTATCAGCCTTGAACATTGCCTTGCCAGCGGCACAGGAGGAGCCGTTGGAGGATCCCCTGCTTCAGGGGTTTAAGACAGAGCAAAAGTGTTTCCCTGTGCACAGAGTAATGAAACAAATGGTGGAGTCAGAGTGGGAATGCCCAGAGACTTCCTTGCGAGGAGCTCGGACTATTAGCCGGTTGTATCCTTTGCCGCAGGAGGAACAAGAGTTATTGAAAATGCCTAAGGTGGATGCCTTAGTCTCCGCTGTCACTAAGAAAACCACTATTCCGGTGGAGGGCGGTGTGGCCCTCAAGGATTTGCAGGATAGGAAGCTGGAGGCCTTGCTAAAACAAACCTTCGAATCTTGTGCCCTATCTCTGCGAGCAGCTATCTGTGGAGCCTATGTTTATCGGGCTTCCATTCGTTGGATTCAGGGGGCTTTGCCCTCCCGATCCAGGCAAGACGAAGGCGCTAAGTTGGAGTCTGTGGCGGCTTACCTGGCCGGATGCCTTCTATGATCTCGTGTGGATTTCAGCTAAATCCATAGCTTCGGTAGTTGCAGCTCGAAGGTTTCTTTGGTTACGGAATTGGGCGGCGGACGCCTCTTCCAAGGTTCGGCTCAGTAAGCTTCCGTACAAGGGTTCGCTGCTTTTTGGAGCAGCCCTTGAAAAGATTGTAAAAGATCTCGGGGACTCTAAGGGCTGTCGTCTTCCTGAGGACCGGCCCAAAACTCAAAAGCCTGTTCCTTCGCACAGAGGCGCCTCTCGGGATTTTCGAAGGTTCCGAGGTTCCCGTTTTGCTCCGTATCAGCATGGGCGCTTTGCGGCCGGGGGCAGTCCTTTCGAGGGACCAGAGGCTTCGGAAGAGGTTATTTCGGAGTCCAACAAAATGCCTCCAAGAAGCCACAATGAAGTGCGGCTGACCCAGGCAGATTTCCCGGTGGGGGGGGGGGGGGGCGCTTCAAGTCGTCCTGACGGCCTGGGCCACCATAACTTCCGACCAGTGGGTCTTGGAAATTATTCGCGAGGGATATGCTCTCGAATTCGCTCATCCGTTATCAGAGGCTTTCGTGGTGTCTCCATGTGGTTCGGTGGAAAAACAGGCAGCGATAACCCAGACTCTTCTACGGTTAGTGCGGCTTCAGGCGGTTGTTCCAGTTCCACCAGACCAATTAGGATTAGGTCGATACGCCATTTATTTTGTCATTCCCAAAAAGGAGGGGACGTTTCGGCCTATTCTGGATCTCAAGCACGTAAATCGCTGTCTGAGGGTTCCACATTTCCGCATGGAGACCCTTCGCTCGGTCATTCGCTCTGTGCAACCGACGGAGGTGTTAACGTCCATAGATCTTACGGAGGCCTATCTTCACATTCCAATACGGCCGGAGCATCAAAGGTTTCTTTGTTTTGTGATACACTTGGGTCATTTCCAGTTTCGAGCCTTACCGTTTGGTCTGGCGATGGCGCCGCGCACCTTCACGAAGATCATGGTGGTGATGGCGGCGGCGTTGCGGAAAGAGGGAGTGCTTGTGCATCCTTATCTCGACGACTGGCTGATTCGGACACCGTCCATGTCGGAGTCTCTGTCGGCCACGGCACAGGTGGTACATCTTCTGGAACGGCTTGGTTGGGTGATAAACCGAGCCAATTACAGCCGGTCACGCGTCTTCTGTACTTGGGGGCAGTCTTCGATACCCAGTTAGGGGCGGTCTTTCTGCCGGAGTGCAGAGTGCAAAAGATCTTGTCGCAAGTAAAGAGCTTCTTGCGCCTAAAGGCGCCAACAGCGTGGCGTTATCTGCAGCTCCTGGGCTCCATGGCGGCTGCCTTGGATCTGGTACCGTGGGCGAGAGCCCACATGCGGCCGTTGCAACAGGCTTTGCTTTCCCGATGGTCTCCTCAGGAGCATCCTCTTCAGTGCAGGTTACCCAGCTTACCCACTGTTTCAGCAAGCCTCCAGTGGTGGTTGGATCCAGCTCACCTGCGTGCGGGGATGCCTTTGTGTCAGCTGGACTGGGTGCTAGTCACCACCGATGCCAGTCTAGTAGGCTGGGGGGCTCATTGCCAGGCCAGCTTTGTGCAAGGGGTCTGGTCGACGGAGATGCAGGTTTGTTCCATAAACCTGTTAGAGCTCAGAGCAGTCTCCTTGGCCCTCCGAGAGTTTCTTCCCTTGCTAGCGAACAAGGCGGTGCGAGTGTTCTCGGACAATGCGGTGACGGTGTCTTATATCAACCGGCAAGGGGGAACAGGCAATGCGGTGTTGGAGGAAAGTCAGCAGCTGATGGACTGGGCGGAATCGCATCTGGTTGCCCTTTCAGCGGCGCATGTGGCCGGGCACGACAATGTACAGGCGGATTTCCTCAGCCGGCATGTGGTGGATCCCGGCGAATGGGAGTTGAACGCGGAGGTCTTTCACGATTTGACTCTGAATTGGGGTCAGCCGGTAATGGACTCGATGGCCACCTTCGACAATGCCAAGGTGCATCAGTTTTTCAGCAGGCGCAGGGAGCGTATGTCGGAGGGGCTCGACGGCTTAGTTCAGCCGTGGCCGGCAACCGGTGGTCTTTGTCTTTCCGCCTTGGCCAATGATTGGCAGAGTAGTTCAGAGGATAGCGCGTCACTGCGGTCGAGTGATTCTCGTAGCGCCGGATTGGCACAGGAGACCGTGGTATGCGATCTGGTTCGCCTGCTCATAGACAGTCCCTGGAGGCTTCCCTCTCGTGCAGATCTGCTGGTTCAGGGGCCTCTGTTCATGCCAAATGTGGATCGCATCTCGCTTACAGCTTGGCTCTTGAAAGGGACAGGTTGATACGTAAGGGGTATTCGGCTTCCGTCGTGACCACTATGCTGCAGGCTCGTCGAAGGTCTACGTCTCTGGCTTACGTTTGGGTTTGGAGAGTTTTTGAGGGCTGGTGCAAGGAGCGTAGAGTCCGTCCACGTGTCGCCTCGGTTCCGCAGGTGCTGTCTTTTCTGCAGGACGGCCTGGATAAAGGTTTAGCCCTCAGTACCATTCGGGTTCATTTGGCGGCCATTGCTTGCTTTCGCGGTAGTGTAAAGGGAGTTCGGCTATCTGCTCATCCGGATGTTCTTCGATTTCTGAGAGCGATTAAGCACATTTGTCGTCCTCTTCGTAACATGGTTCCACCTTGGGATTTGAATCTGGTTCTGGAAGCTTTGGCGCGGCCTCCGTTTCACCCGGTTAAAGAGATTTTGTTACGGGAGCTTTCTTGGAAGGTTGCGTTCCTAGTAGCCTTGTGTTCAGCGAGAAGGATTTCGGATCTCCAAGCTCTTTCTTGTAGAGCTCCGTATCTCTTATTTTCGGAGGAAAGGGTGCTTTTGCGGACTGTTCCTTCGGTTCTGCCGAAGGTAGTATCCCAGTTCCTTATGAATCAGACTATTTCGCTTCCCACTTTTAGAGATGGCCAGGGCCTTCCCATTGACGCTGTTTTAAGAAGATTGGATTTGGGTAGGTTGCTCAAGGGTTACCTCAAGAGAACCAAATCGTTTCGTAACACCGACAGGCTGTTTGTGCTGTTTGGCGGGCCTCGGAAGGGGGCAGCAACGTCCAAGGCATCGATTGCGCGTTTGATGCGACAAGCGATAGTGGCGGCGTATCAAGCAGAGGGGAAAGTGCCTCCACAAGGGCTTTGAACTCATTCTACTAGGGGTCAGGCGGCCTCTTGGGCCGAGTTTGCCTTTGTTCCGCCTGTGGATATTTGTCGTGTGGCTACTTGGATGTCCCTTCACACCTTCGCCAGACATTACAGATTGGATGTTTGGGCCAGGCGAGACGCGAATGTTGGGGCTTCGGCCATCATAGCGGGCCTGGCTGGTCCCTCCCAGGGATAGATACTGCTCTGGTACTTCCCTCTTGTTCCTGGACTGGCCCAGAGAGACGAGCAGGAAACAGAAATTAGACCTTACCTGCTAATTGTCTTTCCTGGAGATCTCTCCGGGCCAGTCCAGGACCCTCCCGTGTCAATGACTAGAGTTTATGGTTGCGCGGGTGTTTTTGGGGGGTTTTCGTAGCATGGTATAGAGCTCAATCGGATTTCCGATAGTTGGCACTGCGTGGCCATTAGTTTACTCGGGGTGTTCTCTGGGGCTCCTCAGGGTGCAGTTTCTTTTAGGATCAGTTTTTCTACATTTCAAAAAAAAAAAAAGAAAAACAAAGGATATAAAAAGATGCAATAAGATAATTCACTGCTGGCTAGCCCTAATATGTACTTTCTTTATTGGTTGGTTCTGTTCTTCAACTGCTTAGATAGGAATAGACTGAGGAACGACCAGCAGGGGGAGCCAAATATCAGGTCTACAAAACTTCAGATTTCAATCCTCAGTTGCTGGAGAAGATTGACAACCCTCTTGTTCCTGGACTGGCCCGGAGAGATCTCCAGAAAAGACAATTAGCAGGTAAGGTCTAATTTCTGTTTGCTGCTGCTAGGCTCTGACTTATGAAATTTAACTAGAAGCTCTGCTGGATTCTAAATTTAACCAGAAATCTCTCTTCTGTGTTTTAAATTTAAACTGCTGCTACTAGGCCGAGTGATTTAACAAATACACTGGGTTCACAGATTAAGCAGCTTTAATCCAAAGAAGTCCCTTCAGAAAAATTCCCAGAAGTATATACTCACTATTGCAGATCTCTCTCCAGAAGTAGCATTCCCCTTTTCTAGTCCTTCAAAAGTCCTTTTCTAGTCCTTCAAGATGATAGAGATGTTTAAATACCTCTGTGCCATAAATGCGCAGGAGTAGAGCCCTTTCAACTGAATGAAAACTCTGCAACAAGGGGGAATAGGAGGAAGGTGAAGAGAGAAACTCTGAAGTAATTTGCAGGAATATTTCTTTCTGCAGGAACAAGCAGGAAGTCGGCCCTCACGTATGGGTGACATCAGCAACGACGGAGCCCGTGCAGAGTATTTCCCCAGCTTTCAAAGAAAGCCTTTGGGAATGCCACCATGCATGCGTCGTCCCCTTCCCGCCCAAAGGTGCCTTCTTACTCAGTCTCCCTTTTGCTGTGGAGCCCTTAGGATGTGTGTCTCGCCCCCAGAAAACGTTTTCTCTTTTCCAACCGTTTTTTTTCCTATCTGGCCTTCATAGGTCCTCTTCTTGCCTCTCGAGCACCTCTGCTTTGGCCTTAGTCTCGGGTTTTTTCTCTTTTCGCCTTTTTGTGTTTTACCGCGCTTTCACTCTCTTTTTAACCACTGGCTACATCGAGGGTCTTCGACCTTTTTCCCCCCAATGGCCTCCGGTTTTAAGAAATGTGATGAATGTTCAAAAAACATGTCTCACATGGACACCCATGGCTGTTGTCTCAGGTGTCTAGGAGCTGTCCTTGATCCGGAGCTATGCTCCCTCTGGAAGAAATGTCCACCAAGTCCATCCAGAGTTGTAAGCAGAAGCTGGATGATCTCTTCCGTAAGGTAGCCCCAGTAGCCTCCCGCTTTTCGGCCTCACAACCCCTGGAGTTTCCCAAGGTTCCTCCCTGAGCCTGGCGGCACTCTGACCAGGGGTCACATGAATGCGAGCGGAAGAATAAGAAGGCGGCTGTGAGGACTCTGTCAGGGGCACCAGACAAGAGGTCATGTGCCTGGTCTCTCAGCCCCCCCTCAGCAAACTTTGGAGTCGGAGAGAGAGCAGCCCAGTAAGGTACCTTGAACTGATACGGAGGCCTCAGGCGAAGGCACCTGGTTTCCCGAGGGTTGTACCATTGAGGACCCCCTCTCCTCGATACCCAACCCGGTCACCCCGGCGTCTGTGTTGTAGGGCCCAACTCCCAAGTGGGAGGTCTGGATGCTGGCCTTGGAGCTCAGCATTTCTGTGTTCCTTGCTGCCCAGCCCCATTGGCATGTGCCTCGAGACCACAGGGACTTTGACCTCGAGGACTCCCCAGGCAGTTGCAGTAACCCCCGAGAGCCTGAAGCCTCTTGAGGATCCTTCGCACGGGTCTCTATCTCCATCCTGGCCCTCGGGCGTGGGATCTTCTCAGGCGAGCACCTCTGGCTCCAGGCAGGTTTTGGCCTTGGAAACCCGGTGCGGGTCACCGACCCATCTCGAGCCGTCCGACCTCGAGTCCTCCACAGACTTACATAGAGTGGGAGTCCAACGTGGAAATCTCCCCAGAGACTTGGTCCCACCGAGACCTCCCCTTGGACCCCTCTCTGCTGACCCAGAGGAGGCGGTCACCTCCCGAGGACACCACCTTTCTGGAGTTTGTCTGGGACATGGTGCGGGCCCTAGTGCTCACCACCGAGTTGGAGGAGGAGCCCCGTGCAGAGGAGCTCAATATTCTTCAATATGAAGCCCCTCCGAAGGAAGCTCTCTTGATGCCGGTTCCTCCCATTCTGAACTGACTCCTCCACATGTGTGAGACCCCGGCCTCTGTCCCTATCGTGAGCAAGCACCTGGATTCTATGTATAGGGTTCAGCGGGACCCGGGGTTTCGGACTCCTCACACCTCGATGGGATCGAATAGGCCATACAGAAACTAAAGAGCCTGAAGATTTATTCTTTGGTCCCGGCGGGCAGAGAGCCTCATACCCTTGATGCCCTTGGGCCCAAGGCTTATCAGGGCTCCATGCTGTCATGCTGCATCCAAGTTTACCAATTATACATTGGGATGTTCGTCCGAGACCTCGCTAGAGAGCTCGGAGGCTTTGCAGAGGGCCTTGACGGAGACCGTCTTTGACATTTTCAGGCCCTCTCAAAGTCTGTCGGAGAATGCTCAAAGTACCTCTCGTGAGCAGCGTAAGACGGCTTTGAGTCTTCCGCCCAGGTGGCGGCGGCTGGCAATGGAGCCTGCCAGCAGGCTTGGCTCCAGTCCTTGAACCTGGAGCAGTGGGTCCAGGAGAAGCTGCTGGACATCCCTTGCGTTGGGGAGCAACTATTTGGCAAGCCCATGTAGGATAAGGCAGCAGAGATTGAAACGGAGTACGTGACCTGTACTTGCCTCTCCCAGAAAATCTTCTCCATCCCAAGGAAAAACAGCAGAGCAAAAAGCCTTTCTTCCACCGGAAGGGGCTCTTGTACAGGGGCTACCCGTCCTACCCGCTGGCGTTAACGTCTGTTCAGGGCGGTCAGGGCAAGAGCACAACCCCCGGCCCTCGTAAGCTGAAGGGTCCCAAAACCCAATCCCTGGTGCCAGCTCAGTCATCCTCGGGGTTTTGATGCCATCTGCATAGCCTCTCGTCCGCTGACAGAGCAGTTGTATGTGGAGGGGCATCTGGTCCACTTCTGCCACAGGTGGGCATCCATCTCCACCGACGCCTGGACCTTCCAGGTCATTTGGGAGGGCTATCTTCATCTGGACCAACTTCCTCCGTACTTCCCCAAGTTGACTTCCCCAACACCAGGCCCTCCTGAGTCAAGAGCTCGCTGGCCTCCTCGAGGACGGGGTCCAAACGTGGCAAACCAGGAAGAAATACTTTAATAAATTATAACCAGGGTTACAATATACCCAGGGTTACCTTACCCCCTGGGATGTATATTGTAACCCTGGTTATAATTTATTAAAGTATTTCTTCCTGGTTTGTCATATTTGGATTGAGTCTCTATTGTTTTACATGGCATCGTGCCTTTTTGTTGGACTCCTAGAGGACATAAGAACATAAGATATGCCATACTGGGTCAGACCAAGGTCCATCAAGCCCAGTATCCTGTTTCCAACAGTGGCCAATCTAGGTCATACGTACCTAGCAGTGTCCCCAGGTTCCACAATGCTTTTATTGGGTCAAGCATTGATATTCTAGGTCCCTTTTTGATAATGATTTATGGACCTTTCCTCCAGGAACTTGTCCAAACCTTTTTTAAACCCAGGACGGGACAGTAGAACCAGTCCCACCACACTTCTGAGGATGGGGGGGGGGGGGGGTTTCTTGTCCCAAAGTGGACAGGGGGCCTTCAGCCCATCCTTGACCTGTGGAACCTAAATGTTCCTGGTGCGGGAGAAGTTCAGGATGCTCTCCCTTGGAACATTACTGCCCTACCTCCGGCAGGGTGATTGGCTATGCTCCTTGGACTTAAAGGATGCTTATGCTCAGATCCTTGTCCATCCAAAGCACAGAAAGTACCTCTGCTTCATGGTTCAGGGAAGCCATTGCCAGTACCCCAGCCTAGCGGCCAGCCCTGCGGGTCTTCATGAAATGCCTGGCCGTGGCAGCGGCCCACCTACTGCTGCAAGGCATCTTTGTCTATCCATATCTAGATGACTGGCTTGTAACAGGGGCCACGGCCTCCAAAGCCTGGCAGGCCACAGACCGCACCATTCACCACCTGGAGCATCTGGGTTCGTGATCATTTACTCAAAGTCCCACCTCACTCCAGTTCAGTTCCTGGAGTTCATCGGGGCTTGCTTGGACACCCTGCAGGTATGGCTTTCATTCCTCAGGACAGGGCGGACCACCTCGTGTCCCTGGCATCTGAAGTGCGGTGCTGCAGCGCTGTCTCAGCCCGGACGATGCTTTGCCTTCTCAGCCACATGGCTTCCACAGTCCATGTCGTGCCTAATGCCCATCTCATCATGCATGCGGCACAGTGGTACCTCAGAGCGCAATGGGCACAGTCGACTGGCTGCCTCAGAAACCCCATCTCAGGCATTTCCCAGTGTGGCAGTCTCTCTCGCTTGGTGGCAGGAGACTTGGACCTTGCTTTGAAGTATGCCCTTCCAAGCTCTGTCGCATCAGATAGTCTTGACTTCGGACACCTACCTGGTGGGCTGGGGAGCCCACTACAAGGAGCTGTGCACTCAAAGAACTTGGTCCCTCGAGGAGTCCTGGCAGCAGATCAACTTGCTTAGAGCTCTGGGCCATCCACCTTGCACTCAAGGTTTTCAGGAACCACCTGCAGCACCGAGCAATGCTGGTCCAGATGGACAACCAGGTCACGATGTTCTATGTGAACAAACAAGGAGGTACCAGTTTCTACCATCTCTGTTCAGAGAGGACAGCCCTATGCTCCTTTGCGGTGAGCCAGAGCATGACCATTCGGGCCACTTACCTCCCGGGCCAGGACAATGCATTGGTGGACCAGCTCAGCAGAGTCCTCTGGCCTCACAAGTGGCGCCTGTGTCCCTGTATTGTACAGCGGCTCTTTCAGCATTGGGGGACTGCGGACCTGGACCTCTTCACCAGTCCTGGGAATTCACAGTTCCTCCGGTTCTGCAGTCCCCTCCTGCACCTGGGCAAGGTGGCCCTGGATGTCTTCCTTATCTCATGGGAAATGGGCCTGCTGTATGCCTTTCCCCCCATGCCCCTCATTGCCCGGACCCTTCTCAAGGTTCAGCGGGATAGGGCCTCGATGATTCTCATTGCCCCGAGGTGGCCCAGGCAGCCTTGGTTTCCTCTGCTGCTCCGTTTCTTGATTGAGCCCCTGGTCCCTCTCGGATTTTCATTGGAGCTGCTGACACAGGAGGAAGGTCTGCTACTTCACCCCAATCTGAGATCCCTATCCCTCACAGCTTGGTGGCTGAGCGGGTTGCTCTAACCACCTACCATCTTCCCGTGGAGATCGAGGACTTTCTTTTGGCCTTACGAAAGGACTCGACCAGACAGGCCTTCAAGTGGCGTCAGTTCTCAGTGTGGTGCTCTGAGCAAACCCATTTTCATGCCCTACCAGTTTGGTCTTGCACTATCTGTTCCACCTCTTGCAGTCTGGGCTGAAGTCTAACTCTGTCAGGATTCATCTGAGTGCCATCTCAGCAAACCACAACCCCATCGAGGCCAAGCCTCTTTTGGGACAACCACTCGTTTCTCATTTCATGTGAGGCCTGCTCCTTTCCAGGCCCCCCTACCCGCCCTCCTCCGGTGGAATGGGACCTCAATGTGGTCCTCACGCAGCTGACCAAGCTGCCATTTGAGCCCATGGCTTCCTGCCCGCTAAGACATCTGTCAAGGAAGGCGGCCTTCCTGGTGGCTCTCATCTCTGCCCTGAGTCAGCGAACTCCAGGTGCTGATTGCCAAGGTGCTGCACACGAGGTTCTATAGGAACAGGTTGGTCCTGCGGACTCACTCCAAGTTCCTTCCTAAGGTTGTCTTGGATTTTTTTTTTTTTTTTTTTTGCATTCAAATGTTTATCAACTTTTCCTTTACATTTCCCTATACACAAATCAAAATCCAGCATACTTCTATACAGTAAGAAGCAAAGTTCCATGCTATCTGTATAACAACCCCTTCCAAGTAGAAAATCCCGAGAAAAGAGAGAAATTCTAAACCGCTCTGATACCCTAGAGTCTAGGGAGGTATATCAGTGTTAAAGATAAAGATAATGCTCCTAAATTTAACATCAAGTCTGTATCCTACTGTAGTTCTATAATACATTTAAGCTATAATATGTCACACTTTGTGTAAATTATTTTAGCGTAGTTACCTCTTTATTCAGGTATGCTAGCTCCTGCAGTTGCCTCTTCCTTAAGTCCCCCTTAGGGTATCATAATGTTCCCCGTTAACCCCACTTAGCCCGCCCCTTAGTAATACCCCTTCCCCACCCCCCCACCCCATTACTCCTCCTCCCCTCAAGTACCTTATGCTCACCAATCCCCTGTCCCAGCGGTTCTCAACCTGTGGGTTGCGACCCCCACAGGGGTTGCCATAGGATTTAGCGGGGGTCGCCTCATTCCGCCGTTAAAAAAAAAAAAAAAAATCGCACAAGTTGCTGCCGCTGCTGAGTCTGCTTCTCGGCAGCGGCAACTCGTCGCCTCCTCCTTCTGCAGCCACGGCTTCCCGTCTCTTAGGGAACCGCGGCTATGCCTGTAAAACCGTTGCGGAGCCTTCCTGCCTAGTAACGGGCTCTGTGCAGCATTGTCCCACCTCCAAAGGAAGTTGTTTACCAAAGGGAAGAGACGGGGACATACTGGACAGATGAGGGATAAATGCAGGACAGAGGGGAGAGACAGTGTGGGTTAAGATTATAATGGGCAGATGGGGGGGGCTAGGACTGGGAATGGACGTAATGGGTTGATTAGGGAAGGCTAGGACTGGGAATGGACTGATCAAGGTGGGGTTGGGACTGGTAATGTGCTGATAAGGGGGTAGGACTGGTAATGGACTGATGGGGGGCTAGCATTGGAAATGAGCTGATCGGGGAGGTTAGGACTGGAAATGGGCTGATGGGGGGGGGGGTAGGACTGGTAATGGGCTGATTAGGGGAGCCTAGCACTTGTAATGGGGTTGAGGAGGGACTAGCACTGGAAATGAGCTCATTAGGGGAGGCTAGCACTGGTAAGGGGGTTGAGGAGGGACTAGCACTGGAAATGAGCTGATTAGGGGAGGCTAGGACTGGTAATGAGCTGATGGGGGGGTAGGACTGGTATTGGGCTGATTAGGGGAGGCTAGCACTGGTAATGGGGTTGAGGGGGGACTAGCACTGGAAGTGAGCTGATTGGGGGGTTTCGACTGGGAATGGGCTGATTGTGGGGAGGGGAGGATAGAGCTGCTGGCCCTGGAAGGAAACTGGGGGCTAAGGCTACAAATGGGCTGATACGAGGGGATGGGAGAATGGAACTGGAAGGGAGTGGATCTGAGATGGGCTGCCATGGTATTTGTACTAGAAGGGACTGGTCAGTGGGATAGGAGGGGGACTGGAAGGGAATGGACATCAATGGCAGTCATGGGAATGCAAGTTGACATTGGAAGGTACTGAGAGTGAGGACTGGAAAGGGGCTGATACTGGGGATGGTTACTGGGACTGGAAATAGGCTGATGGAAAGAAGTGAAGAAAACGAAAGAAGAGATAAGAAATGACAGATGGACCATAGACCACAGAAAGAGAGCTAAGAGAAGACAGGAAAGCAGAAGCTTCAGATCGGGACCAGCATGATCAAAGAATAAATTGGTCAGACAACAAAGGTAGAAAAAATAATTTTATTTCATATTAGTGATTTGACTACAAAATCATAATTTTGAAATCAAATATTGTTACTTGTTATTGTGATTAATTATTGTGGTTTAAATAAGTAAATTTTATAAATAAAAACATATTGCAAAGGCCTATAATATATTAATAATTCAACAAATGATTACAGCGACAATGCGTTAACGGTAAAGGAAGAGACGCATTTGATTTTATCATTGGGGGGTCACCACAAGTTGACCAATGGTAAAAGGGGTCACGGTACAAAAAAGGTTGAGAACCACTGCCCTATCCTATAATGTAGTATCCCCTGTTCTTATCCCCTTCCCCCAACTAACCCTTGCCCCCCCTGTTGTAGCGAAGTGTCCGCAATAAATAAAACCAGGAGTCTATTTACTAAGATTCAAGCCAATTTATTTGTGCACAGTCTCAGGCACTGTCACATTCAAAATGGTCTGAGCAATGGAGTTCAACAAAACAACAACTTTTATACCTTTCTTCATCAGTTCTATACAGACAAACTCCTCATTGATCCTGGTGCCCCCTCCACCTCCCTCCAATGGGGACCGCTGACCGGGCATAACACCTGTTCCCCCCTGCTCAGGCCTCTCTAGCCATGGCTCAGTTTCTAGACATAACACATTCTGCTACAAGGTCCCTCTTCAGCTTAAAGAATGTGTGAAAGCAAGATACTGGAACACATCTGTTATCAACAAAAAGGAGCTAAATAGAAAATTCTTGCATTCTTATCAAAAGCAGTTTTCTAACTTCTACTGGCTTTCAGCTCTGCTCAGCTATAATATTCTCAAGTGGGGGTTGGGACTCAGGCCTAACTTACAGGCCTTTCTTACTCCTGCAGGCTATGCAGGCTATTCTAGGCCATAGCCTATCACACCCCCTTTCACCCCTTCCCATCCCCCTCGCATCCTCCCCCACCACTACCCTCCCTCTCTCACCTCCTAACTCTTCCCTCCTACCTCCCTCCCCCTCCCCCTGGGCAAACATCAGTCCACCCCAGTCTTCTTCGAAATTATCCCTTTTTGGTGTTGGAATGCCATCAGGCATTCCATCACCACAATATGCCATAATCTCTCTTCACACTTCCCTAAACCGGATGTCTCCTCCTGCCTCCACACTGCTGCAATCTCACAGCAAGCCACGCATAAACATGCCAGAATCGCCCTTCTATGGGCTTGTTTCTGTGCACCCCCCCCCCCCCCCCCCACACACACACACACACAAAAGCAGGTAGATTCTGGGATCAATATCCACTATCACCCCTTCCAGCCCCTCTGTCCATCTCTGCACCTCCCTCGAAAACCTATGTATCCGGGGGTATGTCCACCACATGTGCCAAAAGGTCCCCTCTTCTCTGCACTTCCTCCAGCAGCTCGAGGAAGCTCTCGGGAACATCTTGCTCACTCTTAAAGCCATATAATATCTCATCTGACTTTTATAGCTATTTTCCCTAATCTGACTAGACCAGGGTAATTGTCGGGTTTGTTTCGCTATCTGCACCCATTTGGAGGCTAAGAGCACCCTTCCCCAATTGTCCTCCCAATCTTGAATATATTTAAACTTCTCCTTATCCCCTCCCCCTGCATAATGCCTTTAAAAATTGCGATGATCAATCCCCTAGAACTGTGTTTCCCAAACCATATAACTTCCATTTCTTGTAATTCCCGCTGGATGGCCTGCTTCCCTTCCTAAAAAAGTGACATACCTGATTATACTGAAACCGGTCTCTCTCCGATGGAGTGGAGGAGTGGCCTAGTGGTTGGGGCAAGGTACTTCAGGCTGGAAGGTCGGGTGTTCAAATCCCACTAGAGGACAGCAACCTTGGGCTGGAAGGACTGGGGTTTCTAGTCCCACAGGTGCTCCTTGTGGTCTTGGGCAAGCCACTTAACCCTCCATAGCCCATGTTCTCCAGGACCAAGCAGGAAGTCAGTCCTCACATATGGGTGAAATCAACGTTGATGGAACCCTTGCGGAGCATTTCCCCAGCTTTCCGAGAAAGCCTTTGGGAATGCAGGCACGCATGCGCGGTTCCCTTCCCGCCTAAAGGTGCCATCTTGCTCAGTCTCTCTGTTTCCATGAAGCCCACCGGACGTGTGTCCTAGTCCTCCCGGAAAATAGTTAGATTTTTTTCGCGATTCCTTTGCTATTTTTTCTCGTGTTCGATGCCGGTTCCCCTCCCGCCGGGTTCGGTACACCGGTATCGAGCCCGATCTTATTTTTTCGGTTTTTCCCCTTCGTGGCTGGCGTTCGCGCCCTTTTTTTCTTTTTCCCTGGAAGGCCGGTACTTTGACCTCGCAGGGATTCTTTTTTTCCCCGATGGTTTCCAGTGGGTTCAAAAAGTGTGATCGGTGCAAGAAGCTAATGTCTCTCACCGACACACACGACTGCTGCCTTCGGTGCCTCGGTCTTGACCACGATCCTAAGACCTGTGGACCATATGGAAAAATGTCTTCCAAGGCGCTTCGAAGTTGTCAGCACCAAAAGGAAAGGCTTTTCTCTGACTCGGCCTCCGGCCGGGCCCGAACCTCGTCTGAGGCCTCGACATCTCGGGAATCGGATCCCAAGCACCGTCGGGGATCCTCGGACAGGGGGTCTCCCGACCGGGAACAGATGAGGAAGAAGCGGCTCGTGAGGGCGTCGTCGGAAGAGGTCCCTGGCTCCTCGAGAGCTAGGTCTCAGACCCCCGACCGTCGCCCCGGGCCCGTGGAACAGGAGAAACCTCCCAAAGTACCTCGAGTGGAGCCGGAGTCTGCTGGACACGTAAGTCCTGTAGTCCTCATGGACTCTTCTCCCAGAGAGCCGACTTCGGGCCCGGCGCTGCCGGGGCCCGAGTCGGGGGCTGCTGAGTTTCCTGAGCTGGGTCTCAGGCTGACAGCCTTGGAGAGCAGACTGTCTGCCTTCATGGAACAGCAGCGGGCACTGATGGCCAGCCTGTCTGGCGCATCTGCCCCAACCACCGGGACATCGACATCGAAGTCGACCCCGGAGACCAAGCCGATACTCGAGACCATAAAGGCTCGAGGTCGACCTCGGTTGCGGTCTCCCTCGACCTCCCGCTCAGGACCGAGGGCGTTGACGCCGGTGCCTTCGGCGTCGGGGCAGGTGCTCACAGGCCCCGTGCGGTCGGACCCCAATTCCTCATCGGACGAGTCTGTCTGGGAGACGGAGGACAAAGAGTCCCCCGACACCTTCAGGACTCGGTGCGTCCCATCGGACTCACTGCAGTCTGAGCCCCGGAGTAGATCTCCCCCCCGGAGGATACCCGGTTCTCGGAGTTCGTCTGGGATATGGCCACTGCGTTGGCTATCCCTGTGGACCCCGAGGAGGAGCCTCGAGCCGAGGAGCTCGAGGCCCTACAGTATGAGACTCCTCTGAAGGAGGCCTTTATTGTTCCATTTCCTCTGATGCTGGAATGGCTCCTCTTCCGGATGTGGGAGGCACCAGCCTCGGCGCCGGTTCTAAGCAAGCGGGTCAATTCTATCTGTCGACTCCGGAAGAGCCCTGGCTTTCAGAAGACGCAGCTACCACACCATTCCATGGTGGTGGAATCGACCATGCATCGCCTGACAAGTCAGAAGATGCACTCCGCGGTGCCCCCTGGCAGGGAGGCCCAGAACCTCAATGGTTTTGGTAGAAAGTGCTTCCAGGGCTCGATGCTTGCTTGCCGTGTCCAGTCTTACCAGCTGTACATGGGCATGTACTTGCGAGACCTGGCCAAGGAGCTGGCCGGGTTCTCTGCTGGTCTCTCCGGGGAACCCTTGCAGAGGTTCAAGTCCTTGTCCTTGGGGATCCGGGAATGCTACAAGTTTATGTCCCGCGCTGCCTACGATGGCTTCGAGGCTTCGGCCCGTGTTGCGGCAGCCGGCATCGCGGCTCGACGCCAAGCATGGCTGCAGTCATCGGACCTCGAGCCATGGGTTCAGGACAAGTTGGTCAATGTCCCTTGCCGAGGTGAGAACCTTTTTGGCAATCCCATGACCGAGAAGGCCGCACAGCTCGAAACCGAGCACCTCACGAGGACAAGGCTGTCTCGGAAGACTTCTGCCCCTTCTCCCAAAAAGAAGGGCTCGGGTAAAAAGCCCTTTTACCCGAGGAAGGGCACTGCCTACAAACAGTACCCACAGTACCAGGCCGCCCAAGCTGCCCTT
The DNA here is from genome assembly GCA_033557465.1 of Ichthyophis bannanicus. Taxonomy (NCBI): domain Eukaryota; kingdom Metazoa; phylum Chordata; class Amphibia; order Gymnophiona; family Ichthyophiidae; genus Ichthyophis; species Ichthyophis bannanicus. The sequence continues at coordinate 1,128,369,887 of CM066032.1, read as the reverse complement.
CAGGGTCAGCAGGCCAAGGGGCAGGGTAATGGGCCCCATAGGCAGAGGACTCCCAAGCCTCTGGCCCCTGCTCCCACTCAGGGTGGGGGGTTTTGACTCCTTAGGCATAGCCTCTCCATCCCTGCTCTCCCAACCCTGCACAAGAGGTCACCTCGCCCTGTTTGCCCACAAGTGGCCACTCATCACTGGAGACAGTTGGGTGTTAAGCATAGTCACAAGGGCTATCTGCTACACTTCCAACAGCTGCCTCCTCCATACTTTCCAGGGAACCTCCAAGGCCTCCCCTGCACACAGATCTTCTCCTTCAGGAGCTCCAAGGTCTGTTGGTGGACAGGGCAGTGGAGCCTGTGCCTCCCCACTTACAAGGTCAAGGGTTCTACTCCAGGTATTTCCTTGTACTCAAAAGAACCAGTGGCTTTCGGCCTATTCTATACCTCAGAAATCTCAACAAATTCCTAGAGAAGGAAAAGTTCAAGATGCTTACTCTTGGAACACTTCTGCCCTACCTCCAGCAGGGAGATTGGCTATGCTCCTTAGATCTAAAGGATGCGTACGCTCACATCCTCATTCATCCAGACCACAGAAAGTACCTCAGGTTCATTGTGGGAGGAAACCATTATCAGTACAGAGTACTGCCTTTTGGCCTCCCCTCCCCTCCCAGGGTCTTTACCAAATGCCTGGCAGTGGTGGCGGCCTACCTGAGAAATCAGGGAATCTTTGTCTTCCCCTATCTGGGCGACTGGCTCATCAGGGGTCAGACGTGCCAGGAGGCCAGACAAGCCACCCTCAGAACTATTGCTCTTCTTCAAATCCTGGGGTTTGTAATAAACTTCGCAAAGTCCACTTTGCTCCCCTCCCAGAACTTGGAGTTCATAGGGGCAAGGTTGGACTCTCTGCTGGCAAAGGCGTTCTTGCCAGAAGACAGAGCCCAATGACTGATAAACTTAGCAAACCAGTTTCTCAGCAGGTCACTGGTCTCTGCCAGACTCTGCCTGAGGCTTCTTGGCCAAATGGCTTCGACAGTACATGTGACCCCCAATGCCAGGCTCCATATGAGGCCTGCACAGTGGTGTGGTGCCTTCTGACTCAGTGGTCACAGGCCACAGGCAGCCTCAGAGACAGGATAAGGGTGTCCAGACAATTTCTGAACTCCCTCCGCTGGTGGCTGCACCCACCCAATCTGCTGCAAGGGGTACCTTTTCAGATTCCTGGGTTCACAGTGGTGTTGACCACGGATGCTTTCCTGCAGGGCGGGGGGAGCTCATTGTCTAGGCAAGTGCACCCAGGGCCTGTGGTTTCCCTGGGAAGCCGCACAGCAAATCAATCTACTGGAACTCAGGGCTATTCGGTTAGCCCTCAAGACTTTCTCTCCAACCCTGGCTCATCAGTCTGTCCTAGTTCAAACAGACAACTAGGTCGCCATGTTTTATGTGAACAAACAGGGCGGAACTGGGTCCAGGCTCCTTTGTCAGGAAGCACAGGACCTTTGCTTGTTTGCTCTCAGGCACAACATGCTCCTCAAGGCTGTGTATCTCCCTGGCCAGGAAAACTACCTGGCCGACAGGTTGAGCAGGATTCTGCAGCCCCACGAGTGGCAGCTCCATCCTTTGGTGGTTCAGAAGATTTTCCTGAAATGGGGACTTCCATCCATAGATCTCTTTGCCAGTCCACTGAACAAACAGCTGCCAAAGTTCTGCTCCAGGCAACCGCATCCTCTGCGGATAGCAGCTTTTCTGATTCCCTGGTCTCCGGGCCTCCTGTATGCGTTTCCTCCCACGCCCTTGGTGGCCCGAACCCTCTTCAGATTTCTTCAGGACAAGGCCTCGGTCCTGCTGGTGGCTCCCAGGTGGCCGAGACAGCCTTGGTTTCCACTTCTGCTTCAGCTGGCAGTGGATCCCCCACTGCCTCTGGGGTTGCAACCCATCCTTCTCTCTCAGGATCAGGGTTCCCTTCTTCACCCCAATCTCAAAGCTCTCAATTTGATGGCCTGGAGGCTGCAAGAGTAGTTTTGGCTCCCTGGGGCCTACCTCAGGAAGTTGAGGAGGTTGTCCTAGCCTCTAGGAAACAGTCCACTAGGAAAACCTATGCTCTGAAATGGAAACTGTTTTCTGTGTGGTGTCAGCTACGTACAGAAGATCCTTTCTCCTGTACTGTACCAGTAGTGCTTCAGTACTTACTGCACTTATCAAATCAGGGACTTAAGTCCAATTCTGTTTGGGTCCACCTCTCAGCTCTAGCAGCTCACCACTCACTGGTGGAAGGACATTCTCTGTCGGTTCACCCCTTGGTGTCCTGGTTTCTCAGGGGCTTGCTCTTGCTCAAGCCGCCAATCCGTCGTCCTGCTCCTGAGTGGGAGTTGAATGTGGTCTTGCAGCAACTGACTCGCCCACCTTTTGAGCCGATGGCTACTTGCCCTCTACGCTTCCTGTCCTGGAAGACACTCTTCTTGATAGCCCTAACCTCGGCCAGGTGAGTGAGTGAGTGAGCTTCAGGCCTTGGTCTGTGACAGGCCTTACACCTGCTTCTATAGGAACAGGGTAGTCCTTAGGACTCATCCAAAGTTCCTCCCCAAAGTTGTCTCCTCCTTCCACCTTAACCAAGAGGTGGTTCTTCCAACATTCTTCCCTAGGCCTCATGCAAGCCAGGCTGAAGCAGTCCTGCATACCCTGGACTGTAGGAGGGCCTTATCCTTCTACCTTGACCCCGTACGCAGGGGCATAGAAGGGCTACTCAGCTCTTCATATCTTTTGACCCTAATAATTTGGGGTTAGCTGTGTCCAAGCGTACCTTGTCCACCTGGGTAGCTGACTGTATCACCTGGGCTTACAGGGCAGCTGACCTTCCTTTGCAGGGTCGGGTCACGGCCCATCGTGTCAGGGCAATGGCTGCCTCAGTGGCTCACCTCTGCTCTGTACCGTTGGTGGACATCTGCAGGGCTGCAACTTGGTCCTCAAGCCAGACCTTTGCGACCCATTACTGTCTGGAAAGGGAGTCCCGTAGGGACAGTGCTTTTGGCCAGGCAGTACTCCAGAATCTCTTTGAGGTTTAGGTAACTCCTGCTCTACAGCCCTCCGTTGGGCTACCGGTGGAGGTTCTGTCATTGAAAAGCCTTTCTTTGATGCTGGGACTAGAGGGAGTTCTCTTGTTCAGCCTGGGTTCCTTGGTAGCCCAGACCTAGGGAGTCACCCATATGTGAGGACTGACTTCCTGCTTGGTCCTGGAGAAAGAGTAATTACTCACCTGTAACAGGTGTTCTCCAGGAGCAGCAGGAATCAGTCCTCACAACCCTCCCTCCTCCCCTGGGAGTTGCAGTTGTACATAGTTTAATTTTACATTTTTGTGTGCTGTTTTAGCTATGTCATTTGACTGAGCAAGATGGCACCTTTAGGCGGGAAGGGAGCCGCGCATGCGTGCCTGCATTCCCAAAGGCTTTCTTGGAAAGCTGGGGAAATGCTCCGCAAGGGCTCCATCGACGTCAGTCACCCATATGTGAGGACTGATTTCTGCTGCTCCTGGAGAACACCTGTTACAGGTGAGTAACTACTCTTTCCCTGTAAAATAGTGATCTCCAAGTTATAATGCCCTGCTCAATGTAATTTCAGTTTGTTCAATGTAAACCGCACTAATGCAGAATAGCGCGGTATATAAGAGAATGTAAATATAAATAAATAAATCATACTCTTCCTTTAAATCATTAAACAATACCAACTCGCCCTCCTCCACTAACTGGCAAAACACCAAGCCCCTTCTGCCTCCATCTCTCATAAACTCCACCTTCCCACCCAGGTTGAAAAGGCCACCATCCTCGTAGCGGTACCATGAGTGAAAACTGCCCCCGCTTCCTCTCATTCTCCCTTGCTCGCACTTGATCCAATAGATGCACAACATGTCTCATGCTGGGGGTACCCAACCCGAGTCTCTTTCCCCAGCCCTCATCCACAACCATGCCCCTATACTCTCCCTAGAGGTAACTTCTCTCCAAATCTACATACTGTTTACCCTCTCCCTTCTGCCTCCATTCAAACAGATGCCTAAGTTGCGCTGCCCGATAGTATTCTTTAATGTTGGGCACCCCCAACCCCCCTTTCCCAGTGGCAGCATACATAACAGCCCTTGCCACCTTGGGTGGCTTCCGCTTCCAGATATACCAGAAGACTTTTCTCTGCAAGGCCCGCAGTGTCTCTTCAGGCAATGGGACTGCCAGGGCCCGAAATACATACAGTAGTCTCGGCAAGATAGTCATCTTCACTGCCGCTATTCTCTCTAGTCATGAAATTTCATACCCATCTATCCTTCAAGATCTGTCCCGAGCTGTGCTAACAGGTTGGGGTAACTGGCCCTGTAAAGCTCCTCATATTTATTGGGAATCTAAACTCCAAGATATTTGATTGTCTTAGTTTTCCATCTAATCGGGAACTTCCTCTGCAACTCTTCCACTACCCCCGGCGAAATTGTTAAATTTAAGGCCTCCATTTTGTCCAGGTTCATTTTGAACCCTGAAAACTCCCCATAACTACTCACCACCTCTGGAACTGACTTCTGGGGATGCCGTAATTACTAAAGTACGTCATCTGCAAATAAAGAAATATGTTCCTCCTCCTCCTCCCCCCCCCCCCCCATCCAGCCCCAAAATCACATACCCTCTGAGCTAGTGGTTCTATTACTAAAGCAAACAACAAAGGAACATCAGACACCCCTGCTTAGTTTCTCTTTCTATGGTAAAGCCTTCAGAGTACTGCCCATTTATTTTCACCCGCGCTCTGGGTTCCAAATATAAAACTTTCACCCACCCTTGGAAATTAGGTCCAAAACCCATCTTTCTTAAGACTGCCTGAAGGAACCCCCAATCGAAAGCCTTTTTGGCGTCGATAGACAGGAGCATCATTTCCTCTGTTCCCTTCTGAGCTGCCCACACCACCTCCACCATTCGCTTAATATTATCCAATGCCTGTTTCCCCCTTATAAACCTTGTTTAGTCTCTGTGAATTAACCCCCCCATCCAGGTAGCCAATCTCTCTGCCAGCACTTTTGCCAGTATATTAACATCTACATTGAGTAGAGAGAGAGGCCTATACGAACCACACAACGTGGGTCCTTCCCAGGCTTAAGCAGTACCGTGATCCCCGCTGTAAGCATTCCCCCTGACAGTGCACCAATCCCTCCCACTAGTCCATTAAATACCCTTGTTAGAAGGCCCCCCCCCCCCCACACACTTCCTCCAAGAACTTTTTGTAAAAGCTCCCTGGCAAACAGTCTAATCCTGGCGCTTTACCTGTTATGAACCACCTTACCCACCTCTTCATCCATTATTTCCCCCTCTAATAGTTCCCTAGCTGCCTCTGGCAATGTAGGGAGATCCATCCCCCATAGGTATTGCTCTATCTATTCCTCGGTGATCCCCTCCTGCCATTTATAGAGGTTATGGTAAAACTTTGCAAATTGCCCCCTATTATCTTGGTCCTGACAGTAGACTTCCCCCTGATCCCCCTTAATTTGCATGATCATTGACTGATTAACTCTCTGCTTAAGTTTCCTTGCCAAACTTTTGTAAGCTCTGTCCCCAAACTCATAATATCTCTGCTTAACCTGTTGTAATTGAAAGGCCACCACTTCTGATTGCACTTTCTGCAGCTCCATCCGCATCAAGCCTACCTGCCTCCATGCCCTCTTAGCTCCCATTGCCTGATATGTAGCCATTGCCACCTTTAAGGCTGACCTCAGCTTCTCCTCTTTCCACATTTTCCTTTTTATATGTTTGGCCACCCACATGATAAACCTACCCCCTACCATGGCCTTTAGTCCTTCCCATACACTACCATCTGCCACCTCCCTCGTATCGTTGAATGTGATATATTCCTGAATGGCCATCTTAATGTTGCTAAGTACTTCTGACTTCTTAAGAAGGTTCTCATTTAATCTCCAGAATATTTTACCCCCCTCTCTTGCCTTATCTCTATCCACACTGGCCCGTAATCTGACCATGAGATGGGTTCAATACCGCCTCCTTGCACCGCTGGCAACCATGTCTTATCAACACATATATCAATTCTGCTAAAACATTTATGCGGTACTGAAGAAAAGGTGTACTCTTTACTCTGAGTTCAACTCCCTCAAAAACATCCACTAAAATAAATCTATGCACCAGCTGTTTCAAACACAGTTTATTCTTACCCCTCCCCCCCCCCAATCTCGTGCCAACGCCTGTCCATCTAGCTTGGGGCACATGACTCCATTGAAATCCCCCCCCCCAATGTGTCCCCAATGCACTTTCCCAACAGTTTCTTCACCCCCCAAGCTCCCTGGACTCCATTGGGGGGCATATAGCAAGATTATAGTCACCTCTTCCCCTCCCCACCTACTCTCCTCTCGCCCCTACCACCCTCTCTTCCTGGTCTTGAAAACTCTCCTGTGCCTGGAACTGATTATTGTATCTAACCAAAATAGCTACCCCCCCCCCCCTCTGCGACCCCCCCCCCCCCAATAAAATTGGTAGGGAAACTTCTTATTGCGCATGCGCCCTAAATCTTTGTTTGAGGTGTGTCTCCTGCACCAAGATGATCTCCCATTTGCCCCTTTCTGCTTCCCTAAAGAGCTGCTGGCACTTAATGCGTGTTTAACCCCTTAACATTTAGTGTCCCGACTCAGATCATGATCCCACTCTAGCCCTCCACCAACCCTCTCCCTCCTTTACTTGCCACCCCATTCCACCCACTCCCTCCCCCCTTCCCCCTCCCCTCCATCCCATGTGGTTCTCCATTCCCCTCTCCCACCACAAAGCCTGGCATGACCAGATCCTCACCCCTGCCCCCCTGCATAGCTCCATAACCCTTTCCGTTACCCGCTCCCTCTTTTGCCCCCTTCCTCTTCTACCCTCCCTTGCCTCCTCTTCTCCCCTACAATATCATGCAGGCTAGCACCCCCAGTCCCTTCCAAGAGGCTTTGTCTCCTCCAATACTCCACTCCTGTGTGGTCAGCTCGTCAAAATCTTCCAATTCTCCCTCTGCTGTTGCTGTCCCGAGAGCCTCGCCAACCATTTCCCTTTAGCTGCCACTCGCTGCCATTGCGAGGTTGTCTGCTGCTCGGCAATTGCTGGCTTGTCCTTGTCCTTGTCCAACCATTCCCCCTCTTGTATATTGGGGAGCCCCTCACAGCCCAATGCTCTTAATGTTTTCCACGTCTCCGACAGTTTTTACTCTCCTTGTGTTTCCATTAACAGTTATAAGTAGCCCAAATGGATATGGCCACTGATAGTGCTGCCCTCGCTGTCTCAAAAAGGCAGTCACCTCCCTCAGGGCTTGCTGCTGCGCCAGCGTCCCCTTCAAGAAGTCATTGTACAATCTCAGAGCTCTCCCATGCTATCTTCCCTTATTCCCTAAAGGATACGTTCCTGCTGAGGGAAAGAGCTTAAGCATACAATGTTCTGGGGGGATTTATCTCTTGGGAGCCCCAAGCTACGGTGCGCTGTTTCAAGCTCCACTGGGCCCGCAGGCTTGTTATCTCCTCGATCCATTTCCAGTATATGTTGAAACAAGTGCTTTGCTACCGAGTTACTGTCCTTAAAGGTTTCTGCCTCCTTGCCCCCCCCCCCCCTTATTTGGATATTACACCACCTTGCTCTGTCCTCCAGTTCCTCCATTTTTTCTTGCACCATATCCTGCTGTGCCTTAAGTAGTTCACAGGCCTCCACCATCTTCTGCAGGCCTGCCTCATCCTTCTCAAGCGTGTCTTCCACCTCCTCCACCCTCTGGCCTAATGCATTAAAATCCTGCTGAATGTTAAGCAGTGTTTTAAAATCTGCTCTCAGGGCTCCCAAATCTGCCTTTAATTCTTTTTTTAAAGTCCTGCAACCAACCTGGCATATCTCTACCGCGATCCCCATCATGTGTGTTATGCTGCTTGTCCTCAGAACTGCCCAATCTGCTCCGCTCCCTCTGAGCCTAGCCATTCCATCCTGCTGCTGGCTCATTCCGTGCATACCAGGACTGGAATTCCTCCAGTTTCATCCTCATTGATATGCTGCTATTCTGCTTGTTAACTGCCAAGCCACCACCTAGCACTTTGGAGGTAATTGTTCAATGTTTTGGTGGGCAGTTTAGCCAGAGCTCAGCTAAACTGTGGCCATTCGTCTCCACGTCACCACTGGAAGTCTGTCTCGGATTTTCATCTCAATCAAGAGAGTGCTGCCCACTTTCTTCCCGAAGCCCCACACCAACTGCCCGTTGGCGATGCTCCACACCTTGGATTGTAAGAGGGCTCTCTTTCTACCTGCAGCGCACTCAGGACCACCGCAGATCTAGGCAGCTCTTCGTCTCCTTCGATTCCAGCCATCTGGGGCTGGTGGTAACCATGTTTCTATGTAATAGAGACAAAAAAAAAAGAGAGGCGCCTTAAGTGTGAATACAGATCTATCTCTTGTATCTTGTTTTGGGGCAGTTTCTCCAAACTGGTTAGTTTTGCACATTACCCACACAACCAGACTACCTAAGAGCCTAATAGAAACAACAAGCAAATCTCTTAGTTAAGAAATATAATACCCACAATGGTCTCAGTAAATTCTCACTACACACTAACATTCACTAACATCCAGGTAAATGAGATCTCAGGATAGCTCTATGCCTTACATCTGGTGAAAATTTCACCATAGGGACTAGCAGATGCTCACATCACAGATCTCCAACCTTCCCATTAATTAATACTAATCAATATTAAATGAAATCCTGATAAGTACATTTCAGCATTACCTCTTAACCCCACTCCAAGTGTTCCACTTATTATTTCTTTCCCACTACACACTAAAACTCATCAACATCCCAAAATGAACTCCAAATATTTTAAAGTAACCTTCGCCAAGAGGCTTCTTCAGGGGTTTCAAAAAGTAATCGGCAGCAAAAGCTTTTCAATCTGCCCAAACCGGCTTCTCCCAGAGTTCAAAATCGCTAAAGGTTACCATATTCTCAATTACTGAGATGTCGCTGTATCTGTTCATCAGATGAGTTTAAAATACAGGCTAATGTAATGTTGATCAAGTTTCGAGAGCGGGGTTATCCTGATGGAGTTCTGCGGAAGGCATATAAAAGGGCACGTTATAATCATCGAGAGTGGCTACTGCTGCCTTAAGTGCAAAATTCAGTAGTGCCTCTCCAGTCACATATGTATTGCAGCATTCAAGTTTATCTAGTTGCCTTGTGGCATCAATTCATAGGAGATGGAAATTGATACAAACTCATCCTAAGTTCCTGAATAGCCCTTTACGTGTGGCATATAGTAGGGGAAAAAATTTCAGGGATAGACTTTGTTCAGCAGGATCTCGGTCATCTTGTGCACAGGAAGTTTTGGGACATATTAAATGCGGACATTGTATATTTTGCCCATTGATGGTGGAAGAGAAGAGTTTTCAGCATCAAAACGTTGAATATTTTTTGAAAAGCACTACTACCTGCACTACTTCCTTTGTGATCTATGTTCTATGATGTTTGTGCATGAAAATATATGTAGGTAAAGCTACTCATCACCTAAAGTGAGACTGGCAGAGCACAAGTACAGTATTAAGAAAATGAATGCAGATACTGCATTGATAACTCATTGCTCTATGTTGTCACATGCTTTTGGAGATCTACATTGCAGTGTATTGGAACATGTTCCAGTAAATATCCGAGGAGGGGGATAGAGGGTGTTGCTTGTTACAAAAAAACCAACAATGGATTTATAAATTGAACGCATTAGTTCCTTGTGGTTTAAATGATAAAATAGAATGGATGCTGTTTTTCTGAAATTTATTTAAGATCTTTCTGTCGGAGTTGGTATGAAGCTCTAATCACATGTTATGTTTTGTTAGTGTTCCGGTTAGTATAGGTTTAAGTAGTGGTTTTGTTGCTTAGAAGAATGTTCTCATTGGTTGACGAGTCTGAGGATTGTTCCCATAGGCTGATGGTTTTGTTATAGCTAGTGACGTCAGACACCGTCTTTTAGTGATTTTGAACCCTGGGAGAAGCCGGTTTGGGCGGATTGAAAAGCTTTTGCTGCTGATTACTTTTTGAAACCCCTGAAGAAACCTCTTGGCAAAGGTTACTTTAAAATATTTGGAGTTCATTTTGAGACGCTGATGAGTTTTAGCGTGTAGTGGGAAAGAAATAGTAAGTGGAACACTTGGAATGGGGTTAATAGGTAGTGCTGAAAAGTGCTTATCAGGATTTCATTTAATATTGATTAGTATTAATTAATGGGAGGGATGGAGATCTGTGATGTGAGCGTCTGCTAGTCCCTATGATGAAATGTTCGCCAGATGTAGGGCATAGAGCTATCCTGAGATCTCATTTACCTGGATGTTAGTGTGTAGTGAGAATTTAGTGAGACCATTATTAGTTTTGCACATGCCATGACAGTCATGAACCTCACCAGTGTGGATAGCCTGAAACCCCATTTGGCTAGGGATGTTTTAGAGCTAGCTAAAGAAACACTTGGCTTGAGTTTTAGGACTGATGCAACTATGCAAAGGTTTCCACAATTTTGTTTGATTCAGACTGTTCTATATGAACAGGAAAGAGAAACAATATCTAATATACAGTGCTGGTGCAAGGAGATGAGGACCCCACCACCACCGCTACCGCTGCTGCCCCTCTCAGGGACATACTGTTGTGGCAATGGCTGCAAACAGCCCTGCTGCACTTACCTTTAAACTTTGGTGCTGTGAGGCTGTTTGCTTCCACACCCTCTCCGGTGCCTGATGCCGACTTCCTGTTTGCCAAAATTTAAAGCCAAGCGCCATGGGGCTGTTGGTGGCCATTGCTGCTGCTGCTGCTGCTGCTTGTCCCAAGAGAGGTGACAGCAGCAGCAATGGGTGCCTCTGGAGGGTTGGTGATCTAGGCAACTGACTAGTTTACCTAATGGTAGCACCAGCCCTGCTATTACAATATTAGCAAAGTCTGGATTCAAACACTGGATTTGACCTTTGATATCCTTGCAGACATGATAACTCTCTTGTCTTGCCCTTTATGCTAGTGCCTATTTAACACTCATGAGCAGATGCTATATTTAAAGTTGGTGGAACAATATTGGGAGGTAAATCGGTAATAACACAGCAAACGATTGCAGAAAATTAATTTCCAGACATTCTCTGTACTGCCAAGGGCCTTAGGAGCCATCATAACGGATTACTAAAACAATGAAAGAGACAGAAGAGAGAAGGGGGAATAAAATTATCAGTGGAAAGAAGGGGAATGGGAAAAGCAAAGAAGTAGGTCATATCCTTGGTGGGATGAGTGAGATGTAATTCAAGGATGAGCTGGTGAGGTTTCAGCGAAGCCATGTTGGAAGAGCCATGTCTTAAAGGTTTTTTTCAGACTTTGAAAATGAGGGTTCTTTGTTAAGGACAAGAGAAAGGGAATTCAAGAGATGAGGGCTGAGATCCAAGCAGATGGCGGAAGGAAAGTGAGCAAGGCAGCTTGGGAGACGTGTAGGCTGTGGGAGAGCAAATAGTGACAGAAGAGGGAAGTGAGGTAATGTGGGCATGATGTAAAAAGAGCCCAGTGCCACTGTGGTCTATCCAGTCTACTCCATAAAGTGGCCAGGGTTGTAACTGTTGCTCTGAAAATTCCCTTTTCTGTGCCTTTGTTTAGAGTTGTAGTCCCATTTTGTTCAAGTTCCTCTTGCCCTTCCCACCACCCCCCACAAAATGCTATTTTATGAAGTACAAAAAGTCATTTAGCTGCTTTGTATGGAAATGCTCTACAATTGGTTTCTATGCTCTTGCGAACTGGGGATCCTCTGTGTTAATCCCATGCATTTTTGAAATCCATCACCCTTTTTGTCTCCATCACCTCTACCGAGAAGGTGTTTCCAGCACCCTTTCCTTGGAAAAGCATTTCCTGATGTTACTTTTTAAGTTTATCCCCTTTCAGCTTCCTTTCACGCCCTCTTGTTTTTAAAGTAATATAGTGAATGATGGCAGATGTGGTACCAGCTACTGGTTAAGATATTTAAAATGTTCTGATGAGACAAATGTTTTTGTTGTCCCTTACCAACGGTGGCAAATCTGGATCACTTGCCTGCTAGGTTAAGAGTCCTACCAGATGGATATGACTTCTCAGAAAAGCGTTCCTTTTCATCCCTTACAACTTGGCTGCCTGAAAAGCAAAGTTAGACAAATTCAGTGCATGAGAAGGTATTTCAGGATGTCCTAGCTGCTCAGGAATACAGTAGAAGGTAATAGAAAATGCACATGGACCCGTTTCTTCTTCTGGTATAAGAAAATGTTCTGCTGGCTCTTTTCTGGCATACCATTTCTGCCTTTTGCTTTCCACCTTATCACCACCCTATATAATCCAAAAATATTTTTTAGATTCTAGTTTAAAGCACAATCTGTTTTTCAGTGAGTGCATTGATTAATAGATTGAAGAGACATTGATTTCTCTTCTTTCTCAAACATTCTACTTTGTTACCTAGATGGGTATTTCTCAAGCCAGTCCTGGAATACCCCTTAACCAATCTAGTTTTTAGGATATTTACAATTTATTTATTTATTTATTTATTTAACAGGTTTTTTATACCGCCTTTTCCTTCAATCAAAGCGGTTACAAGACTACATCAGGTTAGACATATCAGACTACAAAGACAAATCTGTCATGCATATTCATTATGGATATCCTGAAAATCAGACTGGCTAAGGAGTATGTCTGGATTGGCTTGAGACACACTGGCCTAGATCCTAGAATTGGATTCTATCATTAGCAGCAGCTTCAACGACAGAAAGAAAATAAACGGATTTGGCAGTTAGCCATAGTATGATTTGCTTAGGTACAGGGGTTCTCAACCCAGTCAATGGAGGCAGTGCATGCAAATCTCTCTTATGCATATTCATCGTGGTTATCCTAAAAACCTGACTGACGAGGTGTGTCCTGAGGACTTGGTTGAGAGCCTCTGGTTTAGTAGAAGTTGCGGAGATCTGCAAAAATGTAGGAGGCATATTCATGGTGGCGGTGGCTAGGCAAAAGAAACACCCAGCTGCCACCACTTTAATTAAAACCAGACATTGGGTGGCAGATGATATCTGTTTTCCACTGCTGAATATCCAAGCTCTTTGGCTACCGATGCCACTATTTGGTTAGTGGTGATTCAGCTGCTAACTGGATAGAGCAAAGCAGTTAGGACAGCCATTCACCTTACCCTAACTTAAATCACTTACACTGTCCTGTTAGCAGCTGTCACAGTCCCCGTCCCCGCTCCACCCACAGATTGCCTTGGATTAACCAGGAGTTTTTTCAGTGGTCTATGGGGATAGTCGGCGTCACTAACCACGTTTTGGCCAGTTAGCATACTAATCGAGCCATATCACATTTTAAAGTACAGAGGCTGCAGTTCGATTTATTTAAAATTTACTAAGGGTTGTCCTTCCCATGTTAGCTCAACACATATCAAAAGAAAAAGCTGCACATAGAATCATTTACTCCTTAAAATTTTTTGATAGTTAAAATTCAAACCCGGCTGTAGACATAATATGGCAAAGTACCTGCCTCGGGGGAAAATAATGTTGCCTGTATTTCAAAAGAAAGTGATGGCTAAAGAAGCAAGTGGGGAAAGCATGTAGAGCATGGTCATGGAATTCTTTTCAACCTCTCTGCATGCGTGCGCTCAAGAGTTATGTGCACATGCACACCCATATGTATCTGCAGTGCCTATTTGTGTGTGATTTTTGTCTGTTTTTCATTTTTATCTGGTTTGTGTTTGTAGGCGTCTCTATTTGGTTTCTGTAGGTGTGTGTATCTTGGTGGGCTGTTATGTCTGTATTTAGGTGTATATCTTTGTGCATCAGTGCAGCTTGTACCTGTGTATGTGTACTTATATCTGTGATAGTTCTTTGTGTCTGATAAGGAGATGAGAAATGAGGGATGTTTGAACGATGCAATTCTGTAATTGCTGTGTTCTTGTGAATCTGTATGATGCTGTAGCTGTTGGAACTGCCCAGTATCCTGTTTCCAACAGTGGCCATTCCAGGTCTCAAGTACCTTTTGCGTTCCCAAAAGTATACAGATGAGATTCTGCTTATCCCAGGGGTAAGCAGTGGATTTCACACTCCTCTTTAATGATGGTTTATGGACTTTTCCTCCAGGAACTTGTCCAAACTTGTTTTGAACCCAGCTACACTAACAACTTTTACTACATCTTCTAGTAACAAATTCCAGAAATTCCAGTGCTGAGTGAAAATATTTCCTCTGATTACTCTTAAATGTGCTACATCGTAGCTTCAATGTGTGTCCCCTAGTCTTTCTACTTTTTGAAGGAGTAAACAACAGATCTATGTTTACCCATTCCACTCCACTCCATTCATTATTTTATAGACCTCTATCATATTGACCCTCGGCCATCTCTTTTCCATGTTGAAGAGCCCTAACCTTTTAAGCCTTTCCTCACAGGAAGATCCTTCCATCCCTTTTATCATTTTGGTCGTTCTTTGTACCTTTTCCAATTCTGCTATATCCTTTTTAAGATATAGTGACTAGAACTGCACACAATATTTAAGGTGCAGTCACACTATGGAGCGATACAGAGGCATTATAATATTCTTGGGTTTATTTTATATTCCTTTCCTTATGATTCCTAGCATTCTATTTACTTTCTTGGCCATGGCTGCACACTGGGCAGAGGGTTTCAACGTAATATCCACGATGACACCCAGAATCTTTCCTCTGTGGTGATTCCTAATGTTGAACCTTGCATTGTGTAACGGTAGTATGGGTTGTTCTTCCCTAAGTGCATAGCTGTGCACTTCTCCACGTTAAATTTCATCTGTCATTTGGATGCCCAGTCTCCCAATTTTTTAAGATCCTCTTGCAATTTTTTACAATCCTCTTATGTTTTAACAACTTTGAATGATTTTGTCTCATCTGCAAATTTGATCACCTCACTTGTTCCCATTTCCAGGTCATTTATAAATAAGTTAAGAAGCAGCGGACCCAGTATCGATCCCTGGGATACTCCAATATTCACCTTTTTCCATTGAGAAATTTTTCCATTTAGCCCTACTATTTGTTTTCTATCTTTTAACCAGTTCCTAATTCAGAATAATACACTGCCTCCTATCCCATGACTTTTTAATTTCTACAAATTTCTCATAAGGGACCTTGTCAAAAGCTTTCTGAAAATCCATATACACTAGATCAACTGGCTCAACTGTATCTATTCATGCCTTCAAAAAAAATAACGGATTAGTGAGACAAGGCTTTCTTTGGCTAAATATGGTTTCCTGCCATTAAGCCATGACAATCCACATGTTCAGTAATTTTATTCCTTATCATGATTTCTGCCATTTTGCCCGGTACAGACATCGAGCTCTGTAGTTTCCTGGATGACTCCTGGAACCTTTTTTAAAAATTGGTGTTACATTGGCCATTCTCCAGTCTTCAGGTACTACAGATGATTTTAAGGGTAGTTCACAGATAACTGAAATGAGATTGCAGACCTACTTTAGTATTCAGCACCCTGAGATGTATGCCATCTGGTCCAGGTGATTTGCTGCTCTTTAGTTTATCAAATAGTAGTATTACATCTTCCTGATTTACTGAGATTTGTTTCAATTCCTCTGATACCCATGCCAGAAATTATATTCAAAAGTGATGTAAGTTTCCTATATCAATTTCAGTAAAGACTGAAGCAAATAATTCAGTCTTTCTGCTATGGCCTTGTTCTCTCTTAGTGCCCCCTTTACCACTCTGTCTTCTAGTGGTCCAGTTGGCTCTCTCTCAGGTGGTTTGCTATGAGTGTACTTGAAAAGGTTTTTATTATGCACTTTTGCTTCCATAGCAAGCTTCTTTTCAAATTCTTTGTCTGCCTTGTCAATGCCTTGCAAGCATTTAACATGTCAGTACTTACATTGTTTCCTGTTTTCATCATTTGGCTTTTTTTCCCCATTTTCTTAAGGATTTTCTCTTAGCTTTGTTTGACCTCACCTTTAAGTCATGCTGGTTGTCATTTGGCCTGTCTTCTACCTTTTTTAAAACATGGAATACATCCAGTCTGGGCTTCCAAGATAGTATTTTTGAATAATGCCCAGGTCTGATATAAACTCCGTAACCTTTGCAGTTGCTCCTTTTAGTTTTTTCATAAACATTTTCCTGATTTTATCACAGGGGTATGTTTACTAATTGCTGGTAGTGGCTTCTGTGTGCTATCAGAGCCGTGGCCCAATTGTTTGTTTATTGTTTGTTGGGAACCCATTGACTTTGATGGGGCTGTGGCTCTGCTATTGCATAGAAGCTGCTACCGTCAATTAGTAAACATACACCTAAGTCTCCTTTTTGAAAGTTAAATGCCAGCATAATTGATTTCCTTAATATCCTCCCTCCATTTATTAAATAAAATGTGATCATGCTATGACTGCTATTACCATTTGCACAAGAACCTGTGTTCCATTAAGAACTAGGTCTAAAACTAGAGCATTTTGTGTGTAGGGTGGATAGAGATCATCTTTTATCTTTCACAAACTTCATTTTTACAGCACAAAGACTCTCCCCTACCCCCTCATCTCCTCACTCCCTGTGCCTAGAGCAGCATTCTAGTGTTCCACCCCTGCAGCCTTCCCTTTGGCTAGATCCTATTCACAGTCTCTGCTGTTGGTTACACTGGAAGTGAGTCTGCTCTATCTGCTCATATGATAGCAAGGATTAGAGATCTGCAACTCTGAAAAATGCCCAGCCATGTTTGTCATCCTTCTAACTTCTGGCTATTAATATAAAAATCAATAGAATCTTGAAAAGTTGAGTCCTGAGCATATCAGATAGTGCCCTCTAAACTCTGGACCCTAGATATGTTCCAAGCTTCCAGTGCCTCACTCTCACCCTACCCAGATACTGGTTACCTATACACATAGCAACCAATGAGAAAGCAATATAATTCAGTTCATAGGTTGTTCAGTATAAATAATAACAATGAAATCTGCAATCCCTGTGGGTGTAGTGTGCTTGTGTGTGGTAGTAGTGTGGGGGGGGGGTGCATTTTGACAGTAGGGGAGTTAAGGGAGTAGTTTTTGTGGGTGGAACATTTTGTGGGGAGGTGGGGCAGTTGCAGAGAAGGTAGTTTTGGGGGTTGGGGCAGTTGAGGGGTTAGTTTTTAGTGATGAGGGACTTAAGAGTTTGCTTTTTGTCTGTTACAAGCCTGCTTACTAGGGTTGGGCTAATTGAATCAATTCTACAGCCTTATTAAGTACCTGATCAAGTCTGCTCATCACAGCTCCAAGAGACTACACACAGCTATGCTTTCAGACTTTACATGTGCCTTTTTTTAATATAACTTTTAAATGTTGGATATAAGTTTTTTTAGGAATAGTCTGCCTACATTCCTTCCATAGCCTTTAAATCAGATATCTGAGTGTGCCCTCATTTCATATAAGGTCTACTGGCCAGGGACACTTAAGTTCTGGCCCTGCCCACCCCACTGTTACATTGCCTATATAGTAGTCATGTACATTGACAACTGTTCTTTACTTAGGTATTACACCCACCATTTTTCCTTTTAAGACTGCTACATCAGCATTTCATGCATTCAATGCAATGACTGTGATGCTTTCAGTCTGAGAAGAATCATTTGGTACCTAAGAGTTTGTCGTATATGCCTCAATTTAGTTGCTATGCATAAAGAATTGACTCTACTAGGGGAAGAATTAGCTACAATTAAACACACCTTTTCTAGGGTACACATAGAACAAAATCCACCACTGATCCCACAAGGAATCAAACAGCCCAGGAACAAATGGATCACAATGGGCCCTGGTAGGTTGCAACCTGGAATGCAGAGATACCCTATACATCAAGAGATATCCTTGCATAATGCCTTCTCTGCCTTGGATAATAAATGGCAAGTAGAATAAAATCCATGCAAAATACAGGCAAGCCAGTCAACAAATGCTGGAAAGCAATGAGCACAAATGCTCGGAGCCTAGCCAACAATGTTCCTGACTTGGAAACCATAATGGTAGAAATGGACTTGGACATTGTGGCCATTACAGAAACATAGTTTAATGAGCCACATCAATGGGATATAGATATAAGCTGCCTATAATCTATTTCGAAGAGAGAGGGTAGAAAAGGAGGAGGAATAGCCCTATATGTCAAAAGCAATATAAAAGCTGCTGGAATGCAGGGGATGTGGGGAAAAGAAGAAACGCTGTAGATTATGTTGGAAAGAGGAGATGCCACTATCATCCATGCTGATGTAGTCTACAGGCCTCCAACTCAAACCAAAGAAATGGATAGAGACTTGATTATTGATATTGCAAAGGTAGCCATGAAGGGAGAAGTGATTATATTGGGTGACTTTAATCTACCCAATGTGGATTGGAGTATTCTTTCTCCACATCTGGAAAGAAATGAAAAAATTGTGGCTGCCTTACAAGATGCATTACTTAGATAAATGATGATGGAACCGACCAGAGAAAGCTCGATATTAGATTTAGTGCTCACCAACGGAGAAAGCATGTTGAATATCTGGGTGGGTGCCCATGTGAGCAGCAGCGATCATCACACAGTGTGGTTTGAGATAAAAGCCAAGGTGGAATCCAGTCACAGCAAGCTCAATGTCCTAGACTTCAAAAACACTGACTTTAGTAAAATGGCCAAGTACCTGAAGGAGGAGTTGGCAGGGCGGGAGGGGATAAGGGACATGGAATTGCAATGGGCTAAACTAAAGGAGGCAATAAAAGAGGCAACAGATACATATGTAAGGAAAGTGAATAAAAACAAGAGGAGAAGGAAACTTATTTGGTTCTCCAAAGAAGTGGCTGCACTAATGAAGGCAAAAACCACAGTTTTCACAAAATTCAAAAGCTCGCAAACAGAGGAACACAGAAAGGAATAGAGGATCAAACTAAAAGAGACAAAAAGAGAAATAAGGATAGCAAAATTAAAGGCAGAAGAAAAGATGGCTAAAGATGTGAAGTGTGGTGACAAAACCTTTTTCAGGTATATTTGGGAGAGGAGGAAAATCAGAGGTGGAATTGCAGGACTCAAACGTCCTGGGAACGGATTTGTGGAAAGTGACATTGAAAAAATGAAAATGATAAACAAATTCTTCTGCTCTGTTTTTACTAAAGAAAATCCTGGAGAAGGGTCACCTGTGATTGACAAATATACAACTGAGAATGGAGTAGATACTACACCATTCACAGACGTTGATGTGTTAGAGCATCTTGCAAAACTGAAAGTGGACAAGGCCATGGGCGGTTCTTGCAGGGCTGTTAAAGGATGTTTTTAATAGATCCTTGGACACAGGAGAAGTTCCACAGGACTGGAGAATGGCTGATACGGTACCTCTTCACAAAAGTGGTGACAGGGAAGAAGTGACAAACTACAGGCCTGTGAGCCTTACCTCGGTGGCTGGAAAAGTAATGGAGGTGCTCCTGAAAGATTGAATGGTGGACTTTCTCGAAACCAACAGGTTGCATGATCCAAGGCAACATGGTTTTACTAAAGGTAGATCTTGCCAAACAAATCTGATTGAGGACTGGGTGACCAGAAAACTAGATCAAGGGCATGTGACGGATGTGATGTACCTGGATTTCAGCAAAGCCTTTGATCTTGTTCCTCATAGGAGGCTTATCAATAAACTCAACAGCTTGGGGCTGGGTCCCAAGGTGGTGAACTGGATCAGAAATTGGTTGACTGACAGACGACTGAAGATGATGGTAAAGGGAACTCACTCGGATGAAAGGAAGGTGATTAGTGGTGTGCCCCAGGATTCGGTCCTAGGACTGGTACTGTTCAATGAATTTGTGAGTGATATTGCTGAATGGAAAAGTCTGTCTTTATGCAGATGACAAAATTTGCAACAGAGTGGATTCCGCTGAGGGAGTGGATAATATGAGGAAAGATCTACAAAAACTGGAAGAATGGTCTAATGCTTGACGGTTAAGATTTAATGTGAAGATGTGCAGTGTCATGCACTTGGAAAGCAGAAATCCAAGGGAATTGTATGCGATAGGGGGTGAGAGGTTGATGTGCATGAACCAGGAGAAGGACCTCGGAGTGATTGTTTCTGAGGATCTCAAGGTTGCGAAACAGTGTGACAAGGTGGTGGCAAAAGCCAGACGGATCCTGGGTTGCATACAAAGAGGAATTACCAGCATAAAGGAAGAGGTACAAATGCCACTGTATAAGTCACTAGTGAGGCATCACTTGGAATACTGTGTTCAGTTTTGGAGACCGTATCTCGCAAAGGATATAAAAAGACTGGAGCCAATTCAGAGAGAGGCAACCAAAATGATTTGGAGCCTGCATCACAAGCCTTATGAGAAGAGACTTAAAGACCTAAATATGTACACTCTGGAGGAGAGGAGGGACAGGGGAGATATGATTCAGACCTTTAAATACTTAGAGTATGAATGAACAAACAAACCTCTTCCAGAGACGGGGAAGCTGTAAAACTAGAGGGCATAGCATGAAGCTGCAAGGGGGTAAACTGAAAGGCAACATCAGGAAATACTTTTTCACTGAAAGGGTGGTGGATGCTTGGAATGCCCTGCCGATGGAAGTGGTGGGGGCAAACATGGTGACGGAATTCAAAATGACATGGGACAGAGACAGTGGATCCCTTTATAGCAACAGGATAAAATAAAAATAAATGTAACTATCTCATATCTCAGGGGTAACCTACACCGAGTGATAGGTACACCCACTAAACAAAGACGTGGAGGGGTGACCTGCACGGAGTGGCAGGTGCACCTACTCTTGCTGCCTTGCTGGGCAGACTAGATGGACCATACTGGTCTTTATCTGCCATCATTTACTATGTTACTATGTCTAATATGATACCAAGAATAGTAATGGCATCCTTCACTGTGACCAAGGTTCCAGCAATTTGAGGTAGATATCTGCAAACAGAATTTTCTTTGGAAAACCAAATTCCTGATAATTTATTTGAATTATGTCCCATAAACATGTTCTTAATACAACAACTATTTGGTCCAGATCTTCAGAAATGGCCACTTAGGAAGCAGAATTCCAAATATCATGGCTAATTATAATTTGGATGTCACCAAACATACATATGCCAAGGTGGAAGCCTTAAATGAGGTGGCAAGAGGGAGAAAGTGGAGGAGCGAGAATAGATCCCTGAGGGACTCCACTCGGCAGAGGGACTTCTGAGGAAATGTTCTTCTCTCTGGTGATTCTAAAAGAGTGACCTGAGAAATATGGTGTTTATGTCTGCAGTCTAGCACTTTGAACTGCTTTCAAATATGACACAATATTTCTGCACAGAATAATATTGATGTTTATGTGCAAAATAGCAATCCAGTACCCATGTATAAATAACACTGTTTATTCCAGCACACATCCACCCCCCTTGGAGCCTCAGCACCTGCCATATTTTCTTTATTTACCCTTCTGCTTCAACAAAGCCAGAAAGAAGTTCTGGGAACTTCAGGCTCACAGCAAAGAAATAAACAGGCTACTGGTTAGAGTAGCAGGCTGAGAGCCAGGGAAGCCAGGTTCAAATCCTACTGCTGCTCTCGTGACCTTGGGCAAGTCACTTAACCCTCCATTGCCTCAGGTACAGACTTAGATTGTAAGCCCTCCATGGAGAGGAAAATACCTACTGTACCTGAATGGAACTCGGTTTGAATATCTGAGAAAGGCATGACCTAAATCCCACGCCCCCCCCCCCCCCTCCTCCTCAGATATGACGTTAAAGCCCAGCATTAAAAAACCTTGTGCTGAGCCTTTGGTTCTTTTGTACACTTTTGTGCATCTGGGTTTAATAGCGAATACCTTCATTGCTTTGGCATTTGAACGAGCTGTGTGTTATTGTCAGTGCAAGGGCGTGTGCATAGTTAGCTCATCCGCAATGCTCCCTTTTGCACTGGGCAAGTCACAGACATGCAGAAAATTTCTTCAGCTTCCCTGTGTGTTGCTGGTTATTGTGAACTGGGCATTACTGTCTGCGGTATTACTGGAAGCTATTAGCACTTTTGGGGGCAATATTCAAAAGGACCTATCCAGTTTGCAGGACCTGTTGCCGGTCCCGGTAAGAGGAATATTCAACAGCACTATCTGGATAGTGCCAAGGAGGCCTGAGGGAACACTTACATTATCCAGTTAGCGACGATTTTCAGCACCACTATCCAGATACATATATAGATATCTTAGCACAGCATAAACGTTGTATTCAGTGCTAGCTGAATATTTCCTTTAGAATATTTCACTTTCCTATTCAGGTATGCAGTGGTGGCCACTATCTGAACACTGTTGCTGAATATCCAGATTGTCTTCCAATCACAGCTGATGCTTAAAAAAAATGCTGCCTTCAGCAGGTTCAGTCCAACTCCCTTTTTGTTGCTTTAGCCTGATGAGGTATATGAGCAGGGCAGCAAACAAAGTCCTTGCCAAATTGTTTTAAGGTGTCTAAAGATACACTGTCAAACAGCTTGTGTCTGTTTTCAGTGCACACTATGACACCTTACTCTTGCACCTTCTGTAGAGCTGATAGTGTGGTATGTTCACAGAACAGCTCAGCACTAGACAGTATTCAGAATTAATAGTGATTATATATATTCAGCAGTGCATTACTGTTTTTCTGATGAAAGTGACTATACCCAGTGCTGTTCCTAGGCTGCTCTGCATGCGGAGTGGGTATCCCCAGCTGTGCCCACACAGCAGACCCAGCATGGCAAACCTGCCTTAGCCTGGTGGGTGGCTTGCCACACTGCCTCTGCTCCAGGCCCGACAGCTGTTCTCTCCTGGACCAAGTTGAGAGCATGGGTGATGCCCCCTGACCTTTCAGCTCCTCATCTGCTCTCAGATCCTGTAGCAGCGGCAGCAGCACTTAAAGGATCCTGCAAAAAAGCAGAGGTAGGAAGGCACTTTAGTGCTATGGAAGATCAACATTTTGCTTTCAGTAGAGGACGGATAGTGGGCCATCTTTTAAATGGTGCCATGCAATATCATTTGCAAAAATAACAGATGGCAGTGTTTAACCTTCCCTTTTCTTGTAGCTTTCCACACTAGGACCGGCTTCTCCTGAAACTGTCATCGAAGCTGACTTCCCAAGTCCTTCCCTCCCATGATGTGGCAGCCAGCAGACCTTAGCCATGCATCCTTGGCTAGCATGTAACAGATGAAGTTGTTTGTGTCACCATTCCAAGATAAGAGACAATTTGCATCAAAGATGGTGATGAGGTGCATCAGTGACATGATAGCCTTGAGTGACCACCAGCTTCTATTGGAGGTGGATGTTGTGGGACTTAAGTGACTGCTTTAGCTGTTATCCTCAAATTACAAAATAGCATTCAAAACAATTTTTAGCAAGCATGTGATCTCCAACCTCTACCATCATTTGTGCCTTGATGTAAGTGCAGAGGCGGAGGTGAGTAACATTCATTTTATGAAAAAACATTTGGACATTCAGAAGGTCACATGGCTTACTTCTCCCATATGAGACAATGGTGGCGCTTGGCACAGAGGCAGGCAGCATCTCTAGTAGGGTCCACATCAGCCAGGTATAGTTGTGCCATGCAGAGTCATAGCTTAGTGACCTCTTTGAGGTGACTAGGGGTTCACAGAAGGCTGCTTCCACTGGAGAGTGGACTAGTCCTGTTTTGAATCAGATGGCAGCAGCAAAATCATCAGAGCAGGGAGTGATGAGGGCCACGAGTAGATCCCAATGCTTTGCATATTTTCTGCACATGCTGGTAAAATGTGCCTTTGGGCTGGTGGACAAGGAGGAGGCAGCTCCATCCTGTGGGATCTGATGGAAAAGAGCAGTGCATGTAAACCATAGCAAGAAAAGTAGGCAGAAACTACAACAGAAACAGGAAACAGTTGAGATACCTCTGAACCATCTTCTTCAGAATGTGAGCACCAGGTGGAATTCTTCCTACATCATAATGACGAGATTAGTGGAGCAGCAGACAACCCTTTATGAGTTGTCATGAGAGGTTGACATTGGTTTGGATTACCACCTGAGGCATCGGGATTGGTTAAAAATGATGCAGGCGGTGCATGTCCTGAAGCCTCTCAAAGATGACATGGAGGTCCTGAGTTCAGCAGAGTCACCTTGGCAGAGGCCATCCCTGTAGTCAAGCTGCTGGAGGAGAAGTTAGAGCATTAGTATTAGAAGGGAGAGTGATTATCTAGCACTGGTAAGATTTAAGATTACACTGTCTACTGGTTAAAGAAGAGGCCCAGTTTAAATCAATGATTTTGACATTTAAGGTATTTCATAATTATAAATCCAAATATATGACAGCTTGACTTGTTGGTATACATCTGGTAGAAACTTATGAGCTCCTCATGGCTGTCTGCTGAAGGTACCTTCTGAAAAGGTGTGGAGAAGAAACTGCTGGAGAGCAAGGATATTTCTCTAGCTTTCCCAGTCTGATGAAATTGTCTCCCTTATGGTGTTTAGAAAGAGGCTGAATTCACATTTTCTTTCTGTCAGGTTAGTTTTGGGGGTGGTGCTTAGCAGCTCTGAGTTCTTGGCAATGGCCTCCATTGTTGTGTTGGGATGGTTTCCTCTTTTGCTAGTGTTTGGTTTTATGATGTTTCTATTTTAGTATTTTAATTTGTACTATTTGTATTATGCTGTTCTAGTCTTATTTCAGGAAGGTGGTATTTGAATTTTTATAAATAAATAAAAATAAAAACTATTTCCAGCAGAAGGAGGGAATGCCACCAAAGTGCTTGTGCTGATGAAGCGCTTAAAGTTGCAGCTTCATAACTGGCTCAAACCCTCATTCAACTAGGTTCCTACATGTAGGCCATCCTGTGTGATTCAGCAGTGACAGGAAGTAGATTCATCCAATGAATGTTTTGACTCTCTTAAGAGGAGACACTGGGGGCTAGAGCACAAGAGCAAGAGGAGCAGTAGAGGAAACAATGGACTTTATCCTGTAACACTATGGACCCAGGCATGTCAACTCACACGTCCTCCCCCTTATCTATCCACTTCTTCCCACAATGGTCATCACCATAGGATGAGCTCTCACAACACAAAGACAAAAAAATCAAGAGGCAATGCATGGTACTAAGTAGACAACAGAGGTACAAGCCAGGAATTCAGTGTCTCAACAATATCTTTAAATAGTTTATACAGAAAGTCAAAAAAGGACTGAAAGACAAGCCATGAAGTAATATTAGCTAATCAAGCTGCTTAGAGTCATTCATACATCAAGGCACCTGGAGCAAAAATGCTCCCTTTGAAACGTGGCTTTTACAGCTTCGACATGCAGATAATCTCTTAAGAGTAGTGTTGATCCAACAGTCATTCTTTTTGCATGTATTTCACTGACTCTTATCCACCATGGCTATGTCAAGATTATAGTGAGTAGGCACAGTTTGAGTTTAAACCATATGACTCATTATTGAAGCCATATTATTAAGTCATTTGCTCCGAGAGAAACTACTCTTGGTAGCATGATTTATTTAGTGCGACCAGATGGTTTGTCTTTCAGTTCTTCAAAAGCTGTGACAGAGGTGGTACAACTTGTTGCTGCTTGCTACTTACCCAATTGCCAGTCAAGGGGAATTGTGAGCTCTGCCAAACTTTTCCTACAATTTATCCATTGCACTGTGTGCTTTCCTCTGGCCAGGTCACGAGCCTGTGAGCTCCATTACCTGGGCTCGGCTGCTATCAGTGAGGAGCACTAACTCCTTCAAAAGCCATGGCAGAAGCATTATGTCGCCGAAAAGGCCTTACAACGTGGTGTGGTCCCTTTGTTTTTATCACTGTACGCGGTTCTGGCTTTAGAGTTGTGTGCAGAGGCTAATCTGTTGCCCTTCAGGAAACAGCTAAAGGGCATTTTTATTTCCACAGGGTTGACGGGTAAGGATGATGGAGAGGGGTTAGGGCTGGCACCTGCAATCCAGGAGAGAAATGTAGCTTTGTCTTTTTTATGTTGCTTTTAAATTTATTTTTATGACTTTTTACTGTTTGAGGAGTGTGTTGGTTGTAAACCAATTTGGGTGGTAGTTTACCAATAAGGCTGTTTGCAAATGTTTATAAAATAGATAAGGTTTCTTTGACTGTGTCCTCCTGGGGTTTCCTACTGTCAAATTCCTTGGCTAGTGAAGGGAGGTGGGGGCAATTGTTTTTCACGTGACTTTCTTATAAAGATGGTAGGTAGATTAAGGGCGGTGTTCTAGAAGCGTTATTCGTGATTTCCATATGGAATATCTGGCATTTACGGTACATGTGGAAATGGCATCCACATGGAAATGCCAAGTTTAGAAGAAAACATTTACATGTGGATATCCTTGCAAGGCGGCATGTCGGGGGTTACTGCTTTCCTTGTGCAAGTTCCCAGCCCACAAGCTATTTCCTGAGGTTTCTGGAGACCCTGAGACCTCACCATAACTTGAAGTCGGAGAGTTCTCAGAAAGAAAAGTATTCATAGACCACTTGTTCAAAAGGTACTAAGATACTTACCTCACCTATTTGGCTCATTAATCAGGGACAAAACTCATGAACTAAAAGGTTTATTATAAAAAGAATTAATGAACATAAAGGTAATTGCAAAAAGCCATTTCTGTGAGGATATGGCACATTATGCATATAAACAGCTTCTTATAAAATACCAACTGGTGTAAATGTATGTGCTTTGACATGATAGTGTATACTTTGTTACTAGGCACCTGAAAGTACACATGTAGATTAAAAAATACTATACTTTATGCGTGTATCTGAAAATTACAGGCACAAACATTTGCACCAGTTCCAGGGCTGATATAACAGTCTGTGTCTGCAATGTAGGCGTGAGATCTGCTACTTAAACTAGTGTTTTACAGAGACACATACACTGTAGATGCCTAATATTATCCGTATAATTTTTTAATACACAGATAAGCGAGTTGTGTGTTCTCCACTTACTGGAAAATGCATAGCTTTCTTTGAAAATCAGGTATAGTAAATTCCACAGTCAGCTCTGTTTTGGCTTTCAAAAAAAAAGAAAGAAAAGAAAAACTGAATCCGTCTTTCACAGCTATCAACTGATGTCACTGCCTTAGTTCTTCAGTTCTCACAGCCAGTGCCTGCAGAATGCAGAACTGTAATGCTGCCATCTGCTGGTGAGACTAACATCAATCAAGAACAGGGTTTTGACAGAACCAAAAAAAAAAGTATAAATAAGGAACAACTATACACTTAAGGGACTCCTATTTCACCAGAACGTTACAACAGTAATGATTACAATAACCATTTCCAGTTCAGATTGCTGTTAGCTTTTCTGTTGCTCTACTACATTGACTGTCTTTTACATCATTTGAGATGATTACTCCTTGATCTAATTCTTGTTTATTAGTTTCAGTGCGCAAACAAAACTTATGTGTAAAACAGAGCAGGAGCCAACAGGAAGCAGCGAAGTGACAGGGAGATCAAACCCCCCACCATGAAGAAGAAAATTGGTGTTGTAAAGAGGTGGCTTTTGTCATGGAGAGCCCAAATCCAATACCACAAGAAAAGGAGGCTGGCTGTGGTCAGAGCTGCAGCAAAAAGTGGTGTTTTTTGCTGCAGGGAGATGAGTCTCATTGTCAAAATAAGAAGTTGTAAAAAGCAAGGAAGAGGGGGATGATAGGCAATGAGGGGAAGGTGGCAGGGGTGAGGTGAGGGGAGGGGAGGGGAGGGGAGGGGAAGGGAAGCAGCGCTGCCGTATTACCTAGCTCCAGGAGAGATACTCTTTTGAACTTACATCTGAAAGCAGTATGGAATTTGTAGTCTCTGATTCTACCCAATGGAATCAGTGCAGCAGGTCTCATAATGTATCATGATATGACTGTCAGAAATCCAGGGTTGAACTAAAATCTCCCTCCTAGAACTAGATAACTTGGCAGATCTGAGGAAAGGAGAGAGCTGAATTTAAGTTATAGAAACATAGAAATATGATGACAGAAAAAGACCACATGGCCTATCTAGTCTGTCCTTCCATAACAACTACAGCAGTCCCCTTTTTACCTTTAGAGATCCTCTGTGTTTGTCCCATGCTTTTTTGAATTCAGTTACTGTCCTCATCTCTACTACCTCCACTGGGAGACTATTCCACGGATCCACTACTCTTTCCGTAAAGAAATATTTTCGCATATCACTCCTGAATCTATCTCCCTTCACCCTCATCCCATGTCCCCTCGTAGCAGAACTTGCTTTCAATTGAAAGAGGCTCTCTCCCTGAACATTTATGCCACGGAGGTATTTAAACATCTCAATCATATCACCTCTATCCCGCCTTTCCTGTAAGGTGTACATATTAAGATCATAAGAACATAAGATATGCCATACTGGGTCAGACCAAGGTCCATCAAGCCCAGTATCCTGTTTCCAACAGTGGCCAATCTAGGTCATACGTACCTAGCAGTTTCCCCAAAAGACACAGGTTCCGCAATGCTTGTACTGGGTCAAGCATTGATATCCTTCAGTCTGTCCTCATATGCTTTATAATGAAGATCACTAATCATTTTAGTAGCCACCCTCTGCACCGACTCCATCCTGTTCACATCCTTTTGAAGGTGCGGTCTCCAGAATTGCACACTATACTCCAAATGAGGTTGCACCAAAGACTTATACAGAGGCATTATCACCTCCTTTTTTCTGCTAGCCATTCTTCTCTGTATGCACCCAAGCATCCTTCTAGCTTTTGCTGTCGCCTTTTCTACCTGTTTAGCTACTTTAAGATCATCAGACACAACCACGCCTAGGTCCCGCTCTTCTTTAGTGGACAAAAGTACTTCACCCCCTATACTATATTGCTCCCTTGGATTGCTGCAGCCCAAATTCATGACCTTACATTTTTTAACATTAAATCCCAGCTGCCAAATTCTAGACCATTTTTCAAGCTTAGCTAAATCCCTCCTCATGTTATCTACCCCTTCCTGGCTACCCATAGGCAAAGGCGGTAGGGGGGAGGAGCAATTACCCTTACCCAGATCCTCCTCCTTATCTCCAGTGCTGTACTTTAAATCCCTCACAGCAGCCAGCACAATTTCTGTTAAGCAACTCTCTACTGGCACTCGCATGTCTATAGCCCTGCAATGCCCCACCCCCTCCTCCAGTACAGGTTTCCTGTCATTTACGGAAACCCATGCAGGGGGCAGGGCCTGTCAGCGTGTGAGTGCCGGAAAGCCCCACACCGGAGAATTGCTAACAGAGAAGCAATGCTAATTACTGTGAGGGGTTTAAAGAATTGTGGCGGAGCAAAGGGGGCCCAGATCAAGGCATAACAATAGCAGCAACGTTCCGATGCCTATCAAAATTTGGCGCTGGAGACAGTTGCCTCCACTGCCTATGCCTAAATCTAGGCCTGGGAATGGAGTGAGTGCAATGTGGGAGGGGAAACAAGAAAGGGGTGAGAGTGAGTGAATACAATGGGGGAAGGGGAGAGGAATGGGCAAAGTGCAAGGGTTAGGGGCGAACGCAAGAGGGAGGGAAGGATGAGTGAGAATATTCCAAAACACGTATCCAAATCCCTCCATACTATGACATATGGTCATTATAATTCACAAACCAAACACCTCAAAGCCACCCCACAGACTTAATCCAGAAAATATTATCACTCAACACCTCACACACAAGGCCCAGCACATGCTCCCCTATCCCATCCCACCCTAGCCATCTCCCCATCCCACACAACCCCCAACTCTCCTCAACGCTCCATACATCCACAAGACATCTCCATAAACACACATTTACACACTTTCTACAGACACATCACTCAAAGACATACTCCAATAGTCACAACGTGCAGACCCTTATTCTTCCTCCTCCTCACCCACCTAGCCCCTCGAATTCTGCTGAGACCTCCACACATGTCTGAATCTACAAATGAAGGAAGGGGAAACACATTCTTTGTGTCACACTGTGTGTATTTTTCAACTTGTTTTTTTTTTGTTTTTAATCCAGCTCTCCAGATCTATCAGAACCAGGCTGGGATCTGGTCAATGCCATGAACCTTCATTTGCATCATCTAGAGATTTTTGCTCTGTTTTATACTCCCCTTTCCCCCCTTCCATACATTCTCATTTAGGTCATTGTAGCAACCATCCTGAGCTGAAGCCCTGAAGTCAAGCTCTCTTCAGAACCAGACTCTAATCAGGTAGGCATTACTTACATGCAATTATCACAGCTCTCCCCCCACCCCCTGGTTGTGAACTCAGTCTTCACAGTTTCTCCAGTCTCAGTTGACCTTCGGAGTGAAAGAATACTAACAATATTATTTGGCCAACCCAGCAAATGCATAATTGCAAGAAAGTTCGGTAACTCCATAAAGGAGTGTTAAATAAATAGAAATAGGCCATGTGGCCATCTTCTGCCGTCATGTTTCTATCTAGTCTGCCCTTCCATATCAACTACAAAGGTCCCCTTTTTTCCTTTAGAGACCCTCTGTGTTTGTCCCATGGTTTCTTGAATTCAGACACTGTCTTCATCTCTACTACCTCCACTGGGAGACTATTCCATTCATCTACCACTCTTTCCATAAAGAAATATTTCCACATATTATTCCTGAGTCTATCTCTTTTCACCCTCATCCTATGTCCCCTCACAGTAGAGCTTGCCTTCAATTGAAAGAGAACCTTCTGTCATTTACTTGGATGTGATCAGCTGTTAAGCAAATTAAGCAAAAACAAAACAGACGAAGATCCAGTAAGAACTGCGAGGGGAAATGGAAAGTACATTTTTTCTTAAAGTTTTATTGAGTAATAACTTTCTTTAATTGTCTTAATAACTTTCTTTAACTTTTATTGAGTAATTTGTGTTAAATTTAGGTTGAGTATTGATCCAGGCTGATCTTGCACAATCTTTAATATTTCGCTCTTGCTCATTAGTGAGACGTCTGAGCCTGCATTTCATCTACCAGCTTTTTGAAGTTGGGTGAATATTGCATGGGAGCCAGTCTCAGGGAATCCTGAAGATGTTCATCTGTCATGTTGGAACGTTGTGTACTCTTTGTCATTTTCAGATGGGAAAACGCAGATTCACACAAATAAGTTGAACCGAAACAGGAGTGTACAGTTTCACTGCATCTTCTCAAGTTGGGAAATTTGTCTCTAGGCACTAGCTTCCAAAATGATTCTTGCTCAGCATGGGTCTTGAGAAAAATGTCATTTTTAAGGGTTAATATTTTGTTTTCAAGAGATGGCTTGTTCAATGAGTAATTTTTACTGATAGCAGCTGCAGTTTCTTTAATGTCCACATCTACTTTGAATGGGTATGACAAGTACGCCACAACTGTTCCAATTTTTTGGAAGTCACAGAATCTATTTTCGAATTCCTGGATAACAGAACAGATTTCTGTCACATACTTCTTGTTCTGAAAAACAAAATTTGGATATTGTCCCAGATGGTCCTGCGTATTAGGAAAATGATCAAAAGTGTTGTTTGCATTAACTCAAATTTGCTCTTGTAGGATGAAACTGTACTCATCATCTCGCCAATGCATTTGTTTTTACCTTGTAGTTCAAGTTTCATATCACTTAGTTTGCCTGTAAAGTCAGCGAGAAATGCCAAATCACATAACCACTCCTCATCTTCCAACTCTGCTTGGTCATCTCCCCTCCTTCAAAAAACTTCTTATTTCATTCAGCAAATCACGAAATCTTTTCAGAAATTTGTGCCTACTTAGCCACCTTACATCTGTGTGCAAAATGATTTCCGCTGCTCCTTCATCAAGAATAAGATTGAAAAGCCATCTTTGAAGTGATCTTCCACGAACTGAATTTACAATTTTGAAAGTGATGTCCATGACAGTCTTTGTATTGAGTATCTTGCTTGCCAAAACTTGCTGGTGAATGATGCAGTGATAAGAAAGGAAATCTGGGAAGTCGTTATGTTATCTACAGAGGGCTATGAAACCGTTAACCTCACCTGTCATTGCTCTTGCTCCATCAGTAGTGATGGAAACAAGTCTATGCAATGGAAGATTACACTTTGTCACAAAAGAATGGAAAGAACTGAATATTTCCTGACTGGTAGTTCTCCCTTTTAAAGAAATCATTCCAAGTAGTTCTTCTTTGACACTGAAGTCTTCATAAACCATCCGGATAAAGACTAGTAACTGGGCTATGTCTCTTATGTCTGTAGATTCATCCAGTTGGAGTGAGAAAGCAACACAATTTGAAACATCCTCCAACAATTGTTCAGTTGTGTCTCCACACATCTTTTCTATTCACCACATGACCTTACACACTCCACCCAACACGCAAAAGACTTACCCAACCTGTTTGTTCTATCGCTCTTGTAAATAACTACTTGTAATTAGTTATGTTATGTTCCATGTAATATAACCTGTATATAGTTCAAAAACACTGTTCCAGCTAACGTATAAAAGTATGTTCCCTGTAATAACACATGTATATAGTTAAAACCATGTTCCATGTAAAGTATACAGAAGTATACAAATTTTTGTTCACTGTTCAATGTAAACCGCCCTTGATCTCTGGAAGGGGCGGTTTAGAAGAAACTGTTGAAAGAAAGAAAGAAAAACATGACGGTGTTTCTTGACAATTGTACATCTTGAATAGCAGCTATGATCTCTTATTTTTAAATCCTTCAAAAAGATTGTCAGCTGCTTCAAGAAAATATTTTACAAATTCCTCTTCAGTGAAAGGTTTGCATTTCTTTGTGATCAGGTTGCTGACCTTGAAGGATGCTATGGTTGCATTGACCGAATCTGACCTTGGCTTCGCCATCAACTGTTGCTGAGTAGCCAATTTCGATTTAAGTTCTTTGAGCTTCAGTTTACGAATTTCACTTTTGGGTGGAAAATCAGCATTGCTATGCAGAGTCTTATAATGATGTTCCAGATTACTCTTTTTGGGCACGGATACTGGGGCGTTACAAATTAGACAACACTTGTCTTTCACCATGATGAAGAAGTAGTCCATTTCCCATTCATCATGAAAGTGGTAGGTTTTGCTCTTCTTTGGAACACTCATCTTCGTTATACTGGGGTGGCTGGATGTAAGAAGGCCAAATCTACTTCCTTATCGTCCCTCCAGTCTAGTCCCGAAACCTCTGGGTTAAGCACCTCCTCCCGCAGCCTGGAGACCGAGCCCATCACTCTCTTTACGACACCGGCATAACTAGCCCAGGAACTGCCTCCTTGGTCCAGTTATCTCAGTCTCCAAGCAGCTGGAGGAGGCGTGAGCCCAGAGGTTTAGGGACTCACTGGAGGAATAAATAAGGAGAGCTAGGGAATTAGATAGGTCAAGTGAGGTAGCTAGTATTTAGACAATAGTGTAAAAAAAAAAAAAAGAATATTTAGCTGCTGCAGAGAATGCCCCCCCCCCCTCTACCCCTCCTGGAAGATCTATTTGGTTGGTTTCGGGGAAGAGTGTGGGAGAGGGGTCTCTGGCTCCCGAACCCGCGATTTGGGTGCGGAGCTGTGAGCCGCCGTGACCGGAGACAGTGGAACCACGAGGTTCATGGCAGCAGTTGAGGGAAGCGGTGATTTCAGTGGCTCTACTCCCCAACGCTGAAGCCGCTCTGAGGAGAAAGGGCTGAGCGCGGGGGTGCTTGCTAGGATTCGGAAGAGCAAGGAGAGAAGGTGAGCAGAATGGGAGTTCCAAGGGCACGGTATTATTCCACGGGCAGCAGATTAATCGGGGAGAGTAGGCCCGAGCCACGTGGGGCTGCGTGGGAGATTTTGGAGCGCCAAACTGTTGTGAACCGAAGCAGGGCTGTTTTTAAAGTCTTCGGGGTGCAGAGAAGACATTAGAGGGAGTGGCCCTACTAGAGAGGTTTTGTCAAATGCCGGTTAATGTGCGTTTAAAAAAAAGAAAGACACAGATCTTTTTGGGAGCTGTAAAGGTCTGGGTAGATAAGCAGGATTTACAGACTAGGCAGCATGCCTTCTAAGCCTCAATGTTTAGTATGTGGCGCTAGGAGGGGTTCAGTGTTGGACGGGGGTGTGCAGGGGGTGCATGCAAGAGTGCAACAGAAACTCTAGTGCAAGGGGGGACGGAGGCTCAGAAAGAGAGCGCTTCTACCTCTCCGGACCCTCTTCTTCCTGTCTTACCACCCATGGAGCCAGTAGCGGGACCATCTTCAGCCCCTGGCATCCCTTCCCCCCAACCTCTGTTACAGGGGGGGGGGGGGTTTGGCGGCAATTTTTTCACAGGATTTTGTGGCATTACTCCAGCAAGCCCTCTGTGGAGGGACGCAGGGGTCTGCAGGCGGCACTGGGGAAGGGGGCCTGGGAGTAAAGCGCCCAGGACCTTCCCTGGACTTAGGAGCAGACGACGTCCCCTCTAAGAAGCCTAAGGTTCTGAAGGACAGGACAGAGCAGGTTTCGGCTCCGGATAGTCTGTCAGAGGATATGGATGAGTTAGAGGTAGAGGAATAATTGGAGGAAGGCGAGCTCGCGGAACAGGAGGACCAGGCAAGGGTGGTTCGGGTGTTCCGGCGGGAGGAGCTACCGGCCCTTATTGCAGAAACGCTTAAGGTGCTTAATATGCCGTCAGCAGGTCCGGCGGTGGATTCCGCATTGGAGGATCCCTTGTTACAGGCCGTGCGAAAGTCTGAGGGCCTTTCTGGTTTATAGAGTGGTGAGAGAGATGATTCAGGAAGAATGGGATACGCCGGAGGCAGGGCTCAAAGGGTCCAGAGTGATGATGTGTCTGTATCCTTTGGTGGACCAGGATAAGGACCTTTTTAAATCCCCCAAGGTGGATGCGGCGGTCTCGGCAGTTACTAAGAAGACAACTATTCCAGTTGAGAGCAGTACCATGCTTAAAGATGCTCAGGATAGGAGGCTGGACACCTTGTTGAAGCAGGTGTTTGATGTAAATGCCCTTTCCATGCACGGCTCTATTTGGGTGGCAAGAGCATGTCTTTGGTGGTCCCAAAGGATTCAGGAGATGCAGGTGGAGGACTCGTCCGAGGAGGCATCTCGGTTGGAATCCGGGACTGCTTATCTGGCGGATATACATTACGATCTTATCCGAGGCCTGTCAAAGAGTATGGCGTCAGTTATAGTGGTGAGGAGATATCTCTGGCTCCGCAACTGGGTGGCAGATAGCTCCTCTAAAGCTAGGTTAGGTAAGCTCCCCTTTCGAGGTAAGCTCCTCTTTGGAGAGGATTTAGATAAGATAGTAAAAGACCTGGGTGAGTCTAAGGGCAGTCGGCTGCCGGAGGATAAGCAGAAGCAGGGATGGCCGGGAGTGGCGTCCAAGAGTAAGCAAAGGGAGTTTCGATGTTTTCGTACGCCAAGATTTGGTCAGTTTCAAAGAGGACGTTTTCCCTACAGATCTCAGGGCTTTTGAGGATTCAGAGGAGCAGGTAGAGGGTTCGGGGTGTCCTCGTCCACGAACTATAGAAAATCACAATGAAATAAGGGGGTCCAGGTGGGGTTGATGCCCGTGGGAGGTCAACGAAGGGACTTTTATCCTGCCTGAACCCGAGTTACGTCAGATCGGTGGGTGTTGGAGGTAGTTCGGGAAGGCTATGCCCTCGAGTTCCAACGTCCAGTGGTCGATTCATTCATTCTATCTCCCTGCAGAGCTCAGTCCAAGCGGTTGGAGGTAAGAGAAACTTTAGAGAACATAAGAACATAAGTTCTCCAGGACCAAGCAGGAAGTCAGTCCTCACATATGGGTGACATCGACGTTGATGGAGCCCCTTGCGGAGCATTTCCCCAGCTTTCTATGAAAGCTTTTGGGAATACTGCACGCATGTGAGGTCCCCTTCCCGCCTAAAGGTGCCATCTTGCTCAGTCTTTCTTTTTCCGAGGAGCCCGACGGACGTCCGTCCTAGTCACCCGGAGAAAAGTTAGATTTTTCTTGCAATTTTCTTGCGATTTCATCGCGGTTCTTGTCCGGTTCGATGCCGGTTCCCCTTCCCGCCGGGTTCGGTACACCGGTAATGAGCCCGTCTTCACTTTTTCGGTTTTTGCCCTTAGTGGCTGGCGTTCACGCCCTTTTTTCTTTTTCCCTGGAAGGCCGGTCCTTTGACCTCGCGGGGGTTCTTTTTTCCCCGATGGCTTCCAGTGGTTTCAAAAAGTGTGATCGGTGCAAGAAGCTAATGTCTCTCACCGACACACACGACTGCTGCCTTCGGTGCCTTGGTCCCGATCATGATCCTAAGATCTGTGGGCCGTGTGGTAAAATGTCCACTAAGGCACTGCGAAGTCGACAGCATCAAAAGGAAAGGCTTTTTTCTGATTCTGCCTCTGGCTGGGCCCGGACCTCGTCTGAGGCCTCGATGTCTCGGGAGTCTGACCCCGAGCATCGTCGGGGTTCCTCGGACAGGGGGTCCCCCAATTGGGAGCGAAAGAGGAAGAAGCGGCTCGCAAGGGCAGCGGTGGAGGAGGTCCTTGGCTCCTCGAGGGCTAGGTCTCGGACCCCTGACCGCCGTCCCGGGCCCTTGGAACAGGAGAAGCTGTCCAAAATGCCTCGTATGGAGCCGGAGTCTGCTGGACACGTAAGTCCTGTTGTCCTCGAGGACTCTCCTCCCAGGGAGCTGACGTCGGGCCCGACACAGCCGGGGCCCGAGTCGGTGGCTGCTGAGTCTCCTGAGCTTGGACTCAGGCTGGCAGCCTTGGAGTGCAGACTGCCTTCATGGATCAGCAGTGGGTGCTGTTGTCCAGCCTTGCTGGTGCATCTGCCCCAACCACTGGGACATCGACGTCGAAGTCGACCCCGGAGACCGAGCCGATACTCGAGACCATGAAGGCTCGAGGTCGTCATCGGTCACAGTCACCCTCGACCTCCCGGTCGGGACCGAGGGCGTCGACGCCGGTGCCGTCGGCATCGGGGCAGGTGCTGCCGGGACCCACGCGGTCGGAGCCCGACTCCTCTTCGGACGAGTCCGCCTGGGAGACGGAGGACGAGGAGTCCCCCGATACCTTCAGGACTTGGTGCGTCCCGTCGGACTCACCGCAGTCCAAGCCCCGGAGTAGATCCCCCCCCCCCCCCCGGAGGATACCCGGTTCTCGGAGTTCATTCAGGATATGGCCACAGCATTGGCGATCCCCGCGGACCCCGAGGAGGAGCCTTGAGCCGAAGAGCTCGAGGCCCTCCAGTATGACTCTCCTCCGAAGGAGGCCTTTACTTTGCCGGTTCCTCCAATGCTGGAACGGCTCCTCTTCTGGATGTGGGAGGCACCAGCCTCGGCGCCGGATCTGAGCAAGCAGGTCGATTCCATTTACTGACTCCGTAAGAGCCCTGGCTTTCAAAAGGCGCAGCTACCACACCATTCCATGGTGGTGGAATCGGCCATGCATAGTCTGAAAAGCCAGAAGATGCACTCTGCGGTGCCCCCCGGCAGGGAGGTCCGGAACCTGGATGCGTTTGGTAGAAAGTACTTCCAGGGCTTGATGCTTGCTTGCTGTGTCCAGTCCTACCAGCTGTACATGGGCATGTACTTGCGGGACCTGGCAAAGGAACTTGCCGGGTTCTCTGCTGATCTCTCCGGGGAACCTTTGCAGAAGTTCAAGCCCTTGTCTTCGGGGATCCGGGAATGCTCTAAGTTCATGTCCCGAGCAGCCTACGATGGCTTCGAGGCCTCGGCCTGTGTTGCGGCAGCCAGCATCGCGGCTCGACGCCAGGCATGGCTGCAGTCATCGGATCTCGAGCCATGGGTGCAAGACAAGTTGGTCGATGTCCCTTGCCGAGGTGAGAACCCTTTTGGCAAGCCCATGGCCGAGAAGGCTGCACAGCTCAAGACCGAGCACCTCACGAGAACAAGGCTGTCCAGAAAGACTTCTGCCCCTTCTCATAAAAAGAAGGGCTTGGGTAAGAAGTCCTTTTACCCGAGGAAGGTGTCTGCCTACAAACAGTTCCCACCTTACCAGGCCTTCCCGGCTCCCCCATAGGGTCAGCAGGCCAAGGGGCAGGGACATGGGCCCCATAGGCAGAAGGCCCCCAAGCCTTCGGCTCCTGCTCCCACTCAGCAGGGTGGGGGTTTTTGACTCCCAAGGCATAGCCTCTCCGTCTCTGCTGTCCCATCCCTGCACAGGAGGTTGACTAGCCCTGTTTGCCCACAGGTGACCACCCATTACAGAAGACAGTTGGATCTTAAGCATAGTCCACAAGGGCTATATGCTTCATTTCCATCACTTCCCTCCTCCTTACTTCCCAGGAGAGCCTCCAAGGCCTCCTCTCCATACAGACCTCCTCCTTCAAGAGCTTCAGGGTCTGTTGCGAGACAAGGCGGTGGAGCCTGTGCCTCCCCACCTACAAGGTCACGGTTTCTACTCCAGGTACTTCCTCGTACCAAAGAGAACTGGAGGCCTCAGGCATATTCTCGACCTCAGAAATCTCAAGTTCCTAGAGAAGGAAAAGTTCAAGATGCTTACTCTTGGACCACTTCTGCCCTACCTCCAGCAGGGAGATTGGCTATGCTCTTTAGATCTAAAGGATGCGTACACTCACATCCTCATTCATCCAGACCACAGAAAGTACCTCAGGTTCATTGTGGGAGGAAACCATTATCAGTACAGAGTGCTGCCTTTCGGCCTCACCTCCACCCCCAGGGTCTTTACCAAATGCCTGGCAGTGGTGGCGTCCTACTTGAGAAATCAGGGTATCTTTGTCTTCCCCTATCTGGATGATTGGCTCATCAGGGGTCAGACGTGCCAGGAGGCCAGGCATGCCACCCTCCGAACTATGTCTCTCCTTCAACACCTGGGTTTTGTCAAACTTCGCAAAGTCCACTTTGCTCCCCCCCCAGAACTTGGAATTCATAGGGGTGAGGCTAGACTCTCTGCAGGCAAAGGCTTTCTTGCCAGGAGACAGAGCCCAAAGACTGATAGCCTTGGCAAACCACTGGTTTCCGCCAGACTCTGGCTGAGGCTTCTGGGCCACATGGCTTCAACAGTACATGTGACTCCCAACGCCCGGCTCCATATGAGGCCTGCACAGTGGTGCCTCAAAACTCAGTGGACACAGGCTGCAGGAAGCCTCAGAGACAGAGTACGGGTGTCCAGACCATTCCTGAACTCCTTACACTGGTGGCTGCACCCCCCCCAACTTACTGCAAGCGGTGCCTTTTCAGATACCTGGGTTCACAGTGGTGTTAACCACCGATGCCTCCCTGCAGGGCTGGGGGGGCACATTGTCTGGACAAGTGCACCCAGGGCCTGTGGTCTCCCTGGGAGGCCACGCAACAGATCAACCTACTGGAACTATGGGCTATTAGTACAGACAGACATCCAGGTAGCCATGTTTTATGTGAACAAGCAGGGCGGCACTGGGTCCAGGCTCCTTTGTCAGGAGGCACAGGACCTTTGCTTGTTTGCGCTCAGGCACAACATGTTTCTCAGGGCTGTTTATCTCCCTGGCCAGGAGAACTGCCTGGCAGACAGGTTGAGCAGGATTCTGCAGCCCCACGAATGGCAGCTCCACCCATTAGTGGTTCCGAAAATTTTCCTGAAATGGGAACTTCCATCCATAGATCTATTTGCCAGTCCCCTGAACAGACAGCTGCCCAGGTTCTGCTCCAGGCAACCGCATCCTCTGCGGCTAGCAGCAGATGCTTTTCTGATTTCCTGGTCTCAGGGCCTCCTATATGTGTTTCCTCCCACGCCTCTGGTGGCCCGAACCCTGTTCAAGATTCTGCGGGACAAGGCCTCGGTTCTTCTGGTAGCTCCCAGGTGGCCGAGGCAGCCTTGGTTCCCACTTCTGCTTCAACTGGCAGTGGACACCCCACTGCCTCTGGGGTTGCAGCCTGACCTTCTCTCTCAGGATCAAGGTTCTCTTCTGCACCCCAATCTCAAATCTCTCAATTTGATGGCCTGGAGGCTGCAAGGGTAGTTTTGGCTCCCTGGGGCCTGCCTCAGGAAGTTGAAGAGGTCGTCTTGGCCTCTAGGAAGCAGTCCACCAGAAAAACCTATGCCCTGAAATGGAAGAGGTTTTCTGTGTGGTGTCAGCTGCGTACAGAAGATCCTTTCTCCTGTTCTGTACCAGTGGTGCTTCAGTACCTGCTGCACTTATCCAATCAGGGACTGAAGTCCAAATCTGTTCGGGTTCACCTCTCAGCTCTAGCAGCTCACCACTCACTGGTGGAAGGACACTCTTTGTCGGTTCACCCCTTGGTGTCCCGGTTCCTCAGAGGTTTGCTCTTTCTCAAGCCTTCTGTCCGTCCTCCAGCCCCTGAGTGGGAGTTGAATGTGGTCTTGCAACAACTGACTCGCCCACCTTTTGAGCCGATGGCTACTTGTCCTCTCTGCTTCCTATCCTGGAAGACACTCTTCCTGGTAGCCCTAACCTCGGCCAGACGAGTGAGTGAGCTTCAGGCCCTGGTCTGACAGGCCTTACACTCGCTTCTATAGGAACAGGGTAGTCCTTAGGACTCATCCAAAGTTCCTCCCGAAGGTTGTCTCCTCTTTCCACCTCAACCAGGAGGTGGCTCTTCCAACATTCTTCCCTAGGCCTCATGCAAGCCAGGCTGAAGTGGTCCTGCGTACCCTGGACTGTAGAAGGGCCTTATCCTTCTACCTTGACCGTACGCAGGGGCATAGAAGGGCTACTCAGCTCTTCATATCTTTTGACCCTAATAATTTGGGGTTATCTGTGTCCAAGCGTACCTTGTCCATCTGGGTGGCTGACTGTATCACCTGGGCTTACAGGGCGGCTGACCTTCCCTTGCAGGGTCGGGTCACGGCCCACCGTGTCAGGGCTATGGCTGCCTCAGTAGCTCATCTCCGCTCTGTACCGTTGGCAGACATCTGCAGGGCTGCAACTTGGTCCTCAAGCCAGACGTTTGCAGCCCATTACTGCCTGGAGAGGGAGTCCCGTAGGGACAGTGCTTTTGGTCAGGCAGTACGCCAGAATCTCTTTGAGGTTTAGGCAACTCCAGCCCTCCGTTGGGCTACCGGTGGGGGTTTTTTTCAGTGAAAAGCCTTTCTTTGATGCTGGGACTAGAGGGAGTTCTCTTGTTCAGCCTGGGTTCCTGGTAGCCCAGAGCCAGGGAGTCACCCATATGTGAGGACTGACTTCCTGCTTGGTCCTGGAGAAAGAGTAGTTACTCACCTGTAACAGGTGTTCTCCAGGAGCAGCAGGAATCAGTCCTCACAACCCTCCCTCCTCCCCTGGGAGTTGCAGTTGTATATAGTTAATTTTTATTTTTCTGCTGTCTTTTAGCTATGTCATCAGACTGAGCAAGATGGCACCTTTAGGCGGGAAGGGGACCGCGCATGCGTGCAGTATTCCCAAAGTCTTTCATAGAAAGCTGGGGAAATGCTCCGCAAGGGGCTCCATCAACGTCGATGTCACCCATATGTGAGGACTGATTCCTGCTGCTCCTGGAGAACACATGTTACAGGTGAGTAACTACTCTATATGCCATACTGGGTCAAACCAAGGTCCATCAAGCCCAGTATCCTGTTTCCAACAGTGGCCAATCTAGGTCATACGTACCTAGCAGTTTCCCCAAAAGACACAAGTTCCACAATGCTTGTACTGGGTCAAGCATTGATATCCTGGGTCCCTTCTTAATAATGGTTTATGGACCTTTCCTCCAGGAACTTGTCCAAACCTTTTTTAAACCCAGCTACACTAACAGCCTTTACTACATCCTCCGGTAACAAATTCCAGAGTTTGATTACACGTTGAGTGAAAAAATATTTTCTTTTATTAGTCTTAAATAGTTTACCCTGTAACTTCATTGCATGTCCTAGTCTTTCTATATTCTGATAACGTAAACAATCGATCTACGTTTACCTGTTCCACTCTGTTCATTAATTTATATACTTCTATCATATCTCCCCTCAGCCGTCTCTTTTCCAAGTTAAAGAGCCCTAACCTTTTTAGCCTTTCTTCATAGGAGTATCCTTCCATCCCCTTTACCATTTTGGTGGCTCTTCTCTGAACTTTTTCTAATAACGCTATATCCTTTTTAAGATACGGCGACCAGAATTGCACACAATATTCAAGGTGCGGTCTCACCATGGAACGATATAGAGGGATTATAATATCTTTTCCTTTTATTTTCCATTCCTTTCCTTATGATACCTTGCATTCTATTTGCTCTCTTGGCGGCCGCTGCACACTGGGCCGAGGGTTTTAACATGTTATCCACAATGACGCCTAAATCTTTTTCCTGGGTGGTGTTTCCTAATGTGGAAACTTGCATCATATAACCATAGTTTGGGTTGTTCTTCCCTAGGTGCATAACTTTGCACTTGTCCACATTAAATTTCATCTGCTATTTTGATGCCCAGTCTTCGAATTTATCAAGATCCTCTTGCAATTTTCCACAATCCTCTTG
This sequence comes from Ichthyophis bannanicus, assembly GCA_033557465.1. Classification (NCBI taxonomy): domain Eukaryota; kingdom Metazoa; phylum Chordata; class Amphibia; order Gymnophiona; family Ichthyophiidae; genus Ichthyophis; species Ichthyophis bannanicus. Next base: position 1,128,327,719 of record CM066032.1, on the reverse strand, counting down.
CGTTTTAACAACTTTAAATAGTTTTGTATCATCTGCAAATTTGATAACCTCACTCATTAATTCCACTTTCCAGGTCATTTATGAATATGTCAAAAAGCAGCGGACCCGGCACAGATCCCTGGGGTACACCACTATTCACCTTTCTCCATTGGGAAAATTGGCCATTTAGCCCAACCTTCTGCTTTCTATCTTTTAACCAGCTCCTGATCCACAGTAGTACACTGCCTCCTATCCCATGACTCTTTAGTTTTGCCAAAAGTCTCTGATGAGGGACCTTGTCAAAGGCTTTCTGAAAGTCCAGATACACTATATCAACTGACTCACCTTTGTCCACCTGTTTATTTACACCTTCAAAAAAACATAACAGATGAGTAAGACAAGATCTTACTTGTCTAAAGCCATGTTGGCTGTCTCCCATTAGGCCATGACTATCTACATGCTGAGTAATTTTATTCTTTATGATGGTTTCTACCATTTTTCCCAGTACTGACGTCAGGCTCACCGGTCTGTAGTTTCCCGGATCACCCCGTACCATTTTTAAAAATTGCTGTTACATTGGTGATCTTCCAATCTTCAGGTATTAGATGATTTTAATGAAAATTCACAGATTACTAATAGCAGGTCTGCAATCTCATATTTCAATTCTTTCAACACCCTTGGATGTATACCATCCGGCCCAGGTGATTTGCTACTCTTCATTTTATTTAATAGTTGTAATACATCTTCCAGATGTATCGATATTTCCTTCAATTCTTCCGCACCTTTAAATACCACTTCAGTCATGGGTAACATCCTTACATCTTCCTCAGTAAAGACCGAAGCAAAGAATTCATTCAGTCTCTCTGCTATTGCCTTGTTGCCTCTTAGTGCCCCTTTAGCCCCTGTATCATCTAATGGACCACCTGACTCATTCACAGGTTTTTTGCTATGAATGTACTTGAAAAGTCTTTATTTCGCGTTTTTGCTTCCGCAGCAAGCTTCTTCTCAAATTCTCCCTTTGCCTGCCTTATCAATGCCTTGCGTTTGACTTGCCAGTGCTTGTGCTGGTTCCAGGTTTCGTCGTTTGGCTCTTTTTTCCATTTCCTGAAAGATGCTTTTTTGGCACCTGCCTCTCTGACCTCACCTTTAAACCATGCTGGCAGTTTTTTGGACTTCCTTCCACTTTTCTTAAAGTGTGGGATACAGCTGGTTTGGGCTTCCAAGATAGTATTTTTCAACAACACCCAAGCTTGATGTAAGTCTTTAACCTTTGCAACTGCTCCTTTTAGTTTTTTCTTAACTATTTTCATCATTTTATCATAGTCTCCCTTTCGAAAGTTAAAAGGTAGAACTGTGGATTTCCTTAGTATCCCTCTTCCACTAATTAAATCAAAGGCGATCATGCTATGATCACTATTGCCAAGTGGCCCCAACACCCTTATCTGTTGCACTAGATCCGGTGTTCCACTAAGGACTAGGTCTAATACGGCTTCCCTTCTGGTTGGTTCATGAACCAGCTGCTCCAAGAAGCAATCATTTATTTCATCTAGGAACTTTATCTCCCTAGCATGTCCTGCCGTGACACTGACCCAGTCGATACCGGGGTAATTGAAATCACCCATTATTATTACTGTGCTGTAACCTTTGTTAGCTTCCTTGATTTCTTTGAGCATTTCATCATCCATTTGTTCATTCTGGCCAGGCGGTCGATAGTACACTGCCATCGCCTTCCCCTTTTTACATGGAATTTCAATCCATAGAGATTCTATAGCAAATTTTGTTTCCTGCAAAACTTTAATCCTTTCTGACTCAATGCTCTCTCTAACATAGAGCGCAACCCCTCCACCAATTTGATCAGCTCTATCATTACGATATAGTTTGTACCCAAGTATCAGTGTGTCCCACTGGTTTACTCTGTCCACCATGTCTCTGATATTCCAGTCATATCTAACCTCTCATTTAGTGCTATATATTCTAGCTCTCCCATCTTATTTTTTAAACTTCTAGCATTTGCATACAAGCATTTTAGAGACTGTATTTTATTCATATTAATTTGGCTATTGGTAGACATGGGTAATTTGGGATCTTTAAGCTCTGTCTGCTCCATACTCGAGGGCATTTGGGCTACTTTACTCTTTTTTGGAACCTCTCTGCTTTTGGTAGTATCCTTCAAGGATACATTCTTCCAAACCATCCGCTCTTGGGTGACTGTCGGCTTTCCCCTATTATCTAGTTTAAAAGCTGCTCTATCTCCTTTTTAAAGGTTAATGCCAGCAGCCTGGTTCCATCCTGGTTAAGGTGAAGCCCATCCCTTTGGAAGAGCCCCTCCTTTCCCCAGAATGTTCCCCAGTTCCTAACAAATCCAAAACCCTCACGCTTCAGGCAGTGGTGCCGGTCCCTCCAGATCAGTATGGATGTGGTTGATACTCCAGATACTTTGTGGTGCCAAAAAAGGAAGGACCTTTTCGGCCTATTCTGGATCTCAAGAGAGTGAATCGCTGTCTGAGGGTTCTCATTTTTGGATGGAGACTTTAAGGTCGGTCATAGTAGCTGTTCGATAGGGGGAGTTTCTCACGTCCTTAGATTTGCCCGAGGCTTATTTGCACATCTCAATTCACCTTGAGAATCAGAGGTTTCTCAGGTTTGCAGTACCCATGGGACATTTTCAATTCCAGGCACTGTCGTTTGGCTTGGCAACGGCCCCAAGAACCTTCACCAAAGTGATGGTGGTGGTAGCAGCAGCTCTGAGAAAGGAAGGGTTTTTGGTTCACCCTTACCTAGACGATTGGTTGTTATGGGCAAAATCGAGGCGTGAGAGTGAGGAGACTACCCCGCGGGTGGTGCAGTTCTTACAGAGCCTCGGATGGGTAGTCAATGTGACAAAAAGCAAGTTATCCCCATCGCAGGATCTGGAGTACTTAGGGGCTCTACCAAGTCTAAGGGCGCAAAGACTGAGAAAGCTCGTCCGTGCCTTTCTGAGGAAGTCGGCTCCCATGGTATGGCATTATCTGCAGCTTCTAGGGACGATGGTGGCGATGCTCGAGTTAGTGCTATGGGCCAGGGCCCACATGCGGCTGCTGCAGAGAGCATTACTCAGAAGATGGTTGCATCAGTCGTACAAGTTGTCGCAGAAGCTACCCTTCTCAAAATAACTCTATGACGTTCAGTAAAACATACAGGGAATTATTCCCATGAATTAATGCTCGTTCTTTTCCGTATTCAACAGTGTCACAATTTACTCAAAATCTACCGGGAGATCTCAGACTTACAATGGCACCAATTCCATAGACTTAAACGTCTGTTTAGAAATGTTTGTGCTTGATCGCATCAACGACCTCCACGGTAGCGAACTAAGACACATAAGTTTAGCAATCGTAATTTCAACCTTCGTGGTTCTCCTTATTGATATGGCTCAAAAATGTAATAACCACTATGTAACTCATATGGTGAACCATATTAACAGTCCGTTAATGCTAATACTTATGATTAGCAATCTCAATGACACCATCGAATGATCCCCATCAAATGATGCGATCAAGCACAAATATTTCTAAACAGACGTTTAAGTCTATGGAATTGGTGCCATTGTAAGTCTGAGACCTCCCGGTAGATTTCGAGTAAATTGTGACACTGTTGAATACGGAAAAGAACGAGCATTAATTCATGGGAATAATTCCCTGTATGTTTTACTGAACGTCATAGAGTTATTTTGAGAAGTGATTTAACGTTCAAGAATAGACCACTCTTTGCGTGTTATCACGATGGCAGAAGCTACCCTGCCTGCCAGAGACAAGGAGTGCTCTCCAGTGGTAGCTAGTTCCAGGGTGTCTAGAGAAGGGGATGCCTTTGGAGTCGCCGGCTTGGATGACGATGACCACGGATGCCAGTTTGTTCGGCTGGGGAGCGCACTTTGAAGGATGGTTCGCCCAGGGCCACTGGACAGCAATAGAAAGGAGTTGGTCCATCAATCGGTTGGAACTAAGAGCGGTGACTCTAGCGCTTTGGGCCTTCAGGCGAGGCCTACAGGGAAAGGCGGTCCGGGTGCTGTCAGACAACGCAACAGCAGTGGTCTACATCAATTGTCAGGGAGGCACAAGCAGTGTAGCCCTGGAAGAGGAGGCAGAGGAGCTCTTAGCCTTGGCCGAGAATCACCTGGGGGCCTTGTCAGTGGCGCATGTGGCAGGAGTGGACAACGTGACAGCCGATTTTTTTGAGTCGGGTCAAGGTAGACCCAGGAGAGTGGATGCTCCACCCAGAGGTATTTGAACTACTGGTACATCGGTGGGGGACTTCGGTAATGGATCTCATGGAAACGTTTGAGTCAGCAAAGGCCAGTCGATTTTTCAGCAGAAGGGGAGAACGGATGTCGGAAGGTCTGGACGCTCTGATACAGAGGTGGCCGGAGGATCAGCTCCTGTACGTGTTTCCACCCTGGGTGTTAATAGGTCGACTGCTACAGTGAATAGAGCATCACAGGGGATGAGTAATCCTGATTGCGCCGGATTGGCCAAGAAGACCCTGGTATGCCGACCTGATGAGGCTCCTAGAGGGTCAACCATGAAGGCTGCCGTACAAGAGGGATCTGTTAGTACAGCGTCCATTGAACATGCCTCAGGTGGATTGATTCTCGCTTACGGCTTTGGCTCTTGAAAGGGCAAGTCTGAGGGCCAGAGGATACTCGTCATTGGTAATTACCACCTTGTTAAGGGCCAGACGTCAGTCTACCTCACTGGCATATGTGCGCGTTTGGCGGGTGTTTGAGGACTGGTGTGAGCCCCGACAGGTGCAGTCTTTGAGGGCATCTATACCACATGTTCTCTCCTTTTTTCAGGATGGCTATGACAAAGACTTGGCGGCAGCATCTTTGAGGGTCCATGTGGCGGTTTTGTCCTGTTATCAGGGGAAGGTGCAAGGGATAGCGCTAGGGACTCATCCGGATGCTAAGTGGTTTCTTCAAGTGGCGATGCTCTTGAGGCTACCAAATAGACCGACGGTGCCCATGTGGGATCTCAATTTGGTAATGGAGGCATTGGTACTAGAATCATTTGAGCCCTTGACTAAGGCGACGTTAAAAGATCTCACTCTCAAGGGGACGTTTTTGGTAGTGATATGTTCGGCTCGAAGAGTATCGGAGTTGCAGGCTTTTTCCTGTAGGGAACCTTTTTTGTCCTTCTATGACAAGAAGGTGGTGTTGAGAGCGGTTCCCTCATTCTTGCCTAAGGTGGTGTCCGCTTTTCACGTGAATCAAGTGGTGTCTTTACCAATGTTTGACTCGGATGGTAAGGACGAGTTCTGCAGACAGTTAAAGTTCCTGGACGTGCTTCGGGTATTGAGAACGTATTTGCGGAGAACAGCTTTGTTTTGCAAGACAGACAGGCTATTTGTCTTGTTTGGAGGGCCGTGTCAAGGAGAGGCGGCATCAAAGTCTTCCATTGCAAGGTGGCTCAAGGAGGTGATTGCTTCGGCGTATATGTTGAAGGGTAAGCTTGTGCCGAAGGGGCTAAGGGCTCATTTTAACGAGGGTGCAAGCAGCTTCCTGGGCAGAATTTAGCTTGGTGCCGGTGGTTGAGATTTGCAAGTCGGCAACTTGGTCGTCTTTGAATTCTTTTGTCAAGCATTACCGGCTGGATGTTCAGGCAGAAAGGGATACGCAATTTGGATCAGCAGTGCTTCAGGCTGGTCTGGCAGGTCCCTCCTGGTAGAATTGTTCACTGCTCTGTTACATCCCCAGAGGTTTCGGGACTAGACTGGAAGGACGATAAGGAAGATGAAATTACTTACCTGCTAATTGTAGTTCCTTGAGGAACTCCAGTCTAGTCCTGCTTCCTTCCCTTGATTTTGGTTTGGACGGTAGCCTGAAGCGAAGTGAGTTCATACGCTTATGCAGTACTGACTGCTATAAGGGGCGCGGTCCACGGGGGGGGGGGAGGGAGAGAGAATTTCTTATTTCAGTAAGAGTATATTGAAATTGGGGGATCATTTACAAGGAGAGTGGGGGCAGGTCTAAGCAGCGTGTAGGTAGTAGAAAGCTTCTTAGGTGCGTTACAGCTGGTTCAGTTCAGTTTTGTTATTGCAGCAATTACATCTAGATGGTTAAAGGAAAAAAAGTTCTGAGAAAGAGAAAATTTTATGAAATCTACTTAATTGTTGCTCTGGTGAGTCTGCTTTGTCAATAGGTTCCTGTTCTAGTTATGCTTGTGTCGTCAAGAGAGTGATGGGCTCGGTCTCCAGGCTGCGGGAGGAGGTGCTTAACCCAGAGGTTTCAGGACTAGACTGGAGTTCCTCAAGGAACTACAATTAGTAGGAGGTTACCAGGGCAAGAAGGATGGTAACCTCCTGACCTAACAGGTCGATGAGAGAGGTCGGAGAATTGAACTGCTTCACTATTGTGGGAGGGGGCATGCTTGAAAAATGAAGTTTGTACCCCTCTCTTATGATGGAGAGTGTCCAATGCTCTGCTGTTATTTGCCCCCATCTGGGAGCAAAATGGCATAACCTTCCTGGAATCGTGGACGGTTCTGGTCCCTCCAGAGCCAGAAAGGCTATGTTCTCTAGCTGAAAGTCAAAGGCCCTGAGGAGGCTGAGGCCGCTGGGCCGGTTGAGGCCTAGCAGCCTTTGCTTTCTTCTGTTTGGGGTGGTTGCTGACGTTTGGTTGAAAACTGGCCTGCTGACCATAAGCAGGATAAAAGGTGTTTTCTTGAACAGCTTTTTCCTAACAGGATCAGCAGTAGACTTGGATAGTCTATCCAAAGTGGAATTTTCAGCATCCATTTCATTGGCTTTTTCTTGCCAATCTTTACCAAAAGGTTCTCACCAGTACAAGGGATATTTCCCAATTTATCTTGTACCCAGAGCTCTAAATCAGATGCTTGGAGCCAAGTAATTCTACGTGCACCTATGGCAATAGCCGAGGTCCTGCTTATACATTCAAAGCAGTCGAGGGTTGCACGGTTGGAGAATTTAGAGACATCTTGGGCATGTTTGAGCCAAGTGAGAAACTCCTGCCTTTTATCGTCAGAGATGAAAGGACTTAAAGTCTGTAGATGATCAGTAACCTCCTTTAGGAACATTCCCATGTAGAGACTATAGGAACTGATTCTTGCAGCAAGCATGGAAGCTTGAAAGACTCTACGTCCAAAAGCATCCAGAGTTCTGCATTCACGTCCTGGAGGATTAGAGGCATGTCTTTTTGCACTTCTAATCCTTCTCATAGCAGATTCCACCACAATAGAGTGGTGAGGAAGCTGAGTTTTATGAAAACCAGGACAAGGAGGGACACGATACATAGTATCTAACCTACGAGAATGAGGAGAGGTGGTAAGAGGTGTTTCCTACATCCTCAACATGAGATCATATAGAATCTCATGAATGGGTAGGGTAGCTGCCTCCTTAGGAGTTTTAGGATATTGTAAAATATCCAACTCCTTGGCCCTTGGTTCTGTCTCCAGGGGCCACAGTGATGGAGAGGCCCCGAGCCACCTCCCGGATGAAGTCTTGGAAAGACATGTCCTCTGGAGGAGACATCCTGCGTTTAGGGGAGGACTCCTGTGGAAGCATCATCACTGCATCGACAAAACTTTCAGAATCCTCAGATTCTTCTGAGGAATCGAAGTATCGCCTGTCTGGATGCTCCTGCAGAGCCCGATACCTGTACTGAGCAAAATCGGTATCGGGAATAACCAGTACCAGGGAATCGGTACCGGCAGGCATCGAAGGACAGGGTACCGGCATAGCAGGCATCGATGCTATTGGTAACTGGTTGCGATACCGATACTGATGCCGGTACCGGTGGAGTTGTCTGTCGCGGTACCAAGGGCATCGATGCCACAAGGAAAGCCGCTAGACTGCGTTCTATGGACAGAATTCTCTGGTCCATAGATGCTGCCAATGCCTGTAAATTGGTACCGGTGGAAACTGCCGGTACCCCAGAGCATGGCACCAGGAGATCTGTCGAGGCTGAGCCATCGAGAACATCCTGGAACCCCGATGATGGTGCTTTGGAAGCCGAAGCCTCCCGCTGGGGTAATTTTGCCAGTGCAGAATCTTCGAGGGCAACGCCAGAGGCATCTCGATGCTTAGGAGGAGATCTACCCTTTGAGGACTGGCTAGACTTATGTTTAGTTACCTGAGATCCACGGGAAGAAGAAGAAGCCCTGGAAGACGTCGATGCCACTGAAGCCGCATCAGAGGGAAACAGGGTACTGAGCTTAGCAGCTTGGTTCTGTCGACCCCTTTTTGACATCATAGCACAGGACATACAATCTGTGATGGGGATGGGAATTGGTAAACTGTTTTGCCCAGTCTGTGGGAAAAATGTGCAGGTCGGGGTTGCATGTTTGAGGGCAATTTGCCTGCATAACTTTGGGCAAGAAAACTATGGAAAACAGAGCAAAAATGTTGAAAAAGCAAACTCCAGTTTCAGAAAGAACACAGCCCTTGGCTGCATCTCATTAGTCAGGTCACAGAGCAGCCAAATTGGGAGCTGACCAAAGAGATGTACAGGATGGGAATGATTGACTGCCAAATTCTAGCCAATCAAGGAAGAGGAGGGTGTGGCCATGTGGCAAAGTAGGCATGGCCACACTTAATGGACTGCTAGACCAGCCAATCAGAGAAGAGAAGAGAAGGAAGGGCGTGGTCAAGGGTGAGCCACTGTTTTTGGGCTATCTTTTTAAACCCATTTTGAGCTGGTACTTCTGAGATCATCTGGCAACACTGGTGCTAACTCACAATCTTTTGCTGATACCACACCAAGAACCATCTCCTGCAGTTTCCACTAGATGGCTTCAGGAGAGGCTATATTGGGGGAGGGAAGCCTGGGGAGAGAGGGAAAAAAAGACTATGATTGGAGATCTGCTGGATAGAGGTCCATAAATATGTTTCCTTGGGCTATATTGTAGGTATCACTGTTGAATAATGACTTTGATTCCCTCAGAAATAGGTAAAATCCAGATTTAGGTACCACCTTAAATCAGCTCTGCAGAGGATCTGACTTTTACCTACTTAGTGATGGGAATTTAAATAAGGATTGATGGTGATTTTAACTTGCTGTGGTGCTAATTTGTAGAGCTGCCCAAGTTTTTATTCCAGTAATGGAAGACTCAAATTAAATCCTGGAGGTTCTAGCTCAGAATTCAGATCTAGGTCCACATCTAACTTGATTCTTTCACAGATGGAATAGAAACTTTGCCCTGCACAGACTAGCACCACTGGAGGTTTTCTTTTGACTGCAGATGCATTGACTCTGTTGTTCCTATCTCCTTTACCAAGATTGATTTAGCTAGGCTTATATACTGCTTTTCTATGAGTCATAGCAGTGTACATTCAGGTACCATATATATATATATATATATATATACTGTATATTTTTTTTTCTCCTTGTCCCCAAAGAGCTCACAATCTACATTTTGTAGCTGAGGCAATGGAGGGTTAACTGGCCTGCCCAAGGCCACAAGGAGCACCTGTAGGACTAGAAACCCCAGTCCTTCTGGCTCAAGGTTGCTGTCCTCTAGCAGGATTCAACCCCCTGGCCCTCTGGCCTGAGGTAACTTACCCCAACCACTAGGCCACTCCACCCTCCTACCTGGATCTGACAGGTCTAGGTCCAGATCCACCAGATGTAACTTAAGTCTTTTACTGCTGGAACAGAAACTTGGCTGATGCTGCACACTATCTTTGAGCCATCAAAATCGCTGCCAATCCCCATTTAAATCCTCATCTCCTAAACTGTTTTCTTTCGGGGACTGGGCCGTTGGCACTCCACTGCTCCTGTGGCAGAATGTACTTAGTTATGGAGAAGACGTCCTTCAGCAGATGCTACCAGTGGGTCCTTTCTTCCCCACAGAAGAATCTTTACTGCATAAAGAAGTAGAATGGGGAGACGTTGTAGGTCTAACACAGAAGAAAATCAAGGAAGATATGCACCTGGCTTCTCTCCTAGAATATTTCAGGAATCAGAATATCCCTAGAGGGCTACGTGTTAACAAAGCACCAGGGATGTTTACCGATGATCGGGCCTTTTTAAAGGATTGGACAGCTATATTGAGCAAATGTTCTTTGGATCTTATGATCCTTTTGATAAAAACATCAAAGAATAAGGTACAGGATTTACAGAAACAGACTAAGGATAAAATGGAAGGCTTAAAGAAAGACGCTACATTTTAATACTGAGAAGAAGGATTTTGATAGAAATATGACTGAATTTTGGGGTTTGATAAGAAGTCAGAAATTTAAAAAGTATAGACGTGATGAAGAAGACTACAAGTCAGGATATGTGTATTTTTGGGATAAAAAGCAATTTATTTTTAAAAGGGACACCTCCTCCCAGGACGGAGGAGTCGCAACATAAGAAACAAAAACAGACAGATAATGCAATATCTGAACATGACAATGCAAGGGGGGAACAGGCACGTAAGAGGAGCCGCACTCAGGCAGATGAGGATTTAGATAGCTCTGCGCTCCTCTTTTCAGCCTTATCACAGGTTTTTCAAATGCACAAACTTTGGAAAGGAGGGGGTTATACCAACAAGTTGAAAAAATTGCAACAATACAGCAATCTGAATTCCAATCAAACTCAATACTTTTATCCAAATTGAGGGAGGGAAAGAGGCAGGGGGACCCACAGGAGGGAATCCATTTATGATTTAGAGAGTGGTAGTATTAATTAATTTATTTAACATTTCTTATATACCGCCTTTCATGATATCAAGGTGGTTTACATTGAACAAATTGAAATTACATTGAACAGGGCATTATTTATTTAGACAGTTTTGTATACCACCCTATCCTTCAATCAAAGTGGTCACAACACACTTGGGGGATACATTTAACATGAGGGGATATGAGACACATACACTAATACTTACAGGGAACATGGGCAATGGAGGGTTAAGTGGCTTGCCCAAGACCACAAGGAGCACCTATGGGACTAGAAACCCCAGTCCTTCAGGCCCAAGGTTGCTGTCCTCTAGTGGGATTTGAACCCCTGACAATCCAGCCTGAGGTAACTTGCCCCAACCACTAGGCCACTCCTCCCTCAAATCTATTGGATTATGTATTAAATGACAGAAAAAGAGGTGCTTAACAAGGGGTTGTCCTTTGTCCCCTCGACTCATTATGATCCTTTTTCTACCAGAGTGGATCTTTATAATTTTTTTAGAAAATTAAAGATTATCAATTTCTTTAACAAACAAGGTCACAATTCTACTGATATCTCAGTTTTGAAGAAATCTTCTACATGGCTGCCTCCATCTAATTTGAATCCCATTTTGAATGCTTTTGAAGAAGTGTTTCTAAAGAGGGTAGGAGACCTTCAGAAGAAGGAGATGTGTTTTTATCATACTATTTTGAAGAAAGAAAAATTGGCTTTGAAGTTGTTATGAGAAAACCCAAAGATAGTCATCAAGCCAGCGGATAAAGATAGATCCTTAGTTCTTTGAACACCACGGACTATGTTGCAGAAGTCACCAGGCAGCTTCAGGATCATTTGTTCTATGAGCGGTTAGATGGAGACCCACAGAAGCCCTGAAAAGGAGTTTAGGTAGTTATTATCAATCAGGCTTAGACATAGGTTTCTTACAAAGAAGGAATTTGAATTCTGGAAGGTGGAGCACCCAGTGATGCCTACAACTTATGTACTCCCTAAGGTACATAAATCTTTAGAAAGGCCTACTGGTAGGCTGATTATTTCTGCTATCAGCTCATTGTTCGAACCAGTTTCTAAATTTTTACACGTATTTTTATGCCCTTTTGTCAGTGAGGCTCTATCATATGTGAAGGATACATCATATATAATCAAGATATTGCAGGTTTTTTCAGGCTATCACACAGAATTAGTGTTGGTGACTTTGGATTTAGCCTCATTGTAAACCAACAGGAAGCTGCATTAAATATTTTCAATATTCAATATCTTCAATATTATTGAAAACACTTTATTGAGAAGAGATAATCCTTGGCAGATTCCTACTTGTTTTTTTTAGTAGAGATTGCCCATCTGGCATTAACAGAAAAATACTTTTGTTTTAGAGGACTGTATGATAAACAGATAAAGGGGGTTGGAAGACTGGTCATCCAAATGGCAGATGAAATTTAATGTGGACAAGTGCAAAGTTATGCACCTAGGAAAGAACAACCCAAACTATGGTTACACAATAGGAACCCAGGCCCAGGAAAAAGATTTAGGCATCATCATGGATAACATATTGAAACCCTCCGCCCAGTATATAGCGGTGGCCAAGAAAGCAAATAGAATGCTAGGAATCATAAGGAAAGGAATGAAGACTAAAGCAAAGGATATTATAATGTCTCTGTATCGTTCCATGGTGAGAATGCACCTTTAATATTGTGTGCAGTTCTGGTCACCAAATCTTAAAAAGGATATAGCGTTATTAGAAAAGGTACAGAGAAGAGCCACCAAAATGGTAAAGGGGATGCAAGGATACCTCTATGAAAAGACACTAAAAAGGTTAGGACTCTTCAACCTGGAAAAGAGATGGCTGAGGGGAGATATGATAGAGGTCTATAAATTAATGAGTGGAACAGGTAAAAGTAGATCGATTGTTTACATCATCAGAATATAGAAAGACTAGGGGACATGCAATGAAGCTACAATGTAACCTATTTAAGACTAATAAGAGAAAATATTTTTTCACTCAACGTGTAATCAAACTCTGGAATTTGTTACCGGAGGATGTAGTAAAGGCTGTTAGTGTAGCGGGTTTAAAAAAGCTTTGGACAAGTTCCTGGAGGAAAGGTCCATAAACCATTATTAAAGGGAACCCGGGAAATCCACTGCTTATCCCAATACAAGCATTGTAGAACTTTTGTCTTTTGGGCAAACTGCTAGGTACTTGTGATCTAGATTGGCCACTGTTGGAAACAGGATACTGGGCTTGATGGACCTTGGTGTGACCCAGTATGGCATTTCTTATGTTCTTTTGTTGCTATGGGGTCCTCCATGGCACTAGATGTGGCTAACTTATATGTGGCTTACTTTGAGAAAACATTGTTGACACGTAATCCATTCATTTCTCACATTAAACTTTGGAAGAGATATGATGATGTGTTTTGGAAAGGGGATCTATGCCAGTTAGAGCAATTTTTATTGCTCTAACTGGCATACCAACAATAACGAGTGAGGTTATCAAATTTGCAGATGACACAAAACTATTTAAAGTTGTTAAAACCCAAGAGGATTGTGGAAAGTTGCAAGAGGATCTTGATAAATTGGAAGACTGGGCATCAAAATGGCAGATGAAATTTAATGTGGACAAGTGCAAAGTTATGCACCTAGGGAAGAACAACCCAAACTTTGGTTACACAATGCAAGGTTCCACATTAGGAACCACCACCCAGGAAAAAGATTTAAGCGTCATTATGGATAACATGTTAAAACCCTTGGCCCAGTGTGCAATGGCAGCCAAGAGAGCAGATAGAATACTAGGTATCATAAGGAAAGGAATGGAAAATAAAACAAAAGATATTATAATGCCTCTATACCGTTCCATGGTGAGACCGCACCTTGAATATTGTGTGCAATTCTGGTCACCGTATCTTAAAAAGGATATAGCGTTATTAGAAAAGATTCAGAGAAGAGCCACCAAAATGGTAAAGGGGATGGAAGGATACTCCTATGAAAAAAAGCTAAAAAGGTTAGGGCTCTTTAACCTGGAAAAGAGATGGCTGAGGGGAGATATGATAGAAGTCTATAAATTAATGAACGGAGTGGAATGGGTAAACGTAGATCGACTGTTTACATTATCAGAATATAGAAAGACTAGGGGACATGCAATGAAGCTACAGGGTAAACTATTTAAGACTAATAAAAGAAAATATTTTTTCACTCAATGTGTAATCAAACTCTGGAATTTGTTACCGGAGGATGTAGTAAAGGCTGTTAGTGTAGTTGGGTTTAAAAAAGGTTTGGACAAGTTCCTGCAGGAAATGTCCATAAACCATTATTAAGTAGGGACCCAGGATATCAATGCTTGACCCAGTACAAGCATTGCGGAACCTGTGTCTTTTGGGGAAACTGCTAGGTATGTATGACCTAGATTGGCCACTGTTGGAAACAGGATACTGGGCTTGATGGACCTTGGTCTGACCCAGTATGGCATCTCTTATGTTCTTATGTTATTCTGGCTAAATCAGTTGGATCAGAATCTACAATTTGAAGTCACTATCAATATGCAAGAAGTAGCATATTTGGATATATTAATAAAGAAGGACAATAGGGCTTATTACAGATCTCTACGGCAAGCCTCTGGACAGAAACCAGCTCTTACACTTTAGCAGTTTCCATAATCGTTCTCTAAAATGGGATCTTCCAGTCTCACAGTTCCTTAGAGTTAAGAGAATTTGCTCTAATATCACGGATTTTCAAAAACATGCATAAGACATTGGGTGACAGGTTTAGAGCAAGAGGATACCCTAATGAATGCATACAAAAGGTATATCAGAGAGCTAAAAGTACTGATAGATCACAGTTATTACAGGAGTCTAGGAGACAAGGACAAGTTTGTATGTCCAATTATTCTGGTGCTATTACGAAGGTATTGAAGGAGGAGTGGCGCATTCTTTCTTCATTACTCACCTTTAATGAAACTACTATCATAGTCACACACAAACGCAACACGAATCTGGCTAACGGCCTGGTACCATCAGCACTTTCAATACAGAAGATTAGGCCCAGGATTAGAGGACATTACAGATGCAGATGCTGTTCTGTGTACGTGCACTGTTTGGTAGCCAAGGACGGTTTCATTTATCTTCGTACTAACAAGAATTTTTTTCTCACAGACTTTTCTACCTGTGAAACACAGTGTGTAATCTATTCATGCAACCTGATATACATAGGTAAGAACATAGTAAGAACATAAGAAATGCCATTCTGGGCCAGACCAAGGTCTATCAAGCACAATATCCTGTTTCCAATAGTGGCCAATCTTGGTCACAAGTACCTAGCAATTTCCCCAAAAGACACAGGCTCCACAATGCTTGTATTGGGTGCAAGCAGAGGATTTCCCAGGTCCTCTTTAATAATGGTTTATGGACCAAACAGGCGGTACGAGTTAGGATAGTGGAACAAAAAAATTGTATCAGGAGGGGTTTGGTAGATAAGCCCTTGGTCTCACAATGGAACTCTGCAGAACATCCGATTTCAGACTTTAAATTTTGGGTTGCTAGGGTGGTACATCCCCTTTGGAGAGGAGGGGACATAGACCGCACCCTATCAAGATTAGAACAAAGATACATTTTTAAATTTGGAACTCTGGTACCCCAATGTCTCAATATGGATACAGAATGGTCTTTTTTCTTTAATTAGGTCTTGTCTGTGCTTTAGTTCTTACAGTTGAGGTCTCAGATCCCCCTTCCCCTTTCTCCCCTCTTCCCTCCCCCTGTCTCTCTTCCCCCATCCCTTCCCTCTTCCCCCTCCCCTTCTCCTCCTCTCCCCCCCCCCCCTTTTACTTTTCGTCCCCCTTCCTAACTCCTGCCCTCCCCTTTTCCTTCCTTTCCTTTCGGTATGTCCACATTTATACTTATTACCCTTTTTAACAATATGAAATGTACATATGTTCTTTTATGGTGGGAGTATGATCTATGAGTTTTTTAGATGCGTTTATTGACTCTTACATTTTCTTGTCTTTTCATTTGCATTTAAATTGGTTTTAAGTGGTCTATGACCACTATTTTATGAAATTATTTTTATAGCACTCCTTTTATACGTTCCCCCCGTTTTATGTATTAATTTTTTATGTATCTGGTTAAGTATTATTTCTTATGTTCTAAGTTGTTATGCTTTTTATTATTAGCTCTTATGTGGAAGTATTAGGTATTTGTCTCTTAAGTATTTCATGTACTTTTCTTTCTCCTTCCCCTTTGTTTCCTTCCTTACCCTTTCCTCCCCCTTCTCCCCTCCCCCTCCCACTTCCACTTTCCTTCATATTTCCCTCCCTTTCCATCTTCCCCCTTCCCCCTTCCCCTCAACTATTCGTTTTATCACCCGAGTTTATTTCAAAGACGTCCATATTTTTACATGATTGTTAGGGTACGTCAAAAGTTTTGTTTTCAGATTGGGTGTAGTATGGTTCGTTTACTCCTCTGGTTCCTTTATCTGTGGTTTTAAATGTGCTTGGGCTGTTACTTTTATGAATTCACTTTTAACGCGGTTTCTATATTCCCTTGTTGTATTTATTATCTGTTTGAGATATATTATGTATCCTCAGGAAGGGTTTAATTTTCTTAGTTTTTTCACTCTTTGGAATTGGATAACCTGCTTTCAGGCTCGCTGTGAGTCGGCGACATCCCTTCTCTTTTCCAATTTTAGTTCGGCATTGGTACAACTTAAGGGCATCATCGATGAGGCTCTACAAAACAAGTGGCCACGGTAGGGATCGACATAGCACCCTCTTTAAAATATATTGCCAGATGTTTTTACCACCATGAGTTGGCATAGTAAAAATGTTTTTTAATCATTGAATATTTTATGTATTTATCTGTCAATAGTTTTGCTTTAGACAGAAGGGGAACAACTCGCGACTTATGGCATGATTTTTCAAGTAGCGTGGCCTCCGTGGTACTTCACCTTTTAACTTTGGTTTCTTTTCAATTCTTAATTGCGTTTGACTTTTTTGGTGTTTTATCCCTGGACGAACCATTGGGTCATTATCATATTTGTTCAATAGAAATATGATGGTGTTTATCAAATTCGGTTTGCAACGGCTTCATTTTGTTTTCAACTCCTCTGCCTCTCCCCTTTACGTTTAAGTATATACGCCAAAGAAAGTGTCAACAAAAACCTCATTTATGCTGTAGACATCTGTAAAAGTTATAGGTGTTAGGACCGCGGGGTTTTGCTACTGCGATTGAACCCCTGTTTTAAGTATTCATTGTCTTTATTTATCCCGTTCTCAACAGTACGAATAAAAGAGAGATATGGTATGAATTTTATTCATGTTCTTTGGATGTAGTCAAAAGAATTCGAAACAGAATTGCGCTGGGTTATATGTCATGTTTTTGCTGCCAAAATGAGCCTTTTAAATAGAGGACACCGTAAAGCCCGTCGCTTTCATTTACTGATGGTTAGATGCTTGGGGCAGTAAAGTTGTTTACAAGAAAGGCTACTCCGATTGCCTGTTCCCCTTGTATATTGTCTTGTAACACAATTTAAATCATGGTATTTTGTCATTTATACCTTTTTTCTCGTCATGTTTCTCTTTCAGCGACACCTAATAAGCATACAGTTTTGATTTGTCCTGCACGCAATTTTGTGTTCCCGTGGACAGTGAGGTTTTTTGTTTGTTTGTTTGTTTTTTCAAATGCACAATAGCCTTTTGCGTTGTTTCACAAGCTTAAGTTTTTCACTGCTGGAATAGAAATTTGGCTGATGCTGCACACTAACTTCGGGCCATCAAAATCGCTGCCAATCCCCATTTAAATCCCCATCTCCTGTATTCGTTCGGGAGCTGGGCCATTAGCTTGAAACCATTTGCCATCGGACGCGATTATTGGAAGACACGTTGGGAAGGAGACTGAAAGTACATGATTTTAGATTGTCTTGCTGGATAATATTTTAGGACTGTATGTGGATCATGTGTATTTTCTGTTTTAGTCTCTAGGTCTTTTGTTAAGAACCAGCTGCCATTTGAATTGTGGTCATTAGATGAGCTGTTAAGAGTTTTGAAGGAGTCATACTTGGTCTGAGTATGACTTTTATAGGATGGGGTTTGCAGAATAATATTGTATATTTTTGCATGCAGAATATGTTTATTTATTCTTGTTTTATATACCGTCTCTTTAGATTCAAAGTGGTTTACATTTAACTATAACTTGGTTATATGGTTATATGGAATTTTTGAACGGTGGTATTGTATATCATGGACTGCCCGAAGGACAAACCAGTCAGTACTAGAGGAGATCAACCCTAAGCTTTCTTTGGAAGCCCAGATGACAAGATTTCGACTTCAATACTTTGGACACATCATGCAAAGAGAGAGATCGTTGGAGAAAGACATCATGCTTGGCAAGGTAGAAGGTCAACGCACAAGAAGAAGGCCAGCAATGAGATGGATCGATACAACAACAGCAGCTATGGATATCATTCAATCAACCATGAGCCGCTTGGCTGAAGACCCAACAAAGTTTAGGTCAACTGTCCAGATAGCCAGGAGTCCACATGGACTCGATGGCACTTAACAACAATAACATTATACATGGCAATCTCAAAATTTGAATATACATAACAATTTGCTTGGAGTGTTGGGAAGTACAGAGGTGAATCATCTTGGGAGGGAAGGTTGGGAATGTGTTGCTCCATAAAGTACTGCGTGTCTGTCTCTTTTTTTTTTAAGTGCCATCAAGTCAGTGTTGACTCATAGTGACCAAGCTACCTCTGGGTTTTCTTGGCAATGTATCACTAGAAATAGATTGCCAGCCTTTTCTTCTGAGGCAATAGAGGGTAAAGTGACTTGCCCAAGGAGTGCCAGTGGGAATCAAACCCTTGATCTTCTGGGTATGAGGCAGTTGCTCTAACCACTAGGCTACTCCTCCACCTTTTGTGCCTAGTCAATGTGGTCTATTAGAGTGTTTATGTTACAGTTCAAAAGTGTTCCTGGAACAGGCATGTTTGTTTCTGGTTTTAGTTTTCATTGTTTTGAATGTATTTTATATCATGAGTTTGCCTTTTACATTTTATGTCATTGTGCTTTATTATTTGCTATATTGTAAACCACTGAGAAGTGGGCGTTACCCACCTACCAGTGCTGTCCCTTGCTTTTACTTTCTCATAGAATACCCTCTGTCAAGTGACTTGTTGGATACAGGCCTTTAAGCACTAGGGTGAAATTTGTTCCTTCTTAGGTGACTTTTATGGTTGTGAAGGTGTTTAAAATAGAAAAACAAACTCTGAAATTAAGAAAACACGGCCTTAAGGCTGCCTCTGCTATGCTTTCTTTATGAAGGTTTTTAAATCCAAGCATTTGTATCACTTAGTGAGACATACAGATCCTGGGGGAATTCTGCACAAGCACCAGTATCAGCGAGTAGAGGGGCAGACTCAGAGCGCCCAAGCTTAAGCTCAGTGTTGGCTGCAGCATAGCTGCAGGAGCGTTTCCCTTTGCTGCTGCCTATGTGCTACACCTCCCACCCCGCGCTTCCGTTTACCTTTTTGAAATGTGGTGATGCCAGCATCGGAGGTGTGTAGCACAGCTGTGGCTGTGTTTAAATGCTGCGATCGGGCAGAGGAGGTGAGTGGCTGGGGACTGGAGTTGGACTGATGGGTGTGTGTGTGTGTGTGAGAGAGAACTGGAGTGGATAGGACAGATGGTGAGTCTGGGAGGGTGACTGGAGAAGGACTGATGGTGAGTCTGGGAGGGTGACTGGAGATGGGCTGATGGGTGTTTGTGTGTGAGAGAGAACTGGAGTGGATAGGACTGATGGTGAGTCTGGGAGGGTGACTGGAGAAGGACTGATGGTGAGTCTGGGAGGGTGACTGGAGATGGACTGATGAGTGTGTGTGGGGGAGAACTGGAGTGGATAGGACTGATGGTGAGTCTGGGAGGGTGACTGGAGATGGGCTGATGGTGATGCTGGGAGGCTGACTGGAGATGATGGGTGTGTGTGTGTGGGAGAACTGGAGTGGATAGGACTGATGGTGAGTCTGGGAGGGTGACTGGAGATGGAGTGATGGTGAGGCTGGGAGGGTGACTGGAGATGGACTGATGAGTGTGTGTGGGGGGGGGGAGAACTGGAGTGGATAGGACTGATGGTGAGTCTGGGAGGGTGACTGGAGATGGGCTGATGGTGATGCTGGGAGGGTGACTGGAGATGGACTGATGGGTGTGTGTGTGTGGGGGGGGGGGGGGATAACAGGAGTGGATAGGACTGATGGTGAGTCTGGGAGGGTGACTGGAGATGGATTGATGGTGAGGCTGGGAGGGTGACTTGAGATGGACTGATGAGTGTGTGTGAGAGAGAACTGGAGTGGATAGGACTGATGGTGAGTCTGGGAGGGTGACTGGAGAAGGACTGATGGTGAGTCTGGGCGGGTGACTGGAGATGGACTGATGGTGAGGCTGGGAGGGTGACTGGAGATGGACTGATGAGTGTGTGTGGGGGAGAACTGGAGTGGATAGGACTGATGGTGAGTCTGGGAGGGTGACTGGAGATGGGCTGATGGTGATGCTGGGAGGGTGACTGGAGATGATGGGTGTGTGTGTGTGGGAGAACTGGAGTGGATAGGACTGATGGTGAGGCTGGGAGGGTGACTGGAGATGGACTGATGGTGAGGCTGGGAGGGTGACTGGAGATGGACTGATGGGTGTGTGTGTGTGTGTGAGAACTGGAGTGGATAGGACTGATGGTGAGTCTGGGAGGGTGACTGGAGATGGACTGATGGTGATGCTGGGAGGGTGACTGGAGATGGACTGATGGCAAGGCTGGGAGGGTGACTGGAGATGGACTGATGGGTGTGTGTGGGTGGGTGTGGGAGAACTGGAGATAGGACTGATGGCAAGGCTGGGAGGGTGACTGGAGATGGACTGATGGTGATGCTGGGAGGATGACTGGAGATGGACTGATGAGTGTGTGAGGGGGGAGAACTGGAGTGGATCGGACTGATGGTGAGTCTGGGAGGGTGACTGGAGATGGGCTGATGGTGATGCTGGGAGGGTGACTGGAGATGGACTGATGAGTGTGTGTGGGGGGAGAACTGGAGTGGATAGGACTGATGGTGAGTCTGGTAGGGTGACTGGAGATGGGCTGATGGTGAGGCTGGGAGGGTGACTGGAGATGGACTGATGGGTGTGTGTGTGTGGGTGTGGGTGTGGGAGAACTGGAGATAGGACTGATGGCAAGGCTGGGAGGGTGACTGGAGATGGACTGATGGTGATGCTGGGAGGATGACTGGAGATGGACTGATGAGTGTGTGAGGGGGGAGAACTGGAGTGGATCGGACTGATGGTGAGTCTGGGAGGGTGACTGGAGATGGGCTGATGGTGATGCTGGGAGGGTGACTGGAGATGGACTGATGAGTGTGTGTGGGGGGAGAACTGGATTGGATAGGACTGATGGTGAGTCTGGGAGGGTGACTGGAGATGGACTGATGGTGAGTCTGGGAGGGTGACTGGAGATGGACTGATGAGTGTGTGTGTGGGGGAGAACTGGAGTGGATAGGAAAAAGATCTTGATGCTGGCGGTTGTACAGAGGGAGCTGGGGCCTTGCGCGGGCTTCCCCGGCTCCCTCTGAAGCACCTCAGACAGCTGTGGGGCTGGTCGGGGGGGGGGGGGGGGCTAGGACTACAAATGGGCTTTGATGGAGGGGGGGATGCCAAGGACTGGGAGGATAGGACTACAAATGGGCTTTGATGGAGGGGGGGGGGGAGGGGAGGCCAAGGACTGGATGGGCTGTGATGGGGTGTACCTGGACTGGAAATGGGCTATGGGGGGGGGGGGGGGGGGACCTGGGACTGGAAATGGGCTATGGGGGGGGGGGTGTACCTGGACTGACTGGAAATGGGCTATGGGGGGGGGGGACGGACCTGGACAGGAACTAAGCTATGGGAGGGGACCTGGACTGGAAATGGGCTATGAGGGGGCTGCAATGGAATTGGGCTATGGGGGGGGGGGGGGGGATCTGGACTGGAATTGGGCTATGGTGGGGGAGGGGGAACTTGGAATGGAAATAGGCTGTGATTAGGGGGGCTAGGAATGAAAATGGGCTATGATGGTTGGAGGGGGGGACTTGGACTGGAAATGGGCTGTGATGGGGGAGCTAGAACTGCAAATGGGCTGTGATGGTGGGGGGCCTAGGACTGGAAAGAGGCTGTGATGGGGGGGGGGGGGCTAGGACTAGGACTGGAAAGAGGCTGTGATGGGGGGGGGTCTAGGACTGGAAATGGCCTGTGATGGGAGGGCTAGCACTGGAAATGGGCTGATGAAGAGCTGGAATAGGACTGGAAATGGGCTGATGGGGGCTGGAATAGGACTGGAAATGGGCTGACGAGGGGGCTAGGATTGGAAATTGGCTGATGGGGGGCTGGAATGGAACTGGAAAAGAGCATATGTGGGGCTAGGACTGGGAATGGGCTGATGAGGAGCTGGAATAGGACTAGAAATGGGCTGATGGGGGAGCTTGGACTGCAAATGGTTGATGGGCTAGAATAGGACTGGAAATGGGCTGATGTGGCGGCATGGGAGAATGGGACTAGAAGGGAGTGGATGCTGGGTGAGTCTAGAACTATAAGGGAGCTGATTTGGGGGGAGGACTAGAAGGGGATGGGGAATGAGAATGGAGAGTGGAAAAGAGATTTTGTGTGGAAGAAAAGTCTACGATGGGCCGGGTATTGGGAGAGTAAGAGGGGATTGAGAATGGAAGGGTGAAATTTGAGTGGATGATAAAGGAATAAGGAAAGAAATGGGGGAACGAGCAAAAGGGAAACGATCAGTATGTTAAAGCAGATATAGAGAGAGAATGGAAAACATCTGAAAGAGAAGGACAAATGGATAGCTCGCAGAAGACACAAAGAAACCAGAAGGAGCAATTGCAACTGAAAAATAAAATTCCCAAACTGAAGGTAGAAAAATACTTTTTATTTTGAATTTATTTACTGGAATATGTCTGGTCTGGGAAGTGTGTATTGCTAACATCTTTGCATTTTTGTTTAGTGCAAGAGGAAATTACTTTATAGTTTTATTTCTCCAGTGTTGTACATTTCATGTTTGGCTTTTGGGTTTCCCAGTTTAATTATTATCTGACCAAGGGAGTTAGCCTACACTTATCCTCTGTAATTTTTGTGGGTGGGGCTGGGGTGCAGCATGGGTGGGATTGGGGGTGGGGCTAGGGGTGGAGAATGGGTGGGGCATGGGGAGCCACAGGTGTCGGATTTTTCTCTGTGAAAAAGTTGGCAAGCCTAGTCACGGTACAAAAAAGGTTGAGAACCACTGCTTTAGGGTCAGACAGCAGTAGGGATCTTCCTAGAAGTTAGAGGGAGAGAAAAGGGGTGGGGTGGGGTGGGGTGGGGTGGGGTGGGGGGGGGGGAAGGGAAGGCTTGGGTGTTGGGGAGAGAGTTATGATTGGAGTGAGAGAGCTGAGGAGGGAAAACACAGTGAATCTCTAATCTAGAGGAGGAGTTAGGCTTTAAGATAGGGGAATTCTGCACAAAAATGTACTAATAAAACATGCAGAATTTTCTAAATCCTTGCCAAGAATTTTATTTTTTTGTGTGCAGAATTCCACCAGGCGTAAACATGGTATATCCTAAAATAATGTAACATGATGTGCCTTGGAGCTCTGGGCAGTAGTCCTGCACATCCCTGGGTGTCACTGCTTTGCAATTAGGTGAGACCTAGACTGGGTGAAGCCCCCACCATCTAATTTGTATATTCATTTTTTTAATGCCATCAAGTCATTGGTGACCCATAGCAACCCAGCTACCTCTGGCTTTTCTTGGCAGTAGATTGCCAGCTTTTTCTTCCGAGGCAATGGAGGGTAAAGTGACTTGCCCAAGGTGTGCCAGTGGGAATTGAACCTTTGATACTTCTGGGTACTAGGCAGTTGCTCTAACCACTAGGCTACACCTCCACTCTATGGGTATTCATAAACACCAATACTGTAATTTCTAAACGCTATTTTTCTTTAAAAGCTGCTTAATAGAAAAATAGAGCAGCTAGCCCTTTGCCCTAGACACATCAAAATGCATTTGAAAGGATCTCTGATTTCAGGACAGAGTGAAAACAAACGGCCAGTTTTTAAATCCAAACTCGAGGATTTTCCCTGCACATGTTGGGCAGGTCTGCCCATCTCCCTCAGTGCTGGTTTAGAGAGCAGGGAGTGCTGGGGGCTGGCAGTGCCCAGTGGCATCCCCGCCAGAACTAGAAAAAGCAAGGATAAGAAAACAGACATGCTTCAGGAAGTACAGCGGCGCAGCAGGGGGTGGGGGTGTGCCTCTCTCCGTGCGCGTGTTGCTAGGGGAGCGCCTAAGCAGCGCTGCCTGTCCGCCTATCTCCAGTGAGCGCACACCTCAGCAGCACGGATCTCGCTTTCCTGCCTCGCCTCACCGACACGGCTGCTGGGACAGTAATCCCCTCCGAATTGTATCTTTTATTTTCATGGGTTCTAGTTTGTATTCTCCGGAAAATAATATCAAATGCTGCTTTTTGTAGGCCGATCATGGTTTTCTCCTGTGTTTTCACATAACTGAAAGCGAGTCACCAAGGCACGAAAGAGGAGCGAGGGATTAGTTCCATGTATTTTAGGTAATGCATCGCACTGCGCAGTGTGTGTGTGCGTGTGTGCGCGTATGTTGTGAAATTTGTGTAATTAGCTTTCACACCCTACAGCTGTGTCTGTGTTTGTTCTGGGCCCTTTGGTTGAACTACGAGATGCTCAGCTGGGCGCCCTGTTTCCCACTTCCATCCTAGGGAGCATTGGCTATTTTAAAGCATTTCCAGGCACTCTGCATTTCCCGTTTGAGTGTAAGGGAGCAGTAGTAGTATTGGGGGAGGGACACTTGGACATTTAGAATACGTTAATACTTTAGTGGGTTTGGACCTACAATATGTTTAATAAGTGAAACAGCGCCATATGAACAAACATTGTTCTAGTAGTCGTATATATCAGCACATCTTGGAAAGATGCTTATTTTGTAATCGGTTGGAACTTAAGTAGGGGCGCTTTCAGTGGTTTATATCATTAAAATACATGGTGGAAAATGACCGTGGCCAATAGGTGCTTGACCTACTGTATTTGGAATGGGCTCGTCTCAAAGTTATGAGCAACGGAAATCGACTGACCTGGTGGCATTTTTCCCTGCCGGCGGAGCAAGAGCGCTTTTACGTGGTCTGGCGGCACCCAGGCCGGTTATGTAGTGCGCGTCAGCTGTTGTCCAGACCGATCGATTCTTGTGTCACAAGCTGTCATGCCGGCAGCTCTCCTGCAGGTAGCTGATTGACACATTCTGACATTTTCAACGTTGTCCTCCGCCGAAAGGTGACTGTCGAGTCTCTCCTGTCAGGTTAGCCGTAAGAAGATTTGTTGGAAGGAGAGAGTGCAGCAGGCTCGAGTTGTTTTTTAGCTATTATTTCGTTGGGAGGATTGTTACGCTGTACCAACGGGATGCTTAAAGTGCATTAGAGGTAAATCATTTTCTGTAGGGCACTTGAAGGTTCAAATTTTCTTTTAGTTGTAATTTATATTTAATATCTGAGATCATATTGATGTGCAAAAGCACCTCCAGCTTAGTAGAAGTTCATCATTATGAAGCTAAGTCGGTCTTGGTGCTGGGGGCCAGTTCCTCTTCAGAAAACAATGCAGACATGGTGTCGATGTGTGTTTGTAAATTATGCTGACGGGAAAACTGAAGGGCTGACTCAGGGGAGGGGATCTTTGATGAGATGATATGCTTATAATTAAAAGGAGCATACTCTTATGCTGAGTGTGCCTATCCGAAATAAAGCACATTGGACAAGAAGGAAGACCAAGTTGTAGATGTGTCATGAAAGCTGTGTCTGATCCCACCTCCCTCAGCTGATAGTAGAAGTGGTCTAAGGGGTATGTTTACTAAACTGCGGTAATGTTCCCCGTGTTAGGTTCCCTGGATGCCCATATAAGGGAATGGGCGGTGCATCACTACAGCCATGTCAGTTAACGTGCGTTACAAGGCGCCTTAGGCTAATGCGCGTTACAAGGCGCCTCATAAGGCACATTATAAGGCACCTTATTAGGAACAATACAAGGCACCTTACTAGGCACAGTACAAGGCACGTTATAAGGCACGTTACAAGATACCTTACTAGGCACATGCCTTGTACTGTGCCTAATAAGGTGCCTTGTAACGCCTTATAAGGAGTGATAGCAACTGTGGTGAGGATATTATGGGCTGGCAGCATGGATCTGCAAAGATATGACTGTCACAGGCATGCAAAATATCTGACATGGACAGGAAGGAACAAGGAGGAACCGAACCCATGACCACTGCCTAGAGTGTCAGTGTACTAGCCAGTAGGCTAGACCTCTATGGCTTGTTGCACAGCAATGGCTGGGTACAGAAGGGACTGCAGGTCACCGCGCAAACCATCTGCTCTGTGTGCCAGGATAGGGTAACCCCACCAGCACCCATGATGCATTGCACATGCAGAACAGCAGCCTACAGCTGACCACCAAATGGGGTCTGCACCTCTCCGGTACTGCAGCGTGGTAAGACAGACCGACAATGTGTGATACTGGCACAGAGTAGCTACAGACCATGCCATTGTGCAGGTTCCATGTTCACCCTGAGGGATAGGATGGGCGCCCAGCACTAGGTCCACAGTACATGTGATACTCTAATAGGTCCTGCTGCACATCCCCATCACTACCAGTGTGTGACAGGTGCTCCTAGCAGTGCAACTGAAAGTACTTCTGTTCCCATCTGTGTTCTGCTGTCACATGTGGCCCTGTGGGACCAGGCACCACCCAGATTAGTGTGTATGCAGTGTTAAGGTCTGGCTGCCATGGGTACCTGTTATCAGGGCAGCAGGGTGTCTAGATGTGCATGAGGTTTAGGTAGCACTGCCACTAAGTGGTATGCACTATATACCCCAAGGGGCCAACAATCACCCCTGTTGTAGATGAGGATATGGAGGGACAGGAATCTGCGCCATGGCTGTAGTACCAACAACCACTGTCCTGTTGGTGGATGACTGCCCTCCAGGGCTGATGGGCCAGAGCCATACCTGTGACAGTGGCAGACCAGCAGTGATGCCTGGGGTGGGCAGGTGAAGGCTCAACTGCCCCATGCCACAGTCTGCCAGCCACCAGCAGACAGCACAATCAGACTGCACCTGCAGCATCCTACAGGGTGGTCCCACCATGCACAGACTAACTGCAGACAGCACACTAGCCAGTCCATAGTGCATGCTCACGGGGGACCCTGTGCACCCAGAGATGGGATGCACAGCACAGACACCAAGCAGGTACCGCCATGATTGGGCCTCAGAACCAGGAACACACAGGTATCACTGGAGATAAATAATGTGTGGTACTATGTGGGAACATGGACATGCCATGGTCACTGCTCGGTCAGAGTGAGAGTGACCTCCCAGCATGACATGCTGTGGCCACCCTGCCCATGCAGGTGGTGGTCGAGCACTACAGTGTCCCAGCCATTGCCCTCCACCCTGTGCAGATGCATCCTGGCCAATCCGCCCTGTCTGGGCAATTCCTACAATACCTTGCTCCTCATGCACATTTGCAGGCTAATGCTGGAAACAGTGTGAGCAATGTGGGTTCAGTGAGGTGTTGGCAGACACAAAACAATGGATAGACATACGCACACTCCCACACCTATCTCAGCATTGTGCAGAGATAGAGGTGGGTGACAACCCTGCCTGCCACACTGGTCGTGATCACAGTGCCGACATTGCTAAACTGTGCAGGGGGTAGTAGTAGTTCTCCGTTGATAAGTCCAGCTCCGTGCTGGGGCCACTAGCCTAACACTCCATGAGGCTGTGGATAGTGGAGCCCGTGTGAGTGGGTGTTTGTACCCCTGTGCACCGCTGCGTTGGGGTTTGCACATGTTGTTGTTGTGGCTGCATTGTGGGATAAAACTATGGGGTGATGCTCTGCAGGATCCACAGTCTGGGACTTGAACCTCTGCTCTGGGACACACTGGCTGAGTGTACTGCATCACACTGTTGCCACAGCAGCATAATGGCCCCTGGGGCTACCCTTCCCCTCCCCAGCCTGACCTCTTCTGTTGCACTGCACACTACGTACTGGTACAGGGCATGACCTAGGTCCACTGGAGGCGGGTGCCACTGCTCCCTCCAGCACAAACCCCCCCCCCGCCATGCCGCCATGGCCATATGCTGTCAGTTGCCGGTGATGCACAGTCCCAGGCCATCCAGAAGGCAGGTAGGCGGCTGCCTAATGTGTGGGTTCTAGGGTAGGGATGCCTACATAGCTGTCCACGCTTCCCCCAGCACCACCTGTCACAGTTATGTGCCCCTTGGGGTACCTGCTGGGTAATGTCCCCTGCATGGGACACTGTGGGACACAGACTCATGGGCATGTTTGACCTTGATCAGTTGCTGTCTTGCTGTCTTGCTGGTTTCTGTTTTCCGCGTTCCCATGTGTCATCTAGGCAACCACCTAGTCAACCCCATGCCCCAGTAGCCCCCACTGCATGTCCTGCCTGCAGCCCCCATGTCCCATTTGCGCCATCACCATAGTGGCCTTTCATACCTGGGCACTATGCTGTTGCTGCAAATGGAGCACTACTATCAACTTTCTTGGGCTCCCTGCTTATGCTGTACATTGCTGACACTGAAATGGTTTCTCTCTCCTGCAAATGTGCAGCTAACGGCAGGTTTTCATTCGCGGTAAGGTTCAGCCCTTCAGTTCAGCGCGTTCGTGTGCAGGGAGCCTCTCCCCACCCATTGACCCCTGCTCTCCGCCCTCTCTCCTCCCTCTGCGGTGTGTACCGCACCGCGGAACGCTTCCACGCGGTTTGTAACGTTACGTTACTGTGTGCTAACGTTACCTAACGCGCGTTAACGTTACATACCGTGTGTTAATTTTACCTAATGCACGGTCTGTAACGTTATCGCAGTTTAGTAAACATACCCCTAAGTCGTCTTATTTTCCACTCACTCTAAGACCCAATTAAAAGCGAGGTGTGTATTTTTAATCTGGCTGTCCTGGTCTGCAGATTGCAATTAGCTAAGTAGCTGGTTGGGTAGGTGCTGGATTTATTGCTCAGAGTTGGCTTGTGGGCTGTGTTACTGGCATCCTTCTACTCATTGTCGGACATGAATGATGTCAACACAGACTCAATGGCCTCGGATATAGAGAAAGAAAGCTGTTACATCTGGGAAATCATACATTTTGTTGCTGAGAGCAGGAAGCAGGGTTTACACGTGAGGTAAGCCCTAGTTACACAAAACTCATATTTGTGACATTTTGCAAGTTCTCATTATTCTTTGACTGGTAATTTCCTTCTGCGCCTTTTGGGCTTCCAGCTCAATGAGATCCAGCCTCTGTTGGGCTAAAATGCCATAGGCCTTCATTTACTGCTCATCTGTAAGCATTGTCACGCCCTCACCACGCGCCTCTAGGTTTGAGGGGCGTGGTTGTATAAGGAACTTTCCCCTTTCAGCCTTAACTGACTAATTCCCCACAATGTTTTCTGGGAAATGTAGTTTAATTGCGCTATATATGGGCTTCAGGTAGAAAGCTGTAGTCGGGCTCCTTGGGGTAAGGCAATGACAGAAATTTATTGAGCACAAAAAAGGTTTATAAATACCACATTCAGGCATACTTCTCCAGGCTTCTTCAAAGTACAACAGGTTATAAGCAAAACAAAAACCCAAAACCAAAATGACAGCTTAAAGTATTCTTCAGCTCAGAAAAACATAGCCTTTTAACAGCAAGGCTACCAGCTTCCTTTAACCTTGCTGGTTAAAGCACATAACACAAAACAAGCTTTCTTCTGTGGCAGTTTGCCTTCTTTTCCAGTCTCAAACCTTTCCAGGCTGTTTTCCAATTTACAGGCAAAACAAAACTCCAAACAGGAACAAACTTTCAACGTGCAAGCAAAGTTCTATTCAGGTTTCTCAGGAAAATTCAAGAGTAAAAAGAAAGCTTTTTCCTCACAGTTAGTTTGGCTTCTTGCCATCTCCGTTCACAGGTAGCAGGTGGTTAACAAGCATAATTCACAACTCCAGCTTGTTCTTACGTCTTAGTAAAACTTCCCCTCTTTACCAGGTGTGAATTTACAATCCATCTACTTGCTTCTTATAGTTACCTTTCTCTGGAGGGCTTCCTCTCAGGGCTGGCTTTCCTTCAACCCTTCTGTGGCTAAGGCTTGCACAAAGAGCAATCCATGAGGGTGTCTTCCTCATTCAGCTCAGCATCAGGCTCTCCTAGTTGCATAGACTCTGACTCTCCTTCTGGCTCACCGGACTCGGTTAACAGCCTCTCGTTAGAGCTGAGAGCGTCTCCTGCTCCTCTGCATTGCCCAGCATAAGTCAGGCTTCTCCTGCTCTGCTCAGCATTAATCATGCTTCTTAGGCTCGTACCTGTGCCTCGGCTTGTATCAGCTTCTCTCTCTCTTTCTCCTCTTCTTGCCTTTGCCTCTGCCCTTGCTTCTGGTGTTCCTTCCACCCTCTCTCTTCCTCCTTTACTTTAATCTAGCATAGGCTTATATCTCCAGGGTTCTAGCCCTACCTCCTCTCTTCCCAGGTGACGGAGATCACTCTGCTTTCTGGCACCTGAGCAGTCAGGGAGCTTACTGACGTAAGGGTCTTGGACCTTAGGTCTGTATTTACTCTCCCTTATTTCACTAGGGGAAACATGAAACCTGTTCCAGCTGCGGGTTTTCTGGTTCCTAGGTGAGGTTGTGGCTTTGTTACCCTGACCTTGCAAAAGGGGCCCTTTTACTAGGGTGAACTCTTTGCCTTTTTCCCTTTCCCCTAACTCAGGATAGGCTTCCTTACCACAGCATACACTCTTTATTCAGCCCAGTGCATGGCTAGGGGTGCCTCTGGAAATCGGTGCACTGTGTGTCTGGCCAGTAAATGTTCTTGCAACATTCCCAGCCAACTTGCAGCGTAGAAGCCGAGCTCTGGAATACAGCTCAGATCTTCCTACTGACTGTACATAATATTGGCAATGGCCATATTTATAGCTCTGCAGAACATAAGAACCTAAGAACATAAGATATGACATACTGGGTCAGAACAAGGTCCATCAAGCCCAGTATCCTGTTTCCAACAGTGGCCAATCTAGGTCATAAGTACCTAGCAGTTTCCCCAAGAGACACAAGTTCCACAATGCTTGTACTGGGTCAAGCATTGATATCTTTGGTCACTTCTTAATAATGGCTTATGGACCTTTCCTCCAGGAACTTGTCCAAACCTTTTTTAAACCCAGCTACACTAACAGCCTTTACTACATCCTCCGGTAACAAATTCCAGAGTTTGATTGCACGTTGAGTGAAAAAATATTTTCTCTTATTTGTCTTAAATAGTTTACCCTGTAGCTTCATTGCATGTCCCCTAGTCTTTCTATATTCTGATAACGTAAACAGTCGATCTACGTTTACCCGTTCCACTTCTATCATATTTCCCCTCAGCCGTCTCTTTTCCAGATTAAAGAGCCCTAACCTTTATAGCCTTTCTTCATAGGGGTATCCTTCCATCCCCTTTACCATTTTGGTGGCTCTTCTCTGAACCTTTTCTAATAATGCTATATCCTTTTTAAGATATGGCGACCAGAATTGCACACAATATTCAAGGTGCGGTCGCACCATGGAACGATACAGAGGTATTATAATATCCTTTATTTTATTTTCCATTCCTTTCCTTATGAAAAATCTTAAAACACTTTGAGGTCACTTCTCCCATTCTGAAGCTGGAAAAGAAGCGGGTGTGACTAGCTACTTGTGCTGGCTCACGAATACAAACATTTGCATGCAGGGGAGGGCAAATAAGATGAAAATAAGTGTATTAGGAAGCATTTTGGGTCAGCCATTAGCTACCTGAGTTGACTATGTACAAGCATGATTATCTTTTACTGGACATACAGAGGAGAATTTTAAAAGGCTTACAAGTGCAATCTGGGACGTCAGAGTCAGAACATTTGAAAAATGCAGGCATGTCCAGGTGCAGATGCGATTTCACAAACATGGATGTGCCCAATACGGACATCTCTGCAGGGGCGTCTACGTAGATTTCTCTAGGACTGTATTTCAGAATCTGGACGTCTAAGAATAGCCTAATGGTTAGAGTAGTGGGTTAGGAGCAGAGCAGTCAGGGCTGAAATCCCACTGCTGCTACCATTGACACTGTGCCCAGTACTGGGGATGTTGGCATGCCTTCTTTTCTATACCTTCTGGATGTTTTACACCCAGAGCAATGTTCCCTCTAATTTTCTGTAGGCTGTGTGCGCATAAAATATCAGCTGTGCAGCTTTTGAAGGAAGGTTCAATTTTTGTGCGCCACAAAACGACACTTGGAGTTATATACTTTAAAATTTGACCACACTTCAGAATACAGTATGTACACCACATTGATTTTAATCAAATTAAATGAAAATAGATGATTACTAAATGAAGTGGAAAATTTTTAGTAATTACAATCACAACTTTTAAATTTTAAGACGTCTGTGTTGTTTTCTATCAGAATCAGAACCGTAATTTTTGTGCGCTCTGTTATAAAGTATGTGCGCTCGCTCAGCGAGGTGTGTGCACGCGCACACGCGCACAGCTTAGAGGGAACAGTGACCCAGAGTGAGTACTTTTCCGATGCCTGTTCCTGTTCGGTAATCCAGTTTAGTCCTCTACAATTGGGTAGTGCCCCTCCTCCTGCAGCCGGGAGACTGGACCAATCAAATCTTCTGTAGTATATATGCAGCAGGAGCTCCCAGAAGTCCCCAGTGTGTCCAGTCTCCCTGCAGCTGGAGGACTTCTGTGCCCCTGCTGGGCACGCTAAGTGACACTTGAAGGAGCAACACTAGTTAGTTAGTTCTTTTGGGGTTTATTTCTGGCCCTTTATATTCTATTTCTTTTGCTAGGTAGCTGTATCTTTAAAAAACAAAAATAGAAAAAGACACAGGGGACTTTCTGGGGAAAGCCAGACCTGCCTTGGGCTCCTGCCTTTCTGCCTGGGAATCTCTGAAGCCTGGGTTGAGCTCTCCCCAAGGCTGTTCGGGGAAGAGCCATACCGGCTGCAACATTGCCTGTCACTTGGAGAAGTGGGCTGAGTTCCTTGCTGTTCCCAGAGCTGGTAGGAAGTTTCCTTGTTTTAAGCTTTCAGCTCTCTGTTCTTTGCTTGGGCAGAGGCTCTGTCGGCTCCCCTGGCTTCCAAATTGCACTTTTTCCTGCCTTTTTTCGCTTGCCCTGTATTAGAGGGTCGTTTTCTTTCTTTTCCATATTATTTGGGTACCTTTGTATTTTCGCGCCGTTTTTTACCGCGGGTGAAAAAGTGCGGCGGCCATTTTGGATTTCTAAAGTGTGCTTTTTAAGGGCACTTTTTAACACTTGCGCACGGGTTCCCCTGGGGTTTTTGGAGTTTCTTTTGCTGGCGATTTTGCTCAGGGCACCCCTAGGATTCTGGGGAGTATTTTGTTTACTGTAAAAAAAAGGTTTTAAAATTAATACTGTGCTGAATTGAATAAGGTTAGTCCCCTTGGTGTGGGCTTCCCTGTTCCTGTTGCCTTATTTTTCCCTGAGAGCACGTGGCCTTGGCATGGCTGCCAAACCTCAGTGTGTAATTTGTGGCTCCCACAGAGGTACAATGACTGACTCTGGAATCTGTAAGAGCTGTGCTGCAGTTTCTTCAGAACTGGAGCTGCCTATTGAAATTAAGGAACAGCATGTGCCCGGGGACCCTTCTCTTTCGGGGGACAGTGGCCCTTCACCGAGCATCCTTCCTTCTGGTCTGGGCCCGGCGTCTAATACGTCGGTCCCTGAGCTCCAGCAGGCGGCTATGGTGGCGTCGCCTATAGACTTTTCCCCGGATTTTGTTCTTCTCATGCATCAGGCCTTCCGCTTAAGCCGGGCTGGTCATTTGCCGGAGGCTTGGCCCGCCTCTCTCCCCCCAGCTCCCGCAGGGGGGGGTTCAGCGGTCTTCTCAACCCGCTGTCAAGCGGCCCAGGTTGGGGGACCAGGATCAGGACGCCCTTTGCCTCCCGGATTCCGAGGCTGAGGGGGATCCAGATATGGAGGCGGAGGAATTAGAAGACGGAGAGCTTCCAGAGCCGGAAGATCAGGCTCGCATCATTCGGGTGTTTCGAAGGGACGAGCTGGTACCTTTGGTCACGGAGTCCCTCCAAGCACTTAACCTCTCTGCGGTGCGGCCGCTGGAGGAGGAGGGTCTCGAGGATCCTCTCATTCAGGCGGTCAGGGATGCCCAGGTAGTTTTTCCCGTGCACCGAGTAGTTGAGCAGATGATCCATGCGGAATGGGAGCAACCGGAATCCGCTTTGAAGGGGATTCGGACCATGAATCGTCTTTACCCCCTTGCCGACAAGGACAGGGACTTGTTTAAGTCTCCACGGGTGGATGCTGCCGTTTCGGCAGTGACTAAGAAAACCACCATCCCGGTTGAAGGGGCCGCGGCCCTGAGGGATGTTCAGGACAAAAAGGTTGATAATTTGTTGAAGCAGGCCTTCGAGACCAACACCTTATCGTTGCAAGCTTCTATATGTGGGGCGTGGGTAGCTCGAGCTTGTTTGCGATGGTCGCAGCACCTGCGCTCGGGGTCCGGTATGGACCAACAGGGGCTGTTGGACGTTACCCGCGTGGAGTCGGGATCGGCCTACTTGGCGGATCTGTGTTATGATTTAATACGCTCCCTAGCTAATAGCATGGCCTCCATGGTAGCGGCACGATGGTCCATCTGGTTGCGCAATTGGGCGGCCGACGGTTCTTCCAAGTCTCGCCTCAGTAATCTACCCTTTAAGGGCAGGTTGTTCTTTGGGGAGGCTCTGGATAAGTTGGTGAAGGATCTCGGTGAGTCGAAGGGTGGTCGACTTCCAGAGGATAAGCCTAAGCTTAATAGGTCGTCCACCTCAGCGCGCGGCCAGTTTCGGGATGCGCGCAGATTTCGTTCTTCCCGGCTGTGGACTTCGCAGCGCGGTCGTTTTGGAACCCGTCATCAAGGGTTTCGTGGTTTCAGAGGAGCGGGAAGGGGCTTCTCCGGAGCCGCCTCTTCCTCGGCCTCTTCCTTTAATCGCAAGCCACAATGAAACGAGGCGGGCTCTAGAGGAAGACCCGGTCATCGGGGGTCGTTTGCGCGACTTTCTTCCTTCTTGGGCCCAAATTACGTCAGATCGGTGGGTGCTGCAGATTATAGAAGAAGGTTATGCCCTAGAGTTTGCGCACCCACTTCCGGATTCGTTTGTTCTGTCTCCCAGCAAGGGAGCTCAAAAGGCGCGGGACATCCGCGTGACCCTGGATCGGTTTCTCTCTCTGGGGGCCGTGGTTCCGGTCCCGCCTTGGGAAAGAGGCGCAGGTCGCTACTCCATCTATTTTGTGGTTCCCAAAAAGGGCGGTTCCCTTTGTCCGATATTGGATCTCAAAGGCGTGAATCGCGCTCTCAGAGTACCGCACTTTCGCATGGAGACCCTGCGGTCAGTCATCGTAGCGGTGCGTCAAGGGGAATTTTTGACATCCCTCGATCTTACAGAGGCCTATTTACACATTCCCATCCGGCCCTCCCATCAACGGTTTCTCCGCTTTGCGCTCCCGTGGGGCCATTTTCAATTCCGGGCCATGCCGTTCGGACTCGCCACGGCTCCCCGCACCTTCACAAAGGTAATGGTTGTAGTTGCGGCGGCGTTGCGCAAGGAGGGCATCCTGGTCCATCCATATCTCGACGACTGGTTGATTCGAGCGAAGTCCAGTCGGGAGTGTGTGCAAGTCACGAGCAGGGTGGTGGATCTCCTTCGGTCCCTCGGATGGGTGGTGAACGAATGCAAGAGTTGTCTGTCTCCGACACAGGATCTCGAGTATCTGGGAGTCCACTTCGACACAGCAAGGGGCTTGGTGTGCCTTCCGGAGCGCCGCGTGCTGGCGTTGCGGGCTCTGGTCCGTCTCTTCCGGGGGATGCCAGCTCCGTCGGCGTGGTGGTACCTGCGGCTCCTCGGCACGATGGCGGCGACCTTGGAGGTGGTGCCTTCTGTAGAGTGCTCTTCTGCGACGTTGGTCCAACCAGTTCGACTCGAACAAGAGATTGCCTTGCCCAAAGACGGTTCGCCGATCCCTCCGGTGGTGGCTCTCCGCCGAGAACCTGTCGCGAGGGATTCCCTTGGAGCCTCCTCTGTGGGTTCCGTTCACGACGGATTCGAGCTTAACCGGCTGGGGGGCTCACCGCGAGTTCCGCTTTGCTCAGGGGGAATGGTCTCCCCTGGAGGCCTCTTGGTCGATCAACCGTCTCGAATTGCGGGCAGTCCGGCTAGCCCTGGTGGACCTGGAGACCCTGTTTCTCGGACGGCCGGTGAGAGTCCTGTCGGACAATGCGTCCACTGTAGCTTACATCAATCGCCGAGGGGGTACCGGCAGCGTGGCCCTGGAGGCAGAGGCGGCGGCCTTGTTCAACTGGGTGCAAACTCGCCTTCCAGCAATCTCGGCGGCTCACATTGCGGGCGTAGACAATGTCCAGGCCGATTTTCTCAGCAGAGTGCGGGTGGACCCCGGAGAATGGGAGCTAAACCCACAGGTTTACGCACAAATCGTCCGGCGGTGGGGTCCACCCATCATGGATCTCATGGCGACCTTTCAATCAGCCAAGACAGGGCGCTTCTTCAGCAGGCGAAGGGAGCGCATGTCCGAGGGGCTCGACGCTCTCATTCAGCCGTGGCCCACGTCCGGTCTTCTTTATGTCTTTCCTCCGTGGGCTCTGATCGGCCGGGTCATACAACGTATCGAGAGCCACCGGGGTCGCGTGTTACTGGTGGGCCCGGATTGGCCCCGGAGGCCCTGGTATGCCGATCTGGTCCGGTTGCGCGACGGGGTTCCTTGGCTCCTGCCCGCTCTACCGGATCTTCTTCTTCAGGGTCCCTTGCGGATGCCCCAAGTGGATCGATTCTCGCTTACGGTTTGGCCATTGAGAGGGCTCGGCTGAAAAGGAAGGGCTACTCCCCCGCGGTGATCTCTACCCTGCTGCGGGCGAGGAAAACGTCCATTTCTCTTACTTCCGTTCGGATTTGGAGGATTTTTGAAGACTGGTGCTCCCGGCGGGGAGTCCGGGCGGCGACGGTTTCAGTGCCCGTCGTTTTAAGTTTTCTTCAGGATGGTTTCGATAAGGGCCTTGCGGCTAGTTCCCTAAAAGTCCAGCTGGCGGCTATCTCGTGTTACCGCGGCAAGGTTTTGGGTCGTCTGCTCGGGGCTCATCCGGATGTACGCCGATTCCTTACGGCTGTTTTTCATTTGCGGCCCTCCCGCAGAGTTTTCGTTCCTCCTTGGGACTTGAATTTAGTTCTGAGGGCCCTGGTTCGTGAACCTTTTGAGCCCCTGCGCAGGGCGTCTCTGAAAGATCTCACGCTGAAGGCGGTTTTTCTTGTAGCCATCTGTTCGGCACGGCGCATTTCGGATCTGCAGGCATTGTCCTGTCGAGAGCCTTTCTTGTCTTTTTCCGCGGATCGGATCGTTCTCCGTCCGGTTCCTTCCTTTCTGCCAAAGGTGGTGTCTCCCTTTCACATGAATCAGGCAGTGTTTCTTCCAGTACTTTCTTCGCAATCTGTCGGGTCAACGGACAAGGGTCTTCTCCGGCTCGATGTGGGTCGCACGCTCCATCGTTATTTAAAGGTTACAGAGTCCTTTCGGAAATCTGACCGGCTTTTCGTGCTCTTCGGGGGCGCGCGTAAAGGGGAAGCGGCGGCTAAAGCCTCCATTGCGAGATGGCTCAAAGAGGCGATCGCGTCCGCATATCTGTTGCAACAGCGGTCTATTCCGGAGGGTCTGAGGGCTCATTCCACTAGGGCTCAGGCGACCTCTTGGGCGGAGTATAGCCTGGTTCCGCCGGCAGATATCTGTAGGGCGGCCACTTGGTCGTCTCTGCATGCTTTCAGTAGACACTATCGCTTAGATGTGTCAGCGGCTCGGGATTCCTGTTTTGGTTCGGCGGTTCTGCGCGCCGGATGGCAAGGTCCCGCCCGGTCTTAACTGCTCTGTTACATCCCAATTGTAGAGGACTAAACTGGATTACCGAACAGGAAATGGAAATTACACTAACCTGGTAATTGTAGTTCCTGGAGGGTCCAGTTTAGTCCTCCTTCCCTCCCGACTATCTGCTAATGTAGTGCGGCGCGCTTTTCCGAACGGTTGATAATAAGACGATTCCTTTTGCCGTTCGGTCCCTCTGTTGCAGCCGCGTTTTTTGCTGAGGCTCTTCCCTGTCTCGGGGGTTCAGGCAGCTCCTGAACTTCTGGTGGGGAGCGGTGTTTTGATTCCTGCGGCGTCGGTGCCGGCGCAATGCAGTGTTCTGACTTCCTCGTTTGGGGAGGGGGTTGGATATTTCTTGGGGGGGAACAAATTGTTCTTTAATTAGGTCATTTTGTATATTAATCTAATGTGTTGCTTCGGTAAGTATGCTTTGTTACTAGTACACTGGGGACTTCTGGGAGCTCCTGCTGCATATATACTACAGAAGATTTGATTGGTCCAGTCTCCCGGCTGCAGGAGGAGGGGCACTACCCAATTGTAGAGGACTAAACTGGACCCTCCAGGAACTACAATTACCAGGTTAGTGTAATTTCCATTTCGTGCTTGGAGCAGGTCTGAACTTAGACGCAACACCTGACATCCCTGACATTTCTGAAATCAGGTAGGGACCTGGGTACGCCCCTGTTCAGACTTGGACATCCTCACATTGGGGACGTCTGCAGAGCCAGCTTCTAAAAGGGCTCTGGAAACATCTCTATGCTTTGGGCCTCTCTATGCCCTTTTCAGGTGCCCGAAGCATGAAGAGGGCTTCTGATGAGCTGGGACTGTGTTTTACATATATATGTACAGCGCTGCTTACATCTTGTAGCGCTATACAAATGATTATTATTTTTAGTAGTAGTAAAATGACCCCCCCCTCACAGAGTCACTTTGGTGATTTTGGGCCCCCTGTAGAAAAAGACAAAGGAACCCAGCCTGCTTGGGCTATGATGCAATTCTGATTTAAACACCTGCCCACACTTTAATCTCCTCATTTTATACTCTCTGAAGCATTTATGTACAGTACTCTAGTTCTGGAGAAATCAGTTCTGCCTTCTACAACACAGCCAGAAAGTGGAATGTCTTCTATACCCAGGGGTCCTGCACCTTCCTGCTATTAGTGCTCGGACCAGATTATACAATAGAAACTCAGCTATGGTGAGCTGTCACCGAGTGTCTTTGCATTTGACTAATACCTTTATGGGTAGTAAAACATTTCCAAATGAAGGTTTACTGAACCAGCAACTAAAGAGAAGGCTTTCTCTTTTGGGCAAAAGAGAGCTAGTTAAAAAGCATTAAATCTCATGGTTGTGCCTGGGGACTCTGTGCAGCCTGGGAGCAAGCAACAGTATGTTTATATGGAAAAAGCACGGCTCTTCAGATTAAATGGTGAAGAGGGGAGGCATGCTCTCCAAACAATCCTTGCCAAGCAAGGGAATCGCGATTTTTGTTATATTGAGGGAAGGCAAACTCAGTTATGTCATCTTGTTTATCAGGGCTTTTGTGAGAGAAAAAAAACAGCTGGATCCATTTAAAACTGTTTCAGAAATGTAACATTTTGGACAAGGCTTTGGGTAGGTCTAAAGGGTCAGGGCTGAATCTTGATAGGGGAGCTGTGGACTGGCAGCACAGTTTGAATTTTGTTTCTGTTCTTTGGTTTTTGGGGATCTCTTCCCCAGCTTGAATTGCAACTTTGTTTACTTTAGATTTCCAATTCAAAACCGCTCTGATGTTGTTAATGAAGGATGGTATTGGAAATCTAAATAAGCATAAACATATGAACTTGTTAAGCTTGGAAAAAGGGAAATGAATTGAGACTTAGCCCTGATTGTTCACACAGGAGCCCTTTTACTAAGGCCCCGGTGGTATCGACCCATAAATGCTGATAACGCGTGAATCCATCATACATTCAGGTGACTCCACAGTGTCAACCTCCCGGAGCATGGAAAGCATGACCCCGGCAGTTACCGAATTGCACGCAGTCTTGCCATGGCACAACTGTGGAGTGCACTCAATACAACCTACAGAGGCGGTGATGAGTGCACCTGCGCTGCTTGCCCACCAGGCTCTGCCCGCTCTCTGCCCCAACTCTCCCACTTGAAGCCCTGATGCCATGGACAGCATGAAAATCCAGCGGCACTAACTGTCGTGGTCTCCACTAGCTGTCAATGTCCAATGCAAGCCATTAGCGCGAGTCCAGATCCACACTGACAGATAGCGACCTTCAGGGCCGGATTTACCTATACGCCATGTACGCCATGGCGTAGGGCCCACAGCCGGCAGGGGCCCACAAAAAAAGAACAAGTTCATTTTTTTTTAATACAATTTTAAAAAAAACCTGGTGGCTGCCGCCGCGGGGCCCCCTCTGCTGCCGCGGCAGCACCGACTGACCCGCGGGGGCCCCGTCTACAAGCTGAAGCCGTCGGTTCGGTTCGTTCCTCCCTCCCTCCCTCCCTCCGTGCAGGCTGCAGGCTGTGAGAGACGCGAAAGGAGAGTGTCTCCTCGCGTCTCTGTTAAGCCCGCAGGAATCACAATTTAGAAACAGGAAGACAATAATTAAACTGGGAACCCCAAAAGCCAAACTTGGAATGTACAACAACACTGTAGAAATAAAACTATAAATTAATTTCCTCTTGTACTAAACAAAGCGCAGTCGTTAATGATGCACATTTCCTAGAGCTGACATATTCCAGTTAATAAATTCAAAATAAAGAGATATCTTTCTACCTTTTGTGCATTTTTTTTCAGTTGCAATTGCTCCAGCCAGTTTCTTCTGGTTTCTTCGTGTCTTCTGCTAACTCTCCATCGTCTGCTGTCCATTTGTCCTTTCTTCACTCTTCTAGTTTTTTTCCATTCTCTCTCTACATCTGCATTAACATACTAATCTTTCTCCTTTTGCTCTTTCCTCATTCCTATTTCATCCACTCAAATTTTACCCCTCCATCCTCAATCCCCACTTACTCTCCCAATACCCGGCCAATTGTAGATTTTTCATCCCTCCCACACAAAATATTTTTTCCCTCTCCATTTCACTCTCCCAGTCCCATCCCATTCTAATCCTCCCCCAACATCAGCTCCCTTCTAGTTCCAGCCCCACCCAGCATCCATTCCCTTCTAGTCCCCGCATCAGCCCATTTCCAGTCCTAGCCCCCCATCAGCCCATTTCCAGTCCTAGCTCCCCATCCATTTCCAGTCCTATCCGAGTCCCTACATCAGCTCATTTCCAATCCCAGCCCCCCCATCAGCCCATTTCTAGTCCTTTCCTAGCCCCACCATCAGCCCATGTCAAATCCTAGCTCCCCTCCATTCAGCCCAATTCCAATCCAAGCCCCACATGAGCCTACTTCCAGTTCTAGCCCCTACATGAGCCATTTCAGTCCAAGCCCCCACCACAGCCCATTTCCAATCTTAGCTCCCCCAACAGCCCATTTCCAGTCCTATCCTAGCTGCTCCATCAGCCCATTTCCTGTCCTAGCTCCCTCCCCTCACAGCCCATTTCCATTCCAAGCCCCTTCCCATCAGCTATTTACAGTTCAAGCCCCCCTTCCACTCAGCCCATTTCCATTCCGTCCCCACCAGCTATTTGCAGTTCAAGCCTCCCCTTCCACTCAGCCCATTTCCAGTCCTAGCAACCCCCAACCCATTACCAGTCCTAGCCCCCCATCAACCCACTTCCAGTCCTAACCCCCATCACCCCATTTTCAGTTTAAGCCCCCCCATAGCCCATTACCAGTCCTAACCCCATCAGCCCTCTTCCAATCCTAACCCCATCAGCCCATTTCCAGTCCCAACCTCCCCATCACCCCATTTCCAGACTTAGGCCCCCCCCATAGCCCATTACCAGTCCTAACCTCCCCATCAGCGCACAGCCCATTACCAGTCCTAACCCCAACAGCCCACCTCCCTTCCTAACCCCCCCCATCAGCCCATTTCCAGTCCTAGCCCCCCCATAGCCCATTACCAGTCCTAACCCCCCATCCCCCCCCCCATCGGCCCAGGGAAAATAAAAAAAAAAGCTGGCTGCTGCCGCGGCGGCAGCAGCAGAATCGACTGTCCCACGGGGCCCCTTCCTGCCCGGTTGTGCCTCTCCGCGAGAGCTTTCAGATCTGCGAAGGGAGAGTGTCTCCTCA
This sequence comes from Ichthyophis bannanicus, assembly GCA_033557465.1. Lineage (NCBI taxonomy): Eukaryota > Metazoa > Chordata > Amphibia > Gymnophiona > Ichthyophiidae > Ichthyophis > Ichthyophis bannanicus. The sequence continues at coordinate 1,128,285,934 of CM066032.1, read as the reverse complement.
CAGCTTTTTAAAAAAAAAATTTAATTTATTTTTAAAGCAGAATGTTCTTTGCGCGGGGCCCTCTGAAACGCGGGGCCCTGTGCAAAAAACATTCTTGCTCAATGGACGGGCCGGCCCTGGCAGACGGGGAGGGGAGGAGAAGAACTTTAGACTAAAGGAACGAGCTAAGGGGGAGACTGCTTAGGGGAAGGGGAGGGAAGTTCATAAGCCAACTGAAACAGGTGTGTTTTGAGCTGATATCTGAACTGTAGAGAGGAGGTCTCTGCATGTAGTGAGGCAGATAGGGAATTCCATAAGGCAGGAGCAAGGAAAAAGAAAGCGGAATGATGCGTTTGTTTCAAATGCACATGGGAAACTGAGGGGAGGGCCAAGCAGTGAGTGTGGAGGGATCTGAGGAGATGGTGGGGGGAGTGGAAATGAAATAGGTCAGCCAAATATTGCGGTATGCCTGTGTGGATTTCCTGGTGAGCGGATATGAGAATTTTGTAATTTATGCAAAATTTTATGGGAAGCCAGTGAAGTCGGATCAGGGTGGGAGTGATGTGTTCACGGTGTGAGGTGTAAGTGATAATCCGGGCTGCTGTATTTTGGAGAAGTTGCAATCAACGAATTTGGTAGTTGGAAAGACCGGCAAGAGCGCTGTTGCAATAATCTGTTCAAGAAATTAATATTCAAAGTCCCCTTATCTTTCTTTGGTACCATTCTGGCTGTGATATTCTGGACCACTTTGAGTCCATACATTAGCTTTAAAGGAAATTCAATGTACAGACCATTATAATGGATCACTATTGCAGCCTAGTGGAGGAGTAGCCTAGTACCCAGAATATCATGGGTTCAATTCCCACTGGCACTCCTTGTGACCTTGGGCAAGTTACTTTACCCTCCATTGCCTCAGAAGGAAAAGCCTGCAATCTACTTCTGGTTGCCAGGAAACCCCAGAGGCAGCTGGGCAGCACTGACTTGACAGCACTAAACAAAAAAAAAAGTGTCTATTTAGAGATTTACATTGCAATGCAATACCATGTGCCTTTGAGTCAATGCTGACTCCTGGCAACCCAGAGGCTCCTGGGCTTTCTTGGCAGTATGACTGGAAATAGTTTGCCAGGCGATGGAAGGTTAAGTGACTTGCCCAAGGTCACAAGGAGTGCTAGTGGGAATCAAATCCTGGTCTCTTGGTTACCAAACCAGTGCTCTAACCACTAGACTGCTACTCCAGATTTTAGCAAAAGCATAATTACAGTCTTTTTGAAAAACTAACATAAAATACAGCAAATGCATTTTAAGGGACTTCAGAGTGGATTAAGTATTCCTACTCCCTAAACAGCTTTAAATAAGGTATACCTAGGAGAGAGTGCTTTGAGAACAGTGGTGCAGGCAATGATAGGAAGTTCCGTGGATTATTGCAATGTGTTCTATGTAAGATTCCTAGGTAATTTGATGAAGTTACAAATTGCCCAAAATATGGCTGCAAGATTAATGACTGGGAGTAATTGGAGGGAAAGTGCTAAAGCCCCTTTTAATGAAACTCTATTGACTTCTAATAAAGGAATAATGTTTATTTAAAATGATGATTTTGACATTTAAGAGCATATTTGCCAAACGATTTAACGCACATTAATGAAGTTAATGCCTGTTAAGTGGCTAGAGCCCTTTTATTTCTATGGGTGCAGTAGCACTTAACATGTATTAACTTCATTAACGCACGTTAACCTTTGTAAACATGCCCCTGGTGTTGAAAAATGAGAGGCCGCAATAAGTTATGTTAGAGGAATATGATCCTAGTAGGAGATTATGCTCTTCACTGAAGCATTTGCTGTCTGTGCGCAGCATGGAGGGGCTGATTTAATAAGGGGGGTGTGTAATGTTATGTGCCAGGTAGCATGTAAGTCCCTATTTGAAAGGACTTAAGCGTGTGAATGGGCACTTAGGTGTGTGCTTTAGGAAGTCGACATTCTGTAAATGCACACATAAGTCCTATTGTGCATACTTTCAATTTGGGTGTGTGCAGAGTTGGAGCTTGGGCAGAGCATGGCTGGAGTCTAAATTTACTTTCTTGAGTCAGGACATTGGGCTCTTTCCCTAGCCCTATTCAAATCCAGGCTAAAAACCCACCTCTTTGAGGCTGCTTTTGAATGCTGATGCTCCTCGCTCGTCCACTACTTATGTGTATCTTATCATACTCTAGTTCCCAGACTGTGTCTTACGTCTCTATACATGTATGTACAGCACTGCATATGCCTTGTAGCACTATACAAATGATGGTTAATAGTATAAAATATTATAACTTATGTATATTTCTGACCAATCTAGCTGTGGGAATTTATGTCTGCTCTAGCGCTCGTGTAATTGCCATGACTAGACTGAGGTGCATCTTTATGTTCCTATTTTACAAAGGTACACGCATACTTTATAAATAGGCTCCCAGATACGCACGTGAACTGCATGGGAGTTTATAAAATGACCATCCGACTGTATATAGAAAGAAAAATGTCATAAGAGGGCTTTTGGGATAGTTAGGCTAGTCTTGAGGTATGGAATATCTTTGGGTGGGGGGAGAGGGGACATTTTATTGTTGCATTTTAGGAAGGGCGTGACATTTTATTTGTTTCCTTATTAAGGATGGGCTTGATTTTTCAAAAGGGCTTCCTCAGTTAGTAGGATCTGCTAACCGGATGAGCCCCACTGAGCCCAATATTCAGTTGCACTATGGATAGTGCCGCTCAATGTTTCCTCTCACTGCTGCGGGATTGTTTGGATAGTGCCAGGGCTGTCTAAGGGCAGAGCTGAGGAGGAGTTGGCATTTATCTGGATAGTGGCGGTTTTGAGCACAGCTATCTGGATACTTTTCTGCATAATTTAGGACAGGTAAAAAGCATCCCTGAATGTACGCAGAATGGCTGTTTGTATAGCTGCTGAAAATCACCACGATCTGGATAGCTCCTACCACTGACAGCTGAATCTGGGTATTTAGGGAGTCTTTTACTAAAAGATGCTAAGACGCCACATGTAACGCGCCAATAGCACCAAAACTATGGAGGGTTAGTTACAGCACCACTGCGTTAAATGTCGGGGGGCGGGGAAGCATTTCGCTGAAAGTAACCTAGAGCCCTGTCCCCTAGCGCTCACTGCATTAGTGAGGCTGCACCTATTGCCGTCTATGGAGGCGGTGTTAGGTTGACCTGTGCTAATGCAGTTAGCTCATGGTGTGAACACAGTGCTAACTGTGCTGAGCTCACCACGCCCACTCTCTGCCCCTAACCTGCCCACTTGCGACCCTAATGCGGGTTGCAGTTAGCACAGGAATCATCCCATGCTAACTTTCATGGCCCTGTGCTAACTAGCAACACATGTCCCAGTGCACTTTCAGTACGTGCCAGAACACTCTCTGCCAGCTAGTACCCGTTGGTAAAAGATCCCCTTGGTAGCAGCCACTATCTTAACATTGCCACTGAATATGAAGATTTACTTTTCCCATGGGGGCTAGTGTTTAAAAAACAATGCTGACTATTGTGAGGTCAGTATTTGGTCTGGATTTTTTTAAGGAGTTCAATATAAGATTTTTGTATTTTTAATAGTTTTTTTTTAAATTAAGATGATCGTATTTTCTATTAATTCTTCTTTGAATGTTGCTTTTTATGACTTGTAATTCATTTTGAATGGAATTTTTTGAGGAAGAGGCTATATAAATGTTTGAGCAAGTGTATATTTATTTACAGTCACTTATTCAACAACGTTAACATGTAGGCAGCAGTCCACCAGTGAGTCGGGGGTTATTCAGTCCTTTGCACTGAGTGCCATATGTATGATTATCTTCCACTTGGTGAGAGGTTGTACTTGTGCATTTGGTGCAAAGAGCTGTGGCTCTTAGAGACTATCTGTGGAGACTGGAGTAGCAGACCTAGAAATGCTGAGGCAGGTAGAGAGATACTGTGTACAGAGAAAACTTTCAGGGACATGGTAGAACAGTCTCACCTCCAGTCCTGTGCTACCTTAGAGGAGCGTGTCTCATCATCTTGATGTGGCAGGAAGTGATCTAGGTGAAGCAGTATCCTCTTGCACTGTGAATGTGTCTTTAGGGACATGTGCCCAGAGGAGCAAAGGGTTAGAACTGCCATTGCAGTTAGTGATTCAGTCATTAGGCATTTATAGGGTAAGTGCTGATGGGCATGAGGATCACTTGATAACTTGTCTGCCTGGAGTGAAATTAGCGGGCCTCATGTATCCCCTAAATAGGATTTTAGAGATTGCTGGGGAGGAGCTAGATGCTGTAGTACGTATGGGTATTAATAAGATGATGCATCAGCCCACTTCCAGTCCTAAACCTCCCCATCAGCCCATTACCAGTCCTAAACCTCCCCATCAGCCCATTACCAGTCCTAATCCCCCATCAGCCAATTACCAGTCCTAAACACCACCCATCAGCCCATTTCCAGTCCTAACCCATCACCCCCGTCCTAACCCATACTAACCCAGTCCTAACCCATCACCCCCCATCAGCCCATTTCCAGTCCTAACCCCCCATAGCCCACTTCCAGTCCTAACCCCCCCATCAACCCACTTCCAGTCCTACCCCCCCCCCCCTGCAGCCCATTTCCAGTCCTGGCCCCCAGGGGAAAAAACAACCACTCGTTGTTGCCGCTGCCGAGTCTGCTTCTCGGCAGCGGCAGTCTCTGGCAGACTCACCTGCCTCTCCTTCCTATAGCAGCCGTGGTTCCTGCTTCTTGGAACCGCGGCTGTGCTAGCTACATCAACTTAAATACAAAGCAAAACCGGTGCAGACTGTGGAGCCTTCCCGTACAGCGGCGTCCCGCCCCCAAAGGAAGTAACTTCCTTTGCATACAACTTCCTTTGGGGGCAGGACGCCGCTGCACGGGAAGGCTCCGCAGAGTCTACTCTGCACCGGTTTTGCTTTGTGTTTATTTAAGTTGATGTTGCTAGCACAGCCGCGGCTCCAAGAAGCAGGAGCTGCAGCTGCTATAGGAAGGAGAGGCAGGTGAGTCTGCCGGAGACTGCCGCTGCCGAGAAGTGGACTCGGCAGCGGCAGCAACTTGAGTGGTTGGATTTTTTTTATTTTTAACTTTAGAAATTGAAGTGAGGCGGCTATTGTGGGGGCATTTTTTACCGCCTTTAAAACTTCGCCACTTGAGGCAGCCGCCTCACTTCGCCTCATGGTAGAGCCGCCCTTGGGACCATGATAGCACTTCCTGCAACCTGTGCCAGGCCATGATCCTGAAAACCAATAAAAAACAGTTGGAGTTGCAGGAGAAACTCTTCCCAAAGTCAGACTCGACACTGGCCTCCCCGACGCCAAGCTCCAAGCCCAGCACTTCTTGTGAGGGCTGAGCGTCCTTGGAGTCCCGCAGCAGCGGCTTCTCCGAGACTTCGGACCCTGAGCGAAAGAAGAAAACCTCGAAATGACAGACTGGAGAAACTTGGTAAGACAGCTCAGAGGGACTCGGGCAACTTTGAGAGGCACCCTACTAAGGTCCTCAAAAAGGATTCCTCGGTTGGAGGACACTGTGTAAGGTTCCTCAAGATCATGGTCCTTATGGAGGATGCACTTACAAGAGTGCCAGTGCCGGGCCCAAGATCCTTGGTGCCTGCACCAAAAGCTGTGGAGACTTCTGTCTTGGAATCCAGAATGGCAGCCATGGCGCAGAACATCACTGCTATCCTGGCCATGTGGCAGGTAAGAACATAAGAACATAAGACATGCCATACTGGGTCAGACCGAGGTCCATCAAGCCCAGTATCCTGTTTCCAACAGTGGCCAATCTAGGTCATACGTACCTAGCAATATCCCCAAAAGACACAGGTTTCACAATGCTTGTACTGGGTCAAGCATTGATATCCTGGGTCCCTTTTTAATAGTGGTTTATGGACCTTTCCTCCAGGAACTTGTCCAAATCTTTTTTAAACCCAGCTATACTAACAGCCCTTACTACATCCTCCGGTAACAGATTCCAGAGTTTGATTACACGTTGAGTGAAAAAATATTTTCTCTTATTTGTCTTAAATAGTTTACCCTGTAGCTTGCGACGCCCCTGCCCCGCCTTAGGGCTAAAAGACAGGAGCGGCCTATTGCCTCGTGAGGAATGGAGCTAAAAACTGTTCCCTGGTACTGCTGGGTAATGTAGTTCTTGTGCTCCTTTCACTCAGAAATAAGTGTAGTTGTGCGCCAGAGACGGTAAGGCTTGTTTGCAAGTATTTTATTGTTGTTGGGGAGATTCTTCCAGCGCATCACAAATTCATACACATTGCCTTGAAAAAAAAACAAAAAAAAACAAATTCATACACATGAACAAAAACTGGTGCTTTAACATGAACAGAATAAACTTAGGAATAAAGTCAACTAAAGTAGATTTCAGCTTTAACTTCAGCTTTACTTCTAGGGAGTTTGACTCAGCTCTGCCCCAAGAGGTGATTCCCATTTAATGCAGCCTCTTTACATGCACTGTTACGTTCACAGTGGGAGCTTAATTCAGGTGCAAGTAATTATGGTTTCCAAAGCATGGCAGTAGAAACAGCTCCGTTGTATTTTACTCATACACGGCACAGCAAGCTTCTTTACTCTGGTATTTCCATACAACACAATGAACAATCCATACTATTACAGTCAGGTAAGTCAGAATCAGTTTGCATTAATTCTTCAGACTGTATAGAATTAGTATCTTCATTCAGTACTGGTTGTCTGCCTGCTTTTAGATCTAGAAACTCTTTAAAGCTTTGGAGAAGCAATTCAGCCTGTTGGTTGCTAGATAAGCAATTGTCAGCAGCTATTAAGCTTCTCTCTTGGTCAGTAATGTTTCCCTTCTCCCCTCTCAGGCTAAATAAGTCAGGGTAACATTTAGGCTCTCTTAGTAAGGCTTCAAACATAGGAGACTTGAGTTTACCTTCACTCTTGTAACTCTTAGGAAAACTGCTTACATTTTGCCAAGCCCCTCTCGTCCTAGGTGGCTCAGACGTCTTCCAGCTGTGAGGGTTCCTGTGTCTCTCTGGTCCCAACTGTATTCCAAAGAATGAGTTTTCTTTCCCACTTGCCTGCCGTGGAGGCTTCCTCTTCCAAGGCTCTGCCTTCTTCCAGGAGTCTAATCCAGGGCTACGTCCACTTTCCTCAGAACTTTCATTCACAGCCCTTGAGAAGATCCTTGCAGGTCTTCTTTTATTACCAGGGTCAAACGGACTGCCACACTGCTTCCTGGTCTTCCATTCACTCTCTGACTCACTCTCAGCTGACGTACCAAACGTCTTTCCACAGCTCGTCCTCTCACAGGTCCTTTGCTCTGAGGTCCTCTACTCAGAGTTCCTTGTGCAGCTCTGTGCACTGCTCTGCCTACTTCGGCTCAGTCCTTTGCTGCTCTCTTTGCTCCTCCTGCACTCTCTGCTCCCTTTGCCCTCTTCGCTCCCTTTAGCAGGGTCATTCTCAGGTTTAAAACAAAGTTCTCTTCCAGGCACGCCCCTTCCAACCACTGGGTGTGCCCAATCAGGACTACTCAACTCCTCCCCTGGGCTGGTATCCATTCTTAGCTCAGCAGAAAGGAGTTTTTCTTTCCTTCCAGTATTGTCAATCTGGCGTAAATCCTGTTGCCCTTCAGGATTTTCCTCGGTCTCCATTGCCTCAGGAGGGCGCTCTTCACCACAGATCCCCCCCCCCCCCTTAAGATATCACGGGCTGGCTTCTGACCAGAGGCACAGCACGTGATTCTACTTAGGGATTTGGAGCTGGTCTGTGTTTTTTCTACAACTTTTATGTCGTGAACAACGGTGGCTACCTGAGCTAGGGCTGTCCTATCATGCCAAGGCTTCAAGAGGTTGATGTGGTATACTTGTTGGCGCCCTCTATTATTCTCCACAAGATAAGATACTGGACCCACCGGCCGGACTACCGTACATGGGCCTTTCCATTGGCTCTCAAATTTCGGGTCTGGGCCTGCCACCATCACTATAACTTTGTCTCCGACGGCTAACTGGCGCGGCCGTGTGCCTTGGTCATAATAAGTCTTCTGCCTTCGCTGATTGCTCCTTAGATTGACCTCTGCCACTTGTGTGGTGCGGCGTAAGCGACCTTTTAGATCCTTTAGAAACTCAGGTACTCCTACCTCATGTATGTCGGGCTCTACCCACTGTTCTTTCAGGATATCCAATACCCCACGGGGTGATCGACCGTACATTAGCTCATATGGCACTGTCCCTAGGGATGACTGCTTCCTCTCCCTACAAGCATAGAGTATAAACGGGAGCATAGTATCCCAATTGGCCATATCTCCTTCCAGACTGCGGCGCAACATTCTTTTAATAGTCTGATTTTGCCTTTCCACTAGCCCATTGGTTTGTGGATGATAGGCTGAGGTCTTAATATGGCGGATGTCAAACGCTTCCCAAACTTGGGCTAAGTACTTAGATAAGACGTTGCTTCCCCTATCTGTAAGAACTTCGCGAGGGAAGCCAACCTTGCAAAACAGTTTTATAAGTTCAGCCGCCACGGCCTTAGCTGATATACTACGTAGTGGCATGGCCCAAGGAAACCGTGTTGCTTGGTCAATGACCACTAAAATATACTGAAACCCCCTAGGTGTCTTGATTAAAGGAACAACAATGTCCATAGCCATTCTATGGATGGGTTCTGTAATAACCGGGGATGATATCATCGGGACTTCTTTCGGATGGATGGCAGAGACCCGCTGGCATGTTGGACAGGCTTCGCAAAACCTCGCTGTTTCTTTAAAAACACCCGGCCAATAGAACCTCGCCAGGATCTGATCCAACGTGCTTCGGAATCCCTTGTGTCCTCCGACTGGATGGTCGTGAGCCAGCCTCAAAACTAAGTTTTTGAAAGTTGCGGGCACCACCACCTGTTTGCGTGTGTCGCCAGTATAGGGATCCTTGCTCTCTCTGTACAGTATTCCGTATCCAGAAAAAATCTGGGTAAGGTATCCCTATCACTCTGGGCCCATTTAAATGCTTGACTTAAAGCAGGGTCAGCTAGTTGCTCGTTGGGGAATGTTGGAAATTTCCCAACTAGTTCTTCTGGCACCCAGGGCAATTCTCGGCCAGCCTGAGTTTCTGCCCTATGCTGAGAGCGATCCTGTCTCTCATTACGCTTCTGCGCTTTCGTTTTCTTAACTTTTCCTCCTGGTGCGGCTATCAGATCCTCATGCGAAGGAAGACTTCCAAAGGCTTCATCAGTAGGATCTTCTCCATTTTCTGAGTCCTTAGCCTGGGCTCTTGTAGCTACCATGGCTCCCTTAGGGGTTAGGCCTTGTCTCATTTCCTTATAAAAATGGGGCCAATCCCTTCCTAAAACCATAGGGTTCGGAAGCTTGGGCACTACTGCAATGGGAACTTTCCTAACAACTCCTAGCGCTTTCACCTGGAGGTTGTACACGGGGTATAACGAAGTGCCTCCGTGAACACAGCGGATTTTTACATTGTGGACAGGCTGAGTTGCTACCCCCGATGCTTGGACTTGCTGCCACAGCGCCTTGGAGAGCATTGTCTGCTCCGCACCAGAATCAAGTAACGCGGTGGTGGCAATTCCCTGCACCTCTACCTCAATGAGAAATCCTTCTCTGGCCTTCTGTGCATTTACTGCTACTAAGGCAGTTTTAAAACAATTTTTCTGCACATGCCCTTCTCGCCCACATTTGAAACATTTTCTAGGCGGCATCATAGCCTTCATGGTTGGCATACACATTTTTCCTGTTTCCTTTTTAAACCCCCACCTCCTTTCTGATTCGGGTATCGCTGCCCCCTTTGAAGCGCTACTGCCTTCGTGAGCCATTAATTTGGCTTCCAAGAAGCGCTCTGTGAGATCAACCGCGTCTTGTGGGGTCTTGCAGCTCTGCAGAATCAGGAAGGTTCTTATTGCGGCAGGTACAGCATTCATATATTGCTCTACAACAAGACTGTCTATTATAGATTCTTTGGATCTACCCCCTGGATTAAGCCATTTGTTTAACAACATACGTATTCTATAACATAAGGCTTTCGGGGTTTCATTCTGTTTTAACTTTACTGCTTGCAGGAGAGTATGATAAGCTAGCGGTGTAAGGCCCAGCCTTTCCCTGACCGCTCTTTTCACCTCCTCATAATTTCCAGCGAGATCAGGTGGCATACTTCTATACGCGGCCATAGCTTCGCCCGTAAGGGAAGCCGCAAACCTAATGGCCCAACATTCTTTTGGCCATGCACTTAACTGTGCCACTCTCTCAAAGCATTCAATATAGTCATCTATATCATCAGTGTCCTTCAATTGCCCAAAATTGAACATTGTTCCTGCGTTTAAACTAAGCGCAGCTGCAGCGGAAAAACCTGGGGGAGCGGTTGGTATCTCCGGTGGTTTCTTCTGCTCAGCTACCCAAGCTTGTAGCATGTCCAATAAGGGTTGCTGCTGAGCTTGAAGGGTGGCAGCATTTCTTGCCTGGGACTCCAAGGCTAAGTCCCTCTGTCTCTCCAGTTGCGTGGCCATCCACTTGAACACTTCAGCTGGATCCAGAGACATCTTCGAAACGTCTGTGAAGACAAACACAAAGACAAAAAAAAACCAAGTGCGGTATCTCACACTAAAAAAAAACAAACAACTTTTTTTTTTTTTTTTCAACTGGCCTAGCAATCACCCCTTAGCCCTGTATCCTGACCTTTCCCTAGGTGGATACTTATTACCTGGCTCAGGTGTTGCTTCAAGCTTTCGCAGTCACGTTGCAGCCAGTAGTCCTCCGACGCTGTGACTCCTTCCCTTCAGGATGGTCTGCAGCCGGGGTCTTTCTGGGCAGTTGCTTTCCTGTAGCTTTTCTGCGCGGCACCTTGCGCATGCGTGGAATCCTGCCAACGTAGCCACTTGCGACGCCCCTGCCCCGCCTTAGGGCTAAAAGACAGGAGCGGCCTATTGCCTCGTGAGGAATGGAGCTAAAAACTGTTCCCTGGTACTGCTGGGTAATGTAGTTCTTGTGCTCCTTTCACTCCGAAATAAGTGTAGTTGTGCGCCAGAGACGGTAAGGCTTGTTTGCAAGTATTTTATTGTTGTTGGGGAGATTCTTCCAGCGCATCACAAATTCATACACATGAACAAAAACTGGTGCTTTAACATGAACAGAATAAACTTAGGAATAAAGTCAACTAAAGTAGATTTCAGCTTTAACTTCAGCTTTACTTCTAGGGAGTTTGACTCAGCTCTGCCCCAAGAGGTGATTCTCATTTAATGCAGCCTCTTTACATGCACTGTTACGTTCACAGTGGGAGCTTAATTCAGGTGCAAGTAATTAAGGTTTCCAAAGCATGACAGTAGAAACAGCTCCGTTGTATTTTACTCATACACGGCACAGCAAGCTTCTTTACTCTGGTATTTCCATACAACACAATGAACAATCCATACTATTACAGTCAGGTAAGTCAGAATCAGTTTGCATTAATTCTTCAGACTGTATAGAATTAGTATCTTCATTCAGTACTGGTTGTCTGCCTGCTTTTAGATCTAGAAACTCTTTAAAGCTTTGGAGAAGCAATTCAGCCTGTTGGTTGCTAGATAAGCAATTGTCAGCAGCTATTAAGCTTCTCTCTTGGTCAGTAATGTTTCCCTTCTCCCCTCTCAGGCTAAATAAGTCAGGGTAACATTTAGGCTCTCTTAGTAAGGCTTCAAACATAGGAGACTTGAGTTTACCTTCACTCTTGTAACTCTTAGGAAAACTGCTTACTTTTTGCCAAGCCCCTCTTGTCCTAGGTGGCTCAGACGTCTTCCAGCTGTGAGGGTTCCTGTGTCTCTCTGGTCCCAACTGTATTCCAAAGAATGAGTTTTCTTTCCCACTTGCCTGCCGTGGAGGCTTCCTCTTCCAAGGCTCTGCCTTCTTCCAGGAGTCTAATCCAGGGCTACGTCCACTTTCCTCAGGACTTTCATTCACAGCCCTTGAGAAGATCCTTGCAGGTCTTCTTTTATTACCAGGGTCAAACATACTGCCACACTGCTTCCTGGTCTTCCATTCACTCTCTGACTCACTCTCAGCTGACGTACCAAACGTCTTTCCACAGCTCGTCCTCTCACAGGTCCTTTGCTCTGAGGTCCTCTGCTCAGAGTTCCTTGTGCAGCTCTGTGCACTGCTCTGCCTACTTCGGCTCAGTCCTTTGCTGCTCTCTTTGCTCCTCCTGCACTCTCTGCTCCCTTTGCCCTCTTCGCTCCCTTTAGCAGGGTCATTCTCAGGTTTAAAACGAGGTTCTCTTCCAGGCACGCCCCTTCCAACCACTGGGTGTGCCCAATCAGGACTACTCAACTCCTCCCCTGGGCTGGTATCCATTAGCTCAGCAGAAAGGAGTTTTTCTTTCCATCCAGTATTGTCAATCTGGCGTAAATCCTGTTGCCCTTCAGGATTTTCCTCGGTCTCCATTGCCTCAGGAGGGCGCTCTTCACCACAAGCTTCATTACATGTCCCCTAGTCTTTCTATATTCTGATAGCGTAAACAATTGATCCACGTTTATCCGTTCCACTCCATTCATTAATTTATAGACCTCTATCATATCTCCCCTCAGCCATCTCTTTTCCAGGTTAAAGAGCCCTAACCTTTTTAGCCTCTCTTCATAGGAGTAGCCTTCCATCCCCTTCACCAATTTGGTGGCTCTTCTCTGTACTTTTTCTAATAACGCTATGTCCTTTTTAAGATACGGTGACCAGAATTGCACACAATATTCAAGGTGTGGTCATACCATGGAGCGATACAGAGGCATTATAATATCCTTTGTTTTATTCTCCATCCCTTTCCTTATGATACCTAGTATTCTATTTGCTTTCTTGGCCGCCGCTGCACACTGGGCGGAGGGTTTTAACATGTTATCCACGATGACTCCTAAATCTTTTTCCTGGGTGGTGGTTTCTAATGTGGAGCCTTGCATCGTGTAACTATAGTGTGGGTTGTTCTTTCCTAGGTGCATAACTTTGCACTTGTCCACATTAAATTTCATCTGCCATTTGGATGCCCAGTCTTCCAATTTATCCAGATCCTCCTGCAGTTTTCCACAATCTTCTTGGGTTTTAACAACTTTAAACAGTTTTGTGTCATCTGCAAATTTGATAACCTCACTAGTTATTCCCTTTTCCAGGTCATTTATGAATATGTCAAAAAGTAGCGGACCCAGTACAGATCCCTGGGGTACTCCACTATTCACCTTTTTCCATTGGGAATATTGGCCATTTAGCCCTACCCTCTGCTTTCTATCTTTTAACCAGTTCCCGATCCACAATAGTACACTGCCTGCTATCCCATGACTTTTTAGCTTCGCCAAAAGTCTCTGATGGGGGACCTTGTCAAAAGCTTTCTGAAAGTCCAGATACACTATATCAACCGACTCACCTTTGTCTACCTGTTTATGCACACCTTCAAAAAACATATCAGATTAGTAAGACAAGATCTTCCTTGTCTAAAGCCATGTTGGCTGTCTCCCATTAGGCCATGACTATCTACATGCTGTGTAATTTTGTTCTTTATGCTGGTTTCTACCATTTTCCCTGGTACTGACATCAGGCTCACCGGTCTGTAATTTCCCGGGTCACCCCTGGAACCCTTTTTAAAAATTGGTGTTACGTTGGCGACCCTCCAATCTTCAGGTATTACAGATGATTTTAATGAAAGTTCACAGATTACCAATAGCAGGTCTGAAATCTCATATTTCAGTTCTTTCAACACTCTGGGATGTATACCATCCAGTCCAGGTGATTTGCTACTATTCAGTTTATCAAATAGTTGTAATATATCTTCCCGGTGTAGCGATATTTCTCTCAATTCCTCTGCAGTATCACCTTTAAATACCACTTCAGTCTTGGGTAACATCCCTACATCTTCCTCAGTAAAGAATTCATTCAGTCTCTCTGCTATAGCCTTGTCTCCTCTTACTGCCCCTTTTACCCCTCTATCATCTAATGGTCCAATTGACTCTCTCACAGGCCTTTTGCTACGAATGTACTTGTAAAAGTCTTTATTTCGTGTTTTTGCTTCCGTAGCAAGTTTCTTCTCAAATTCCCGCTTTGCCTGCCTTATCAATGCTTTGCATTTAACTTGCCAGTGCTTGTGCTGTTTCCAGTTTTCATCATTTGGCTCTTTTTTCCATTTCCTGAAGGTTGCTTTTTTGGCAGCAACAGCCTCTCTGACCCCACCTTTAAACCATGCTGGCAGTTTTTTGGACTTTCTTCCACTTTTCTTAATGCGTGGAATACAGCTGGTCTGGGCTTCAAGGATAGTATTTTTAAATAACACCCAAGCTTGCTGTAAGTCTTTAACCTTTGGAACCGCTCCTTTTAGTTTTTTCCTAACTATATTCCTCATTCTATCATAGTCTCCCTTTTGAAAGTTAAAAGGTAGTACTGTGGATTCCTTTACTATCTGTCCTCCACTAATTAAATCAAACATGATCATACTATGATCACTATTGCCAAGTGGTCCCAACACCCTTATTTCTTGCACCAGATCTGGCGTTCCACTAAGGACTAGGTCCAGTATGGCTTCCCCTCTGGTCGGTTCATGAACCAGCTACTCCAAGAAGCAGTCATTTATTTCATCTAGAAACTTTATCTCTTTAGCTTGTCCTGCTGTGACACTGACCCAGTCGATACCGGGGTAATTGAAATCACCCATTATTACTACTCTGTTGTGACTTTTGTTAGCTTCCTTGATTTCTTTGAGCATTTCATCATCCATTTGTTCATTCTGGCCAGGCGGTCGATAGTATACTCCCACTGCCATCACCTTCCCCTTCATAAATGGAATTTCAATCCATAGAGATTCTACAGCAAATTTTGTTTCCTGCAAAACTTTAATCCTTTCTGACTCAATGCCCTCTCTAACATAGAGCGCAACCCCTCCACCAATTTGATCAGCTCTATCATTATGATATAGTTTGTATCCAGGTATCACAGTGTCCCACTGGTTATCCTCCTTCCACCATGTCTCTGAGAGTGCAATCATATCTAACCTCTCATTTAATGCTATATATTCTAACTCTCCCATCTTATTGTTTAGACTTCTAGCATTGGCATACAAGCATTTTAGAGACTGTATTTTATTAATATTAATCTGGCTATTGGTAGGCATGGGTAATTTGGAATCTTTATGCTCTGTCTGCTCCTTACTCAAGGGCATTTGGGCTACTATACTCCCTTTTGGAACATCACTGCTTTTGGTAGTATCCTTCAAGGATACCTTCGCCCGAACCATGCGCTCCTGGGTGACTGTCGGCTTTCCCCTATTTTCTAGTTTAAAAGCTTCTCTATCTCTTTTTTAAAGGTTAATGCCAGCAGTCTGGTACCATCCTGATTAAGGTGAAACCCATCCCTTCGGAAGAGCCCCCCCTTTCCCCAGAATGTTCCCCAGTTCCTAACAAATCCAAAACCCTCATCCTTGCACCATCGTCTCATCCACGCATTGAGACTCCGGAGCTCTGCCTGTCTACCTGCCAAGTAATGATGACTGGTTTGTCCATCTGCCCTGATGACTGGGCCCCTGACTGGCCGGTGGTCAGCTGACATTTCGATGCCATATACCGCATCAGGAAGAGGCCGGGGTTTCACAAGCCCCAACTCCCACATAACTCCATGGTTGTCGAGTCAACCATGCAGAAACAAAAGTCAGAAAATCTACTCTTTTGTCCTCTCTGGAAGGGATGCTAGAGCCCTCAATCAATGTTCCCTCTAATTTTCTGTAGGCTGTGTGCGCATAAAATATCAGCTGTGCAGCTTTTGAAGGAAGGTTAAATTTTTGTGCGCCACATAACGACACTCGGAGTTATATACCTTAAAATTTGAATACACGTCAGAATATAGTATGTACACCACATTGATTTTAATCAAATTAAATGAAAATAGACAATTACTAAATGAAGCGGAAAAGTTTTAGTAATTACAATCACAACTTTTAAATTTTAAGATGTCTGTGTTGTTTTCTATCAGAATCAGAACCGTAATTTTTGTGCGCTCTGTTGTAAAGTATGTGCGCTCTCTCGGTGAGGTGTGTGTGCGCGCGCACACGCACAGCTTAGAGGGAACAATGCCCTCGATGCCCTCAGGTGCAAGTGCTACCAGGACTCGATGCTGGGGTGTCGAATCCAGGCCTGTGAGCTGTACATTAGCAGGTATTTGAAGGGCCTGACCCAGGAACTGTCAGGATTCTCAGCAGGGCTGGCTGGCGAACCTCTCTAATGGTTCCAAGCCCTGACCTCTGGGATTAAGGGCTGCTCAAAGTTCCTCTCCTGGGTGGCCTACGACGGATTCGAGTGAGCAGCTCGAGTATCAAGGGTCAGTATTGGGGGGGCCGACACCGGGGCCTGATGCCAAGCATGGCTACAATCCTGGACCTCAAGCTGTGGGTCCAGGACAAGCTGCTTGACATCCCTTGCACCGGTGAAAACCTGTTTCTTTATCTTTATCTTTATTTAGCAAATTTGATATACCGCCTTTAACAAACCTATGGCTGACAGGGCGGCTGAGATAGAAGCCGAAATGGTGACCCACCAGAGGCTCTCAAAGAAGACCTCTTCCTTTCTCCGCAAAAAACCTGTGGGGAAAAGGCCCCTATTCCAAAGGAAAAAGGGGCACTTCCAACAGGGTCACTGCTACCAGCCCTTCTTGGGCCAGCAGCAGGGTTCTCACCCTAAGAGACAGGGCCAGGGAGCTCAGAAACCCAAGGCTCAGAAGCCCCAGGCCCCAGCACCAGCCGAACCAGGTGGGAACCTTTGACTCCCAGGGCAGGACCTCCCCTCCCACAGGAGACTTTCACCAGTCCACAGGGGGCTGCCTGGCACTCTTTGCCCTCATGTGGACCAAGGAAACCTCAGATCGGTGGTTCCTGCAGGTTGTAAAGGAGGGATACTCCCTCCACTTACAACAAGTGCCACCCAAGTTCTTGACCTCTCCTTCACCAGACCCTTCTGCTCTCAGAGCTCACAGGTCTGCTCAGGGACAATGCGTGGAGCCTGTACCCAAACATCTGTGGAGAAAGGGCATCTACTCAAGGTTCTTCCTTGTCCCCAAAAGAACAGGGGGCCTCAGGCCCATACTAAACCTGCAAAGCTTAAAGAAGTTTCTGATGAGGGAGAAGTTCAAAATGCTCTCCCTTGGAACATTACTGCCCTTCCTCCACCAGGGAGACTGGCTGTACTCCTTGGACCTAAAGGATGCATATAGCCACATCCTGATCCACCCCTCCCATAGGTAGTACCTAAGGTTCGTGGTGAGAGGAGGGCACTACCAGTACAAAGTGCTGCCCTTTGGTCTGACCTCCTCTCCAAGGGTGTTTAACAAGTGCTTGGCGGTGGTAGCTTCCCACTTGCACCTACAAGGGGCTTTCGTCTTCCCCTACCTGGATGACTGGCTAATCAGGAGGTACAGTCTCAGAGGCCTGCCAGGGTGCGAAGAGTACAACCCTCCTGCTGTGACACCTGGAGTTTGTCATCAATTACCCCAAGTCCCATCTGTCTCCAACTCAAAACCTGGAGTTCATAGGGGCTCGGTTGGACATGTTACAGGTCAAGGTTGTCCTCCCAAGGGAGAGGGTAGACCGTCTTGTACAGTTGGCAGGAGAGGTGCAAGGCCTCCTTCTCTGCCTATTAGTCCACATGGCCTCAATGGTCTACGTCACGCCATTAGCCCACCTGCACATGTGGACAGCCCATGGTGTCTCTGTTCACAGTGAACTCAAGTCACCGGCAGACTACGGGACAGGGTCAGAGTCGCCCACCATCTGGTGGAGTCCCTCACCTGGTGGCAAAACATGCACCACCTCCAAGCGGGAATGCCATTCCAGACACCCACACTGCAGAGGACCCTGACAACAGACGCCTCCCTCCTGGGTTGGGGGATGCATTGCGGGGACCGCTGCATGCAAGGCAGCTGGTCCTAGGAGGAGTCACTCTTGCAGATCAATCTCCTAGAACTCGGGGCAATTTTTATGGCCCTATGAATGCTTCGCCACTACCTGAGGCACCGACATGTGCTGATCCAGATGGATAACCAGGTGGCCCTGTTTTATATCAACAAGCAAGAGGGCACAGGCTTGTACTCCATCTGTCGGAGGCGGTGACCCTCCTCTCCTTCGCAGTGCGCAACAGCATGCTCCTGAGAGCGGTGTATCTGCCAGGCCAGGACAACTGCTTAGCAGACCGGCTGAGCAGAGTCCTCTGCCACACGAGTGGCGCTTGAATCCCAGGGTAATGAAGTGGCTGGGGCAGGCCTGTGATGGACCTTTTCACCTCCCCGGACAATGCGCAGCTACTTTGCTTCTGCTCGCACCAACCGCATCCAGGGAGAGTAGCAGCAGATGCCTTCCTGATCTCATGGTCAGAGGATCTACTCTGTGTTCCGTCCGACCCTCCCCCCCCCCCCCCGGTTGTCAAGACCATCTTCAAGATCCAGAGTGAGGGGACGTCAGTGATACTAATAGCACCCAGATGGCCCAGGCAACCCTAGTTCCCCCTACTGCTTTCCCTGTTGGTGGCACTTTCAGTCCCACTGGGCCGAGACCTGGACCTCCTGTCCCAGGAGGAGGGCTCTCTCCTGCACCCCAATCTGGGGTCACTATCGTTAACAGCATGGCTGCTGAAAGGATAGCCCTAGCCAACCTCTCGGGAAGAAGAGGATATCCTGCTGGCCTCCCAAAAACCATCCACGCAACGGACTTAAATGGAGAAGGTTCTCCATCTGGTATGCAGAAAAGGAGGAGAATCCCTTCTTCTGCCATGTGCAACTAGTCCTTCAGTACCTACTGCACCTGTCGCACACAGGTCTGAAATCTAACTTAGTGAGGGTGCATCTGAGCACCATTGCCGTGCAGCACCACCCTATCAAGGAGAAACACCTCTCAAGCCAGCCCCTGGTCTCCAAATTCCTCCAGGGCCTCCTGTTATCCAGGCCCCCACTCCGCCTTCCATCGGCCGGAATGGGACCTCAACGTGGTGCTTTCCCAGCTCAGTAAACCTCCATTCGAGCCCCTAGCCTCTTGCCACCTGAGATATCTGTCTTGGAAAATGGCCTTCCTAGTGGTCCTCACGTCCGCTCAAAGGGTGAGCAAACTCCAGGCTCTGGTGGCGAATCCACCATATACAAGCTTCTATAAGAACAGGGTGGTGTTCTGCACACACCCCAAATTCCTGATGAAAGTGGTATCTCCTTTCCCCCTCAATCAGGAGGTGGTCCTCCCCACCTTCTTCCCACGGCCTCATGCCGGCAGGGAGTAACTAATACTTCATCCGTTAGATTGCAAGTGGGCCCTGCCCTTCTACTTGCAGTGGACTCAGGCCCATCGCAAAGCTCCTCAGCTTTTCATGTCTTATGACCCTAGTAGACTGGGACTCCCTGTGACTAAGCAAACTCTGTCCACTTGGATGGCAGACTGAATTGCCCTTGCCTATGAGTAAGCTGGCCTCTCCCTTGCGCACTAGATCACAGCGCATTGTGTGAGGGTGATGGCCACATCGGTGGCCAACCTTCACTTGGTGCCAGTGACGGAGATTTGCAAGGCCACCACATGGTCTTCAGTTCATTCGTTCGTGGCTCACTACTGCCTAGAGAGTGAGTCTTGTAGGGACAGTGCCTTTGGCCAGGCAGTACTCCGTAATATTCTCAGAGTGTAGGCAACTCATGCCCTCTGTTCCTTCTGTGTTCAGGCTACTGGAGTGATGATGTTGCTGGACACGAGCATCTTGCAGAGTCTGTCAGTGGGAACTCATCTCCAGCAACTCATGGCTACCCTATTGATCGCCATTGGTGCTGTCTTGGTTCGGTCCTCTGCAGCTTGGAGCTAGGGAGTCCCATATTTGAGGACTGACTTCCTGCTTGTTCCTGGAGAAAGCGTAGTTACTCACCTGTAACAGGTGTTCTCCAGGAACAACAGGAATCAGTGCTCACAACCCTCCCTCCTCCCCTGAGAGTTGCCTCCCTACCTTGCCTTAGTTTTTACTGCCGTCCTAGCTATGTCATCTAACTGAGCAAGATGGCACCCTTGGGTGGGAAGAGGACTACACATGCGTGATAGCATTCCCAAAGACTTTCTTTGAAAGTTGGGGAAATGCTGTGTGGGGGCTCGGTCAGCGCTAACATCACCAATATTTGAGGACTGATACTTGCTGTTCCCGGAGAACACCTGTTAGAGCTGAGTAACTTCGCTTTCTGGGCAACTGGGATATTCAATGCTGGGGTCAGACATGACCCCAGCATTGAATATCTGGGTTTAAGTTTCAGCAGTGGCAGCTAGATGCATTAGAACAGCTAGCTACCCCTGATGCAGGGGCGGCCCAAGGGTTTCTGAGGCCCCAAGCAGAAGCCCCCACTGTGCCATCCTCCCTGCTCCTGTCGCCGTTGCCTTCTGCTGGCATCCCCCTCCTGCCACTGCCACCGTTGCCCCCCAAATCCATCTTCTCACCTTGCAGTGGCAGCAGTGGCCCGACTCCGTTTTGAGTCGCCACCGTGCATTTGCTGCTGCAACATGAGAGAGATGGATTCGGGAGCAAAAGCCATTTTGAAAGTGGCAGCTTTGTGCCATTGCTTTCAAAACAGAGTTGAGCCGCCCACCAAGGTCTGCCACCCTAAGTGGCCCGGCCATGCGCTGATGAATATTCCCCCTCCCCCACATAGTTTTCATACACTTCCTAAAGTGCAGATAGTCAGCTTCTAAATACACCTGAACAGGAAACAAATTCTAGAGAAGGAATGCTACACAAGAAAATGCACAAACACGAATTTCAACTTTGCGCAGTTGTTTACAGAGAGGACAACAAGCAAGCTGCCACATCTGAATGAAGAGTATATGTTTGCCAATATTTCTGGAGAGCAGTATGCAAATAAGAAGGCCCTTGACCATTAAGGGCCTTAAAAACAATGACCAAAGACCAAAACTTTAAAACAAACCTGAAAATCAATGGGTAACCAAAGCAATTGGAAATCCCATAAAGTGCTCTTTCAACTGCATTCTGGCTAAACTGAAATGCCTGCAGGTATTTTTTGGGCGTGCTTCACATTCCTACTGATGTGGAAGTTCAAGGAAAGGAATACAACCACCGTTGTGCAGAAAATGAGGGGAGTGGGGACAGTGGGAGAAAGTCAAATTATGAACCCCCAAGCAACAATTTTTAAAGGGCTTCTAGAGTAGGGGAAAACCATATCTGAAGATATGGGAGTAGCTGCAAGTGAACCCCCTTCTTCCTTGGGGTGCCCCTGCTCTACAGGGGCTGCTTGGGCAGAATTTATATCACTGAGTGGGGATAATTTGGGCTATAATGATAACTGCATAAGGGATACATTTTTTAATTGTTGTAAGCATCAGTGTGCTGCAGAGGGTTGGGGGCAGGAAGAGGATTTGGAGAGTTATTTGGATAGCACAGCTTCCGATTCTTTCTCAAGAACTAGACTCTGCTCCATTTTGGATCTTAAGATACAAGAAGTTATAAAGGAGTTGCAGCAGACAAAGCACTGGGACTGGATGGCCTAACTGAGAAGTTCTATAAAAAATTTCTTGGAGAGGTAGTGAGATTGATGACTGATGTTTTCAATGATCCAGGCGCTAGACCCGTGAGGGCTGTGGGATCAGAATTGGGTCTAACTTTGCACGCCCAATTCTGCTCAGTCGTACGGCAGCTGGACATACATGAATGGAATTGGCCTCTATAGGGTTATTTTAGAAGTCTTAGGCATGATTTATATGTGTAAATATGAGCACTTATGCAAGCATTTAGGAAAGGTTCATTTTACATGTGGATGTCCATACCACATTGAATAGCAAGGGGGTATGTTAGGGGCAACTCAGAGGTATGGCCTAGGTAGGGAAAAAGTCTACTCGTGTATTCTCCATGTCATATGAAGGCATATTTTGGAAAGGCCGTGTAGCTGAAATCTGGGACATCCAAGTCAAAACATCTGAAAGCCCATGGAAGGCAGCAGTGAAGGTGGGCACATGTAAGTGCCTTCCAAAAGCGACCTGTCTCTATCCTGAAAGATAAATGTCCCCGTTAAAAACTAAAGAAATGGGGATATGCTGAATGGGCTGGACACGTGCATGTTGTCAACTGATTTTAGAAACTTGCTTGTGTCCGATATGGATAGTGGCAGTCTAGACACTGACAGAAATGAATGCTTTTAAAACATAATGCTATGTCAAAGGAAGCCTAATAACAAGTTTATAAATTTTAAATCTAGATACTGTGGCAAGGTCAGCCATCCAGAGCATGGGGGAGGTGAAAAGCATAAGGAATTCACCTTAATCAAGGGGCCTCTGTTAGGTGTGCAGGGTCAGAAGGCCAGAGCCACGTTTCAAAAGCAGAAACACCCCAGCTGGAATAGGTTTCAGGAAATGCTTGATAGAGTAAGAGGGGGAGATTGCAAGCACGAGGACCAAAGCCCTTACTCTAACAAGTGCACTGATTATTCTGAGTTCAGAAGGCAGGGAGATTACAAACACCTGGGAGAGAAAGAGGTGGGGTTGGATCCCAGTGAGTATAAACCCTGGTTAGATTATGGAGAGAGGAGGAGCAGGAGAGGAAGCCAGAGGAGCAGTGGAGGAAGCAAGAGAAGCAGTGGAAGAAGCAAGAGAAGCAGCAGATGCAGAGAGGAACAGAGTCCAGAACAGCAAGGACGATGGAATGCTGGAGAAGCCAGAGCAGGTGCTAACTCCTGGAGAAGGGCTGAGCTACCCAGAGCTGTGAGAGCTGTTTTCCCTGAATCAGGTTGGCAACAGGGATGGAAGCCAGGAATAGGAGAAGCTTTCAGACCACCAGAGAGATTGTCAGCTGAGCAGTCTGATCAAATGAGTGAGTCAAAGCCCATACAATTGGGAGAACCAGAGCCAGCGGTGGGGGAATATGATATGTTTATGGATTGTTCTTTATGTCAAGCTTTAGAATTGAAATGTTGAAGAAGAGCCAGCCTTGAAAGAATTGTTCCTCTTGCAAAGGTAACCTTAAAGCATTAGCAGTAAGGAGGTAAATTCCTG
The DNA here is from genome assembly GCA_033557465.1 of Ichthyophis bannanicus. Classification (NCBI taxonomy): domain Eukaryota; kingdom Metazoa; phylum Chordata; class Amphibia; order Gymnophiona; family Ichthyophiidae; genus Ichthyophis; species Ichthyophis bannanicus. The sequence continues at coordinate 1,128,262,984 of CM066032.1, read as the reverse complement.
TGTGTTTTGGAAAGGGAATTTACTGCCACATAAGCTTGTAGAGGAAGCTGTGTTTCATGCCTGATTATCAGCTGTGGTAGAACTCTGCAACAGCAAGAAAGCTAATTGGCTGCTTTAAGAGTTTGTGCTTTGCTCCTGTTTTATATGAAAAGCCTGCTAAGAGTTGTGATGACATTTTGAATGCTTATTTCATTTTCACCTGGAAGTGCAGCCCAGAGAATTGAGGCTGAGTGAAGATAAACTGCCATAGGAGAATTAACCTTGTTTTCTTTGTGCTATGATTAACAAAGGACTATAAGAAAGTGGCACACTGTTCTTGTGAAAGGCTAAGCTTCTACATTTAAGAGGACTTTGAAAAGCCATTGTTGAGTTCTGTTTGTTTTTGCCACCAGTTTACTGAACCTTATGCAAAAGCCTATAATTTATCCTGTTAATGGAACCTTGAACCTGATCCGTTCTCTTGTGTTTAAAATAAACTTCTGTCGGGGGTTTTGCTGGGCTTTGTATCAATATGGAAAAGTCTGAAGCCATGGATGTGGAAGGGTCAATAAGGGGACATTGGAGAGGAAGTTTTCCGCTTAAGTGGGCAGGTGATACATTTGTGTATTTAGGGATTCTCCTGACGAGAGAACCGCGGGAGCTATATAGGAAAAACATGGATAGAATCCTTGTAAAAGTTCGTTCACAACTTCAGGTGTGGTCTCCACTGCCCTTGTCCTTACTGGGCAGGGCAGCAGCACTGGGAATGGTGATTCTGCCTCGGGTGCTTTATTGGCTGCAAACTCTCCCAGTGTGGTTATTGAAGCGTGATTTAAATGCTATTGACCGCGAGATTAGGAATTTCCTTTGGAAAGGTATGCGAGCTCGTATCCCCTTACATAGATTGAGAAGGAGATGGAAGTCTGGAGGGATAGGAATCCCAGATCTTCGGACTTATGCTCTGGCATGCCAGGCACGGCATATTGGAGACTGGCTAGGGAATACTGAGGTGTATACGCCAAGAGCGCTGGAAGAGGCTCTTGTGGCTCCGCAGACCTTGATGGCAGTATTGCACCAGGAAAATAGGCTCCTGCCTGGTAGAGTGGTTAGTAGTGAATTGGTTTACCCGGCAAGAAGAGTATGGCAACATTTGAATAGGCTCTGGGGTGAACCATCAGGGGTTTCAAGCTGGCTACCCATACAGGGGAATGACCAGTTTACACCAGGATCAGAAACGTCAGCATTTGTATATTGGAGGAGACAAGGCATATGTAATATTGGACATGTGGTGGATCAAATGGGGCAGTGTAAATCTTGGGAGACTTTGCGCATGGAGTATGGACTTAGCAGGCGGCATTATTTTGCTTACGTGCAGCTCTCTCACTATGTGGCTTCCCTACCACAGGATGCACTGCGGGTGGAAAGATCGGCACAGATATTAGAGTTCTTTGCACTGGGGGAGGAGTCACCGCCTACAATTGCACAGCTGAAAAGACGATTAGATGACTATAGCAGTTTGCCTGATTATAGGGTGGAAGAAGCTTTGTGGGCACAAGAATTGAATATCTTGGTAGCTCCTGGTTCAATCCTTCAGGCCTTGAGTGGGATTGCGGGGCTGGTGAGGGGAGCTCGATGGCGGGAGATACAGTTTAAATGCATCCTACGGGCACATTTCTCTCCAAGACGGGCGTTACGATCCCATCTCACTGAGTTGGGCAGATGCCCAAAATGTCCATGCCCTTTGGCGGACTTAGGACATATGTGGTGGGGGTGTCCGATAGTTTGCCTATACTGGAAGAGGATAGCTGATTTTATGAGTAGGATTGTGTTACAGCGAGTCCGTTGGACAGCATCGCTTGTGATGTTAGATCAGCTTGGACCACTCCACCCGAAAGGGAGATGGGAACGCCTTTTGGTCAGGAAGGCATGTCTGGTGGGTAAAGGCCCGATACTTCATAGGTGGAGAGAAGCGTCAGGTCCCACTTATTGGGAATGGCGCAACAATTTCCACCAACTGATGCTTATGGAAAGGAGAGAGGCTAGAGGAAGTGCTCGACGTTGGGCCTTATTCCTGCTAATTTGGGAACCATATATTCAGATATTGAGGCCTCGTGTCCGAAATGAAGTGCTTCAATTGGGATGAGAAGGTCGTAGGATATTAATAATATAATTAATATGCATGTTCACTATGGGGGGTTGGTTGCTGAAGGGGGAGGCTGTGGGGTGGGAGGGAGGTTGGTGGGGAAAGGGGGGGAGAGGGGAATATTGTAAATTCTTTTTTCTTGCTGTATTTGTATGATTGATTTGCTGAGGAATCCAGGTCTGGGAGATCAGTAGAAATGCCATTTTTTGATGTATTTGTTGTTATTTTTTAAATATTGTTTTGCATGTTCTGTATTATTTGGTTTTCAATAAATAGAGTTTACAAAAAAAAAAAAAAACAACTTCTGTCATAAGCCTTACCCTTGGTTTGTTTCAACTACAATCCTTTTTACTTGAAGCATAAATATAGCTGATAGAGGAAGGATACATTAACCACCACGCCCTCAACAACTAGAGACTAGTGGTTTTGGCGTTGTGCTTGTGACAATACAAAGGAGAAAATCAGTTGGTAAAAGGACCTGTGGTGAAGCAGAAGATACACTATATTAGTTAATATACTGAAGGAGTGCCAGAAAATATTTGATGGTCTCCCAAAAATGTAATTATATTAGTGATATGCTGAGACTCTTTATTCATAAGAACATAAGATATGCCATACTGGGTCAGACCAAGGTCCATCAAGCCCAGTATTCTGTTTCCAACAGTGGCCAATCTAGGTCATATGTACCTAGCAGTTTCCCAAGAGACACAAGTTCCACAATGCTTGTACTGGGTCAAGCATTGATATCTTCAGTCACTTCTTAATAATGGTTTATGGACCTTTCCTCCAGGAACTTGTCCAAACCTTTTTTAAACCCAGCTACACTAACAGCCTTTACTACATCCTCCGGTAACAAATTCCAGAGTTTGATTACACGTTGAGTGAAAAAATATTTTCTTTTATTAGTCTTAAATAGTTTACCCTGTAGCTTCATTGCATGTCCCCTAGACTTTCTATATTCTGATAACGTAAACAATCGATCTACGTATACCCGTTCCACTCCGTTCATTAATTTATAGACTTCTATCATATCTCCCCTCAGCCGTCTCTTTTCCAGGTTAAAGAGCCCTAACCTTTTAAGCCTTTCTTCATAGGAGTATCCTTCCATCCCCTTTACCATTTTGGTGGCTCTTCTCTGAACCTTTTCTAAAATCGCTATATCCTTTTTAAGATACGGCGACCAGAATTGCACACAATATTCAAGGTGCGGTCTCACCATGGAACGATATAGAGGCATTATAATATCTTTTGTTTTATTTTCCATTCCTTTCCTTATCATACCTAGCATTCTATTTTCTCTCTTGGCCGCCGCTGCACACTGGGCCGAGGGTTTTAACATGGTATCCACAATGACGCCTAAATCTTTTTCCTGGGTGGTGGTTCCTAATGTGGAACCTTGCATCGTGTAACCATAGTTTGGGTTGTTCTTCCCTAGGTGCATAACCTTGCACTTGTCCACATTAAATTTCATCTGCCATTTTGATGCCCAGTCTTCCAATTTATCAAGATCCTCTTGCAATTTTTCACAATCCTCATGGGTTTTAACAACTTTAAATAGTTTTGTGTCATCTGCAAATTTGAAAACCTCACTCGTTATTCCACTTTCCAGGTCATTTATGAGTATGTCAAAAAGCAGCGGACCCAGCACAGATCCCTGGGGTACACCACTATTCACCTTTCTCCATTGGGAAAATTGGCCATTTAGCCCAACCCTCTGCTTTCTATCTTTTAACCAGTTCCTGATCCACAGTAGTACACTGCCTCCTATCCCATGACTCTTTAGTTTTGCCAAAAGTCTCTAATGAGGGACCTTGTCAAAGGCTTTCTGAAAGTCCAGATACACAATATCAACCAACTCACCTTTGTCCACCTGTTTATTCACTCCTTCAAAAAAACATAACAGATTAGTAAGACAAGATCTTCCTTGTCTAAAGCCATGTTGGCTGTCTCCCATTAGGTTGTGACTATTTACATGCTGAGTAATTTTATTCTTTATGATGGTTTCTACCATTTTTCCCGGTACTGACGTCAGGCTCACCGGTCTGTAGTTTCCCGGATTACCCCTGGAACCCTTTTTAAAAATTGGTGTTCAACGTGTGAATAACTGACTTTCAAGCCACATTAGTAATTTGGGGATACTTGGGGGGGGGGGTATTTTGGAAGCCCTATTCGTGCTTTGGACTTCTGAGAATGGGCAAAGAGACGTATCCAGAGCCATTTTAGAAGCCAAGTCTGTGAACATCCCCAGGGTGAGGATCCTGGAATCAGGACCTTGAGACTCAGAGGCCTAGAGTCAGTGGGTCCTGAGTCTGTGGGTCCCCATATTAGGCATCTTGTATCCAGACATCTCCAATTTTGGGATCTCGAGTCTTTGGTAGCTGATTTTTCTAACTTCTGATTGACTTTGTCTTGAAGTCATTTGGAAGTTAACATTTTATTTTACCTCCAGGGATGAAGTAGACTCAGCACCAAGCAGGAAGTAAAAATGATGCTAAAATATATTGCATTTTGCTGCATTGGAAGTAATTCTGCACGCAGCTCATTAACATATGCATTTCCATGTTCACTGCCCTAAGATTAATGCAGAGGTTTAAGTCCCATTTAGCGAGGAGCTTTTTGTACGCTAAAACCCATCCTGCAACAGAAGTTATATATATATTCATTAAAACAGTGTGTTTGTGCCTGTGTCAATAACTGACTGAAGAAAAGAATCACTACAGATATCTTTTGATTGTAGAGATTGTGCTTTAAGGTTATAACAACTGTGATGTAGCACGTTATAATTTGTACTGTTCCATAACAATAATGAACACAGGTCTGACTGGTTTTTGGCGAGTAAAGGTGATCATGGGGCGGGGCGCTGTCCATAGCCAGTCTTTGTGAGATGGCTGAAGGGTCTGCTGCCGCTGTCTGCCATCGCAGGGCCGCCTCTCTGCACATCACACTGAACACTTGTGCTCTTGTCTTCCAGTTTCCAGCACAAGGGCACGGCGGATTGCTGTCATGGAAAAGTATGAAAGCCTCGGGCTTGTGGGAGAAGGGAGCTATGGCATGGTGATGAAGTGCAGGCAGAAGGACAGCGGGAGAATAGTGGCTGTCAAGAAGTTTTTGGAAAGCGAAGATGACAAAATGGTTAAAAAAATTGCCATGCGGGAGATCAAACTACTAAAGGTGAGTTACTGCAGGAGGACAGAGGCAAATGCCGAGTCAGGCTGCTTAATTCAGTTCTGCGTCTCTACCCGGCTTGCATCAGCAGAGCCCGGCTTGCATCAGCAGAGCCCAGCCTGCAAGCTAGCAGGGCCGGCCCAACCATTTAGACAAACTAGGCAGTCACCTAGGGCAGCAACTTCTGGAGGGGTGAAGAGCAGGGCATTCAAAGCTAAACAATAGATTTTGACTTAAGGTCGGCCTAGGGTACCAACACCTTGAACAGCTCCAGGGCCGGCCCAGCTAGCCAGTCCAGCTTTTATGAATGCAGTGAGTCTGGGAATTGCTATGCTGATCCTTGTCAAAAGCAACCGCAAGCAAATTTTGTATAGGCACCATGAATGGTCCTCAAAACTAAAACCAACAGAAGTAGTCAGGAGAAAGCGTTCACATGCTCTTTTGGTAAGAAACAATATGCTGGGGCCAAAGCAAAGGTGATCTAAACAGAAGGTGAAATGTGGAGCCAAGAAATCAGGCAAGCTGATACTGTAAAGGACTTAGCAAGCACTGCGGCTGTGAGATATTTAACTGGGGTGTATTATATTTTCTAGAGCAGAAGGTCATTCTTAAAAATAAACCTGCTATTTTATTCAAAAGCCTATGTAGAAGACCCACTGTGTAAGAATAAAAGGTTTCTTGAATACCAGCCACAGAGCAGATAGAATACAAAGATATCTAGGGCTTCTATTAGGTGTTTTATAAATTGTAAATTTAGGTGTTTGTTTTCTAGCTAATTAGGGGTTCATTGAGGCTGCAGCAAATGAGTGTTTCTGGTGGAATCAAATATCTACATTTGATTCCTAAGTGACACATCGGTGCAGAAAGGGGCATGCCTATTAGGAAGTGCCTTGGGAATGTGCGGTTGAGCCGCGTTCCCAGCTCAGAGGCCCATGAGAACTTCAGGGCGGCATGTGCATCCATCCCCTACAGTTAGCGCAGCAAAGCCACTCAGCATCACGGTGTCCAGTGTAGGGGTTAAGTGCGAGGTTAAGTGTTATATAAGTGTCAAGGGACTATTTTAAGGGTTAAGGGATTACAATGTTCCTGGTTCATAATCACTCAATGGCTACCATGAATCTCAAAAAATTCTAAAGAACAACAGCCAGGCTGCTATATCATGTGGGCAACACTTGGGCCAGTACAAGAAGTAACCCAGCACAAGAAAAACCATATAAGGAAGTATCATGAGCCCAGCAGGTGTAGGTCTGAACTGGAAAGTCCAGACATAGGCCTACAGGGGCAATGTGCAAAGGAGCACATACACAGGAAACCATAAGCTGGCAATGTATATGCTAGGCCTTAGCCATGAAGAAAGCAGGTGGCTGAACGACAGTTGGTAAGTATAAGAGAGAGGGGGGGCCAAGGGGATTTTGCAACAGGAACTAAGGGGGACAAAAAAGGCAATAATAGGAAATAAGAAGGGAGGGGGGAGAGGACACAGGGATAGATCTGGGGACTGTATGCATAATGTGGCGCTGCCAGGCTGTCTAGGCGGTCGCCTAGAAGGGGCAGCGTGCCAACTGTATTTGCTTAACTCCAGAGCATGTGCTGCTGGGACTATTGTAGTTGTGGTCAGTAAGCAGTCTGAGTGGTTTTTAGGCATTACACAGGAAATGTATTATTTTTATCTTTTGTCACCAAACTTCAGAAAAACAAATCTTCTTAAGCGTATGAACAAGTAGTAACAGAACAATAATCAACTCATATAGCTTCCTTCAGCATACAGGAACCAAACTTCAACAAAACACATTTACAATCCTTTCCCTTTGGCTTCAGAGTTCAGGAAACTCAGAGCATATATCACAGTCCTGAAATATTCCTTTCAGCTGGTAAGTCAGCCTTTCTCCTATGCAATAAAGGCTGTTGAACATTCCATTGGAGAGTCTGTGTCCTCCTCCAATCCAGCTAAGTCCGTTTCCATATCTTCACATTCACTCTGAAACAGCTCTGGGCTTTTACTTACATAATCAGGTTTTAACTGCTGCATTAGTTTAAACAGTTTCTCCCAGGGATTATCTTTCCTCCCTTCAGGTTTAGTACGAGAGCTGCAGGGTTTTATATCTCTGGGTAAAACAGTCACTTGCTTCAGCTGCTTTCCCTGGGCTCTAGGAACAGATTTCCTTGCAGGCTTTTTAGAGGAATAAAACTCCCCCTCTGAATCCTCAATAGCTTCACTGCTATCTGAACTGTATTCCACCAGTTTCCCAGAGTTTGGTTTCCTACCTTTACCAAGGCTTGCAAACTCTGTATAGCTGTCTTTGCTGAGAGAGCTGCTGCTAGAATTCCTTCTGTGTTGGAAGTCAGCCCTTCTCTGCCGTGCTCCAAAGCCTCTGGTCAGATTCCTCAGCCTTTCTCTTTCTTTCTGCTTCTCATGCTCACGCTCTGAGCTCTGTTTCTGTTCCAAACCCAATCCTGCTTCTGCTCTCACTGAATGTGATTCTCCTGCATGTGTTTCTCCTGCATGTGTATCCCTTTGCCTCTCACTCTGAGAGGTTAAATGCTTGAGCGTGAAGCTCGTTTGCCTGCCCCTCCTCCCCAGGTGATTCCCCTTTGCAATCTGTGTTGCCATGGAGGTAGGGCGTGGCTTGTACTCAGCACACTCAACCCTGTAACATTTCTCTCTAGGTGCTGTTTTAAATGACTGTCTATCTGAGCCCTGCTCCAACTCAGAAGAAAAAGTTTTAAAACCAGCTCTTTTTCTATGCTTATCAGTAAGCTCATCACCACATATCCCCCCACTTAAGCTATTACTGGCTGGCGCGCTAAGCCGTGCACAGTCAGTAATTCTTGAAAGGGCGATCTGGTCACTATAATCCCTTACAGCTATTTGAGCACTCAGTGTTCTCTCTTGCCAAGGCCGCAAGACATTTACATGGTAGACTTGCTGCCTCCCTCTGTTATTCGCTACTGAATAAGTGACAGGTCCTACCTGTTTTACTATTTTATAAGGCCCTTTCCTTGTGCTTTCAAATTTGGAAGTGGCCCCTGTAACCATGACAAGTACTTTTTCGCCAACCTCTAGATGGCATGGTTTAGCCCGTCGGTCATAATAGGCTCTCTGGCGTGCCTGACTCGCTACCGAATTCCCTTCTGATACTTGGGACAGCCTCTGTAACCTCCCTTTTAAATCCTTTAAAAATTGGGGTACCTCTTGTTCCCGTATGGCCGGTGCTACCCATTGCTCCTTCAAAATATCAAGGACACCCTGGGGAGTGCGCCCATACATAAGCTCATACGGGGATGTACCCGTAGAGGTTTGCTTACGCTCCCTAGAGGCATATAATACAAATGGGAGCATCATGTCCCACTCGGCTATGTTACCCTCCAGACTCCTCCTTAGCATATTTTTCAGGGTCTGGTTAAATCTCTCTACCAGGCCGTTTGTCTGGGGATGATATGCAGCCGTACGCACGTGACGAATATCAAAGGCCTCCCAGACCTGGGCAAGGTATTTGGACATGAAGTTGCTTCCCCTATCGGTCAGGATTTCACGGGGAAAGCCCACTTCACAAAATATTTTAACCATCTCTTGGGCTATGGTACATGCTGACGTATTCCGCAGAGGAACAGCCCAAGGAAACTTCGTAGCCTGATCAACTACCACCAATATGTATTGGTAACCCCTTGGTGTCTTAAGGAGAGGGCCCACTATATCCACTGCCAGTCTATGCACTGGTTCTGATATGACAGGTGCTGATACCATAGGTACTTCAGGCGGATGCCTTGGGGTAACCCGTTGGCAAGCAGGGCAGGATGCACAAAACCTAGATGTTTCCCTGAACACTCCAGGCCAATAAAACCGGTTCAGGATTTGATCCAGTGTGCCCTGTATACCCTTGTGTCCCCCCACTGGGTGATCGTGCGCTAACTTTAACACGATATTCCTGAAAGAGGTGGGTATAACCAACTGCTTCCTCATCTCCCCCGTCTTTGGGTCTATACTCTCCCTATAGAGCAAAGTGTCCTCCAAGAAAAATCTTGGCAGGGTCTCAGATCCTTCCTGCGCATAGTCAAAGGCTCGTGCTAGCGTAGGATCTGCCTGCTGTTCCCTCGGGAATGAGGGGAATTTCTCCATTAGTTGGGCTGGCACCCAGGGCAATTCCTGTCCAGTCATTAGCTCAGCCCTATTTCTTGATCTATTCTGTCTCTCCCTCCGCTTCTCAGCCTTTTCCTTCCTCAGGCCACTTGTAGAGGGACCTATTAAATCATCATGTGAGGGCATACCCGCTATGGGATCCTCTGGGGTATCTAACTCCCCACTAACTGCCTTAGAACTGGCACGAGTAGAGACCATGCCTGCTCTATCCTTATGATTGTCAGAGTTCGCAACTCTTCTTACCCCGGGTAAGGCTTCCTCTAGACTGCCTAGGATGGAGGTCTTTCCTGCTTTGTCCTTTAACCCCTTTGCCAACCCATGCCAAAGTTGGGACCAGTCCCTCCCCAGGACTAAGGTATTTGGGAGTCTGGACACCACTGCTACCGCTATCCTTTTTCTTAGGCCTAGAGCCTTCACCCATACATTATGTATTGGATGGGATGTAGTAGTCCCATGAACACATCTGATCCTCACCTGACTTTTAGGGGACTCTAGATTATGATCAGTTTGGGATACAATCCTCTTCCATAGTCTTTGGGCAATCATTGACTGGTTTGCCCCAGAATCCAGTAATGCCTTTGTGGGAACCCCTTCCATCTCCACCTCCAATAGGCATCCCTCTCCTATCCTACCGGGCTCTGTGGTTACCAGGGCTATCTTGGCCTTACAATCTCTTTTGAAATGCCCCATTCCCCCACATGCAAAACATTTTCTTTCCTGGGCATAATGACATTTATCCACAGAACAATATTTTTGTTTTTCAACCTCTGCTGGCCTTGCCTTCCTTTCTGGTACCTCCATCAATGCCGGTTTCGCCTGGCCCACCAACCTGGCGGCTAGAAAACGCTCTGCCAGTGAAACGGCATCCCTGGTATTACCACAATTCTGAAGGACCAGGAAGGTTTGCAACTCTGAAGGCATAGCATCCATAAATTGCTCAAGAACAATGCAATCCAACATTTCCTCCAGACCCTTAGTCTCTGGAGTGAGCCATTTATATGCCAGACTCTTTAAGCGATGGCATAAAGCTTGGGGTGTTTCCCCCTGTTTCAGCCTAGACGCTCTAAAATGACGTCTATAGACCGCTGGATTTAAACCCATACGATCCCTTAGGGCTTGCTTTACCTCTTCATAGTTGTTAACTAGCGCTGTGGGCATAGCCCTATAGGCTGCCATGGCTTCCCCTGTAAGAGAAGTGGCAATTCTAACTGCCCATTGGTCCTTTGGCCACCTAGCCAATATTGCTACCCTTTCAAAGGACTCTATGAAATCATCAATGTCAGCGTCCTTAGTTAATTGTCCAAAAGAAAAAGGTCCCATGTCAAGCACCCCTAACCCTGGCAAAACATCTTGGGAACCTGACATGGTTCTCGTGGCTTCCGCTGTTTTCTCCTGTGCCCCTAACCATCTCCCCAACAGGTCAAGGAGAGGCTTTTGCTGGGCCTGCAACATGGCAATTGCCTGCTCCTGGCTTCTCGCTGCCATCTCTTGTTGCCTCCTGAATTGCTCAGTCATCCAGTCCATGAGATCCCGTGGCTCCATCTCCGGTCTGGTGCTTCCCTAGAAAAGAAAAAGAAAAAAAAACACCAAGTGTGGCACCACAAATGTTCCTTGTTGCCCTCAGTAACTGGTACTACCATATACTACCTACACCAGTATCCACCATTAACCCCTCCTTTCTACGGGTAACCTGGTTCTGGTGTAGATTCAGGCTCTGCAACAATCAGGAACAGTGCTGGAACTCCCTCCGGTTCCTGCTGGATGCCACTCCGGATTTTCCTCTTTTTCCCACTTCTTGTATCTCCCCGTTGTGCTTGTCCTCCTACAGCTCCTTCCTTGTTGTAGGTGCACAACTCCTCCTTGTTCACGCTGGTATAAGTTAGGTGAAAAGAAATCCAAAGAACTACGCCACCTGTGGCGCAGCCAGGCCGTCTAGGCGGTCGCCTAGAAGGGGCAGCGTGCCAACTGTATTTGCTTAACTCCAGAGCATGTGCTGCTGGGACTATTGTAGTTGTGGTCAGTAAGCAGTCTGAGTGGTTTTTAGGCATTACACAGGAAATGTATTATTTTTATCTTTTGTCACCAAACTTCAGAAAAACAAATCTTCTTAAGCGTATGAACAAGTAGTAACAGAACAATAATCAACTCATATAGCTTCCTTCAGCATACAGGAACCAAACTTCAACAAAACACATTTATAATCCTTTCCCTTTGGCTTCAGGGTTCAGGAAACTCAGAGCATATATCACAGTCCTGAAACATTCCTTTCAGCTGGTAAGTCAGCCTTTCTCCTATGCAATAAAGGCTGTTGAACATTCCATTGGAGAGTCTGTGTCCTCCTCCAATCCAGCTAAGTCCGTTTCCATATCTTCACATTCACTCTGAAACAGCTCTGGGCTTTTACTTACATAATCAGGTTTTAACTGCTGCATTAGTTTAAACAGTTTCTCCCAGGGATTACACAGGTACACTACCAAAAAACTGCCTCCAGTTTTGCAACTGATTCCTATAGATTTTGGGGTGCTGAATCCAGGAAAAATAGCCAAAATGTTCCATCACGTCACGTTTTCTTGCAAAATTAGATTTGTTTCCCATATAAGGAATGTTCACATAATTTCTTTTTAGCCGACTGCAGTTTATTTTCTTGGCCCAAAATAGAGGTTGTAATGGTTAACTAACTAGAAACACTCCCTCATGATATTTTAGAGTGTTTTATTTATTTATTTATTTATTTATACATTAACAGGACAATTGGGAGGCGGGGGGCTAAATCCAGTACTCGTGCTGGCGCATGTTCTTTCCTGTTCGCCTCGCCTCGTTCGCTCGCTCAAACACGGTGGTTGCGACATGAACGTTCCTGTCAAATTTCAGTTTCTTGCAAGTTCATTATTACCTTTTGTTTGCTCAGTCGTAATCCAGCTTTATTCCGAAGTGGTTCACTACAGTTGTAGTTTGCAGTGCTGTGTATTTGTGATGGCTCACAGAGCCAGAGGTTGCGTCAACTCTCCGGACAGTTTTTGTTTTATTTGTGGGGAATAGACCGTGAAAAAGCGGCAGAGGAACATTTCTGCATTTATTAAAAAAGTATATTTCGCCTATTTCGGTTTGAAGTTAGGCGATCAAGACGAACCGTGGGCTCCTCACAAAGTGTGCAAGACATGTGAGGAAGATCTACGCTTATGGATGAAAGGTAAAAAACAAGCATTTCGTTTCGGAATACCTATGATGTGGCGTGAACAAAGAGACCACAGCAGTGACTGCTATTTTTGCTCTTGCATTGTGAAGGGTGTGACGCGGTGGCAAAGGCAGAAGCCATGGAAATTGATACTGACCCTCTGGTTAGGTCAGGTAATGCAAGTAAAGACAGAGTTTTCCACTCTCAGCACAACTTACAGGCAACCAATCAGCTCACCTCAGGGGAGGAGAGAAGCAGAGCTGTGGATTGGGCACGCCCTAGTAGGAGGCGGGCTTCCCAGAGCAGGGGCCCCTTGTTAAGCAGAGAGAGTGAAGACACAGATAGTTGGGGAATGAGGAGCACGAGTGGAATAAGCAAGACGCTAATGAGAAGGAATGGAGAACTGAGCACTACAAACGGATTGAGAAGGAATGGTGGTTTGAATCCACAAGAGAGAAGGCAAAAGGCATTGGGAAGGCAAGAAGCTCTCTTGATTGCAGAACCCTTTGACCCTACTACAGAAACACTGCCCAGCTACAATAGAAGGGGAACTGATCCTGAACCAGGTGGGAAGCCCACGTTGTGGAGAAACAGTTTTTACCCTTGGAGAGAAAGGCACGCTGGCAAGGCATTTTCTGACCGGTCTCATTCTAAGGTACCTGCTGCTCTTAATTCCTTTCCTAAGTTTTACCACTCAGAAAGAGAGAAGCCTGATTATAAAGTACAGGATAGTTTTAGACAAGCTGAAAGACGTAGGTTACAGCCTGAAACCTCTCTAAGTAAGCCAAGCTTTTCTCAGCCAGTAATTCCTGCTTTTAACAAGCAAGCTGATGAAAGAAACCCAGCCAAATTGTTTACAGAGAGATTAGGCTATGTTGATACTGAGGAGCCTACCTTTGAAGCTTTTCTTAAAGGCAGAGCTTGTTTAAAGGAACCTGTGATTACACCACTCACTAACGGAGATAAGTGGGGGAGGGGTAACTCCACCACGGACACAGACTGTCTAAAGAGGGAGAGCAGTGTTTGCTTACCAAGAGCAGATAACTACCTGTCCAAGCCAGCAGGGCCGGCCCGTCCATTGAGCGAGAATGTTTTTTGCACAGGGCCCCGCGTTTCAGGGGGCCCCGCGCAAAAAACATTCTGATCCTACTAAAGTAAAATTAAAAAACAAAACAAAACTGTCTTCTCCGCTGCCGCGGCAGAATCGAGTGTGCCGCGGGGCCCCCCCTGCCCAGCACAGCCTGCCCTCCCCCTCTATCCGTTCTCTCGTTCAGCTCACAGTCACCCCGCGCCGGCTTTCAGAGCGCGAGGGAAGAGTTTCTCCCTCGCTGCTCTGTTGAGCCCGCGGGGGCTGATGGGAAGTTCCCATCAGCCCCCGCGGGCTTAACAGAGCCGCGAAAGGGAAACTAGTCCCTTCGCGCTCTGAAAGCCGGCGCGGGGTGACTGTGAGCTGAACGAGAGAACGGATAGAGGGGGAGGGCAGGCTGTGCTGGGCAGGGGGGGCCCCGCGGCACACTCGATTCTGCCGCGGCGGCCCCCGGCAGCGGAGAAGACAGCTTTAAAAAGAAAAAAAATTCCCTCGGCTGGACTGGGCTGGGGCTTAGGAATGCTGATGGGCGGGGGGCTGGGGGGGTTAGGAATGCTGATGGGCTGGGGGGGTTAGGAATGCTGATGGGCTATGGGGGGGGCTGGGGGGTAGGAATGCTGATGGGCTGGGGGGGTTAGGAGTGCTGATGGGCTATGGGGGGGCTGGGGGGTTAGGAGTGCTGATGGGCGGGGGGGGGGTTAGGAGTGCTGATGGGCTATGGGGGGCTGGGGGAGGTTAAGACTGGCAAGGAGGGGGGTTACGACTGGGGCTGGGCTGGGCTGGGCTGGGGGGGGTTAAGAGTGGTAATGGGCTGGGCTGGGCTGGGCTGGGGGGGGGGTTAAGACTGGTAATGGGCTGGGCTGGGCTGGGCTGGGGGGGTTAAGACTGGCAATGGGCTGGGGGGGGGGTTAGGGCTGGGCTGGGCTGGGCTGGGCTGGGGGGGGTTAAGACTGGCAATGGGCTGGGCTGGGCTGGGGGGGGGGTTAAGACTGGTGCTGGTCTGGGCTGGGCTGGGCTGGGGGGGGTTAAGACTGGCAATGGGCTGGGCTGGGCTGGGGGGGTTAAGACTGGCGCTGGGCTGGGCTGGGCTGGGCTGGGGGGTTAAGACTGGCAATGGGCTGGGCTGGGCTGGGCTGGGCGGGGGGGGTTAAGACTGCAATGGGCTGGGCTGGGCTGGGCTGGGGGGGGTTAAGACTGGCAATGGGATGGGCTGGGCTGGTGGGGGGGTTAAGACTGGCAATGGGCTGGGCTGGGCTGGGCTGGGGGGGGGGGTTAAGACTGGCAATGGGATGGGCTGGGCTGGGCTGGGGGGGTTAAGACTGGCAATGGGCTGGGCTGGGCTGGGGGGGGGGTTAAGACTGGCAATGGGCTGGGCTGGGCTGGGCTGGGCTGGGGGGGGTTAAGACTTGCAATGGGCTGGGATGGGCTGGGCGGGGGGGGTTAAGACTGGCGCTGGGCTGGGCTGGGGGGGGGATAAGACAGACAATGGGCTGGGCTGGGCTGGGGGGGGTAAGACTGGCAATGGGCTGGGCTGGGCTGGGCTGGGCTGGGGGGTTAAGACTGGCGCTGGGCTGGGCTGGGCTGGGGGGGGTTAAGACTGGCAATGGGCTGGGCTGGGCTGGGGGGGGTTAAGACTGGCGCTGGGCTGGGCTGGGCTGGGGGGGTTAAGACTGGCAATGGGCTGGGCTGGGCGGGGGGGTTAAGACTGCACTGGGCTGGGCTGGGCTGGGGGGGGGGGTTACAACTGGCAATGGGCTGGGCTGGGCTGGGCTGGGGGGGGTTAAGACTGGCACTGGGCTGGGCTGGGCTGGGGGGGTTAAGACTGGCAATGGGCTGGGGGCTGTCTGGAAATGGGGCTATGGGGGGTTAGGACTGATAATGGGCTATGGGGGGGGGCTAGGACAGGAAATGGGCTGATGGGGAGGGGTTAGGACGTAATGGGCTGTGGGCTGCTGGGGGGGGTTAAGATGGTAATGAGCTGTGGGCTGATGGGGGCTGTCTGGAAATGAGGTGATGGGGGGTTAGGACTGATAATGGGCTATGGGGGGGGTTAGGACTGATAATGGGCTATGGGGGGCTAGGACAGGAAATGGGCTGATGGGGAGGGGTTAGGATTTGAGGTGGACTGATGTGGTTAGGACTGGTAATGGGCTGTGGGCTGATGGGGGGGGTTAGGACTGGCAATGAGCTATGGGGGGCTGACTGGAAATGGGCTGATGGGGTTAAGACGGGAAGTGGGCTGATGGGGGGTTAGGACTGGTAATGGGTTATAGGGGGGCTTAAACTGAAAATGGAGTGATGGGGGGTTAGGACTGGAAGTGGGTTGATGGGGGGCTAGGACTGGTAATGGGTTGGGGGGTTGCTATGACTGGAAATGGGCTGAGTGGAAGGGGAGGCTTGAACTGCAAATAGCTGATGGGGAGGGAGCTTGGAATGGAAATGGGCTGTGAGGGAAGGGAGCTAGGACTGAAAATGGGCTGATGGAGCAGCTAGGATAGGACTGGAAATGGGCTGTTGGGGGAGCTAAGATTGGAAATGGGCTGTGGTGGGGGCTTGAATTGAAATGGACTCATGGAGGGGCTAGAACTGGAAGTAGGCTCATGGGGGGCTTGGACTGGAATTGGGCTGAGTGGAGGGGAGCTAGGATTTGACATGGGCTGATGGTGGGGCTAGGAAATGACTAGAAATGGGCTGATGGGGGCTAGGATTGGAAATGAGCTGATGAAGGGACTCAGACTGAAAATGGATGGGGGAGCTAGGACTGGAAATGGGTTGATGGGGGGCTAGGACTGGAAATGGGCTGATGCAGGGACTAGAAGGGAATGGATGCTGGGTGAGACTGGAACTAGAAGGGAGCTGATGTTGGGGAGGATTAGAATGGGATGGGGCTGGGAGAGTAAAATGGAGAGGGGAAAAATATTTTGTGTGGGAGGGATGAAAAATCTACAATTGGCCGGGTATTGGGAGAGTAAGTGGGGATTGAGGATGGAGGGGTAAAATTTGTGTGGATGAAATAGGAATGAGGAAAGAGCAAAAGGAGAAAGATTAGTATGTTAAAGCAGATGTAGAGAGAGAGAATGGAAAAAAAAACTAGAAGAGAGAAGAAAGAACAAATGGACAGCAGATGATGGACAGTTAGCAGAAAACATGAAGAAACCAGAAGAAAGTGGCTGGAGCAATTGCAACTGAAAAAAATGCACAAAAGGTAGAAAGATATCTCTTTATTTTGAATTTATTAACTGGAATATGAAAGCTCTGGGAAATGTGCATCATTAACGTCTGCGCTTTGTTTGGTACAAGAGGAAATTAATTTATAGTTTTATTTCTACAGTGTTGTTGTACATTCCAAGTTTGGCTTTTGGGGTTCCCAGTTTAATTTGCCTTCCTGTTTCTAAATTGTGATTCCTTGTTTGGTGATGGTCTATGTTCTGCATGTGTAACTGAGCTGAGGTATTCTATTTATGTAATTCCTATTTGACATTGCCACTTGTTCTCTTTCCCCAATATTCTCTGAAATGTACTGGTTTAATATTTGCAGTGTTGCCTTTTGATAGGTAGAGTATGGTACTTTGTGAGTCCTGGTAATGCTGTCAGGAAACGGCGGGTTTGCTATGGGTTCTAAATGGGCAGCGTTTGTAGTAGTTCCTAATGTGCCTGGCGGTTGGCACTGGATTATAGTAATGTAGAAATCTTTTAGTCTTTCTTTATCCATACACTCATTAAGAGACATGTTTACTAAAAGTTAGTGTATGGTAACATTATGCAAATATTTATGCAAATAAGGCCACTTATGCAAATGAGGCCCCGCACCGAGTCTCCGCACATGGCCCCGCACCCCCCTTGGGCCGCCCCTGCAAGCCAGGAGCAGATTTACCTATTAGTCCTGCTAGGAGACAGGCAGAGCAACTCCTGAGTGAATTTAGACAATTCTTGAATAAAAGAGCTGTTTCAGAAGAAGCTAACATTCAGGCCGGGAGTAATCCTGGAATAGGAATTCCCACCTTGAATCCACGGCCCATGCTTGAAATTAATCAGCCGATGGACTGCTCAATTGGGCTAATTGAGAAAACTGATTAATGCAAAGCTTGAATGTTTATGCCTGGCAGTTGATTCTGGTTATGCTAACCCAGAATAGGAGAAAAGCGTATGAAAAGAAATTCTGTTTCTGGGCAATAGAAAAGGGAAGCTTATGGAAGTTTGAAATAAGCTGGACTGTATCCCAATTCCAAGGGAAAACAATATTGTTTCTTACAAAGCACTTTGTGAATACTGCATGGAGAAGACACATGAGGTAATGTGTTTCCTCAAAGAAGCATAATTTGAAGCACAGCATTGAAAGCCTTTGTTTTGTACATATCCTGATTGCTTAACCTTCTCACCTGTTCCTGACCACCAAGGAGCGGGGAAAATAAAATCCTTGTATATAAATTTCTTGTTCCCGACTTTAATTGGCCCCCACAACTACACAAGGCCCATCCCTCCTTAACCCTCAAGGTTAGGGAGTGGGTGTAAGGGTGACAAGGGATACAACTTAAAAAATAAGAACGTAATAAGTTACCCCAACCTTCCCTCAGCAATTAGACCTATGCCTCATAGCAATGAAGTACCTGTGCTTGAACCACCAAAATCTTTGGATCATATTTGTGTGGACGGTTCTGATCATGATGAGACTCATCAGATGGCTTTTCCCGATGAGTCCAGTACTTCCGAGTTTGAAACTGAACCAGATCCGAAACCTGAACTTTTCTCTCAAGCTGAATTGAATGATTTAGTCCGGGATTTAGGACTCCCAAAAGATGCTGCCCAACTGCTAGGTTCTCGGCTTAAACAGAAAAATCTATTGTCACCAGGAACAACTTTTTATTGGTACCGCAACCGCGAGACACAATTTTGAAGTATTTCAGCAAAGAGGAAGATTTGGTATTTTGCAACGATATATACGGAGTGATGGAAAAGTTTAAACTCAAGTATGATCCTGCTGAATGGCGGCTGTTCATTGATTCGTCAAAAGACAGCATAAAATGTGTTCTTCTTCATAATGGCAACACATTCGCTTCAGTTCCTATTGCTCACTCTGTTATTCTCCAAGAAAAATACGAGAATTTGGCCCTGATTCTTCAGAAGATTCGTTATGATGAGCATAAGTGGATGATTTGTGGAGACTTTAAAATTCTATCCATGCTATTAGGGCAGCAATCCGGTTTCACCAAATATCCCTGCTTCCTTTGCTGGTGGGATAGCTGGGCCCGCGACCTACACTGGGGGAAAAAAAGACTGGCCAATTCGGGAGTATTTGAGACCCGGTGAGAAAAATGTTCTTCATGAGAGCTTGGTACCTCGTGATAAAATTCTATTACCACCTCTCCACATTAAGTTGGGTCTCATTAAGCAATTCATCAAGTCCCTTCCAAAAGATGGTGAGTGCTTTCGGTACCTTTGCTCAAAGTTCCCCCGACTTTCTGAAGCAAAGCTAAAGGAAGGAGTGTTTGTTGGCCCTGATATAAGGAAACTCATTTCAGATGGAGCATTCGCTGAAACGATGTCTGAGAAGGAAAAAGAAGCCTGGGATTCCTTCAAGGATGTTGTTCTCAAATTCTTGGGGAACAGGCGGGATGAGAACTATAAGGATATTGTTGCCAGGATGCTCAATGCCTTCAAAGAACAAGGCTGTAACATGAGCCTGAAAGTCCATTTCTTGCACTCCCATGTGAACTACTTTCCCGAAAACTTGGGGGCGTACAGTGAAGAACAAGGTGAAAGGTTTCACCAGGACATCAAGGACGCAGAGAGAAGGTACCAAGGAAGATGGAACACCACTATGATGGCTGATTTCTGCTGGTTGGTGCTGCGGGAAACCCCAGATGAAAAATACGCCAAGCAGCGCACCAAGAGAAGCATTCGGGGGAAGAAGAAACGGGCCCACCAGGAGATTGATTGACCCAAGAATGACTTTAAAATCTAAACTGTGTTGACAAATATCGTGTTTTTACTAAACTTTGAAATAAAAATTTGCTAGTTATTACCACAGTGTCGGATCTCATTTATTAGAATTTTATTTTCACACCATCGGGTGTTTGTCTTCATGTATTGCAATGGTGCGGTTTGCGTTTTCTATTCTTACATACATACCTGTACAACATTTTTTGCACATTTCTTTGCTTTGCTTTGTGTCTAACCTCGCTCTTATATGCTCAATGTTTGTGCACATGTATGTGGCTGTTTTAAGTGCAGACAATTTTGCTACCATCACAGTGTGTTTTGTTGACATTACTCTATTCTTATGTGCTGCCTTGTTACAATTTCTTTATTATACTTAATTGAATAACTACTAAACAATTAGTATAAAGAATTCATCCAAGAAACTTTTATCTCGATTGCACTCAATCTGAAACGTTCACCTCAAACTGCTAACCCAATGTAGCAAAAAATCTGTACGTGATGGAGCAAATTGGTTTCCAGATTTGGATTCAGCGCACCAAAAAACGTAAAAATCAATCGAAACATTAGAGGCAGTTTAAAAAAAATTTTTTTTAGTGTACCTGTGTTATCTTTCCTCCCTTCAGGTTTAGTACGAGAGCTGCAGGGTTTTATATCTCTGGGTAAAACAGTCACTTGCTTCAGCTGCTTTCCCTGGGCTCTAGGAACAGATTTCCTTGCAGGCTTTTTAGAGGAATAAAACTCCCCCTCTGAATCCTCAATAGCTTCACTGCTATCTGAACTGTATTCCACCAGTTTCCCAGAGTTTGGTTTCCTACCTTTACCAAGGCTTGCAAACTCTGTATAGCTGTCTTTGCTGAGAGAGCTGCTGCTAGAATTCCTTCTGTGTTGGAAGTCAGCCCTTCTCTGCCGTGCTCCAAAGCCTCTGGTCAGATTCCTCAGCCTTTCTCTTTCTTTCTGCTTCTCATGCTCACGCTCTGAGCTCTGTTTCTGTTCCAAACCCAATCCTGCTTCTGCTCTCACTGAATGTGATTCTCCTGCATGTGTTCCTCCTGCATGTGTATCTCCTGCATGTGTATCCCTTTGCCTCTCACTCTGAGAGGTTAAATGCTTGAGCGTGAAGCTCGTTTGCCTGCCCCTCCTCCCCAGGTGATTCCTCTTTGCAATCTGTGTTGCCATGGAGGTAGGGTGTGGCTTGTACTCAGCATACTCAACCCTGTAACTTTTCTCTCTGGGTGCTGTTTTAAATGACTGTCTATCTGAGCCCTGCTCCAACTCAGAAGAAAAAGTTTTAAAACCAGCTCTTTTTTTATGCTTATCAGTAAGCTCATCACCACAATAAACAGAAGCAAGGAAAGGTATATATGTAGCAAGCTTTTTATATTCTGGGGAGGAGATATTCTGGAGATGCCTAGTGCTCGATAGAACTCTCTTCCCCACACACTTGCCTGTATTGGTCATCAGTTATCTAATAAACAGAGACTCTGATTGCACCTGTAGTGACTTTCGGATCTGATCATTACAGGAAACTAGTAATAATTAGGTTGTGGTCTATTTTGTGAGTAGCAGGGCCTCACAAACTTGTGCCGAAACCCGGGATAAATCCCTGGAATTCTGGGATACGAGTGGGTCTTTATGATCAGAATATAAATTTAAAGATTTGAATTTTCCCTCGAGAAAAAGGAGGGAGGTACATTTGGACGAGAAGAAGCGGTATCAAAACCGAGAAGTGAGTGACTGATTCCCTAGGAAGACGACTGTTGTGACGACAACGTCGTGAGTATACTTATTTTTGACCAAGCTTGGTAAGTGGTGTTTAATTTTTGTTTTGTTATATTGATAAAGTGTAAGGATATTTTGCTGCTATTAGCCAGGACTGAATGAGGTGTGTTTGAGACTGTACGTATCGGCAGATACGAAGCGTGTGTGTGTTCTTACTCACGGTTCCATACCTCCGCGAGGAGATTGGCTGGGTCTGAACGAAGCGAATTTTTGTCTGAAAGGTGTCCTGGACATTTCGTGCACCGACCTTCCTCTGTAGATAAAGAGGTGGGATATCAAGATCCTTAAATAAAAGGTTGCACGTAGGAATCATGTCTCTGTTTAGGAGAAAGAAAAATGGCAATCAGGACATAATGGTGAATCAGGTTTCCCCAATGACTCCGGTCGAACGAATGATAAGAGATAATCCCATATTAGGAAAGGAAATTTTGAAAGTTTGCCTTAAATGGGCAAAATGGAGCGCTGCTCCTGGGACACCTCTCGGCTGGCCACCGGAGAGGTCTTTTGACGGTTGTTGTTTAGCAAAAGTTAGGGATTATGTTTTGTCTCATAAGACCAATACTAGTCAGTTAAAACATCTGCAATACATTTCCATGTGGATGAAACAGGCAAACCCAGGTACCCTCAGTAGTGATGCCCCTCCTCCCTATTGTACGACGGAGAGTCGTACCATGTCAGCAATAGGGTACTCAGACCCCTCCATGCTCAAGAAGGAACAATCAGAGAAAAAACCTAATGATAGGTGATAGAAAAACAAAAAGAGAACATCAAGAATAAAAATCAGAGCCTTCAGCCCCGTATGCTGAGACCCCCTTATATAAGCCACTATATAGGGAGATGGAAGATATAGTTTACCGAAAGGACCCCCAGCCATGTAGGAGATCCCGGTCTGCATCCCCCTGCCGAGAACGACATACAGGA
The DNA here is from genome assembly GCA_033557465.1 of Ichthyophis bannanicus. NCBI lineage: Eukaryota > Metazoa > Chordata > Amphibia > Gymnophiona > Ichthyophiidae > Ichthyophis > Ichthyophis bannanicus. The sequence goes on along the minus strand of CM066032.1, from coordinate 1,128,240,657 downwards.
TGGGTCCAAGTAATGGGCAAGTTACATTTGACTCCTGATACAGGTTCTGAGGACCCAGGTCCATGCGAAAAGTCAGTCTTGGGGGCTATGGGTGGAGATCCCCATCCCTCTACTCACACACTTCATGAGGAAGTTCAGGTCTCATCAGAGGATAAACCCTCAGGGGGTATCCTACGTAAGGTACAGTCTACTCCCTCTGTTCCTGGTTCCACTGGTTGCGATAAATCCTCCAGTGGAACACGTAGAACACCAGATCAATGGAATCTAAACTACTATGGTAACCGACCACATGAAAGTTTGTATGATATTAGGACCCGAACGACCCGGGCACATGACTACCACATATTGCCCGTACAGAACACTAAAGAACCAGTTCAACCTAAGAAAACCCCTGTAGAGTTTGTCTTTTATGAGGAGGGGGGTGAAGGATTTTATGTATATCATTGGAGTTCCAACCTACATGGATGGACCTCCGCATGTGCCCCACAAATGAAAATTTGGCCAGAACAAGGATCACTGGACACCAGAGATTTAAACCTAGCTCGTAGGTGTATTCGTGGAGGGGAAGGGGACCCACAATGGGACTATACATGGAAGCAGAATTGAGGGTATGGGAAAAATATGAGGGACAAGATCCCAATAACCCAAAGTTACCGGGTTATATGATGTTTCCTGTGCGACATGCTCCCCAAGGACAGGAGATATATATCCCCTGGAGTTTTACCGATATGACCAACCTGTCAGAACAACTCCCTCCCATAAATCAAGGTGCAGGGACATGGATACAGAAGTTTGAACGATTGACCGCAGGTTATACCTTAGCAATTGGTGATGTGAAAGCATTGTTGGCCCGGATTTTGGGTAATAATGCTGCCAATCAGGTGTTTAACAATGCAAATATAGATGGGGTGTTGGTCCACCAACCAGAATACGATGGGGCTTTGTTTAACCCCTATCGTAATTTGGTTTGGGATTCACTAAGAGACATATACCCTACCCAAAAAAGTATGGGACCCCTTACATCGATGCAGTTTAAGGTAGGGGAAGATATTAGTGCTTACTTGGCAAAGTTCCAAGACCTGTGGGAAGCTCAAATGGGTGTACCCCATAATGCTCCCCATATGGCTCTTATGTTCTTCCAGACTTTGTGTAACACTACCCCTGTCCATCCAGCTGAAACTCAAAAACATAGTCGCGCAGGAGTCAGAGCCATGGCAAAAGCAACAGGCACATATTTTTCATTTTATCAGACAAGCTGAAGAAGAATTAACCAGACCAGAAAGAGACAGGATAGCTGCACAAGCCCGTCTGTTTAACTTACAGTTGAAAGAAATAAGTCAGGGGAAGAAGGAAGGACTGGTCAATCGATCTCCTGCCGATGAAAAATTAATTAAAGCTCTTCGGCAGCAGGTTAAAGAGGCAAAGCAGCAAGCTAAAGACACACGGAAACAATTTGAGGCATGTATGGAATGCTTGGATGATTCTTCCAGTGGTAGCAGTTCGGATAGTGATTTTGAGGAAGCACCCAGACCATTGATACGTGCTTTGAACGTACAAGGGCGTGGTCAGCCCTTCGGTCAGGAACCACAGCCCTTGTCCAGGCGAAAACAGGACAAAGAGAGGGATTTTTGCTGTTGGCAATGTGGTGAAAAGGGACATTTGCAACGGGCCTGCCGTGCCCCTCCGCCAAGAGGGCGGAGAGAGTATAACCAAGATCCACCGCCGCCTGCAAGGCCACGACAATATCCTACCTGGCAGCCTCCAAATAGGGCAGGCTATGGCAATAGGGGAGATGGACAATGACTAGGTATCTATAATATGCAGGTGATGCTGGGAACAGAAGAGCCCCACATAAAATTAACATTGAATGGCCAAGGGATGAAATTTCTAATTGATACTGGAGCCACATTGTCTGTTCTGAATACCATGCCCATAGGTGGCATTCTTGGCAGGGACAGTGTAATGACTACTGGGTTTGATGGTAAGTCAGTAAAGACCCCTGTAACCAATCCTATTCGCGTTTAAGGGCCAAAATTTGATCTCTATCACAATTTTCTGTATGCCTCTCACTGTCCTATAAATTTGATGGGGCGAGATTTCATTGTTAAGGCCCAAGTTACCCTAGTGGCAGGAGAATTCCAATCTGCAGGAATAAGTGAAATTGGTACGTACCTCCTTAGCCCTTATGGCCGAGTACGGGGTACCCCGGTCCACATACGACTAAAACCAGGGAAAGAGGGTCCGAAATTACCACAGTACCCCTTACAGCAGGCAGCTATAGAGGGTGCAAGAGAAGAAATTAATCAGCTCAAACTGCACGGCATTATAGAGCACAGTATCTCTTCATATAATACCCCTCTCTTTCCGGTCGGTAAACCCAATGGCAAATGGCGAATTGTCCATGACCTACGGGCACTGAACCAAATTGTGGAAACCCAGTTTCCTGCAGTTGCCAATCCGGCCACCACATTAAATACTGTACAACTGTACTTTACAGTATTGGATTTAAAAAATGCCTTCTTTAGCGTTGAAATTGCTATTGATTCCAGGCCCCTACTAGCTTTTCTTTTCGATCAAGTACATTACCAATGGACGCGACTACCACAGGGATATGTCGACAGTCCTAGTATCTTTTCTCAGATTCTCTCACAAGATTTGCCTATTGCCATCCACCGAGAGCAGCATGAGCTGTTAATACTTGCACCAGCCGCACCTGGCTGCCAATGCCTCCGCCCTGCTCCTGGCTCTCCCATTCACCGCCCCAACCCTGATACTACAGGGGTTTTCATGTGGGAGCCCACGTTACTTTGTAGTACAGTGCCTAAACCGCATGCCAAACCCCGTGTTATCAGTAAGCATGCTCCAAAATGCCCAAAAACTGAGTGGAGCATACAAGACAAGTCAGAGGAATTGGTGAACGAGTACTAGGGGAAGTCGTGTTTTTCCGGTTTTTATCTATTTCAGATTTTATGGCATCAGGGTGTTTGTTGGCATTTATTGATAAAAAACTAAAATTGGAAGCCCTAGTTATGAGGAAACATAAGTATATGAATTCCCTGGCACGCTTGCATTTCCAGCATTATCTGTGGAGTAGGTGATGTAAGAGAAGCGTTTCAACAAGCAGCGTTACCCGTAAGTAAGTGCGCCCAGAATGACATGTCAGAGGAGCCTGCTGGGGTGAAACGCCCATATCTTATTTAAAGCTGCTGAAATGCAGGGGACGTGTGGAAAAGAAGAAGCGCTGTGGGTTGTGTTAGAAAGAGGAGATGGCACTACCATCCATGCTGGTGTAGACTACAGGCCTCTAACTCAAACTGAGGAAATGGATAGACACTTGATTATAGATATTGCCAAGGTAGCCACAAACGGGGAAGTGATCATATTGGGTGACTATTCTACCCGATGTGGATTGGAGTATTCCTTCTGCAAACCTGGAAAGAAGTAAAAAAAAATTGTGGATGTCTTCCAAGATGCATTGCTTAGACAAATAGTGATGGAATCAACCAGGGAAAGTTTGATGCTGGATTTAGTACTCGGCAGTGGAGATAGCGTATCAAACATCTGGGTGGGTGCCCATGTGAGCAGCAGTGATCATCACACGGTGTGGTTTGAGATAAAAGCCAAGGCAGAGTCCCCTCACAGCAAGCTCAAAGTCCTAGACTTAAACACTGATTTCAGTAAAATGGCCAAGTACCTGAAGGAGGAGTTGGCAGGATGGGAGGGGATAAGGGAAGTGGAATTGCAGTGGGCTAAACTAAAGGAGGCAGCAAAAGTGGCAACAGATACATATGTAAGGAAAGTAAATAAAAACAAGAGGAGAAGGAAACAAAGGCGACAAAGGGTAGAGGTAAACGGAGCTCACTCTGAGGAGAAGGATGTTACCAGTGGTGTACCCCAGGGATCTGTCCTCTTCCGATTCTTTTTAACATCTTTGTTAGTGATATAGCGGAAGGGCTGTCGGGTAAGGTTTGCCTCTTTGCGGATAATACCAAAATCTGCACTAGAGTAGACACCCAGGAAGGTGTAGATAACATGAGGAGGGATCTAGCTAAGTTTGAAGAATGGTCTAAAATTTGGCAGCTGGGATTTAATGTTAAAAAATGTAAGATCATGCATTTGGGCTGCAGAAATCCAAAGGAGCAATATAGTATAGGGGGTGAAGTACTTTTGTCCACTAAAGAAGAGTGGGACCTCGGTGTGGTTTTGTCTGATGATCTTATAGTAGCTAAACAGGTAGAAAAGGCGACGGCAAAAGCTAGAAGGATACTTGGGTGCATAGGGAGAGGAATGGCTAGCAGAAAAAAGGAGGCAATAGTGCCTTTGTATAAGTCTTTGATGCAATCTCATTTGGAGTATTGTGTGCAATTCTGGAGACCGCACCTTCAAAATGATATAAACAGGATGGATCAGTACAGAGGGTGGCTACTAAAGTGGTTAGTAGTCTTTGTTATAAAGCATATGAGGACAGATGTAAGGATCTTAATATGTACACCTTAGAAAAAAGGCGGAATAGAGGTGATATGATTGAGACGTTTAAATTCCTCTGTGACATAAATGCACAGGGGGAGAGCCTCTTTCGATTGAAAGCAAGCTCTGCTATGAGGGGACATGGGATGAGGGTGAAAGGGGATAGATTCAATAGTGATATGTGGAAATATTTCTTTATGGAAAGAGTGATGGATCAGTGGAATAGTCTCCCACTGGAGGTGGTAGAGATCAGGACGGTATCTGAATTCAAAAAAGCATGGGACAAACACAGGATCTCTAAAGGAAAAGAGGGGACTGTTGTAGTTGTTGATATGGAATGACAGACTAGATAGGCCATGTGGTCTTTTTCTATGTTTCTTTGTTTGTATTTGGTTCTCCAAAGAAGTGGCTGCACAAATAAAGGCAAAAAACACAGCTTTCAGAAAATTCAAAAGCTCGCAAACAGGAACACAGAAAAGAATTCAGGATCAAACTAAAAGAGACAAAAAGAGAAATAAGGATAGTGAAATCAAAGGCAGAAGAAAAGATGGCTAAAGATGTGGTGTGGCGACAAAACCTTTTTCAGGTATATTCGGCAGAGGCGGAAAATCAGAGGTGGAATTGCAGGACTCAAAAGTGCCGGGAATCGATTTGTGGAAAGTGACACTGAAAAAGCAAAAATGCTAAACAAATACTTCTGTTCTGTTTTTACTAAAGAAAATCCTGGAGAAGAACCACCTGTGATTGACAAATATATAAATAGAAATGGAGTAGATACCACACCATTCACAGAAGATGATGTGTTAGAACAGCTTGCAAAACTGAAAGTAGACAAGGCCATAGGACTGGATGGGATACATCCCAGGATACTGAAAGAGCTCAGAGGTTCTTGGAGGGCCTTTAAAGGATGTTTTTAATAGATCCTTGGAGACAGGAGAAGTTCCACAGGACTGGAAAATGGCTGATGCGGTACCACTTCACAAAAGTAGCAGTAGGGAAGACGTGACAAACTACAGGCCAGTAAGCCTTACTTCGGTGGCGGGAAAAGTAATGGAGGCGCTCCTGAAAGAGCGAATAGTGGACTTCCTCAAAACCAACAGGTTGCATGATCTGAGGCAACATGGTTTTACCAAAGGATGATCATGCCAAGCAAATCTGATTGAGTTCTTTGACTGGGTGACCAGAGAACTAGATCAAGGGCATGCGATGGATGTGATCTATGTAGATTTTAGCAAAGCCTTTGATATTGTTCATCATAGGAGACTTATCAATAAACTGACCAGCCTGGGGATGGATCCTAAGGTGGTGAACTGGATCAGAAATTGGTTGACTGACAGACGACAGAAGGTGATTGTAAATGGAACTCACTCGGATGAAAGGAAGGTGATTAGTGGCGTGCCCCAGGGATCAGTCCTGGGACTGGTTCTGTTTAATGTATTTGTGAGTGATATTGCTGAAGGACTGAATGGAAATGTCTGTCTTTTTGCGTATGGCATGAAAATTTGCAACAGCGTGGACTCCCCTGAGGGAGTAGATAACATGAGGAAAGATCTGCAAAAGCTGAAAGAATGGTCTAATGCTTGGCAGTTAAGATTTAATGTGAAGAAGTGCAGTGTCATGCACCTGGGATGCAGAAATCCAAGGGAATTGTATGAGATAGGGGGCGAGAGGTTGGTGTGGATGGACCAGGAGAAGGACCTTGGAGTGATTGTTTCTGAGGATCTCAAACTGGCAAAAACAGTGTTACAAGATAGTGGCCAAAGCCAGAAGGATGCTGGGTTGCATACAGAGAAGAATTACCAGCAGAAAGGAGGAGGTACTAATGCCACTGTACAAGTTGCTGATGAGCCCTCACTTGGAATATTTTGTGTTCAGTTTTGGAGACTGTATCTCACAAAGGAGATAAAAAGACTGGAAACGGTTCAGAGAAGGCGACCAAAATAATTTGAAGCCTACGCCAGAAGGCATATGAAAAGAGACTCCAAAATATGTATACTCTAGAGGAGAGGATGGACAGGGGGGATATGATACAGACCTGTAAATATTTCAGGAGTATTAATGAACAAACAAACCTCTTCCAGAGACGGGGAAGCTGTAATACTAGAGGGCATAACATGAAGCTGCAAGGGGGTAAACTGAAAGGCAACGTCAGCAAGTACTTTTTCACTGAAAGGGTGGTGGATGCTTGGAATGCCCTCCCGATGGAAGTGGTGGGGGCAAATAGAGTGACAGAATTCAAAATGGCATGGGACAGAGACAATGATAAAATCAAAATAAACTTAACTGTCTCTGATATCTCAACAAGTAGAGGTGACCTGCATAGAGAGGTGAGTACACCCCTAAACAAAGGCATGGGAAGGGGTGACCTGCATGGAGCGGCAGGTGCACCTACTTTTGCCACCTTGCTGGGCAGACTAGATGGACCATGGTGGTCTTTATCTGCCGTCATTTACTATGTTACTATCAAGGGCTGTTGCAGTCTATCTTGGTGAAAGCACAGGGATGGAAAGTACAGGGATGGAAGCACTAACTCGTAGAATAGTGCCTTTTCCTCTGCTCCAGTGAAGACAGTGTGGTTGTTACAGAGCTTAGAAAGCAGCAGAAGCTTGATTGAAGTATCTCGTCTCTCATTGAAACAGGATAAACACCAGAAAAGCTCCACTCCCCAGTGCCCTTTCACCCCTCCCTTGGTATGGCTTGCATCCTGCACTGAGTTTTGTGCCTTTTCTGTGCTACTGCAGGGCCCCAGCTGTGGAAGTCTGTCTTCCAGCTTGTGAAATCAATAATCATTTTTGACATTTTGAAAGAAATTCAAGGCTTATTTTTGTAGGAAGAGTTTTCCATTAACTTTTTAAGTCTGTTACCATTTATTAATTGTCATTTTCTTTTTTCTGTATTTTATTTTAAGGTTTTGGTTTAAAATATGTAAATTTATGTAGTTTATGAATTTAATGTCATCTGTGGTATGTTTTTTTTTGAGGCGTTTTAAGATTAGATATATTTAATGGTACATTGCTTAGATATGTTTTGTTAAGCATTTCATATGTTTAATAAAATGAAAGTGAATGCTCTGCACTTTCTAGATGTAAACTCACAATCCTAAACCTTGTTAGTTATTTGGGTGACCTCTGTGAGGCAAGGTTCAGAGGATTGGAGACATTGCCCGGGTACTTGTGACTTGGATTGGCCTGTTGGAAACAGGATACTGAGCTTGATGGATCTTTGGTCTGACTCACTATGACAGTTCTTATGCTCTTATGCCCAGCTTCAATCGTATTTATTTATTTAGACAGATTTGTATACCACCTTATCCTTCAATCAAAGTGGTCACATCACAATTGGAGGGTTACATTTAATGTGAGGGTATCTAACAGCATTATACAGTGAATTTGTGTGTTTAGTTGGGATGAGTGGGTATCTAGTTGGCGGAGGCAGTTGCATTATCGTTCGTGTAGGGACTGTTGTCTGTCTGCTCATAGGTTTCTGTAAATAGCAGGGTTTTAAGGGCCTTGCGGAAGTCTATGATGTCATTTAATGCCCTCAAGCTCATTGGGAGGGAGTTCCAAAGTGTGGGCGCCAGTAGTGAAGGAGCTCTTCTTGAAGTTGTTTGGTTAGTCTTGTGATGTCCTGCAGGTGTACCGATCATATTGTCATTATTGGTCCTTCTTGCTCTATTGCTGATATCCCTTATTATGATATCTTGGAGTGCATCTGCCGAGAGATGGTGGATGATTTTAAAGATGATCAGGATTGTTTTAAATTTTGCTCTGGTCATCATTGGGAGCCAGTGCAGTTGCTGTAAGAAAGGGGTGATGTGCTCAGTTCTTGGGGTGTCTAATGATGCGTGCTGCAGTATTTTGCACCATTTTGAGTGGGTGTAAGGTCTGATGAGGGAGGCCTTGATATAACTAGTTTCCGTAATCAAGCAGAGGTGTGATGAGTGCTTGGCAAACTGTGCGGAAGTGGTCCTGGCGGAGTAGTGGCTTGATTTTTCTTATAGTCCTCAAACATTGATAGGCCTTGTTTGCGGTTTTGGTGATGTGGGATTTCATGTTCAGAGCTCTGTCCATTGAGATGCCCAGGTACTTAACTTCATCTTTGACAACTATGAGAATGATGATAGTTTGTGGTGGATTGAAGGTAGGGTTCCTGGTGATGAACATTGCCTCAGTTTTATCGTAGTTGACCGTCAAGTTATTGGCTGTGAGCCAGGTATTCATGTCTTCAAGGCTTCTGGTCATTGTTGTGGTGTTAAGTGCTAGTAGGTTGATTGGGGCATACACGATGATGTCATCAGCATAGAGATGATAGTGGAATTTATTTATTTATTTTATTTATTTAACATTTTTTATATACCGCCTTTCATGATATCAAGGCGGTTTTTTTACATTGAACAAACTGAAATTACATTGAACAGGGCATTATAACTTGGAGATAACTATTTTACAGGGAACATGGGCTATGGAGGGTTAAGTGGCTTGCCCAAGACCACAAGGAGCACCTGTGGGACTAGAAACCCCAGTCCTTCCGGCCCAAGGTTGCTGTCCTCTAGTGGGATTTGAACCCCCGACCTTCCGGCCTGAAGTACCTTGCCCCAACCACTAGGCCACTCCTCCACTCCGTTTGATGATATTGCGTATGGGTTGGATGTAAATATTGAAGAGCATTGATGACGGAGCTTAGCCTTGTGGTATTCCTTGCATGACGGGGAATTGCAATGATTTCTTTTGGGCGCATTTGACTTGTGTTCAATCTTTCAAGTAGGAAGTAAACCACTTCAGGGTATTCTTGCGTAGTCCTATCTGTTGAGGGCGTTGTAATAACCTGGCATGGGACACTGTGTCAAAGGTTGCCGAGATGTCCATGAATACTAGCAGGAATCCATTCTTTGTTATCTATGCCTCTTAGGAGATTGTCAAAGAGGGAAGTGAGTAGTGTTTCCACACTGTGCTGGGGTTTAAAGCCATGCTGATGGATGTCCAGTGGGACATTCATGTCAATATGGTCCTGAAGTTGACATTGCACTGTCTTTTCGACGATTTTCGCAAGAAATGGTAGACTGGAGATGGGGTGGTATGATTTTGGTTCAGAGGGGCTTAGATTGTTGCTTTTAAGCATCAGTCGTATCATGGCGTGCTTTAGGGATTGCGGCACGTGTCCTTGTTGGAGTGATTCTTTGACGATTTTGTGAATGTGATGGGAGAGCTGGCTTCTTGTGGCTTTGAGCCATGCTACGGGGCATGGGTCTGATGGTGAGGTTGTTGTGTTGAGACCATTTAATATGTCCTGTACTTGGTGTTGATGATATGCTGAAGTCCTCCCAGGTTTGATGTTGTTCTTTCATTTCAGTCATCTGTCTGTGATGTGATGGAGCATGTCTGGATGGTGTTTTTCAATTTCATCTAGTCCGCAAATTCCTATGGGTCAAGATGGTGGGTACAGTGCTGTGTGGTGTCCTTAGTAAGCTTTTGGACAATGCTAAAGAGCTCTCGGTCTGACAGATTTCTGAATTAGGTTGGTATGGTGCTGTTGTTTACGCTCATTTATCAGGTTGTTATATTCCATTTGCTTGGCTCTGTATTGAGTCAGGGAGTTATGCGACTTGTTCCGCCTCCATTTTCTCTCCAGTCTTCGGAGAGTGCGTTTTGCATCTCTGATATCACTTGAGTACCAGGGGGCGTTGGACCTCCTACGTGCTTGTGGTTCTGTACTCGTAGGGGCTGATGCTGAATTAGATATTATGGAGTTCCATTTCTCTATGCTTAGGTCGAGGGTGTCGCATTCCTGCTGGAGTTGTGGAATGATTTCGTCAATGAATGAGTCTTTGTTGAAGGCTCTGAAACGTCTGGCTAGGCTCTCATCTTCCTTGTGTTGGGTGGGTTTTTCAGGGTTAAGGTGAAGTCAATTACATGATGATCTGACCAAGGGACCGGAGTGATTGTTGGTGTTGTGTTCCACCAAGTGCATTGGAATAAAGACCATATCCGGAGTTGTACCATGCTGGTGCGTTGGGGCGTTGATTGTCTGGCAATATTTTAGTGACTCCATGGCTTTTAGGAATGCTGTGGTTTCCTTGGTGGGTGCGGAGGACAGGTTGTAGTTTCCTAATACAATGAGTGGTTTATGTTTTCTGTTGTGTGCACATATTGCTTCAAGTACCGTGGAGAGATGTTCAGTTGTGGTTCCAGGAGGCCTGTAGGTGAGTGAGATGCTTAGGTACTTGTTAGCTATGTTGATTGTGTTGGATTCAATCGTATTAGTGGTGGAGATTGTTTTAAATCTGTATTCCTTTCTGGCCAGGATTAGCACACCTCCTCCTCTTTTTTTGTGCTCTGATGCAGTTGAATGCTGAGTAGCCTGCTGGGGTTACTTGATTTAAAGTATTACCTGGTCTAAGCTATCTAGCCAGGTCTCTGTGATGCAGATTATATCCAGTTTTTTGTTGAGGATAGTATTCGGTTTGTTCCTGATTGATCTTGCGTTTATTATATCTTGCTTGTTTGAATATATGTCATGTGGGGCTACAAGCCTGCATGCAGAACAGTGATTCTCAGGGCAGTTGCGTCTCTTAAACTACTGCAGTTTTCTCCCGAGGACTGATGCTCTCTCTTGATGGTAACACTAGTGGAAGTATCTCTTTTCGACCAGTGATGGGCTCCCTTGCAAGTGTCACCTGAGAGATGTTTCTTTCTATTCAACTGTGTGCTGTTTGTACACTGTGTTTAGATTTACTTGTCTGAAACACCTGCAAAAGGTTCCTAAGTACAGGGAGGGAGGCAATGCAAGGGAAGATTGGAAGTGAAAAGACATGTAAAAATGTAAGTCCCATTGGTTCGGAGATGTCCTGAGGACTGTTTTGCAGTGTATCATCCTATTGCTCATATACTTTGTAGATTGTGCTGAAAGTTCCTGCGAAGCTGCGTGGGAGCTCTCCACCAGCACTGCTGCCTTTGTGGGAGAGATGCTGCGATATTGTGTTTTCAGTCAACTGAACCCAATAAAAGGGAAGGGGGCGCTGAAAGCAAACCTTGTTGCCTTGGGTGCCATTTTGTTCAGCATTTATACTGATGGGCCCCCTTCTGATGTTACTGTACAACGATCTATCCCTCAACACCCAGTTTTAGGTAGAAAGAGAAAAACAAATGCAACTTTGCAATATCTGTGAGCCCATCTCACTCCCCCCCCTCCAGTTTTTGAAATTAAAAAGTGAGGGGGTTGATCTGGTAGCTCAGTGGCAAGCATCGTGTTCCACTATGAAAGATACCTAGGTTTGACTCTTGGGCATGGTTCCCATTTTTCTGGCCGGCTGGGGCTGGAGATCTTGCAGAGCCGAGCAGTCTGTTTCGCCACACCTGGGAGGGAGAGAGTCTCAGAACATTGTGCAATAGTAGCACCTAAAGCAGTGGAGTACCATAGGTCGCCAGGAGCCAATGTTTACATTTGCACCTCCTACCACCAGACATCACATCACAAAGGCCCTGTGCTTTTATTTGTTGACCCTTCAGCTCCTCCTCTAGCGTTGGCGCTCAGGGGTCATGGCCGCTTCCTGACCCTCCCCTGTTGGTACACCACTTACCTTGTGGCAGGATTTAGGCCCTATGACTGCAGAATCCTGGAGAGAGCTCTGGTGCATGGCCTCTGACTGAGGATAGCCTCTGCAGTGCTTGATCTAAGTGAGTTTTGAAAGGGAAGAGTGGTGAAAATGGAGGGAAAACCCTAAGTAGTTGTGAATAAAGGCTCATAGTTCCATAGTCCCGTGTAGCCTGGTACCAGTTAGTCTGGAGGCTCAAAGCATCCAGGTAAAACTGTTGGAGAAATTCAGTAAACACAGTTCACAGTTTTAACATCTATAGTTTGAATTTCTATTTATTTTCTTGTTGAAGCAGTAATTCTCGGTTTCATTATTAGCTTGTTTAATGAATTGGCCGAGGAATGTCAGGTCAGCATTATTTTTCTGAAATGATCAGTCTTGTGTGGGAAAACAAGCCTGGACAAGTACACTATTTGACCTTTGGGCATATGCTGCTGAATAGAAAATGTCAGACTTGCTTTTGTTATAGAGCTACATCCATCTTATTGTCTATCCGATGGAGGTGCTGGCTTGTTTCAGGAGAGATTTGGTTGGATTTGTGGGTCAGAAGGGTGCTTGATCTTACACTGACCTCTCTGTGGTTGAACTGATGGGTTAGCCTGGGATCATGGACTTTAAATAATTCTGCCACGGCGCCACTCCTAGTTCCATTACCCTTTACTCTTCCTCTTAATCTGACCCTATATGGAGCTCTCTCTGACCCTGGGTGGGCCACTGCTTATCCACCCTCCCTTATATGCCCGTGGCTGGAATGAGGCTTCAACTCAGGTCACCTGCTGTGCTGTCACCGAAGAGGGTAAGAAGTGTGGAGATAAGCCTGTACCTAAAGAAAGGGTACAGCTTTTTGATTTCAGTATTTTAAAGCAGCAGCCGAAAAGGTTTGGATGCCTGAAGTGGTATTTGCTAGCTTGCAATTGGAGCTATATTATGAACAATTAAGGAAGCACTTGCTAAAATGAGAGAGAATTTTGGGTGGGTCATTTAGCACCATACACACACGATGGGTGGAATTGTATTCTAAATGGTACAGTAAGGTGGGTCATTCTAAGAACTGTTCAAATGCAGTCAGTCCGTTTCACCTTTAATTGCATCTGCTAAACTTAAAGTAGTACGGTTGCTGTGTAAATCCACTTGAATGTATAGAAATAAAGCTAATAAATAAAAATGAAAAAAAAAAGAGAATTCCTTTTCATCTTGTTAGATCTGTCCAGATGAGTGGGTTATGCTCCCTTGCCAACAGGTGTAGTCAGACTTGAACAACATTCAGTGATGTCATCACTAGGTGTATCCTCTGGTGCATCACTGAGAGAAGCCAGTATTTGCCTGCCTCCAGCAGACAGCAAGATGTGTGCACTGCTGCAGCAGTGCAGATAGGTCCATTTCCTCTGGCCCGTACCAGTCTTGTGGCCTGCATGATTGAGACCTGCAAGCAGGAGCGACTCAAGACAATCTGCTGCCTGAGGCAAGAGATGAGCTGGCACCCCCCACCCCCACCCCGGAAGGCAAAATGGAGGCTCTCAGGACACTATTGACGGTGGTTACCCCAAGGATAAAGAAAGCAATACATTCCCAGGCTATATAATTTCTTTTTAAAAAACTTTGCAATGATGTTTATATGCAGCAAAAATTGTAGCAGTTTAGCCTGGGAATCTAATATAAAACATACTGAATCTTGACATTACACACTGGACCCGTGTGGTTTCTAATGTAAATATATATTCTACCAAAGACAAAGGAGAAGCAGGTGATCACATACCAAGGAACAAAATCTGAAAGTGAGAACCACGGTGCAGTTTATAATACCAAAATAAAATTATTATAATGAATTTTATTTTGGTGTTTGAATCTGTGCTGTAGTTCTCGCTTTTTCTTTTTGAACATATATTGTGCACTCAAAAGAAGCCCCTCTCCCAACAATGGGTGCAGAACAGAACTAGGACATTTCCCACAGAACTCAGCATACCAAGCATTTATTTCTGGTTCTGGTGTCATCTCCTTTAACAGCAATATAAACCAATACTGTGCTTATTGTGAAGTAATAGAAAACCTTACAAAAATTACTTAGGACCTATAGAGAAAATCTACCATACTATAATAGCATTAACATCCAAAACTCAAACAAAGGGCCTATCCAGAACAGAGCAGGGCTCTAAATATTGCAGTGGGCCCTAGAATATCCATCCACCTATTCAGAAAACCGATTATAATCTGTGTTACTACCAATCCCTACATAGAAACTCCATGCTAACAGAATTCCTTGGCTTTGGTCACACACTCGGAAAATAGATAGATCCTCACTAAGTAAGGAATGAATTACCACACACTAAAAATAGACCTATGTGGACAAAAATTAAACTGAAGCCCAAAGAAGCCAAACTTCGCATCAGTAGCACAGCCAAGGCTGATTTATTTAGTGGGGTCTGGGGAGGCTGGCACAACCATTAGGTAAACTAGGCAGTTGCCTAGGATGACAGGTTTTGGAGGGGCTGCAAAGAGCGGGGCATTCAAAGCTAAACAGAGCTCATTTGTTATAGTTGCCCACATTAAGTTAAGTCTAGTTAAGTTAACCTACTATGTTCCATACACCTCAAGTTAAACTGTTAACTCCGAATTATAGTTTGCCCATGTTAAGTCCAGTTAAGTCTACGTACTGTGTTCTACGTACCTTAACTTAAATTGTTATCTGTAAAACGCCTTGATGATTTGATAAGGCAGTATATAAAACCAGTTAAATAAAAAATAAATAAATAAGGCTTAAGGTTTGCCTATGGTGCCAACACCTGGAACCAACTCTTTGGCCAGTCCTGGACCTGGGATTAACATGTACGGGCACAAAGCAGTGGGACCGTTGACACTGCCTCCAGTTATCCTCTCATTCAACTGTTCTGCTGCCGCTGACTGGGTAAGCCCGATGCCAAAGTGGATGTCAGTGGCCCTCCCCTGCCCACCCTTGCCTACACCCCTGTATGCATTCCTACACCAAGGAAATAGAAAGAGAGGCGTATGTCCCTGTAGTATGCAAAATATGAAGACAGAACATGTAAATTCCAAACATTGGCATATTCCAATCACGAAATTGAATATAAAATTAATTTTTCTCCCTTTGTTGGCTGGCTATTTTATTCTCTAATCATGTTGCTCTTCATTATAATCATTTTATGTTGGTGTTATAAACTGCACCGTGGTTCTCACTTTCAGATTTTGCTCCTTGGTATGTGATCACCTGCATCTCCTTTGTCTTTGGTAGAATATATATTTACATTAGAAACCACACGGGTCCAGTGTGTAATGTCAGGATTCAGTATGTTTTATATTAGAATCCCAGGCTAGATAAACTGCTACAATTTTTGCTGCATATAAATATCATTGCAAAGGTTTTTAAAAATAAATGATATAGCCTGGGAATAATAACTTTCATCTCTGACATTCATCTTTTCCTTTCAGCTTTTTCCATTTATTTTTCTTTCTCTGTCAACTCAGATTTAACTCATCCTTCTTACCATCCAGACCTCAATCCCCCCTCGATACTGCATCTTCCACTTTTCAACCTTTAACACAGTCCTCTCCTTCCCCAGCCTTTAATTCTCCCCTTTCTCTCCTCCTCCCCATGTCCATCATCTCTCTCTCCCTTTCTCCTCCCCTGTGCAGTGTCTCTCCCCTGTCTCTCCTCCATCCAGCTCTTCACCCTGTTTTTCTCACCCCACCCCACCCCACCCCACTATTCCTTCTCCCTTTTCCTGTCCTGTATTCAATATATCCCCCTTTCTCTCCATTCCCGTGTTCAGCATCTCTCCACACACCGTCCAGAATTTCACCTCTTCCTCCCATTCTCCCTTCTCTCTAGCATTTCCTCCTATCTTTCTCTTCCTCCCCATTTTCCACTATCTCTCCTCTCTTCCGTTCCCTATGACCATCTTTCCTCTTGCTCTCTCTCCCCCTGTGCCCAGCATCTCTCCTTTCTCCCTCCTCCTGTTTCTAGCATCTCCCCTCTCTCATTCTCTCCCCCCCAATGTCCAGCATCTCTCCTCTCTTCCTCAACTCCCCCCCCACAACCAATGTCCAGTATCTGCACTTTCTCCCCATCTACCCCCATGCACAGGATCCACCCTCCATGCAGAGTCCAATGTCTACACTTTATCCCTTCCATGCCTAGCATCTGCCCTCCATGCAATGGCCATCTACCCTTTATTGTCCATGCCCCCATGCCCAGCATTTGCCCTTTCTCCCCATTCTCCCCCCATGCCCAACATCTGCCTTTTCTCCCCATCTCCCCCATGTTCAGTATTTGCCCTCCATACCCCATGTCAAGCATCTGCCCTTCTCCCCATGCCCCCCATCGTGCCCAGGATCTGCCCTTTGCCCTTATGTCCCCCCATCATGCCTGGAATCTGCCCCTTTTTCCCACCCCCCCCTTATGCCTAGCAGCTGCTCTCCATCTTTCCTGTGGCAACCCTCTGCTCACAGCCCCTCTCAGCCCATGGTCAGCATCTGCCCTCCGCCTCCTTCCCTGTGGCCAGCATCTGTCCCCCTTCACCCCCCATCCAGCATCTTTTCCCTGCTTCCCAATGACCAGCAACTATCCTCCTGCCCTCCTTTGTTCAGCATCTACCCTTCATCTCCACATCTACCCCACCCCCACCAATGCCCAACGTACCTCTCTCCCTTCCTAATGCTGCCGCTGCTGCTGTCTCCCAGCTTTAGTGGCAGCTTCAAAAAACAAAAGCATGCAAAAGCGCAGGGGTCTTCCTGACTCTCTTAAGTCTCTGTCAGTCCCGCCCCCTCTGACACGGAAGTATGCATCAGAAGGAGGTGGAACCATTAGGACCTTAGAAGTGCGCTGGAGGCGGGAAAACCCCACGCTTTTGCTTGATTTTGTTTTTAAAGCTGTCATCAGTTATTGGCATTGGGAGGGGGCGATTGATGCTGCCTCAGACCTGGGAGAAGCGGTGATGATGACAACGGCGGTGATGATTACGGTGGCACAGTAGCAGCAGCAGGTTTAGGAAGAGTGAGGCGGCCATGGCTGGATTGTTTTGGGGGAAACCTTTTTGCCGCCACAAAACCTTGCTGCCTGAGGCAGCCACCTCACTCTACTTAATGATAGAGCCACCCCTGCCTGTAGGCATAATGTTTCCTTGGAGCATGAATATTCCCTTGTCTCCTCAAGCAAACAGCTGCTCTTTGTCCAATATTACTACCTATGGATTCCAGCACTAGTGGGTCAGAGAGCAGACAGGAGGGCCTCATAGGGTGCCTGCAGAAGGTAGTAAGTTTGGGCCCAGGGCCCCTTTTCCTTGCTGTCCTCTATCTGCTTGCTTGCAATTTTTTTCTCTGTTTTTTCCTTCTTGCTTTTTCAATTGGCGCTCTCTTGCTGCTTGCAATGAAGCAGCTTTGAAGTTAAACAAAACAAAGCAGCTCTTTGAGGTAGCCAGCGGCTGGGGCAGCCTTTCTTGGGTCTCGCCAACCAGCCTGACGTGCTGGGATTCCATTTTCATTTCCTTTAATTTGGGGAGTCCTTTTTTATCATGTTTTTCTGTCCATTGGGCTTTTTTCTTCATTTTTAAAAAATATGTAGTCTGTTGTGGAGCTGTACCGCGGTGCCGGGTGCATGGCACCGTCTCTTCTGGCTCGTATCAGATGAACTCCATGGCTGACTCCTTTTACCCCAAGTGTGATGGGAATGCCTTGTGGCCAGTTTTTTTTTAACAGTGTCTGGACTCCCCATGGGGGGCCTGTGACCTGATGCTGATTTTGCTGCCTTTTCCATGTCTCCCTTGGTTTTCCCAGAGGTTAGCTCTGAACACTCTTAAGGTTCAGGTAGTGACACTGATATGCTACTGTGGGTGTGTTCAAGGGATATCCTGGGCAGTGCTCCCTGATGTCTCCCACATCCTCAAGAGAGTGAAGCAGATCCATCTGCCAACGCGTCTGGTTGTTCCTCAGTGGAGTCTTTCTGGTGTTGAAGGCACCAAAAGGTCCCCCTTTTGAGTCCATTTGGAAGGCCTCTCTCAAGGATTTGACCATAAAGGTGATTTCCCTAGTTGCTATTGTATCTGCTGGGTGGGTGTCCAAGCTGCAGGAAGTCCTTTTTTTTCATCTTTTTGGCTTCTGTCTCTCTATGGACTGTGTCATCCTTTCTCCCAAAGGTGCTGTCTTCCTTTTCATATTAATCAGGCTGTCATCCTTCCCTCCTTCTCAGAGGAGGGCCTTTGAGAAGACCCCTCGTGAGGAGAGCATTAATGAGAGAGATTACTAATTCTTTCCATTCACCAGACCATCTGTTTGCTCTCTTCTGCAGTATGAGGAAAAGGCAGGCAGCAGCCAATTCCTTGATTGCCTGCTGGATTAAGGAGGCTATTATTTCAGCCTACCTTCAGGGTGTCAAGCGCATGCCCAAAGGAAGTCGGGGCTCACTCCAATAGGGCATAATCTAGGTGGAATCCGCTTTGGAATCTCCAAAGGACATCTGTAGGGCGGTGCTAGGTCATCTCTCAGCACCTTTGTGAAGCCCTACAGGTTGCATCTGAGAGCTGGAACAGATGGTGCCTTTTGGCAGGGCAGTTCTTTCCATAGCGTCGTCTTCCTCCTACTCTGGCTCTTGACTGCTTGGGTATATACTGTTCATCTGGACTGGTCTAGCAGAATAAGGAAGGGAACATTTACATACCTGATGATTTTCATTCCTTGAATCTTACTAAACCAGTCTAGGACCTGCCCTGGAATACTGTTCCTATTGATTTGGGAGCCCAATTGCATCTTAACTGCATTGTCAGTATCAGTGTGACACAGACTCAATAATGGTAAAAGAGCCAAACATTCTGTTCAATTATTGTCCTGGTTAGTACTTTTTTGAGTTTTTCTGAGTTTGTCTTGCTTTCTGCTTGGGAAGTGTCATACTGGCTTCTCCCAGTGCTGCACCAGTGGATGTACTAGTGATGACATTATGGAAAGTTACTGTAGTCTGCCTCCACCTGCTGACTGGGGAGCATAATCCCCTTGTCTATACTAGTCTAACAGGATTCAAGTAAAAGTCTTTCTTTTAGGTACTGTATGTAAAGTTTCTCCTTTAAAATGATGATACTTTTTTATTGGATTAACTTAATTTTTGTCTAGCTGTCTTGACCAAGGAAGGGGGTTTTAGCTCTCGAAAGTTAGTAAAACATATATTGTTTGTCCAATAAAAAGGTATCCCCTTGTACAAAAAGTCCCGACTTATGTAAGTGCATCGTTCCGCGATCTTATGCGTAAGTCGATATTTACATAACTCGGAGCCATGTGACAACATAAAGGTTCATATTTTTATTCAAAATCGACATAAAACACAATAATAATACTGTGGGTGAATAATCAACACAGGAGTCACTTTCTTAAGCAGGGATAGTGGCACAAGAAGCAGATGATGGCTCTTCTCCAAATGCAGGGTCACTGCTGGTACTCAGTTGTTCTTGTCTCACAATAAATTGCTCAAGCGAAGTTTGAACAGTTGCCCATTTCTTCTCTTCATATACCTCTTAATAATATGAGAAGGCATCGTTGAGTATGCGTTGAAACCGCAGCAACCGGGATACATCAGGTTTCTGTCTTTCTATAGCTTCATAGAGGTTATTCAGTGATTGCACAGCTACGTGCATATCCTTCGTTATGAAACGTTTGGGCTGTACTTCTAGCTCTTCAGTGTCATGCTGCTCATTATCAGCTACCTTTGCTGCTTCAAGCTTGATTAACTCATTTGATAACTTTGTCATGAGACTCTACCAGCTCATCCATATCATCTTCTTCCACCTCAAATTGAAGCTTTTCTGCAAGCTTAACAATTTTTGCAGCCACCTGTTCGAATGTCTCATCATTGTCCTCGAAACTTTGAAAATCCGGCACAAGATGAGGAATTAATCACTTCCAGACAACTTTCATAGAGGTCTGTGTCACTTTGGCCCAGGCTGCAGCAATATTTTTTATTGCCTGATAAATGTTAAACATTTGCCAGAACTGTTGCGGCACCAGTACAGGGGTTGAGTTGAGTGCATCGACGATTTGAGCGAATGTTTGTCTCAGACAGTAAGCCGTAAAGTTGAAGATTAGCTCCCTGCTCTTTCAGTTGCAGTAGGGAGGTAGTATTGTGGGGGAGGTAGACCACTTTCACGTTTGGACAGATGTCGAGATGGATGGGATGGCCGAGTGCATTGTCTAAGATGAGCAGAATTTTGAAAGGGAGATTATTTTCCAGACAGTACTTTCTCACTTCGGGCAAAAAGCAATTCCCTAACAATCCTTGAATAGGTGTGTGGTACCCATGCCTTTTTGTTTGACTGAAAAGGGGAGAGTCACCTTTATGATGTCTTTCAATGAACAAGGGTTCTTAGAGGTGTGGCCAAGTAGAGGCTTTACCTTGTATATTCCAGATGCATTACTCCCCAAAAGAAGCTTGACCATCTTCTTGGAAACTTTGTGCCCGGGTATGGTCTTTTCCTCTTTTGAAATGTATATCCTAGATAGCATTTTGTGGTAGAAAATGCTAGTCTCATCAACACTGAAAATTTGTTCCGGAAGATAGGGCCCTTCAACAGTGGTTTTTTTTTTTTTTTTAGCCACACAGGGCTTTGCAGCCTCGGCATCACCACTTGCAGCCTCTCCGGAAACTTTCACATTGTGAAACTTTGCATGATTCCTGAAACGCTGAAACCAACCCCTGCTGGCTGAAAAGATTTGAGTGCTGTCCGGATACTTGGCATTGATGTCTTCAAAAAGGCTTTTGACCTTGGCCGGAACTAACTGCAGACTTAGGGAAACACGCTTTTGAGCCTGGTCTTCCATCCATATTGACAACAATTTTTTCATCTCACTAATGGCTCCTTCACGTTTTTGATGATTATTGTTGCTCTCACCGTAGCAGTACCTTTAGCATGCTCTCTTATGCGGGCGGCATCTTTGACAGTCATGTTGATTGTAGATGGTGCATAGCCAAGTTCATGAGCAATGGAAGTGATGGTTTAGTCGCCTTCATGCTTGCGGATGATTTTAATTTTGGTCTTCAAGCTGATGATATGATGCTTGCAAGAGGGCTCTCCCTTTCCACCAGCCATCGTTAATGGGAATTAGCTTTGAGTTGTTGTCAGGTGCTGCAATTTCAGGCATTTTCTTGCAATTGTTGGCATTTTTACATTACTGTAAGTTCCGTAGATTTTTTGCACATGTCGGAAATTTTCTACATAGGTCCAGATCGACATATGTTGGAGCTGCATAAGTCAGGGTCCTTCTGTTCTCCTTTGTTCTTTCACTTTATTAAGCTTGATTTTTATATCTGCTAAGCTGAAAGGACCTAATCTTGGCAGCTGCTTAATTTGCCTGAAACATGTAGGCGAATTCCTGGCAGTAGGTTTTCTCAACTCACCCTGGGTGCACCAAAGAGGGGATTATCACTTTTTGATGCTATTCTATGCCACTTGGATTGCAAAATAAGACTTGAAATTGAAATGAAGCTCTGTTTAAATTAACCCATTTTAAAATGTGTTATTCCTTTCTAAACATGCCAATATTTTGGTGTAGGAAAGCCATTTAATTTGTTGCTTTATCACTGAAGGCAGTCAAGATTTTGCAAAGTTATACATAAGAAATGTCATAGTCCAACAAGCCCAGTATCCTCTTTCCAAAAGTAGCTAATCCAGGTCACAAGTACCTGTCAGGTTCTCAAAAAGATACATAGGTTCCACAATGCTTGTCCCAGGGTAAACAGTGGATTTCCTGAGTCCTCCTTAATGATGGTTTATGGACCTTTCCTCCAGGAACTTGGCCAGACTTCTTTTAAACACAGATACACTAACAGCTTTTACTACATCCTCCGGTAACAAATTCCAGAGTTTGTTTACGTATTGAGTGAAAAAATATTTTCTCTTATTAGTCTTAAATGGGTTACATTGTAGCTTCATTCGTATCCCCTAGTCTTTCTATGTTTACCTGTTTTACTCCATTCATTAATTTATAGTCTGCTGTTATATCTCCCCTCAGCCGTCTCTTTTCCAAGTTGAAGAGCCCTAACCTTTTAAGCCTTTCCTCATGGGGTATCCTTCATCCTCTTTTTCATTTTGGTGGCTCTTCACTGTACCTTTTCTAATTCCGCTATATCCTTTTTAAGATATGGCAACCAGAATTGCAGACAATATGCAAGGTGAACGATACAGAGGCATTATAATATCCTTGGTTATATTCTCCATGCCTTTCCTTATGATTCCTAGCATTCTATTTGATTTCTTGACTACTGTTGAACAATGGGCAGAAGGTACCAGGCAAAATGGTAGAAACCATTACAAAGAATAACATTACACAGTAAAGAAAGTTGAGTCAGATGATCCTATTGTAACTGTTCCTGCTAATCTTACTGATTTTCTTGAGGGCTCTTCTTTCCAAGTACAGAATCGTTCTACTTTATTGGTATCGTTTGTTTTTGAATCTGATCTTTCCAGAGTATTATCATTATATTTTAAGAAACTTACTGTTCCCTTTTTTGGTGAATGCATACGGATTTTTCCAGATGTGAGTCGCGCTACGCAGGAGCGTAGACGTCAGTTCTTGAAAATGCGGTCGGAAACTATAGCATTGGGAGCTAGCTTTCGCTTACGGTACCCTTGTAAATGTTTTATTTCTTTCCTAGGGGTTAAATATATATTTTTTGTACCTGAGCAGCTAAGGTCCTTTCTTGACCTTAAACATTTTTCCACTGGGACTGATTTAGGAGGGGAAAGCAGTATGATATAAGATAGAACACGTAATGTAAAGGAGCGCTGGGGTTCCGATTAGTGCCTTTTCTTTTTCCCTTTTCCTGTATTCCCCTTCAAATGTATAACTCCGTCCCCAGTTTGTAGGGGTCTAATTTTGTAGTTGTATTGTTTGTTTGCTTGTATTTTTTTTTTTTTTGTAAAATAATATGTTTATCGTGCTTGTAACTTTACAACTCTATGTTTCTTTTACAAGATGAGATGCTTGTTAAAATTTGTTAAAACTTATAAATAAAAAAAAAAAGAATAACATTACTGATCATGTATATAGTCATGGTTTAATGGGAGAAAGCCAACATGGATTTAGCCAAGGAAAGTCTTGACTTACTAATCTGTTATATTTTTTTGAAGTTGTGAATAAACAGGTAGACAAAGGTGAGCTGGTTGATATAGTGTATCTGGATTTTCAGAAAAACTTTGACAAGGTCCCTCATGAGAGATTCTTGGCGCTATTAAAATGCCATGGGATTGGAGGCAGTGTAGTAATGTGGATCAGAAACTGGTTAAAGGATAGAAAGCAGAGAGTAGGGCTAAATGGCCAATTTTCTCAATGGAGAAAAATAAATAGTGGAGTACCCCAGGGATCTGTGCTGGGCCCCCTGCTTTTTAATATATTCATAAATGACTTAGAAATGGGGATAACAAGTGAGGTGATCAAATTTGCATATGAAGCAAAATTATTCAAAGTTGTTAAAACCCAAGAGGATTGTGAAAAATTGCAAGAGGATCTTAAAATATTGAACATAAGAACATAAGATATGCCATACTAGGTCAGACCAAGGTCCATCGAGCCCAGTATCCTGTTTCCAACAGTAGCCAATCTAGATCATACGTACCTAGCAGTTTTCCCAAAAGAGACAGGTTCCACAATGCTTGTACTGGGTCAAGCATTGATATCCTGGGTCCCTTCTTAATAATGGTTTATGGACCTTTCCTCCAGGAACTTGTCCAAACCTTTTTTAAACCCAGCAACACTAACAGCCTTTACCACATCCTCCGGTAACAAATTCCAGAGTTTGATTACACGTTGAGTGAAAAAATATTTTCTTTATTAGTCTTAAATAGTTTACCCTGTAGCTTCATTGCATGTCCCCTAGTCTTTCTATATTCTGATAACGTAAACAATCGATCTACGTTTACCCGTTCCACTCCATTCATTAATTTATAGACTTCTATCATATCTCCCCCTCAGCCGTCTCTTTTCCAGGTTAAAGAACCCTAACCTTTTTAGCCTTTCTTCATAGGAGTATCCTTCCATCCCCTTTACCATTTTGGTAGCTCTTCTGTGAACCTTTTCTAATATCGCTGTATCCTTTTTAAAATACGACGACCAGAATTGCACACAATATTCAAGGTGCGGTCTCACCATGGAACGATATAGAGGCATTAAAATATCTTTTGTTTTATTTTCCATTCCTTTCCTTATGATACCTAGCATTCTATTTGCTCTCTTGTCTGCCACTGCACACTGGGCCGAGGGTTTTAACATGTTATCCACAATGACGCCTAAATCTTTTCCCTGGGTGGTGGTTCCTAATGTGGAACCTTGCATCGTGTAACAATAGTTTGGGTTGTTCTTCCCTAGGTGCATAACTTTCCACTTGTCCACATTAAATTTCATCTGCCATTTTGATGCCCAGTCTTCCAATTTATCAAGATCCTCTTGCAATTTTCCACAATCCTCTTGGGTTTTAACAACTTTAAATAGTTTTGTGTCATCTGCAAATTTGATAACCTCACTCGTTCTACTATCTCCAGGAACAAGCAGGAATGTAGTCTTCACATATGGGTATCGTCGGCACCGATGGAGCCCGCATGGGAACGCTCCCCAATTAGGAAACCTTTGGGAGCATCCCACAGTGCCTGCATGCTGCCTTCCCGCCTTTCCCAACTGCCTCTTTCCAGTTCTTTGTTTTTCCGCGGAGCCAGCAGGTCATGTTCCTGTCACCGCAGAAATTTCTTTTCCTTATTCTTCTTTTTTGGGTCGCGTCTGCCTTCCTCGACGCTATACCAGTACCGCTGGTAATTCTTTTTTTCCAAACTTTTCTTTTCCAGGTGCATGCGCCATTTTGGGCCTTGGGCCCAAAATTTCCTCCACTATGGAGAAACCCGCCTCGGGTTTTAAAAAGTGCACCAAGTGTGACGGTACCATCTCCGTCTTCACCGACACCCACGAGTGGTGTCTTAAATGTTTAGGTCCTGACCACTCCATCTCCGAGTGTATGGCTTGTGTCATGATGTCCAGGAGGGGTTGACAAAACCGAGCTGCCAAGCTCAGCGCCCTTTTTCCCTCTGATGCAGCTTCGGTGGCATCGACGTCTTCCAGGGCTTTGTCTTCCTCCCATGGATCTCAGGTAACTAAACATAAGTCCAGCCGGTCCTCAAAGGGTAGATCTCCTTCCAAGCATCGAGATGCCTCTGATGTTGCCCTTGAGGGTTCTGTACCTGCAAAATTGCCCCGGCGGGAGGCTTCAGCTTCCAAAGCATTATCGAGGCTGCAGGATGTTCTCGAGGCCTCGACCTCGGCAGAACTACTGGGGTACCGGCTGCTTCCGGTACCGATACCCCGGCATCGGCAGCGTCGATAGACCAGAGGTTCCTGGCTATTGACCGCAGTCTGGCGACTCTCCTTGCGGCATCGACGCCCTTGGAACTGTGTCAGACAGTTCAACCGGTATCGGCACTGATGCCGGTACCGGTATTGGTACTGGTACCGATAGCATTGACATCGGTGTCTGCTTTGCCAACTCCCAGTCATGCGATGCCTTCCGGTACCGATACCCCGGTACCGATTCCCCCGGTACCGACTTCGGTCAGTACGGGTATTGGGCTCTTCAAGAGCATCTGGACAGAAGGTACTTCGAATCCTCGGAGGACTCTGAGGATTCTGACAGCTCTGTCGGTACCGGAATACTTCTCACGGAGGACCCTTCCTCTCCTAAACGTAGGATGTCTCCTCCAGAAGATATCTCCTTTCAGGACTTCATCAGGGAGGTGGCTTGTGGTTTGTCCATTACTGTGACTCCTGAAACAGAGCCCAGAGCTAAGGAGTTGGAGATTTTACAGTATCCCAAAGCTCCTAAGGAGGCAGCTACCTTGCCTATCCATGAGATCTTACATGACCTCATGTTGAGAATGTGGGAGACACCTCTTACCACCTCTCCTCACTCTCGCAGACTGGATACCATGTATCGAGTCCCTCCTTGTCCTGGATTCCAGAAAACTCAGCTTCCTCACCACTCTATTGTAGTGGAATCAGCTATGAGAAGGATCAGGAGTGCAAAGAGACATGCCTCTAATCCTCCAGGACGTGAGTGTAGAACCTTGGAGGCCTTTGGACGTCATACTTTCCAGGCTTCCATGCTTTCTGCCAGGATCAGTTCCTATATTTTATATATGGGAATGTTCCTCAAAGAAGTCACAGGAGATTTAGAGGTTTTAAGCCCTCTCCTTCCTGATGACAAGAGGCAGGATTTTCTCACACTGGTTAAACATGCCCAGGATGTTTCTAAGTTTGTCAATCGTGCAGCTTTTGACTGTTTTGAGTGCATAAGCAGAACCTCTACCATTGCCATAAGTGCACGTAGAATTGCCTGGCTCCAGCCATCCGATTTGGAGCTCTGGGTGCAGGACAAACTGGGCAGTATCCCTTGTACAGGTGAGAATTTATTCGGCAAGAATTGGTAAGAGAAGGCCAATGAGTTGGATGCTGACAACTCCACTTTGGATAGGTTATCCAAAGCCACAGCTGATCCTGCGAGAAAGGTTTCTTGAAAGATTTCTTTCTTCTCAAAAAAGAAGAGGTTTTATCTCTCTTATTCCCAGCAGGGACGTTCTGCAGGTCAGCCTGCCTGAAAGAGTCAGCAACCACCTAAACAAAGGAAAGCAAAGACTGCTAAGCCTCAACCGTCTCAGCAGTCTCAGCCTCCACAAGGCCTTTGACTTTCATCTAGAGAACTTAGCCTTCCTGGCCCTCAATGGACCAGAGCCTTCCACCATTCCAGGAAGGATATGTCACTTTGCCCCCTGGTGGGAGCAGATAACAGCAGAACATTGGACACTCTCCATTATAAAAGGGGTACAAGCTTCGCTTTCTGTGCATGCCCCCTCCCACAATGGTAAGACAGTTCAATTCTCAGACCTCTCTCATCAACCTGTTAGATCAAGAGGTCACTATACTTCTTTCCCAAGGGGCAATAGAAGAAGTACCCATTCATCAACAGGGTACAGGGTTTTACTCCCCCTGCTTCCTTATCCCAAAGAAAACAGGGGGACACAGACCCATTTTAGACCTCAGAGTACTGAACAAGTTCCTGTTCAAAGAGAAATTCAAGATGATTTCTCTGGGTACTCTGCTGCCATACCTTCAGAGTCAGGATTAGCTTTGTTCTCTAGATCTCAAGGATGCGTACACTCATGTTCTCATCCATCCAACTCACAGAAAGTACCTTTGGTTCCTTTTTCAAGGAAAGCACTACCAATACAGGGTGCTTCCTTTTGGCCTGGCCTCAGCACCAAGAGTGTTATCAAAGTGCATGGCTGTGGTAGCAGCATTCCTTCGCACTCTAGAAATATTCGTCTTCCCCTACTTAGACGACTGGCTCATTCGAGCCCCATCAGAGTCAGAGGCCAGGACTTCTCTATCTTGCACAATGCGTATCCTTCAGTATTTGGGTTTTGTCATAAACATCCCAAAATCCAGTCTAACTCCCACTCAGTCTCTAGAGTTCATAGGAGCTTTGCTGGATACCAGAAAAGCAAGGGCCTATTTTCCCCAGGCCCGTTGCCTTCACATGGTGCAGTTAGCTTCTCAAGCAGTGCTAAAGCCTCATCTCACTGCCCGAGAAATGCTGCAACTGCTAGGCAACATGGCATCTACAGTGCATGTGGTTCCGTAAGCTCGCCTCCATATGAGAGCAGCCCAGTGGACTTTATCCACTCAATGAACCCAGGCATCAGGGTGCCTGTCAGACAAAATAGCAAACACAAATCGCCTTATTTTGTTCCTCCAATGGTGGCAGTCCACTCAGAAGCTGTTGCTGGGGGTCCCCATTTCAACAACCCTTACCCCAGGCAACTCTTACAACAGATGCTTCACCAATGGGTTGGGGAGTTCATCTGCAAGACCTCTACCACCCAAGGCATCTGGACTCCACAGGAGACTCATCTACATATCAATCTCTTAGAGCTCAGAGCAATTTTCCTTGCTCTTCGAGTGTTCCACACCCTGCTCAGCTACAAGACAGTCCTCATTCATATGGACAATCAAGTAGCCATGTTCTATGTGAACAAGCAGGGGGGAACAGGCTCTCTGTCGCTTCGCAACGAAGCTTTGTGACTATGGGCCCTCGCCAGAGAGCATCAGATTCATCTCCTGGCAGTGTATCTTCCAGGCATACAAAACTCTTGGGCAGACAAACTCAGTCGAGTTCTGCTAACACACGAATGGTCTCTGCATGCAGACCAGGTGGCCAAGATTTTTCAAATTTGGGGAACCCCGGACATAGACCTCTTTGCAAGTCCATTGAATTCCAAACTTCCCAGGTTCTGTTCCAGAATTCTGGCTCAGGGCTCTCAGGCCAGGGATGCTTTCCTCCTTCATTGGGGTCAAGACTTCCTTTATGCCTTTCCACCCATTCCCCTAATTCCCAAAACCCTGTTCAAGCTTCAGAGAGACAGAGGCTGTATGATTCTCATAGCTCCACATTGGCCACGGCAAGTGTGGTACCCTCTGCTTCTACATCTCTCTCAAGCTCCCTCCCTGGAGTTAGGATCTGCTCTCGATCTCCTGTCTCAGGAGGACTGAATGTTATGGCATCCCAATCCCCAGTCTCTGCATCTCAGGGCTTGGTTGCTGAAGGATGATCTTAACCTCCCTCAGCAGGTAAAGGATATCCTTTATGCTTCCATGAAGCCTTCCACAAGATGCTCTTATGCTTTCAAGTGGAAAAGGTTCACCATATGGTGTTTGCAGAAGGGTCTTAACCCCCTTGCGATACTTCTGGAATCATTACTGGAGTATCTCCTTCATTTATCCAATGCAGGACTTAAAACTAACTCAGTAAGAGTCCATTTGAGTGCTATTGCAACTTCTTTGAAGCATCTAAATGGACAACCTATTTCCTCCCATCCTCTTATAGCAAGATTTATGAGAGGCCTTCTTCTAACTAAGCCTCCCATTAGGCCACCACCGGTGGCATGGGACTTAAACCTGGTTCTTGGTCAGCTCATGAAGCCACCTTTCGAACACCTAGCTACTACCTCATTGAAATTCCTTTCTTGGAAAGTTATCTTTCTCATTGCAATCACATCAGCACGCCGCATCAGTGAGTTGCAGGCATTAGTAGCTGATCCACCTTATACAAGGTTCCATCATGACAAGGTAGTCCTTAGGACTCATCCACACTTTATGCCAAAGGTGGTCTCGCCTTTTCTTTTAAACCAAGTGGTCTACCTGCCTGTGTTTTTTCCAAGGCCTCATGCATCTAATTCAGAAAGGAATCTACATACTTTGGACTGTAAAAGAGCTTTAGCCTTTTACTTGCAAAGAACACAGCAACATAGAAAGTCCTCTCAACTCTTTGTTGCTTTTGATCCTTCTCATTTGGGACTTCCAGTCTCCAAGAGAACACTGTCCAACTGGATTGCACAGTGTATTTCGTTTGCCTATCAGAGTAAGAATCTTCCTCTGGAGTACCATGTCACAGCTCACAATGTGAGAGCCATGGCAGCTTCAATGGCTCATCTGCACTCTGTGTCTATCGACGACATCTGTCGAAGAGCCACTTGGGCCTCGGTTCATACCTTCACAGCCCATTACTGCTTGGACAAGGACTCCCGCTGGAATGCCTTGTTTGGTCAGGCTGTTCTCCAACACCTGTTCCATACCTAATCAACTCCTACCCACCATCCCTGGTTGGATGCCAGAGATCCATGGGGGGAAGTGGAGCCCTTTCATAGGGACACACAACTTCTGGGGTCTCTCCCTGGCATCTAAAGCTAGGGAGTCCCCATATGTGAAGACTACATTCCTGCTTGTTCCTGGGGATTGCATAGTTACTCCTCTGTAACAGGTGATCTCCGGGAACAGCAGGAATTTAGTCTTCACAACCCACCCACCTCCCCTAGGAGTTGTATCTCTCTATCTATCTCTTTCTCTTTCCTTCTCTCTCTCTTTGTCTCAGCTTTAAACTCTACTGGAGAGAGGCAGTTGGGAAAGGCGGGAAGGCAGCATGCAGGCGCTGTGGGATGCTCCCAAAGGCTTCCTAATTGGATGCTGGGGAGCGTTCCCACGCAGGCTCCGTCGGTGTCGACGATACCAATATGTGAAGACTAAATTCGTGCTGTTCCCAGAGATCACCTGTTACAGGTGAGTAACTATGCTTTCCAGGTCGTTTATGAATATGTCAAAAAGCAGCGGACCCAGCACCGATCCCTGGGTTACACCACTATTCACCTTTCTCCATTGGGAAAATTGGCCATTTAGCCCTACCCTCTGCTGTCTGTCTTTTAACCAGTTCCTGATCCACAGTAGTACACTGCCTCCTATCCCATGATTCTTTAGTTTTGCCAAAAGTCTCTGATGAGGGACCTTGTCAAAGGCTTTCTGAAAGTCCAGATACACTATATCAACTGACTCACCTTTGTCTACCTGTTTATTCACACCTTCAAAAAAACAGATTAGTAAGACAAGATCTTCCTTGTCTAAAGCCATGTTGGCTGTCTCCCATTAGGCCATGACTATCTACATGCTGAGTAATTTTATTCTTTATGATGGTTTCTACCATTTTTCCCGGTACTGACGTCAGGCTCACCGGTCTGTAGTTTCCCGGATCACCCCTGGAACCCTTTTTAAAAATTGGTGTTACATTGGCGATCCTCCAATCTTCAGGTATTAGAGATGATTTTAATGATAGTTCACAGATTACTAATAGCAGGTCTGCAATCTCATATTTAGTTCTTTCAACACCCTTGTATGTATACCATCCGGCTCAGGTGATTTGCTACTCTTCAGTTTATCTAACAGTTGTAATACATCTTCCCGATGTATCAATATTTCCTTCAATTCTTCCGCACCTTTAAATACCACTTCAGTCATGGGTAACATCCCTACATCTTCCTAAGTAAAGACCAAAGCAAAGAATTCATTCAGTCTCTCCGCTATCACCTTGTCGCCTCTTAGTGCCCCTTTAACCCTTCTATCATCTAATGGACCAACTGACTCTCTCATGGGTTTTTTGCTATGAATGTACTTGAAAAAGTCTTTATTTCACATTTTGCTTCCGCAGCAAGCTTCTACTCAAATTCTCCCTTTTGCCTGCCTTATCAATGCCTTGCATTTGACTTGCCAGTGTTTGTGCTATTTCCAGATTTCGTCGTTTGGCTCTTTTTTCCATTTCCTGAAAGATACTTTTTTGGCAACAACAGCCTCTCTGACCTCACCTTTAAACCATGCTGGCAGTTTTTTGGACTTCCTTCCACTTTTCTTAAAGCGTGGAATACAGCTGGCCTGGGCTTCCAAGATAGTATTTTTCAACAACACCCAAGCTTGATGTAAGTCTTTAACCTTTGCAACTGCTCTGTTTAGCTTTTTCTTAACTCTTTTCCTCATTTTATCATAGTCTCCCTTTCGAAAGTTAAAAGGTAGCACTGTGGATTTCCTTACTATCCCTCCTCCACTAATTAAATCAAAGGCGATCATGCTATGATCACTATTGCCAAGTGGCCCCAACACCCTTATCTGTTGCACTAGATGTGGTGTTCCACTAAGGACTAGGTCTAATATGGCTTCCCCTCTGGTCGGTTCATGAACAAGCTGCTCCAAGAAGCAGTCACTTATTTCATCTAGGAACTTTATCTCCCTAGCATGTCCTGCCGTGACACTGACCCAGTCGATACCGGGGTAATTGAAATCACCCATTATTATTACTGCGCTGTAATGTATGTTAGCTTCCTTG
The DNA here is from genome assembly GCA_033557465.1 of Ichthyophis bannanicus. Taxonomy (NCBI): domain Eukaryota; kingdom Metazoa; phylum Chordata; class Amphibia; order Gymnophiona; family Ichthyophiidae; genus Ichthyophis; species Ichthyophis bannanicus. Next base: position 1,128,208,873 of record CM066032.1, on the reverse strand, counting down.
ATTTCTTTGAGCATTTTATCATCCATTTGTTCATTCTGGCCAGGCGGTCGATAGTACACCCCCACTGCCATCGCCTTCCCCTTTTTACATGGGTTTCAATCTATAGAGATTCTACAGCAAATTTTGTTTCCTGAAAAACTTTAATCCTTTCTGACTCAATGCCCTCTCTAACATAGAGCGCAACCCCTCCACCAGTTTGATCAGCTCTATCATTACGATATAGTTTGTACCCAGGTATCACAGTGTCCCACTGGTTGTCCTCCTTCCACCATTCTCTGATATTCCAATCATATCTAACTTCTCATTTTGTGCTATATATTCTAACTCTCCCATCTTATTTTTTAGACTTCTAGCATTTGCATACAAGCATTTTAGAGACTTTATTTTATTCATATTAATTTGGCTGTTGGAAGACATGGGTAATTTGGGATCTTTAAGCGCGGTCTGATCCATACTTGAGGGCATTTGGGCTACTTTATTCTTTTTTGGAACCTCTCTGCTTTTGGTATCCCTCAAGGATACATTTTTCCGAACCATGCGCTCTTGGGCGACTGTCGGCTTTCCCCTATTATCTAGTTTAAAAGCTGCTCTATCTCCTTTTTAAAAGTTAATGCCAGCAGCCTAGTTCCATCCCGGTTAAGGTGAAGCCCATCCCTTTGGAAGAGCCCCTCCTTTCCCCAGAATGTTCCCCAGTTCCTAACAAATCCAAAACCCTCATCTCTGCACCATTGTCTCATCCACGCATTGAGACTCCGGAGCTCTGCCTGCCTTTTGGGTCCTGCATGTGGAACGGGAAGCATTTCAGAGAACGCTACCCTGGAAGTTCTGGATTTCACCTTCCTACCTAAAAGCCTAAATTTAGCCTCCAGAACCTCCCTACCACATTTTCCTATGTCATTGGTACCGACATGTACCAAGACAGCAGACTCCTCCCCAGCACTATCTAAGACCTTATCTAGGTGGCGCGTGAGGTCCGCTACCTTTGCACCAGGCAGGCATGTTACCAGGTGATCCTCACATCCACCAGCCACCCAGCCATCTACATGCCTAATGATCAAATCACCAACTATAACGGCTGTCCTAACCCTCATGGGCACATGGCCCTGGAGAAACTTCCTTGGTGTGAGAGGGTTTTACATCACCTGGAGGTGATGCTCTCCTGTCACGTGACCTCTCTCCTCCATGGCAACAGGGATGCTGCCAGACTGGAGGTGGGACTTCAGGACTATATCCCGGTAGGTCTCATCTATGTACCTCTCTGTCTTTCTTATGTTTCCAAGTCTGCTACTCTAGCCTCTAGAGAACGGACTCATTCGCTGAGAGCAAAGAGCTCCTTGCACCTAGTGCATACGTAAGACCTCTCACCAACTGGGAGAAAATCATACATGTGATACTCAGTGCAAAAGACTGGAAAGCCCCCATCTCGCTGCTGGACTGCTGTCTGCATCTTAGTTTTAAGTTTGTGTTTAGATCTTTAAGTTCTTTACTTACTAAGGGTTGCTATGGATATTTATACTAATAAAACTGTACCTAATATGTTTAATATACCTTGTTCACCTGAAGCTTAATTAATCACAGGTCCTTAGTGTATGACTGATTTGGGTAACGAGCTTCACCTGAGAGCACCTCCTGTCTTTTATGATTGGGCATCCAAATGGAAGATAAAATTTTAATGTGGACAATTGCAAAGTTATGCCCATAGGAAAGAACAACCCAAAGTTTGGTTACACGATCAAGGTACCACCTTAGAAACTACCACCCAGGAAAAAGATTTAGACGTCATCATGAATAACACATTGCAACCTTCTGCCCAGTGTGCAGCGGCAGCCAAGAAAGCTAATAGAATGCCAGGATCATAAGGAAAGGAATGGAGAATAAAACCAAGGATATTATAATGCCTCTGTATTGTTCCATGGTTCTTCCACAACTTGAATAGTGTGAAATTCTGGTGGCCATATCTTAAAAAGGATATAGCAGAATTAGAAAAGGTACAGAGAACAGCCACCAAAACAGTAAAGGGAATGGAAGGATTCCCCTATGAGAAAAGGCTTAAAAGGTTAGGGCTTTTCAAATTGGAAAAGAGAAGGCTGAGGGGAGATATGATAGAAGTCTATAAATTAATTAATGGAATGGAATGGATCAACGAAGATCGGTTGTTTACGCTATCAAAAAGTAGAGAGGATTCACAATGAAGCTACAGTGTAACCCATTTTAGACTAATAAGATAAAATATTTTTTCACTCAATACATAATCAAACTCTGAATTTTGTTATCAGAGGATGAGGTAAAAGCTGGTAGGGTAGCTGGGTTAAAAAAGGTTTGGACAAGTTCCTGGAGGAAAGGTTCATAAATCATCATTAAAGAGGACCCAGGAAATCAACCTTTTACTCCAGGACAAGCATTGTGGAACCTGTGTCTTTTGGGGAAACTGCTAGGTACATATGACCTAGATTGGCCACTGTTGGAAACAGAATACTGGGCTTGATGGAACTTGGTCTGACCCAGTATGGCATTTTTTATGTTATGTTCTTATCCATGATGACACCTAAATCCTTTTCCGGGGTGGTGGTTTCTAATGTGGAACTTTGCATTGTGTAACCATAATTTGGATTATTCTTTCCTAGGTGCATAACTTTGCACTTGTCCACATTACGTTTCATCTGCCATTTGGACTTCCGGTCTTCCAATTTATCAAGGTCCTCTTGCAATTTTTCTCAATCCTTCTGTAGCCTAACAACTTTGAAAAATTTTGTGTCGTGCAAATTTGATCACCTCACTTGTTTCCATTTCTAGGTCATTTATGAAGATATTAAAAGGCAGCGGGCACAGCATAGATAATTTTTCTCCATTGAGAAAATTGTCCATTTAGCCCTACTCTCTGCTTTCCTTTAACCAGTTCCTGATCCACAATAGTACACTGCTTCCTATCCCATGACTTTTTAATTTTGCCAAGAATGTTTCATGAGGGCCTTGCCAAAAGGCTTTCTGAAAATCCAGATACAATATATCAACCTGCTCCCCTTTATCTACCTGTTTATTTACACCTTTCAAAAAATAATATAACAGATTAGTAAAACAAGATCTTCTTTGGCTAACTGCATGTTGGCTTTCTCCCATTAAACCATGACTATCTAGATGTTCAGTAATTTTATTCTTTATAATGGTTCCTACCATTTTGCCTGGTACTGATGTCACGCTCTCCAGTCTGTGATTTTCCGGATCACCCCTGGAACCCTTTGCTGCTGCCGCCCTCTGTTTTCGCCACAGCAGTGCCGGCAGCAGGGCAAGAGCAGAAAGTGGATGGACAGAGGTGGAGTAGAGGGTGCACACCCGATGTGCTAGTCACCGGCACTTTAAGCAGATCTGTCCCTCCCTGCTCTGATGTCATGTCAGAGGAGGGAGGGACAAGACCTGCTTAAAGTGCCACGAAAATGCTTAAGGGGCACATTTTGGCTGCCTGCTGTTGCCCTGCCACCACTGAGAGAAGAAAATGTGGCGGTGGCAGGGCAACAACAGGCAGCTGAAATGTGCCCCTTAAGCCTTTGTGCCCTGTGTGGCCGCACCGCTCGCACAGGGCTAGATACAGTCCTGGGTCCAGATGATTTGGTACTCTTTAGTTTATCAAATATTTGTAATATATCTTCTTGGTTTATCAAAATGTGTTTCTGATACATCTCCTTTAAATACCATTTCAGGCATGGACAACTTCCTTATATCTTCCTCAGTAAAGACCGAAGTAAATAATTCATTCAGTCTCTCCGCTATGGTCTTGTCCTTTCTTAGCGCCCCTCTTCCCCACTATCATCTAATGGACAAATGTACTTGAAAACGTTTTTATTGTGCGTTTTTGCTTCCACAGCAAGCTTTTTTTTTTCAAATTCTCTCTTTGTGTACCTTATCAATGCCTTGCATCTAACTTTGGGCAGTCAGGGAAGAGTGGACAGAGAGGCTCTTTGAACATTAATGATACAAGATGTTTTACCCATGATCACAATATCTAATAATATAGTAAGAGGAACTAAATTGGAGAAATGAGTTTTCAATTAAAGATGAGTTCTATCTAGTAGAAGTATTTGCCTTGACAAGACACCTGGCACTGTTATAATGCAGTGTGGTTACAGTATGATTTATTTTCTTAATCCCTAATTAAATATCCACATCTAGGTGTAACACTTTCCAACCACTTGTCAACCTTGACTCTTTTATCGGAATGTCTCTTTCATCTGATACACAATCAGACAATGTATGATCATGGATTAACCATATTTGACACAAAGCTAACTGCTCAACCTGCATATTTCACATCCCTGTCTCAGGTAGCTTACAGTAAATCTTAACAGGATAGAGAAAGTTACAGTTTTCTGGCATAAATAAGGCGAGCTTTTCTTTCAAGTCTGTTTATAGTACCATTAACATGCATAATTAAAACAGAAAAATTATGTTCTGTTTGTTTTACCTGTAGCTGTTACTGTTTACACTATTCCTAAAAGCTTCCGTTTATTGTGTTAGCAGTTTATTTTACACACTTAAACACACACACGCACATATAATATATATCTCTTCTTCCTTCTGTCAGGTACCGTACCTTATTCCCAGTTTCACTCAGCGCTGGCCAATCAGAGCTTTTTCTATTTATCCAACATTGCTGTAGACTTAGGAGGGAGGAGGGAGTCTTCCTTTGTTCACTGTTGATACCCTGTGTTGTTTTGATAGGAGAGCTGATGACAGGAGTGATATAAAGAATAGCCAAATCTAGTCATCTGATCTGGAAACCCTTTAGAAATGACACTGGCAAACAAACCAGGTTGTTAGCTAACTGGGCCCCACTGGCAGTGACCTTCTCTTGCATGTGACCTAATCTGATGAAGCTTCTGATTGCTACCAGCAAGGGAAGTGAATAATTCATAAAGTATGAAATAGAAAAAAATCCCTTTCTGAATGCCAAGAGTGTGCATCAGTTTCTTCTAGACTTTGAGGGTAAATTTATAAACCGTTTTTATGCATGAAATGCTGATTTACGCATGTAAATGAACACTTTTATATAATGACATCATATGTGGAGAAAAAAAATGCAGCCAAACCTTGCTACTGGCAAAACTCCATAAAAAGTGAAAATGAGTTCTAGTATCAAAAAATTAGAAAAACATTAATGAGGGTTAAAGGGAGGCATCAACAGGCCTCAAAGGGGTCCACTTTCATCACCGGTTCCCAATAGCAAAAAAATCACCACTTGCCTCTACTGTCCCACAAACATAAGGTGTATTTTTAACTTGTAATGTTTCTATTTTTTATAAGACCTTTTATTTAGTCTTTTTTATATAGTTAACTACACATAACAATTGTCCATATTCAAAAAGAGGGGGTCCTCCAAGAAAAATGAACCCTTATAAAAGACGCTCAAGACAACCGACTTATAATGGCACCTTCTTTAAACAGCATCATACTGGGCATCACAGTGTGATGACAGATAGTTACTGGTCACGGCACTTCCCTTAATTGTTTTTTCTGCCTCACCGGCAAAGAGGAGGGTCCACATTTCATATACTCATTATCCAAGCTGGTTGATTTAGTGTATCTGGATTTTCAAAAGCCTTTGACAAGGTCCATCATGAGAGACTCTTGACAAAATTTAAAAAATCATGGGATAGAAGGCAGTGTACTATTGGAATTGGTTAAAAGATAGAAAGCAGAAAATAGGACTAAATGAGCAATTTTCTCAATGGAGAAAGGTGAATAGTAGAGTACCACAGGGATCTATGCTGTGCCCGCTGCTTTTAATATATTCATAAATGACCTAGAACTGGGAATAACGAGTGAGGTGACCAAATTTGCAGATGACACAAAATTATTTAAAGTTGTTAAAACACAAGAGGATTGTGAAAAATTGCAAGAGGACCTTGATAAAATGGAAGACTGGACATCCAACTAGCAGATGGAATTTAATGTGGTCAAGTACAAAGGAAAGAACAACCCAAATTATGGTTACACAATGCAAGGTTACACATTAAGAACCACACTCAGAATAAAGATTTAGGTGTCATCGTGCATAATATGTTGAAATCCTCCACCCAGTGTGCAGTGGTGGTCAAGAAAGCAAATAGAATGCTAGGTATCATAAGGAAAGGAATGGAGAATAAAACTAAGGATATTATAATGCCTCTGTATCATTCCATGGTGTGACTACATCTTGAATATTATGTGCAATTCTGGTTGCCATATCTTAAAAAGGATACAGCAGAATTAGAAAAGGTACAGAGAAGAGCCACCAAAATGGTAAAGGGGATGGAAGGATTCCCCTATGAGAAAAGGCTGAAAAGGTTAGGGCTCTTCAACATGGAAAAAGACAGCTGAGAGGAGATACGATAGAGGTCTATAAATTTGATGAATGTAATTGTACTGGTAAATGTAGATCAGTTGTTTGCCATCAATAATCAGGACGGAGTATGATTTCACTCTGAGAACAATGGGGTTATGAGGTATGGTGAGTGTGGTAGGAGGTTGTATCTAAACTGCTGTTACAATTAGGGTTACTGTAGGGTTCAATGAAGGAGTGTTTTTAGTTACTTTCTGAAGGTTTGTAGCTCCTTAACTGATTGCACTAAGTCTGGGAGAGTGTTCCATAGAGTGGGGGGCTACGTATGTGAATGCTCTGTTACTTGTTAATTGCTTAGTCTTGTGGATGGACATTGGAACTATAAGAGAATTCTGAGTATTTCCTCTTTTGGAGATCTGATGTCTGAGTGTGCATTAAGCATGTGAGAGAAGAGGGTGTGATATTGTTAATTAACTTGAATGTGGTCATTAAGGTTTTATATTTTATTCTATCTGATATTGGGAGCCAATGAAGTTTATGTAGGATGAGTATGATGTGGTCTGTTAAATGTGCTTTGAATATAATTCTAACAAAACCAAGATACCGTCTAATTCTGGCAGTGACATTCTGTGCCATTTGGAGTATGTTTAAATTCTTTTTGGTTGTTCCTTGTAAAAGGCAGTTACACTAGTTGAAGTGTGGCGTGATTAGGGCTTGAATCACTGATCTGAAATCATGGGTGTCTATTAGGGGTCTCAGATGCTGAATGACCTTTAAATTGGAAAATATGGTTCTGGCTGATTGCTCTATATGAGATATCATGCTTAAGGATTGATCTAGTGGGACTCCTAGATATTTTACTTCTTGTTTTACTGGGAGTATGATGTTATGTATGCAGAGTGTCTGGGGCGGAGTAAAGTTTTGTTTTTTAGTGGTGTACAATACAATACAATACTTTTTTGAAATCAATGCTCAGGTTGTTAGCATTTAGCCAGTTATCTGCTTCTTTGATGCATGCTGAAAGATTATGGTGAGTGGAGTTCGTTATGTCCATGGGAGAGTATAACATGATATCATCTGCATAGATATGATATCCTATTTTGTGTTTTCTGAATATGCTACAGATTGGCTGAAGGTATAGATTAAATAAGAGAGCTAATAGTGCGGAGCCTTGGGGTATTCCCTGATTTTGAGGGAAAGTAGCAGATGATTCCTGTTCTATTTGAACATATTGTGAACGGTCGGATATGTATGATTTGAACCATTGGTGGATAGTTCCCTTTATAACTCTATGTCTTAGTCTTGAGAGAAGAGTGTTGTGGTTCATGTTGTCAAATGCAGATGCGACGTCTAAAAAGACAAGAATGAATGCCTGTTTTGCGTTATCCATTCCACGAATGAGGGTATCGAATAGAACCAATAGTAGTAATTTGACACCATGGAATGGGCGGAAGCCATACTGTTGATCATCTAAGGGTGCATTTAAATCAATGAAGTCTTGAAGTTGTAATTGGACAACCTTCTCTATTACTTTAGATATGAATGGGATACTGGCAATTATGATCTGGAACCATTGGTGACGAAAGAAGAAGTCAAAGCAGCATTGAAAGCCTTATCAAAGAACAAAGCACCAGGCATTGATGGCATTCCCATTGAAGTATTACAGCAGTCTGATGTAGTTGTTACCATTCTCACAAGGCTCTGCCAAGAAATTTGGAAGACAACATCATGGACTGACTCGAAAAGATCTGTGTTTATACCAATTCTAAAGAAAGGTGATACAACTGACTGTGGAAATTATCGCACAATTGCACATGCCAGAAAGAGTCTACTCATTATTCAGCAGAGACTACAACCATAACTGGAACGAGAACTGCCTGAACTGCAAGAAGGGTTCAGGAAAGGACGAGGAACGAGAGATGACATCGTGGATTTGAGATGGATCCTTGAAAAGACTAAAGAATACCAAAAGGATATTTATATGTGTTTTATTGATTACAGCAAGGTTTTTGACTCTGTAAACCATGAGAAGCTCTGGGCCACATTAAGAAGTATGGGTATACCAGAAGCACCTGATCGTTCTCTTGCACAATCTTTACATTGATCAAAAAGCAACAGTTCGAACAGAACAAGGAGAAACAGAAAGGTTTAAAATCAGCAAAGGTGTATGACAAGGCTGCATACTTTCCCCCTACCTGTTTAATTTATATGCAGAACAAATCATCAGAGAAGCAGGACTGTATGAAGACAACAGAGGTGTGAAGATTGGTGGAAGACTCATCAACAGAGGGTTGCCATGAGTCGACATAGATTTGATGGTACTTAACAACAAGAGAAAATATTTTTTCACTCAATATGTAATCACACTCTGGAATTTATTACCGGAGGATGTAGTAAAAGCTGTTAGTGTAGCTGGGTTTAAAAAAATGTTTGGACAGGTTCCTGGAGGAAAGGTCCACAAACCATTATTAAAGAGGACCTGGCAAATCCACTGCTTCCCCCAGGATAAGCATTAACATAAGAACATAAGATATGCCATACTGGGTCAGACCAAGGTCCATCAAGCCCAGTATCCTGTTTCCAACAGTGGCCAATCTAGGTCATACGTACCTAGCAGTATCCCCCAAAAGACACAGGTTCCACAATGCTTGTATTGGGTCAAGCATTGATATCCTGGGTCCCTTTTTAATAATGGTTTATGGACCTTTCCTCCAGGAACTTGTCCAAACCTTTTTTAAACCCAGCTACACTAACAGCTCTTACTACATCCTAACAAATTCCAGAGTTTGATTACACGTTGAGTGAAAAAATATTTTCTCTTATTTGTCTTAAATAGTTTATCCTGTAGCTTCATTACATGTCCCCTAGTTTTTCTATTTTCTGACAGCTGTGATGGCGCAGCGGGGTTAAACCCTAGAGAACGGAGGAGAAACCAGTTTTTTTTCCCTGAAGCAAACAGCAGTGCAGGAAGGGAAAGGGTTAAACCTCCAACTCAGAAAAAAAACTCTATGCACTGAAAGCTAGAGAGGAAGCCACACCTCAGCTCCATGGCAACCGAGGGAGCTGATGTGAGAGGCAGGGGGGCGGAGTCAAAGCCCATAGGACAGCCCCAAACATTTAGGCAGGAAGAAACAGTTAGTGAAGGAAGGCGTGTGGGGAGAGAGAGGAAAAACCATGGGACAAACAGCAGAGAGCAGGAAGAGAGAAGAAGGAATAATCCTCACGAGGAAAGGCTGGAAAGTTTGTCTAAGAGCCAGAGGAGTTCTTCTCAGGAGTCTTCCGTTGAAGCTGTTTTAGAAGGTGGGGAAATAAGTAGAAACAAAGCTCCTTTTGAAAGGCTGCACAAACACTCTTATTGCAGGCAGCGTGTTTGTAGCTCCAGTTCTGAGAGAAGCACAGCTGACAGAGAGCAAGTTGCTGACAGAGAGCAAGTTGCTGACCGGAAGCTGTGGAGACAGAAGTCAGAGCCAGACCCTGCTGAGAAGCATGCCATAAGAGATCAGGTGAAGCAGTCTGGGGACAAGTGGTTGCCTTTAAGCCTACCAGAAAGGGCAAGAAGTGCCAGGAAAAAGGTGAGCCCTTTTGAAACCCTTAAGTCAGTGTTAAAGGAGAATGGTATCCTTAGTTCCTCCCTCATACCTCGGAGTAGGGAAGAGTCCCGTTGGAGACAGCTTAAAACATTATTAGAGCAATGGAAGCCTGCTGTGGAGAAACCTGTAAATAAGCAGGTTATATCAAACTCAGAGGGAGAACCCATGCAAACTGAGGAAGCTTTTATAGAAAGCGAAGGTTCTGATATGGAAACAGACTGTGCTTATTGCAAAAGAGAGTAAAAGCTGTTAAACATTTATGCTGATGATAAGTGCTGGAAGAAGCCTGAATTTGTGCTGGTGGGATTTACACTGGGAGAGGCAGAGAGCTGCCGAAGTGTAAAAGCCAAGCTAATTTGGCAACCGTGAAAGAAGAGAACATTACTGTTTTATTGTCTGTGATAAGAAGGCATTTGTTGCTGGAAGAAAAAGCAGTTAATGTTTAGCAACTGAAAGAAGGTTGGAGAAAGTGCTTTGAAACAGGCATGCCTGCATGTATAACAGGTGGACTGTGCTGTATCAGTTAACTTCATTTTGGTTTGGAGAAGAATCCTTTATTTCTGTTCAATAGGGATAGTAGATATATACTTGTGCAACAATAAAACGTATTGTTACCCCAATTCCTTTGCTGACTCCGTCTTGACCACAACTACAAGGAACATAGACCGCAGCACTTATAAGGATATATAAATATGTGGTCCGTACATTTCTAATAGGCAACCGCCTATACCAAGGACTGGACGCGACACAGCGTAAACAATCGATTTACGTTTACCCGTTCCACTCCATTCATTAATTTATAGACCTCTATCATATCTCCCCTCAGCCGTCTCTTTTCCAGGTTGAAGAGCCCTAACCTTTGTAGCCTCTTTTCATAGGAGTAGCCTTCCATCCCCTTTACCATTTTGGTGGCTCTTCTCTGTACCTTTTCTAATAATGCTATATCCTTTTTAAGATATGGCGACCAGAATTGCACACAATATTCAAGGTGCAGTCGTACCATGGAACGATATAGAGGCATTATAATATCCTTTTTTTATTTTCCATTCCTTTCCTTATGATACCTAGCATTCTATTTGCTTTCTTGGCCACCGCTGCACACTGGGCAGAGGGTTTTAACATGCTATCCACGATGACTCCTAAATCTTTTTCCTGGGTGGTGGTTCCCAATGTGGAACCTTGCATGGTGTAACCATAGTGTGGGTTGTTCTTTCCTAGGTGCATAACTTTGCACTTGTCCACATTAAATTTCATCTGCCATTTGGATGCCCAGTCTTCCATCCTCCTGCAGTTTTCTACAGTCCTCTTGGGTTTTAACAACTTTAAACAGTTTTGTGTCATCTGCAAATTTGATAACCTCACTAGTTATTCGCTTTTGCAGATCATTTATGAATATGTCAAAAAGTAGCGGACCCAGTACAGATCCCTGGGGTACTCCACTATTCACCTTTTTCCACTGGGAAAATTGGCCATTTAGACCTACCCTCTGCTTTCTATCTTTTAACTAGTTCCCAATCCACAATAGTACATTGCCTCCTATCCCATGACTTTTTAGTTTTGCCAAAAGTCTCTGATGAGGGACCTTGTCAAAGGCTTTCTGAAAGTCCAGATACACTTTATCAACCGACTCACCTTTGTCTACCTGTTTATTCACACCTTAAAAAAACATATCAGATTAGTAAGACAAGATCTTCCTTGTCTAAAGCCATGTTGACTGTCTCCCATTAGGCCATGACTATCTACATGCTGTGTAATTTTGTTCTTTATGATGGTTTGTACCATTTTCCCCGGTACTGACGTCAGGCTCACCGGTCTGTAATTTTCCGGATCACCCCTGGAACCCTTTTTAAAAATTGGCGTTACATTGGCGACCCTCCAATCTTCAGGTATTACAGATGATTTTAATGAAAGTTCACAGATTACTAATAGCAGGTCTGCAATCTCATATTTCAGTTCTTTCAACACTCTTGGATGTATACCATCCGGTCCTGGTGATTTGCTACTATTCAGTTTATCAAATAACTGTAATACATCTTCCTGGTGTAGCGATATTTCTCTCAATTCCTCTGCAGTATCACCTTTAAATACCACTTCAGTCTTGGGTAACATCCTTACATCTTCCTCAGTAAAGACCGAAGCAAAGAATTCATTCAGTCTGTCCGCTATAGCCTTGTCTCCTCTTACTGCCCCTTTTACTCCTCTATCATCTAATGGTCCAATTGACTCTCTCACAGGCCTTTTGCCACGAATGTACTTGAAAAAGTCTTTATTTCGTGTTTTTGCTTCTGTAGCAAGTTCCTTCTCAAATTCTCGCTTTGCCTGCCTTATCAATGCTTTGCATTTAACTTGCCAGTGCTTGTGCTGTTTCCAGTTTTCGTCGTTTGGCTCTTTTTTCCATTTCCTGAAAGATCCTTTTTTGGCAGCAACAGCCTCTCTGACCTCACCTTTAAACCATGCTGGCAGTTTTTTGGACTTTCTTCCACCTTTCTTAATGCGTGGAATACAGCTGGTCTGGGCTTCCAGGATAGTATTTTTAAACAACACCCAGGCTTAATCTAAGTCTTTAATCTTTGCAACTGCTCCTTTTAGTTTTTTCTTAACTATTTTCCTCATTTTATCATAGTCTCCTTTTCGAAAGTTAAAAGGTAGTACTGTGGATTTCCTTACTATCCCTCCTCCACTAATTAAATCAAATGCGATCATGCTATGATCACTATTGCCAAATGGCCCCAACACCCTTATGTCTTGACTAGTTCTGGTGTTCCACTAAGGACTAGGTCTAATATGGCTTTCCCTCTGGTCGGTTCATGAATCAGCTGCTCCAAGAAGCAGTCATTTATTTCATCTAGGAACTTTAACTCCCTAGCATGTCCTGCTGTGACACTGACCCAGTAGATTCCGGGGTAATTGAAATCACCCATTATTATTACTGTGCTGTAACGTTTGTTAGCTTCCTTGATTTCTTTGAGCATTTTATCATCCATTTGTTTATTCTGGCCAGGCGGTCGATAGTACACCCCCACTGCCATCTCCTTTCCCTTTTTACATGGAATTTCAATCCATAGAGATTCTACAGCAAATTTTCTTTCCTGCAAAACTTTAATCCTTTCTAACTCAATGCCCTCTCTAACATAGAGCGCAACCCCTCCACCAATTTGATCAGCTCTATCATTACGATATAGTTTGTACCCAGGTATCACCGTGTCCCACTGGTTGTCCTAATTCCACCATGTCTCTGAGATTCCAATCATTTCTAACCTCTCATTTAGTGCTATATATTCTAACTCTCCCATCTTATTTTTTAGACTTCTAGCATTTGCATACAAGCATTTTAGAGACTCTATTTTATTCATATTAATCTGGCTATTGGTAGGCATGGGTAATTTGGGATCTTTAAGCTCTGTCTGCTCCATACTCGAGGGCATTTGGGCTACTTTACTCTTTTTTGGAACCTCTGCTTTTGGTAGTATCCTTCAAGGATACTTTCTTCCGAACCATGAGCTCTTGGGCGACTGTCGGCTTTCCCCTGTTATCTAATTTAAAAGCTGCTCTATCTCCTTTTTAAAGGTTAATGCCAGCAGCCTGGTTCCATCCTTTCGGAAGAGCCCCTCCTTTCCTCAGAATGTTCCCCGGTTCCTAACAAATACAAAACCCTCATCTCTGCACCATTGTCTCATCCACGCATTGAGACTCCAGAGCTCTGCCTGCCTTTTGGGTCCTGTGCGTGGAACGGGAAGCATTTCGGAGAACGCTACCCTGGAAGTTCTGGATTTCAACTTCCTACCTAAAAGCCTAAATTTAGCCTTCAGAACCTTCCTACCACATTTTCCTATGTTATTGGTACCGACATGTACCAAGACAGCAGACTCCTCCCTAGCACTATCTAATGCCTTATCTAGGTGGCGTGTGAGGTCCGCTACCTTTGCACCAGGCAGGCATGTTACCAGCTGATCCTCACGTCCACCAGCCACCCAGCTATCTACATGCCTAATGAATGAATCACCAACTATAATGGCTGTCCTAACCCTTCCCTCATGGGCACATGGCCCTGGAAAAGCTCGGTGCGAGAGGGTTTTACATCACCTGGAGGACAGGTCCTAGTTACAGGATCACTTCCTGCCCCACCAGGGTGATGCTCTCCTCTCACTTGACCTCTCTCCTCCATGTCAACAGGGATGCTGCCAGACTGGAGGTGGTACTTCAGGACTGTATCCCTGTAGGTCTCGTCTATGTACCTCTCTGTCTTTCTTATGTCTTCCAAGTCTGCCAAGTCTGCCACTCTAGCCTCTATAGAACGGATTTGTTCCCTGAGAGCAAAGAGCTCCTTGCACTTAGTGCACACATAAGACCTCTCACCAACTGGGAGAAAATCATACATGTGACATTCAATGCAAAAGACTGGAAAGCCCCCATCTCGCTGCTGGACTGCTGTCTGCATTTTAGTTTTAAGCTTGTGTTTAGATGTTTAAGGTCTTTACTTACTAAGGGTTGCTATGGATATTTATACTAATAAAACTGTACCTAATACGTTTAATATACCTTGTTCACCTGAAGCTTCATTAATCTCAGGTCCTTAGTGTATGACTGATTTGGATAACAAGCTTCACCTGAGAGCACCTCTTTTCCTTAAAAATGTGTAAGTACCTATAAAGCTACGATTATCCCATGGGTGGGTAGGTTTTGCGGAGGGAGGGGGGGAGGGAAAATAACACTTATTAAAAGAGGGCTGCTACATAGTACCCTGTCCTGTGCTGCTGAGGTAAGCTGTGACCAACTTCCTGGGTGATTAACAGTCCTTGCTTGGATAGAAGGAGTCTTTCAAAATGGTCTTTTGACCTGCCACCTGGTGTTAACACCTATTGAAAAAGTTTCACAGGTCTCTTGCCCCCTAGGTAGAAGGCCTCTTTGTAAAGGTCTCTAGAAGACTTTATTTGTTGCTCAAAGAGTACTGACCCTGTTTTGCCTTTTATGCTAAGTTATATTCTGATTTGATTTAAATTACAGCTCTTTGCTGCTTCTAGGCTCTGACTTATTATGAAATGTAAACTACAAGCTCTCTGCTGGATTCCAAATTTAACCAGAAAGCTCTCTTCTGTGTTTTAAATTTAAACTAAAAGTACTTTGCTGATACTAGGCCCTGAGTGACTATTAAATTTAAACTACAAGCTCTCTGCTGGGTATGAAATGTAACCAGGAAGTTCTCTTCTGTGTTTTAAATTTAAACTTAAACTGCTGCTACTAGGCCCTGAATGATTTAACAAAAAACACTGGGTTCACAGATTAATTAGCTTTAATAGAAAGAAGTCCTTTCAGAAAATTCCCAGAAGTATATACTCACAATTGCAGATCTCTCTCCAGAAGTAGCAGTCCCTTTTTCTAGTCTTCAAGACTGAGGATCAGAGAGCTCTGGTTGAGCGATCACCAATCTGCAGAAAATTAAAAAGGCAAGGGCACAAAATGCTTTACAGTGATTCCGATATTAGGGAGTAGTTTCTTCAGTTCTATAAGCAACTCTACACTAGGGACTAGTCAAAGACAGAAGAGGGAGAGGTAAAAGCTGGAATGTTTGGAAAAATTAAAGAACCTTGAGGAGAGGCATAAGGGTAGGCCGTCAGCTTAGGGCTTAGTAGAACTAGATCGCATAATTGGAGGCTTAAGGCGATTGTTAGAGGAAATTTTCAATTAGAAGCAGCGGTCCTATAAACTAGGCCACAGACTGGAGAGGTTGCTGGGTAGGAATTTTAGGGACAGGGTAGCGATCACCAATCTGCAGAAAATTAAAAGGGCAAGGGCACAAAATGCTTTACAGTGATTCCGATATTAGGGAGTAGTTTCTTCAGTTCTATAAGCAACTCTACACTAGAGAAGGGCAGGTATGGGATGAGGAGATAGGTAACTCTGTCCCAGAGGCCAGGGACAGAATTAATGCCCTCATTCTGAGACTGGAGATGCGTGGATTAAGGATTTACTGGGGGAAAAGCACCAGGGTTAGATGAATTAATAAGGAATCGCGGGGTCACTGGCTTACCTGTTGTGAAAGTGGCAGACCTCACACATAACCTAGATGGGATTTTGCTGGGGAGGAGCTGGCTGTCTTGGTACATGTTGGTACCAGTGACATAGAAAAGTGTAAGAGGGAGGTTCTGGAAACCAAATTTAGGCTTTTAGGCAAAAAATTAAAATCCAGAACCTCCAGGGTAGCATTCTCAGAAATGCTCCCTGTTCCATGCTCAGGATCCAAGAGACAGGCAGAGCTCCGGAGTCTCAATGTGTGGATGAGACAATAGTTCAGGAAGGAAGGTTTTAGATTTGTTAGGAACTGGACTACATTTTGGGGAAGGTGGAGTCTATTCTGCAGGATGGGCTTCAACTTAACCAGGCTGGTATGAGGCTGCTGGCACTAATGTTTAGAAAGGAGAGCAGCTTTTAAACTAGAATGGGGAAAGTCAACAGTCGCTCAGGAGTGCATGGTTCCGAGCAAGGTATCTATGAAAGATACCATCATAACAGGGAAATTAGGACATCCCTAGAGAGATGTTGTAATAAAGGCTAAGACAGCCCAGGTGACTTTAAATAAAGACTAGAAAGAGATGAAAGATTGCAAATTATCCCTGCTAAATGCTATGAAGGTTGTTAAGTTCAAGCAAACATACCTTGAAATGTCTCCATGCAAATGCTAGAAGCCTGAAAAATGAGATAGAACTAGAATGTATAGCACTAAATGAAGAGATAAATATAATAGCCATCTTGGAGACCTGGTGGAAGGAGGATAATCAATGGGACACTGTAATACCAAGGTATAAATTATATCACAGTGATAGAATGGATCAAATTAGTGGAGGAGTGACTCTATATATTAAAGAGAACATTGAGTCAAATAGAGTAAAAGTTCTGTAGGGAATATAATGTGCCATTGAATCCATTTGGATAGAAATTCCATGTGCAAAGGGAAGAAAATAGCGATAGGGATAAATTACTGTCTGTCTGGACCAGAGTAAGCAGGCAAATGATGAAATGTTAACAGAAATTTGGGAAGCTGGCAAAATTGGCAGCATAATAATTACAGGGGATTTCAGTTACCCCAATATTGACTGGACAAACATCACATCACAGCATGCTAAGAAGGTAAAATTTCTAATTCCTAAATGGATTAAATAACTGCTTTATTGAACAGTTGGATTAAGAACTGACATTTATGCAGATGATATTATGCTATACACACAATTGGATACCATCGACCCTAAGTATACTCAGCTTGAAACATGCCTGAACGAGATGTTAAGATGGTTACAGCAAAACAACATGACGATCAACCACAAGAAAACGGAGGTGATGTATATATCCAGTAAACCAAACTTTGAACCTCCTCCGACAATCACCCTGTGTAACAACACGTACAACACAAAGAATGAGATCAAATATCTGGGAGTCACGTTTGACAGCAAACTAAAGATGGAAAAGCACCTACGCAAAACCAACAAGGCCATTTTCCACAAACTTAGAGTGCTACAACCCCTGCGGAATATCATCGAACCCTGTGATTTTCGGTCTGTTGCACAAGCACTCATTATGCCACACTTAGACTACTGTAACGCCATCTTACAGGGTCTGCCAAAGAAAACGCTAAATATCCTGCAAATGGCCCAAAATGTGGCGGTGAGGATCATCATGCGAAAAAGCATTGCTGAACACATTACACCTGTATTGATCGAGCTACATTGGCTACCCATTGCTGCCAGGATACAATATAAAACATTGTTAACCACGTTCAAACTCATACATAACCTAGCTCCATCCTTCCTCTCCACCCTTATCAGCACGCAACCAACCAACAGAGCCAGGAGAACCATCAACTCAGACACACTACCAACATCAGATCTGTAAAAGCCAGTACGAGCTGCCGAGCATTCTCATTCTCTGCCCCAACCATCTGGAACCAACTACCATACGAGCTACGAGCAATCAAAGACATTATTGATTTCAGGAAGAAACTAAAGACTCATCTATTCCAATGTCATTACAATTAGATGTAAATCACAGTGGGCTACAAGATAACGCAAATGAAACATGAATTCTGCTCTGTAAAGATGTAAATATGTAAAATCTAATACTTAAGACCCTATTTCTGTGTGCTGTGCCTTACCCTCAAATCTATGTGTGTATACCCCAACATTTCTGTCATGATTTGACAACTCCCAAATATGTAATCAAACCGCTACTGATCGCTGGAAGTAGCGGTATACAAGTGTATACTAAATAAAAAATAAAATAAAATAAATAGAGAAGGAGCTATTTTAGACTTAGTCATTTGTGGAATGCAGGATTTGATAAAGCAGCTAACAGTGTTGGGACCACCCAACACTAGTAACATAGTATATGACGGCAGATACAGACCATCATGATCCATCCAATCTGCCCAGCAAAGTGGCAAAAGTAGGTGCGCTTGCCGCTCCATGCAGGTCACCCCTCTCCATGCCTTTGTTTATGGGTATAATAACCACCGCTCCGTGCAGGTCACCCCTATTTGTTGAGATAGCAAAGATAGTTAAGGTTAGTTTGATTTTGTCCTGTTACTTTAAAGAGATCCTCTGTGTCTGTCCCAAGCCATTTTGAATTCTGTCACTGTATTTGCCCCCACCACTTCCATTAGAAGGCATGCCAAGCATCCACCACCCTTTCCGTGAAAAAGAATTTCCTGATGTTGCCCTTCAGTTTTTACCCTCTTGCAGCTTCATGTTATGCCTTCTTGTTTTGCAGCTTCCCTGTCTTTGAAAAATGTTTGTTCATTAACAGTGATTATAGTATGATCAAATTTGACTTATAACTGGAGTGAGTACACAAAGGAAATATGCTGGGTCAGCATTTAATTTTCAAAAGGGAGACTACAATAAAATGAGGAAAATGGTTAGAAAAAAACCTAAAAGGAGCAGCAGTAAAGGTCATCAGGTGTGACATTGTTTAAAAATATAATCTTGGAAGCCCAGACCAAATATATCCCACACATTAAGAAAGACAGAAGGAAGGCCAGATGACTGCCAGTTTGGTTAAAAGGTGAGGTGAAAGAAGTTATTGAAGGCAAGAAACATCTTGCAAAAAATGGAAAAAAGAACCAAATGAAGAAAATAGGAAACAGCATAAGCATTAGTAAGTTAAATGTAAGGCATTGAAAAGGAAAGCAAAAAGGGAAACAAAGAGCTGGGGAAGAAGTCAGTTGGACTATTAAATGAAGAAGGGGCAAAAGGTGCACTCAGGGATGAGAAGGCCTAGCTGAAAGTCTAATTAATCCTTTGCTTTGGTCTTTACTGAGGTAGATGTAAGGAAGCTACCCATGGCAGAAAAGGTGCCAGAAGAGAGCAGTCATGTGGGGGAGCTGGAAGGGAGCAGAACAGACATGGGGGGGGGGGGGGGGGAAACTGGAAGCAAACAGATAATGGGGCCTGGAAGGGAGCAGAAATGGGGGGTGGGAGCTGGAAGGGAGCAGACACTTGGGGATGGGGCTGGAAGGTGGCTGGATAATAGGAGGGGGTTGGAAGAGAACTGATAGGGGGAAGGTGAGAGCTGGAAGGGAGCTGACATGGGGGTTGAAAGGGAGCAGAAAAGAGGGAAAGGAGGGGTCTGGAGGGAAGGTGGGGGGCTGGAAGGGAGCTGACACCTGGGGATGGCACTGGAAGGCGGATGAACAGAGGAGAGGGTGACTGGAAGGGAACTGACATGGAAGGGGGCACTGGGATTGGAGGTTCGCTGATACCTGGGATGGTATTTTGACTAGAAGGGGCTGGATGATGGGGAAAGAGGGGGACTGGAAGGGAATAGACACAAGTGGCAGTACTGGAAGGGAATAGACACCAGTGGCAGTACTGGAAATGCAAGGGGGTTGGCACTGGAAGGTACTGGGAGGGGAGACTGTAAAGGATGCTGATACTAGGGAGAGTTACTGGGAATGGAAAATGACTGATGGAAGAAAATGAAGAAAGCAAAAGGAGAGACAAGAAATGGCAGATGGATTATAGATCATAGAAAAAGAGCTAAGAGAAGACAGAGGAGAACAGAAACCTCAGATCCCAGACTAGCATGATCCAAAATCGTCAGACAACAAAGGTAGAAAAAAAGGAATTTTATTTTATTTTCAATTTAGTGATTGGTCTTTGCGCTATCTATATTTCACACAGTATGGGGAACTGCATTTCTTATTTGGTGTGGCGCCGCATATGGAGTCTGGCTTCTTGGGGTTTCATTTTAATTTTTGTCTACATATTTTTATCTTTGCTTTAGGTTGTGGTCTTGGTGAGGGTCTGTGTTCTGAGTGTGTGACTAAGGCCAGGTGTTCTGTTAACATGGTGTTTGTATGTAGGGATTTGACATGCACAGCTTTTCAAATAGGTGTATGGATGTTTTGGGGCCCATTGCAGTGTTTATAGTGCTGCTTTTTTCTGGGCAGGCCCCTTATTGTGTGAGTTTTGGAAGTGTGTGCTGGTATGGTATGGTATATTTTTCCTTGCAGATCTTCAGTGACTTTAGTAGGGTTTTATATTAGTTCCCAATATGCCTAGTACCGGAGATTGTTTGTTGTTGGTGAGATGACCAGAAACAGATTTTTTTTTTTAAAGATATTGAATGCTGTGGGCGAATGTCCTCCCTCTGCTCTGCCCCCATTGTTGAGGAGGAGGTTCTGTGAATGCAAAATATATGTTCAAAAAGAAAAAGCAAGCACCATAACGTAGTTTATAACAACAAAATAAAAATGAGTTATAATTTGGTGTTATAAACAGTGCTGCGGTTCTCGCTTTCTTTTAGTTCCTTAGTGTGCAAACATCTTGCATTTGCTCCACATTATCTAATTGGCTTTTTGGTTTGGTTCAGTCCCTGACTGGAGTTTTGAAGGGGGGGGGTGGGGGAGCAGGGGGGGGGGCGGGGGGGGGGCGGGGAGAGGGGGCGGGGGCGGGGGGGGGCGGGGGGGCGCCATCTCATCCCTCGCCTCAGGCAGCAGATTGCCTTGAGCCACCCCTGACAACTGCTACTACTTGGCAGGATCACAGTGAAAGTCCATAGAGACGGGGAAGTGGCCATGTTCCTCTGATCCTATCCACTAATGATGTGAACCCATTTGGGGTCCGACACCACGTTTGGGAACCCATGTCATAATGCCTCGGTATCACTCCATGGTGCGACTACTCCTTGAGTACTGTTTTTGCAATTCTGGTCTCCACATCTCAAAAAAGATATAGTGGTATTAAAAAAGGTATAGAGAAGTGGGACCAAAATGATAAAGGGGATGAAATGACAAGGCTAAAGAGGTGACGGCTCTTCAGCCTGGAGAGAGACAGCTGAGGGAAGATATGATAGAAGTCTATAAAATCTTCAGTGGAGTGGAACAGGTAGATACGAATCGAATTGCTCTTTCAAAAACTACAAAGACTAGGGGATGCACCATAGTATATGTAAAACAGATAGGAGAAAATATTTTTTCTCTCAGCGTATAATTAGTCTTTGGAACTTATTGCCGACAGATATGGTAAAAGCAGGTAGTGTAGTTGGGCTTAAAAAAGGTTTGGGCAAATTCCTGGTGGAAAACCCCATAAACAGTTATTAAGGTAGTCCAAGAGAAAACCACTGCTTATCTCTGGGGATAAGTAGCATGGAACTGGCTACCTTTGGGAAATGTCAGGTATTTGTGGCCTGGATTGGCCACCTTTGGAAACAGGATACTGGGCTTGATGAACCTTTGACCTGATTCAGCATGGTGTTGCTACCCCCAGATCTTGTTTGCACACCAAGTTTGTTGCCCTTGTTATAATGTAACCTTTGAGCTGATGTTATACTGTAAACCACCTTGACTTAATGATAAAGTGGTATAAAACATGTTAAATAAATAAAATAAATGGCAGTTCTTACGTTCTTAAAATGCCTTCATAATTGTTTATAGATAGTATTTGACACCAGTGAGAACTGGGAAATTTTATGGGACAGGTTCAGATAGATGTTGGAGTGGTTGTGGGTTAGGATTTCTATCTCCAGGAACAAGCAGGAATGTAGTCTTCACATATGGGTGATGTCGGTACTGACGGAGTCCACACGGGAACACTCCCCAGCATCCAATAGGAAAGCTTTTTGGAGCATCCCACTGTGCCTGCGTAGCTGCCTTCTTCCTGCCTTTCCAGCTCTCCCTCCTCAGTTCTTCATTTTCCATAGAGCCGATAGGAAGCAAATCCTGTCACTGCAGAAAATTTGTTTGTTGTTAATTCTTTTTGTTTTTTGTGTTTCACATCTGCCTTCCCATTGATGCCGGAACAGATTCCCCGTTGGCTCTTTCCTTTCTTTCTTATTTCTTTCCTGTTTAAAAAAAAAAAAAAAGGAGAAGAACTTTTCTTCGGGTGCATTGACTCCATTTTAGGCCTAAAGTCTACCATTTTATCTACTGACACTATGGAGAAACCAGCTAGTGGTTTTAAGAAATGTCCTAAGTGTGGTGATACCATCTTGGATACCCACGACTAGTATCTCAAATGCCTGGGCCCGACCACCAGCCATTAGATTGTCCTCTGTATAAGAAGATGACAAAGAGAGGCCTGTAGAATCGAGCTGTGAAGTTAGGCACACTCTTTGCCTCAGATATGGTTTCTTTGGCATCGACGTCATCGAGGGCATCATCTTCCTTTCATGGATCTCAGATATTGAAGCACAAGTCTTCTTTGAAGACAGGCCATCCCCCCAAGGGTAGATCTCTTTATAAGCATTGAGATGTCTCAAGCATTGCCCTGGTGGTGGATCGGCCAGCCAAGCAACCCCGGTGGGAGAATCTTCACTCCAAAGCCATCAAGGGGTTCCAGGATGCTCTCGAGGCCTCCACCTCAGGAGAGCTCTTGGTGCCTTGCTCTGGGATGGTAGCCAGCACCTCCAGTACCGATATCCAAACATCGGCAGGCTCTATGGATCAGCAAATCCTTGTGATTGAGTGGAGCTTAGGGACTCTTCTGGCGGCTTCAGTCCCAGTCAAATCTTTACCGGCAGTACCGCCGACACTGGCACCAATGCAAACTGCGTTGGGTTATATGCCGCTCGATGCACTACCGGCTGTGCCTGCCCTTGAATCCATATCTGGTACTGAGGTTTCATCCAGGCAGGTCCCTTGTTCCAATACTAACTTTGATTGGTATTGAGCCTTAGCGGAGCAGGGACATCATTCACGCCGATAGTTTGAGTCTTCCAATTCCAATTCTTCTGATGACAAATTGCTCGATACCCGAAGACTACAAAAACTGCCAGAAGGCCCTTCACTTTCATCGGAACGGTGCATGTCCCCTCCTAAGGATATTTATTTTTTATTTTATTTAGACAGTTTTTGTATACCGCCTTATCCTTCAATCAAAGCGGTCACAACACAATTGGGGGATACATTTAACACGCAGGGATATGAGACACATACACTAATACTTACAGGGAACATGGGCTATGGAGGGTTAAGTGGCTTGCCCAAGACCACAAGGAGCACCTGTGGGACTAGAAACCCCAGTCCTTCCGGCCCAAGGTTGCTGTCCTCTAGTGGAATGTGAACCCCCGACCTTCCGGCCTGAAGTACCTTGCCCCAACCACTAGGCTATCTTTTCAAGAGTTTATTCGAGACCTATCTAGGGGCCTTTCTATAACAGTGACATCTGAAAAGGAGCCCAGAGCAAAGGAATTGGAGAAACTCCAATATTCTACAGCTCCTAAGAAGGCAGCCACACTTCCAATTCACTGCATTCTCCACGATCTTGTGCTCTGTATGTGGGAAATGCCTCTTTCTATTTCTTCGCATACTTGACGACTCGATACCAAAAGATGCAGCTTCCACACCATTCAATGGTAGTGGAATCGTCAATGCATTGAATTAAAAGTTCTAAAACATTCTTCTAACCTCCGGGTAGAGAATCAAGAACCTTCGATGCTTTTGGGCTACCCTTCCAAAAATCATTTCTTTTTTTTGGAGCTTTCCTGGGAGTGTTTTTTAATGTTGCCCATTGATATCACTATTGGTCAGCTTGGTTATGTTTTTTTCCCATTTTTTCGAGGTCATTTTTGAGGTTTATTTGCACTTTTGTACCGTGCACATGTATCACACTGCTCACGTTTTGTGGGTTTCCCCGGTTTTGCTGTACATTGCTGACGGAAATGGTTTCTCTTCCCTTTAATATGCCTTTAACGACAGGTTTTCATTCGCGTTGGAATTGAGCTCTGAAATTCAGCGCGTTAGTGTGAAGGGAGCTTCTCCCCGCCCACTCTCCGCCCATTGACCCCTTCTCTCCGCCCACTCTCCACCTTCTGCGCTGTTTTAACGCGCCGCGGGGGTTTACGATCGTTAACTGCGGTTAACGCGCGTAACGTACGCTTAACGATCGTTCGTACGTCCGAACGTGCGTTCTGACGTGCGAACGATCGTTAAGTGTACGTTACGCGCGTTATTCACGATTATCGCAGTTTAGTAAACATACCCCAAAGTGTGTTAATAGAGCGACCTTTGATTGCTTTGAGTGCACTAGTAGAGCCACATCAATCTGCAGCGGTGCACAGGATTGCTTGGCTTCAGGCATCAGATCTTGAACAATGGGTTCAAGATAAACTGGGTAATATTCCTTGCACAGGTGAAAACCTTTTTGGCAAGGACTGGCAGGATAAAGCTTCTCAGTTTAGAATCTGAGAATACCACTCTAAATAGGCTTTCTAGGACTACAGCCAACCCTGCTAGGAAGAAGACAATGGCAAAGAAAACTTTCTTTAATAAGAAAAGTTTTACCCTCCTTATACCCTGCTTCTCAGTACCAACCTCAGGGTACTCAGAAGAGGCAATAGCTTCCCAAGCAACAGAAGAAGCCACAGGCTCCTAAAGCTCAACGCGCTCTGCAGGCTCAACCTGCTCCTGGTTTTTGACTACTTCCTAGAGAACATAGCCATTCTGCCTTTGGAGAAACCCCCTCCACATTGCAGGCAGACTCCATCATTATGCCCACAAATGGCATCTCATCACCTCAAAGCAGTGGACACTGACCATGGTGAAAGAGGGGTACAGACTTCATTTACAAAATTTGCCCCTCCACCCTAGGAGGGGTATTTCATACTCAGCCCCCTCTCACTGCTCTTCTGCTGCAGAAGGTGACTTCTCTTCTACCATAAGGTGCCATAGAGGAGGTTCCAACATCTCAGCAGGGATTGGGTTTCTATTCTCTGTACTTCTCATCCCAATGAAGAGTGGAGGATACAGACCCATCCTGGACCTCAGAAACTTGAAGAAGTTTCTGGTCTACGAGAAGTTCAAGATGGTCTCTCTAGGGACCCTCCTACCCTATCTCCAGAGTCAGGACAGACTCTAGATCTAAAAGAAGCATACACATGTATTCTTATTCATCCAGAACACAGAAAGTATCTATGCTTCATCTTTCAGGGAAGACATTATCAGTACAAGGTCCTTTCTTTTGGACTCGCCTCTGCCCCACGAGTCTTCACAAAGTGCATACCGGTCGTGGCCGCATATCTAAGATCTCTAGGGATATCTGTCTTCTCTTACTTAGACGACTGGCTCATAAAGGTAGGCACCTCCCAGGAGGTCCGCCTGTCTCTCTCCCATACCATGCAGGTACTGCAACATTTGGGATTTGTAATAAATCTTCCAAAATCCCATTTTGCTTCTACCCAAACATTAGAATTCATAGGAGCTCTCTTAAATATTCAGCAGTCAAGGGCATTTCTACCCCAGCCCCACTGTTATCTCATTCAACTGGCATCTCAGGTACGTCTCAGAGACCACCTATCTGCCTGAGAGATGCTGCAGCTTCTAGGTCATATGGCCTCAACAGTGCATGTAGTTCCATCTGCATATGTCCACAGCCCATTGGACACTGGCCTCCCATTGGAAGCAGGCCTCAGGCCATCTCGGGGACAAGATCTGAATCTTGCCCCTCTAGTCACATCCCTTCAATGGTGGTGTTCCCCAGAAAATCTCCTTGTCAGGTGACCTTTTCAGATGCCTCCACATCAATGCACCCTATTGACGGATGCCTCCAAACTGGGGTGGGGAGCCTATCTGCAAACTCTCTCCACTCAGGGCCTTTGGACAGAACAGGAATCACAATTCCAGATAAATCTACTAGAGCTTTGTGCTATCTCCAACACCCTCAGGGTGTTTCAGGAGTATTTACGATCCCACAGGGTCCTGATCAAAATGGACAATTGGGTAGCCATGTTCTGTGTCAATAAGCAGAGAGGACTAGGCTCTTGGCCCCTCTGCAGAGAGGCTCTCCATCTCTGGTCCTTCGCTATTGCTCATCAGATATACCTCCAAGCAGTGTATCTACCAGGGGAGCAAAATGTCTTGGCAGACAAATTGAGTCAGATCCTTCTTCCCCATGAATGATCTCTCCATCCAGAGACATCCTTCATCTTTCAGACCTGGGGGACTCCAAAGAGAGATCTGTTTGCCACTCCACAGAATGCCAAGCTCCCATGCTTATGCACCAGGACTTCTATGTCCAGCAACCAGCAGGTAGATGTGTTCCAGCTCCATTGGGGGGTCAGGATTTCCTGTATGCTTTTCTCTCCATTCCCCTAATTCCCAAGACACCTTTCAAGCACCAGGCGGACAGGGGCTACATGATATTCATAGCCCCATGCTGGCCACATCAATCTTGGCTTCCTTTCCTGTTACGTCTGTCTCAAACTCAACCCCTAGATCTCAGATCTGCTCCCAATCTCCTCTCTCAGAAGGAAGGGACGCGGCTCCATCCCAATCCGCAGTCTCTCCATCTCACGGCATGGCTGCTGAAAGCATAGCATTCCAAAACCTTATCCTTCCTCAGGAGGTAAAGGAGATCCTATTTGTCTGGTGGATGGTTTTCTAGAGACTTTCATATGCTTTCAAATGGTGTAGGTTCTCCCTCTGGTGTTCCCAGAAGGATCTTAATCCCTTTTCGGCTCCAGTAGAGGTGCTCCTCCAGTATCTCCTCCACCTTCCTTATCTGGTCTCAAGACCAACTTGGTAAGGGTTCACCTAAGTGCAATTGCAGCCGCTCATCATCCCTTGGAGGGACAGCCCATCTCCTCACAGCCACTCATAGTGCACTTTGAGAGGTCTTTTGCTGACCAAGCCTCCCATCAGATGACCACTGGTAGCGTGGGATCTCAATGTCGTTCTAGTGCATTTTTTTAAGCCGCCATTTGAACCCTTGGCTATGACTCTATTAAAGTCCCTAATCTGGAAAGTCATCTATCTTCCTTATTGCACTCACTTCAGCTAGATGCATTAGTGAGCTTCAAGCTTTGGTGGCGGATCTACCTTATACCTGGTTCCACCATGACAAGGATGTCCTTAGGACTCACCCCTATTTTATGCCAAAGGTGGGGTCTCCTTTTCATTTGAATCAGTCAGTTTACCTTCCTGTGTTTTTTCCCTAGACCACATTCATCTAGGGCAGAGGCAACCCTCCATACTCTTGACTGCAAGCGTACCTTAGCATTTTATCTTCAAAGGACTCAAGAGCACCATAGGGCTTCTCAGTTGTTTATCTCCTTTGTACCTAGTCACCTGGGGTTTCCAGTATCTAAACATACTCTCTTTAAATGGATAGCAGATTGCATCTCTTTTGCTTATGATAAAGCAGGATTATTGCTTGAGGTCACATCACTGCCCATAATGTTCGTGCTATGGCTACCTCGATGACAAATCTACGCTCTGTAGCCATTGACAAGATCTGCAAGGCAACAACTTGGTCTTTGGTTCATACCTTCGCTGCTCATTTCTGTCTAGACAAGGAATCCAGCTAGGATGTCAAGTTTGGTTAGGCTGTTCTCCAGCACCTCTTTCAGACTTAAGGGCGATTCCTACCCTCCATCCCGGAACTTATTGATACTAGACATCCATGGAGGATTCATGACCTCTTGAAACCTACCCTGAGGCAAACCTTCATGGGTTCTGAGGTCATTTCTCTGGCATCTTTGAGCTAGGGAGTCCCATATGTGAAGACTACATTTCTGCTTGTTCCTGGAGATAGTGCAGTTACTCACCTGTAACAGGTGGTCTCTGGGAACAGCAGGAATTTAGTCTTCACAGCCCACCCTTCTCCCCTAGGAGTTGTAGGTTTTCTTTTTCCTCTCCTTTTCTCTCAACTACAAACTCAACTGAGGTGGGAGAGTTGGGAAGGTAGGAAGGCAGTTATGCAGGCACAGTGGTATGCTCCCAAAAGCTTTCCTATTGGACGCTGGGGAGTGTTCCTGCGCGGGCCCCGTCTGTACCGACATCACCCATATGTGAAGACTAAATTGCTGTTGTTCCCAGAGATCACCTGTTACAGATGAGTAACTATGCACATTTGGTAGACTTGGGTTAAGGTATGAGCTTTTGACAGGAAGGTGGTGTTGGGAAATGGAAAGGTTAAGAACATAAGATATGCCATACTGGGTCAGACCAAGCTCCATCAAGCGCAGTATCCTATTTCCAACAGTGGCCAATCTAGGTCACAAGAACTTAGCAGTTTCCACAGAAGACACAGGTTTCACAGTGCTTATAGTGGGACAAGCAGCTGATTTCCCGAGTCCCCTTTAGTAATGGTTTATGGACCTTTCCTCCAGGAACTTGTCCAAACTTTTTTTAAACTCAGCTACACTAACAGCTTTTACTGCATCCTCCAGTAACGAATTCCAGAGTTTGATTATGTGTTGAGTGAAAAAATACTGTCTCTTATTAGTCTTATATGGGTTACACTATAGCTTCATTGCAGGCCCCTAGTCCTTTTACTTTTTGATGGCGTAAACAACTAATCTACGTTTACCCGTTCCATTCCATTCATTAATTTATAGATCTGTATCATATCTCCCCCCCCCAGCCATCTCTTTTCCAGGTTGAAGAGCCCTAATCTTTTAAGCCTCTCCTCATAGGGATATCCTTCCATCCCCTTTACAATTTTGGTGGATCTTCTCTGTATCTTTTCTAATTCTGCTATATCCTTTTTAAGATACGGCAAGCAGAATTGCACACAATATTCAAGGTGCAGTCACACCATGGAGCAATACAGAGGCATTATAATATCCTTTGTCTTATTCTCCATTCCTTTCCTTATGATTCCTAGCATTCTATTTGCCTTCTTGGCTGCCTCTGCACACTGGGCGGAGAGTTTCAAGGTGTTATCCACAATGCCTGAGTGGTGGTTCCTAATCTCACCTAACAATAACACTTTTTATTCCCCCACAGCAATGTATCCTACGTTTCACTTAAGTTGTTAAGTCCTTGTGTAAATAAGTTCTATTATGCCTAAGATTCCCTACTCATTGGTTCTATGTAACCACTAAGTAACTTTTCTTTAATTCTTGTTCCATGTTAGCCTTAAAATTCTGTTCAATGTAAACTGCTTTGATAACTTGAAAAGTGGTATAAAAGAAATATTAAATAAATACATAGATAAATACCTAGTGGCAGTCACCAGTCAGCTTGGGAGCCATTGAACATTCATTGGTTCTTTCCCCCTCCTGGGTAAGTCTAGAAACTCATGCTGAGTACTGGAGTCTATAAGCACACACTGCACACTGACACAGGGGACTGTGCTTACTGTTGCTGAAGTTGCCACTACTGTTGCTTCTGCCTCCCTACTTGAGATGAGTGGAGGAAGGGGAAGCAGGCTGGAGACCTGCTGTTTTGATTTCATCATCATGTGGGGGTCACGTGAATTTTTAGTTCTTAAATACGGTCTTACAGGAAAAAAGTTTGGAAAACATTGCTTTAGAGGATTTGGTTGGCCCCTTGAGGTGCTGGGGCAGACAAGCTATGTTGGTGGCACAGAAGAGTATTCTAAGTGCATGGTTCTCGGAGGCGTAATGAGCTGCAGATGATTATGCTTAAGGAGTAGGAAGGAGCTTATGGGTTTGGCTGGCGTTGAGAGGGTTTTTTAGAGCTTTGGGGCCCTTATGTTCAATCTCTGTTTTCATGGGCTCATAGTCTGGTCATCAAACACTGCTAAGAGAGTACTTTTGATGGATGAAGGCCCGCTATAACTAGCCATATTTTGGGATTTTTTTTCCTTTCTCACACAGATTCGGTGGGATGAGTGGGATGGATGGGGAGGACAGGCAGGGGGTCCCTATTTCCCAACTTACTTGAATCAATTGGCTTTGTGTCTTCGCTTGCCTAGTTGGTCTGATGGGTGGGGCTATTGAGGACCTTCAGTTGCCCACTGCCCTTCTGCTTCCGTTGCTGCTGGCTGCTTCAGCAACGGAAGCAGAAGGACGGCGGAAGAGATGACCTCGGGCCCCTCCCACTCCGCCGGCTCCAGGAAGATTGAAGGCAGGCAGGCAGCGACCCAGCAGTTTGAAAGCAGAGCCGCGGGAACGGAGAAATGTTCCTGCGGCTGCTTTTATTTTAAAGGATAAATCAGTGAGGTGAGGGGGGAGGAGGAAAGGGAGCAGACACAAGGGGGCCTAGTAGGGAGCAGACACATGGGAGGGGCCTGGAGGGGAGCAGACACATGGGAGGCAGGGCCGGCCCGTCCATTGAGCGAGAATGTTTTTTGCACAGGGCCCCGCGTTTCAGGGGGCCCCGCGCAAAAAACATTCTGATCCAAAAGTAAAATGGAAAAAAAAAAAAAAAAAAGCTGTCTGCTGCCGCTTCCGGGGCCGCCGCGGCAGAATCGAGTGTGCCGCGGGGCCCCCCTGCCCAGCAGAGCCTGCCCTCCCCTGTATCCACCTCTCTCTTTCAGCTGCAGTCAGTCACACGCGCCGGCTTTCAGAGCGTGAGGGGAGAGTTTCTCCCTCGCTGCTCTGTTAAGCCCGCGGAGGCTGATGGGAAGTTCCCATCAGCCCCCGCGGGCTTAACAGAGCCGCGAAAGGGAAACTAGTCCCTTCGCGCTCTGAAAGCCGGCGCGTGTGACTGACTGCAGCTGAAAGAGAGAGGTGGATACAGGGGAGGGCAGGCTCTGCTGGGCAGGGGGGGGGGGGGCCCTGCGGCACACTCGATTCTGCCGCGGCGGCCCCGGAAGCGGCAGCAGACAGCTTTTTTTTATTTTAAATTATTCCTGGGCTGGGCTGGGCTGGGCTGTGGGGTTAGGAGTGGTGATGGGCACTGGGCTGGCTGGGGGTGGGTAGGAGTGGTGATGGACACTGGGCTGGCTGGGGGGGTAGGAGTGGTGATGGGCACTGGGCTGGCTGGGGGGGGTTAGGAGTGGTGATGGGCACTGGGCTGGGGGGGGTTAGGAGTGGTGATGGGCACTGGGCTGGCTGGGGGGGGGGTTAGGAGTGGTGATGGGCACTGGGCTGGGGGGGTTAGGAGTGGTGCTGGGTGCTGGGGGGGGTTAGGAGTGGTGATGGGCTATGGGGGGGCTTAACCTAAACATTGGGTGATGGGGGATTAGGACTGGAAGTGGGTTGATGGGGGTTAGGACTGGTAATGGGCTATGGGGGGATTAAACTAAAAATTGGGTGATGGGGGATTAGGACTGGTAGTGGGCTGATGGGGAGGTTAGGACTGTTAATGGGCTATGGGGGGGCTTAAACCCCAAATTGGGTGAGGGGGCATTAGGACTGGAAATGGGCTGGTGGGATTAGGACTGGGAGTGGGCTATGGGGGGCTAGGACTGGTAATGGGTTGGGGGGGTTGCTAGGACTGGAAATGGGCTGAGTGGAAGGGGGCTTGAACTGCAAATAGCTGTTGGGGACGGGGCTTGGAATGGAAATGGGCTGAGGGGAAGTGGGGGGCTTGAACTGCAAATAGCTGATGGGGATGGGGCTTGGAATGGAAATGGGCTGAGTGGAAGGGGGCTTGAACTGCAAATAGCTGATGGGAAGGGGGGCTTGGAATGGGCTCTTAGGGGAGGGAGCTAGGACAGGAAATGGGCTGATGGAGGGGCTAGGATAGGACTGGGAATTGGGTGTTGGGGGGAGCTAAGATTGGAAATGGGCTGTGGTGGGGGCTTGGATTGAAATGGACTCATGGAGGGGCTAGAACTGGAAGTAGGCTCATGGGGGGCTTGGATTAGAAATGGGCTGAGTGGAGGGGAGCTAGGATTTAACATGGGCTGATGGTGGGGCTAGGAAAGGACTAGAAATGGGCTGATGGGAGGCTGGTATTGGAAATGAGCTGATGAAGGGACTCGGATAGGACTGGAAATGGATGGGGGAGCTAGGACTGGAAATGGACTGATGGGGGACCAGGACTGGAAATGGGCTGATGTGGGGACTAGAAGGGAGCGGATACTGGGTGGGGCTGGAACTAAAAGGGAGCTGATGTTGGGGGAGATTAGAAGGGGATGGGGCTGGGAGAATGAAATGGAGAGGGGAAAAATATTTTGTGTGGGAGGGAAGAAAAATGTACAATTGGCCGGGTATTGGGAGACTAAGTGGGGATTGAGGATGGAGGGGTAAAATTTGAGTGGATGAAATAGGATTGAGGAAAGAGCAAAAGGAGAAAGATTATTATGTTAAAGCAGATGTAGAGAGAGAATGGAAAAAAACTAGAAGAGAAGAAAGGACAAATGGACAGCAGACGATGGAGAGATAGCAGAAGACACAAATAAACCAGAAGAAAGTGGCTGGAACAATTGCAACCGGAAAAATAATGCACAAAAGGTACAAAGATATCTCTTTATTTTGAATTTATTAACTGGAATATGTCAGCTCTGGGAAATGTGCATCATTAATGTCTGTGCTTTGTTTAGTTAACAAGTGTTAACGTGGTTATCTATCACAGAATCAATCAATGCAAATGATATTAGGTACTGTGACTTTGCTATAGAAGCTTTTCATGTATTGAATTGAACTTTTGGCTGGTGAGGTCTCAGATACCATAGGCTGCCACTGTTTCATGAAGCTTCAGTGGACTGATGCCTAAAAATACATCAATGACCTCTGTCTTAAACATTTAGCCATATACGTCACTCTTGAAACAGCTTTTTTGATGTGAATTGTTGCAATACTTATTTAAACAACTATATTGCTTAATATTGAAAAATAAACCAGTGCTTAGCTTAGCTGTGTGATGAATTTCCCGACGCTATTCCATGCGCTATAAAATGCGTTTCTCCTACTGGTTTCTTCAGGGGAAAGCATTCACATCATCACTATAAAGAAAAATAAGTTCTTTAGTTACATGCTTCTAGTGTTACCATTCCTTCAAAACGATTTGTAATTATATTCACCGATCCTCCTACCTACTGCTCCAGCCTGGTTCAATAGAGCTTTGTCAATGGTATGCTTTGCTACAAAAATGCCGCGCATGCGGACTAGTAAAATAGTCTTCCGTAATTACTATTGCTTGAACAGGTGATGTCATTTTGGTATGCACAAAAGATAAGTGAGTATGTCGGAGAAGATGTTCTCATGTGCACAATTCCCATTCAATTCGGAAATTCAGTCCTCGGGGTGTTATGGAATCAAGGTTGTGAATCCAGCGTTGTTCACGGTATAGTAGCGTCTGATCTATTGATTTTCCCCGATTTGGAAAAAGAACTTGTTCAATGACAAAACACCGTAGTTCTGAAAAAGCATGTTGTGAATTCAAACAGTGATCAACAATCGGGGCTTCCCGTCTTTGGCATTTTAACTTGCTTCTATGCTCATTGATTCTCACCTGTAGGGAGCGGATAGTTTTCCCGATATAGAGAAGATCACAGGGGCAGCGAAGTGCATAGATAACTTGTACAGATTTACAATTCGTGTTACTTCGTAAACGATAGCAGGTGTTATGATAATGAAAATCCTGTAATTCCAAAGTGATCGAACAGATGTTACAAGTCCCGCAGCGTGTATGACCTACACTAGTAGAGGGAATGGAAACTGAAAGGGGGCGTAAGACCGCTGGACTAAGCAGTTCTTTAAAAATTTTTTGCCTCTGCCAGACACACCTCACTGTATAAGCTGCTAATTCTGGAATGCCTTGTAAGACATTGGCATGCCGTTTTATACTACGTTGTAAACTATAACTGTATGGTGAAAATGCTGTGATTAAATTGATGTGTGTCGGAGGCATGACGTTTCTTGTGGTGGGGGGATTAATAAGTAAATCCCGGTTAAGAAACTTTGCTCGTGTATATGCTTGATGTACTACTTTAGAGGGATATCCTCTTTGCAAAAAATTAACACGTAAAGTGGAGGACTGTCTTTGGAACTCGCGTACATCAGTGCAGTTTCTGCGGTATCTAATAAATTGTGACACCGGTAGGCTGTTCTTTAACTGAGAAGGATGTGCGCTTTCATAATGTAGGAAAGTGTTGCGATCTGTTGTTTTTCGATATGTGGAAGTATTCCAGCCAGTTGGAGTCTTACTCACCAAGACATCCAAAAACGTTATCTGCTCCATATGGTAATTGATAGAAAACTTTATTTGATCGTCACACATATTTAACCATTGAAAAAACTCCAATAGAGCTTGTGTTGTTCCTTGCCATACAACAAATATATCGTCCACACATCGCCGCCAAATTTTAAGAGATTTAGTGAATGGAGAGTGTGCGATCCAGTCATTTTCAAATTTTGACATGTAAAGATTAGCAATAGAGGGGGCACACGTTGCCCCCATTGCCACGCCAGATATTTGATGATAAATAACATTATCATATAAAAAATGATTCTGAAAAAGTGTTAATCTAGTCACCGCTGCAAGAAAAATTAACTGAGACTCGGAGAGATCCCCACGATCCTGAAGTGCTTGCATTACGACATCGTACGCTTTATCTTGTGGAATAACCGTATATAGTGATGTGACATCTAAAGTGACTAATATAATGTCCTGCAAGTATGCCAGATTTGTATATTCGACCAACATTTGTAAAAAATGGGTAGTGTCTTTTAAGTAAGCTGGGATTGATGGCATCAAAGGTCTTAAGTATGAATCCAGGAACATTGATAAGGGCTCTAAAAGTGAGCCTCTAGTGGAGACGATGGGACGTCCAGGAGGGTTATTCAAATCTTTATGAATTTTTGGGACCAGATAGAATTTGGCCAAGGTATATGTTGTTGAATTGAGAAACCGCCATTCTTTCTTAGTAATAAGATGAGTAGTTAAAGCCTCAGTAGTGAGGTCCCGAATTTGCTTTTGTAGAGTCATTGACGGATTTTGCTGTAGAACCGAATAGGTTAATTGATCAGACAATTGTCTGGTTGCTTCGGTCTGATACTGAGTTCTATTTAGAACAACTATGGCCCCTCCTTTGTCCGCTCGTCGAATGACTAGGTCTGTTCTAGTTTGTAAATCTTTCAGCGCCTTCCGCTCTTCAACTGTTAATTTAGATTGAAAACACCGTCCCGTCTTCAGAAACTGCTGAGCATTGTGGAGTAAAGATCACGATATACTACCAATGCTGGGGGGAGAGGTTCAGGTGGGGACCACGTCGACTTGAAAGGTAACTTGACACGATTAGAATTAGGTTGCTCATTTGCCCTTTCTAGTTGAGAGCCAAAGTGGATCTTAAGGTGCAATTTTCGAATAAGATGTTCAATGTCAATATGAAATTGAAAATCATCAAAATGGAGATCAGGGACGAACGACAGCCCTTTATTCAGCAGTGCCAGTTGCTCTTGTGATAAAGTAATCCCTGAAATATTAATTACTAAGTCTGATTTCGTCGTTTGGATGGTTCCCTGGATTGGGTTTTTTCCTGTGGAGGGAGTTTCTTTTTCTTTTTGTCCTCCTTTTCTGTTTCGTCTAAAAAACCTTTGCGTGAACGTCCTCCAGAATCCGCGGAATCAGATGTTATTTTTAGGCATCAGTCCACTGAAGCTTCATGAAACAGTGGCAGCCTATGGTATCTGAGACCTCACCAGCCAAAAGTTCAATTCAATACATGAAAAGCTTCTATAGCAAAATCACAGTACCTAATATCATTTGCATTGTGCTTTGTTTAGTACAAGAGGAAATTAATTTATAGTTTTATTTCTACATTGTTGTTGTACATTCCAAGTTTGGCTTTTAGGGTTCCCAGTTTAATTATTGTCTTCCTGTTTTTAAATTGTGATTCCTTGTTTGGTGATGGTCTATGTTCTGCATGTGTAACTGAGCTGAGGTATTCTGTTTATGTAATTCCTATTTGACATTGTCACTTGTTCTCTTTCCCCAGTAGGTCATGTATTGTTATTCTCTGAAATGTATTGGTTTAATATTTGCAGTGTTGCCTTTTGATAGGTAGTGTATGGTGCTTTATGAGTCCTGGTAGTGCTGTTAGGATACGGTGGGTTTGCTATGGGTTCTAAATGGGCAGTGTTTGTAGTAGTTCCTAATGTGTCTGGTGGTTGGCACTGGATTATAGTAATGTAGAAATCTTTGTCTTTCTTTATCCATACACTCATGAAGAGGCATGTTTACTAAAAGTTAGTGTATGGTAACATTATGCAAATATTTATGCAAATTAGGCCCCTTATGCAAATGAGGCCCCGCACTGAGTTTGCGCACATGGCCCCGCACCCCCCTTGGGCCGCCCCTGATGGGAGGGGCCTGGAGGGGAGCAGACACATGGGGGGGGCCTGGAGGGGAGCAGACATGGGGGGGGGGCCTGGAAGGGTAGCAGACATGGGGGGGAGCTGGGGGGGGAGCAGACATGGGGGGGAGCTGGAAGGGAGCAGACAGGGAGGCCTGGAGGGGAGCAGACGGGGGGGAGCTGGAAAGGAGCAGAGCAGACATGGGGGGGGGAGCTGGAAGGGAGCTGACACCCAGGGATGGCACTGGAAGGCGGATGGACAGGGGAGAGGGGGAGCTGGAAGGGAGCTGACATTTGAGGGGGCACTGGGACTGGAAGTTCTCTGATACCTGGGATGGTATTTTAGCTAGAAGGGGCTGGACGATGGGGAAGGAGGGGGACTGGAAGAGAATAGACACCAGTGGCGGTACTGGAAAGGTAAGGGGGTTGGTACTGGGAGGGGAGGCTGTAAAGGGGGCTGATACTAGGGAGAGTTACTGGGACTGAAAAAATGCTGATGGA
This sequence comes from Ichthyophis bannanicus, assembly GCA_033557465.1. Lineage (NCBI taxonomy): Eukaryota > Metazoa > Chordata > Amphibia > Gymnophiona > Ichthyophiidae > Ichthyophis > Ichthyophis bannanicus. The sequence goes on along the minus strand of CM066032.1, from coordinate 1,128,172,052 downwards.
AGAAAATGAAGAAAGCAAAAGGAGAGACAAGAAATGGCAGATGGACTATAGACCATAGAAAAAGAGCTAAGAGAAGACAGAGGAAAACAGAAACCTCAGATCGGGACCAGCATGATCAAAAATCATCAGACAACAAAGGTAGAAAAAACTAATTTTATTTTCAATTTAGTGATTGGACTTTGTGCTAACTATATTTCACACAGTATGGGGGAACTGCATCTCTTATCTGGTGTGGCACTGCATGCAGAGTCTGGCTTCTTGGGGTTTCATTTTAATTTTTGTCTACATATTTTTATTTTTGCTTTAGGTTGTGGTCACTTATTCTGTACTTGGTGAGGGTCTGTGTTCTGAGTGTGCGACCAAGGCCAGGTGTTCTATTAACATGGAGTTTGTACGTAAGGATCTGTACTGTAGTAATTTGATTTGTTCAGCTTTTCAAATAGGTGTATGGATGTTTTGGGGCCCATTGCAGTGTTTATAGTGCTGCTTTTTTCTTGGTAGGCCCCTTATTGTATGAGTTTTGGAAGTGTATGCTGGTATGGTATGGTAGATTTGGCCTTGCAGATCTTAGTGACTTTAGTAGGGTTTTATATTAGTTCCCAATATGCCTGCTACTTGAGAATGTTTCTTGTCAGTGAAATGATCAGAATTAGCTTTTTTTTTTTTTAATATATATTGAGTTCTGTGGGTGAATATCCTACCTCTGCTCTGCACCCATTGTTGAGGAGGGGGTTCTGTGAATGCAAAATGTATGTTCAAAAAGAAAAAGCAAGTACCATAATGCAGTTTATAACAAAATACAAATGAATTATAATTTGGAGTTATAAACTGTGCTGTGGTTCTCGCTCTTTCTTTTAGTTCCTTGGTGTGTGAACCTCTTGCATTTGCTCCACATTATCTAATTGGCTTTTTGATTTGGTTCAGTCCCTGACTGGAGTTTTGAGAAAGATCCCCACCCGGGGGGGGGGGGGGGGGGAGGGGCAGGGCGGGGCACGTGCCGGGGGTTGGGGGGGGGTGCGCGCCGAGAGGGGGGGGGAGGCACCATCTCATCCCTCGCCTCAGGCAGCAGATTGCCTTGAGCCACCCCTGGGTTTTGTTCTAATAGAAATGATTCAACCATGCAGAAAATACAGGAAAGTACTGATCTTCTATTAGGAGGTTTTTTATGACCTATATGATGTGAGACATGTAAAAGGCCTAGTTGTCTCTGAGGTCTTTTTCCTCCCTTAACTGAATTGTGAACATTGTGGTTCTGAGTATTTTAAGAGATTTTTGGCAAATATTTTGGGGGCTATAGGGTTTCCTAGTAGTTCCTGCGTCACCTGGAAGGGGCAAGGACTGGTATACCATTTGCTTTGTGGTGCTAAAGAAATTTGGGTCCTTCTGCTTATCTTGGACCTCAAGAGCATCATTGTTCACCTAAGGACCTTTCACTTCTGTATGGAGACACAGAGTGGTCCGGTGTGCAGAGTTTCCTGCATCACTTGGTCAAAGTGTGCTTCTACGTTCTCATCCATGAGGAACAGCAGTGCTTCTGGCACATTTCTGTTCTCGGCTCGCATGTGCAGTTTTCCTTTCTAACCTTTGGTCTCTCCATTGAACTTTCACCAGGGTTATGGTGGTGGCTGTCACTGCCCTGCAGCTTGTAGGGATTTTTGTGCATCCCTGCCTGGATGACTGGCTTATTCAGGCCAGGTCACATGTGGGGCCCTTCACATGTTGGCCCCAGTGGTGCAGTTTCTGGAGAGTCTGGATTGGGTGATAAACTATGATGAGGGCTTCCTGGAGCCTACCCAGTCATTAAGAGTATCTTGGAGAGCCGATCACCCTCAGCTCAGAAAAGGGCAGAGAAGCTGCGTTCTCAGCTGTGGGCGTTTCAGAGGCAGCACCTTCCCAAAATCTGAGACTATCTGCAACTCCTAGGGTTGATGGCAGCAATAATCGAGATATGATCTCCTGGGCATGAGCATACCTGCATCCACTGCAAAGATCCCTGCTGTCCTGTTGGTCTCCTTCTTCACAGAACTTTGCCATCATACTCCCTCTTCTCCCATTATTGGCAGTTGCCTGAAATGGAGGGAGCAACTTGCTCATTTGCTGAAAGACCTTCCCCTGGATGTTTCCCAGTGACTTCTGCTGCTGATAGATGCTTGCCAGGGCTGCCCAAGGGTTTCTCCTGTCCTAAGCAGACCCTTCATGCTGCCCCCCCCCTGAAAATTGCAGCACTTCCCAGCCCACCATGCTGCCCTCTCCCGGTATCCATCTTCTCGACTGGGGGAGGGGTTGGCATGGTAATGCCTCCTCTGTGTCGGGCTTTAAAATGCCCATGCTAGCATGCTCATGGCTTGCCACGCCTGCCCCCCTCTGATGCAACTTTCTGTTGGAAGGGGCAGGAGTGGCATGCTAGCGCGGGCACTTTTAACACCCAATGCAGAAAAGGCATCGCCATGTTGCCCCCCCTCCTCTGCCAAATGAAAAGATGGATGCTGGGAGGGGGGCAGCATGGTGGGCCAGGTTGCGATGAACTGCTGCTTCGCTGGGAGGAGGGGGGCCAATGCTGCTCACCGGAGCCTGACTCCTCCCTAAGAGGCCACCTAGTTCATGTGCCAGCCCTGATGTCAGCCTGTTTGGCTGGGAAACTAATTGCCACGGGCAGATTTCCCAGTGTCACTGGAGCAAACGGGAGGAAGTTTAGCTTCTCGAATGGCTGGTGGCAAGGGCCATTCACTTGGCCTATTTTCCCAAAAGAGAAAGGTGAATAGTAGGATACCCCAGGGATCTGTGCTGGGTCCACTGCTTTTTAACATATTCGTATATGACCTGGTAATGAGGTATTCAAATTTGCAGATGACACAAAAATATTCAAAGTTGTTAAAACCCATGAGGATTATGAAAAATTTCAAGAGGACCTTGATAAATTGGAAGACAGGGCATCAAAATGGCAGACAAAATTTAATGTGGACAAGTGCAAAGTTATGCACCTAGGAAAGAACAATGCAAACAATGGTTACACGATGCAAGGTTCCACATTAGGAACCACCACCCAGGAAAAGGATTTAGGCGTCATCGTGGATAACATGTTGAAATCCTAAGCCCAGTGTGCAGCAGTGGCCAAGAAAGCAAATAGAATGCTAGTAATCATAAGAAAAGGAATGGAGAATAAAACAAATGATATTATAATGCCTCTGTATCATTCTATGGGAATTCAGCTGCTTGTCCCAATATAAGCACTGTGGAACCTGTGTCTTCTGGGGAAACTGCTAAGTACTTGTGACCTAGATTGGCCACTGTTGGAAACAGGATACTGGGCTTGATGGATCTTGGTCTGATCTAGTATGGCATATCTTATGTTCTTATGGCTCTCCTGCATCACTGGAACACATTCCAAGACAGGCAGTGTGGATTTTCTTGGACGACACCATGGTGGTAGCCTGTGTCAAACAGCAAGGGGGCCGAGGTCTCACCGGAAGGTGACCCTTCTGCTCCCTTGCGTAGAGCAGAATCTCCTGCCCTCCCAGTGCAGCATATTTTGGAAGTGGACAATATGGAAGCCAACTATCTCATTTGTTTGTTCCCCCAATACCGGTGAGTGGGAATTGAGACAATTTGTATTCTAGAGGTGGGGTCTCCCAAGGTGGATTTGATGGTGATCTGGGTCATTGCAACGGTGCACAGGTTCCTCAGCCGCCACAAAGAGACAGGCTTTGAGGGCATAGTCGCCCTAGCTCAATCTTGACCAAGGCATGTTCTGTTGTACATGTTTTTTCCGTGGCTTCTCATGGGCGAATACTTCACTGTGTGGAGCACCATCTGGGTACATTGCTGCTGGTGGCACCAGCCTGGCTGAGGAGACTGTGGTATATGGATTTGTTGTGCCTCTGGCGCTGCATCAACCTGCGCCTTTTGTTGGCACAGGGGCTCTTGAAGTAGGGACTGATTCGACTGGATGGTTCGACTCCTCTTCCTTATCGCTTCTCCGGGCCAGTCCAGGGAATGTTAGGGTTGTCAGTCCCCCTTAGCAGCTGAGGACTGAAGACTTCAAGTTTTCTTGAGAGGTGAAGCCACTCCCCCTGAGGTCACCCAGCCAGTCTTTCAGTCCTCAGCAGCTGAAGAGGATCGATTCTGTCTTTCTCCCTCTTGTCTATGGCTACTGTTTAATTTCATTGATTTCTTTATTACAGTGCAAGTTGGCTCTAGCAGAGCTGATTATTTTCCATAGTCCTGAGGGGCTTCGTTTTTCCTCCCTAGTGGGTAATGATAAGAGAGGCGTCGAGGAGTTGTAAATTCAGCGGTATAAGGTAGAGCCTGCCTTGTGTAGCCGCATCCGTCTCTCTGAGCAGAGTGATCCTGGGGGCCCCAGTGCTTCATCTGCCTTTGTTAGAAACCGCACTTCTACATGTTCCGCTAGCAGCGGAACGAAGTCTCAAGGCTGCATAAACTTCTGTGTGAGGTTAGTGTGTGTAGCGGTGCAGCGTCTTTTTTTCTTTTTTCAGAATCGCGTTCAGTGAGGCCGGCATTATCACTTCTCGAGGCCGTAGCACGGCAAGCAGAAGTGTTTTCCTCCTTGGGGGGTAATTTTCTGTGAGCGGCGGTAATGGCAGAGAAAATTTCATCGGAGGCAGAGAAGCCGTCAGTGACCGCGGAAAGGGCGGGAAAAGCGGCCATTTTGAGTGCGCCGGCCATCTCCACCGCGGAGCAGCACAGGCCTGCTAAACGGAAATCTAAGTCCTCTAAGGACGTCTCTCAGAGGGAAAAGCCTGCTCCATCTCTGTCTGATGCTCAATCTGGCATATCATCGTTCTTTTCGCTGGAATTTATCCTGGCGATGCACAGAGCGTTTTTACTGAAGTCTTCTCAGCCTACTCCTGGAGAAACGCTTCAGGGCGCTGGGGCGCTTCCACTGGGTATTCCCGTGCCAGAGGACCCTGGAGAGGGTCCTTCTCAGCAGTCAGAACTCCATAGGGATCCTTTGGATCCATTTGCTCCTCAGCTCTCTGGGCCTCTGGGTCAGGGAGAGTCAGAATTTCTTTCTGAAGCAGGCTTGGATCTGGCTCCGGAAGAGCTAGAAGAGGGTGAGATTGCACCCGGAGACGATCCTAATATCTTTCGCGTCTTTCGCAAGGAGGAGCTTGCAGCGCTCATTTCCCAGTCCTTATCGGCATTGCACCTGCTGCTTCCTTCAGTTTCCCAGGAGCCTTTGGAGGATCCGTTATTGCAGGGTTTTAAAACGGAACAACGCTGTTTCACGATGCACAGAGTTATAAAGCAGATGATTGAATCTGAATGGGAGTGTCCAGAGGCTACGCTCCGTGGGAGCCGCGCCTTGGCTCACCTTTACCCCATGCCGCAAGAGGAGAAGGAGTTCTTGCGCATGCCCAAGGTGGATGCGATTGTGTCGGCAGTGACCAAAAAGACTACCATCCCAGTGGAAGGAGCGGCAGCGCTTAAGGGCCTCCAGGATCGAAAATTGGAAATTCTTCTCAAGCAGGCGTTTGATTCTAGCGCATTAGCTCTGCAGGCGGCGATTTGTGGAGCATATGTTTCTCGAGCGTCCATTCGGTGGCTGCAGGGAGACGTGTCCGGGGATGCCGCGTCAGCACATGGGACTGAAGGTCAGAGAATGGAATCGGCCGCGGCTTATATGGCAGATGCCTTCTATGACTTGCTCCGAATAGCTGCTAAGACTATGGCATCATTGGTCGCCGCCAGACGTTTTTTATGGTTGCGTAACTGGTCAGCGGATGTTTCCTCTAAGTTGCGGCTTAGTAAATTGCCCTATAAGGGGAGATTGCTTTTTGGAGAAGTGCTAGAGAAGATTGTTAAGGATCTCGGTGACTCTAAAGGCGGGCGTTTGCCAGAGGATCGGCCCAAGCCCATGCGAGGAGCGGGTGGTCTCCGTGGCTCTAGTCGGGACTCCCGTAGATTCCGAGGGGCGCGCTTTGCTCCCTATTCCAGAGGCCGGACAGGATTTAGAGGTCAGTCCTTTCGAGGAGCGAGAGGTTTCAGCAGGTCTTACTTTGGTGCTCCTCAGTCCTCGGCTAAGAAGCCACAATGAAGGTGTGCTGGTCCAGGCATCAGTACCTGTAGGCGGACGCCTGCAGGATTATCTAGCAGCCTGGACCGCCATCACTGCAGACAAGTGGATATTGGAAATAATTCAAAAAGGATATGCACTGGACTTCGCTTGCCCTTTGTTGCCCGCGTTTGTAATGTCCCCTTGTGCGCCGGGTCTGAAGGCACAGGCCGTGTCAGACACGCTTTCTCGTCTCTTGCTGCTCCGGGCGACAGTTCCCGTACCTCGAGACCAATACGGTCAAGGTCGATACTCAATCTATTTCGTGGTGCCCAAAAAAGAAGGTTCTTTTCGGCCGGTACTGGATCTCAAGGGCGTCAACCGTTCTTTGCGGGTGCCGCATTTTCGCATGGAAACGTTGCGTACCGTGATTCGGGCGGTACGTCCAGGAGAGTTTCTCTCGTCCATAGATCTCACGGAAGCATATCTTCATATTCCCATCAGGCAGTCTCATCAACAGTTTTTACGTTTTGCCCTTCCTATGGGTCATTACCAGTTTCGAGCGTTGCCGTTCGGCCTCGCCACGGCTCCGCGGACCTTCACCAAACTCATGGTGGTGGTAGCAGCGGCGCTGCGGAAGGAAGGAATCAGAGTTCATCCGTATCTCGACGATTGGCTTATCAGGGCCGTATCAGCAACGGCTCGAGTGGTTTAGCTTCTGGAGCAGCTAGGTTGGGTCATAAATCAGGCCAAAAGTCACTTGCAACCGGTGCAACAACTGACTTATCTCGGAGCCTTCTTCGACACGGCGCGCGGCGCAGTTTTCTTGCCCGAAGTCAGAGTGGAAAAGGTTTTACAGCAAGTACACGCGTTTTTGAGGATATCAGCTCCGTCGGCGTGGACGTACTTACAACTCTTGGGCTCCATGGCGTCGACCTTGGACCTGGTTCCATGGGCCAGGGCTCACATGCGACCCTTGCAACAAGCGTTGCTTTCTCGATGGTCTCCGCAGCTTCACACTCTCTCTCAGCGGCTAGTTTGTCCGGAGTTAGTGAGGCAAAGTCTGGAGTGGTGGTTGAACCCGGTCCATCTAAGGGCAGGTGTTCCTTTGCAGGAGCTGTCATGGGTATTAGTCACGACGGATGCCAGTCTCGCAGGCTGGGGAGCTCATTGTCAGTCGCAGATCGCTCAGGGATCTTGGTCTCCGGAGGAGAGCTCGTGGTCGATCAACAGGTTGGAGCTGCGCGCGGCTCGGCTCGGCTCGCCCTTCAGCACTTCGAGACCTTGCTCAAGGGGACTGCAGTCCGGGTATTCTCCGACAATGCAGTGACAGTGGCATATATCAATCAGCAGGGGGGGACCAAGAGTCTCTCTTCTCACCGAATGTCAGGAGTTGATGGCTTGGGCAGACGTTCATCTCTTAGCATTGTCTGCTGCACATGTGGCGGGCAAGCAGAACGTGCAGGCAGATTTTCTCAATCGCAATGTGCTCGATCCCGGAGAATGGGAGTTGAACATGGCAGTGTATCACGAGCTGGTCTTACGTTGGGGACAACCAGTGATGGATCTTATGGCGACGTTCAGCAATACAAAGGCGAACCGTTTTTTCAGCAGGCGCAGGGAGCGCATGTCAGAAGGATTGGATGCTCTGGTTCAGCCATGGCCGACGGACACTCTATTGTATGTTTTCCCTCCTTGGCCGATGTTGAGTCGGGTTATCCAACCAATAGCGGGACACCGGGGATCAGTGATTCTGATTGCGCCGGATTGGCCTCGTCGTCCTTGGTATGCCGATCTGATTCGGCTCCTGATAGCTCCTCCTTGGCGCCTTCCGGACCGAATCAACCTCTTACATCAGGGACCGGTGCTCATGCACAGGTGGATCGCTTCTTGCTTACGGCTTGGCTCTTGAGAGGGCTCACTTAAGGCGCAAAGGTTACGCGAGTTCGGTCGTGGCTACCTTACTTCGGTCTAGAAGACCGGGGACCTCTCTTGCGTATGTGCGTGTATGGAGGCTGTGATAAGGAAGCTTATCATAGCTCAGGTAGGAGCTATAGAAAAGATGATGTGACTCTGAACAAGCAACCTGTCAGTTTTGGTAGAAGTAAGAAAACAGAGTTTTCACATAAAAGACTACCAGTCCCAGAATGCACCAGGTTTCCAGCAGCCATGAGAGGGGCTGAAGTGAGAAAACGTGTGTGCAATCAAGAGAGCTATGAGGTAATCCCTAAGCACTCATCTCAAAGGGCAGGGCCTGATTCAACACAGCTGCGCTGTGTTAGGGAGGAGCACACATTAGGACAGAATAAGAATAGAGCTTTTTCTTCAGATAACAGCTTCAGAGACAGATACAGCAACAGCTTCAAGCTCAAGCACCAACATCATCTCGAGAAGCAGAAGCCAAGCCAAGTGGATAGAGAGAGAAGGAAACTCTCTGGAAGGAAGAGAAGAAAGGCCATTGGAAGGTCTGGGAGATTCCAAGGCAGTACCTATACTGGGAGGTATTCCAAATGCCAGCAGAGTCCATTGGACTGGAGTCAGCCAGAGGAATGGAATGGCAGAGATAGGAATCACCAGTGGCTACCTGGAAGAGAGAAGACTGCACGTGGAAAGGACTTTCAGACCTATGCCAGAAGGTATGTGAGGAAAGATCCAGTGTCCAGGGATCAAGATTGGAAGGCTGGACATCAGAACTGGATTACATACTGGCCAGGTTATACAGAGAGGAATTATGATAGCAGGAGAGGCTCAGGTATGAACACTGATCCAGACCCTATCTATAATAGTGAATGGCAGCAAGGGAATAAGCATTCTCATGATAGTGCCTTATGGAAAGACTCGTCTGTGCCAATGTATGATAGTGACCCTATGCTGATTGATGAAGGGGGAGATACAGCAGATGAAACTATTGATTACATGGACTGTTCTTTATCCAAGTGCTATTGCTAGCTTTCTGTGAGCAAACACATCAGCCATCACAAAGAAATCTAACTTTGTTCTTATTTCCACTGCAAACAGCTCTTAAAGCAGGATTTGGGTTCACACAGTAGCAGCCAGCCAGCTAAAGGGTTTCAGCTGGTCAATTGATAGTAATTAAAGCTGCACCTGATTGTGTGTGAGCAAGGGAGAATCACTGCTGGGATCTGCGTGGAAAATAAGCAGAAGTTAACCTAACAAGCAAAGTTTATTCATTTCTTTGTGCCTTTTTTTATTTGGTAATTATTTGCTAAGAAAACATTAGCTAATTGCCTGACAAGCTGAAGGTTGTTTTCTGATTTGCTTTGTGACTTTATGTTATCCATTTAAACACTGCAAGCAAGTAACCTCATTTATATTGCTACCAAGCATATTTGTGCTGGGTGAATTAAACCCCATCAATAAAAGAAGTATTTTATTGGCCTTACCACTGGTTTCACAACTCAATTATTGTCTTCAGCTGTGTTTAGGAGTGAATGAACTACATTACCCACAATACCTTGCAAGACTCATATGAATATATGCATCGTCAAGATTGTGTAAGTTCTCACCCTAGGCAGCCGTCTGACAAGGCTCTTCGAGCATTGGTGTGCACAGCGCGACGTTCTTCCTCGGTCGGCTACCTTACCTCACCTGCTTTTATTTCTCCAAGAAGGGTTGGGTAAAGGTTTGGCGCTTAGTACTCTTAAGGTTCATTTGGCGGCGCTCACCTGTTTTAGGGGATTGGTGCAAAATCGACGGCTGTCGACGCATCCCGATGTGCAACGTTTTTTTCGAGCGGCTAAGATTCTCCGTCCTCCACGGCGTCAAGTCGTGCCATCGTGGGATTTGAATATCGTCTTGGAGGCGTTTTCCACGTCCCCGTTAGCGTCGGTGTCCTCGCGGTCTTTGCGTGAGTGTCCTTGGAAAACGGCGTTTCTGGTGGCCTTATGTTCTGCAAGGCGAATCTCGGATTTGCAGGCCTTGTCTTGTCAGGAACCTTATCTGCAATTTCTCCCTGAACGAGTATTGCTGCGGACGGTGCCTTCTTTTTTGCCAAAAGTGCTGTCGGTTTTTCATGTTAATCAGTCGGTGGCCTTACCCATTTTTTCCAATTTGTCAGATTCTCCGATAGACCAAGCTCTCAAAAAGTAGGATCTTGGTCGCGTTTTGAGGGCGTACCTGAGACTCTCAAAACCGTTGCGGAAAACCGATAGATTGTTTGTCCAGCATGCAGGGCCCAATAAAGGTCAGGCGGCGTCAAAGTCCACGATTGCTCGTTGGGTGCGCTGCGCTATTGTAGCAGCTTACCAAGCAAGAGGGCGGCAAGGCTCATTCCACTCGAGCTCAAGCGGCTTCCTGGGCAGAGTTTGCCTTTGTTCCTCCAGTGGATATCTGTAGAGCAGCGACGTGGTCTTCCTTGCATACGTTTACAAAGCATTACCGTTTGGACGTTCAAGCCAGAGAAGATGCGAAAGGGGAGACGTCGGCTCTTATCGCAGGGCTGGTGGGTCCCTCCCGAGTTTAGGTACTGCTTTGGTACTGCCCTAACATTCCCTGGACTGGCCCAGAGAAGCGATAAGGAAGAAGAAATTAGATCTTACCTGCTAATTGTCTTTCCTTGAGCTGTCTCCGGGCCAGTCCAGGGTCCCACCCCTTCTATTTTCGTTTTCCAATACCTCTGCAGAAGAACCAGCGTAATAAAAGTTGGGGATATTCGGGCGAATGGGGTGCTTTGGGGCTTCAATGATCTTTCTCAGAGATGAGCGATAGTGTTTTTAAGATAAAAAAAAAAAAAAAAAAAAAATTCGCACTGTTTTGGATTTGCTTACTCCTTCCAAGGGCTATGGAGCATTATCAGTTTTGGCAGGTTAATCTTGTGTTTTTCAGTTCTTTACTAGTGGTCTGCTTTGTCAGGAGAAGACTGGCTGGGTTACCTCAGGGGGAGTGGCTTCACCTCTCAAGAAAACTTGAAGTCTTCAGTCCTCAGCTGCTAAGGGGGATTGACAACCCTAACATTCCCTGGACTGGCCCGGAGACAGCTCAAGGAAAGACAATTAGCAGGTAAGATCTAATTTCTTCTTCTCTCTCTTCTGGCTTGACTCTAGAGAAGCATCGCTTAGCATATAAGGGCTATTTACTGCTGTGGTTTTTATGCTTCTGAATGCCTTTGTGTGCTTCTGCCATCTTTTTGAGCACTGGTGTTTTGAGCACCGCATCAGCCCTAATGTTTGTTTATTTATTTAGCTGCACTTATATACCGCTTTTCACCGGGTCAAAGCGGTTTAACAAAAATGTGTGTGTGTGTGTGTGTGGGGGGGGGGTTACAATAATCAGCTCAACAGTTATAGGAAGAGGGAACCAACACCGGGGGGGGGGGGGCAACATTGATGATCCTGACAAGGTAGGTAACAGTACTTGACGTTGATGCAAGATTCTCTAAAGGTAAGGGGATTCATCCAGATTCAGTCTGTTGGGAGACTACCAAGGACAGGCCGTTAGTGACAGATGTCCATCTCAGGTCGGAGGTGTTCTCGAAACAGGTAGGTTTTTAATTGTTTCCTGAATGAGGAGAGGTCTTTGTTTTGGATCTAGTTGGGAAGGGAGTTCCAGAGCGAGGGTGCGTATAGTTCAAATGCTCTGTTACATTTATGCTGATTGAACTTTGTCCTTTCATGTGGGACGGTGAGTGCATTGCTGGTGGCCTGGCGGGTTGGTCTATTAGGGGTAGGCTGGGGGGAGTAGAGTCCGGAACTGAGAAGTTTGCAGTTGGTGAAGTGCTTTATGGATAAGTAGCAGAGTCTTTTATTTGATCCTTGCTTCGAGAGGTAGGATGTGAAGCTCTCTCAAGACTGGGGTGATGTGATCGTGTTTCTTGACTCTTTGGATGATTCTTGCAGTGGTGTTGAGGGCAGTCCATAGGGGGTTGGTGTGGGTGGCCGGTGGTCCATGATAGATTGAATTACAGTAGTCCAGGTGAGGAAGCATCATAGCCTGCATAACCGTTCTGAAATCCTGTGGGTCAATGAGTGGCCTGGGTCGTTGTACCATCTTTTCTTTGAGGAATATTGTTCTAGCTGTTTTAGCGATCTGTTGCTTAAAAGAAAGCGTTTGATCAATGGTGATCCCCAGGTATTTTATGTAAGGTTGAACTCGTATTTGGATTGCTCCCAAAGTGAGGTGTGGTGGGGGGGGCAGAGGTTTGATCCTTAGTAACAAACAGGGCTTCAGTTTTTTTAAGGTTAATGGATAAGTTGTTTTCTTGGGGCCAGTTTCAGACGTCATTGAAGCAGTTTGTTAGATTGTTTGTTGGGTTTGTGGTTATGATGGGTCCATAAAGCATTATGTCGTCTGCGTAGATATGGTAGTTATTTTATTTATTTATTATTTATTTAACAGTCGCTTATATACCGCTACCTTCCACAGATCAGGTGCGGTTTACAATGAACGAGAAATGAACAGAATAACAGGTCTGTTTTACAGTTGATGTTGATGTTGATGTTGATGTTGTGAGAGCATATTATTGAGCAAAGCGATACTTGCAACTCTGTCTTCTTTCCCCCAGGATGAATTTGACAAGGGCCCCTTTTGCAGTTCGCTGAGGGTTCAGGTGGTGGCCTTGGCTTGATCTAGAGGGCTGGTGACATGGATCTCCCTGTCCTTGCACCTGGACATGGCCTGTTTCCTATAGGGAGTTCAGCACTTGCACTCTCCCCTGTGCTTGGTGGTTCCTTTGTGTGTTCTTAGTTTGGTTCTTTGGGTCTTGGTGGCTGAGCCATTTGAGCTCTTGTGGAGGGCTATGCACAAAGATTTGTGCTTTACGGCTGCTGTTTTGGTCATGATCTGCTTGGTGACATATTTTGAAGTTGCTGACCTGGTCATGCTGAGATCCCTATCTGTCCTTTTCAGAAGAGGCCATGTATTTACGTTCTATTCCTTCCTTCCTTTTTGCCTAAAATGGTATCTGTTTTCCATGTCAACCAAGTGGTCTGCTTTCCTTCGCTCCAGAAGGAGCAGTGCTAGGGGAAGGCTAAGGGCCTTCTCCTGGTGGACATTAGATGGGTGTTAGACACCTGAAGGTCACTAACTGGCATGGGACTGCTGTTCTGTATATAGTTCTGTTCTTTGGATTGTTTTTCCTCATTACCCTTATTGGGGCTTGTGCGGCCAGAAGTTCTTATCCATGTCCTGGGGACAAATACTAAGGTAGTATGACCTCTAGCTGTTCTAGATATAGTACAGGATGAGGTCATCAGAATTCTCTGGATTTTTCTCTGTCACCACCTCTGCTGATAGGGGAACACAGCCCATTATCTGGACTGGCCTAGCAGGACTCAAGAAAAGGACATTATCCGGTAAGTAAAATGTCACTTTCCCGAAAATATATCCCCCACAACTGCCTTACCACCCTGAAAACGTCCCCACCCAAAAACCAATTTTCTGCAATTATTTCACCACTCTGCAAACTGACTCTCCCAAAAAATACCCCTATACAACTGCTTCCCCACCCCTTTAACTGCCCCACCAGGAAAATTGAACCCCTCCTGCTAGTGCTCCACCATCCTGTCAACTACCCCGACCTCCAAAAAAATACTCCCATAAATGTCCCACCACCCTACAAAATTCCCCACCCTCTCTAAACTATACCATCCCAGCTGCCTCACCGCCCAACAAAATATCCCCCCAAAAAATACCCAGCCACAACTGTCCCATGCCTTGCAAACTACCCCACCACCAAAATCTATGTTGCTCCAAATGCCCTACCACTCAGCAAACTACCATCACCCCCAAAAACTACAGTGCTCCAACTGCCCTACTGCCCCGCATACTGCCCCATTCTCCTGCAGACTATTCCAACCCCCAACCTCCCCCTCCAACTGCCCCTCTGCTTGGCAAACTACCTCATTCCCAAAAATGCCCAACCCCAACAGCCCCACCACACTCCAAACTACCCACACCAAAAATTCTACCCTAAAGATTACCCCTACAACTGCCTCACCACCCTGCAAACTACTCAATCTCCAAAAATCTCTTCCTGCAACTGTCCCACCACCCTAAAAAATAACCACACCAAAAATCACTCCTGCCACTGTCACAGTGCTCCACTATCTACCCTCACCCCGTAAACTACCCTTCCTGCAACTACCACACTGCCCTGTTTACTACTTTCATCTATAAAACTACCTCCCTGCATCTGCCCCACCATCCCACAAACTACCCTACCCCTAAAATTACCTTCTCGCATCTGACACCACTCCTAAAATCATGTAACTTGGAAATGCCTCACTACTCCCAGCTACTCATGTACAGCTCACACAGAACATGCAACAGAGGTACAGGCAGGGCCGGTGCTACCATTAGGTGAACTAGGCAGTTGCTTAGAGCACCAACCCTCCAGGGTCTCCCTTTGCCTCCACTGTTACTCCATTCTAGGGCCAAGAGCAGCAGTAGTAGTCGCAAACAGCCCCACGGTGCTTACCTTTAAGCTTCGGCGCTGCAGGGCTGTTTGCTTCTGCTGTTCTCCGATGCCTGATGTTGACCAGTAGATGAGTAGACAGAGCCAATGAAATATTCAGGCTTCAATACCTCTATCAGCCTGAGCCACTAGAGGCAAAATTAGTACTTTTCTGTCTCCAGTAGATGGTGGTTGGATTTATTTCAGCTCTGATACAATCTGAACAAATAAGGATCTGATTAAGAGGAAAAAGATTGATTTCGTTCGTGAATGACCACTTTCAGGTGACTTTCTCACTTGAGAATGACGTGGGAGGCTCCACTAGACTGTGGTCTTTTTGGTAGCCATAAGAGGAGGGAAAATGGTTCAGTTCCATGCTCTAATCCTCTTAAGGGCCTGTTTGAGCAGCCAAAAGCTTGGAAAGATTTGGAAGGAAGTCAGCTACCTCACACAACCTCAACACCCCCTCCCTCCTCCTCTGTTCCCCTTGCTGTCCTCCAGACTGAAGAAGGCCTCAGAGGTATGTAAATGCAAGCCAGTTAAAAAAAAAAAAAAAAAGAAAGAGGAGAAAACAGTGTCAGGGCAGTAGTTCTGAGCTTGATGCGGTTTTTCCTGCCTTGGGCTCTCAGGAAGTGAGTACCAAGACTTGACCTCATCATTGTCCTTGTTGGGGGCTCCCAAACTTGTCCATTTTGGGGCATAAGTCAGGATGGATCGTGGGTGGCCATTGGCATGGCATTGGGGATTCCCGCCCTTTTTGAATGCGTGCTGTTAGCATTTTCTGTCTCTGTTTGCCTTGCAGTCGCACGGTCCTAGTGCTCATTCATCCTGAGTGGCTCCAATACGCTTTCCTGCCCAAACGCCCATAACACAAGCTCCTATATGCACTCTGTTAGCACATCCTCTTGTGCCTATGTGACATTAGTGCACGCAAGTGTTTGCCTTTCCTTAACTCTTTATGTCACCTTCTAGGAAGCGTTGTTTGACCTGTGGCAAGTGAAGAGCCTCGTCACTGCATTCCAGAATTTGCTCTTCTTGCATGGCAGCCTCTGACTCACCATTGGAGGGTCTTGGCTGAGGGATTTGAGGCAGAGGAAGAGGTGTTTTCACCTTTTGAGGATCATGAGAAGGCTGGCATTATCTGCCTGTTCCAGAAGGACATTCTGCTGGCATTAATTGCTTGAGTTTCATCTATCTTGAATCTGGCTGATGTTCCAGCGGCAGAGCAGAGACCACAGGTTCATCCACTCCTACAAGGAGTTTGGCAATCTACAACAGTCTTCCCATTTACAGGAATTATCAAGAGCGTGGTCCAGTCAGAATGGGACTTCCCTGATTTATGCCTAAGGGGTTAAAGGTGTGTAAGAGGATGTACGCTTTCCCAGAGGAGGAGTGCATCATGTGGTTCAGCACACTTAGGGTGGATGTGCAAGTCACTGCGGTCACGAAGTGGACCACCATTCCTGTGGAAGACGGATTGGCGTTAAAGGATACTCTGGATTATAAGGTGGATTTTCTGCTGAACAGTCACTTTGCAGCAGCTGTTGCTATTCTTCAGTTCGCGGTGTGTGCAAGCCTGACCTCTCAAGCCCTTCTCCAGAGGATTCACTCCTGCCAGAGGATATTATCCCTCTTTTGGAGTTGGCTGCAGCCTTCCTTTTGGATGCTATATATGATCTTGTCTGCTTGGCAGCTAGAGATACTACCCTATTGACAGTAATGTGGTGTTGGATTTGGCTCCACCATTGGGCAGCGGACACGTCCTCCAAAATCTGGCCAATTCAACTGGACTTTAAGGGGAAACTGCTTATTAGGGCCAGTTTGGAAAAGTTGGTGAAGGACTTAGGTGGGTCCAAGCCTCATTATCTCCCATAAGACAGGCCGAAAGGGCCTGGGAAGTGTGCAGGGCCAGTCTCCTCGGCCTCCACTTGACCATCATGTCCATGCTGGACCGACTTCTGGGGATCTCAGGACTCCCAGTGTTATCATCCTAAAAGATCTTTCTTCTATTCAGGATTTGGAATCCTTTTGAGGGTCTCGTGGGCCCAGGGACTCTGTCCACCTCCAGAGGGGGGTCACTCCCGTTAAATCCAATAAAGGTTTGAGGGCTCATTCCCAGATGCCTCAGATTGGGGGCAGGCTTTGCCTTTTCTTTCAGGAGTAGGCCCAGGTCACCAAGGATTGCTGGGTGCTAGAGCTAGTGCCGGAGGGCTTTGTCTCTCCATGTGGTTTGGCAGACAAAAGAGCAGCCATATTTGTCATATTGGACAAGCTGCTGTGCCTGAAGGCAGTGGTACCAGTTTCCCCGAGCAGAATGGGACAAGGGCAGATATTTCATCTGACCAGTTCTCAACTTCAAGGGGGTCAATGCTCATTTGTGTGTGCTGTGCTTTGAAAAGGAAACTCTTGAGATCTGTGATTCAGGTGGTACACCAAGGGGAGTTCGAAGCGTCTCTGGATTTAGCTGAAGCTTATTTTCATAAGAAGAATCAGCAGCAGTATCTGCATTTTTCCGTGCTTGGCTCACATTATCAGTTTACTGTCCTTCCCTTCAACCTCTCCACCACCCTAAGGATGTTCTCCAAAAACATGGTGGTGGTAGCTACTGCGCTATGATGCTAAAGAATATATATACACTCATATCTGGATGACTGACTCATCGAAGCCTGTTCTCTGTCAGAGGTTTCTCTGGTGTTGGCCTGAGTGGTGTTCTTTCTAGAAAACCTCAGCTGAGTGATCAGTTGGGGGGGGGGGGGGAGAGTCAGTTGGAGCCTTCCCAATCCATGGAATTCCTAGGAGCATGGTTCGATACTTGAGAGGGCTGAGTCTTCCTATCCGAGGAGAGAGTGTAGAGCTTGTTGGAATGGCTTGCATTGTTCTTTTCTCAACAGGCCCCCAGGGTTTGGGATTATCTACAGCTACACGGCTTGATGGCGGCAGTGATCAAGATGGTGCCATGGATGTGTGTTCATATGAGGTTGCTATAGTGGTCTTTTCTTACTCAGTGGTCTCCAAGCTCTCAGGAGTTTGAGCTCAGGTTTCCACTCCCACTAGAAGAGAGAGCCAGCTTGCGGTGGTGGCAGCAGTCACGTCATCTGAAAAAGGGCATGCCGCTGGACGATCACTTGTGGCTTCTTCTGTCGATGGATGCCAAGTGTATGGGCTGGGGAGCCCATTGTAAAAACTGATCAGCTTAGGGCCATTGGAGCTGCAGGGAGGCAATATGGCCCATCAACCATTTCAAAGTAAGGGCCATTCGGTTGGCTGTCTTGTGTTTCCAGCCCTTGGTCAAGGGCAGGGGAGTGAGAGTTCTTGAGCAATACCATCGTAGTAGCATTTGTCAATCAGCAAGGCAGCCCTAGGAGTGGCCTTAGAGATACTGTAACTGTCTTGTTCGCCTGGGCGGAAAAGAATCTCCTAGCTCTGTCAACTCAGAACATTGCTGGGGTGGAAAATGTGGAAGCGGATTTTCTCAGTTGTCATTTTTTCGATCCCGGAGAGTGGGATGTTAAGTCTGGAGATGTTTCAGAAAATTCTCCGCCATTGGAATCTCCAGAGATGGATTTGATGGTGACCTGATGCAATTCCAAAGTGGGCTGTTTCTTCAGTCACTGCGTAGAAACAGAGTCCAAGGGTGTTGATGCCCTGGTTCAGTCCTGGCTAAAATGGTGCCTGCTATGTCTTTATCTTTCTTTATCTTTCTTTAGAGGCTTAATATACCGCTCAATGCGTCAGCGTCTGAGCGGTGTACAAAGTATACAAAAGCTGCTAGGAAAAAGGAAAAGAATGCCACTTAAATGATAGGACAGACAGAAAAAAGGTTCAAGAAGTAGGGAGAGGTCAAGAGTCATGATAGATGGAGAGAAATCACCGGGGGGGTGGGGAAAGAGGGGAAGGTGGTGGGGGAAGGTCAAAAGCTAAGCAGAAGAGGTAAGTTTTCAAGCGGGCCTTAAAGGTCTTCAAGGAGGGTTCCAGGCGGAGGTCCGGGGGAAGCGAATTCCAGAGGTGGGGTCCAAGGAAGTAGAAGGCAGAGGAGCGTGTGGATTCGAGGTGGGCTTGAGAGGGGGAGGGTAAGGTCAAACGATTAGCATGAATGGAATGGAGCGGTGGGGAGCGTGGAGGTGGATCAAATCAGCAAGGTAGCGAGGGGTGCCAGTGTGAATGGATTTGTGGGTGAAGGTGAGAATCTTATACTGTATGCGAAAAGGAATGGGAAGCCAATGTAGACGTATGAGAAGGGGGGTGATGTGATCAAAGCGAGAGGAACAAGTGAGAATGCGGGCTGCAGTGTTGTGAACTCTCTGTAAACGTTGCAGTTGGGATTGAGGAAGACAGGCCAGGGAAACATTGCAGTAATCGAGGCGAGGGACAACAAGAGAAAGAAGAAGGGTAGTCATAGACGAGAAGGAAAGGAGAGGGCGGATGGAGCGAAGTTGTCTGAGGGTGGAAAAACAATGTTGGACAACGGAGGAGATATGGGCTTTGAAGGACAATGATGAATCGAGGGTTACGCCTAGATAGCGCAGGGATGTTACAAGGGGGATGGGGGAGGAGGAGAGTAAAGGGACAAGAGGGGGGGTGGGATTACCGGCGGTAAACCAAATGGCAGAAGTCTTAGAAAGGTTAATGTGCAGGAAATTGGAAGAAAGCCAAGATGCCACCGAAGAAAGACAATCATTAAGAGGAGTGATGTCAGGAGAAACTGAGTCAGTGTGATAGAGAAGGAAGATATCGTCAGCATAGTAATGTGCAGAAATGCCCTGTTGTTGCACCAAGAGAGTGAGAGGAGCTAGGAAGACATTGAACAGGAGGGGTGCGAGGACAGACCCTTGAAGGACACCGCAGGGAGGGGAGTAGACGGTGAGGATAGGCAGCCCGAGGAAACTGAGAAAGAACGACCCGAGAGGAAAGACTGAAACCAACGAAGCACGGAGAGACCGGCGTCTTGTAAGCGTGAAAGAAGAGTGCGGTGGTCAACAAGGTCAAATGCGGCGGAAAGATCAAGTGAGACAGCAAGGGTGAATGAACCACGGTCGTGAGCAGTGTGGAGTTCATCGAGAAGAGAGAGAATAACAGATTCTGTGCTAAACCCAGGACGAAAACCGGATTGACGAGGGTGCAAGGTAAGAGAGGCTTCAAGATGGGAGGACAATTGGGAGAAACAACTTTTTCTAGAAGCTTAGAGAGGAAGGGTAATTAGAAATTGGACGCCAGCTAGAAGGGGAAGAGGGGTCAAGGGAACTCTTCTTTAGGATAGGGTGGATAATAGCGTGCTTCCAGAGAGTGTGTTTCCTCTATGGCTGCTTGTGGAACGTGTACTTCAGTGCATAGAATGCCATCTGGGCTGGATTGTTCTGGTGGTGCTGGATAGGCCAAGAAGTGTAGTACAGGGTTCTGATGTGGTTCCTACAGGAACTTCTTCTTTGTCTGCCCTCATTTCGGGAACTGTTGCGCCAAGAGCAGAGTGTTCTAAATGATCCAGTTCCCTTCTTGCTTCAGGCCTGGCTCATGAAAGGAGTTGGCTGACCTGTAAAGGCTATTTTTCCTGTGAGGCCTCATTTGGAGTATTGTTGTCAGTTTTGGAAACCATATCTCACAAAGGATAGAAAAAGACTTGAAACTGTTCAGAGAAAGGCAACCAGAATGATTTGGAGCCTGCATCAGAAGACATATGAGAAGAGACTTGAAGACCTAAATATGTTTACTCTAGAGGAGAGGGGAGACAGGGGAGATATGATTCAGACCTTTAAATACTAAAAGGGTATTAATGAACAAACAAACCTTTTTCAAAGAAGGGGGACTTGTAAAACTAGAAAGCATATGATGATGCTGCAAGGCGGTAAGCATAAAAGCAAAATACTTTTTCTCCACAAACAAGCAGAAAGACAGTCCTCACATATGGGTGATGGTGCTGAGGGAGCCCTCATGGAAGCATCTCCTCAGCTTTCAAAGAAAGCCTTTGGGAGATGCACCATGCATGCAAGGTCCCCTTCCCGCCGAAGGGTGCCATCTTTCCTCAGTCTCCTTTTTTTCACAGAGCCCTTCGGATGTCTGTCCAGTTTCCCTCAGAAAAAGTGCTTTTTTTATGTCTTATTTAAGCCGGTACACGTACCGGTTCCTTTCCCGCCCATAAGCCGCTTCTCGGGTTCATCTCTTTTTTTGCTCTTGTTTTCTTGAGGTGTTCCTTGACTGGTGATTGCACCCTTTTTTGGCCGCTGGCCTTGGACCCGTGCCTGGATGGCAGGGCCCCCTTTTCTCGATGGCCTCCAGTGGTTTAAAAAAATGTGACCAGTGCGGTAAGATTTTCCTCACCGATCCACATGACTGCTGCCTTCGCTGCCATGGGCTGGACCATGATGACTTAGCTTTGCAAAGCGATGACCACAAAGGCCATCAAGCGCCATCAGCTGCAACAGGAAAAGATCTTTCACAAGTCCAACTCTGTGCCGGAGTCTCCAGCGACACCGCGCTTCAGGGTCCCCTCCCATACCTCGGTGTCCTGCGATGCCAGGGCTGCCTCAGAGTCCCGCAGCCGAAGGTCCTCCAAGGGGAAAATCCCCAGAGGTGGAATGCACGAAGTCGAAATCCTCTGACTGCCCCGGAAGATAGGTCTTGGAAATCATGGAAATCCCATTCCAGGCCCAACAGTCTCAGGTGTGTGCCCAAGGGGTCAGAGCGGCATCACAAGCTGCCCCAGAAGGAGTTGTGGGCAGCCGGCAACTGGAATTGGATACCTCCTAGTTGAAGACTCTCCCTCGACAGAACTGACTACAGGCCTGAAACTCTTGGTGCCCACATCGAAGGCTGCGGAGCCAACTGGCATGGAGACCAGGATGGCAGCTTTAGAGCACAGTATCTCTGCCCTCATGGCCCAGCAGTGGGTATTCATGTCCAGTTCTTCCAGTTCATCCACCCTGATGACTGGACCCTCGACATCAAGGGCTTCTCTGGAAGTTGAGCTGATCCTCGAGCGTCTCTCGCCTCAAGAGAACATCGGCAGAGAAACAGATTCTGATCCTGTTCCTCAGGGCCCCGGTCCTCCCTGGCCACTGTCCGTTGCTCAGACTGCAGGTCCTCCGAAGGTGGCGGGCCTCAGGACCCAGGCCTCAACTCTTCCTTGGACTTTGACTTTGATTGGGAGACTGAGGATGAGGAGTCTCCAGACACTTGGCTACACCAAGACGTGCCCTTGGACCTATCTCCTCTGGTGTCCCGGCACCATTCCCTACCCGAGGACATTGCCTTCCTCAACTTTGTGTGGGACATAGCTAAGACGCTCGCCATTGAGACTGAAGTGGAGGAGGACCCCCGCACGGAGGGACTGGAGATTCTCCAGTATGAGTCTCCTCTGAAGTAGGCCCTCAAGGTGCCTGTCCCTCCGATCTTTGAGCGTTTCCTTCTCTGTATGTGGGAAACACCAGCGTTGGTGCCCATAGCAAGCATATGGCTTGACTTCATGTATCGAATCCGTCAATGGTTGTTGAGTCCGCCTTGCACAGACTCAAAAGCCCAAAGACCCACTCCTCGGTGCCCCCCAGTAGGGAGGTCTGGACCCTTGACGTCTCAGCTGAAAGGCCTTCCATGGTTCGATGCTTGCATGCCAAGTCTAATCCTACCAGCTATATATTGGCATGTATCTCTCAAAGAGCTGGCGAGGGAGCTCACTTGTTTCTTGGCAGACCTTGACGGGGAACCGCTCCAGCTGTTCAAGTCACTGGCCTTGGCCATCAACGAGTGCTCAAAGTTGCTATCTCGAGCAGCATATGACTGCTTCGGGTCCTCAGCCAGAGTGACCGCTGCGGGCATTGGGACCTGATGCCAGGCCTGGCTGCAGTCATCTGACCTCGAGCAATGGGTTAAGGATGTCTCCTCTATTGGAGAGAATTTCTTCAGGAAACCCATGACAAACAAAGTGGCTGAAATAGATTCTGAGTTCCTGACAAGAAACAGACTCGAAAAAATACTTTGGTGCATCCCTGCAAGAAGGGCCCAGGGAAGAAGCCCTTCTTCCCGAGGAAAAAGGGGGGTTTTGGCAATGCCCCACAGTTCGAAGCATTCTCTGTCCCACAGCAAAGCTAGGAGCATAAGGGGCAAGGGCATGGCCCCTGCAAGCAGAAGACCCCCCAGGCGCTGGCCCCAGCCCAGTTTGGAGGGAGCTTTTGACTCCTTGGGCATGACCTCCATCCCCACAGAGGGGTGTCTGGTTCTGTTTGCCCACTGGTGGTCCTCCATTACCACTAATTCATAGGTATTGCAGGTTATCAGGGAAGGTTACCTCCTTCACCTGCAATGGACAACGCCACCCTCTTACTTTCCAGAGGAGCCTGTCAGGCTTCTCCTTCACCAGGCTCTGCTCCTCTCAAAGCTCGCAGGCCTCCTCAAGGAAAAGGGAGTAGAGCCAGTGCCCAAACACCTCCGGGGCAAAGGCTTTTACTCCAGATATTTCCTCATTCCCATATGAACAGGGGGCCTCAGGCCCATCCTAGACTTGTGGGACCTGAACAAATTACTGGTGATGAAGTTCAAGATGCTCGCCTTTGGAACACTGCTGTCATACTTCCAGCAGGGAGATTGGCTATGCTTCTTAGACTTAAAGGATACTTATATACACATCCTGATCCATTCCAGCCACCGAAAATACCTCCAGTTCATGATGGGAGGAGGTCACTACTAATACAGGGTGCTGCCCTTCAGGTTGGCTTCATCGCCAAGGGTCTTCACCAAATGCTAGCAATAGTCGCAGTCCACCTTCGTCTCTAAGGACCTGAACAACTGGCTCAAAAGGGGAGGCACAGCTGCAGAGGTGCACCACGCCACCGAGCACACCTTCCACACCCTGCAGCACCTGGGATTCAGCATCAACTACCCAAAGTTCCACCTCTCTCCAGCACAGTTCCTGGAGTTCATAGGGGCTTAGATAGACACCTGCCATGCCAAGGCCTTCCTCCCTCTGGAGAGGACAGAATGCCTCAAGGTACTAGCCAGAGAGGTGCAGCACCACTGGTCAGTGCCCACTTGCCTTCTCCTCAACCTACTGGGCCACATGGCCTCCAAGGTCCTCGTGACCCCATACACCAGCGGTTCTCAACCTGTGGGTCGCGACCCCCACGGGGGTCGCCACAGGATTTAGCGGGGGTCGCTTAGCCTCCACCAAGTTAAAAAAAAAAAAATTAAGATGTGCACAAGTTGCTGCTGAGTCCGCTTCTCGGCAGCAGCAAACTCCGGCAAACTCACCGCCTTCTTCTGCAGCCGCGGCTCCCTGCCTCTTAGGGAACCGCGGCTGTACTTGTAAAATCGTTGCGGAGCCCTTCCTGTCTCGACGGGCTCCGTGTAGCATTGTCCCGCCTCCAAAGGAAGTGATAACCAACTTCCTTTGGAGGCGGGACAATGCTGCACGGAGCCCATCGAGACAGGAAGGGCTCCGCAATGATTTTACAGGTACAGCCGCGGTTCCCTAAGAGGCAGGGAGCCGCGGCTGCATTAGAAGGGAGGCAGACATGGGGAGAAAGGAAGAGGGGGCAGGGAACCTGCAACACGGCTCTGACATCGACAGGGGGGCTGACATGGAGGGAGGGCGCTGATACGGACAGATGGAAGGATGGGGGCTGACATGGATGGAGGGAGGGATGGAGGGAGGGGGCTGATATGGATGGATGGATGGATGGAAGGGAGGGGGCTGACATGGACAGATGGAAGGATGGGGCTGACATGGAGGGAGGGAGGGAGGGGGCTGATGATGGATGGATGGAGGGAGGGGGCTGACAGGGACAGATGGAAGGATGGGGGCTGAGATGGATGGAGGGAGGGAGGGAGGGGGCTGATATGGATGGATGGATGGAGGGAGGGGGCTGACATGGACAGATGGAAGGATGGGGGCTGACATGGAGGGAGGGAGGGAGGGGGCTGATATGGATGGATGGAGGGAAGGGGGCTGACATGGACAGCTGGAAGGATGGGGGCTGACAGGGAGGGCGGGAGGGGGCTGACATGGATGGATGGATGGAGGGAGGGGGCTGACATGGATGGATGGAAGGATGGGGCTGACATGGAGGGAGGGGGCTGACATGGATGGATGGAGGGAGGGTGGGGTGGAGGGAGGGAGGGGGCTGACATGGAGGGATGGATGGAGGAAGGGGGCTGACATGGACAGATGGAAGGATGGGGGCTGACATGGAGGGAGGGAGGGAGGGAGCTGATATGGATGGATGGATGGAGGGAGGGGGGCTGACATGGAGGGATGGAGGGAGTAGGCTGGCATGGACAAAGGGGAGAGACAGGGGGACATACTGGACAGACGGGATAAATGCTGGACAGAGGCGAGAGACAGTGCGGGTTAGGATTATAATGGGCTGATGGGGGTGCTAGCACTGGTAATGGGCAGATGGGGGGGCTACGAATGGTAATGGGTTGATTAGGGAAGGCTAGGACTGGGAATGGACTTATCAAGGGGGGGTAGGACTGGTAATGGACTTATGGGGGAATAGCAATGGAAATGAGCTGATCAGGGAGGTAAGGACAGGAAATGGGCTGATTAGGGGAGCCTAGCACTGGTAATGGGGTTGAGGGGGGGACTAGCACTGGAAATGAGCTGATGGGGGGTAGGACTGGTATTGGGCTGATTAGGGGAGACTAGCACTGGTAATGGGGTTGAGGGGGATTAGCACTAGAAGTGAGCTGATTAGGGGGCTTTGACTGGGAATGGGCTGATTGTGGGGAGGGGAGGATAGAGCTGCTGGCCCTGGAAGAAAACTGGGGGCTAAGGCTACAAGTGGGCTGATACAAGGGGATGGGAGAATGGAACTGAAAGGGAGTGGATCTGAGAGGGGCTGCCATGGTATTTGTACTAGAAGGGACTGATCAGTGGGGAAGGAGGGGGACTGGAAGGGAATGGACACCAGTGGCAGTCATGGGAATGCAAGTTGACATTGGAAGGTACTGGGAGTGAGAACTGGAAAGGGGCTGATACTGGGGAGGGTTACTGGGACTGGAAATAGGCTGATAGAAAGAAGTGAAGAAAACAAAAGAGATAAGAACTGGCAGATGGACCATAGACCACAGAAAGAGAGCTAAGAGAAGACAGGAAAGCAGAAGCCTCAGATCGGGACCAGCATGATCAGAGAATAAATTGGTCAGACAACAAAGGTAGAAAAAATAATTTTATTTCATATTAGTGATTTGACTACAAAATCATCATAATTTTGAAATCAAATATTGTTACTTGTTGTTTTGATTATTTAAATAAGTATTTTATAAATTAAACATATTGCAAAGGCCTATAATATATTAATAATTCAACAAATGATTACAGCGACAATGCGTTAACGGTAAAGGAAGAGAGACGCATTTGATTTTATCATTGGGGGTCACCACAAGTTGACCAACGGTAAAAGGGGTCACGGTACAAAAAAGGTTGAGAACCACTGCCATACACCCACCTGCACATGAGGATGGCTCAATGGTGCCGCTGCTCCTAGTGCGCACAAGTCATGGGCAGGCTCCAAGACAGGATAAAAGCGATCCACCACCTGGCAGACTCCCGCGTCTGGTGACAGCTTCCCCACCCCTTTCAGGCTGGGATGCCCTTCCAGGCACCCACCCCTCCAGAGGGTCCTAATCACAGATGCCTCCCTACTGAGTTGGGAAGCTTATTGTGAGGACCTCTGCACACAAGGCAGTTGGTCTCAGGCAGAAGGCCATTTGCAGATCAACCTTCTGGAGCTCCGGATGTTATTCCTGGCCCTCCAAGCCTTCCAGCACTGGCTGCAGCACCAGTTGGTGCTGATCCAGATGGACAACCAAGTCGCAATGTTCTACGTGAACAAGCAGGGGGGTACGGGGTCATGTTCCCACTGCTAGGAGGCAGTTCCCCTCTGCTCATACGTGATACACAATGGTTGATGCTCCTGCGGGCGATCTACCTCCCGGGCCAGCATAATGCCCTGGCAGACAAGCTAAGCAGAATCTTCCAGCCACACAAGTAGCGCCTGGACCCAGAGTGGCTTTCTGGCTTTTCGAGCTCTGAGGTGTTCCCCTAATGGACTTGTTCACCAGCCTGGACAACACGCAGTAGCCCAGCTTCTGCTCCTGTCAGCTGCACCTTTCCTGGGTGGTGGTGGATGTGTTCCTCATTCCATTGACGGAAGACCTCCTCTATGCCTTCTCACTAACACCACTGTTCGCCAAGACTCTCTTCAAGGTCTAGAGTGACAGCACATCGCTGATACTGATAGCTCCCAGGTGGCCCAGACAACCTTAATTCCCGCTACTTCTCTGCCTGTCTGCAGTGATTCAGATTCCCCTGGGCCACGCTCCAGGACTTCCATCACAGAAGGAGTGCTCTCAACTACACCTCAACCTGGGGTCCCTGTTGTCCATGGCCTGGCTGCTGAAAGGGTAGCTCTCGCTCCTTTCAACCTCCCATGAAATGTGGAGGAGGTCCTTCTGGCTTCCCACAATGCCTCCAAGAGAAGGATGTACGCCTTTAAGTGGCACCGCTTTTCGGTGTGGTATGCTGAGAAAAAGGCAAACCTGTTCTCCCGCTCGGTGCAGCTAGTACTCCAGTACATACTCCACTTGTCCCAGGTGGGACTGAATTCCAACTCAGTCAGGGTGCACCTGAGCACTATTGCAGCACACCACCACTACACTCCGTTGAGGGAAAGCCCCTCTTGGCTCAGCCTCTTGTTTCTCATTTTCTGTGGGCCTCATTTTGTCCAAGCCCCCCATCTGCCCATCAACGGTGGAGTGGGATCTCAACGTCGTGCTCTCACAGCTCACTAAGCTGCTGTTTGAGCCCTTGGCTACCTGCCACTTATGGTACCTCTCCTGGAAGGTTGTCTTTCTCATGGCACTCATGTCAGCTCACAGGGTCAGCGAGCTCCAGGCTCTGATGGCAGAGCCTCTCTACATGAGGTTTTACAAGAACAGGGTGGCGCTTCACACACACCCCAAGTTTCTCCCAAAGGTCGTATCTCCTTCCACCTCAGGAGATGGTGCTCCCCACCTTCTTTCTGAGATCTCATGCCGGTAAGGCAGAGACCATCCTCCATACTCTGGATTGTAAGAGGGCCCTGTCCTTCTATCTGCAGTGGACTCAGGGCCACCAAAAAGCACCTCAGCTTTTTGTCTCCTATGACTCCTACGATTGGGGCTTCAAGTGACCAAGCAAACTCTGTCCACTTGGGTGGCGGACTGCATTGCCCTCGCCTATGAGCAGGCTGGGATTTCACTGGACCAATGGGTCATAGCGCATTGCGTAAGGGTCATGGTTACCTCTGTGGCAAATCTGCATTCTGTACCTGAGACGGAAATCTGCTGGGCTGCCACCTGGTCTTCAATCCATACCTTCGCAGCTTGTTACTGCCTGGAGAGGGAGTCCTGATGGGATAGCGCCTTTGGACAGGCTGCACTCCATAATCTGTTCAGGGTATAGGCAGCTCCTGCCCTCCGACCCTTCTGTGTTCAGGCTCAGAGTGCGGTTCTCCTCCGGACACTTTGATCTTGAGAGAGTCTCTCAGTTGGGACTTAAAAGCTGCAGCTCACGGCTCACCTTTTCTGGCCACAGTGGCATTTTGTACAGGTTCTCGGTAGCTTGTAGCTGGAGAGTCCAATATATGAGGACTGACTTCCTGCTTGTTTCCAGAGAAAGCGTACTTACTCACCTGTAACAGGTGTCATCCGGGGACAGCAGGAATTAGTCCTCATAACCCTCCCTCCTCCCCTTGGAGTTGCTTCTTTACTGTATTTTATTTTTGTCATCTTAGCTATGTCATTAGACTGAGGCAAGATGGCATCCTTGGGTGGGAAAGGGACTACGCATGCGTGTTGCATCTCCCAAAGGCTTTCCTTGAAAGCTGGGGAGATGCTTCCATGAGGGCTCCATCGGTGCCAACCCATATGTGAGGACTGATTCCTGCTGTACCCGGAGAACATAGGTGAGTAACTACGCTTTCACTGAAAGTGTGGTTGATGCTTGGAATGCCCTCACAATGGAGGTGGTGGGGGCAAATACTGTGACAGAATTCAAAATGGCATGGGACAGATACAGTGGATCCCTTTATAGCAAGAGGATGAAATCAAAACAAACTTAAATATCTTTTATGCGTCAGTAAATAGAAGGGGGCATGACGTGCATGGAGCGGCGGGGACACCCCTAAACAAAGGCATGGAGGGGGGGTGACTTTGTGCAGAATGGTGGTTACAACCACTCTAGCCATCTTACTGGGCAGACTAGATGGCCATACCGGTCTTTATTTGCTGTCATATACTATGTTGCTATGATTGTTTCCACTCTTCTTAAGGCTAGGAGAGGTTCTAGCAGCCTAGCATATGTGTGGGTTTGGAGTATCTTTGAGTATTAGTGTGGTGTACAAAAATTTGTTCCTGAGGCAGCGAAGGTGCCATTTCTGCTGCCCTTCCTTCAGGATGGTCTGAAAAAGGGCCTTTCCTTTAGCTCCCTGAAAGTCTATGTGGCAGCTTTGTCCTGTTTCAGAAGTCTGGAGGCTGGACATTCTTTGGCCTTGCACTTGGATGTCTCACGCTTTCTTCAGGGGTTTGGTATCTGAGTCCCCACCCTTTGCTCAGTTGTCTCTTCCTGGCATGTCTGTCTAGTGCTCAAGGCCCTGATGTTGGAGCCCTTTGAGCCTTTGAAGCATACTACTCTTAAGGATTTAACTGTTTTCTTGGTCGCGATTTGTTTGAGGCGGATTGCCAAACTTCAGGCTCTGTTCTGATGGATCCATATCTGTCCTTCTCGGAGGAGGCTGTCTTCATTTGGCTGGTGCCTTCCTTTTTGCCCAAAGTGCTGTCTTCCTTCCATGTGAACCAAGTGGTTTGTCTGCCGTCTTTCTCTCTGGAGCAGTCTCAAGGGAAAGATAAGGATTTTTGCCTTGTGGATGTCCAAAGGGTACATCTCCAGTACTTGAAGGTTATGAATTCCTTTCATAAGTCAGATCATCTTTTTGTGCTGTTTGCTGGACTGCGCAAGGGTGATGGGCTGCCAAGTCTACATTGGGGCGCTGGATCAGGAAACTATTGCCTTGGTGTATGTGTTATGGAAGCAGCCAATTCTGGAGGGTTTGCATGCACATTCTGCTCAAGCACAAGTGTCCTCATAGGGAAATGTAGCTTTGTAGCCCCCTCAGACATTTGCTGGGCAGCAACATGGGCATCACTTTACACTTTTGTCAAGCATTACCGCTTGAATGGTCATCTAGGGCAGACACAGCCTTTGGCTCAAAGGTTTTACGAGCTGCTGTGTCTTCTTCCCACCTAGTGAAGGCATAGCTTTGGTATGTCCCACTTGTCTGGAGTGGTCTAGCAGGACAATATGGAAGGTGTCATTTTACTTACCAGGGAATTTCCTTTCCTTTCCTTGAGTCCTGCTAGACCAGTCCAGACCCACTGCTGGAACTGTGTTGCTGTGCTGTAATGTGGTGGTTGGTACCTTTTGGTCTGCCATTATCTGAGTGGTTGGCCCTGCAGACTCATACCCTTCTAACAAGCCTTTTGTTCAAACCAATCCTATACATAGCTTCCTTGCTGTTAGGTTGAGCATTGCTATTCTCATTGAGGTTGTGCGAGGTTCAACATTCCTTTCCATATGCTTTGGTATGAATACTGGTTTTGCCTCTAGTGGTTCAGGCTGATAGAAACATGGGGATGTTGTCATTGAAGCCTGAATATTTTATTGGCTTTCTGTCTACTACTATTACTACTAAGCATTTATAAAGCGCTATCAGGCGCACGCAGCGCTGTACAATGAAAACATAGAAGAGACGGTCCCTGCTCAAAAGAGTTTACAATCTCAAAAAAGACAAAGCAAGAAAAGGAGAAGAATACGAACAGCAGAATCAAGAGCCAAAGGCATAGGCGAAAAGATGAGCTTTTAACTTAAGTTTGAAGAGGGACAAAGAAGATGCCTGGCGTAAAGACAAAGGAAGTTTATTCCAAGCGTAAGGTGCAGCAAGGTGAAATGAGCGGAATCTGGCGTTGGCAATAGAGGAGAAGGGCATAGCAAGAAGCAACTGGGTAGAAGAACAGCGTTCACGAGGGGGGAAGTAGGGTGAAATGAGAGAAGAAAGGTACTGAGGAGCGACAGAGTGAATGCACTTATAGGTCAGAAGGAGAAGCTTAAAGTAAATACGGAAACGGATAGAGAGCCAGTAAGAGATCTGAGGAGAGGAGTGATGTAGGCAAAACAAGACTGACGGAAAATCAAATGGGCAGCGGAGTGCTGAATAGACTGAAGGGGGAAGAGATGAGACTGAGGGAGACCAGCAAGAAGCAGGTTGCAATAATCAAGATGGGAGGTGATTAGGGAATGGATGAGGGTTTTAGTAGTGAGCTCAGAGAGAAAGGGGCGGATTTTGCCAATGTTGAAGAGAAAGAAGCGACCGGTCTCAGCGATAAGTTGGATATGAGAGGAGAAAGAGAGCGAAGAGTCAAAAATAACACCCAGATTGCGAGCAGATGAAACAGGATGGAGAACAGAGCCATCAACAGAGACTGAAAAAAAAGAAGGAGAAAGGGAAATTTTAGGAGAAAAAACGAGAAGTTCAGTCTTGGCCATGTTCAATTTCAGGCGATGATGGAACATCCAAGCAGCAATGGCAGAAAGACAGCAAGAGATCCGGGACTGCAAAGCAGGAGAAAGATCATGAGTAGAGAGATAGATCTGGGAGTCATCAGCATAGAGATGGTACTGAAAACCATGAGAGGAAATAAGCGCACCAAGGGATTGGGTATAGAGAGAAAAAAGAAGGGGACCCAAGACAGAGCCTTGGGGGACACCAACAGAGAGCGGGATAACAGAGGAGGAGGAACCACCAGAACATACACTAAAGGAGAGATGGGAAAGATATCAGGAGAACCAGGAAAGAACAGAGTCCCTAAAGCCAAGCGAGGACAAAGTGTCAAGGAGAAGATCATGGTCAACAGTATCAAAAGCAGCAGAAAGGTCAGGGAGGATAAGGACAGAGTAAAGGCCTTTAGATTTAGCCAGGAACAAGTCACTAGAGACTTTGACAAGAGCAGTTTCAGTAGAGTGCAAGGGACGAAAACCAGATTGTAAGGGATCGAGAAGAGCATGAGAAGAGAGGAAGTCAAGGCAACGGCGGTAAACCACACGTTCGAGCAGTTTAGAAATAAAAGGAAGGAGAGAAATGGTGCAATAATTAGAAGGACAAGAGGGATCAAGTGAGGGTTTCTTAAGGAGAGGCGTGACCATAGCATGTTTAAAGTCAGCCGATACAGTAGCAGTGGAGAGCGAGAGGTTGAGAATATGAGAAATGGAGGGGACAACGGTAGAGGAGATAGAGGAGGAGAGGAGATGGGAGGAGATAGGATCAGAGGAGCAAGTGGTGAGCTTGGAGGAGGAGAGAAGAAGAGCAGTCTCATCAATAGAAATCATAGGAAAAGAAGAGAGGGTAGGATTAGAAAGGTGGGGGGAGATTGAGAACAGGAAGGGGAAATCGGGGATTTAGAGGGAAATTGATCTTATGGATTTTATCATGGAAGTAATCAGCCAGGGTTTGGGCAGAAAGGGAAGGAGGGATCAGAGGCGGAGGCACTTTGAGGAGAGAATTGAGAGCAATGAAGAGACGGCGAGGATCAGAGGCATGAGAATTAGTCAGGCGAACAAAGTAATCTTGTTTGGCAAGAGCTAAAGCAGATTTGAAAGAGAAGAGTATGGGTGTTGCATCTAACCCACCATAGTTTTGCTGCTTTTGGGTGCATTAGGTGCAACACCCTAGTGCCAGTTAATCTACTGGTTGGTGAACACAACCCACTTGTCTGCACTGGTCTAGTAGGACTCAAGGAAAGGACATTCCCTGGTGAATACAATGTCACCTTCTGTCTTGAGTAATGTTGGGGGCACAATGTTTTTTTCCCTTGGGCAAAGTTTTCATTCTACTATATGTGTACATATAACATTATTCATTATTGCATTTGAATGTGCCATTATTATGGTGGAATCTTAATTTTTCTTGGTGCTTTCTAAATAACATTTACATTTGCAGGTAAGGTTCCACTTTTGTTTCTTAAAGTCATCCTGCACTCATGTATACAAAGCTTGTGGAAATGGGGAGACAGCAGACTAAGTTATTTTTCATTCAGAAACAATCTCAGGAAACGGAAGGATGGAATTGCAAGCAGGAGAAACCAAAGAGTGGTTGGTTGCTGAGATGTAAACAAGTTTTGAGGAGGATGGTATAGAACTGGGATTTGCACAGTACATCATTTGTTTTTATTCGATCTCTTCAAAATTTAAGAAAAATGAAAGAAAATAAAATTTGTCCATGCAAATATTTTCTCCTTCCACCACCTTCCTATAGTCCAGAAAAATCACTGAACTGCATATATGAAGATGCCTTTGTCTTGGAACTAATTACATTATTTTGTATTATGTTATTTTCTCACAGCAACTAAGACATGAGAATCTGGTGAACCTTCTAGAAGTGTGTAAGAAAAAGAAGCGTTGGTATCTGGTGTTTGAGTTTGTGGATCACACCGTCTTGGATGACCTAGAGCAGTTTCCAAATGGCCTGGATTACAACAGAGTGCGGAAATATTTATTTCAAATCATGAAAGGAATTGGATTTTGTCATAATCACAATGTGAGTAAGGATATCAGTCCTTTAAAAGCATAAATAAGTAAATAAATACATGCTTCTAATTAAGGAGTGCAGACGTGAGATTTATTACCTTTAAAACTTCTCTGCAAAATGCATGCAATTACTACTTACAATTACTACTTATCCCTTGTATTGTGCTACAAGGCATGTGCAATTGAAGTTTATTGAAGTTTATAGTCTGAGATGTCTGTTAATCTCAATTTGTGTTTCTTGGAGAAACATTATAGGAGAAAATGGATGGCCCTCGTTTATGCTGCTGACTTCGGGCTGACAGGCAGTGGTAGTGGGGAGTCAGGTGAGAGGTGGCAAAAATATTATAGTCAGGATCTTCCACCTCTTCCAAAATAATTACTCCATAAATGCTAAATAAAATAAGACAATGCTAACATGAGAAGAGCAATTAAAGTTTTTGATCAAGATTGATTTTCAAAATGATTTATGTAGTTAACTTTCGAGTTTAATTAATAAATAACCTCGGTGTGCAGCCAAAGGTTATCCATTTAGAAGGAGGACGTTCAGGGGGGTAGGGAAGGATAGAGGAAGGATTTAATGTTTGGGGGGACTTGGTGAGACGTTTTCAGACATATGTTGTCAGACCTGATGACAGTACTATTCATTCTATTGTGTAGCAATGCTTAAAAAAATTGAAAAAATAAAGTTTAAAAATAGGAGGAAATCCAGAAGCCAATATGAGGTGAGGGGAGCAGAGTCAATCGTTCTATGAGTAGTCAATATTCAGTGCAATTTGGATAACTTTATCTGTTTAAGATGGACTGAACAAATAGCTGTCCTAACATAAATGGATACGTTGATCCATTTAAGTTTAGGACCACATATTTAGTGGTCCTACTAAACAGATACTATGGCTTAAAGTCTGCATATAGATAAGAGGATAAGTCATCTGCTTATGTTTGTGCAGTGATGGATCTGTTGAATATCGACCTCATAAGTTTTAAAAATTAAAATAAATTGTACATACTGTATGCAGTGCTGAAAAGGTTTATGAACGCCTTATGATAGTTTGTATTTTAGCACAATTTATACTCACAATTTGATTAGATCCTAAGCTAAATCCTGATAAAACAGAAAGATAATTCCACTGAATAAATAACTTAGATAAAAAAAATAAGTATTTTATTTTTTAAAGAAAAAAATCAACAATGTGGGACTCTTTTACTAACTGGCACTAATTGGCAGTGCTTGTTCTGGTGTGCGCTAAAGGTGCACTGGGACATGCATTGCCACCTAGCACGGGACCATGACAGTTCCCGTGGAATGATTCCCATGCTAATCATGCAGCCTGCATTAGGGTAATGAGCGTGTGGGTTAGGGATGGAGAGTGGCTAAGGTGAGCTCAGTGCAGTTAGTGCTATGTTCACACCATATGCTAACCACATTCGGGCCAGTTCACCTAAGCTACCTCAATAGGTGGAGTTAAGTGCACGCGTGCTAATGCAGCCCGCATTAGGGGAAAGTGCTCCGTGTTAACTGCCGGGGAAATGCTTGCCACACCCCCAGCAGTTAACGAGGTGGTGGTGCACCTAACCCACCATAGTTTTGCTGCTTTTGGGTGCATTAGGTGCAACACCCTAGTGCCCGTTAATAAAAGTATCCTTGTGTGGAAAGGATACAAAATTCTCATTAAGCAATTGGTGGCACTATCTTGAACATCAAAAAAATTCAGCTAAGCCTTTTTATAAGTATTGCTCAGTTTCACATTAGCCTTCACGAATTTTGGTCCATTCTTCCATAGAGAACTGTTTCAGCTTTGTGACTTTTGAGGGCTGTCTTGCTTGAACAGCTCACTTCGGGTCTTGCTACCACATTTATTTATTTACCTTTTATATACTGCTCCTGATTTACAACATGATTAAACCAATTAAACATATTATCATTCCTAGACCCTCCCATCATCGCCTGCCAAAGGCATCTAAGCAAATGTATCTTAAATCTCATTTTAGACCTTAATAGATGTTTTAACTCTCCCATAGTCTCCTACCCGAAGGCACATCTAAACAAATGTGTCTTCAATCTCATTTTAAAGCTGGATAGCTCCAGTTTGCACCTGGGGTCCTCAGGGTGGGTATTCCACAATAGCTATGCTCTAACCATAAAAGCTCTATTTCTACTCTTAACTAATCTGTCTTTTGGAATTGTTAACAAATGTGCTTCCTGAGACTGCAAATAGACTGGGCCAGCCATATGTTTGATAAGAAGGAAAACTCCGAAACTTATGTAAAATACAAAAATATAATGGGAGTCAATGAAGCTTAACCAACACTGGCAAAACATGATCATATTTTGACAGCCCCTCCACAATACAGGCTGTGGTGTTCTGCATTAATTGTAAGTTTTATCTTTCTGTGTTAGCCCTAGTACCATGGCATTATAGTCATCTAATTGGGACAAAATCAATGCTCAAGCTACCTAATACAAATTTGCCTGCATTAAATAAAGGTGGTGTGGAGGAGTAGTCTAGTGGTTAGAGTAACAGCCTCATATCCAAGAGACCAGGGCTTGATTCCCACTGGCACTCCTTGTGACCTTGGGCAAGTCACGTTACACTCCATTGCCTCGGAAGGAAAGGTCTGGCAATCTACTTCTGGTCATACCTTGCCAAGAAAACCCAGGGGCTGCTGGTCGCAAGAAGTCAGCACTGACTTGATGGCACTTAAAAAAAAAAAAAAAAAAGCGAAGCTGGTAGACCATTCTTAGAATGAGGAAGGAGCTTTGCACAACCCTAGTGATATGTTCCTTCATTTCCAATTACATATCCATCCAAACTCCTCAATTCTGGCCTAACAGTTGAAATTCCCCATTCATACCATTACCCCAATCTACAGGGCTGGGGGTAGTGGCTGAATGGCCATGCCGCAGCAAGCTGGTCTTCTCCATTTTCAACTTCAGATGTAGTTCTGCACACCATTTCCGAATTGAAGCATGTTTACACCCCGAGCAAATGGTAACAACACTTGAATATCATTTGCATATATATAGACATGAATCCATGCTGAGCATAATTTCTGACAAAGAGGAATCGCATACAAATTCAAAAGATACAGTGATAATGCCACATCTTGTGGCACACTGCCTGTGAGTGGCCATGACATAGAACAAACACCACCCACTTTTACTTCTTGAACGCTATCCTCCAAGAAAGACTTAAACCACCTTAACAAGAGCCTCCGTCACCTAGGCCACACAACCTCTGCAACAATAAAGGGTAGCTCACTATGTTGAATACTGCACCAATGTCCCATATTACAGATGCAACATTATGCTCACTGTGCAACCAATGTTGGATATCATCAAAGACTACAACAAGTATAATTTCTCCAAAATGTCTAGTAACTAAGTTGCTGCAACTTTTTCAATTATCTCCCCTTAAAGGTAAATTTGCAACTGGGCAAAATTTTTGTAATCTATTAGGATCAAGCATATTCTTCATAAGGCAGTGGGGAAAAACCTAATTACAAAGAGGCATTCACAATAGCATACAATCGATCCTTCATGGAGGTATCCGCCAAGCAAATCAAAGAGACTAGACAGGATCCATAGATCTAAGAATATGACAATGTCAGAATCTGAAACTGAGGTAAAGCTGAGAGCAGCCAAAGCCTCAGTTGGTAAGTGATGAGTAATTTGCTGGCAAACTTAGTGACTTTAAAACTTGGGATAGAGGGGAACTTGTGGGTTTATTTGGAAAAGTCTGTTTGATTTCTGTAAAAAAGTAAAACTATTCCTCGGCTTGCTTTAGAGGTTTTAAATGAACTTTTGAAAGATTTAGGTAGGCCCTTATAATCCTAAAAGAAAACAAACAGGTAGACTTTTTCGCACTCACTCTCCGCAACTGCCGCTTACCCCAGGCACATCTCTTAACTTATAGTTAGTTCTCCCAATTAAGAGAGAGAATGAAATTTGACACCACAGGAACAAGCAGGAATGTAGTCTTCACATATGGGTATCGTCGGTACCGATGGAGCCTGCACGGGAATGCTCCCCAGCGTCCAATAGGAAAGCTTTTGGGAGCATCCCACAGCGCCTGCGTGCTGCCTTCCCGCCTTTCTCAACTGTCCCTCTCCAGTTTTTCGTTTTCCGCGGAGCCGACAGGTCGCACATCGTGTCACCGCAGAAAAATTCCCTTATACTTCTTTTTTTGTGGTCGCGTCTGCCTTCCCTCGACGCTATACCGGTACCGCCGGTTCTTCTTTTCTTTTTAAAAAAAAAAAAAAAAGCAAACTTTCTTCTGGAGTCTTTTTCCAGTAATTTTCTTCTCGGGTGCCACGTGCCATTTTGGGCACTAGGCCTAACTTTTTCCCTCAGAATGGAAAAACCCACTTCGGGTTTTAAAAAGTGTTATAAGTGTGGCGGTACCATCTCCGTCACCGACAGCCATGAGTGGTGCCTCAAATGTTTAGGTTCTGACCACTGTATTTCAGAGTGTGTTGCCTGTGGGATGATGTCAAAAAGGGGCTGGCAAAACCGAGCTGCTAAGCTTAGCACCCTTTTTCCCTCCGATGCAGCCTCTGTGGCATCGACGTCCTCCAGGGCTTCATCTTCCTCCCATGGATCTCAGGTAACTAAACATAAATCTAGCTGGTCCTCAAAGGGTAGATTTACTTCTAAACATCGAGATGCCTCTGGCATTGCCCTTGAGGGACTTTCACAGGCAAAATTGCCCCGGTGGGAGGCTTCGGCTTCCAAAGCACTAACGGGGCTCCTGGATGTTCTCGAGGCTTCAACCTCGGCAGAACTACTGGTGCCATGCTCTGGGGTTCCAGTTGCTTTATCCGGCACCGATACCCAAGCATCGTCCGTGTCGATAGACCAAAGATTCTTGGCTATTGAACACAGTCTGGCGGCTCTTCTCGCGGCCTCGATGCCCCTGAAACCGCTTCAGACAATTCAATTGGTACCGGCACTGACTCCGGTACTGGCACCGACTGCATCGACATCGGCAGGTATTCTACCGGGACCGAGTCATGCGTCTCTATCCAGCATCGACAAGTCAGTACCGGACCACTCCGATGCCGACTTCGATCGGTACCGGTACTGGTACCGTGCCTTGCACGATCACCCGGATCGGAGATAATTTGAATCCTCAGATGAGTCTGAAGACTCTGAAAGCTCTGCCAATACCAGAGTACTTCTTCCTGAGGATTCCTCTTCTCCTCAGCATAGGATGTCTCCTCCAGAGGATATGTCCTTTCAGGATTTTATCCGAGATGTGGCCCGAGGTCTTTCCATCACAGTGGCTTCTGAAAAAGAGCCTAGGGCAAAGGAATTAGAAATCCTACAATACCCTAAAGCTCCCAAGGAGGCAGCTACCTTACCTATTCATGAGATCTTGCATGATCTTATGTTAAGGATGTGGGAAACACCTCTGGCCACATCTCCTCATTCTCAAAGACTCAAAGTTCCTCCTTGTCCTGGGTTTCAGAAGACTCAATTACCACACCATTCCATGGTGGTGGAATCAGCCATGAGATGGATAAAGAGTGCAAAAAGGCATGCATCTAATCCTCCAGAACGTGAGTGTAGGACTCTTGACGCCTTTGGACGTCAATCCTTCCAGACTTCCATGCTTTTTGCTAGGATCAGTTCCTATATCTTGTATATGGGAATGTTCCTTAAGGAAGTCACAGGAGACTTAAAGCTTATGAGCCCTCTCCTTCCTGATGATAAAAGGCAAGATTATCTTGCTCTTGTTAAACATGCTCAGGATGTTTCCAAGTTTGTGAATCGTGCAGCCTTTGACTGTTTTGAATGCATAAGCAGAACCTCTGCTATTGCCATAGGTGCACGTAGAATTGCCTGGCTTCAGGCATCTGACTTGCAAATCTGGGTACAGGACAAACTAGGGAATATTCCTTGCACAGGAGAGAATCTCTTTGGCAAGAATTGGCAGGAAAAGCTAATGAGATAGATGCTGACAATATCACTTTGGATAGATTGTCCAAATCTGCAGCTGATCCTCCGAGGAAAAGATCCTCTAAAAAAACATTCTTCAGCAAGAAGAAAAAGTTTTATCCCTCCTATACCCAGCAGGGACATCGTCCAGGTCAGTCTGCCCAAAAGGGTCAGCAGCAACAACCTAGACAACAAAGGAAGCCAAAAGCAGCTAAGCCTCAACCGGCTCAGCAGACTCAGCCTCCACAGGGGCTTTGACTCGTATCTAGAGAACTTTGCCTTCCTGGCCCTAAACGGCCCAGAACCCTCCACCATCCCGGTAAAGTTATGTCATTTTGCCCCCAGATGGGGTCAGATAACAGCAGAAAATTGGACTCTGTCTATTGTAAGAGAGGGGTACAAGCTTCATTTCCTCAGCATGCCCCCTCATACAATAGTAAGACAGTTCAATTCTCAGACCTCTCTCAATGACCGGTTAGGTCAAGAAGTCACTATGCTCCTTGCTCAAGGGGCAATAGAAGAGATGCCCATTCCCCAACGGGGTACAGGGTTTTACTCCCCCTATTTCCTTATTCCAAAGAAAACAGGAGGACACAGACCCATTCTAGACCTCAGAGAATTGAACAAATTCCTGTTCAGAGAGAAGTTCAAAATGATTTTTCTAGGAACTCTGCTGCCATACCTTCAGAGTCAGGACTGGCTTTGTTCTCTAGATCTTATGGATGCGTACATTCATGTTCTCATCCATCCAACTCGCCCAAAGTTCCTTTGATTCCTGTTTCAAGGGAAGCACTACCAATACAGGGTTCTTCCTTTTGGCCTGGCCTCTGCATCAAGGGTGTTCACAAAATGCATGGCTGTGGTAGCAGC
This sequence comes from Ichthyophis bannanicus, assembly GCA_033557465.1. NCBI lineage: Eukaryota > Metazoa > Chordata > Amphibia > Gymnophiona > Ichthyophiidae > Ichthyophis > Ichthyophis bannanicus. The sequence continues at coordinate 1,128,132,214 of CM066032.1, read as the reverse complement.
ATTTTTCCGCACCCTGGGAATAGTCGTCTTCCCTTACTTAGACGACTGGCTCATTCGAGCCCCTTCAGAGCCAGAGGCCAGGATGGCTCTGTCTCGCACAATGCGCATCCTTCAGTATTTGGGACTTGTCATAAACTTCCCAAAATCCAACCTTGCTCCCACTCAATCCCTAGAGTTTATAGGAGCTCTTCTGGATACCAGACAGACAAGGGCCTTCCTTCCACAGCCCCGCTGCCTTCGCATTGTGCAGTTAGCTTCCCAAGCAGTGCTAAAACCTCACCTCACTGCTCAGGAAATGCTACAGTTGCTAGGCCACATGGCATCCACCATGCATGTGGTTCCTTATGCTTGCCTCCATATGAGGGCAGCCCAATGGACCTTATCCACTCAGTGGACTCAGGCCTCAGGTTGCCTGTCAGACAAAATAGCAAATTTAGATCACCTTTTTTCCCTCCAATGGTGGCAGTCACCCAAAGGCCTTCTGGTGGGGTCTCCTTTTCAGCAACCCCCACCCCAAGCCACTCTAACAACAGATGCTTCACAGGTGGTGGGTTGGGGAGCCCACCTGCATGGCCTCTCTACCCAGGGTACCTAGACTCCACAGGAGACCTATCTCCATATCAACCTCCTGGAGCTCAGAGCAATCTTCCTTGCTCTTTGAGTATTTCACACCCAGCTCAGCTACAAGACAGTTCTAGTTCAAACGGACAATCAGATAGCCATGTTCTATGTGAACAAGCAGGGCGGAACAGGCTCTCTGTTGCTGTGCAACGAAGCTTTGCGACTATGGGCCCTCGCCAGAGAGCATCAGATTCATCTCCTTGTGGTGTATTTTCCAGGCATTCAAAACTCTTGGGCAGACAAACTCATTCGCGTTCTGCTTCCACACGAATGGTCTCTCCATGCAGACCAGGTGGCCAAAATGTTTCAAATTTGGGGAACGCCAGACATAGAGTTCTTTGAAAGTCTGAAGAATGCCAAACTTCCCCGGTTCTGTTCCAGAATTCCGGCTCGAGGTTGTCAGGCCAGGGATGCTTTCCTCCTTCATTGGGGTCAGGACTTCCTGTATGCCTTTCCACCCATTCCCCTAATTCCCAAAACCCTTTTCAAGTTTCAGAGAGACAGAGGTCATATGATCCTCATAGCTCCACGTTGGCCACGGCAACCATGGTACCCTCTGCTCCTACATCTCTCTCAAGCTCCTCCTCTGGAGTTACGATCTGCTCCAGATCTTCTTTCTCAAGAGGACGGGATGCTGTGGCATCCCAATCCCCAGTCTCTGCATCTCAGGGCCTGGTTGCTGAAAGCCTAGAACTTTACGGTCTTAACCTTTCCCAGCAGGTAAATGATATCCTTCATGCTTCCAGGAGACCTTCCACAAGACGCTCTTATGCATTTAAGTGGAAAAGGTTTACCATATGTTGCTCGCAGAAGTGTCTTAACCCTCTTGAGATACCTCTGGAATCATTACTGGAGTACCTCCTTCATTTGTCAAATGCAGGGTTTAAGACCAATTCAGTGAGAGTCCATTTGAGTGCTATTGCAGCTTCTTTCAAGCCTCTAAATGGACAACCTATTTCCTCTCATCCTCTCATAGCGAGATTTATGAGAGGCCTTATTTTAACAAAGCCTCCCATTAAGCCACCACCGGTGGCATGGGACTTAAATCTGGTACTTGGGCAGCTCATGAAACCGCCCTTTGAACCATTAGCCACTACACCTTTGAAATTCCTTTCATGGAAGGTTATCTTTCTCATTGCAATCACATCTGCACTTGCATCAGTGAATTGCAAGCGTTGGTGGCTGATCCTCCTTATACAAGGTACCATCATGATAAGGTAGTCCTTAGGACTCATCCACACTTTATGCTAAAGGTGGTTTCGTCCTTTTATTTAAACCAAGCGGTTTACCTTCCTTTATTCTTTCCAAGGCCTCACGCCTCAAATGCAGAAAGGAACCTTCATACTTTGGACTATAAAAGAGCTTTGGCCTTTTACTTGCAAAGGACACAGCAACATAGAAAATCCTCTCAACTCTTTGTGCGATTGATCCTAGTCATTTGGGACTTCCAGTCTCCAAAAGGACACTGTCCAGCTGGATTGTACAGTGTATATCTTTTGCCTATGAGAGTAAGAACCTTCCTCTTGAAGGCCATGTCACAGCTTACAATGTGAGAGCCATGGCAGCCTCAATGGCTCATCTTCACTCTGTGTCTATTGATGACATCTGCCGCGCAGCTACTTGGGCTTCGGTACATACCTTCACAGCCCATTACTGCTTAGACAAGGACTCCCGCCGGGATGCCTTGTTTGGTCAGGCTGTTCTTCAACACCTGTTCCAGACTTAATCAACTCCTACCCACCATCACTGGTAGGATGCCAGAGATCCATGGGGGGAAGTGGAGCCCTTTCACAAGGGCACACAACTTTCTGGGGCCATCTCCCTAGCATCTGCAGCTAGGGAGTCCCCATATGTGAAGACTACATTCCTGCTTGTTTCTGGAGATAGCATAGTTACTCACCTGTAACAGGTGATCTCTGGGAACAGCAGGAATTTAGTCTTCACAACCCGCTTACCTCCCCTAGGAGTTGTATCTCTCTATCTCTCTTTCTCTCTTTCTTTCTCTCTTTCTCTCTCTCTTTTGTCTCAGCTATAAACTCAACTGGAGAGGGACAATTGGGAAAGGCGGGAAGGCAGCACGCAGGCGCTGTGGAATGCTCCCAAAAGCTTTCCTATTGGATGCTGGGGAGTGTTCCCGCACAGGCTCCTTCGGTACCAACAATACCCATATGTGAAGACTAAATTCCTGCTGTTCCCGGAGATCACCTGTTACAGGTGAGTAACTATGCTTTCTTCAAGATGTGATTACTCCTTAACAGATCATTAGCAGTTCAATGGGAAGCAATACAAACAATCACATAAAATATACCAAATAATCCTAAAGGCCATTATATTAGTTTAGGTATCTCTACTCCATTAACAACTCAAAACAACTAAACTCACTAATAGAAAGATGTAGACAGCAATTCAGAAATGAGATGGGGGTTATCCATTCTTTTGCTTTGAGTGTGGTGGGGGCAAATACAGTGACAGAATTCAAAATGGCATGGGACAGACACAGTGGATCCCTTTACAGCAACAGGATAAAATCAAAATAAACTATCTAATTTCTCAACATACAGGGGTGTCCTACATGGAGCGGTGGGTTTACCCCTAAAACTAAGGCACGGGGAGGGGTGGCCTGCATGGAGCAGCAGGTGCACTACTCTTGCCATCTTACTGGGCAAACTAGATGGACCATACTGGTTGTTATATGCTGTCATTTACTAGGTTACTATGAGTGCCACATGTATGATTATCTCCCAGTTGGTGAGAGGTTATATATATACACATGGTGCAAAGAGCTCCTGGCTCTCAGATAATGAGTCTGATCTCTGGAGCCTGGAGTAGCAGACTTGGAGGAGCTGAGGAAGACAGAGAGGTATATAGAGGTGCAGGGAGAAAGGTTTTAGATTTGTCAGAAACTGGGCAATATTGTGTGGAAGGGGGTGTTTTTTCTGGAAGGATGGGCTCCACCATAACCAAGGTAGAAGCAGGCTGCTGTCACTAACTGTCATGTAGAAGACCCTTCTGAGCCTATGGAGCTAAGTGAAGCAGAGGAATTTGCTGCAGAAACTGACAGGCAGTCAGAGCACATGGCTTAGGGTTTCCAAGGGAAACGTAAACAAAGAATGTCACGAGATGAACAAACATGCCCATGCTGCAACGTATCCCCAAGCTCAGGAGTTAAGGGAAAACACCTGGTTGGGGGAGGGGTGAAGCTGAGCCCTAAGAAGCAGGGATATAAAAAGTGGTCATTAGATTTGACCAAGGGAGAGGCAGAGGAGAAGGAGAAGAACAAGGAGGAAGCCAGAGAAAGAAGGACCCAGAGAGCCAGTGCCCAAAGGCCAGGTGGGAGCAGCCCAGGACCGGTGCCGTCTCTTGGAGGCAGCCGGAGGGAGAGACTGCCTGAGAGGCTAGTTTGGGAACACTCAGAAGCTCCAGGGAGAGAGAAGTGCTGGCCAGAGGATATTTGCATGTCTGAGGAAAAAGCTAAGAAGCTAAAAGGCAGGAAAGCACATCCAGGGTTTAGAATCCTTGCTGGCCCAGCAGTGCTGAGAAGTTCTTCCTTTCTAAAACCAAAAGGTAGGCTTCACAAATTATACAGAGGTGAACCTAGCTATAAAAGTTTTCCTTGTGCTTGCCAAGAAGTATTGGACTCTCCTTATACTAACTCCAATATATACGGTACTTTACAACCCTGCTCATTAGAATGCTGTAAAGAGAAGCCTTGGGAAGGCAGAGAGGGAGTGTATTCTGAAACGCCGTGTAGCAGTGTGCAAACTCACCCAGCTGGTAGTGATTCAGAAGAAATGCAGATAGAGCCTGTTATTGAGGATGTAACAGATGATCAAATGGACTGCACGTTATCACTAGCTGACCACATTAAATCACTTTGCTGACCAGGCTGTTAAGAAGGCTGTCTAAGCAGCTGAAGAAAAGCAAAGTGTTTCTTTTTGTATAAGAAGTGATTGTTACTTTTGTGTTTATATTGAGCACTGCACATTTTGAAGCTTGAAGCTAAAGAAGCTATTTGTCCTAAGTTCCTGAATGTTTTCTTTATGCCAGTTGCATATGGCTATTTTGTCCTGAGTTTTCACATGCGTGTAATCCGCCCGGAAGGGGAAATAAAATCCTTGTCATTTGCCTGAAACCACTCGACTACAAGTACTTCTTTCTTGGAGAGTAAAAAGGAACTACAACTCCCATAAGGCAGTGCAGGAACAAATACTCTGCCATACTTTCTAAGTTAGAATACCCAGGCAGACCACCTCTACGTGCCCTAGGCACTGGGGAGGTTCCCGGGTGACAAGTGGCGTAGTTTTACGGATTTTTGCTTGAAACACAAGGACATCCTAACAGGAAAAGACATCAGGAGACACCAGTTTGCACAAGGGGAAAAGAAACTGCTAACCTGTTGGCGGAGGACTGACAGAGATTCGCTGGCAAATCGGCCAGGAGGACCAGGACTCCTTTCTCAACGCCTGAATCTACACAGTGCCAAGGTAAAGGGTAACTGGGCACGGGTGTAGGTGGATTCAAAAGTGAGAAAGAGAGCTACTCTTCTGCAGTCATTTAGACAGGATTAAAAAGAAAAAGCCGTAATGTGCCACACTTGGTGGGCTTTCTCTTTTGTTTATCTCTGCAGGAACAACAGCCACCAGGATGGATCCGCAGGAGGTGATGTGCTGGATGTCTGTCCAGTTTGAAAAACAGATGGAACTGGCGCATCGCACCCAGGAGCAGACGGCCGCAGCAATGTGTGCCCAGCAGAAACCCCTTGTTGAACTGATGGAGGCTTTACTGATGAAGCAAAAGGACACCGAACAAGCGATTCCCTCATTTTCTAAGGGGGTAGGACCACAAGACTGTAGCACTTTAGCGTTAGGACAGTTAACCTCCAATGATAACTTAGATTACTTTATAGAGGCCTTTGAAAGGATTGCAGAGGCAGTCAAATGGCCACTAGAACAGTGGGCAGTGAGGTTTGCCATGTCTCTCACAGGGGAGGCTTTGGCCGCGTATAAGACTATGCCCGCTGCTCTAGCATCGGAATATGCTGAGGTTAAGAAAGCAGTTAAGGACAGGCTAGGGTTAACGCCATTGTTTTATAAGCGAATGTTTAGAGAGGCTAGGCTGAAGCCTAATGAAACTCCGAAAGCATTGTATCAAAGGGTTAAAGGATTGGCGTGGAAATGGCTTGTTCCATAGAAAAAGACTCTTGAGTCCGTGATTGATACCATCATTCTGGAGCAATTCATGGAAGCAGTACCACCAGAAGTTAAAACTTTCCTGATGCTCCAAAGTTGCCAGACCACTGAGGAGGCAGCCAACCTCACAGAACGCTATTTTGAGGCCGAGTTGGCTGGCACCCTAAAAGGGGGCGTTCTGAAAGTGGCTGGGGCCGCTAACTTTGGGAGATCAGAAAGGAGCTTAAGAGCTAAAATACCCAGTGTGAATACGGTTGTACCCTTGTCAAAAGGAAAATGTTATAACTGCGGTAAAGTAGGGCATTTTCGGAGAGATTGTACAGTGCGAACAGCACTAATGCCTGGAAGAGAAAAACAGGTACGAGAAGGGTTCCTGTTAAAGGTAGAAGTAGAGGGCATTGAAGCTCAGGCACTACTTGACTCGGGTGCTGACCAGAGCATGGTCTCGAGGAAGCTCTGGCAGGCCATTGAAGCCCGCCTGCGATCAGCACCGAGTCAAGCAGAGGGGCAAGTCAAAATACGCTGTGTGCATGGGGCATCCTCTTATTACCCCCTATATAGGTTATCTGTAAAAGGGCTGGGAACCGAAAAGGAGGTGCTGGTGGCCATAGTCCCACGGCTCCCTCACGATATTGTCCTGGGGAGGGATTGGCCTCCATTCTGCAAAGGGATGGAGAAGGGCCTAAATGAAAAAACAGGCCTGGTATCCACCTGGTCCCAGGCAGGAACCTCAGGAGTAGGGATAGCGCAGCGGAGTATCCCAAAGATAGAGGCCCTAGCAGCGAATGTTCCTAGTCCCCTATTCAAAAAGCCCCGAAATACTGGCCCCCAGTCAAAGCCACGGGTGGGAGATGCGTCCCCGGTAAAACAGAAGTTTCTCTTACAATACTGCAGGGTCTCGCCTCAGGCACAAAGCCCGCGGAGAGCCTCATCCGCAGCTGCCGGCTACGATTTATTTAGCACCGAAGACGGTATAGTTCCCAAAGGAGGAAAAGCATTAATAGACACGGGTTTAAAAATACAAATTCCTGAGGGCTGTTATGGATGTATAGCGCCCCGATCAGGTTTGGCTGCAAAATATTTCCTCGATGTTGGAGCAGGGGTTATAGACCCAGACTACAGAGGCGTAGTGAAAATCTTACTTTTTAACTTCGGTGAGGAAGATTTTAAAGTTAAGATAGCGACAGGGTCGCACAACTTATTTGTGAACGTGTAGGATTCCCGTCAGTAGAGGAAGTACCTTCGCTGATCCCCACGAGTCGGGGAGCGGGAGGATTTGGGTCTACTGGGTCGGGTGAAGTAAAGAGCCTGACAGCAATGGCTGAAGAGAAAATGGAGGAGGACCTGGGCCCGCAGCCGGCTGACTGGAAGGAAAACCCGGAGCGCCGAATAGGCACGGACCTGTCACCGCAGCAGCGACAAGAGTTGGCTAGGGTATTAGCCAAATTTTCAGATGTCTTGACAACTGTGCCAGGCGAAACCCATATGGTGGCACATGAAATTGTTACCATACCGGGGAAGGTAATTAGGCAACGGCCTTATCGGTTGCCAGAGGCCAAAAAGAGGGAGGTCGTAGCCCAAGTACGAGAAATGATCAGCATGGGTATCATAGAAGAATCGAAAAGCCCCTGGTCCAGCCCAATCGTCCTGGTACCGAAGCCGGATGGGACCCTCCGTTTTTGCATAGATTTTCGACAAGTCAACAGCATTTCCCAATTCGACGCTTATCCCATGCCGCGGATTGAGGACGTGTTGGACCGTCTGGGACAAGCGCGGTACTTGACCACACTGGATCTAACGAAGGGTTACTGGCAAATACCCTTGACTCGCGAATCAAAACCAAAGACGGCCTTCAGTACGCCTGTGGGCTTATTTCAATTCCGCTGGATGCCGTTTGGCCTGCACAGAGCGGCCGCAACATGCCAAAGGCTAGTGGATCAAGTCTTAAGGCCCCACCAAGAGTACGCACTAGCGTATATGGACGATGTCATCGTCCACAGCACTACCGGGGCTCAACACCTACCCAGGGTGGAGGCTGTCCTCCGGGCCATGCGACGAGCAGGTTTAACATTAAATCCGGGGAAATGTCTATTCGCTAGTGAGGAAGTAAAGTATCTGGGCCACATGGTGGGAAAAGGAATGGTGAAGCCCCTAGCCAGCAAAATAGACAGTGTGAAGAATTTCCCCCGGCCATCAAATAAGAGGCAAATGCGAAGTTTCTTAGGTCTCATCGGGTATTACCGTCGGTTTATCCCACGATTTGCTGAGGAGAGCGCACTCTTTACTGAGATGCTAAGGAAAAATGCGCCAAGCAATATAAAGTGGACCCCAGAGGCGGAGGAAGTATTCACACTATTAAAAGAGAAGCTCTGTAAGGCCCCTGTTCTGCGAGGGGTTGACTTTGGGTTACCTTTTATTGTGCAAACCGACGCCTCGGAGACCGGGTTGGGGGCAGTCATGTCGCAGGAATTTGAGGGGGTAGAGCATCCCATCACATACCTCAGTAGAAAATTGTCAAAGGCAGAAAGAAATTATTCTACAATTGAAAAAGAATGCCTAGCAATTAAGTGGGCAGTAGAAGCCCTGAGGTTTTGCCTCACTGGGCGCAAGTTTCTTTTAGTCACTGACCACGCGCCTTTAAAGTGGCTAAATCACATGAAAAATAATAATGCCCGATTAACTAGGTGACATTTAGCATTGCAGGCTTTTAATTTCATGGTGCAACATAGGGCAGGAAAATTACATTGTAACGCTGACGCATTATCAAGGATTACGAGCTGTCCGAATAAAAGTTCGGCAGCCCGTAATATCTTAAGGGGGGGATCTGTCACGTAGAAGACCCTTCTGAGCCTATGGAGCTAAGTGAAGCCGAGGAATTTGCTGCAGAAACTGACAGGTAGTCAGAGCATATGGCTCAGGGTTTCCAAGGGAAACGTAAACAAAGAGTGTCACGAGATGAACAAACACGCCCATGCTGCAACGTATCCCCAAGCTCAGGAGTTAAGGGAAAACACCTGGTTGGGGGAGGGGCGGAGCTGAGCCCTAAGAAGCAGGGATATAAAAAGTGGTCATTAGATTTGACCAAGGGAGAGGCAGAGGAGAAGGAGAAGAACAAGGAGGAAGCCAGAGAAAGAAGGACCCAGAGAGCCAGTGCCCAAAAGCCAGGTGGGAGCAGCCCAGGACCGGTGCCGTCTCTTGGAGGCAGCCGGAGGGAGAGACTGCCTGAGAGGCTAGTTTGGGAACACTCAGAAGCTCCAGGGAGAGAGAAGTGCTGGCCAGAGGATATTTGCATGTCTGAGGAAAAAGCTGAGAAGCTAAAAGGCAGGAAAGCACATCCAGTGTTTGGAACCCTTGCTGGCCCAGTAGTGCTGAGAAGTTCTTCCTTTTCTAAAACCAAAAGGTAGGCTTCACAAATTATACAGAGGTGAACCTAGCTATAAAAGTTTTCCTTGTGCTTGCCAAGAAGTATTGGACTCTCCTTATACTAACTCCAATATATACGGTACTTTACAACTCTGCTCATTAGAATGCTGTAAAGCGAAGCCTCGGGAATGCAGAGAGGGAGTGTATTCTGAAACGCCGTGTAGCAGTGAGCAAACTCACCCAGCTGGTAGTGATTCAGAAGAAATGCAAATAGAGCCTGTTATTGAGGATGTAACAGATGATCAAATGGACTGCACGTTATCACTAGCTGACCACATTAAATCACTTTGCTGACCAGGCTGTTAAGAAGGCTGTCTAAGCAGCTGAAGAAAGCAAAGTGTTTCTTTTTGTATAAGAAGTGATTGTTACTTTTGTGTTTATATTGAGCACTGCACATTTTGAAGCTTGAAGCTAAAGAAGCTATTTGTCCTAAGTTCCTGAATGTTTTCTTTATGCCAGTTGCATATGACTATTTTGTCCTGAGTTTTCACATGTGTTTAATCCGCCCGGAAGGGGAAATAAAATCCTTGTCATTTGCCTGAAACCACTCGACTACAAGTACTTCTTTCTTGGAGAGTAAAAAGGAACTACAACTCCCATAAGGCAGTGCAGGAACAAATACTCTGCCATACTTTCTATGTTAGAATACCCAGGCAGACCACCTCTACGTGCCCTAGGCACTGGGGAGGTTCCCGGGTGACATAACCTTTAAAAATGATAAAGTCACTTTTAACAGGATATTGAGGGAAAGCCAACTGTTACCTGGAGCACATGGTTTGGAATAATGTATCTTTGAAGCATACTTTGAAAACAGGGAGGTTAGGGCATCCTGATAGAAAGGTAAAAGTAATCCAGGAGCCCTTTGGTAAACATCAGAGTTGAAAGATTCCAAATTATCCCTTTCAACTGATAAGCTGGTTGTCAATATGAACAATAAACATAATTTGAAATGCCTTTGTAGTTCAAATGGAGGTCAACAAGTAATTTGTAGGTGATACATTTTTATTGGGTTAACTTAATATATTTTTGACAAGCTTTCAAGAGCTATATTATACAGTAGATAAAATTAGTGGAGGGGTGGTACTAGATGTTAAAGACAGCATTGAGTCAAATAGGGGAGAGGTTTTCCAGGAAACAAAGGGGCATGTTTACTAAACCATGGTATCGTGTGCCAAATATACAGCCACACTAAGAATTCTGTGCTAACCATGTAACGTGAGTTGGGGTAGAGATTGGGTGATCCAGGGGCAGAGCATGTGTGTTGCAGTTAGCATAGGCATAATTTAATGCATGCTAACCATCAATGTTGAACTTATCGCAGGTGCATTTACCACCACCTTAATGGGTGGTGTTAAGGGTACTCATAGTAATCGTAGCAAGTTTAGCATGAGGATGGCAAGGAAACTATGCTAACTACATTGTGATATGATGAGCATGCCTCCATATATTAGCGTGGGTCCAACGCCACCTCCCCACTAAGTTATGGGACTGACTATTAGATATGTGGTATATAAGACTAGCTAAATAAATAAATAATAAATAACACATGGTAGGCTACCGTGCTTTAGTAGACATGCCCCAAAATGCACTCTAGAATCATTATGGATAGAAATTTCCATGTGAGAAGGGGAAGGGAATAGCAGCGGGGGTATACTACCACCCGCTTGGTCAGAATGAACAGGCAGATGATGATTTGTTGACAGAAATTAGGGAAATTGACAACATTGGCGACACAGTAATAATGAATGATTTCAATTACTCTGAAATGGACTAGGTGAATGTCACATCAGGACATACTAGGGAGATAAAGTTTCTAGATGAAATAAATGACTACTTTATGGAGCAGCTGGTTCAGGAGCTGACATGAGGGGGGTGCTATTTTGGACTTAATCCATAGTGGAACACAGGATATGGTACAAAAGTTGCTCGTGTTGGGACCACTTGGCAATAGTGATCATAACATGATAACATTTGATTTAATAAATGGACAGAGAACAGTGAGAAAATCTACTGTGAATGTATCCTGCCAGATTGATTTAAAGTTGAAGTGTGAAAAATAACCCAAAAACATTTTTCAAAATATGGAAAAAAAGATCTGAATGAAGAAAACAGGAAACAACATAAGCACTGGCAAATTTAATGCAAAGCATTGATAAGACATGCAAAGAGAGAATTTGAAGAGAAGCTTGCTGTGGAAGCAAAAAAAAATCATAATGCAAACCTTTTCTGGTACAATTGAAGCAAAAGGCCTGAGAGGGAGTCTGTTGGACCATTAGATGATAAAAGGGTAAGATTGGTACTAAGGGAAGACAAAGCCATAGCAGAGAGACTAAATGAATTTGTTGCTTCAATTTTTAATGAAGAAGGCCAGAAATGATATCTAAAGGTAATGAATCAGAGGAATTAAAACAAATCTTGGTGAATCTGGAAGATGCAATCCGGCAATTTGACAAGCTAAAGAGTAGCAAACACCTGGACTAGATGGCATTATCATTAAAATTGTCCATAATACCTGAAGATTGGAGAGTGGTCAATGTAACGACAGTTTTTAAAAAGGGTTCCAGAGGGAGCTAGGAAACTACAGACCAGTGAGCCTGATGTCAGTGTCAGGCAAAATGGTAGAAACTATTATAAAGAACAAAACATTTAGTCATAGTTTAATGGGACAAAACCAACAAGGATGTAGTGAAGGGAAGTCTTGCCACATCAATCTGCTATATTTTTGAATGGTGTGAATAAATAGGTGAGTAAAGGTGAGCCAGTGAGTATAATGTATCTGGATTTTCAGAAAGCCTTTGACGAGATCCTCATGAGAGACTTGAGGAAGTTAAAACACCATTGGATAGAAGGCAGTGTCTTATTGTAGAATGGCAACTGGTTAAAAGAAAGAAAAGAAAGGGTAGGGATAAACGGTCATTTTTTCAGTGGAGAAGGGTAGTCCCTCAGGGATCTGTGCTGGGCCTGCTGCTTTTTAACATACTTATAAATGACCTGGAAATGGGAACAGTGAATGAGATGATCAAATTTGTAGACGAGACAAAATTATTCAAAGTTGTTAAATCGCAAGAGGATTGTGAAAAATTGCAAGAGGACCTTGAGAAGTTGGGAGACTGGACATTCAAATGACAGATGAAATTTAATGTGACAATTGCAAAGTTATGCATTTATGGAAGAACATCCCAAGCTATGGTTTCACGATGCAAGGTTCCACATTAGCAACCACTACCCAGGGAAAGGATCTAGGCACCATTGTGGATATTACATTGAAATCCTCTGCTCAGTATGAAGCAGCAGCCAAGAAAGCTAATAGAATGCTAGGAATTATAAGGAAAGGAATGGAGAATAAAACAAAGGATATCAAAATATCTCTGTATTGTTCCATAGTGAAACTGCATCTTGAGTACTGCATGCAGTTTTGGTTATAGCATCTACAAAATAATATAGTGGAATTGGAAAAGGTACAGAGATGGGCAATCAAAATGATAAAGGGGATATAAGAATATTTCTGTGAAGAAAGGCTTAAATGATTAGTGCTCTTCAGCTTGGAAAAGATATGGCTGAGGGGAGATGATAGAGGTCTATAAAATAATGAGCATAAAATGAGTAAACATGAATCAGTTATTTACTCCTTCAAAAAGTATAGGGCCCGATTTTCATTTAGGTTACAGTAACACCCTAAACCCTGCACAGATAACCCATTATCCCTGCTCCTCTCCATCTTCCACCCAGCTCCTGCCTGAAACTCTCCACACCACATTGCCGACCTGACCGTTGTTCTTTGATCTCCTTATATACGCTAACGCATCCTACTTTGTCACACACTGTTTCTCTATTGTTTGAATTGTACCAGAATGGAGCTCAGAAAAATGCTCATGTTCACCCTAAATGTACTATTTTACACAATTGGACTATTACTCACTTCCACCCCCTTCCTCCACACCCTCTCTCCTCCTCTTAATCTCCTCGAATCTGCTTTCATCCATATCATTCCCTATCACACCAGACAAGGCCACTATAACTATAACAGACATCCATTCATGGAGAGAACACTCCCGTACCAGAGTAGTCAGAACCGGAGGCTAATCCATATAAACTTAACTCCAAAGGATAACCTCATAAAAAAAACCCTAACCCCCCTACAATACTAAAATTCATCCTCATCAATGCCAGGTCAATTAGAAATAAAATCCCACTGATAATTGACGTCATTACTGACAAAAAGGTAGATTTCCTTTGTATCTCTGAAACATGGTTAACAGAATCTGACTTGGTTCCCCTAAACCAACTAAAAGTGCATGGATATACTATTTTCAACTGCACTCGGGATCGTAAAAGAGGAGGGGGAGTACTCACAATAGCAAAATCTGGCCTTAACTTCTCCTCCACCATATGTAATAACCGGGATGGAATGGATATCCTCAAAATAGAAAATAAAAGCATAGCTATTTGCCTTATTTACAGACCCCTCCACCTCTGTTGTTCAGAATATAACTACAATCCTCAAATCTGTCTGTAATTCCCCATTAAAAAAGCCCCATATTATTCTTGGGGACTTTAATCTAGCCTCCCTCTCCAACAACCAATCAACAACTTTCCTCAACTCAATGGAAGAAATGGGTTTCAGGCAAACAATCAATTACCTGACACAATCAAAGACAACAACCTTGATTTGGTATTCCTCCCAGAACACATAACCGAACTACCTCAGTATACACCTCCTACCATAACTCAGGTCCTCTAGTCATACCATTTTATGATACGCTTCTCTCTACACATCCCTCGTACTGCCACCTTGCATACAACTACCACACACCTAGGACCGCGATTCCGAACCTTTTGTTAAGGAAAAATTCCTAGAAACAATTATACCACAGTTAGCTGAAAATTCAAACAACCTGGTTGGAGACTGTAATGTGGTAATTGACGTGAAGAAAGATCGATCGCGGGTTCTGGCTGGGGGGGGGGGGGATTCCAGCTCAGAGCGATTGGGGATTTAATGAGTGGGTAAGGGCTTTGAGATTAGTAGACTTGTGGCACATAGCTCACCCCACATCCCTGGACTATACCTTCTATTCAGTGGTGCATGATAGCTACAGTACAGTTGCATCGACTATCTGCCGGGCAACCAGCATTGGGCTGATAAGCTAGAGAAGTGGAGGTTGGGTCCATCACCTGGTTGAACCATGCGCCGGTCTGGGCAGTGTTTGGAGGAGACCCTGAGAGGGGGCAGAGACCCTTCTGGCATCTTAATGAGTCCCTGATACAGCGAGCAGATGTGATTAGGGTGCAGGAAAGTACTGTTAAGGATTATCTCGAGTTTAACAATACAGGAGAGGTGGGACTGTGTCCATTGTGGGATGGGTTGAAAGCGGTAGTGAGGGGTAAATTGATTCAGCTGGGTGCTTGGGGAAAGAGGGAATAGGCAAAGCAGATAAAAATACTACAGCAACGGCTTGAGTGATTAGAAAGTCAGCACATGAGGACTGAAGATAGGAATGTAAGAGCGCAGTTGGAGGCCATGCATCTAGAGCTTAAGGGAAAACAAATTGAATGGGTCTCTTTTCAATTGCAGTGGGTAAATCAGCTGTACTATGAATTTGATAACAAATCAGGGAAGCTCTTGACATGCAAGTTGTGGGTCTGGGAGCAGACCACTCATAAGAACATAAGATATGCCATACTGGGTCAGACCAAGGTCCATCAAGCCCAGTATTCTGTTTCCAACAGTGGCCAATCTAGGTCATATGTACCTAGCAGTTTCCCCAAGAGACACAAGTTCCACAATGCTTGTACTGGGTCAAGCATTGATATCTTTGGTCACTTCTTAATAATGGTTTATGGACCTTTCCTCCAGGAACTTGTCCAAACCTTTTTTAAACCCAGCTACACTAACAGCCTTTACTACATCCTCCGGTAACAAATTCCAGAGTTTGATTACACGTTGAGTGAAAAAATATTTTCTTTTATTAGTCTTAAATAGTTTATTTACCCTGTAGCTTCATTGCATGTCCCCTAGTCTTTCTATATTCTGATAAGGTAAACAATCAATCTACGTTTACCCGTTCCACTCCGTTCATTAATTTATAGACTTCTATCATATCTCCCCTCAGCCGTCTCTTTTCCAGGTTAAAGAGCCCTAACCTTTTTAGCCTTTCTTCATAGGAGTATCCTTCCATCCCCTTTACCATTTTGGTGGCTCTTCTCTGTACCTTTTCTAAAATCGCTATATCCTTTTTAAGATACGGCGACCAGAATTGCACACAATATTCAAGGTGCGGTCTCACCATGGAACGATATAGAGGCATTATAATATCTTTTGTTTTATTTTCCATTCCTTTCCTTATCATACCTAGCATTCTATTTGCTCTCTTGGCCGCCGCTGCACACTGGGCCGAGGGATTTAACATGGTATCCACAATGACGCCTAAATCTTTTTCCTGGGTGGTGGTTCCTAATGTGGAACCTTGCATCGTGTAACCATAGTTTGGGTTGTTCTTCCCTAGGTGCATAACCTTGCACTTGTCCACATTAAATTTCATCTGCCATTTTGATGCCCAGTCTTCCAATTTATCAAGATCCTCTTGCAATTTTTCACAATCCTCTTGGGTTTTAACAACTTTAAATAGTTTTGTGTCATCTGCAAATTTGATAACCTCACTCGTTATTCCATTTTCCAGGTCATTTATGAATATGTCAAAAAGCAGCGGACCCAGCACAGATCCCTGGGGTACACCACTATTCACCTTTCTCCATTGGGAAAATTGGCCATTTAGCCCTACCCTCTGCTTTCTATCTTTTAACCAGTTCCTGATCCACAATAGTACACTGCCTCCTATCCTATGACTCTTTAGTTTTGCCAAAAGTCTCTGATGAGGGACCTTGTGAAAGGCTTTCTGAAAGTCCAGATACACAATATCAACCGACTCACCTTTGTCCACCTGTTTATTCACTCCTTCAAAAAAACATAACAAATTAGTAAGACAAGATCTTCCTTGTCTAAAGCCATATTGGCTGTCTCCCATTAGGTTGTGACTATCTACATGCTGAGTAATTTTATTCTTTATGATGGTTTCTACCATTTTTCCCGGTACTGACGTGAGGCTCACCGGTCTGTAGTTTCCCGGATCACCCCTGGAACCCTTTTTAAAAATTGGTGTTACATTGGCGATCCTCCAATCTTCAGGTATTAGAGATGATTTTAATGATAGTTCACAGATTACTGATAGCAGTTCTGCAATCTCATATTTCAGTTCTTTCAACACCCTTGGATGTATACCATCTGGCCCAGGTGATTTGCTACTCTTCAGTTTATCTAATAGTTGTAAGACATCTTCTCGATGTATCGATATTTCCTTCAATTCTTCCGCACCTTTAAATACCACTTCAGTCATGGGTAACATCCCTACATCTTCCTCAGTAAAGATCGAAGCAAAGAATTCATTCAGTCTCTCCGTTATCGCCTTGTCGCCTCTTAGTGCTCCTTTAACCCCTTTATCATCTAATGGACCAACTGACTCTCTCACAGGCTTTTTGCTACGAATGTACTTGAAAAGGTCTTTATTTCGCGTTTTTTCTTCCGCAGCAAGCTTCTTCTCAAATTCTCTCTTTGCCTGCCTTATTAATGCCTTGCATTTGACTTGCCAGTGCTTGTGCTGTTTCCAGGTTTCGTCGTTTGGCTCTTTTTCCCATTTCCTGAAAGATGCTTTTTTGGCAACAACAGCCTCTCTGACCTCACCTTTAAACCATGCTGGCAGTTTTTTGGACTTCCTTCCACTTTTCTTAAAGCGTGGAATACAGCTGGTCTGGGCTTCCAAGTTAGTATTTTTCAACAACACCCAAGCTTGATGTACGTCTTTAACCTTCGCAACTGCTCCTTTTAGTTTTTTCTTAACTGTTTTCCTCATTTTATCATAGTCTCCCTTTCGAAAGTTAAAAGGTAGTACTGTGGATTTCCTTACTATCCCTCCTCCACTAATTAAATCAAAGGCGATCATGCTATGATCACTATTGCCAAGTGACCCCAATACCCTTATCTCTTGCACTAGATCTGGGGTTCCACTAAGGACTAGGTCTAATATGGCGTCCCCTCTGGTCGGTTCATGAACCAGCTGCTCCAAGAAGCAGTCATTTATTTCATCTAGGAACTTTATCTCCCTAGCATGTCCTGACGTGACACTGACCCAGTCGATACCGGGGTAATTGAAATCACCCATTATTACTGCGCTGTAACTTTTGTTAGCTTCCTTGATTTCTTTGAGCATTTCATAATCCATTTGGTCATTCTGGCCAGGCGCTCGATAGTACACCCCCACTGCCATCGCCTTCCCCCTTTTATATGGAATTTCAATCCATATAGATTCTACAGCAGATTTTGTTTCCTGCAAAACTTTAATCCTTTCTGAGTCAATGCCCTCTCTAACATAGAGCGCAACCCCTCCACCAATTTGATCAGCTCTATCATTACGATATAGCTTGTACCCAGGTATCACAGTGTCCCACTGGTTGTCCTCCTTCCACCATGTCTCTGATATTCCAATCATATCTAACCTTTCATTTAGTGCTATATATTCTAACTCTCCCATCTTATTCTTTAGACTTCTAGCATTTGCATACAAGCATTTTAGAGAATGTATTTTATTCATGTTAATTTGGCTATTGTTAGACATGGGTAAATTGGGGTCTTTAAGCTCTGTCTGCTCCATACTTGAGGGCATTTGGGCTACTTTACTCTTTTGTGGAACCTCTCTGCTTTTGGTAATATCCTTCAAGGATACATTCTTCTGAACCATCCGCTCTTGGGCGACTGTCGGCTTTCCCCTTATATCTAGTTTAAAAGCTGCTCTATCTCCTTTTTAAAGGTTAATGCCAGCAGCCTGGTTCCATCCCGGTTAAGGTGAAGCCCATCCCTTCGGAAGAGCCCCTCCTTTCCCCAGAATGTTCCCCAGTTCCTAACAAATCCAAAACCCTCATCTCTGCACCATTGTCTCATCCACGCATTGAGACTCCGGAGCTCTGCCTGCCTTTTGGGTCCTGCGCGTGGACAGGAAGCATTTCGGAGAATGCTACTCTGGAAGTTCTGGATTTCAGCTTCCTACCTAAAAGCCTAAATTTTGCTTCCAGAACCTCCCTACCACATTTTCCTATGTCATTGGTACCGACATGTACCAAGACAGCAGACTCCTCCCCAGCACTATCTAAGACCTTATCTAGGTGGCGCGTGAGGTCCGCTACCTTCGCACCAAGCAGGAATGTTACCAGGCGATCCTCACGTCCACCAGCCACCCAGCTATCTACATGCCTAATGATCGAATCACCAACTATAACGGCTGTCCTAACCCTTCCCTCATGGGCACATGGCCCTGGAGAAACTTCCTCGGTGCGAGAGGGTTTTACATCACCTGGAGGACAGGTCCTAGTTACAGGATCACTTCCTGCCATACCAGGGTGATGCTCTCCTGTCACGTGACCTCTCTCCTCCATGGCAACAGGGGTGCTGCCAGACTGCAGGTGGGACTTCAGGACTATATCCCTGTAGGTCTCGTCTATGTACCTCTCTGTCTGTCTTATGTTTTCCAAGTCTGCTACTTTAGCCTCTAGAGAACGGACTTGTTCCCTGAGAGATA
Organism: Ichthyophis bannanicus; assembly: GCA_033557465.1. Lineage (NCBI taxonomy): Eukaryota > Metazoa > Chordata > Amphibia > Gymnophiona > Ichthyophiidae > Ichthyophis > Ichthyophis bannanicus. Next base: position 1,128,113,358 of record CM066032.1, on the reverse strand, counting down.
AGAGCTCCTTGCACCTAGTGCACATGTAAGACCTCTCACCAACTGGGACAAAATCATACATGTGACACTCAATGCAAAAGACTGGAAAGCCCCCATCCCGCTGCTGGACTGCTGTCTGCATCTTAGTTTTAAGTTTGTGTCTAGATCTTTAAGTTCTTACTTACTAGGGGTTGCTATGGGTATTTATACCAATAAAACTGTACCTAATACGTTTAATATACCTTGTTCACCTGAAGCTTAATTAATCTCAGGTCCTTAGTGTATGACTGATTTGGGTAATGAGCTTCACCTGAAAGCACCTCCTGTCTTTTAAGATGTGTAAGTACCTATAAAGCTGTGATTATCCCAGGGGAGGGTGGGTGTGGGGAGGGAGGGAGGGAAATAACACTTATTAAAAGAGGGCTGCTACACAGTACCCTGTCTTGTGCTGCTGAGGTAAGCTAAATTCTGATTTGATTTAAATTATTGCTCTTAGCTACTGCTAGGCTCTAACTTCTTATGAAATTTAAACTACAAGCTCTCTGCTGGGTACTAAATTTAACCAGAAAGCTCTCTTCTGTGTGTTAAATTTAAACTAAAAGTACTTTGCTGTTACTTGGTCCTCGGTGACTATTAAATTTAAACTACAAGCTCTCTGCTGGGTATGAAATGTAACCAGAAAGCTCTCCTCTGTGTTTTAAATTCAAACTTTAATTGCTGCTACTAGGCTCTAACTGATCCAACAAAAAACAGTGGATTCACAGATTAAGTAGCTTTAATACAAAGAATTCTTTTTAGAAAATTACCAGAAGTATATACTCACAGTTGCAGATTTCTCTCCAGAAGTAACAGTCCCCTTTTCCAGTCCTTCAAGACAGGTGGCTCAATTTTAGTGGCTAAATTAAAGGATGAACGAGACCATATGCTTTTTAAGAGGCCGGAGATTAAAGAGAGTTTTGCCCAATTTTATCAGCAACTATATCAGCGTGAGGATTGTGCTTCTCCAGATCAGATTCGGACATATCTCCAGGGGGTGGATGGTCTGACCCATTTGGAGGAGGAAGTTAGGGCAGGGCTAGATGGGACCATTGCGGAAGAGGAGTTGGCACTAGCTATCAAGGGCCTCCAGCTGGGCTAAGTTAGAAGATTTACCGGTCTTTTTTATAAAAAAAAGCTGGCCCAACCCTCATGCCAGTCCTTTTGCGGGTCTTTAATATAGTGCTGCAGGGAAGAAGTTTACCATGGTCTTTTGGGGATGAGGCAATATCGGTGAACCCAAAGCCCAGGCGAGACCCCACGATTTGCGGGTCATACCGACCCATATCTCTTAACACCGATGCCAAGCTCCTGGCCAAGGTTCTGGCCAACAGGCTAGGATCATTGTTACTGGGCCTGATCCATCCAGATCAGATGGGCTTTGTCCAGGGGTGCCAGACATTGGATAACATTAGGCAGGTCCTTCAACTTGTTTGGTGAGCGTGTAAGGAATAAATGGCCACTCTCTTGTTAGCCATTGATGCCAAAAAGGCATTCAGTTGCGTCCATTTGGACTTCCTGATTGGTGTTTTGGATCATACGGGGGTGGGCCCATATTTTGTGGCCTGGGTTTGGGTACTTTATGTGGCCCCGTGTGTTTTGGTGAGGGTTAATGGGGGGCACTCTGCATTTTTTGATCTACAGAGGGGTACTAGGCAGGGATGCCCCTTGTTCCTTTTGCTATTTGCACTCGTCATGGAGCCTCTTGCGTGTTTGATTCAGGCGAATGCAGATATTATGTAGGTGTTGGTGGTGGGAGATCAGCAAAAAATGTTTGCGCTGAGACGCCCGATGCTCTCTTTCCCCGTGCTCATGCACAAACTTAAACAGTTTGGGACCCTCTCAGGATTCCAGATAAATTGGGACAGAATGGAAGCGTTTAATGTTTCTGGGGGGGGTGGGGGGTGGGGGAGGTCGAGGTACTCCAGATTAGGCAGGCATATCCTTTCTGTTGGGCTCGGGATTCCTTGCCATATTTAGGAGTACACATTACGCGGTCACTGGAGGGTGTATATCAGGCTAATTATCCAGCTTTCCTGCGAGAGGTGGAAAAGGATTTGGCCCAATGGCAATCTGGAGAGCTTTCATGGCTCGACCACGAGGTGGCTATAAAAATGAATGTGCTGCCACGTTTGTTGCATCTCTTCCAGATTTTCCTGGTTGCGGTACCCCCTGTCGAACTTCGGAGACTCCAGAGAGGAATATTTGACTTTATTTAGCAGAAGTCACGTCGTAGAGGGGGTTTAGGGGTCCCACGTATTAACCTGTACTATTTGGCCTCCCAGATGCACCAAGTCATGGACTGGAGGGCATGGGGGATAAGTGGTTCTTAGTGCTAGAACAATCATGGGCGGGGTGGGGGGAGGGGTGAAACTGGCTCATTTTCCCTGGAAGTTGGCGGGGACTCCCGGGAGGAGGTGGAGGGAGAACATCTATTTAATGCATCTCTGGAGTCAGTGGCGTAGGGGATGGAGAAGGGTGGCTCCAAGGATGGAATTTACCATGTTAGCACCCATAGAGGGTGTTCCCACCTTCACTCTTGGAAGGCAAGGAGTATTTCAGTGCTGGGAGTGGTTAGGCCTAGATACATTTGCGAATTTACTGGAGTAGGGTGAAACCCTCCCTTTTGATAAGCTGAAAGAACAGTAGCAATTGCCCTCGAGGGTCTTCTTTGCACATATGCAAGTGGTCCACTTTCTTCACCAACAAACACGCTGGGTGACCCTGGCTGAGCGATTTAATGATTTGGAAGCCCTGTGCGTGGGTTACTTTAAAGGTCAAGGTCTGATACAATTGCTATATAGAAGTTTACAAAGTACCCAATTTTCAAAGCTTCCCTACATGGTCGCTTGGGAGTGTAACAATTTAGAGGAGTGGACGCAGAAAGAGTGGGAGAATGTGTGTATGGTAGTGGGCAGACATGCCCTGTCAGTGCCGATCAGAGAGAATTCATACAAACTTCTGATGAGATGGTACTATATCCCCGATCGCTTGCATGCTATGTTCCCTCGGGTGTCAGATCAATGTTGGCACAATTGTGGGGCCAGAGGATCCTTTTATCACATTTGGTGGGAATGCCCAGTGGTGTTTCAATATTGGGGTAGCATTCAGAGGCTTTTATGGCAAATTTTTGATATTGATGTCATCCTAGATTCGGGCTTCTACCTCTTGGGCAAATGGCCTCATGAACAACCAACTCAATGAGCTCGCCCTATTTGGGCATGTATCCAGGCTGCCCAGGGAGAAATTGCCTGGAATTGGAAAAGCCTGGGCACCCCTGAGATTGAAGCCTTGAAAACACGCTTACGTTTCATAGTTTTGATGCAGCGCTAGACTGCGGCCCGACATCAGAGGACTGACCAATTTAACAGTCATTGGTAACAATTAATGGACTTTTTGCAATCTGACAATATTGTCAGTGCTGCAGATGTACAGATCTGCTGCGCCGACAATTTGAAAAAAAAGTGCCTCCTTCCCCACTTCAGCACCAATCCCCCAGATAGCTCCCGATCCCATTCTGGAACTGTTCTGGAGGGGAGGGGGGGATCGGTGCACCCCCTGACAAACACCATTATCCTGGCTAGGATATTCTGGTATGCTACTCAACAGTCCTCCCTATAAGACATCTTATTAGCAGGGCATCAGTCTCCTATTCCACTGCTGTGGAAAAATCTGCCAAATTTGTTCCTTCTGGTGGAATTGTTGCAGCTGACCCAGTAGAAAGGGGGGTCCAGGAGGTGGTGACTTCTTGCCCAGGCAGATTTCTACTCTCTTGAGCTGAATGGATGCCCAAAGCATGTCAGATTGTATCTTTCTCCTTTGAAACCTGAGACCAACTGTTGTTCTGAAAGCACAGCTGATGTCCCATAATGCTCATAAAGCAGTTGAGATCTGAGTAGCAGAGGAGGAAGATGCAGCCTGTTTTATTATGGCTCTCCTACCACAGGACCAGTGCCGTCGGGAGCAGGGAGAGAAGAATGGGGTAGTGGAGTGTGAAGAGAAGTTGTAGGAAAGATGGGCTAGAGGCAGGGCTAGCCCGTCCATTGAGCAAGAATGTTGTTCACACAGGGCCCCGCGCGAACCACATTCTCGCTTAATGGATGGCTGCAGAGGGAGCAGGGGAAGCCCATGCGAGGCCCTGGCTCCCTCTGCACAGCCCGTCAGCGTGAAGAGCCTTTTCCTTCATGCTGGCGGCTGTTTCAATGAAGCTGCGAATGCCGGGAGAGGTTAAAGGGCATTGCCTTTAACCTTTCCCGGCATTCGCGGCTTCATTGAAACAGCCGCCAGTGTGAAGCTAAAAGCTCTTCACGCTGGCGGGCTTCCCCAGTTCCCTCTGCAGCCCCTTAGACGGCGCGGGGCTCTTCGGAAGGGGGGGGGGAGGCTAGGACTGGATGGGCTGTGATGGGGGGGAACCGACTGGAAATGAACTGTGATGGGGGAGGGGGAACGGACTGAAATTTGGGCTGTGATGGGGGGAGGGAAACAGACTGGAAATGGGCTGTGATGGGGGGGAACGGACTGCAATTGGGCTGTGATGGAGGGACTGCAAATGGGCTGTGATGTTGGGGGGGATAGGACTGCAAATGGGCTGTGATGGTGGTGGGGGGAATGGACGAAATGGGCTGTGATGGTGGGGGGGGGGGGTAAACTTGGACTGGAAATGGGCTGATGAAGAGCTGGATTAGGACTGGAAATGGGCTGATGGGGGCTGGAATAGGACGAAGTGGGCTGACGAAGGGGCTAGGATTGGAAATTGGCTGATGGGGGAGCTTGGAGTGGAAATGGGCTTATGGGGGACTGGAATGGAACTGGAAAAGAGCATATGGGGAGCTAGGACTGGAAATGAGCTGATGAGGAGCTGGAATAGGACTAGAAATGGGCTGATTGGGGGAACGTGGACTGCAAATGGGTGATGGGCTGGAATAGGACTGGAAGTGGGCTGATGGGAGTTGGAATAGGGCTGGAAATGGGCTGATGGGGGAACTTGGAGTGGAAATGGGCTGATGGGGGGCTGGAATGGAACTGGAAAACAACATATGGGGGGCTAGGACTAGAAATGGGCTGATGTTGAAGCTTGGGAGACTGGGACTAGAAGGGGGCAGATGCTGGGTGGGTCCAGAACTATAAGGGAGCTGATTATGGGGGAGGTCTAGAAAGGGATGGGGAATCAGAATGGAGAGGGGAAAAGATATTTTGTATGGGAGGGAAGAAAAGTTTACGATGGGCCGGATATTGGGAGAGTAAGAGGGGATTGAGAATGGAAGGGTGAAATCTGAGTGGATGATAAAGGAATAAGGAAAGAAATAGAGGAAAGAGCAAGAGGGGAAAGATCAGTATGTTAAAGCAGATATAGAGAAAAAATTTGGAAAAAAATCTAAAAGAGAGGAAAGGACACGGATAGCTCGCAGAAGACACAAAGAAACCAGAAGAAAGTGACTGGAGCAATTGCAACTGAAAAAGAAAATGCACAAGCAACAAAAGGTAGAAAAATACTTTTTTATTTTGAATTTATTAACTGGAATATATCAGCTCTGGGAAATGTACATTGTTAACGTCTTTTGTGTTTTGTTTAGTACAAGAGGAAATTAATTTATAGTTTTATTTCTCCAATGTTGTTATACATCCCATGTTTGGCTTTTGGGGTTCCCAGTTTAATTTGTCTTCCTATTTCTAAATTGTGATCCCTTGTTCTTTGTTGACGGTCTATGTTCTGCGTTTTAACCAAGCTGAGGTATTCTGTTCATGTAGTTTCTATTTGACCGTGTCACTTGTTCTCTTTCCCCAGTAGGAGATGCATTGGTATTCTCTGAGATGTATTGGTTTAATATTTGCAGTGTTGCCTTTTGATAGGTAGGTTTTTGTGCTTTGTGAGTCCTGGCAGAGCTGTTATGATATGGTGGATTTGCTATGAGTTCTAAATGGTCAGTGTTTATAGCACTTCCTAATGGACATGGCTTTTGGCACTGGAATATAGTAATGTAGAAATCTATTAGTCTTTCGTTATCCAGACACTCATTAAGAAGCATGTTTACTAAAAATGCAAGTTAACATTATGCAAATAGTTATGCAAATGAGGCTCCCTATGCAAATGAAGCCCTGCAATTAATCTCCGCACATGGCCCCGCACCCCCCTTGGGCCGCCCCTGGCTAGAGGCTCAAAGTGTGTATGAAAAAGGATCTGGTAGATGGGTTGTATGCGTAGTCACATACGAAGGGACAGAAAAAGAATGGAGAATTGGAGTGGGAAGTGGAAAGAAAAGGAGAAAGGACAGAGTGGGAAGAGGATCCATGAGTCAGAGCAGGACTGGATTCAGGAGAGGGACACAAGCTTCCGTTCTCAGGACCCCACTAGACCCAAGAACCTCCCTTTTCTTTTCTTCTCATCATGATCTTCCCCCCTCTTCACCCCATCTTTCCTCTTTCCTTCCCTCCCTGCCTTTCCATCTCTTCACCTCACTCTCTCCAGTCCAGATGAGGGTGTTCAGGTTTCAGTGCTACAAAGGGATATGATCAGGAAGTAGGCAAGATTACAGCTGAACAAATGTATCAGCTGGATGAGTGCTGTGTTCAAATGAACAACAATTAACGAGCATTCCATTGTTAAAATCTTTGAAGCAAATAGTCAAGCCAATATTCTAAAAAGTCATCCATAAAATGTGGAATAGTCTTCTTCAAGTACTGCGACATGAATCAGACTCTTATTTGTGGAAAGAAATTGAAATCATTTTATTTATTTATTTTATTGAACATTTTGTAACATGGTAACTATTTACGATAAACAGTTAAACATAGTAACTATTTGCAAACTTATAAATTATAACATTGGCACTCAGTTATATAGAGGCAATTTACATTGGTATGAGGTGAAAAAACTTTATGCGGGAAAGTGAGGTTATGACTGAGTTTGTGTAGGCGGGATAATAGGTAGGGTGGTCAGATTGTGTTTGTGGGGCTTGAACCAGAGGAGTGGTCTAAATTATAAAAATGTTGGATGAACAAGTATGTTTTTAGTTCCTTTCGGTATGCTTAGAGGTCCTTGATCCTTAAATTCACTGGAAGATTATTCCATCGAACAGGTGCAATATAGGAAAAAGCACTGTTGCTTGTTATCTGTTTTGTTTTTCGTACTGAGTCAGGGACTAAAATAGTGTTGAGGTTCCTCCTTCTCATTCTGTTTTCAGGGGGGGGGGTTGAATCAATGTTGAGAGATGAGATGGGGCAATTTTGTTAATTAGCTTGAAGATAGTCACTATGGATTTATACTGAATCCTACTGGCAGCAGGGAGCCAATGGAGGGTGTATAAGATGGGAGAGATGTGGTCAGATAGCCTGGCTTTAAAGATTATTTGGGCAGTAACATTTTGAGCCATTTGGAGTATGTTTAGGTTTTTCTTGGTTATGCCTTGCAGTATACCGTTGCAATAGTCTAAGTGTGGTGTGATTACAGCTTGGACAACGGTTCTGAAATCATCTCTGTGTATAAGTGGTCTGAGTTGTTGAATGGTCCTAAGTTTGAAGAAGATGGTTCTAGCTGTTTGTTTTATGTGGATAGTTAAGCTAAGTGTCCTGTCAAGGGTAACTTCTAAGTATTTTACCTCCTGTTTAACGGGGAGGGTGAAATTTTGAAGCTTGATAACTGGTGTGTGTGTGTGTGTGTGTGTGAAATTAGGGTTTCTTTAAGTAAATAGTACTTCCATCTTTTTGAAATTGATGAAGATACTCTTTGAGCGGAGCCATAGTTCCACTTCAGAGAGACAGGCTGCTAGACTGTCGTAATTAGGGTTAGATATGTCAAATGATGAGAACAACATGATGTCTTCCGCATAAATGTGATAGTTTATATTGTGTCTTTTGAATATGGAACATATTGGTTGAAGATATAGGTTAAAAAGGAGGGCAGAAAGCACGGAGCTTTGCGGAATTCCTTGTTCTTGTGGGAAGGGCGATGAAGAGACTTGATCAATTTGTACATATTGGACACGGTTAGATATATATGATTTAAACCAATCAAGAGTTATTTCCTTTATACCTAATTGATTAAGTCTAGAAATGAGAATGTTATGATTTGCACTGTCAAAAGCGGAGGAGATATCGAGAAATACAAGTTTAAAGGCTTGTTTGATGTTGCCCATGCCTCTGATGAGAGAGTCAAAAAGGGCCAGGAGGAGGGTTTCCACACCATGGAAAGGCCGAAATCTGTATTGATGCTCATCTAAAGGAGCAGTTGTGTCTATAAAGTCCTGAAGCTGGAGCTGGACAACCTTTTCAATGATTTTGGCCAGGAAAGGAATGCTGGCGATGGGCCGATACGAGGAAGGGTCATTATTGTTTAGCGACTTGTTTATAAGTAAAGGGCGAATTGCTGTGAGCTTGAGGTCATTTGGCAAGACGCCTTGGTGTAATGATTGGTTCACTATGTTTAAAATGTAATAGGTTAGTCCTGATTTTGTTGTCTTGAGTTACATGGCACGGATCTAAGAATGATGATAGCTGTATTAAGCTTTGTAATTGTCTCCAGCAGTTGTTTGCTATTAATGAAGTGGAATGATTTCCACTCATTGGGGTTATTCATTATTGGAGATAAAGGGTCAGGTACAAAAGAACATAAGAACATAAGTTATGTCATACTGGGTCAGACCAAGGTCCATCATGCTCAGTATCCTATTTCCAGCAGTGGCCAATCTAGGTCATAAGTACCTAGCAGTTTCCCCAAAAGACACAGGTTCCTCATTGCTTGTATTGGGTCAAGCAGTGATATCCCATGTCCTTTTAATAATGGCTTATGGACCTTTCCTCCAGGAACTTGTCCAAACCTTTTTTAAATCCAGTTACACTAACAGCTTTTACTACATCCTCCGGTAACAAATTACAGAGTTTGATTACACGATGAGTGAAAAAATATTTTCTCCTATTAGTCTTAAATAGGTTACCCTGTAGCTTCATTGCATGTCCCCTAGTATTTTTATATTCTGATGACGTAAAAAATTGATCTATGTTTACCCGTTCCACTCCATTCATTAATTTATAGACCTCATATCTCCCCTCAGCCGTCTCTTTTCCAGGTTGAAGAGTCCTAACCTTTTTAGCCTCTCTTCATAGGAGTATCCTTCCATCCCCTTTACCATTTTGGTGGCTCTTCTCTGTACCTTTTTTTAATAATGCTATATCTTTTTTAAGATACGGTGACCAAAATTGCACGCAATATTCAAGGTGCGGTCGCACCATGGAACGATACAGAGGCATTATAATATCCTTTGTTTTATTTTCCATTCCTTTGTTTTAGCTTGTCAGCAAAATGGTTAGTTAGTGTCTGGGGATTAATAGGAATATTGTGGATGTTAGCGGCAGGAGCTTTAGCTAAGGATTTAACAGTCTCAAATAGCTCCCTTGGACGGTTGATGGCTTTTGATAGGATTGTTGTATGGTGTTTTTTTTGGCGTTATTTATAACTTCCTTGTAGGAGTTGAGAGTTGCAAAGTATATAGTTCTCTGAGTTCTGGGGGTATTTTTGTTCTCCATTTATATTCTAATTTTCTGAGTTCCTTTTTTAAGGTAGTTAGTTCAACAGTATACCATTTTTCCAATACTTTGCAATGGGGTCTTTTATTTATAGGAAATGGTTCGGAAGCTGTCTTTATAGTAGTGTCCCTAATTCCCCCTCTCACCCCCCCCCCCCCCAAATTACAGAGTAAGCCTCTGCCATCAGATGTGAGGAAGTGACTCCCTGGAGGTATCCTCCCCAATAACGCTTCCATGGCGCCCCCCCCCCATGCTTTCCCATGTCTCATCCCACGCACACCATTAGATCCCATACTTCTCCCCTCCTTTTGCTCTTCTATCTTCCCAGCTCCCCTTTAATCCAATCATACCCATCATCTTTGTTCCCCTTAACCCTCCCCTCTCCCTCTCAAGCTGCTCCATCACCTCTCCCCCTCCCCACAAACCTAAAGTGGCAGTGCCTTATAACCTCAAACCAAAAGTATTAATCTTATCCATTCCATACATCTGAAAATCCCACTAACAACCCCTCCAATAAACCAGTTGTTCCCAAGTAATGGAAGCAGATGTTTTTGTTCAGTCCTTCACATCCATATTATCTTTGCTGTCAGCCTCCAAAGTATTCGTGTGTCCTCCCACCCTCTACTGCAGACGTTGGCCCATTGCAGGGGGGTTTGTGCCAGCTGCGTCGCCAAGCTCAAAGGAAGATTTTTTGGTAGATTTGCCACCCATGCTTCCTTTGTAGATTGGATCCTCTTAGAGTGCCCATTAATTTCAAATTGGAGCGCAAAAGGAAAAAGCCAGCGATACCGGATATGCTCTTTGAGCATGTGCTGGGTAACTCCACGCATATTGCAGCATCATTGCAGAGTAACTGGCTACAAATCTTGGTATATCTCTATAGTGTGTGAGTCTCATGCAAATTTTCCTTTATTCTGTGCAAGGCGCAGGAGTTTGTCCTTTATTACGTATGAGCTCATGCACACCACTGTATCTTGTCCCAGTGGGGGAGCCTAATGCTCGATGAGCCTGCTTAATAGCAAAGAGTACCTGCTGAGCTTCCTCCTCCATCGCCTCCCAAAGAGCTTTGCATATCTCTTGAATCACTTTGGCGGCATCTTTGTAGGCATCCATCTGAGGAATACCCCGGAAGTGAAGGTTACAGTGCCTGAAGCAGTTTTCAAGGTCTTCAGCCTTGTCTCATAACAAATCCTGTTCTGATTCAAGGTGCTGTATGCAAGCCACATGTGTTCCCGCAGCCTCTTCTTGTTCTATCTGCAGCTTGACTGCCTCCAGATGTGTGCCAGTGTCTCTTATTTTCCCATGTAGATCTCCCAGGCCTTCCCGCAGTTCCTCTTTTCACAGCTCTCATGGCCACTGCCGCAAATCATCATGTAAGCATTGGTTGCCTGCCCGATTGATCTCCTTCTTGGACTCTGCACCCAGCCCTGCCTCGAATCTTGCGTCTTGCCGCAAAACCTGGGATTTAGAAGCATAGGAGGACTTAAACCAATTTTTTCCGAACCATCATCTTTCCAGTTCAAGGAGAATACCCCACCACTTCATGGTGAGCTGCAGCCATGGAGCTGCTGTGATAGCCCTTACTCCAACACCTCCGATGGGAGCTTCAGAGTTAGGCTGCCATCACTGAGGGTGACGTCACTTCCTTGCAAATGGCCAATTTTCCTAATGGAGAAAGGTGAATAGTGGAGAACCCCAGGGATCCTTGCTGGGTCTGTTGTTTTTTAACATATTCGTAAATTACCTAGAAATGGAAATAACGAGTGAAGTAATCAAATTTGTAGATGATACAAAATTATTCAAAGTTGTTAAAACCCAAGAGGATTGTGAGAAATTGCAAGAGAAGCTTGATAAATTGGAAGACTGAACGTTCAAATGGCAGATGGAATTTAATGTGGACAAGTGCAAAGTTATGCACTTAGGAAAGAACAACCCAAACTATGGTTACACGATGCAAGGTTCCACATTAGGAACAACCACCCAGGAAAAAGATTTAGACAATATCATGGATAACATGTTGAAACTCTCCGCCCAGTGTACAGCAGCATCCAAGAAGACAAATAGAATGCTAGGAATCATAAGGAAAGGAATGAGAAGAAAACAAGAGATATTATAATGCCTCTGTATCGTTCCATGGTGCGACCATACCATGAATATTGTATGCAATTCTGGTCGCCGTATCTTAAAAGGATATAGCAGAATTAGAAAAGGTACCGAGAAGAGCCACCAAATCGGTAAAGGGGATGGAAGGATACTCCCATGAGGAGAGGCTTAAAAGGTTAGGGTTCTTCAACCTGGGAAAGAGACGACTGAGGGAAGATATGATAGAGGTGTATAAATTAATGAATAGAATAGAACGGGTAAACATAGATCAATTGTTTATGCCATCAAAAAGTAGAAAGGTTAGGGGACATGCAATGAAGCTACAGTGTAACCCGTTTAAGACTAATAAGAGAAAATATTTTTTCATTCAACGCATAATCAAACTCTGGAATTCGTTACTGGAGGATGTAGTAAAAACTGTTTAGTGTAGCTGGGTTTAGACAGACTCCTGGAGGAAAGGTCCATAAACCATTATTAAAGAGGACCTGGGAAATCCACTGCTTGTCCCAATACAAGCATTGTCGAATCTGTATGCCTTTTTGGGAAATTGCTAGGTACTTGTGACTTGGATTGGCCACTGTTTGAAACATGATATTGGGCTTGATGGACTTGGTCTGATCCAGTATGGCATTTCTTATGTTCTTATTCTGAATTAGTCTTATGGGAAGGGGGCATATTTAAAACATTTTAACCGGTTAGCAGACCTGTTAACCAGCCAAAACATAGTCAGTGGGATATTCAAAGGCACGAATGCTGTTATTGCCGCTGAATATCATCTCCTAACTTGTTTAAAAGCTCCAATGCTAATTGGTTAGCATTGGAGCAGTTCTGGGGACAGAGCGGGTGGGGGCTGCACCTTTAGTTAGCCAGTCAGTGGCAATATTGAGACACTAAGGGGTGTCATTCCAAATGATGAATAGTGGGGATGTATGTCTGATTTGGACGTACATCCTTGCTATTCACCTGGGCCTCTATTCCCTGCCCAAAGCTCCTCGCACATACATAGGAGATGTTCAGGGAGCTCTGGATGGGGGTGGGCAGGGGCAGAGATGGGGAGGAGAGTAGGCGGGCTGGGTGCGGGGTGCACAATCCGAATGTTCAGGGCTGAATCTGGTCACGGTCCTGTACATTTGGGTTCACCAGGATAGACAGAGGATGGCACCGTCAGGCTTCCACGACTGGTAGGTGGCTGCAGGGCGTTCCTGCTGCCTGATTCCGGCCATAGCAATGGGACATCACGGCACTGTGGCTCCATGCAGGAGCCAGGCTGAGCTAGTTGGAGAAGTGACTGGATGTCAGGGTGCCAGAATCGGGGCACGGCTTGGACGTCCAGGCCCAATGCCACGATTCTTTTCCTGTGGGGGCCATCTACCCCCCGTGGGAGCAGAATCAGGTGCATCTCCGGGCCATCTGGATTTTTGGACGTCCGGACAGCCCGGACATGCAGTTACAGAATTGGCCTCCATGTGGCTAACTAAAATGCCTGAAGTTAGGACAGGTAAAAGACTGTCCTAACTTTAGGCATGTTAGCTCGCTGGTGATTGGCTCAATATCACCACTGACTGGTTAACTAAAGGGGCTGCTAACTAGCTAAAATGCTATCTGGGCAAACTGAATATTCAGTGCCAATCGCTGGATATAGCCCAGCACTAAGTATCTGGTTATAAATTAAAGCTGCCAGACTGACCAGTCGCTTTAACAGCATTGGCTGCTGCCACTCATTATGTCCCTATTATTCCCTACTTTGTGCATTATTGTGTCACAGGAAAGATGGAATTTTTATAGCATATGAAAAGACTGATTTCAGTTAAACAAAGGTATAATGGATACAAACTTGTAAGTGTTTTTATTATTCTTGGGGCTCACAGACTTCTCAGCACTGTTTGATAGTTTAGTAATTCAGAAAGACCAAAATTCTTAAGTTTCTCTCACAGGCCTGCACAGCCAGCTAGGTATTCAGGATGGCTGCAATGAATGTACATGAGATAAATTTGCATGCACTGAGTCTCCAAATGTCAAATCTATCTCAGGCATATTCATTATGGAAATCCTGAAAACCAGACCAGTTAGTGTCTCCAGGACATGGTGGGAAACACTGCAAAAAGACATGTCTAGTAACCAAACCTTTGATGTGTTTTTTTAAATGACGACTTCTCTGCTTCCATTTGACTTCTCTTGACTCCTCTTCCTGGTTTCTCTTTCTATTTTTTCCTTCTTTCTATGTGCCTTTCTCCTTTCTCCATTTATTTCCCTCCCCCTCTCTGTTTCTCCAGTATCTGTGTTCTGTCTGAAGAACACTAGAGATTTTAGGCTCTCAAATCAATGGTCCATCAAGCCCAATATCCTGTTCCCAACAGTGGCCAGTCTTAGGCTAGGCCTTCCTGAAATCTGATATATTTTTTCATCTGTCATGAAGACGTGCTTCCTTTCATTGCCTCTGAGTCTATCCCTCATACAGTGACCCCTTCTTCCAGAACTTAGAAACATAGGAACATGACAGCAGAAAAAGACCACATGGACTATCTAGTCTGCTCTTCCATATCAACTACAATAGTCTCCTTTTTACCTTTCGAGATCTTCTGTGTTTGTCCCATGCTATTTTGAATTCAGATACTTTCCTCGTGTCTCAGGGGCGGCTCTATAATGAGGCGAAGTGAGGCAACTGCCTCAAGCAGCAAAGTTTTGAGGGCAGCAAATGCCCCCAAAACAGCCGCCTCACTTCGCCTTCATGTTAAAAAAAAATAAATAAAAATTAAAAAGTGCACAAGTTGCTGCCGCTGCCGAGTCTGCTTCTTGGCAGCGGCAAACTCACAGCCTCCCTTCTTCTGCAGCCGCGGCTCCCTGCCTCTTAGGGAACAGCGGCTGTGCCGGTGAAGCCGTTGTGGAGCCTTCCCGTCTCTCGATGGGCTCCGTGCAGAATTGTCCCGCCTCCAAAGGAAGTGGTAAACAACTTCCTTTGGGGGTGGGTCAATGCTGCACGGAGCCTGTCGAGAGACAGGAAGGCTCCACAACAGCTTCACTGGCACAGCCACGGTTCCCTAAGAGACAGAGAACCGCGGCTGCAGAAGAAGGAGGCACAGGGCGGTAGCAGGCGGACAGGGGAGGAGGGGGCAGGGAATCTGCAATGGGGCTGACATGGGGAGGGGGGCTGACATGTATGTATGTATGTATGGATGGAGGGAGGTAAGGAGGGGGGCTGACATGGATGGATGGAGGGGGGGAGGGAGGGGGTTGACATGGAGGGAGGGGGGGAGGGAGGGGGTTGACATGGAGGGAGGGAGGGAGGGGGTGTTGACATGGAGAGAGGGAGGGAAGGATGGAGGATGGATTGAGGGAGGGAGGGAGGGGAGGCTGACATGGATGTATGGAGGGAGGGAGGGGGGGGGCTGACATGGAGGGAGGGAGGAAGGCTGACCAGGGCCAGCCCATCCATTGAGGAAGAATGTTGTTTGCACAGGGCCCCGTGTTTCAGGAGGCCCCGTGCAAACAACATTCTGCATTTAAAGACCTTGGTAAATTTTAAAAAAAAAACAAAACTGGCTGCTGCCGCTGCCGCCGTGGCAGCAGCAGAATCAAGTGTCCCGCGGGCCCCCCCGCCTGCCCGGCAGAGCCCTCCCTCCCTGCATCAGTCCCTCTTTGCGCCGGCTTTCAGAGCCACAAAGGGAGAGTGGAACTGGGTAACTTGCCAACTTTGAATGATAGCTGCTCTCTTATCCAGGTCCAGTAGAGGCATGTCTAGCCAGCCCCGAAGTTTTACCAACACTCTCATGGTGTATCATGGCACCGCCAGCACTGGGTAGATGCTGCATTGAGGAAGTTTAAACTCAAAACTGGACTTGCCCTAAAATGTCCCAATGGTATCGGAACTGGGTAAACTGACTGCCATATAAAAATCCTTCCAATTTATTAGGAAAGCAGAGACAGACACCACAGGCCCCTCTAGTGCAACTCTCAGCCGAACTGGGGCATATAATTCCCTGATTCCCCGCAGGAGACGCTCTGCCTCCTGCAACTCCTCACTTGTGTTGAGGTTCGGCGGATCTCCTTTTCCTCTGGACAGCATTCTTCCGACAGGGCTTGTCTCCCTTTTGACCGTTTCTGTCAGTGTTTGGTCATTTCTGGCTCCGCTCGGCAATTTCCGCTTAGGTCGGCAGTTTGGGGGAGGCACCACTCCGGCCCTTTCCGACAGCGTTCGGCAGTTTCTGGCCCGGCCTCCCCGGTAACTGTCACAGTGAGTTTAAATGAGCTGCAGCCAGCTGGGCCTGAGGCGCCGCGAGCTTGCGAGAGAAGGCAGCATGGCCACAGAATGATGGTGCTGCAGGAAGCCGTCCAGGTAAGAAGGCAGGCTGGGCCCCGGCTCGGCTCTTCTATGGCAGCCTGCTGACAGTGCAGCCCCGGCCTGTTCTCTCTGGTGCCCCTGTACGTCCCTCCCCCTTAAAATGTGTCCCACTGTAAGGCCCGGTAGGGTTCTTCTCACATCGGCCACGGGAATTGCTGGTAGAGAGGATGGGGGGATGTTTCAGGTCCGACCGTCCGACATCAAGGTGGGGACTGGAGAAGACGTAGGGTGTTATCGGGGCATGAGGAGGGGGCTGGATGGGGCAGGTTATTTAGCCTGGAGGATGGAAGGGGGCAAGGTCAGCAATTGTAGGGCTAGGGAGGGTCGGATTTAGGGGTGGACCGAACTCTGTCACTGAGGAGGGGTGGAGATGGGATGGATTAGGCACAATCATTGGTGAGAGGGTGGAGAAGACTGCTTAGGGTCTGTCAGTGGTGGGGGAGAGGCTAGCGTCAATTATGGACTGGTATAGGTGTGGGTAGGGTCAGTCAGAAGGAGGTAAGGGAGGGATAGGGGTATGGTAGGGCCAGCCATCAAGATGGGGATGTGAATGAGTGTCACTCCTGGGGGGTGGGCTGGAGTCAGTCATTGGAGATGAGGTAGTTGTCTTGGGGGTGGCAGCAAAATATAATGCTGGGTTGGGGCAGGTTTGAGGTGGTGATGGGGTACTATGTGATCAGGATTGGCCAGGATTGGGGGACAGTGATGAGAGTGGGATACGATCACTGCCCTTCCATAACAGAATATATCAGCCATGGCATGTCAGGGATGATGGTTGGCTCTTACTGTAATGTAATCAGAATTTTTAGGATGAAAGAAGCAAGGCTCTCAAGAAGTAAATCAGTTGTTGCAGGAGTAGTAGCCTAGTGGTTAGGGCAGCAGCCTAGGACCAGACTTTAACCCTTTAATGCTTAACCCTCCATTGACTGGGGTACAAGCATAGATTGTGAGCCCTCTGGGGACAAGGATATGTCCACTGTACCTGAATGTAACTCACCTTCAATTACTACTGGAAAGGCATGCGCTAAATACTAATACATTTTGTTTCGGGGTAGTTTCTCCAAATGGGTTAGTTTTGCGCATTCTGTGCAGACTGTAGTGTGCAGTTGGTGGATGGGTTCCTCTGCTCCATGTGAGTTAGAAAAACACTGTTGTGTCAAAGAAATGCTACCATGTTCTTGAGGGAAAGTCCATAAAAATTTAGCCAAATAAATGTGGGAAAGTCACTGCTCATCACTGAAAATAAGCTATAAATCTTTTGAGATCTGCCAGGTATTTGTGACTTGAACTGGGCAGTGTCAGAGACAAGATTCTGGGTCTGACTCTGCATGGCTTTTCTTATGTGGTGCCGAGTGGTGGCCAAATCTTGTCTCAGTAGACCTAGTAGCATGGATTTATTACACTTTTTCCTCCTCCCATAAACACAGAAGGTTGTTACACAAAACACTCCCAGAGTAAAAAAAAACTCCTAAAAGATCAATCACCACTAAGGAATAATTTATCAAGCTGAGACAATTTATGCCGTGGCAGCGGCAGAATCAAGTGTCCCACGGCACCCCCCACCTTGCCCGGCAGAGCCCTCCCTGCAGCATCAGCTCCCTCAGGCCGGCTTTCAGAGCCACGAAGGGAGAATTTCTCTCTCGTGGCTCTGTTAAACCCGCCAGCGCTGATGGGAAACAGACATTTAGAACCCATAGCAAACCCACCGTATTGTAACAGCACTACCAGGACTCACAAAGCACCATCAAAAGGCAACACTGCAAATATTAAACCAATACATTTCAGAAAACTCACCTTCTATTCTGCTCAAATCGCAGCGGCAGCTAGCTCTTCTCGGCAGCTTTTTAATGTCCTGCAGAAGCTGTCGTCCACCAAAGCTAAGAACTCACCGGCCACTTCTACTCCGGATCCTCAGTCCCTCGCCACCTTTTTCTCCAATAAGGTATTGACCTTACGCTCCTCTGTCTCCTCTCCACCCCCCTCTCTCCCCGTCCCCTCTTCCCTATATTTCGACCCCTCTCCCCCTGATCCCTTCCTCTGTCTGCTCTTCACCTACCTCTGTCACTAGTAATCCTGTTTGCATGCATACTTGGTCATCTTTCCGCCCTGTCCTCTCAGCGGAAGTGTTGATGTTTTTGTCTAAATCTAGGAAAACCACTTGTGTCCTCGACCCCATCCCCTCCCGGTGGCTCTCCGAACCTTCCTTACAATTGGTCCCAATCATCACCACTATCATTAATTCCAGCTTTTCTTCTGGCCAATTTCCGACATCTTGGAAGTCTGCTATCCTTCACCCTTTATTGAAACAGCCTTCCCTCGATCCATCTGTCCTTTCACATTGGCGCCCAGTATCCAACCTCCCATTTCTCGCTAAGCTCCTAGAACGCTGCGCTTTTGATCAACTGAGTGCCCATGTTGAATCTACCAATTCCCTCCACCCACGTCAGGCTGGTTTCCGCCAGGGACACAGCACCGAAACCGTTCTCCTTGCCTTACTAAACGAATTGCACATCGCCCATGACCGTGGTAATATTACTCTCCTTGTATCACTAGATCTGTCCGCAGCTTTTGACCTGATTGATCATCCTACACTCCTGTCCCGACTCTCTGCTATTGGTCTCCGTGGTGCTGTTTGGCACTGGTTTCGCTCCTTCCTCTCCTCCCGTTCCTTCTCTGTACACGTTAATGACCAGGCCTCTCCCGTCCTTCCCCTCACTTGTGGTGTCCCGCAGGGCTCTGTGCTTTCCCCCATATTGTTCAATATCTTTCTTGCTCCACTGCCCTTGATCATTCAGCAATATCCGGTCTCCTCTTACATTTATGCAGATGACATTGTTCTCCTGTTTCATACCTCGCCTTTATCCCCCGATGTTACTCAGTTAAATATCTGCCTTTCCCATATCGCTTCTTGGCTATCAGAACATTTTCTTCACCTCAATCCTGCAAAGTCCTCCGCAATGTGGGTTTCCTTGGGTGGCTCATGTCCCACTCTAGCTCCCTCCATCGATTCAACCAGCATTCCTCTCACATCCTCTTTCCGTTACTTGGGCGTTCTTCTAGATCCTTCTCTGTCCTTTCATGAACATATCTCCATGATCTCCCGCCGTTCCTTTGCTGCTCTACGGCGTATCAGGGCCGTCCGATCCATATTACCCATTAGCTCCCTAATCACTCTTGTCATTGCTCTCGTCATTAGCAGATTAGATTACTGTAATGTTTATTTAGCCAACCTCCCTAAATACAGCCTGCAAAGGCTGCAGCGCATCCAGAATACTGCCGCTCGCCTCATCACCTCTTCCAGTAAATTTGACCACATTACACCTATCCTCCTTCAGTTGCACTGGCTTCCCCTTCATTACCGCTTCCATTGCAAATTTCTGATTCTCCTTCATCGGGCCATCTACACCAGTACTCCTCTCTATTTGGCTGATTGCATTTCTCTACATTCTCCTCATCGTCAACTCCGTTCCATCAACACCAATCGCCTATCCCTTCCCTCGCCCTCCCAAGCCCGCCTAGAACAGACACGACACTCTGCCTGGTTCTTTCTCGGACCTATGTTATGGAATACGCTACCACTTATCTTCGGCTAGAGTCATCATACCCCCAGTTCAAGTCTTTGCTTAAGACATATTTATTCCAGAAAGCCTTTGACCTCCTCCCCGAAGTCCCCTCCTGACTGTCCTATGTTTTGTCTAATATGTTATAAATTGTCTTTGTTTGTCTCCCACTTTGTCTTTATGGTTTATTATGAGTTGGTTTCACTATATGATTTGTTTGCCCTTTCTGTACCTCTCTTTCCTATCTAACTTTGGCGTTCTATTTCCTGGTGTGCAGTGTTTAATCAAACTTTTTATTGTACACCGCTTAATGCTTATGCCCTAGCGGTATATCAAATATGTAAATAAAGATAAAGATAAATGGGCAGTATTTGTAGTAGTTCCTAATGTGCCTGGCGGTTGGCACTGGATTGTAGTAATGTGGAAACCTTTTAGTCTTTCTTTATCCATACACTCATTAAGAGGCATGTTTACTAAAAGTTAGTGTATGGTCACATTATGCAAATATTTATGCAAATGAGGCCCCGCCCCAAGTCTCCGCACATGGCCCCGCACCCCCCTTGGGCCACCCCTGGGGCTGACATGGATGTATGGATGGATGGATGGAAGGAGGGAGGGGGCTGGAAGGGAACTGACAAGGGTTCCCGCTCATCCAGCAGGAACAGTCGGCATCAAACAAATCAGCCTGATTGCTTCAAGCGATCAGGCTAATTTGTGCGGCAGCGGCACTCCGGTTGTTTTAATTTTAGATTTTGCCGCCTCTGCCTTCCCACCGCTTTTTTTTTTTTGCGGCAAGCATTCTTGAGGAAATGCAGCGGGATGGCAGAGGCAGAGCTGAGGCGGCAAAATCTAAAATTAAAACAGTCAGAGTGCCCCCGCCGGATGAGAGGTGGAGGGAGTGGGGACAGGATGAGGAGAAGGAGAGACAAAGGTGAGAGATGGGGGACAAAGGGGGAGACAGGGGACAAGTACTAGCCAAAGGGGAGAGACGGGGCAAATGCTGGACAAAGGGGAGAGACAGCGGAACATACTGGACAGACAGGGAATAAATGCTGGACAGAGGGGAGAGACAGTGCGGGTTAGGATTATAATGGGCTGATGAGGGGCTAGCACTGGTAATGGGCAGATCGGGGGGAGGCTAGGACTGGTAATGGGTTGATTAGGGAAGGCTAGGATTGGGAATGGACTGATCAAGGAGGGGTTGGGACAGGTAATGGGCTGATTGGGGGGGCTAGCACTCGTAATGGGCCGAGGGGGGACTAGCTATGGAAACAAGCTGATTAGGGAAGGCTAGGACTGGTATTGGGCTGATGGGGGGTTAGGGCTGGTAATGGACTGAATTGGGGCTAGCATTGGAAATGAGCTGATCGGGGAGGTCAGGACTGGAAATGGGCTGATTAGAGGAGACTAGGACTGGTAATGGACTGATGGGGGTAGGACTAATAATGAGCTGATTAGGGGAGGCTAGCACTTGTAATAGGCTGAGGGGGAACTAGCACGGGAAATGAGCTGATTAGAGGAGGCTAGGAGGTAATGGACTGAGGGGGCTAGCATTTGAAATGAGCTGATCGGGGAGGCTAGGACTGGATAATTATTAACCGCCTTGATTGAAGGAGAAGGTGGGATAGAAATACCATTAAATAAATAAAATAAATAAATAAAATTAGTGGCGGCTAGGACTGGTAATGGGCTGATGGGGGGGGGTAGGACTAGTAATGGGCTGATTAGGAGAGGCTAGCACTGGTAATGAGGTTGAGGGAGGACTAGCACTGGAAGTGAGCTGATTGGAAGGGCTTCAACTGGATATGGGCTGATGGTGGGGAGGGGAGGATAGAGCTGCTGGCCTTGGAAGAAAACTGGGGGGCTAGGGCTACAAATGGGCTGATGCAAGGGGATGGGAAATGGGACTGGAAGGGAGTGGATGCTGAGAGGGGCTGCCATGGTATTTGGACTAGAAGGAGCTTGACAATGGAGAAGGAGGGGGACTGGAAGGGAATGGACACCAGCGGCAGTCATGGGAATGCAAGTTGACATTGGAAGGTACTGGAAGTGAGGACTGGAAAGGGGCTGATACTGGGAAGGGTTACGGGGACTGGAAATTGGCTGATGGAAAAAAGTGAAGAAAACTAAAGAAGAGATAAAAAATGGCAGGTGGACCATAAACCACAGAAAGAGAGCTAAGAGAAGACAGGAAAGCAGATGCCTCAGATCGGGACCAGCATGATCAGAGAATAAAATGGTCAGACAACAAAGGTAGAAAAAATAATTTTATTTCATTTTAGTGATTGTGAAAGGGGACCTGTCCGTACTGAGTTTGGCATCAGATTGGACTTTATATTTTACACAGTATTGGAGAACTGCATCTCTTATTTATCTGATGTTGCACTGCATGTGGACTCTGGCTTCTTGGGGTTTCAATTTAAATTTTGTCTACTTATTTTTATTTTTACTTTAGATTATGGTTACTTATTCTGTACTTGGTGAGGGTCGATGTTGCGAGTGTGTGACTGAGGTCAGGTGTTCTGTTAACATGGAGTTTGTACATAAAGATCTATACTGTACTGTAGTAATTTGACTTGTTCAGCTTTTCAGATAGGTGTATGGATGTTCAAGGACCCACTGTAGTATTTACAGTGACGCTTTTTTTGGGTGGGCTGGTTATGTGAGTTTTGGAAGTTTGTGCTGATATGGTATGGTATGGTATGTTTGCTCTTTGTTGTAGGGTTTTGTATTAGTTCACAATATGCCTGGTATTGGAGAATAGTGGTGGTGGTTGTTGTTGTTAGTGAGATTATCAGAATCAGATTTTTTTTTTAAATATTGAGTTTTGTGGGTGAATGTCCTGGTTCTGCTCTGCACCTACTGTGGATGCAAAATATATGTTGAAAAAGAAAAAGCAAGAACCATAATGCAGTTTATAACAAAATAAAAATGAGTTATAATTTAGCTTTATAAACTGTGCTGTTGATGCTTGCTCTCTTTTAGTTCCTTGGTGTGCAAACAGGACCGTACTTAGCCCTATGCAAGCGGTGCAGCCGCACAGGGCGCAAAGGCTTGGGGGGTGCGTTTCGGCTGTCTGCTGTTGCCCTGCTGCCACTGGCAGGACAATAGCAGGCAGCCAAAATGTGCCCCCCCCAAGCCTTTTCACAGCACTTTTAGAAGGTCTGGTCCCTCCCTCCTCTGATGCGATGTCAGAGCAGGGAGGGGCAGATCTGCTTAAAGTGCCGGTGCATTTCAAATCGGGCACATGCCCCCTCCTTCTCCTCCCCATCCTCTGTCCAGTACTGCCTGCTCTTTCTCTGTTGCCAGTGCCGCCGTGAAAAAAAACAGAGGGCAGCAGCAGCAGGGAAAGAGCAGGCAGCACTGGACGGAGATATGGGGGGGGAGGAGGGGGCGCGCCCCCAAGCTGCAAGTCGCACAGGGCACGATTGCAGCTTCGTAGGGCCCTGTGTGCAAACATGTTGCATTCCCTCCATATAATCTAATTGGCTTTTTGGTTTGGTTCAGTCCCTGATTGGAGTCCTGAAAAAGCCCCGCCCCCTTTAAGGGGGGGGGGCGCCATCTCATTCTTCGCCTCAGGCAGCAGATTGCCTTGAGCCGCCCCTGTCGTGTTCACCACCTCCACTGGGAGACTATTCCACGCATCTACCACTCTTTCCATAAAGAAATATTTCTGCATATTCCTCCTGAGTCTATCCCCTTTCACTCTCATCCTATGTCCCCTCATAGCAGAGCTTGCTTTCAATTGAAAGAGACCCTCCTATGAATTTATGCCACAGAGGTATTTAAACATCTTTGTCATATCTCCCCTATCCCGCGTTTCCTCTAAAGTCTACATATTTAGATCTTTAAGTCTGTCCTCATATGCTTCATAACGAAGACCATAACTTCCTTTCATCTGAAACAATGCTTTGGCTTTCATACATGATTTGTAACTTTCAGGTATTTGAAAGCATCCATTGCATTCACCTGTTCCCTCAACCTCTTCCAGGGTTTAAGTGTAGGGCCAAAAATATTTGTTTCGATCAAAAACAAACTGAAAGACTTTTTGTATTTGTAGTAATTGCATGCCTACTATACGTGCAAATTGCTTATGTACATTTATATCTACAGAATAATGCACTGACAAGCAATTTGTGTGCACACTTAATTTTTAGGCACACAAACAAATGCCCAAACGAGTCTGAAATGCACATGCTTAATAAGTATTTAGGTTATGTCTCACCTTACCGATCCTTTTTTTAAAAATCCATGGGATAGTTTCATTTAGATGAAGTAGTTATGTAATAATCAGCTTTAAAACCAGCATGGTAATGCACGTTACCTTCTAGTTTTAGTTCGGTAGCACATCAGGCTTTAATGCTTGAGGGACCAACCTAATGATAAACTGAATAAGAGTGTTACCTTTAAAGACAGGGCAACCATAGTAATACTGCCACACTCTCCATGAAAGATCTCCCTGTGCTAACTGGGCCAAAGTGGAAATGGCCATTTAGTGTGGGGAACTCCTTCAAATATAGGTCTCTAGGACCCCCCCCCCACAACACAGTTCTGGGCTTCACCACCACCTCTCATTCTGGAACAATTACGGGCCTTCGAACAGGCCCCATGCTTTGTCATTTGGGTGAGAGCATCATTGGCACCATTATAGATTTAACATCTCTGCCAGCAGGAAGGAGACCAGCACTCTTCTGCTGCTGAAGATTTGGATTTTTTTTTCAAATATAAGTGGGCCCCGGAGGGTGTATGAAGGTGGGATTGAAAAGGCCTGGAGGCCTGGATTTCTGTGGTGGGGGCATTAGAGACTCGTCTTTTGTGTTCCATGCTGAGTTTGGCATGGCCCTGGGTTCCTTCATTCTGTTTGACGATGGGATGGGAAGGGAGTTTTGGCCATGGAGGTCCAATTTGTATCAGTAGGGCATGGGGAGCAAGTTTCCAATGGCCTCTATCAAGTTTCCAGTGGCTTCTATCAAGTTCATCTCCTAAGATATAATTAGCTTTATTGCTTAAAGTGGCACCCAAATCCAACAATAATACATGTAAGTCTGTTCTGTTAATGACTTGCTAATTATTTTCCTGCATGGTCGGTAGTGTTAGCAGTCAGGAACCGGTGGTAGCATTAGTGCGCATGCCAGTGGGACACATTATGCTTCGTACGTGAGCATTGGCTAATGCCCACATTAATAAATGTTAACATGCTTTTAACACAGATCTTAATACTTAAGCATATTAATAGATTGGCCCTTCACGTGTCTGTCTTGTGTTGTCAGCTTGATTAGGTATTAGATGTATGTATTTATTGCCATCCTGCATCCTGGATGTAAGTATAAGAGTAACATAGTGGTCAGAGTGGCAGGCCGAAAAATAGCAGAGCCCAGTTTGAATCCTACTGCTGCTCCTTATGATCTTGGGCAAGTCACTTAACTTGTGTCAGATACAAACTTAGGGGTCCTTTTACTAAAGCACGCTAAGCGGACAGCATGGGTTACAGCATGTGCAAACTCCTCACTGTGACCACGGTAACTGTTGATGCTTGGCCAGCACATTTAGTACGTCCTGATTTCTGCGGTCACTGTGCTGCGTACATTGGAGTGGAAAATGGGCAGAAAATTGGCTGGGCGAGTGCCTTGGCCCAGCGCTAACTGCAAAGCGTGCCGTAGCGTGGGTGCACTTACCACCACCTCCATCGATGGAGTTAAGTGCACCCACACTAATTTTAGGACATGTTAGGGCAGGATGCACTACATTAAATGCCAGATACATGCTTTCCATGCCCCCGGCACTAAATGTGGTGGTGTTGCATCTATCGCGCCATGGTTTTGAGTATTATGGACATGGTAGATAAGATACCATAACTGCCTTTAGTAAAAGGGGCTTTTAGATTGTAAACCCTTGAGGGATAGGAAAATGCCTACTGTACCTGAATGTAACTCACCTTAAACCTCTGAGAAAGGCATGCAGTAAATCCAATTAAATTATTTTTTGCAAATATGAATGGCATTTTTTGCTTTTATCTTGCTGATTGCCTCTTCTTTTAGATCATACACAGAGATATTAAACCAGAAAACATCTTGGTCTCCCATTCTGGAGTAGTAAAGTTATGTGACTTTGGATTTGCTCGAACGCTTGCAGCGCCTGGTGAAGTGTACACAGATTACGTTGCCACGCGATGGTACAGAGCTCCGGAACTGTTGGTCGGAGATATCAAGTATGGCAAGTAAGAAAAAGAGGGAATTGCAGCTACCTAGGATTACAGAGTGCATAACTTGGAGTAAGTGGTAGTGACAGAGGAGATATTTCATTGTTACTGAATAATTAAAATTTGGCCTTTCTGCACCTGTATAAGAGTTGAAGGTTGATATTCATTTATTTTCTGTGTTGCTCTGCCAGACTCAGGATTGCTCTAATCTAAATTAACTTTATAACTGCAAACTCAACACAGCATGTAATAGAAATGTTGAAAATGTAAAGCTCCTCAGCCCCTTAAGGTTTAGATGCAGAAAGCCTTGCGTTGGAATGCTGCGTTAAGCTCCAGTGCACTGTGTGTCTAAAGCACATGCTAAAAAGTATTTTACTGCTAATGCAATAAGTAGTGGCATGCTAATTACTACCACCGCAGTGATAAGATGCAGCCTTGCACTGCATCATGAGTAAATAACTCTGTCCCGACACTCCCGAATTTTTTCCTTTCTGATCCCCGCCGATTCCCTGGATTCCCCACCCCTGACCCACAGAAAATCACATTGGTGACCCAAGTGGGCCCCCTGAACCACCCATCCCCAAACTACCAAAACCGCATTGGGGCCCAAGTACACCCCTAGAACCCTATCCTCCAACCTACAAAAGTTCCACCCCCAACTCCACAAACATCTCTGGTTGCCCAAGTGGGCCCTTGAAACCCCCCCCAGCACCCACACCACAATTCACCCCAGGGGCTCAAGTGGGCTCCCCCTGTAACCCTTAAACCCCAGATCTCCCTCCCAAACTTTTAAATTGAGAGGAAGGAGTGATATCAACTCCCTTCTGCCTCGGTGCTGCCTTCTTGAAAAGTGGCGGTGTGTGACCCTGAGTGGTGTGTCCTGATGCATCGCATAGGGTTGGTCTGCCCCATGAGGTGATAATTGAAATTACTGCCTTATTTGGGAGAATGACCCCATGTGGTATGTCCCAACACACCATGCGGGGTCAGACACTATTGTTTTTCAAGATAGTGGTATGGAGGCAGGAGTGAGAGGCTATTGCTCCTGCCTCTCAATGTTTGGGGGTATCAGGGGGTTTTACTTGGGCCCCCAGTATATATTTTGTGTGGAGGGGGAGGAAGGTATAAGGGGCCATCAGGGAAATCTTCAGGCTGAGAGGTCTAGTGGTCATGGGTCACAAGGGATATTTGTAGGGTTGGGGATCTGGATAGTCGGGGGGGGGGGGGGAGGGAGTTGCTGTGAGTGTTAGTGGAGATTAGGGAGTTAAGGGATGCAATGGGGAATGTTGGGGGGAAATCAAAGGGTTCAGGGCCCACTGGGCCACCATGGATCTTGGGTCAACTAAGGTGAAGTGCTACACTTCACCTCAGATTATACCTTTGCTCTAGTGCTGCATCTTTAGATCAGCCCTGAACATTAATAGAAGAGTAAAAAACTGTGCTGAATTCTAGTCCAGCCATTTCCATTGGGTGCATTTGTCATTCAAGCACTTTGCAAGTGTTTTGCACACCCACAGTGCTATTCTTTAACACAGTGGTTTTACTTGAAGTCTTTGTGCATCAGGAGTAAGACTAGCATGGGAGAATGCTGAGTAAACCACTGTGCTAAAGCATAATGGAGTTTACTGCATCAGCCCCTGTGTATAGAGGCTGGGAATTCCATAGCTAGGGCTTTCCAAATATCAGGGCCTTTTAGTAAAGCGTGTTGAGCAGTTAATGCAGGAATTAGCACACGCTACAGTTAATGCAGTAGCCTGACACTAAGCATGCATTAATTCCTGCATTTACTACATGGGGCGGGGAATGAACATTCGGCAAACTAGGCGGTGGCCTAGAGTGTCGGCCCTCCAGGGGTGCTCATTGCTGCCACTGATGCCCCTCTCAGGACCTGTAGTTGTGGCAGAGGCATCAAACAGCCCCATGGGTCTTACCTTGAAACTTTGGTGTCACGGAGCTATTTGCTTCTGCCTCCTTGGACTGCCCAATAATGACTTCCTGTTTGCAGGCCAAAAAATTTAGTTTCATTTCATTTTGTTTTTTCTTTTTCATCTTTGTATTGATTTTGCGAGAGTATGCCATGTTTAGCTGAGATAAAAAAACAGCATCAAGGATGTGGTAACCATATTGAGGCAGGATCTGCTGGAGATAGGATCATGTATGGAGGAATTGGAGCAAGATATGGAGGCCTGGAGGGACATGCGGAGGCCATTGCAGCAGCGAGAGTGGAGTGTGAGAATTTGCACCAGGAACAACAATGCTACTACTACTGCTACTTATGATTTATATAGTGCTACAAGGCATATGCAGCACTGTACATATACAAGTAAGAGAGAATCCCTTCTCTCAAGACACATCGTACAACAACTGTGGACTAGGGGAAATCTAGGAGAATGGCAAAAATACAGATAGGTGATGAGTAAAAGAATAAAGGCATCAGGACCTAAAAGCCTCTTAAGAGGTGGATCTGTATAGGGCCAGAGATAGAGCCTGGCATACTAACTCGGGTAGTTTGTTCCATGCATATGGAGCAGCAAGGTAGAGTGAATAAAGTCTGGAGTTGGCAGTGTCAGAGAAGGGCACCGACAAAACGATCTGCCAGAAGAGCAGAGTTCCTTAGGAGGGGTGTAGGGAGAGGAAAGGTAGTGAAGAGCTGCAGAATGAAGGCACTTATAGGTCAGTAGGAGAAGTTTGAACTGATTATGAAAACAGTTAGGGAGCCAATGAAGTAAATTGAGAAGAAGGGTTATGCGAGCATAGCGAGACGTGGAAGATTAGCCACATTGCTGAGTTTTGAAAAGATTGAAGGGGAACGAGATGATTCAGAGGGAGACCAGAAAGCAGCAGGCTGCAATAGTCTAGACTGGAGGTGACTAGAGAGTGGTTAAGGGTCTTTGTAGTGTTTTCAGAAAGGAAGGGACACATTTTGCTAATGTTATAGAGAGAGAAATGAAATGAGAGGTTTTAGCTATCTGTTGGATGTGTGCAGAGAAAGAGAGAAGAGTTAAAGATGCAAGCTGAGCAAAAAGGGAGGAGTAGAGTGTTATCCACAGAGATAGAGAAAGATGGGTTTAGGGGGAAAGGTAAGGAGCTTGGGTTTTGTCATATTCAATTTCAGTTGGCAGTGGGACATCCAGGCTACAACCTCAGTTAAGAAGGCTAAGATAAGATAAAGGCCCAGATTACTGGAGAGATTTCAGGTGCAGAGAAGTAGATCTGAGAGTCATCAGCATAAAGATGGTACTGAAAACCATGGGAAGAGATAAGTGCAGCAAGGGACTGGGTGTAGAGAGAGAAAAAACGAGGTCACAAGACATAACCCTGATGTACACCAACTGAAAGAGGGATGGGAGTAGAGGAGGATCCACCAGAGCATACACTAAGGGGCATGTTTACAATAGGTTTTAATGTGCGTAAATAAAATTGTGAGTTAGGTATACATAGCTCTTATATTTCTATAGGCGCAGTGGTACTTAATGTGCATTGACCTTTAGTAAACATGCCCTTAAAAGTATGATTGGAGAGAGAAACAGAAAACCAGAGCCTCTAAATACGAAGGAGAACAGGGTATCAAGGAGAAGATGATGATCAATAGTGTCAAAAACAGCAGAAAGGTCAAGAAGATGAGGATTGAGTAAAGGCCCTTGGATTCATGGATAAAATGGAAGCCCTGGAAAACAGATTGAGGAAGAGTAACCTGGGATCCGTGGAGTGCCAGAAATGGAGGTAGTTCAAAAGATTTGTCTGCAGTTGCTCAAGGGCACATGGGACCAGGATACAGCACCTTTGATTACTGTGGAACAGGCACATAGGAGCCTGGGGCTGCGGAGAGCATCATTCCAAAGGGACGTCATCACTTGCTTGCACTCATATGCACTAATAGAAGAGATCATGCGGGCTTTGTTGAAGGCAAAAGATCTAAGGTGAGAGAACTATTCCATGCAAGTTTTTAATGATCTCTCCTCTATTACAATGCAGTGTGGGAGGCGACCACATTCCTTCACAAAGAGAATCTCAGATATTGGTGACTCTTCCCATGTGGACTTAGGTTAAGTCACCGGCTAAATTTTAAGTACTGTTGAGGCTTGGGCTATATACTTCAGAATTCAAAGATTTGCCATGTAAATATATTGGTCTGGTGGAAAAACGAAACCCTTAAATGTCAGAGGGTACCTGCAAAAGGAAAACGACTTCAGCGACACTCAAAGAGCATGGAGCAAGGAAAGACTGATGATAATCCCAGTGGAAAACAGCTGCCAGGGTGAATGGTGCCATTGATAATATGTGGTATTGAATAGTGGCAGGAGGGCCACAAAGACTGTGACAAAAGGGACTGGGACTAATGATATGAGTTTAGATATTTCTTGACACAGAGAGAGTGTGAGCCTGAGTAGAAGTGTCTGGAGGAGTGTTAAAAGGGGAAGGGGAAGGCGATGGCATTGGAGGGTGTACTATTGAGCACCTGGCCAGAATGAACAAATGGATGATGAAATGATCAAAGAAATCAGGGAAGCTAACAAAAGTTACAGCACAATAATAATGGGTGATTTCAATTACCCTGGTATCGACTGGGTCAGTGTCATGGCAGGACATGCTAGGGAGATAAAGTTTCTAGATGAAATAAATGACCGCTTCTTGGAGCAGCTGGTTCATGAACAGACCAGAGGGGAAGCCATTTTGGACCTAGTCCTTAGTAGAACACAAAATATGATGCAAGAGATAAGGGTGTTGGGGCCACTTGGCAATAGTGATCATAGCATGATTGCATTTGATTTAATAAATGGAGGAAGGACGGCAAGGAAATCCACAGTACTACATTTAACTTTCGAATAAAATGAGGAAAATAGCAAAGAAAAAAGTAAAAGGAGCAGTAGCAAAGATTAAAGATTTACATCAAGCATGGGTGTTGTTTAAAAATGCTATCTTGGAAGTCCAGACCAGCTGTATTCCACGCTTTAAGAAAAGTGGATGGAAGTCCAAAACACTGCCAGCGTGGTTTAAAGGTGAGGTCAGAGAGGCTGTTGACAAAAAACCATCTTTCAGCACTGGCAAGTTAGATGCAAGGCATTAATAAGGCAGGCAAAGAGAGAATTTGAGAAGAAGCTTGCTGTGGAAGCAAAAATGCGTAATAAAGACGAGTTCAAGTATATTCGTAGCAAAAAACCTGTAAGAGAGTCAGGAATAAAAGGGGCACTAAGTTAGAGGGGTAAAAGGGGCACTAAGAGGGGACAAGGCCATAGCGGAGAGACTGAAAGAATTCTTTGCTTCAGTCTTTACTGAGGAAGATGTAGGGATGTTACCTATGACTGAAATGGTATTTAAAGGTGATGCCACAGAAGAATTGAAAGCAATATTGATACACTGGAAGATGTATTACAACTATTTGATAAACTGAAGAGTAGCAAATCACCTGGACTGGATGGTATTGTGATAAGGAGAGTGCAGCCCAGCCAGGGAAAAGTGAAAAAAGGAAGAATTTTTCCTCTTTGCGGGGGATGGGCACACAGGATCACATAGTCCACAGCAGGAACCTGGAGAGAAACCTAGAGGGCAGACCTAGCTGGAAGTCACGCCCACACTCCAGGTCAGCCACAGACAGGAGTGGGAGGTACAGAAGGGCGGAGCCAGGAAGGGAGTTGCCTTGCTCAGTGTTTGAAAGGGAGCAAACAAACACTAGAGATAGAGTCGGTTGTAGAGTTGGTTGGAGGGCTGGTTCAAGAGGTGGTTCAGAGTGCGGTTGGAAACATGGTTGGAGAGCTGATTCAGCAGTTGGTTCAAGTGCTGGTTGGAAGCATGGTGAGAAGCATGATTGGAGATACAGTTCCAGTTGCAGTGGCAGTTGTTGTCGGAGTTGCAGTCCAGGCCTAGGTGGGAGTTGCAGCTCAGGTTCTAGTCCTGGTTCCAGAAGGTACAGAGGGAACCGGCCTTTAGCCAAAAGGAGCAGCAGAAAAAGGAACCGCTATAAAGACAGCCAGAGAAGGTACAAAGGAAGCCACCATACTCAGCGCAGTAGCCACCGAGGATATAGGGAAGGTTCCAGGGGGAGAACCACCTACCCTAGCAAGAGAGTGGGAAAGTGTTACCACAAGTCTCTGCCCTACGTTGAGGCAGAGGGAGTCCTGACTGGCCAAAGCTCTAACCAGGAGAATACTGCACAAGAAGCCCAAGGTAGGAGAAGGGAGGCAGCAAGGCCTCCTAAGTATGTTTATTCTTCTGACTCTGATGAAACTGTTGTGCCACAGATAACACAGCACAAAAAGAAATGTTGTACCAGGAAGGTTAAGCAAGAGCAACCCATAGGAGACCTGCCTAGAGCAGGGAAGGCAAGAAAGTGGGAGAGGTTGTTTAACCTGTTAAAAAGTCTAAAGCAGAAAGTTCCTGAGCGGTACCTAGCAGAACCCTGCTACAGCTCAGCAGAGAGTATGGACATTGAAGCCAAGGAGGCTGAGGTAAATTCAAATGTCTCAGAGATGGAATGCGATGCCTGCACTAAGGTAAATTAGTGTGAGCCAGAAACACTTGATATTGGAATTCACTGTTGTTTTGTTTTGGACATTTGTTATTGGAGAAGTATCCACTATTTTCTTTTGTCTGGAGAGTATATGTGTTTGGGAGAAATTGTATCCACTTACCTGCAAGGAAGCTGAATAAATTCCTGTGCGCTTTATAAACCACTCGGCCTCATCATTCCTTACACAACTACAACCCTAGGAAATAGAAGAGGTGATCACCCGTCCCTACTAGGCGGCCGCCTGGTAGGGGCGCGAGCGTCACAGTATACATCCAAGGGTGTTGAAAGAACTGAAATATGAGATTGCAGACCTACTATTAGTAATCTGTGAACTATCATTAAAATCATCTGTAATACCTGAAAATTGGAGGATGGCCAATGTAACACTCATTTTTAAAAAGGGTTCCAGGGATGATCCAGGAAACTACAGATCGGTGAACCTGATGTCAGTTCTGGGAAAAATGGTAGAAACCATTATAAAGAACAAAATTACTGAACATGTAGATAGTCATGGCTTAATGGGAGACAGCCAACATGGCTTTAGTCAAGGAAGGTCTTGTCTTATTAATCTGTTATGTTTTTTTGAAGGTGTGAATAAACAGGTAGACAAAGGTGAGTCGGTTGATATAGTGTATCTGGATTTCAGAAAGCCTTTGACAAGGTCCCCCATGAGAGACTCCTGGCGAAATTAAAAAGTCAGTGTACTATTGTGGATCAGGAACTGGTTAAAAGATAGAAAGCAGAGCATAGGGCTAAATGACCAATTTTCCCAATAGAGAAAAGTGAATAGTGGAGTACCCCAGGGATCTGTGCTGGGTCCGCTGCTTTTTAACACATCCGTAAATGACCTGGAAATAGGAATAACGAGTGAGGTTATCAAATTTGCAGATGACACAAAATTATTCAAAGTTGTTAAAACCCAAGAGGATTGTGAAAATTTTCAAGAAGACCTTGATAAATTCGGAGACTGGGCATCCAAATGGCAGATGAAATTTAATGTGGACAAGTGCAAAGTTATGCACCTAGGAAAGAACAACCCAAACTGTGGTTACACGATGCAAGATTCCATGTTAGGAACCACCACCCAGGAAAAAGATTTAGGCGTCATCGTGGATAACATGGTGAAAACCTCTGCCCAGTGTGCAGCGGCGGCCAAGAAAGTAAATAGAATGCTAGGAATCATAAGGAAAGGAATGGAGAATAAAACCAAGGATATTATGATGCCTCTGTATTGTTCCATGGTGCAGCCACACCTTGAATATTGTGTGCAATTCTTGTCGCCGTATCTTAAAAAGGATATAGCGTTATTAGAAAAGGTACAGAGAAAAGCCACTAAAATGGTAAAGGGAATGGAAGGATACACCTATGAAGAGAGGCTAAAAAGGTTAGGGCTCTGCAACCTGGAAAGGAGACGGCTGAGGGAAGATATGATAGAGGTCTATAAATTACTGAATGCAGTGGAACGGGTAAACGTAGATTGATCATGCCATAAAAATATAGAAAGACCAGGGGATATGCAATGAATCTACAGTGTAGCCTATTTAAGGCTAATAAGAGAAAATATTTTTTCACTCAACATGTAATCAAACTCTGGAATTTGCTACTGGCGGATGTAGTAAAAGTTGTTAGTGTAGCCAGGTTTAAGAAAGGTTTGAACAAGTTCCTGGAGGAAAGGTCCATAAATCGTTATTAAATTGGACCTGGGAAATCCACTGCTTGCCCGAATACTAGTATTGTGGAACCTGTGTCTTTTGGGGAAACTGCTAGGTACTTGTGACCTAGATTGGCCAATGTTGGAAACAGAATACTGGGCTTGACCCATTATGGCATATCTTATGTTC
Source organism: Ichthyophis bannanicus (assembly GCA_033557465.1). Classification (NCBI taxonomy): domain Eukaryota; kingdom Metazoa; phylum Chordata; class Amphibia; order Gymnophiona; family Ichthyophiidae; genus Ichthyophis; species Ichthyophis bannanicus. The sequence continues at coordinate 1,128,079,274 of CM066032.1, read as the reverse complement.
TTATGAATGGAGTGGGATAGAGTGAGTTTCGAGGAAGGGAGAAGAGCTTGTATTTGCTTTGTTTATCTACTTGGTGTGAGTGCATGAATGCTCAAGGGGATGGGATATTTGAGATGAATGGTGAGTGTGGTGATTGATGGGTAGGGGGTGTGAATGTGGAGAATGGAAGAGGGGATAGGATTGTTTGAGGATGATTTGTGGGCCAAGTGGTTGACTAGTTGTCCTGGCCTGATGGTGAGTTACTTCCTCAAGAGTAGGTTTGCAGAGTGAGAGGAGGCAAGCATATTTGCCAGCAAAGAATAGGAGGGGTAGATGGGTTAGAGAGGGGGAGGAAAGAGGGGGTAGGGGAAAAAGGGAAGGAACTGGTTAAAAAAGGGGCATATGTCAAGGGGGAGCTGAATGGGAAAGAGAGAAAAGGCAGCGGGGTAATAGGGAGGAAAAGTACTTATTATGGTTCATTCCTGTTGGTAATCACAGAATACAGTTACAATAGAATTGACTGCTGAATGGGGATCTAAATATTAAAGGTCTTAATTCACCTCAAAAGCAACAGCAGGAAAAATCAAAGGAGGGAGTAGGATGTAAAATTAGTGTATTGGCCAAAAGTGAAAAATTGTTGCAAGACAATAGATACCCCTTGATTTATTGGAAATTAGTGAATGGAAGAAGGGTGGACAGGTAGAGCCTGATCCACAATGGGGCACGTTCGGGCCATCTGGGCAGCCCTGACCAAGATGGGGGCCGTCAGCGTCCGATTCTGCAACGCGGGAGAAAGACATTCCCGTGGGAGCAGGATCGGGCCCTTGGAGTTGGCCCAGCATTGCTACGGGGATGTCCTCCCTATGGCACTGCATGTCCTGCATCCTTTGGGACCCCGAATCCCCGCCACCTGATCCTGATGGGGGCAGCTTGTGCCCCGATCAGGCGACGGGGATCCACCCATCGCACTGCTGCTGGCCCAAGTGTCTTGGCCTGCTGATCCAGGGGGACAACCGCCGCTTATTCCACCTCCACAGTGGAAAAAACAGTCCCCCCCAGGGGCGGCTCTATAATGAGGCCGAGTGAGGCAGTAGCCTCAGGCAGCAACCTTTTAGGGGCCGGCAAAAATTGCGCCCAAAAAAGAACGCCTCACTCGGCCTTCAAAATAAAAATACATTTAAAAAAACTCCGCCTGCAGAAGCTGCTGCTGCTGCAGCTGCAGAATGAAGTGCCCCACGGCCCCCCCCCCCACCTCCCTGGAAGAGCCCAGTGTTTCCCTCCGGTGGGCTCAGCTTTAACAGAGCCATGGGAAAGGGAAATACTCTCCCTTTGTGCGGCTTTGCAAAGCTGAGCCTGCGTGTCGGGGAAACGCTGGCACGGCTCTCCAGGGAGGCGGGGTGGCCTCAGCCATGGGGCACTTCATTCTGTCACAGTGGCAGCAGCTTCTGCAGCTGGGTTTGTTTTTCTTCAATTTCCCTGGGCTGATGGGGGCGGGGCTAGTTCTTGAAATGGCCTGATGGGGGGGTTAGGGCTGGTAATGGGCTATGAGGGGGCTAGGACTGGAAATGGGCTGATCGGGAGGAGGGCTAGGACTTGGCAATAGGCTATTGGGGGGGCTAGGACTGGAAATGGGCTGATGGGCGGTTAGAACTGGAAATGGGCTGATGGGGGGTTAGGACTGGTAATGGGCTATGGGGGGGGCTAGGACTGGAAATGGGCTGATCAGGAGTGGGGACTAGGACTGGAAATGGGCTGTTCGGGAGGGGGGACTAGGACTGGAAATGGGCTATCGGGGGGGGGGGCTAAGACTGGAAATGGGCTGATGGGGGGTTAGAACTGGAAATGGGCTGATGGGGGGTTAAGAATGGAAATAGGCTGATTGGGAAGGGGTTAGAACGGGCTGATTGGGAGGAAGGCTAGGACTGGTAATGGGCTGATGGGAGGTTATAACTGGATATGGGCTGATCAGGAGGGGGAGCTGGGACTGGTAATGGGTTGATTGGTGGGGCTAGGCCTGGAAATGGTCTGATTGGGGGGCTAGGACTGGAGTGGGCTGATAAGGGGGATAGGACTGGAAATGGGCTGGGACTGGAAATGGGCTAATGGGGGAGGGGAGGAGAGTGCTGCTGGCCCTGGAAGAAAACTAGGGGCTAGGACTACAAATGGGTTGATGCAGTGGGATGATAGAATAGGAATGGAATGGAAGGGAGCGGATACTGAGAAGGTCTGCCTGGGAAGGAGGGGGCAGGAAGGGAGCTGACACGGGGGAAGGAAGGGGCTGGAAAGGAGCTGACACTGGGATGTACTGAAGGGGGACTGGAAGGGAGCTGACACTTGGAGATGGGAGTGGTAGGTGGCTGGTTAATGGGGAGGAGGCTGCAAGGGAGCTGACATACGAATGGCATGGGAAGGGAGATGGACAGAGGGTAGGGCAGCTGGAAGGGAGCTGACTGGGGGGGAGGGTGGCACTGAGAGTGAACCTGAGCTGATACCTGGGATGGTGTTTGGATTAGAAGAGGCTGGACAGTGGGAAGGGAGGGGGACTGGAAGGGAATGGACACCAGTGGCAGTCATGGGAATGCAAGGCGGTTGACATTGGAAGGTACTGGGAGGGGAGGACTGGAAAGGGGGTGATACTGGGGAGGGTTACTGGAACTTGAAATGGGTTGATGGAAGGAAGTGAAGAAAACAAAAGAAGAGATAAGAAATGGCAGATGGACCATGGACCATAGACCACAGAAAGAGAACTAAGAGAAGACAGGAAAGCAGAAGCCGCAGATCGGGACCAGCATGATCACAGAAAATGGTCAGACAACAAAGGTAGAAAAAATAATTTTATTTAATTTTAATGATTGGACTTTGTGCTATTTTTATATTTTACACAGTATTGGGGAACTGCATCTCTTATTTATCTGATGTTGCACTGCATATGGACTCTGGCTTCTTGGGGTTTCAGTTTAAATTTTGTTTACATATTTTTATTTTTACTTTTGATTGTGGTTACTTATTCTGTACTTGGTGAGGGACGATGTTGTGAGTGTGTGACTGAGGTCAGGTGTTCTGTTAACATGGAGTTTGTTCATAAAGATCTATACTGTACTGTAGTAATTTGACTTGTTCAGCTTTTCAGATAGGTGTATGGATGTTCCAGGGCCCACTGTAGTATTTACAGTGACGCTTTTTTGGATGGGTTCCTTATGTGAGTTTTGGAAGTTTGTGTTGATATGGTATGGTAGGTTTGCTCTTTGTTGTAGGGTTTTGTATTAGTTCATAATGTGCCTGTTACTGGAGAATAGTGGTAGTGGTTGTTGTTAATGAGATGATCAGAATCAGATTTTTTTAAAAAAATATTGAGTTCTGAGGGTGAATGTCCTGGTTCTGCTCTCTACCTACTGTTGATGCAAAATATATGTTGAAAAAGAAAAAGCCAGAACCATAACGCAGTTTATAACAACAAAATAAAAATGAGTTATAAGTTAGTTTTATAAAATGTGCTGTTGATTCTTGCTGTCTTTTAGTTCCTTGGTGTGTAAACAGGACCTTACCTAGCCCTGTGCAAGCAGTGCAGTCGCACAGGGTGCAAAGGCTGCTGGGGGGGGGGGGCGCATTTCGGCTGTCTACTGTTGCCTTGCCGCCTCTGGCAGGACAATAGCAGGCAGCTGAAATGCGCCCCCAAGTCTTTTCGCAGTACTTTAAGAAGGTCTGGTCCCTCCCTCCTCCGACGCGATGTCAGAGCAGGGAGGGACGGATCTGCTTAAAGTGCCAGCGCCTTTCAGATCGGGCGCATGCCCCTTCCTCCATGCCCCCCCTCCACAAGAAATGGGCTGTGATGGTGGGGGGGGGGGGGGCTAGGACTGGAAATGGGCTGTGATGGGAGGGCTAAAATTGGAAATGGGCTGATGAAGAGCTGGATTAGGACTGGAAATGGGCTGATGGGGGCTGGAATAGGACTGGAAGTGGGCTGTTGGGAGCTGGAATAGTGCTGGAAATGGGCCAACAAGGGAGCTAGGATTGGAAATTGGCTGATGGGGGAGCTTGGAGTGGAAATGGGCCGATGGGGGACTGGAATGGAACTGGAAAAGAGCATATGGGGGACAAGGACTGGAAATGGGCCGATGAGGAGCTGGAATAGGACTATAAATGGGCTGATGGGGGGAACTTGGTTTGCAAATGGGTGATGGGCTGGAATAGGACTGGAAGCGGGCTGATGGGGGAGCTTGGAATGGAACTGGAAAAGAGCATATGGGAGCTAGGACTGGAAATGGGCTGATGTGGCGGCTTGGGAGAATGAGACTAGAAGGGGGTGGATGCTGGGTGGGTCTAGAACTATAAGGGAGCTGATTTTGGGGGAGGACTAGAAAGGGATGGGGAATGAGAATGGAGAGGGGAAAAGATATATTGTGTGGGAGGGAAGAAAAGCCTGCGATGGGCCGGGTATTTGGAGAGTAAGTGGGGGTTAAGAATGGAAGGGTGAAATTTGAGTGGATGATAAAGGAATAAGGAAAGAAATGGGGGAAAGATCAGTATGTTAAAGCAGATATAGAGAAAGAAAATGGAAAAACATCTAAAAGAGAAGAAAGGACAAATGGATAGCTCGCAGAAGACACGAAGAAACCAGAAGAAGGTGACTGGAGCAATTGCAACTGAAAAAAAATGTACAAACAACAAAAGATAGAAAAATACTTTTTTATTTTGAATTTATTAACTGGAATATTAAAGTTCTGGGAAATGTGCATTGTTAACGTCTTTTGTGTTTTGTTTAGTACAAGAGGAAATTAATTTATAGTTTTATTTCTCCAGTGTTGTACATCCCAAGTTTGGCTTCTGGGATTCCCAGTTTATTGTCTTCCTATTTCTAAATTGTGATCCCTTGTTCTTTGTTGACGGTCTATGTTCTGCATTTTAACCAAGCTGAGGTAGTCTAAACGAGTAATTCCTGATCGTATCCCCAGTCTAGTCCCGAACCTCTGGGTTGCCCATCTCATCTAGCAGCTTGGAGACTGAGAAACACCTCCTTTTGTGACATCACTGGTATATCCTCCCGGAGTCCGCCTCCTGCCACCAGTTACCTCAATCTCCAAGCAGCTGGATAGATGGGAGCCCGGAGATCTGGGCTCGCTGGAGAAACAATTGAGCATTAGGAGAGCCAATTTAAGATTTACCTGTAGGTTTTAGTTATTTAAAGATGAGTCTTATTTTAGGGGACTGTGCCTTTAAATTTCGCAACAGGCCGGCTCCCTCGTCTTTAAAACCCCCCCCCCCCCCACTCCAATCTTCTTACCCGGCTTGGTCGGTGGAGGTCTGTTAGCCCAGCAGGTTGTGTCTGGAGAAAGCAGTACCATTTTTCAGCCAAGGTAGTGGAGCAGACTGGGGGAGCTTGCAGCAGAACTTAGCCAGCACTGCGCAGAAGCTCTTGCCTGCTGGCGCGCCTGGCGGCTCTTCCCAATCGCATGGAGGCTGCGCCTGGATTCGGAAGTGCGGTGAGATCGAACTTGCCCGGTGCAGCGAGTTGGCTCCGGAACGGGCGGCAAGTGTAGTTCAATTTAGCAGGTGCCTGGTAACTCGCTCTGCTGCCGGAGAAGGTAAGGGGTTTCCTTTGAGGCGCGTCTTCTCTCAGCGCGGTTTTTGGCGCGAAAGGGACTTAGGCCCAGCCGCGTGGCGTCGGCATGGGCAGACTCCAGGCCGGCGAGGGCATGTTCTCGGAGCCCTCGGGGAGGCTCTTCTTTGAGAGGAGAAGTTCTTTTTAGCGCTGTGGTGTTAGCGTTTAAAAAAAAAAAAGGGAAAAGAAAGAAAAAGAATAAATAAAACACGGAGCTAAATACAGACAGGGTTTAATTAAGAAGAGCTGTGCCAGAAGAGTGTTGGTACCTCAGGGCCTGCTGTGCTTGACAGACCCGGTGGTCCAGCAAAAAGAGATACAGGCCAGGTGTACAGGTAACAGGCCGGCTGTTGTTTAGGCCGCAATGCCTTCCAAACCACAGTGTGTGGTGTGTGGGGCTCGGAAGAGCACAGGCTCAGGGGTCTGTAAAGCCTGTGTGAGAGAGTCTACGGCTACAGAGCACACTCGGGCAGAGCAGGAGGAGACCCTGGAGGTAGAAGAGGATGGCTCGACATCGCAGGTACCTGAGTTAGTGTGGGAGGAGCCGGTGGCAAGTCCCTCTTCCATCTCAGGCGTGCCATCATCTCAGATGGGTCTGCCTAAGGATCTCGCGTCCATTTTTTCGCAAGAGTTTGTTGCGCTGCTGCAGCAATGAGTGTTTGCAGGTTCTCTGCAGCAGAAGGGCTCAGCGGACGCGAGCGGAGCAAAGAAGCGCGCCACATCTCTGCAGTATGAAGGGTCCCCGGGCAGGGGCAAGAGGCCCCGTGGAGAGGGGGATGTGAGAGAGCATTCAGTGGCTTCGGAGGGCCCGCTGTTGGATGAGGAGAGTCGCAGCGTGGGCGTAGATGAAGAACTTGAAGAAGGGAAGCTGTCTGAGAAAGAAGATCAGGCAAGAGTGGTGCATGTCTTCAGAAGGGAAGAGCTTCCCGCGCTCATCATAGAGATGCTAAAGGTACTCAATATGCCGGTGCCAGGGCCAGTGGAGGATGAGACGCTAGAGGATCCTTTGTTGCAGGTGTTCAGGAAAAATCAGAGAGCATTCCCTGTGCACAGGGTGTTTCAGGAGATGATTCAGGAGGAGTGGAATGTTCCGGAGGCTCCTCTGAAAGGCATCAGAGTGATGGGCCATCTCTATCCATTGTTGGACCAGGATAAGGAGGTGTTTAAGTCCCCCAAGGTGGACGCAGCCGTCGCAGCTGTGACCAAGAAGACTACCATTCCCGTAGAGGCCCTCAAGGATACTCAAGACAGAAAGTTGGATGTCTTGTTAAGACAGGTATTTGACGTCAATACTCTATCGCTCCAGGTGGCCATTTGCGGAGCGTGGGTGGCTAGGGCCTGCCTTCACTAGGCGCAGCAGGTGCACGATGGGCAGCTGAGTGCGTTGGCGGGAGAGGCCTCCCGGTTGGAGTCGGGAACTGCCTACCTGGCGGACATTCATTATGATATCATGCGAGGTTTGTCAAAAAGCATGGCATCGGCAGTAGCAGCGCGGCGTTACCTTTGGCTGCGCAATTGGGTGGCGGATAGCTCGTCTAAGACTAGATTAAGTAAGCTACCCTTTTAAGGGGCGGTTGTTTGGCGAGGATTTAGAGAAGCTGGTCAAGGATCTAGGGGAGTCCAAAGGAGAGAGATTGCCAGAGGACAAGCCCAAGTCAGGTCCGCGTGGTCCCGACTAGCAGGGGTCAGCCACGGGAGTTTCGCCGGTTCCGGTCTCAAAGGTTCAATTCAGGTCAAAAAGGACGCTTCCCCAGTAGAAACCAGGGGTTTCGGGGGTTTCGAGGAGTGGGAAGGGGTTTCGGGTCTTCTTCCTCCTCTTCCCTCAACTCCAGAAAGCCGCAATGAGATAAGGGGGACCCAGGCGCCCCTAATTCCCGTAGGGGGGCGTTTGCAGAAGTTTTATTCTGCCTGGGTCCAAATCATGTCAGATCAGTGGGTGCTGGAGCTCATTCGAGAAGGTTACGCTCTAGAATTCTTGCGCCCAGTGAGGGAAGCCTTTGTGTGGTCTCCCGGCAGATCTATCGCAAAGTGCGCGGCCCTGCGGGAGACAATACAAAGGTTGCTGAAGCTCAAGACGATAGTTCCGGTTCCGCCAGACCAGTGCGGCTGCGGTCGATACTCTCTCTACTTTGTCGTGCCGAAAAAGGATGGAGGGATTTGGCCGATTCTAGACCTCAAAGGAGTGAATCGTTGCCTTCGGGTTTTGCACTTTCACATGGAGACGCTGCGTTCAGTTATAGTGGCGGTGCAGAAAGGGGAGTTTCTCACGTCTCTGGACTTGTCGGAGGCGTATCTTCATATTCCAATACGGCCGGACCATCACAGGTTTCTCAGATTCGCGGTTCCGTTAGGGCATTTTCAGTTCCAAGCGTTGCCCTTCAGGCTGGCGACTGCCCCGACGATTTTCACCAAAGTCATGGTGGTTGTAGTGGCCACGTTGCACAAGGAAGGCATCCTAGTGCATCCTTACCTGGACGATTGGCTGATCCGGGCAAAATCGCAGGCCGAGAGCAAAACGGTGACGGCCAGAGAGGTAGCTTTCTTGGAAACTCTCGGTTGGATAGTCAATATGGCGAAGAGTCAGCTGGTTCCCTCACAAAGCCTGGAATACCTAGGAGCTTGTTTCGACACTCGGATTGGAAAAGTGTTTCTCACAAGACAGTGGTCAGGTTCTGCAAAAGCTGGTGGTGAGGTTTGTCAGACGGCTGCCTGGGTGAGAATGTTCACAGTCTTGGCAAGTGCATATGTCAATATGATTTGCAAGGGATTGTGGGCAATGCAGTCCATTCACACCCGACACAGCTGCTCACAATAATTTAGTTGTGCTCAAGTGTAAAGCCAATAAGATATTTATTTATGGGGTTATTTCTCCCAACACAGATATGCTTGGTAGCACATAAATCAGGTTACTTGCTTTCAGTGTTAAACTTGAAAAAACAAAATCAGGAAAACAACATTTTAACTTATCAGGCAATCAAAGCAAAAGAAATAAGACCTGGTTGGTAACAAACTGGTCTTTTCTGTAGGCTTTAGCTAATATTCTCTCAGCAATGTCAAACAACAAACCAAAAGCCACAAAGAAGAGAAAAACTGTTCTTTTCAGGTTAACTTCTTATATCTTCCCACATAGATTCAGAAATGATTCTCTCAGAGCTCACAAGCAATTAGGTAAGGCTCAATTGCTAGCAGTTATCCAGCTGAAACCCCTTAGCTGGCTTGCTTTCTACTGTGTGGCTAAAAATCCTACTCAGGAGCTTTTCTGAGTAGATTAAAGAACAAGTTTGTATTTCTTTGTGATGGTTGCTGTATTTTATAACAGAAAATCACCAAAGGAGTTTAGACAGAGAGCAGTCCATGTAAACAGATTCTTCATCTGCTATCACCCCCTCTTCTTCAACAAGCATGGGTTCAATATCATGGATTGGCACAGATGAATCTCCCAATGGAGCACTTTCAGGAGAATACTTGTTTCCCTGCTGTCTTTCAAGGTTATAGCTAGGGCATAGATCAGTGTTCATACCTGAGCTTCCATTGCTGTTAGAGTTCCTCTCTATATAGCCTGGCCAGTATGTAGTCCAGTTCTTATGTCCAGCCTTCCAATTCAGATCCCTGGACACTGGATCTCTCTTCACATACCTTCTGGCACGGGTCTTAGGTCCCTTCCACGTGCAGCCATCTCCCTCACAGGTACCGTCTGGAGATTCCTAGCTCTGCAGCACCATTCCTCTGGCTTTCCCCAGTCCAATGGTGTATGCTGGCCCTTGGAATGCCTCCCAGTATACGTACTGCTCTGGACTCTTCTAGACCTCTCAAAGGCTTTTCTCCTCTTTCTTCCAAAGGGTTTCTTTCCCTCTCTGTCCGTCCAGTTTGGCTTCTGCTTCTGATGATCCTCCTGATGATGAAGATGATCAAGCTCAAGCTGATACTCTGTAGAATAAACTCTACCTTTATTCTGCTTAGATGAGTGCTCCTCCCTAACACAGCGCAGCTGTGCTGAATCAGGCCCTGCCCTTTGAGATGAGTGCTTAGGGATTACCTCATAGCCCTCCTGATTGAACACACGTTTCCCCACTTCAGCTCCTCTAATGGCTGTTGGAAACCTGGTGCATTCTGGGACTGGTAGTCTTTTATGGGAAAATTCTGTTTTCTTATTTCTACCAGAACTGACAGGTTGCTTGTTCAGAGTCACTTCACCTTTCCTATAGCTCCTTCCTGAGCTATGATAAGCTTCCTTATCACAGGTTCCTGCGGTACAAGGCTCCCTCTGCATGGCATTACCTGCAATTGTTGGGTACCATGGCGGCAACTATAGAGACGGTGCCTTGGGCGAGAGCCCACATGAGGCTGTTACAAAGAGCATTGCTCCACCGGTGGTCGCATCAGCAGGATTCGCTGTCCCGGAAGCTGCCCTGTCTGGAGGAGGCTCGTCAGACTCTTCAATGGTGGTTACTTCCTGAGTCGTTGGAGCGGGGGAAGTCCTTGGAGGCTCCGGCCTGGGTGGCTTTGATGACGGATGCCAGTCTGCTGGGCTGGGGAGCTCATTGTCAGGGCGCATTCGCACAGGGATGGTGGAACACTCAAGAACGAACGTGGGCAATCAACTGCTTAGAGTTAAGGGTGGTGTCTCTGGCCCTACAGGCATTTTTGTCCTCGCTCGGAGGGAGAGCGGTCCGAGTGTTGTCCGACAATGCGACGGCGGTGGCCTATGTCAACAGGCAAGGGGGTACCAGCAGCATGGCGCTAGAGTCCGAGGCCGAAGCCCTGTGCGGTTGGGCCAAAGCGAATCTCTCAGACCTGTCAGCAGCGCATGTAGCAGGGGTGGACAATGTGGAGGATGATTTTCTCAGTCGGGTAAGGGTGGACCCAGGCGAATGGGTCCTTCATCCCGAGGTCTTCGAGATGCTGGTGCGCAGGTGGGGCTCGCCGGTCATGGACCTCATGGCGACCTTCACGGCAAAGGCCAGTCGCTTCTTCAGCAGGCGCAGGGAACGAATGTCGGAAGGCTTGGACTCCCTCATTCAGGACTGGCCGGAGAGGCAGCTGCTGTATGTCTTCCCTCCGTGGGTTCTGATAGGAAGAGTGCTGCAACGGGTAGAGCGATTCAGAGGGCAAGTAATTCTGATAGCGCCGGATTGGCCGCGCCTACCCTGGTACAGGGACCTGGTGAGGTTGTTGGTGGCAAAGCCCTTGCGGCTCCCCTCCCAGGCAAATCTGTTAACTCAGGGACCCCTGTTCATGCCTCACGTGGATTGGTTCTCGCTTACGGCTTGGCTCTTGAGAGGGCGCGGCTAAAATCCCGGGGGTATTCAGTGGCGGTCATTTCCACCTTATTGAAAGCCAGGAGGCGGTCTATTTCACTTGCATATGTTCGCATCTGGAGGATTTTCGAAGCTTGGTGTCTGGAAAGGCGGTGCGAGGCCTTAAAGGCCTCTATCCCTCAGATCTTGGAATTCTTGCAAGATGGCTTCGACAAAGGACTAGCAGCAGTGTCGTTGCGTGTGCAGGATGCGGCTTTGTCCTGCTACAGAGGCAGGCTTGCAGGTCGGTCGCTCGGGAGTCAGCGAGATGTGAAACGGTTCTTAAGCGCGGTGGCTCTGGTGAGGCCACCGTGTAGACAGATCTTCCCTAAGTGGCATCTGCCGTTCGTGTTGGACGCGATGGAGCGGGAGTCCTTTGAACTGTTAGCTCGGGCATCGCTCAAGGATCTCACTCTGAAAGTGGTATTTCTGGTGGCTGTCTGTTCAGTGAGAAGAGTGTCGGAGTTGCAGGTGCTTTCCTGTAGGGAGCCCTATCTTTCGTTCTTTGCGACAAAGGTTGTTTTGAGGACTGTGCCGGCCTTTCTCCCAAAGGTGGTCTCGGCGTTCCATGTGAATCAGGAGATTTCCTTACCGGCGTTCTCCAAGAGCAGGGGTGGTTCCTCGTTGAAAAAGTTGCATCTTCTGGACGTCCGGCGAGCGTTAAAGAGGTATCTTAGCTGGACATCGAGTTTTCGTAAGTCGGATAGACTCTTTGTTCTCTTCGCGGGTCCGAGAAAGGGGGAGGTGGCGTCGAAGGTGTCCATTTCGCGATGGATTAAGGAAGCCATTGAGTCGGCTTATGTGTTGAAAGGTAGGTTGGTGCCGGAGGGGCTGAGGGCCCACTCCACTAGGGCTCAGGCCGCGTCCTGGGCGGAATTCCGGTTGGTGTCTCCAGTGGAGATTTGTAAGGTGGCGACCTGGTCATCCCTAAATTCATTTGTTCGACACTACCATCTGGATGTGCAAATGGCAGAGGAGACCTCGTTTGGATCAGCAGTGCTTCAGGCTGGTTTTCCAGGTCCCTCCCGTGTTTAATGTTTTTTCACTGCTCTGGTACAGACCCAGAGGTTCGGGACTAGACTGGGGACACGATCAGGAAGGTGAAATTAGACTTACCTGCTAATTGTTGTTCCTGGAGTGAAACCAGTCTAGTCCCGTATCCCTCCCAAGCGTTCCTTTTCGGACAGAAGCCTGAAGTGTCTACGTGAAGCACAGGTAAGAGCTGTTTTAATTTTGCAGTTTTAGTGCATTAAAAAAAAAAGGGGAATAACTGTCAGGATCGACCTTTTCATTGGGGTTCACTTTTCTTCCTTCCCTGTGAGGGAGGGGTCTGTTCCGGTTTCAAGTCACAGTCTTTCAGGAGAGTGGGTTTCCTCTGTAAGCCCGGTTAGTAGTACCAATTGGTGCAGTTCTTGTTAATTAATATTGTTAAGTTCTTACTTGTTTCTCCGGTGAGTTTGCTTTGTCAATAGGGTACTGGTGGCAGGAGGCGGACTCCGGGAGGATATACCAGTGATGTCACAAAAGGAAGTGTTTCTCAGTCTCCAAGCTGCTAGATGAGATGGGCAACCCAAAGGTTCGGGACTAGACTGGTCCCACTCCAGGAACAACAATTAGCAGGTAAGTCTAATTTCACCTTGATCAACTAAAGATAAAATTTGGATCCATCAAAAATTGGAGCAGTTCGAAAATAAAATGTGAAGTTTAAATCTGCGGGTGTTAAACTTTCCCTCAGTACCAATATCTCTCAGATGTTTAAGAAATATTTACGAGATGGGCTAGTCTCGTCTCCAAGGGTCTTTATAATGTGCCTCATGGTGGTCGCAGCACACCTCAGGCATCAAGGGGTCTTTGTCTTCCCCTACCTGGATGACTGTCTCATAAAAGGGGCCACAGCTGCAGAGGCACAATGTGCCACCAGTCGCATCATAAACGCCCTGCAGCACCTGGGGTTTGTCATAAACCAGCCCAAGTCCCACCTCACTCCTGCTTAGAGCCTAGAGTTCATAGGGGCACAGCTGGACACACGTCAGGCAAAAGCCTTCCTCCCTCAGGAGAGGTCAGCATGCCTCAGAGAACTAGCTGCAGAGGTGCAACGGACAGGGCGCTACCCACCTGGCTTCTCCTCTGCCTACTGGGACACATGGCCTCCACAGTCCACGTGACCCCAGAATTCTGCCTACACGAGAGCTGCTCAGTGGTGCCTCTGCTCTTTGTGGCTCCAAGCTACACTCAGGCTCAGGGACAGGGTGCACATGACCCATCAGCTGGTGGACTCCCTCGGATGGTGACAGAATCCAGGTCATCTTCAGGCCGGGATGCCCTTCCGGGCACCCAACCCCCCCCCTCCCCAGAAAGTCCTCACCATGGATGCCTCCCTAATGGGATGGGGGATGCATTGCGACAGCCTCCAAACGCAAGGCTGCTGGTCCCAGAAGGAATCCGAAATGCAGATCAACCTGCTGGAAATCAGGGCCATATTCCTGGCCCTCAAGGCCTTCCACCACCAGCTACAACATCACGCGGTGCTGATCTAGACCGACAATCAGGTCGCGATGTTCTTTGTGAACAAACAGGGGGGAACGGGGTTATACCCCCTCTGCCAGGAGGCAGTAGCCCTCTACTCTTATGCCACTTGCAGTGGGCCAGGCCAGGACAAGCTGAGCAGTGGGCTTGGCGGACAAGCTGAGCAGGGTACTCCAGCTGCATGAGTGGCGCCTGGACCCAGCACTGGGCCAGAGAGTCACGGCACATTGTATCAGAACCATGGCTGTTTTCGTGGCCAATTTGCATTCCATCCCCATGACGGAAATTTGCCGGGCCATCACCTGGTCTTCGGTCCATACCTTCGCAGCTCACTACTGCCTGGAGAGGGTGTCTCAATGGGACAGTGCCTTCGGCCAGACCGTACTCCATAATCCTTTTGGGGCGTATGCAACTTCTTCCCTCTATCCTTCTGTGTTCAGGCTACCGGAGTGCTGGTGTTCAATAGACGCTTGGGTCTTGCAAGAATACCTCCCTTGGAACTCGACTGCTGCTGGTCACGGCTCTCCGTTTGCAGGGTGCCCTGGCATTTTTCTTTTGATTATAGGTTCTCAGTAGCCTGTAGCTGGGGAGTTCCATATGTGAGGACTGACTTCCTGCTTGTTCCCAGAGAATGCGTAGTTACTCACCTGTAACATGTGCTCTCCGGGGACAGCAGGAATCAGTCCTCCTCCCCTTGGAGTTGCTTCTTTACCATCTTTTGCCATCTTAGCTATGTCAGTAGACTGAGGCAAGATGGCACCCTTGGGCAGGAAGTGGACCATGCATGCGTGGTGCATCTCCCAAAGGCTTTCCTTGAAAACTGGATAGATGCTTCCGCCCGGGCTCCGTCGGTGCCGACGTTACCCATATGTGAGGACTGATTCCTGCTGTCCCTGGAGAACAACTGTTACAGGTGAGTAACTATGCTTTTCGGCATCTAGACCCATGATAATCGTGTCCCTGTCCCTGTCTTGAGCAGTATACAGCACAGCAAGGGCCTTTAGAATGTTAATGAATGCAAACCTTCCTGGTAAAAGCCCAACCTGGTTTGGCTGGACTATCATTGGCACATAGTGGTGTAGTTGCTTGGCCAAGTTGTTGCCACCAGCAACATCTTGATTTATTAGAGAGATTGGCCAGTACGAGCCGGTTTTGATAGCACCACCACCATTGTGTGGTTCTGTCTTCCTCCCAGAGATCCTCTTTTGAGAGCATCCGCACACAGCGCCAAGAAGGGCTTCACCATCTCCTCCCCTAGAATTTTGTAGAATTCTGCACCTAGTCTATCCAGACCAGGAGCCTTCGCTAATTTGCATGCATGCACAGCTTGCAAAACCTCTTCTTTTGTGAATGGGGCGTTTAACATATCTCACTCCATTTCCCCTATCTCAGGCATGGTCAAGTCTTCGAAGAACGTTTCCCTGCCCTGGGGGTCTTGCGGTCCTTCTCCATGTAATTCACTGTAATATAAGTGAAATTGTTGGAGAATAGCACATTCCGTCCCCTGTATCACCCCCCCAAGAGGCATGTCACTTAAAATATGTGTTACGTGCATTGATGGTGCATAACTTTATGTCACTCCTTACAAAATTACTTCCATTGTGTGCAGGAACCTCGTTACATGGAAATAATTTTAGCATACAAAAATCTGCACTAACACAGAAGTCATAAGCTGTCCTGAGCCTAGTGCAGCATTTTACTTCAGCATCATAGCTTAACTTTCCTGTACACTGGCTAAATGTAAGCAGTTACATTTGTGTTGGCAGGAGGCTTTAACAAGATTAGCATAGTATCCTTTCTGGAGGACCCAAAATTTCCGAAGGCACTGTTTATACTGAGCGTTAATTTCTAATGTGTTTTGGTGCCTTTATGTTTGTCTGTCTCATTTTTTTTAAACTTTTGCTTGCAACTCTCAAAGCTACATTCCTAACTTTCATGTTACTTAATTTTCATCATTGACCTGTTAAGGGTGTGCACTCAACATATTTTGATTTTAGGGTTTTTTGGGCTTCATTTTAAAGAAATGAAAAGCAATACATAAAAAACAAAAAAAGAAAAAAATAGCTAACTAAATCATTCTGTCAGTGGTGAGGGGAGGGGCGTGACGTTTTTGCTCTTTCATGGTTAGCAGCAAATCTGCCTGGGGTCTCCCACCCCATTACCTACTCTTTCTCTGGTGTGATATGGCCCATGTATCTTCTGTGGGCAGGGGCAATCCTCTGTCGCTTCTGCCTTGCCGCTTGCTACTGCTAGTTTTCAAGAAACTTGCTGGGAAGTCTGAATCTGCCTAAGGTGGACTGGCACCATTTTAAAAACTAGCAATGGTGGTGCATGTGCATTGGGGATTGCTCCTATCTATAGAAGACTTTTGGGCAAGCCTCCCTGCACCAGAGATAGTGTAGAGAACAAAGGTGGGAGTTGAGGGGTTCAATTATAGGTTTTTGTTGTAAATGGTGGCTACATGAGTAAAAAACAAACATTTTATTTGTTTCATTTCAAAAAATAAAAAGGAAATATTGTCAACATTTCCTACTTCACACGACAGCACATCCCTACTGCATGCAACTTTCAAAGTTACCAGTGGAACTCTCATCTGTCCATAACTCTCAAAGTTAGGAGCCTAGCTGAAAATTAGGTTTTTTTTTTTTTAAAGTGCTGTCAAATCAAGCTGACTCCTGGTGACCCAGCAGCCCCTGGCTTTTCTTAATAAGGTATCACTGGAAGTAGATTGCTAGGCCTTTTCTTCTGAGGCAACAGAGGGTAAAGTGACTTGCCCAAGGCCATAAGGAGTGCCAGTGGGAATTGAACCCAGATCTCTGGGGTTGTAGGCTATTGCTCTAACCACTAATACTCTCCACTCATACTGCATATATGCCATTGAAAAAGAAAGCCAATGGTCAAATGGGCAGATAATGTATGATGTACAGTTGTGGTCAACACTATTGGCACCCTTGCAGTTCAACCCCTTAATGTCCAATTTTTTTTTTAAAGTGCCATCAAGTCAGTGTTGACTCATAGTGACCCAGCTTCCTCTGGTTTTCTTGGCAATGTATCACTGGAAGTAGATTGCTAGCCTTTTCTTCTGAGGCAATGGAGGGTAAAGTGACTTGCCCAAGATCACAAGGAGTGCTAGTGGTAACTGAACCCTTGATCTTCTGGGTACAAGGCAGTTGCTCTAACCACTAGGCTACTCCTCCAATATAATGTCCAATATCTCCTAAAAATAAGTGGACAGTGAAATGGTTTTGGATTATATATGCACACATATTTGACACACAAAAGATTCAAATAAAACAAGATCAATTAAAAAAGAAAATAGTAGGAAATAGTATAAAAACTGGGACATTGCCAGGACATGATTATTGGCATCCTTATAAACAATTCAAATCAGTTAGAACAGAAGAACCACATTCCCACTGCAGTAAAATTAGACGTGCCTGTGATCAATTGTCAGTACTCACATGACTTGAATCAGCCAATGAATGATGGCTCTAATGTTTAAAATGGCCACATTCATTCTCTGTTCCATTTTCACAATGGTGAAGACAAGAGAGCTGACTGAGACCATCAGAAAAGCCATTATCCCCAAAAATTAAACTTCAAAAGGGTACAAGGCAATCTCCAAAGACCTTGGGATTCCTGTGTCTACCATTTGCAATGTTATTAAGAAGTGTTCTGCTCATGGAACTGTCAATAACCTCCCAGGACGTGGTGGGAAGAGGAAAATTAATCCAAGAAGTCTTCGAAGGTTAGTGCGAACTGTTGTAAAAACACCACATATAACATCTAAAGAGTTTAAGGCTGACCTGGAATAATCTGGAGTGGTGGTTTCAAACCTTTATCATATGCCATGCACTAAACAACAAAGGACTTCAGGGGCAAAAGCCAAGGAGGACCCCACTGCTCAAATAAAAAAGCACACCTGATCTTTGCCCAAACCAACCTTGAGAAACCACAATCCTTCTGGAAAAGTATTCTGTGTACGATAAAACCAAACGAGCTCTTTGGCAGTGCAGACCTACAATACATTCACAGGCAAAGAAATTAAACTTATAAGGGAAAAAATACCCTTCCTACAGTTAAATATGGTGGAGGTTCCATAATGTTGTAGAGCTGTTTTGTTGCCCCAGGAACTGGAGGCCTGTAACATATTAAAGGAATCATGAAGTCAGAGGGTTACCAAGGTATTTTGGAGTGAAATGTGCTACCTAGTGTCAGAAAACTAGGTCTGGGTTGAAGGTCATGGGTCCTTCAGCAGGACAATGACATAGAAACATAGACATGTGATGGCAGAAAAAGACCACATGGTCTGTCTTTTCTGCCCTTCCATATCAACCACTACAACAGTCCCCTAAATATACATTAAAAAGTACAAAAGATTGGTTAAAAAGGCACAAATGGACTGCTTTAAACTGGACTGCAATGAGCCCTGATCTCAGTCCAATCGAGAACCTTTGGAAAGAGCTGAAATTTGCCACTGCTAAAAGTAATCCTGGAACATTCATGAGATGGAACAAATCACAGTTGAAGAACTGGAGAAACTACAAGCAGACAGATGTACGAAACTTATAGTGGCTACAAAAAACATTTAAAGGCTGCCAAGGGTTGTGCAACCAAATATTAGTGAAGGGTGCCATTAATTCTGTCCGGGTTTTATTTTTGTTTTCTCAGAAATTACTACGTATAAGTTGCACAAGGCATCTTTTTTTTGTTGTATATCTTTGAACATACTATTAAAATACAATGATGAAATACAGTTGGAATATTTCCAATTATTTCTCAAGATATTGTACACAACATACCTAAAATGCAAGGGTGCCAATAATGTTGACCACAACTGTACCATGGTATGCATACTGTAAGGAACATCTCAAAGGGGAATTAACTGTCAGTTTTAACATAACAGGGTAGTCAGAAATGGCTGATTACTTAATTATGGGGGTTTTGATTGTCATGAGATGATTCATGAGCAGGTCTGGATTTAGGCATAGGTAACTGCCTGAGATGCCAAATTTTGAAGGCCGCAAATATCTGGGCTAAAGAGGATCCAGATTCACTTGCTTTACGACTGTGCTCTAAGATCTCTGGGGAAGAAACCTCCCCTCCCTACTGCTCTTCGGTCCTGCCTATGGATGCTGACATCTTAAATCCGGCCTGTTCACGAGTTAGGAAATATCTTTGAATTACCTGTAAGATATTTATCTCAGTACTTTACGACACGTCAGCCTGACTTAATTCTGTGTCACTACAAATAACCATTTAGGGTCTGATTTTCGAAATGCATTTACATGGTTTACAGCCCAGTAGACCGTTTAAACGCCTTAAATGGGGATATCCCACAGCACTTACACAGTTAGTGCCATTGACTATCCCCTTCTAACTCTCTGCTATACGGCTCAATGCTTTGCGGATGCTTTGAGGAAAACCCTCGCCTATCTTTAAGGCGCAGGAGCTAACCAGGCAGCAAGCAATATTGCTGCTGTGTGGTTAGCTACTGTGGCTTCTGGCATGAGCAGCGATTACCGGATATTCAATGCTGGGACCGCATATGAGCCCCCTGACATTTAATATGTCTAAATAATCTACTATGTACATATGTTCTAATAGTTTAACGTTCTAATAATTTACTGTTTAAATATTATACTGTTACCTGTACCTAGTTCACCTGTTCTATGTTCTATGTAAAATGACTTGGTATGATACTACCCATACCATATAACATAATGTTCATTGTAAACCGCACTTGATACTTCTGAAAGAGCGGTATAGAAATAATTGTTAAATAAATAAATAAATAAATAAATAAATATCCAGAGTTAAGGGTCATTGGGCAGTGCTGTGTGACATAGGGGCACATAGCTTGCCCAACTCAGTGTTGGGCCCTTAAAGTCCAAAACATTATGGTTTCCATTCATTGTGCTGCTATTTGGTACAAAATGTTTTTAGAACTCAGCTGATTGTAGCTCCTAAACTTTTTTGACAGGGCGGTGGATATCTGGGCGATTGGCTGTCTGATAACAGAAATGCTGACAGGTGAACCCCTCTTCCCCGGTGACTCTGATATTGACCAGTTGTATCACATCATGAAATGTTTAGGTAAGAAAGTGTGAATCTTTAGTCTTCCTTTCAAATACTTGATCTTGTACCTCTGCCACCCTTTGATCATCCTGCTGGTGATTGAATAGGAAATTCTCTGATGCAGATCAGTAGCCTGAATTCCTTTGTGTCCCCACGACACTGCTGCATCTGCTGTCTACTCTCTACTCCTTTTGGGCAAAATTTATTAATTTTTTTCTTATTTGTCCATTTGTCTCAGTCCTCATCACAACTTAATATGAAGCAAGCAGACCAAACCTGCCTAGTGGCTTACCATCTTTTCTTTCTAACTTGTTAATTCCAAACATACCCCAGCAAAAGCTTCGCTTATCTCGGTAGAATTTATTGGTTATTCCCTTTCATCTCAAAATCTAGGTTGACAGTGCAAGAAATTCTTGTTTTAGTGTATTGGCACCCTCCCTTTGGAATGGTTTTCTAATGGATAGAAGACTTGAAACCTTATTTAAGAAACGTAAAGCCTCTCTGAAGGCCTGTTAGTTTAATGTGGCTTTACAATAAAGCCAGGAAGACTATTATAGCCTCTGAAGACCCTGCTGAGTTTGCGGCTTGCTGACGACCTAGATGTGGTGTTGGTTTCCCTTAAGGTACACATCACATTATGTGTCTTATGCATAAATAATACATTTTAGTTGCCCCTTTTTTATTCCCAGTTTTATAGTTTTATATGTTTTTTGCAAAATTTTATTTTAAACCCCCTTATTACATTATGAGGGTTATTTTAGAACACTTATTCACAATTTCCATGTGCGAACTTGGGCATTTACATGTGAAAATGGCATCCATGTGCAAATGGTGATTTTATAAAGACCAAATTTACACAAGGATGTCCTTACTACATAGATATTGGAAGGGGGCACAGTTAGGGAGTGGCCTGGATGGGTCAAAAATCTACATTTGTATTCTCCATCATATAGGCAATGCACATATAGGACTACAGTTGCCCAGTTTGGAATTTGCAGCTGCTCTTTGGGACATTTAGGTTTTTAAAACATGCATAGTCGGCCAGCCCTTTATAGAAGGGATTAAGAGGGCTAGCCATGTCAAACCCCTGTTTATTCCCCTCTCAAAATTGAAATAAAATAAAGTGGCCTTGGTAGTTAATATATATATATAATATATATATAATATATATAATATATATATATATATATAATATATGCCTAATAGTGCGGTATATAAGAGTCTATAAATAAATAAATAAAATAAATATATATATATATATATATAGGCAGAGGTGCTGAGAGTCAGCATGGGTCCTAAGACAACCTTTCTGGGATCCCCCTACCGCCAGCCTCCTGCCTGGCCAAGGCTTCAAAACACAAAACAGCTTGACAGCCGGCTTTGCAACACCTGCATGCACTCTAGATTTGCTGCGTTCTGCCCCTTCCAGCCATTCCTTTTTTAGTGGTGGTATGCAGCTGACCTAGAGCATACACAGATGCTGCAAGACAGGCCAAGGCTGAGACACAGGGTCATGCAGCTCCCCAAGCCCTCTAACATCAGATCTGCATATATGTCCTCAAAATGGCCACATACACATGTAAGTGCCGTCACTTACACATAGAAGTTGCTGAGTTTCCCACGTTGATTTTTCCCATGTGTGGATTTGCAAAATGACTCCTCTGGTTCCATGTATTGATACAGTTGTGGTCAACATTATTGGCACCCTTGAAGTTCAACCCTTTAATGTCCAATATCTCCTATAAAAAAAGGTGGCCAGTGAAATGGCTTTGGACATATTTGACACATAAAAGAATCAAATAAAACAAGAGTAATTAAAAAAGGAAATAGTATAAAAACTGGGACATTGTCAGAACATAATTATTTATAAATCTGTAAAAGGATAAAACTTTGACCCAAATAATCATCTGTGATAAATAATTATCTCCAGGAACAAGCAGGAATGTAGTCCTTTCAGTGTTTCTTTCAGAAACTTTCCTTTTTGGCGACATAATTATTTATAAATCTGTAAAAGGATAAAACTTTGACCCAAATAATCATCTGTGATAAATAATTATCTCCAGGAACAAGCAGGAATGTAGTCCTTTCAGTGTTTCTTTCAGAAACTTTCCTTTTTGGTGCTAGGTGCCATTTTGGGCACTAGGCCCCCATTTTCCTAAATCATGGAAAAGCCAACTAGTGGTTTTAAAAAATGTACTAAGTGTGGCGGTACCATTTCCGTCACTACCACCCATGATTGGTGTCTAAAATGTTTAGGACCTGATCATTCTCCAACTGAATGTCTCTCCTACATGGGGATGACCAAAAGAGGAAGACAGAACCGGGCCGCAAAGCTCGGTAACCTTTTTTCTTCAGATGCCAGATCCATTGCATCGACATCGTCGAGGGCCTCTTCTTCCTCCCATGGATCTCAGGTAACTAAACATAAGAGCCGGTCTTCAAAGGGTAGCTCTCCTGCTAAGCATCGAGAGGCTGTTGGCATTGCCCTTGAGGGAACCACACCGGCAAAACAGCCCCGGCGGGAGGCTTCGACTTCCAAAGCATCGATGGGGCTTCAGGATGTTCTTGAGGCCTCAACCTCGCAAGAACTACCTGTGCCATGCTCAGGGGTTCCGGCCGTCCTTACCGGTACCGACACCCAGGTATCGGCAGCGTCAATAGACTTGAGGATCTTCGCTATCAAGCGCAGTATCGCAGCTCTTCTCTCGGATGCGGGTACTGGTGGTCCCAAGAGCACCGGTGCCAACATCGACACCGATGCCGGTACCGATCACTTGCCATTCCTGTTCCTGGACAAGATCCTACACAAGGGAATACAGAATACCTCTCTATTCCCACCAAACCAAAGGAAAACATAATGCTTCCTTTGCATCATTCCTTGCAGGATCTCCTTCTATGAATGTGGGAAGCTCCTTTAACGGTACCTCCATCTTCCAGAGCAACTGATCTTCTATATCAGGTGCCCCCCTCTCCAGGGTTTCAAAAGACTCAACTTCCTCATCATTCCATTGTGGTAGAATCAGCAGTGAGGTGAGTGAAGAGTAATAAAAAGCACTCTTCTTGTCCGCCAGGTCGTGAGTCTAAGACACTAGATGCCTTTGGACGTCAAACCTTCCAGACATCCATGCTTTCAGCAAGAATTCTCTCCTATATTTTTTATATGGGTCTATCTCTTGAGGAGGTCACAAAGCAATTACATCTTTTGACTCCTTTTCTTCAAGAGCCCAGGTGTACAGACTATTCCTCACTGGTTAGTCATACTCAAAATATCTCTAGGTTTCTTACTTGTGCTACCCTAGACTCCTTTGAGTCTGTTAGCAGAACTTCTGCTATAGCTATAGGGGCACGACGTAGAGCCTGGCTTCAAGCTTCAGACTTGGACAAATGGGCACAAGAAAGACTGGGAAATACCCCTTGCACTGGAGAAAATCTCTTCAACAAGGAGTCTTTACTCCAGGTTACTCAGTTATCCACTGACTTCCTTTTTTCCAGAGGCTATTCTACGCCTTCTTTTTTCCCAGTAGGTAGGAAATGTCCTACCAAGCTTTCTTCCCCTAGGGGGAGAAGGTTTTACCCATCATCTGCCCATCATACAGATGTTCCCAAACAGGGGAAACATCGCCCTAGTCTGAAGAATCCACAACCTGCCTGACCATGCCTGCATCTCTGTCTTTTGCTTGCACTCTGGACCTTCCCACTCTTCTCCCCCCTCTCCCTCCTCACCCCCTCCTCTGCGGCTTTCTCGCTTTATAACTCCCCTCACACTTCAGCGCTTTCCCCCAGCATCCGAGGTCCTCCCCCCCGATTTCTCCTCTCTCTCGCCAACTTCCCAGGCCACTCTGTGGTCATCCTCCCTCTCCTCCGCTCTCGACCTAGTTGCCCCTCTTCTTCCTCAGCCCCCACCACGTAAGCCCACCCATCCATGGTATCACAAGGGCCTTCAGCTGTTGCGCTCTCACCTCCGCAGGGCTGAGCGGCTATGGTGAAAGGACCCCTCTCCTGCCAAATTTGCTCTTTTTAAATCAGCTCACTCTCACTACCGTGCTCAAGTTCACTCGGCTAAATGCTCCTATTTTTCCAATGCCATTTCTAATGCTCCTAACCAAACCCGACATCTTTACTCTACTCTTCAGACTCTTACCTCTCTTCATTCTTCTCCCTCTGCTCCTCCTGACCTCCCCTCCCCTGCTCCTCCCCTTCTTGCATCATTCTTCAGCGGTAAGATTGCCTCCCTACGAGCATCCTTACTCTCCTGTCCTGCACCCATTCACTCCCCTCCCCCCATTGCATCCCCCCCCCCCCCCTCCGGTCTCTCAACATTCCCATACTTGGGCTTCTTTTTCCCCAATCACCGCCCCTGAGCTTCTTCAGCTCATTTCTTCTTCCAAGTAAACCTCTTGTGCCCTGGACCCCATCCCTTCCTCTTGGCTACTTACCCCTCATCTGGTACTCCTTCCCCAAATCCTCTCTATGTTCAATTCAAGTCTCTCCTCTGGTACTTTTCCCCGCCCCTGGAAACACGCACTGATTCGGCCTATTCTTAAAAACCCCACGCTTGATCCTCTGACTCCCGCCCACTATCGCCCTGTTTCTAATCTCCCCTTTCTCTCCAAACTTCTAGAAAAAATAGTCTTTTCTCAGCTCTCACACCACCTCAACTCCACTAACTACCTCCACCCTCGTCAGTCCGGATTCCGCCAGGGCCATAGTGTGGAGACAGTACTGCTTGCTTTCACTAACGCACTGCACGTAGCACGTGATCGGGGTGACATCTCGGTGGCGGTTGCACTTGACCTCTCGGCAGCATTTGATTTGGTTGACCACTCTCTTCTTCTCCACCGCCTACGGGATGCAGGGCTCTGTAGTGTTGTCCATCGCTGGTTCCACTCTTTTCTCTCTTCCTGCTCCTGCACAGTTCTTTCTTCCTCTCCCTCTGTCCCTCCCTCAGACCCATTTCCTCTTCCTTGTGGGGTCCCTCAGGGTTCGGTGCTGGCCCCTCTCCTCTTTAATCTTTTCCTGGCCCCCCTTGCCCTCTTAATTCAGAAATCTGGCATCTCTGCGTTCAACTGTGCAGACGACATTGTCTTACTGCACCATACCTCGTCTTCCTGTCCTGACCTTTCTCCACTAAGAATGTTGCAATCTGGTTCTCTTACGGTGCTCCTCCTCCTTCACTCGCCCCTTCCTTTTCTGGTACTTCCGTTTCCTTAGTCACCACCTTCCGTTATCTCGGGGTTCATTTCGATCCTGAACTCTCATTTCAGGATCACATCTCACACATCTCCAAAACATCCTTTTTTTTTCTTCGACAAATCCGAGCCATTCGTCCTTTCCAGCTCTCACCATCCTATCTCTGTCTCTAGTCATGTCACGCGTCGATTTCTCAAACTCTGTTCTTCTCGGTCTCCCTAAAACTCAATTATCTCGGCTCCAAAGAATCCAAAGCACTGCAGCCCGTCTCATCACACACGCCACCCTCCGCGACCATGTAACTCCACTACTTTTCCGCCTCCACTGGTTACCCATCTCAGTCCGCTCCCAATACAAACTACTTACCCTGGTCCACAAAGTTCTCTACACTAGCACCCCTCAGTATTTAGCAGACCTCATTCACTTGCACTCTCCCAGGTACACCCCACGTTCCCTCCACCTTAACCGCCTCACCCTTCCTTCCCCTTCATCTGCCCACCTACAGTCCACTCGCTCCTCTGCCTTTTTCTTCGCCGGCCCTGCTCTTTGGAATGCTCTCCCCTCCTCCTTGCGTTTAGAAACCAACCACACCACTTTCAAGCAAAACCTGAAGACCCACCTGTTTTCCCTGGCGTTTGACTTTCCCTCCCCTTTCGTCTGATCTCTCTCGCTCTTCCCATTGTCTCTACCCTGGAGTATATGTTCTACTGTCTCGTCTTACCCCTCCTCTCCCTCTTTCTTTTCTGTCGAAGAATTGTAATTTCTTTTCCTATCTCTTTTGGCCTTGGCCTTGATTTTCCTTTGTTTTTTGAAAATTGTACACCGCCTTGATTCCAATAGAAAGGCGGTTATATCAAATTTAATAAACATAAACATAAACCTCAACAGGGTCAACAAACCCAGCAGTTGCAGGGTTTCAAATAGATCATTGTCCCTCTTGGTTGGGGGTTAGGATGGCAGTCTGCTTCTTTTCACTTGAAGAGTCTGCGCTAATTTTTATCCTAACCTACCTAGATATCTCTTCATGAGACATCTTTTCTCTAACTCTAAGAGTCTTTATGACGATTATGCCCATCATTAACAGATTTTCCTCTTCCTCTTGGAGGAAGGAGAGGTAGCAACTATCAATAGACAGTTGTTTCCCTGTACTGGCATGTATCATCTCATCTGTCCGAGACCTCCTCCATAGCCGGTCTCTTGCAACTGTCTTACCTCCCTCTTACTACAAAAATTGCTTATAAGAGGGGCTCTTTAAACTGGTCTTCTACCAGGGGCTTCTCTCTTCTGGAGATGTCTCCCCCCCCCCCCCCTTGTTACCTTAGAGCAGCTCATCAGACAATAGGGACTCCTATTATGTCTGTTGTTCTTTTTCCCAGTCTAAAAAAGGAGCAGGGAAAAGAACTTTTCAATGCTGCTCTGGTAGTTGCTGCAGATACAGCAATTCCTAGTGGTTAAGCCACTGGTTTTGTTTCACTACAGAACCAGGGATTCCCCTCCACTAGCAATCCTCAGTACTAAATCCCAAACAGGTTATCAACCTCCTTTGGGAAACCCTATTATCACAGTCTGGTTGGTTAATTTCTATTCTTCGCCCCCTTGTCCTTGGCAGTATAGTTGGTTACCTACTGGCTTTTCACAGCCAGTTTTTTCTTCTAACCAACCTGCAGCATGCTCTCTGCATCTCTACAGAGTAGCTTTGCACTATGGGCCTTTGCTAGAGAGCATTAGTATCTTGCCTAGCAGATAACCCCAGATGGTTAGGGGGGGGGGGGTTCCCCCCAGTCATATTCATGTCTGGCAGGTATTCCCTACCCTTACCATCTCATCTTAAATCTCTTTTGAGGTATACGCCTCAGGCCTTTCCTTACGTGAAAAACTTAAGGAGGGCCAAATCCCTAGCTTGGCTCATACCTCCTTATGTCTTCTCGTCAGAGGTAAATTTCTTCAATGGCAGCTAGAGGACGCCTAATACCCTTCTTGCCCTCATAGACGGGTCACAAGGGTATCTTCCTCCAGAGGCATCCTCTCTCCATTCTCCATACTGCAATTCTGGAGATACCTGAACTTCCTGTCTGCAGACTGAAGTTATCCTCTGCCATTTTCACGTAGGCCATCCTGGTTAGCCAAGAGCTCAAATTCTGCAGGGAATTCAGACTTCTTCTTGTCAGGGAGACTTCTCCTCTGACTCTGCCAGTCATAACCAGGAAAAGAGGATTCTCTATGTATCTATTCAAGCAGGTATCAACCTTCTTGCTGTCAGATAAATCTTTCCCTCTCCCTATAAGGGGGGATGAGGTTTTATGGACATCTCTCCACCCTTATACCTGGAGACATGTGTCTATATGCCTACCTATTCATATAGGTATATAAAGATATATATATATATATATATAAATCCATATATATACTTATCTATATCTATCGGTGTGTCATCTGCCCATACATATCTCTTATACTTATATGCCTATATACCCTCTAGGTGTATATATTTAAATAGATATATCTATATCTACATTCTAACTATAAAGATATATATATATATATATATATATGAGATATATTTTTAGATACACCTGTATCCATCTACTTATCTATCTGTCTGTCAGGTTCAGATATCCCTACATTTCTATAAAAACCTGACAGATGGGCACTACCTCTATCAATGCTGTGCCAGCATTCTT
Source organism: Ichthyophis bannanicus (assembly GCA_033557465.1). Classification (NCBI taxonomy): domain Eukaryota; kingdom Metazoa; phylum Chordata; class Amphibia; order Gymnophiona; family Ichthyophiidae; genus Ichthyophis; species Ichthyophis bannanicus. The sequence continues at coordinate 1,128,051,924 of CM066032.1, read as the reverse complement.
AGAGGGCTACAACTATAACCACTTCCTGTGGTAATTAACAAATTTTTTCCTTACCATAACCTTTCAGGTTAGGTACTCCTGAAGCTCTCCGGGTACCTTTTTTCTTTCCTACTTGACCCCATTTAGGAAAGACATGGCGGAGCTTCAGTTACTCTAAAGCTTAGCACTCCTGAGTCTGTCCTTACTTTCTTATTAGATACAAGGGTCTCCATACCCTTTCTCCCCTACATGGACTGATTCCAACCCCAGTCCAGTTAGGTCAGACTCATCTTTTCTCTTGGTCCAAGGTTTGTACTGTTTTTGGATCAAAACAGCTTAAGCTTTCTTTCATGGTACCTTCTGCGTCTCCGCTGAAGCTCTACCTCTTATACTACCCCAGTTTTTCCCCTGGGGCTATTTCTCACCCTGAAGGGTTCTGACCTCCACTTGTTTTTCTTCTACTTTATTACCTCTACTTCTCAGTGAGGTACCCCTTGAGCACATTCACTGGCTCTTCTAACAGATCCATATGTAGCTCAGTGGACTTGTCCAATGCCAACAAGGGAGACCCAGATTACAATATTATACTACTAAATGCCCTCTGTACAGGGTTTTCCCCTTCTGAAGCCCTATTCTAGCCAGCTGTTCCACAGCTCCTTTCCTATATTCAACTCCTACCCTCCATCCCCAGGATGCCTGAGGTCCTGAGGAATAGCATGGCTCGTTCTAGACTTGCAACATGCTAGGACTCCCTCTGGGCATCTGAGCTTGGGAGTCCCCATATGTGAAGACTCATTCCTGCTTATTCCTTAAATAGCGAGAACATCAGCAACAGTGGCAATCAGGCAGGCAAGCCCTCTCAACATGTGTCCCTAACACTGTAAACCACCAAACAGTCTCCTTTTCTTGCAACACTCTTCATGTAAATAGTTTCCCCTGTTATCCAGGTTCTACTTCCTGTTAATTTTAAGACCAGACATATGTAATTTTGTCGGATGTTTCTGTTCCATGTAAACCGCGCTGATGTCAAATAGTGCGGTATATAAGAAATGTTAATAAATAAATAAAATAAATAAATAGCACAGTTACTTACCTGTAACAGGTGATCTCTGGGAACAGCAGGAATAAGTCTTCACAACCCACCCACCTCCCCTAGGAGTTGCTTTTTCTCTATCTCTATCTTTCCCTTCCTCGCTCTCTCTCTCTTTGTTTCAGCTTTAAAACTTAACTGAGGAGAGGCAGTTGGGAAGGCGGGAAGGCAGCTCGCAGGCGTGTTGGGATGCTTCCAAAGGCTTTCTGATTGGACGCTGGGAAGCGTTCCCACGCAGACTTCGTCGGTACCGATGTACCCATATGTGAAGACTTATTCCTGCTGTTCCCAGAGATCACCTGTTACAGGTAAGTAACTGTGCTATCTTCAGGAACAAGCAGGAATGTAGTCTTCACATATGGGTATCGTCGGTACCAGTGGAGCCTGCATGGGAACGCTCCCCAGCGTCCAATAGGAACACTTTTGGGAGCATCCCACAGCGCCTGCCTGTTGCCTTCCCACCTTTCCCAACCGTCCCTCTCCAGTTCTTCTTTTTCCGCGGAGCCGACATCCTGTCACCGCAGAAAAAAAATCCCTTCTACTTTTTTGTGGTCGCATCTGCCTTCCCTCGACGCTACACCGGTACTGCCGGTTCTTATTTCTTTTTTCTTTAAAAAAAAAAAACACCTTTCTTTCTGGAGTCTTTCCAGTAATTTTCTCTTCAGGAGCCACGTGCCATTTTGTGCACTAGGCCCAACTTCGGGTTTTAAAAAGTGTTCCAAGTGTGGCGGTACCATGTCCATCACCGACACCCATGAGTGGTGCCTCAAATGTTTAGGTCCTGACCACTGTATTTCAGAGTGTGTTGCCTGTGGGATGATGTCGAAAAGGGGCCGGCAAAACTGAGCTGCTAAACTTAGCACCCATTTTCCCTCCGATGCAGCCTCCGTGGCATCGACGTCTTCCAGGGCTTCGTCTTCCTCCCATGGATCTCAGGTAACTAAACATAAATCTAGCCGGTCCTCAAAGGGTAGATCTCCTCCTAGACATCGAGATGCCTCTGGCGTTGCTCTTGAGGGACTTCCACCGGCAAAATTGCCCCAGCGGGAGGCTTCCAAAGCACTAACGGGGCTCCACGATGTTCTCGAGGCTTCAACCTCAGCAGAACTACTGGTGCCATGCTCTGGGGTGCCGGCTGCTTCATCTGGTACCAATACCCAAGTATCAGCAGCGTCGCTAGACCAGAGATTCTTGGCTATTGAACGCAGTCTGGCGGCTCTTCTCACGGCCTCGATGCCTGTGAAACCACTTCAGACAACTCAACCGGTACCGGCACCGACTCTGGTGCCAGCACCGACTGCATCGACATCAGCAGGTATTCTACCGGGACTGAGTCATGCATGTCTATCAGGCATCGACAGGTCGGTACCGGACCACTCCGATACCGACTTAGATCGGTACCGGTACCGTGCCTTGCACGATCACCCAGATCGGAGATACTTCGAATCCTCGGATGAGTCTGAAGACTCTGAAAGCTCTGCCGATACCAGAGTACTTCTTCCTGGGGATGATTCTTCTCCTCAGCGTAGGATGTCTCCACCAGAGGATATGTCCTTTCAGGACTTTATCCAAGATGTGGCCCGAGGTCTTTCCATCACAGTGGCTCCTGAAAAAGAGCCTAGGGCAAAGGAATTAGAAATCCTACAATACCCTAAAGCTCCCAAGGAGGCAGCTACCTTACCTATTCATGAGATCTTGCATGATCTCATGTTAAGGATGTGGGAAGCACCTCTAACCACATCTCCTCACTCTCGAAGACTTGACACCATGTATCGAGTTCCTCCTTGTCCTGGGTTTCAGAAGACTCAATTACCACAGCATTCCATGGTGGTGGAATCAGCTATGAGAAGGATAAAGAGTGCAAAAAGGCATGCATCTAATCCTCCAGGACGTGAGTGTAGGACTCTTGACGCCTTTGGATGTCGAACTTTCCAAGCTTCCATGCTTTCTGCTAGGATCAGTTCCTATATCTTGTATATGGGAATGTTCCTTAAGGAGGTCACAGGAGATTTAGAGCTTATGAGCCCTCTCCTTCCTGATGATAAGAGGCAAGATTACCTTGCCCTTGTCAAACATGCTCAGGATGTTTCCAAGTTAGTGAATCATGCAGCCTTTGACTGCTTTGAGTGCATAAGCAGAACCTCTGCCATTGCCATAGGTGCACGTAGGATTGCCTGGCTCCAGGCATCTGACTTGGAAATTTGGGTACAGGATAAACTAGGGAATATTCCTTGCACAGGCAAGAATCTCTTTGGCAAGAATTGGCAGGAAAAAGCTAATGAGATAGATGCTGACAATATCACTTTGGATAGATTGTCTAAATCTACAGCTGATCCAGCGAGGAAAAAATCCTCTAAGAAACCATTCTTCAGTAAGAATAAGAAGTTGTATCCCTTCTATACTCAGCAGGGGCATCGTTTAGGTCAGTCTCCCCAAAAGGGACAGCAGCAACAACCTAGGCAAAGAAAAACAAAAGCAGCTAAGCCTCAACCGGTTCAGCAGACTCAGCCTCCACAGGGGCTTTGACTCCTATCTAGAAAACTTTGCCTTCCTGGCCCTGAACAGCCCAGAACCCTCCACCATCCCAAGAAGGTTATGTCATTTTGCCCCCAGATGGGGTCAGATAACAGCAGAAAATTGGACTCTGTCTATTGTAAGAGACGGGTACAAACTTTGTTTCCTCAGCATGCCCCCTGGTAAGACAGTTCAATTCTCAAACCTCTCTCAACGACCAGTTAGGTCAAGAGGTCACTGTGCTCCTTGCTCAAGGGGCAATAGAAGAGGTACCCGTTCCCCAACAGGGTACAGGGTTTTACTCCCCCTATTTCCTTATTCCAAAGAAAACAGGAGGACACAGACCCATTTTAGACCTCAGAGAATTGAACAAATTCCTGTTCAAAGAGAAGTTCAAAATGATTTCTCTAGGAACTCTGCTGCCATACCTTCAGAGTCAGGATTTGTTTTGTTCTCTAGATCTCAAGGATGCGTACACTCGTGTTCTTATCCACCCAACTCACCGAAGGTTCCTTCACTTTCTGTTTCAAGGGAAGTACTACCAATACAGGGTTCTTCCCTTTGGCCTGGCCTCTGCACCAAGGGTGTTCACAAAATGCATGGCTGTGGTGGCAGCATTTCTGCGCACCCTGGGAATATTCATCTTCCCTTACTTAGACGACTGGCTCATTCGAGCCCCTTCAGATCCAGAGGCCAGGGTTTCTCTCTCTCGCACAATGCGCATCCTTCAGCATTTGAGACTTGTCATAAACTTCCCAAAATCTAACCTTGCTCCCACTCAGTCCCTAGAGTTTATAGGAGCTCTGCTGGATACCAGACAGACAAGGGCCTATCTTCCACAGCCCCGCTGCCTTCACATTATGCAGTTAGCTTCCCAAGCAGTGCTAAAACCTCACCTCACTGCTCGGGAAATGTTACAATTCCTAGGCCACATGGCATCCACCGTGCATGTGGTTCCTTATGCTCGCCTCCATATGAGGGCAGCCCAGTGGACTTTATCCACTCAATGGACTCAGGCATCAGGTTGCCTGTCAGACAAAATTGCAAACTCAGATCTCCTTATTTTGTCCCTCCAATGGTGGCAGTCACCCCAAAACCTTTTGGTGGGTCCCCTTTTCAGCAACCCCCACCCCAAGCCACTCTAATAACAGATGCCTCACAGGTGGGTTGGGGAGCCCACCTGCAAGGCTTCTCTACCCAGGGTACCTGGACACCACAGGAGACCTATCTACATATCAATCTCCTGGAACTCAGAGCAATTTTCCTTGCTCTTTGAGTATTCCACACCCAGCTCAGTTACAAGAGAGTCCTAGTTCAAACGGACAATCAAGTAGCCATGTTCTATGTAAACAAGCTGGGCAGAACAGGCTTTCTTTCGCTATGCAATGAAGCTTTGCGACTATGGGCCCTCGCCAGAGAGCATCAGATTCATCTCCTTGTGTATTTTCCAGGCATTCAAAACTCTTGGGCAGACAGACTCAGTCGAGTTCTGCTCCCACACGAATGGTCTCTCCATTCAGACCAGGTGGTGGACATAGACTTCTTTGAAAGTCTGCTGAATGCCAAACTTCCCTGGTTCTGTTCCAGAATTCCGGCTCAGGGTTGTCAGGCCAGGGATGCTTTCCTCCTCCATTGGGGCCAGGACTTCCTGTATGCCTTTTTACCCATTCGCCTAATTCCCAAAACCCTGTTCAAGCTTCACAGAGACAGAGGTCATATGATTCTCATAGCTCCACATTGGCCACGGCAAATGTGGTACCCTCTGCTCCTACATCTCTCTCAAGCTCCACCTCTGGAGTTAGGATCTGCTCCAGATCTCCTTTCTCAGGACGGCAGGATGCTGTGGCATCCCAATCCCCAGTCTCTGCATCTCAGGGCCTGGTTGCTGAAAGCCTAGAACTTCACAATCTTAACCTTTCCCAGCAGGTAAAGGATATCTTTATGCTTCCAGGAAGCATTCCACAAGATGCTCTTAAGCATTTAAGTGGAAAAGGTTTACCATATGGTGCTCGCAGAAGGGTCTTAACCCTCTTGCGATACCTCTGGAATCATTACTGGAGTATCTCCTTCATTTATCTAATGCAGGGCTTAAGACCAATTCAGTGAGAGTTCATTTGAGTGCTATTGCAGCTTCTTTCAAGCCTCTAAATGGACAACCTATTTCCTCTCTTCCTCTCATAGCAAGATTTATGAGAGGCCTTCTTTTAACTAAGCCTCCCATTAAGCCACCACCGGTGGCATGGGACTTAAATTTGGTTCTTGGGCAGCTTATGAAACCGCCTTTTGAACCATTAGCCACTACACCTTTGAAATTCCTTTCCTGGAAGGTCATTTTCTTATTGCAATCACATCAGCACGTTGCATCAGTGAATTGCAAGCGTTGGTGGCTGATGCTCCTTATACAAGGTTCCACCATGATAAGGGAGTCCTTAGGACTCATCCACACTTTATGTCAATGGTGGTCTCACCTTTTCATTTAAACCAAGCAATTTACCTTCCTGTATCAATCTACTTCTGGTGACACTGCCAAAAAAACCCAGGAGATTCTGGGTCACCAGGAGTCAGGACTGACCCGAAGGCACACATTGCATTTGCATTCTTCCCAAGGCCTCACGCCTCAAATGCAGAAAGGAATCTTCATACTTTGTATTGTAAAAAGGCTCTGGCCTTTTACTTACAAAGGACACAGCAACATAGAAAGTCCTCTCAACTTTTTTTGCTTTTGATCCTAGTCATTTGGGACTTCCAGTCTCGAAAAGAACACTGTCCAACTGGATTGCACAGTGTATATCTTTTGCCTATGAGAGTAAAAACATTCCTCTGGAAGGCCATGTCACAGCTCACAGTGTGAGAGCCATGGCAGCCTCTATGGCTTATCTTCACTCTGTGTCTTTTGATGACATCTGCTGTGTAGCTACTTGAGCTACGGTTCATACCTTCGCAGCCCATTACTGCTTAGACAAGGACTCCCGCTGGGATGCCTTGTTTGGTCAGGCTGTTCTTCAACACCTGTTCCATACTTATTTATTTATTTATTTATTTAACAGTATTTCTAGACCGTCTTATCATAAAAATCAAGGCGGTGTCACAACAAAACAATCAGAAGATGTGGAGGGGGTTCATGCAGTGATGGGGAAGTGAGGTGCGGGGGGGGGGGTTCATGCAGGGAGTGCAGGGGGGGTGGTGTGCGTGTGGGGGGTGTGTTCTAGATTAGGGGGGCTATGTACAGGGTGCGCTATGATACAGCATGTTCTATAATACTAGGTACTATTCAGATAGGTCATGGGATAACTCCTACCCATCATCTCTGATAGGATGCCAGAGATCCATGGGGGGAAGTGGAGCCCTTTCACAAGGGCACACAACTTCTGGGGTTTTCTCCCTGGCATCTGCAGCTAGGGAGTCCCCATATGTGAAGACTACATTCCTGCTTGTTCCTGGAGATAGCATAGTTACTCACCTGTAACAGGTGATCTCTGGGAACAGCAGGAATTTAGTCTTCACAACCCACCCACCTCCCTTAGGAGTTGTATCTCTCTATCTCTCTCTTTCTCTCTTTCCCTCTCTCTTTTGTCTCAGCTTTAAACTCAACTGGAGAGGGACAGTTGGGAAAGGCGGGAAGGCAGCACGCAGGCGCTGTGGGATGCTCCCAAAAGCTTTCCTATTGGACGCTGGGGAGTGTTCCCGCGCAGGCTCCGTCAACCGACGATACCCATATGTGAAGACTAAATTCCTGCTGTTCCTGGAGATCACCTGTTACAGGTGAGTAACTATGCTTTACTTACTTTACTGTACATAAATTTCCAGATTTGAAGCTACATTTCACCTATCAGTGTCAAAACGTTGTGTTAGACCAGGACTTGACAAAACCCAGATGCCAGGTCACCATGCGAATGAAAAATTGGACCTGACACTTGGGCAGAGAGACAGAAAGGCAGCACATGGCTGCGATCATGGCAGAGATGGGCATTGGCTGCCTGTAGAGATAGAGATAGAAACCCCGTAGGCAGACAGTGCCGGCATCTGCCACATTCACTGCCCTTTGCAGCACTTCTGCCTGCAGGAGAAGGGATCCCCATGGAAGGAAGTGTTGCAACACCTGAGCCTTTAAACAAAAACAAACACAAAAATATCCACCAGAAGCTAAAGAAATATAAAAGGGGCAGCAAATGTAACCCCACATTCAGCTACAAATTTGCGGACAAATGCCTCTTTTAAATATTATAAAAATTAATTTCCTGAGATCCCCAGGCCTTTGCCACCATTACCTGCAGTCTATCCTCTGCCCCCCCCCCCCTCTCTCCCATGGACACTTACCCCACCAGCCTGCAGCAGTTTTGACTGTTCCTGGCCAGTTAAAAGACCTCTGGTCTCTTTAAGGCTGTCCCTGCCTGCTCTGTAGGCCTCAATTGGACCTAAATATCACTGCAGCCACCCCAGAGGAAACCCGCCAATGCCTTCAGCCAGCTCCAGCCCAATCCAGCTCAGACCTTATTATAAAATAACACTTATTAATTGTCAAAGTACATTTATATCAATCTCTCACACTGACGAAACAGTTATCCCATCAAATTCACTGAGACTATATCGTGTTTCAAATGGTCACATCATTTCTAGACTGTTCTGCTTCATAGTGTATCTACTGTACTTCAGTCAGTGTGTAAAATAGCCATTATATCATATAACTTATCTCATGGCATGGACTTCTTATCATATGCGGTTTCTCCTGCTTCCGATCATTGTCCTCCTTTGTTGAACTTCTTTGTTGGCTTCCATTCAAAAAATAGCCAAGTCTTGAATGCTGCCATGATATCATCCACCTTATATTTAAAAGGGCCTTATTCATAAGAGTGTGTTCCATTCTATTTCTTTATTCAATCCAGTTTTAAGGGAAACATTTCAGAACTGTTTTTTTAATAGTTTAATTTGGCCATCCTAGCTTCTCCTCTCTGATCTTGGAGAACATAATTGATTATCCTCCATTTCAGATCAATGAACTGATGACCTTTAATTAGGCAATGTTCCATGAGTGGTACTTCCTGATTTCGGGTGCATAGTCTCGATTCATGTTCCTGCAGTCTTATCTTCATGGGGTGCTTAGTGCATCCTATGTATATGAAAGAGCATGGACTTATTATTGCATACACTACCTACCTGTAAGTTGACAAACATGTAGAGGTGCACCGTGCGTTTGTGAGATGATTTATATGGGGAGTTCTCCATGATTCACCTGTTGTCTGATTACAAAAATTACTTTGACAGTAGTAATATCCTATTGATGATAATTGCTTATTATTTGAAGTATACCAGTTCCAGGTTTTGACTACTATGTCTGAAATATTTTTTCCTCATTTATAAGCAACGATCAGATGCTCTTGTAAACATTCAAGAGTCTCCAAAATTCTCCATTGATTATGCAGAATTTCTGCCACTTTCGTCGCTTTAACCGATTAATTCTCTGTAAATAAGAACCTTCCAGGTAAACCCTAGTTTACTTATTCTGTTACTGGTTTACTGATTGTTAAATGCGTAAAGTTGTTACATTGTGCTTGTAAACTTCTTTGTCAGCCTGAAAGCCGGTATATAAAAGCAGTTAAATAAATAAATAGGAAATCACAGAGACTAATTTAGAATCATCATCTTCCATTAATTAATCAATAGTCAATGCTGAGAATAGAGAGCCCACAAATATACTTTATTACTGTGCTCGAATATCCCCTATCTTGCAATCTCAGCATCAGTCCCGATGCCTGCTTTAAGTTCTTCATCCAAACTACAAATTCTCCATATTCTTAAAAATTCTTAAAAATTGATTTACAGAAATGCCCGCTTTCAATTGACAGGGATGATGACTCTGGAACATTAACAAATTATTTTTGTTCACTTCTTTTAGAAATAGGAAAGTCTGAATACATCTACCATTTCTAGTGATTTGAATATCCAAAAATGAAATAGTTGTGTCATTAAGGTGACTGACATTTCAAATTCCCTTTACCAGTATTTATCCAAATCAAAAATTCTTTCAGTTTGTCATAAGATCCAATCCAAATGACTGAAATATTATCCAGATATCTTTTCCAAAGGTAAATATGCCACATCCAATTCGAAGGATAGATATATCTTTCCTCAAAGTCTGAGATGTATAGGATAGATCCAGACAGTGCAACTGTAGTCCCATAGCTAGTCAAAAAATCTGCAAATAAAAATCATTATTTTAACAAAAATAGTTACTGACCAGCACTATGCATAATAATTGTAACAAAAAAGTTTTCGGTATTCTAGAAATAACTGATCCTCAATTCATATCTGTAATGCTTCACATTGATCTAAGCTAGATCTAATATCCCAGGCTACTAATCATACTTGTTTCAGAAGATCTGTTATGGAGGTCAATATTTTCAAGATATGTGTAAAATCCTATCAGACTCACAAAATTGTCCACAAAAATAGATAAAGGCTCAAGTATTGAACGTCTGCTAGAAACAATCGGTCTTTCCGATGGATGAGATAAAAACTTTTATGTATTTTAGGGACCATATACATTATAGGAATTCTTGGATTAGGTTGCATCAAAAATTGTTTCTCTCTAAATGTCAGACATTCTTCTTCCATTTTTATCAGTTCTTGAATTTGTTTTGAAATTTCTTGAGTAGGATCTATATTCAATAATTCATAGTATTTGCAGTCCTGTAACTGGCAGTGGTAATGACACATGATATAATGGAGGGTGAGCAGTTCACCTGGAGTAGCTTTTGTTTTTTTAAAGAAATCCAAAGTATTATGCCTCCATATAAGCAACAAACCTACAAGATCACCAAAATCACCCCCTAAAAAATGTTTTTCAATATACAATCTTTTGTTCGGATATTGCCGAGGACGGTAGAAATTGCAAACTACACCCACCAAATGGTTTTATCCATTTTAATCAAACCATAAAATAATTTCAAATGACTTAGTTGGTCAAAATCACGCCTTTGAAGATTCACGCACAACGTGCATGTTTTGGGATTGTCTCCCTGTCTCAAGTGCTGCCATCGAAGGTTTTCTTAACTGCCATAAAACGCTGAATTAAAACATCAGCTGATTCTTTAAAGGGCAGAACTCTCCTCATTGGCTACTCATACCCTTCAATCAAAATTCAGACACCAATGAGAACAACGGAGAACTCCCCACTACGTCAAGGGAACCCCATTGTCTCAGCTGACATCACACAAGGCTGGTCCAATCAACTTCTTCCATATAAGCAAGGCAGCATAGGATCCATGGCCTAAAGGACTCTTTATAATCTCTTGTGATGTTGTAAGGATGTCTGCTACATGAGCTGCTTCTCTGCATTTCTTGGCCATGATTGCATGTCTGATCAGGACTTCTTAGCCTGGAAGGTCATGGCTTCTATGGCACTTATTAACAGCCTTGAAAGATATAGACTGGAGACTATATTCATGTTTTTCTACAAATTTCCATCTCATTATGAATAGTTGTTTTGCTCCTGGCATGAGGGAGCAGGGGCGACTATGGTGGATGGTCCATTAGCCCATAGTTCACACATGAAAGGAGTTAGTATTTCTCCTCTCAGTGTGCTAGGCAAATGCTCCTTCCCAGATACTCCACAGGGAAGTGGTCCCCCATTTCCAGAATTACTAAGGTAGTTGTAAGGTCTACATTTTCAAAGATCGCCAAGTCATAGAAAACTGTTGGACAGATATGACAGTTACTTGGATGGTTGGGAAAGTATCCTTCCAGTACACACTGGTAAGGTGTCCACTCGCCCACTGGGATCAAAATAGCGACCAGAGCTCACAGACAGCGCAGAAGGCTGTGCTTTGTGTCGTACAGTAGAGGAACTGTCACGGCCTTTTCCTACCTTACTTAAAGGAAAGCTTTGGCACATCCCACTGGTCTGGCATGGACAGGAAAAAAGTACAGCTATGCCTTACCTGATAACTGTCGTTCCTTGAGCCAAAACCGTCCAGGATTCTGCCCTACTATGGCAAACAGACAGAGAATTTGATCTTGATCTGTTGCTTGATAGTGTGAGATAATTTATGCATATCAAGTGTGTGTGTACGAGGGGGTACCCAAAAAACCCCCCAGGAATAACATTGCCATGGGCGGAGCTTGTGTAGTACGCACTTCTGCCACTAGGCGTGTATAGTGCAACTCATTGTCAGTTCAGTGCCGCCTGTGTTGTCGACCTGGCTTGTTCTGTTCATCTGCAGTGATTGTTTTTGCTAGCGCTGTTTTGTTCTTGTTTCTTTTTTTATGATGACAAGTTTAAATGAACAACGTGCAGCTGTGAAATTTTGTTTTCTACTCGGTAAAAATGCTGCTGAAACTGTTTTAATGTTGAAAACAGCTTATCAAGATGACGCTATGGGAAAAAGTCAAGTGTACCAGTGGTTTGCTCAGTTTAAAAATGGCGACATGTCGATTGATGACAAACCTCGTTCTGGGCGTCCATCAACTGCCCGAATCGACGAAAATATTGAAAAAATTAGAGAGCTTGTGCTCACAGACTGTCGACAGACAATTGATCAACTGTCAGAGATTAGTGGGTTATCTTGGAGCTCGGTTCAGTGAATTTTAACGGAAGATTTGGGAATGAAAAGGGTTGCTGCCAAGTTTGTTCCTCGGGTTCTGACTGACAATCAAAAGGAACATTGAGTTGAAACATGTCGTGTTTTGAAACAACAGCTTGAAACTGATCCAGATTTTCTGTCAAAGGTCATTACAGGTGATGAGTCATGGTGCTATGGTTACGACCCAGAAACAAAGCAACAGTCAAGCCAATGGAAGACGTCATCGTCACCCCGTCCAAAAAAATGTCGTCAAGTCAAATCAAACATCAAAACAATGCTGATTTGCTTTTTTGATGCCAAGGGGGTAGTTCATTCAGAGTTTGTTCCCCCAGGTCAGACCGTCAATCAAACCTTTTATTTGGAAGTTTTAAGAAGATTGTGCAACAGTGTTCGTCAAAAAAGACCCGATTTGTGGCAGACAGGAGACTGGTTCTTCCACCACGACAACGCACCTGCACACACAGCCATCTCTGTTAGACAGTTTTTGGCTAAAAATGGCATGGTTCCGCTGCCCCACGCACCTTACTCGCCTGACCTGGCTCCGTGCGACTTTTTCTTATTTCCACGCATGAAAAGGGGCATGAAAGGACACCGATTTGACAACATTGAAGAAGTCAAGAAAAAAATGAGGGAGGAGCTGTCAGCCGTTTCTAAAGATGACTACAGAAAATGTTTCGAACAGTGGAAGCACCAGTGGGACAAATGTATCAGTTGTAATGGAGAGTATTTTGAAGGGGATAAGGTTGTTTTCTAAAGAATTTGAAATAAATAGCTTTTAAAAAATAATTCCTGTTTTTTTTGGGTACCCCCTCGTATGTATATATATGGAGGAGAAGATGCTGATAATATGATACTGTGAATAATTTGTTGTAATGGCAATGAATTTTTATAGGAAAAGGAAGTTTTGGCAGTAGGACACTGATCTGCTTCCTGGCTTCATGGGATGTGAGCAGATTTGCTCTGCCTCCGCCTGTTGGCAGGAGAGAAAATCTTACTGGCCTGAACTAGTCTGGCAGTACACAAGTACGACAATTAACGTAAGGCCTAATTATTCTTTGATTGTCATGCCAGTGAGTGAACATTTTGTAACAAATTAATTTTAAGTAGCATGGAATAAACGATTTTTGTATAACTTATGTGTGTGTTCTTTTATTTCTCTGTAGTCACCTCTCTGGTTTTTTCCCCATCACCTGTGTCATTCACCATACTCTGTGAATGACTTTTCCCTCTCATCCCGCTTCAACATATTCTCTTCCCTTCACCCTCCCTGGCTCTATCCAACACTTTCTCTCCCTCCCCAACTCATCTCCCAACAATCCCCTTCCTCCTCCACCTTGTTCCTCCTTCAGCATTCTCTCTCCCTTCCAAGCCTCCCCCATCATTCTTTTCCTCTGACCAGCTCATCGCTCCTTCAACATTCTCTCCACCGTCGCCTCCCAAGAAATTACCTTGCGAGAGTGTAAATGTCTTCTTGGAAGATATTCTTGTGGAGCCACATTCCATTCTGTGCGCCCAAGCCTCTGTGCATCCGGTCGGAACTGGACGCACAGAGATAGACCCGATTCTGATCCCGCCAGGCATGTCTAGCCCCTGTGGGATCAGAATTGCATCTATATGCAGGCCGGGACCCAATTCCCATCGGCCTGCATGTACAGACACCTGCCCGGCTAACTCAGGATTTACTTATGTGTGCTGGGATTCAGAATTGAGCTTTCATAAAGCTAAATTGGTCAATCAACTATTTGTTTATTGGCCTTAAGGATTGGCAGCTGGCGCTATAAAATTAACTTGGCTCATGTTGTGATCCGTAATACTCAGCGGGTCTAAGAAGCCAACTTAGAACAGTTCAACCATTTGAGGAAGAGCCATGAACTTATGGTGGCTGGAAACACTGCGCTGTGTCACGTTTAGCAATTCATTGACTTTCAGTAGAGCAAGCCCGGGCTCACAATGGAGTAATAATGGTTGGAAAAAAAGTAAATTCAACCGTTACTTTTCAGCTGCAACAACTGGAAGGATAAGCTGATAAGTACCATCTTCTAGTTTTTTCTGTCTGAGATGGATTTTGTCAAAGTCTGTTAACAACTATGGAACTCCGAGCTCGAGTTTGCAACATCTTTGGAAAGCTGTTTAGCTACGAAAGATAAGTACTACTGAGGGTTCGCTTTATGCGTTGTCCCTTGGGTTTTAAAGTTGATAGTTGAGCAGTTTCTTGCTCTTAAAAAAGAGAAAAAGGAGGGTTTGCTGCAAGAGAGGGTTTCCTTTCATGGCATATGATCCGGCAAATAAAAAATTAGTACTATTTTGATGGTTGAGTTAGATGATTTAGGGCATGACTTTGAAAGATTTTTTGATCTTATTTTTTTGTAGGTAGGATGTGATTATTGTCACCCTTATAAGCAATTCAAATCAATTTGAACAGAACCACATTCCCATTGCAGTATAATTAGACGTGTCTATGATCAATTGTCAATACTCACATAACTTGAATCAACCAATAAATGATGGCTCTAATGTTTAAAATTGTCACATTCACTCCCTGTTCCATTTTCACAATGGTGAAGACGAGCTGCCTGAGACCATCAGAAAAGCCATTATCACCAAACATCAAACTTCAAAGGGGTACAAGGCCATTTCTAAAGACGTTGGGATTCCTATGTCTATAGTTCGCAATGTTATTAAGAGGTTTTCTGCTCATTGAACTGTCAAGACTCTCCCAGGATGTGGTGGGAAGAGGAAAATTAATACAAAAAGTCTTGAAGGTTAGTGTGAACTGTTCAACAAACACCACATAACAATATCCAAAGAGCTTAATGCTGATCTAGAGCAATCTGGAGTGGTGGTTTCAACCGGCACCATATGCTGTGCACAAAACAAAAAAGGACTTCATGGGCGATAGCCAAGGAGCACCCCACAGCTCAAAGACAAACATAAAAAGGCACGTCTGATCTGTGCCCAAACCCACCTTGAGAAACCACAATCCTGGGAAAATTTTCTGTGGACAGATGAAACCAAACTTGAGCTCTTTGGTAATGCAGACTAGCGATACATTTACAGGCAAAGAAATGAAGCTTATAAGGAAAAAAAAAACATCCTGCCTACAGTTAAATATAGTGGAGGTTGCATAATGTGGTGGGGCTGTCTTGCTACCTCAGGAACTGGAGGCCTAGAACGTATTAAAGAATTCATGAAGTCAGAAGACTATCAAGGTATTTTGGAGCGAAATGTGCTATCTAATGTCAGAAAGCTAGGTCTGGGTCAAAAGTCATGGGTCCTCCAGCAGGACAATGACCCAAAACATACATCCAAATGTACAAAAGAATGGTTAAAAAGGAACAAATGGATTGTTTTAAACTGGTCAGCATTGAGTCCTGATCTCAATCCAATCGAACTTTTGGAAAGAGCTGGAATCTGCCATTGGTAAAAGGAATCCTGAAAACATTCATGAGATGGAACAGATCACAGTTTAAGAGTGGAAGAAATTACCAGTAGACAGATGTACAAAACTTATAGATGGCTACAAGAAATGTTTGGAGGCTGTCATCACTGCCAAGAGTTGAGCAACCAAATATGAGTGAAAGATGCCATTAATCCTGTTCAGGTCACATTTTGTTTTTTTCTGAGAAATTACTACATCTAAGTTGCATAGACATCTTTTTTTGTTGTATACTCGCACCTTTGAACTTAAGAGGTGTGATCGCAAAGTATCGAGATGTGTTGTGTAGCTGTATAACACTACGTCACGACTGCCATGATGCTAATATGCATGCAGTGACCTAGTTATGTGCTCTGCATGTGCAGAGTGTAGTGTGGTGCAGCACACCTGTACTTTTTTTGTAATCACATGATGTTTGGTATCGTGTAAAAGCAATTCATCAGATTTATGATGAGTGAAAAAATTGAACAGCGAATTTGCATTAAATTCTGCCAGAAACTTGGAGATTCAAGCAAAGAGACTTATGACAAGTTACAGCAAGTGTATGGCGATGAATGCATGAGTCTTGCTGAAGTTTATGACTGGTTCAGACTTTTCCAAGAGGGATGCCAAAATGTTGACAGTGATGAACATTCTGGAAAACCATCCAAGAGCAGGAATGAAGACAAAGTTGAAGCAATTCATGCCTCAATACGCTCAAATCATCAATTGAGTATCAGGGAATTTGCTGAGAACATGGACATCAGTTTCAGGCTGGTACAGTCCATTCTTACTGTCAATTTGGGGATGAGATGAGTGTCTGCACAATTTGTGCCGAAACTCCTGTCCCCTAATCAGAAAGAAGATTGACTGTCTGCAGCCAGGGAGTTGTTGAAATATGTTGAAAATGACTCAGATTTCAGATTATTACTGGTGATGAATCATGGGTTTAGGGTCATGACCTGGAAACTAAGGCTCAATCCTTATAATGGAAGACTCCAAACTCTCACAGACTCAAGAAAGCCTGTCAGGTGAGGAACAATGTTTTTATTACCAGGGTATTGTTCATCATGAGTATACCCCAGCCTGTCAGGTGAGGAACAATGTTTTTATTACCAGGGTATTGTTCATCATGAGTATACCCCAGCTCATGCATCACATCTTGTCCAGCAGTTCTTGGCCAAACACCAAATGAAGCAAGTTTGTCAGCCTCCGTACTTGCCTGACCCTCGCACCCTGTGGCTTTTTCTTGTTTCCAAAACGGAAATTACTACTGAAAAGGAAAGAGATTCGATGACTTGGAGACCATTAAGCAAAATTCGGCACAGCAGCTTCACAGCATAACAAAAGAGACATTTCAAACAGGAACACTGGAGTAAGTGTATTTTATCAGAAGGAGACTACTTTGAAGAAGACTGAATGCAATAACTATCAGCATATACTTCTTGTGTTATTGTACAAGTCTCGATACTTTTTGATTGCCCCTCGTACTATTAAAATATTATGATGACATATGTTTGGAATATTTCCAATTATTTCTCAAAATATTGTACACAACATACCTAAAATGCAAGGGTGCCAATAATGTTGGCCACAACTGTAAGTCACCTGTGCAGAATGGTGTCAAAGGCTTTACTGAAATCTAAGTACACCACATCTAGGACTCTCCTTCGGTCCAACTCGCTGGTCACCCAGTCAAAGAAATCAATCAGATTTGTCTGATAAGACCTGCCTCTGGTAAACCCATGCTGCCTCAGATCCTGCAAGCCAGTGGACTCCAAAAACCTCACTATCCTCTGTTTTAGCAGAGTTTCCAATAATTTACTCACCACAGAGGTTAAACTGACTGGCCTGTAGTTCTCAATCTTATCCTTACTTCCACTTTTGTGTAAAGGAACCACATGTGCCTTTCTCCAATCCTCTGGGACCACTCCCTATTATTTTTACGCATCCCCCTGATGTTCCCAGATGACTCCTTGAGGCATCTTTAGAAAGTTAGTTTTCCTGAAGTCTAGGACCCTCATGTATGAATGAACCATCTCCACCTGTGTCCTAATACTGAACCACACCATCTGATGATCGCAGGATGTCAAATGATCACTCACTATAACATCTGAAATATTCTCCCCATTTGCAAGTATCAGGCTGCCTCCCATGTGGGTTCTTTTACCATTTGCTGGAACAGGTTTTCCTTTAGAGAACTGAGGCTTAACATGTATGCCACAAAACTATTGCACTTTGTGGGTGCATGGAGGCCACAGTGGTGGTGTTAGTGTTTTATAAGTGTCCCCTATTGTAGAAAATACACAGCCATAGGATGAAACCTGGAACTGTGCCTAGTGTCTAACCAAAGAAACAAAATTTCCTCAGATGTCAGATAATGACTAGGTTACCAGCAGCTACTATTTTGATGACCTGATTGACATTTCTGGGAGAGGGTGCATCTTGACCTTTCTACAGCCTCTGTAATGCCCTAATTGTCTTTTGTAGGTAATTTAACACCCAGGCATCAGGAGCTGTTCTACAAAAATCCTCTGTTTACTGGCGTGAGGTTGCCTGAAATTCGTGAAGTTGAACCTCTGGAAAGACGATATCCTAAACTGTCCACTTTGGTATTACATTTAGCAAAGGTAATTTCTGTAGCTATATTCCTAATAAAAGTAAGATCACATGAAACATCCTGTAAGCTTTTTATCTTTTTTTTTTTTTTAGAAACGTTATTTAGGTCCACCATCTCATACAACAACATTACAACATATGGCACCACGGGGAGTGTGCACTCTTCTCCCCCCCGTGGGCATCAGTAAGAAGACACTATGGATGGACATTTTACAGTATATCCCCTTTCCAGCCCTCCCACCCCCCCCTACCCACCCACTCACCCCCCCCCACTCCACTTCTCGTTAATAAAATCAAATAATCGCTAAGAACTTCATGGCAGCTGTCGATCCGTCATTGGACCAGTCCCGTTTAGCTCCCCCCCTGAAGGACTGCATTTCGGGCTTGGGCCCCTAGTTGTTGAATATATGGCTCCCAGACCGACAGAAACACTGTCCATCGCTTGGCACTGCCCCGCGCCATCCAACGCTCTGTCAGCATGAGTTGGTGGAAGCTATTCCGCCATTCACTAAAGGTAGGCAGTTGGCGTTCCCTCCACAAACGAAGGATCGGTCCCTTACCCACCAGACAGGCCTTCCGCACAAGCAAACACTCGCCAGATGTTGCGGGGCATGGGGTCGGCAGCTGGTCAAGCACTACCAATAAGGCTGTCCAGCGAAGCTGACATTGAAGCACTGTGCGGAGAAATTTGCATATCCTTACCCAATAGGCCCGCACTCCTCGGCAGCCCCACCACATGTGCAGTAAAGTGGCCAGAGGCTCCGCGCAGCGCGGGCAGGATCCGTCCGTCTCCAAACGGCTGCGGTACGCCCGCCTCGGCGAGAAATGAGCCCTAGTCACACATTTAAATTGAATCTCACGCCAGCGTGCCCCTTGCACCAGCCTTCCAATCCGCTTCAAGGCCAGCAGCACCAACCCTGGCGGCACATCTCCTCCCAGTTCGGTTGCCCATGCTTGTTCAACACTACTATAATCAGGGAAAGGGCGGTATGGCTCCAGAGAGCGTCGGAGATTAGAAATCGAGGGTGGGTGCTCTTCCCCTATCTGGAAAAATTCCAAAATGCGAGCAGAGCGCGACGCCTGTAGCGAGTCACGTGGGAGGGACGCCACATAGTGGGAGGCCTGCATGTATGCGAAACAGTGCGAGTCAGGGAGACCATATTCCCGACTGAGCGTCCGGAACGATTTAGAAGATCCCTCGTGATCGACCAGGTGCCCCACTGTCCAGATGCCTCGTAGCCACCAATCCCGAAACACCGCAGTCTCAGAACCGGGAGTGAACTGAGCATTACCCTGCAGCGGCAACCAGCTAGACACCTTCCATTCAGCATGCCAACAATTGTTAAGTTGTTGCCAGGTACGTCGAGTCGATACCACTAAGGGACTCTGCCGATGAGAAGCTAGGAAATCTTTGTGCGAGCCATGGAGGATCCCTAGGAGGGACGCAGGAGCTACTAAACACTCCTCCAACGCCCTTGGAGTATATATTTCCGTCTCCCCTAACCAATCCCCAAGGTGTCTGGCTTGACAGGCCAGTGCGTAAGTTTTCAAATCCGGCAAGCCCATACCCCCTTCCCTCCATCTACCAAGTAGTCGAATCCACGGGACGCGCGCCCGTTTTCCCCGCCAGAGAAATCTCTTTAGCAAAACTTCCATTTTACGCAGGTCACGACTTAGCAGCCAGACTGGCAGGGTTTGCAGCCAATACAAAATTCGAGGTAGTATGATCATCTGTATCGCCGCTATCCTCCCCGTTAGCGATAGCGGGAGGGGTTCCCATGCTTTTAATTGTATTGTCAGATGCCGCAGAATCCGATCTAGGTTGCGCCGATATAGATCTTGGGGGTTTCCGGTCAGTGTGATTCCCAAGTAAGTAAATTCCTTCTCCGCCCACCTTAGTGGGAATGGGCCTCTCCAAGTACCGCCGAGGTGTCCTAGGACATCCACTGCTGCCGATTTGTCTTTGTTAATGCGCAAACCAGCAAAGGCTCCAAACCTCTGAAACTCATCCAAGAGCTTTTGCAGGGAGGCGGCCGGAGAAGTCAAATGAACTAACAAATCGTCGGCGAAGGCCAAGATTGTGAAGGTCTGCGACCGTAGTCGCACCCCCTGTATCCCCCCCGACATTGCGATGGTGCGAATCAGCGGATCTAAGGAGAGGACAAACAGTAGGGGCGATAAAGGGCAGCCCTGTCTCGTACCTCTTTCCAACAGAATATCGTGTGACAAGAGGCCGTTGCACAGTATACCTGCAGTCGGGGTAATGTATAAGCTTTTCACCATTTTACAAAACTCTGCCCCAATGCCATATTTTGGTAACAGTCCCCAAAGGTAACCCCAATCCACCCTATCAAATGCTTTTTCCGCGTCAAAGCTAATCAATAACGATGGGATATTGTGTGCTTGTACCCACTCCAATGAGGCCAGAATCTTCCGAAGGTTTCGGACAGCATGGCGGCCCCTTACAAAGCCCACTTGCGCTTCGTGAGTGAGATGGCCTAATACCCCCGCCAGTCGATCTGCCAGAATTTTCGCAAAAAGCTTGAGATCAAAGTTTAGTAGGGATATAGGCCGGTAAGCTGCCGCCTGTGTCGGGTCTTTCCCCGGTTTCGGGATCAGGGTGATATAGGCATGATTGCGCCCCCACCGAAATGCCCCCCTCTCCGTTCTGGTGGTAAAAACCTCCCGCAGCACTGGGCCCACGCCATCTGCGAGGATTTTATAGAATTCAGCACCGAGTCCGTCAGGTCCCGGCGTTTTGTAGCACTGGGCTGCGGCTATGGCGGTTTGTATCTCCAGTGTGGTAGGGGGTAGATCAAGGGCCTCCCTTTGTTCTGCCGTGAGTTGGGGCAGCTGCATAGCTGCGAGGTAATCCTGCAGCTCCTCCGGGGGGCCAGCTGCCGCTTTGTACAGGTTTTGAAAAAAGTTCCGAAAAATCTCTGCAATTTCTACAGTCTCCCTATGGATACGTCCCTGATCACCTTTTAATGCCGCTACATGGGCAGAACCCCGTCGGGCCCTCAAACATCGCGCTAATAGCTTGCCGGGTTTATCCCCGTAGCAGTGCAGGCGAAATCGATAAAACAGAACCGATTTCTTTGCACGCTGGTGTAAGAGCTCGTTTAATTCAGTTTGGGTTTTCCACAACAACTTCTTGTTTGGTGTCGTAGGCGCATGGGCACACCGCCGGCGAAGCTTCGTGGTTTGGCGTTCAAGTATTAAAATGCGCTCGGCCATCAATCGGCGCCTTCTGGCGGCATAACCTATGATTTCCCCTCGGAGTACCACTTTCGCCGTTTCCCATACTAATTCGGGATCGTCAGCGTGCGCATGGTGATCAGTGAGAAAGTCCGCCCATCGCTGACGTAGAAACTGGCGAAATTGCTCATCTGAGTAGAGCTCCAGAGGAAACTTCCATAGACGTGAGCGAGCCGTGTCTCGCCCCCAATGCAGGTCAATCCATACCATCGCGTGGTCTGAAATCTCCGAGGGGCCTATCTGAGCATCCTCCGTATGCGTAAACAAAGTCCCCGAGATCATTATGTAGTCTATACGGGCGCTGGTGCCATGGGCCCTAGACTGGTGTGTGTAGTCCCTATCTGAGGGGTGTATTACCCGCCAGGGGTCGATTATACCCAATCTTCGACAGAACCGCGCCAACAATTGAGAAGATACTACCCTCTCTCGTCCACCTCCTCTCTTAGAGGTGTCCAGGTCAACATCCAGGACTCCATTAAAGTCCCCTCCTAAGATCACAGGGCATTCCGGGAGTTGCTCCACCCGAGATGCCAGGTCATTGTAAAAACCCGGATCGGTCACGTTGGGACCGTAGAGGCCTCCCAAGATTACCGGTTTACCGTCTAAGTGACCATATACCAACAGAGATCTACCAATATTATCTGCAAGAACGGTCTCCTTTACAAATCGGAGTCTTTTATGAATTAGGATCACTACGCCCCCCTTGTGCCCCTGTGCGGGGGATCCCCAAACCTGGCCCACCCAACTCCGACAGAGCTTGTCATGCTCAACCGTTATCTGGTGGGTTTCCTGGAGAAATGCTATGTCACATTTGTGGCGAGCCAGTGCCTGCAGTACCTTATATCTTTTGATGGGGTTTCCCAAACCGCAGACGTTCCAAGAAATTATCTTCAACGCGCCGGGGCAGTGCCAAGTTGCCACCACAGTGTCATGCCCAATCTTTCCAGAGGGACACCCCCAGCCTGGCGCCCCTCCCAAATCCGTAGTACACAGTACTGCCATCCGTTACCAAGCAGTGGAGTATTCCTTACCCCTACCCCCCTTCCCCCTCGCCCTCCCCCCCCTCTCTTCCCCCCCCTCTTCCCCCTTCTCCCCCCCTCTTCCCCTCTCTCCCCCTCCTCTCCCCCCCTCTACCCCTTCCCCCTCCCCCCCTCCCTCTCCCTCCTCTCCCCCCCTCTACCCCTTCCCCCTCCCCCCCTCCCTCTCCCACCTCCCCCCTCCTCAGCCTCACACCCTCCACCCTTCCCCCATCCCCCATAATCCCCCCCCGGGCCCCAGTCCCAGGCCGACGACCCACCGACCGAACAACTCCCAACCCCAATAAACAAACAATCCCCCCAACCACTACAGTCGAGGTCGGACTTCGTGCTAGGCGCATCAAGGCCGCCCCAGCCCCAACCCTAACCCTCCTAAGAACTGGTAACTGTATATGACACCCCACACAGCAAACAAACATTTGAACGGCATTCCAACCATCAATTTACATCCCCACCAAGCAGCACAGAAATATAGGGGCATATACGGCCGCGCTATTTCCCACTGACAATAATAATAAATAAAAAAAAATAAAATAAAAGAGAAAAAAGACAGAACAATATGAAGCAACCCCCCCCCCTCCAGAGTCCCAAATTGTCAGTATTTAGCCCAGAGCACGGTCCAGAGCAACGAACCTGCACCAGTCGTGCCCGGCAGCCCATCTAGGCAAGGGATACCCGGATCTCCGCGGGGAGTTGCTTTTTAGGTCCAGTCCTCAGCCGCTTTCCTCCCGAACTGGAGACCCTGCTGATCCAGCACTCAAAGTGTCCAAAAACGATTGCGCCTCCCGAGCCACAGTGAAGGCATGACTGGTGCCAGAGTGGGATACTCGCAGGGTAGCAGGGAAGGCTAATGTAAACCTCATCTTTCTCCGGAACAGAGCAGAGCAAACCGGCGCGAACTCCTTCCGCTTAGCCGCTACAGCTGCAGAGTAATCTTGGAAGAGCAGGAGGTGGTGATTTTCAAAGTGTAGCTCTCGCTTTTGCCGGAAAGCCTGGAGGAGTTGCATCTTATGCTGGAAATGCAAAATTTTAGCAATCACCACCCGCGGCCGCGGGCGCGAATCAAGGCGCGGCCCCAATCTGTGCGCGCGCTCCACTTTCAGCTGGCCTACTAATTCGTCTAAGCCCAAGGACTTGGGCAGCCAGGATTCGACCAGGGGCAGCAGCTGAGCATCGGTAGTTGTTTCCGGGATCCCTACGATCCGTATATTGTTCCTCCGGGAGCGGTTTTCAAGGTCCTCAATCTTCTCCGCTAAGGCTGCAAGCTGTACACGCTGCGCCTCGTGCTCTCTGGACCTGCAGTTCCCCTCATCTTCCAGCGTGGAAACGCAGCGTTCCACCTCCTCTATTCTTTGTCCCATTTCCTCCAGCACCGAGCTCACCGAATCCAGTTTGGTAAGTATGCGATCAAACTTTGGTTCTAAGAGTTTCACTACCTCCCTCGCCAGGCCGTCTGCGGCAGAATCCATGCTTTCCGCCCCCGGGGAGGCCGGGCTACCACCTCCAGGCATCGCGGCCCCAGCGCGGGAAGATTTCTCCCGTTCCTTCTTCGGTGGTGGAGCCATTTTTCGCTGTGTTTTCGCTGCCACGGTGGACTACTTTATTAGGACTGCAATGCAGGACCGTGTCCCCCACCGTGTTCGGGTATTAATAGCAAAGTATAAGGGTGAAAGCTGAGGCGGCCCCGGAGCGAGCAGCGAGCACGTCCTCACTCACTCATGCGCCGCCGGAAGTCTCCTAAGCTTTTTATCTTTTCTTACTTGCTTGTATGTAGCTTGCTCGTTAGAATGAGGAAAATTATTTTGCAAATGTACACTCAATTCTTTCTATTTAAGAGGCAGCTGGTTATCAAAAAAAAATCACCAGTGGCACTTGCCTAATTGACATATTGCTTTAGTGCCTAGTGTAGACGTTGCCTAGTGGACATTACTGTAGCAGTCATCTGTTTGCAATTGTACAATTTCTGAGTTAGTATAACCCACATATTTAGGTAAAAGATATTGGGAATGCAAATCAGTATTTTTCTTTCATCTTTCTATCTCCCAGCAATCTTTGCCACTTGCATGCCTAGAGGGCTTGGAGCAGCCTTGCCAAGCGAAGGGCTGGTACAGCATCTCCTCCCAGGCATAGTCTGAGCACTGCCCACTAGCCAGCATGAGAGCCATCTTTCCTCTTCCCAGGCCTAAGTTCACCGTGTTTGTAGTATTGGTCTGGCCTGCTGCTGCTGTTCAAGGTCCAAACCAGGTGTGCACAGCTTAGAACCCTCCCTGCCTCCAGAAGAAGCAGTTACTGTAAAGTAGGAAATGACTGGGTGCTCCTCAGTCATTGCATGCAAGAATACTGTACTTGGGAAACTGGGATAGAAAAAAAAACATTAATGGGGTTAGGTTAGAAGCTGCCTTCGCGATTTACACATGTATAATCCAGTGGCATAGCCAGAAATACATTTTTTTTTGGGGGGGGGGGGCCCCGAGGTTAACATGAGTGGGCTCTAGGAATACAGTTTTGAGCCGTGCTAGTTATTCTCTTATCACCGTATTTCTTTAGAGTGCACCTAGGTAGACTGCAACAGCTTGTCATGCATTGTGGTTGACACCTGAGCATTAATAAGTGCTTGAAATAATAGAGCTTAAAATATCTTAAACTACATTCATACATATGGAAACAATTCAAATATTTTTAATGATGATTCCAAAGGCAGTATCCCATAGCTTAATTTAAACACACATCACACCCTGCAGAATGTTCTAAAATAGTGGTTCTCAAGCCAGTCCTCTGGTACGCCCTAGGCCAGTCGGGTTTTCAGGATATCCACAATGAATATGCAGGAGATAGATTGGCATGCACTCCCTCTTTCAACTTTCTTCAATAACAAATGGCTTATTAATCTATATATTAAAGGAGGTATACATCTTTGTAATCTTCCTTTCTTGCTATATTTATTGTACTTTATAAGATGCACGAGAATTATGTAGAAAACAAAGAACACATGACAAACATCAGGTCCAGTCTATTCACTTATAAGTCCCATTTCGAGAACACTCAAGATGGAGAACCTGACAGTAATTACAATAAAACATAATAATCATAAGCAAATAGGGGTCTATTCCGAGCCACGAATAGCAGGGATGTATGCCCTGCCTGGACATATATCCCTGCTATTTGTCCCCCTTGCCATCCCCGTGCAAGGCTCCCTGTACGAACAGTGGAGTTGTATGGGGAACCTTAAATGGCAAGAGGGGGTGGGCAGAAGCGAGCGGAAGGTGGAGCAAAGGCAGACTGTCACCCTGGACGTACAGGGCCGATTCTGAGGTTGACCCTATATGTCCAGTATAGGCTGGTTAGACAGGGGACTTATTCCATCTCAGAGGTGGAATAAATCCCCCTAGAGGCAGGATAGCAGTGGCAGCCAGCGGGGACAGGACCGGAAAGCGTGGAGGAGGTTGTCTGCAGCCGGATCCTGGCCACGGATTGGGGGTCTGGCTGCGGGAAAAGGACTGTCTTTTCCTGGGTGGTGATTCCTAATGTGGAACCTTGCATCGTGTAACCATAGTTTGGGTTGTTCTTCCCTAGGTGCATAACTTTGCACTTGTCCACATTAAATTTCATCTGCCATTTTGATGCCCAGTCTTCCAATTTATCAAGATCCTCTTGCACTTTTTCACAATCCTCTTGGGTTTAACAACTTTAAATAGTTTTGTGTCATCTGTAAATTTGATGACCTCACTCGTTATTCCACTTTCCAGGTCATTTATGAATATGTCAGAGCAGCGGACCCAGCACAGATCCCTGGGGGGTACACCACTATTCACCTTTCTCCATTGGGAAAATTGGCCATTTAGCCCAACCCTCTGCTTTCTATCTTTTAACCAGTTCCTGATCCACAGTAGTACACTGCCTCCTATCCCATGACTCTTTAGTTTTGCCAAAAGTCTCTGATGAGGGACCTTGTCAAAGGCTTTCTGAAAGTCCAGATACACTATATCAACCGACTCACCTTTGTCCACCTGTTTATTCACACTTTCAAAAAAACATAACAGATTAGTAAGACAAGATCTTCCTTGTCTAAAGCCATGTTGGCTGTCTGCCATTAGGCCATGACTATCTACATGCTGAGTAATTTTATTCTTTATGATGGTTTCTACCATTTTTCCCAGTACTGACGTGAGGCTCACCGGTCTGTAGTTTCCCAGATCACCCCTCGAACCCTTTTTAAAAATTGGTGTTACATTGGCAATCCGCCAATCTCCAGGTATTAGAGATGATTTTAATGATAGTTCACAGATTACTAATAGCAGGTCTGCAATCTTATATTTCAGTTCTTTCAACACCCTTGGATGTATACCATCCGACCCAGGTGATTTGCTACTCTTCAGTTTATCTAATAGTTGTAATACATCTTCCCGATGTATCGATATTTCCTTCAATTCTTCCGCACCTTTAAATACCACTTCAGTCATGGGTTACATCCCTACATCTTCCTCAGTAAAGACCGAAGCAAAGAATTCATTCAGTCTCTCCGCTATCGCCTTGCCGCCTCTTAGTGCCCCTTTAACTCCTCTGTCATATAATGGTCCAACTGACTCTCTCACAGGTTTTTTGCTACGAATGTACTTGAAAAAATCTTTATTTTGCGTTTTTGCTTCCGCAGCAAGCTTCTTCTCAAATTCTCTCTTTCCCTTCTTTATCAATGCCTTGCATTTGACCTGCCAGTGCTTGTGCTGTTTCCAGGTTTCATCGTTTGGCTCTTCTTTCCATTTCCTGAAAGATGCTTTCTTGGCAACAACAGCCTCTCTGACCTCACCTTTAAACCATGCTGGCAGTTTTTTGGACTTCCTTCTACTTTTCTTAAAGCGTGGAATACAGCTGGTCTGGGCTTCCAAGATAGTATTTTTCAACAACACCCAAGCTTGATGTAAGTCTTTAACCTTTGCAACTGCTCCTTTTAGTTTTTTCTTAACTATTTTCCTCATTTTATCATAGTCTCCCTTTCGAAAGTTAAAAGGTAGTACTGTGGATTTCCTTACTCTCCCTCCTCCACTAATTAAATCAAAGGCGATCATGCTATGATCACTATTGCCAAGTGGCCCCAACACCCTTATCTCTTGCACTAGATCTGGTGTTCCACTAAGGACTAGGTCTAATATGGCTTCCCCTCTGGTCGGTTCATGAACCAGCTGCTCCAAGAAGCAGTCATTTATGTCATCTAGGAACTTTATCTCCCTAGCATGTACTGACGTGACACTGACCCAGTCGATACCGGGGTAATTGAAATTTCCCATTATTATTACCGCGCTGTAACTTTTGTTAGCTTCCTTGATTTCTTTGAGCATTTCATCATCCATTTGTTCATTCTGGCCAGGCGGTCGATAATACACCCCCACCGCCAGAGGAGCAGGTAGTCAATTTGGAGGACGAGAGAAGATTTACAGTTTCCTCCTCAGTGATTTCAGAAAAGGAAGAAAGGGTGATAGAAGGTAAAGGAAGGATTTGGATTGAAGAGGGGGAGGGGGAGGTGGAGGTGAACCTGTGAAGAATTCAAGGCTAATCTTTTGGACTGAATGGCAGAATGATTGACTCCATGTCTGTCTCTCTAGCTGCTGGGCTACATGTTTCTTTTGCACTTGGTTCCTAACAAAGGAGGGGGCATCTAATCTTCCTGCAGCAAACACAGGTCTGCTTGTAGAAATGTATCATTCTATAACAGGACTAATTCCAAGGAGTCAAATAGCACCTATGAAAAGGCAGCACTGCAAATCATACACTGGGCTCTAGAACCCCAATATACCTCCAACTAGGAAAACAGAACAAATCAGATTTCTACAGAACAGATCCCTACCCAAAAACTATATGCTAGCAAAAATAATATACACTGTTATACGAGAACAGACAGACCCTTACCCAATACAGAATAAGGGACTACAAATAAGCAACAGAAACAGCAAACAAAAATCTGTAGTGGAAACCCTTAGAAACCAGACTAAATGGTAGAATAATATAGAAAATACATTTTCTCCTGCACTGAGCAAAATAAACGAAAAAAAAGTACATTCCCCAAGCTGGCATATTACAATTGATAAACATTAAAAATAAAATACGTATGTACCTTTGCTGCATCTGATCATTTTATTTTTCTGAGTTGTTCCTGATCACTTTTTTTCCACTCGCTCATCTTTCACAACTCCTTTTCCTGGGTCTTTTTTCCATTTTCTTGTTTCTTCTGTGACTTTCTTTATAGCTCTGTCAACAATTTTCCCTTTCATCTTTTATCTCCATTTCTCTTTTCTACCTCTCTATACACTCATAGTTGGACTTCACTCTCCTTATCCCCTTCTCTTACTCCCCGGTCTTCAGTCTCCCTCTTTTCACTTCTCCCCTACCTCCCTGCTTTCCATCTCCTACTCTCACTTCTCCAGTCCTCCTATTGCCTCTTAGTCATTTCCCAGTCTCTTATTCCCTCTTTCACCATTCTCTAGTTCCTCATTTCCACCTTCTGTATTCACCCCCTCCCTGCCCTCATCTATCTTCCTCTGCCTCTCATCCCCTGTTCCTACGCTACCTCCTGGACCTTTTTCTGTCTCTTACCTTCTGCCCAAGCTTTCATTCCCTCTTTCATAAGCATCACTTTCACTTTCCTTCACTCTCTTCAAAGATCTCACCCCCTCCACAGCCCTCTTGTCCCTGACTACTAACTGGCAACCTTTCCTCCCCTTTTGTTCACCCTGGGTCACACCCATCAAATTCACCCCTATCCTATCCCTCCACACTTGGGTTGTTTGGTCCCCACTGTCGTCCTAATCCCGAAGTCCATGCTCAAACTCATTTTTCAATTTTCCTCCACCCACGCCCCCAATACCCAATCAAGTCCCAAGACTGTGCTCTTCTCCCACCCAATCCCCCTGTCCCCACTTCACTCTGAGTCACTGCTCTCCCTATCCCTATATCCTCAGCACCCACCCTCCTCCCTTGTACTCCTCTTCTCCTTTCCCATTCTGTTTCCTTATCCCCTTCTGGAATTCAAGCATCCACCTAGCCAATGTTCCCTCTAATTTTCTGTAGGCTGTGTGTGCATAAAATATCAGCTGTGCAGCTTTTAAAGGAAGGTTAAATTTTTGTGCGCCACATAACGGCACTCGGAGTTATATACTTTAAAATTTGACTACACGTCAGAATGCAGTATGTACACCACATTGATTTTAGTCAAATTAAATGAAAATAGACGATTACTAAATGAAGCAGAAAATTTCTAGTAATTACAATCACAAATGCGGTATTATTTCAGTTAATTTTTATTGAAAGTCATTGTTATTTCATGTAAATAATTTATGTATGGAAGAAGAGAATGAGCTTACTA
Source organism: Ichthyophis bannanicus (assembly GCA_033557465.1). Taxonomy (NCBI): domain Eukaryota; kingdom Metazoa; phylum Chordata; class Amphibia; order Gymnophiona; family Ichthyophiidae; genus Ichthyophis; species Ichthyophis bannanicus. The sequence continues at coordinate 1,128,022,079 of CM066032.1, read as the reverse complement.
TTAACAGTTCATTCTCAAATCTTTTCTCTTCAATCTTTCAAATTTAACCAGTCTGAATAAATTCTATCAAGGTCTACCGATCCGCCATCTTGAAGATGTCTCTTAACACACATCAGCATTTCCAAATGTTCTAACTGTAAGCGATTCCTTATTTTGTTTTTTAAACTATTCATCAAGCTGAAACCACGCTCACAATCTGCACAAGAAGCCAAAAATGTTCCACCAATATCCATCAATTTCGCTAAATCTGCAAAGTGAGCATTCTGAAATGCCAAAGTCACCATATCCGGAAAATTGTTTATCAGTTTGCTTTTGATTTTTTCTGCGACTAAGAACTTGAAGTCATTGTACTGCTGAATAACAATATGTTCCTCCATAAGAAATTGTTTGTACTTTAAGCAGAGTGATCGGACATTTTCAATTACAAATTCATAATCATACTGTGCTATTGCTGTCAAGTCAAAAGCAGACCATTCCTCAATTTCATTTTCAGGAAATCTTTCTCCTAAATGCAGACACAGCATATTAATGAAAATAAGTGTGGAACCAGTATCCACTGAAACGTCTCCAGGTATCTTGTCGAGAAGATTTTTAACATTATCACTCCATTTTACTATGTCACCCAAGTATTGCATTCGGATTTTGTTCAGCTTACTCTGTGCAAGATGACATGCTTCCAGTGGTGTTGGCCCACATTTTTGAAATGCCACTGTTAATGAAGCTAGTTCAGATAAAACATCATTCAAAATTTGCAGTGTTATATGGAATCGATGGCTGTTTAGCTTTTTATAACAGTACTTTGCAATGGGATCATTATCCTTCTCTTCTTCAAAGTATTTTAATAATGGATCATAATTTCGAATAATTGCTTGAAGACCAAAATGTCTAGATAACCACCGCACTTCATTCAGAGGTCTAAAAGCAATTGACTTGCATTCAAAAGCATCTGCTAATTCTTTAAATTGTGACCTTTTAGCAGATCGACAAAAGGTTGCGTAAACAGTTCTCATTAAAGTTTCAACTTCTTTCATCAACTTTACTTCCTTCCATGATTCAGAGATCCCCAAATCTTCACGATGGGCAACACAATGCTGCTGCACTAAATGCAAAACGTTTTTTTTAGCTGCGCAGCAACACCATTTATTCTGCCTGACATGACAGAGGCACCATCTGAAGTAAACATGACCATTTTGTTAAGGTCAAGCTTGTATTTCTCATAGAATTCCCGGAGTGCACTGACTATTGATGCAGCATCACATGCTTCCAACTGTAGCATCCCACCAAATGAAGTTTTATACAGACATGAATTTACTGGCTGATATTTGAAGTACAGTATTAAGTATTTGTTGACTTAAATGTCTGTGCTTTCATCAATACTTAATGTATGATATGCTGCTGATGCAACATCTGCTATGAGCTTATCTTGGACATTGATGTTAATAATTTCAAGAAATTCAAACAAATAGTTTTTGCTTCTCCAGCTTTCAGGTATGGTTATGTACTTGGACATGTGTTCATTAATATCTTGAACAGAGAGCATGGAAATATTCATCCGAACAGCCAGCAAAACACTATCAATTAGAATTTTAATTTCTTCTGGTGTAGAACACTTCCGTTCATTACTAATTTGCCTTTTCTCTTTTTCAGCGGTGCTCTCAAGCAACAAGTTAAATAATCCTCCTCCTTAAATTTGGATTTTTAGCTCTAAGTTTCTTAACACTTTCAGTATGAGACTTTGTCACCAGTAACCCCCCTAGAGCCAGGGGCATGGTAGGGTAGGTCAGCCTGGGCTATCCAAAACTTAAGGAGCATGGTAGTGCAGTTGGCCCTGCACTGCCTTCTGGGTGTTGTAGTCCCTCTTGCTCTCTAAGCCAAGGAATAATTGTAGTCGAGTGGGTTAGGCAAAAATGGCAAGGTTTTATTTCCCCTTCCGGGTGTATTCATTGCAAAGGAAATTAAGGACAAAAATGATCATACTTCTGGTACAAAGAAAAACAATACAGGAACAAAAACAGCTTCTGTGGTTTTCAGCTTTCACAAACAGTATTCAGAACCAACTTAAATTGCAGCAGTCCATTTTCAAACAAAGGCAAACACTCTTGCTTTTCTCCACTGCTGTTCCAACAGCCTTGTTAACAGCTAGTTTAGCAAAGTGATATGACGTGATCTGCTAAAGACAGCGTACAATCCATCTGCTCATCTGATGTCTGTTCATTAACAAACTCTGTCTGCATTTCCTCACAGTCACTTTCAGACAAGTAAGTTTGTGGATAATTATATGGTACTTCAAAATGCAGTCTCTCTCCACTTCCCCGATACTTCTCTTCACTGGGTGCTACAGAGCAGGGTGGAGCATTACCATATATATGGGATTTAGCAAAGGGAGAGTCCAGCAAATCCTGGCAATCACAGGGAAAACTTTCAAACCCCGTTTCCCTTCTACACGGTTTATACCGCCTACCTTTTGGCTTCTTCACAGAGGGATTTCTTAGCACAGCTGGGTCAGCAAGGCTTTCACGCACCGGCTGTGTTTTCCTGCCTTTTAACCTTTCTTTCCTCTCAGTCATACAAATGTCCTCTGGCCAGCACGTCTCCCCCTCTCTGGACCTGAAGCTCTCCGTTTGGAAACCCTCTTCTGGTCTCCTTCTCCAATTGCAGTTGGTTCCCCTTCTAGTTCTCCATCCGGTTCCCTCTCTGGACCTCCATCCGGTTCCCTCTCTGGACCTCCAGCTCTCTTCTGGTGAGTACTTTTTATATGCTTGTAACCTAGGGCTTAACTGCGCCCCTCCCCCACCCAGGTGCTTCTCCTTAATCCCTGAGCTCGGGGCTACTTTGTAGTTTGGGCGTGTTTTCTCCCCTCGTGACACATTCTGTTTATGTTGTCCCTGGCAACCCTGGGCCATGTGCTTTGCCTGGCTGTCAGTTTCTGACACAATCTCTTCAGCTTTACCCAGTTTCATAGCCTCGGAAGGATCCTCTACATGACAACTTACTAAACAGATGTCGTTTCAAAAAGTCCAGTTTCCACACATCATCCCAAAATTTGCCACTCAAAAACTCTCCGATGGTTTTTGCATCTCAGCAGTATTAACAGACTACTCCGTCATCCTCTTCGTAAGTGAATATTTCACGCAGTTGAACGCACATTTTATCCCAAGATTTCGGTGTCTCCATTTCAACAATTTCTTCAAGCCATTCAGGCTTAAAAGCTCCGGCCGTTCTCTTACGTTTTTGTACCTCTCATCGCTTTCAGTTTCGACATTTTAAAAATTAACTTCTTTCAGTTTTCAATGTAATAAAAAATGTAATAATGCAATTCGAATTACAGATTACAATTGGACTACTCACGCATGTCGCAAGCCAAAGTACAGAAGCGGAAGTTTCTCAATGCGCCAATTAAAGTTTAAGACCAAAGATCTTGTATCCTGAAGGTCTATAACAGCGATGGCGAACCTATGGCACGCGTGCCAGCTGTGGCACGCGAAGGCCTTGCAGCTGGCACGCGGGCCATAGGTCCGCAAAAAAAAGAAAAAAGCTGTCTCTGACTGCTGCCGCGGACGCGGCAAGGGCAGAATGCAGCGTCCCGCGGGGCCCCCTCCGCCCGCTAAGCCCCTCTGCAAGAGCTTTCAGATTCGCGAGGGAGAGCGTCTCCCTCGCGTCTCTGTTAAGCCCGCAGGGGCTAATGGGAAATTTCCCATCAGCCCCTTTAGACGCGAGGGACTGATGGGAAATTTCCCATTAGCCCCTGCGGGCTTAACAGAGACGCGAGGGAGACGCTCTCCCTCGCGAATCTGAAAGCCCTTGCAGAGGGGCTTAGCGGGCGGAGGGGGCCCCGCGGGACATTGTAATCTGCCGCGGCAGCAGCCAGAGCCTGCTTTTTTTTTTTAAAATTTGCCGGGGGGGGGGGGGGGGTTAGGACTGCTAATGGGCAGGAGGAGGGGGGGGGTTAGGACTGCTAATGGGCAGGAGGAGGGAGGGGGAGGGGGAGGGAGGGGGGGTTAGGACTGCTAATGGGCAGGAGGGGGGGTGTTAGGACTGCTAATGGGCAGGAGGGGGGGGTGTTAGGACTGCTAATGGGCAGGAGGGGGGGTGTTAGGACTGCTAATGGGCAGGGGGGTTAGGACTGCTAATGGGCAGGAGGGGGGTTAGGACTGCTAATGGGCAGGAGGGGGGTGTTAGGACTGCTAATGGGCAGGAGGGGGGGTTAGGACTGCTAATGGGCAGGGGGGGGAGGGTTAGGACTGCTAATGGGCAGGAGGGGGGGGTTAGGACTGCTAATGGGCAGGAGGGGGGGGTTAGGAAAGCAAATGCGCAGGAGGAGGGGGGGTGTTAGGACGGGTAATGGGATGGAGGGGGGTGTTAGGACTGCTAATGGGCGGGGCGGGGGGGGGTTTAGGACTGCTAATGGGGGGGGGGGTTAGGACTGCTAATGGGCGGGCGGGCGGGCGGGGGGTTAGGACTGCTAATGGGCAGGAGGGGGGGGGGTTAGGACTGCTAATGGGCCGGAGGAGGGGGGGTGTTAGGACTGCGAATGGGCAGGAGGGGGGGTGTTAGGACTGCTAATGGGCGGGGCGGGGGGGGGTTTAGGACTGCTAATGGGCTGGGGGGGTTAGGACTGCTAATGGGCGGGCGGGCGGGCGGGGGGTTAGGACTGCTAATGGGCAGGAGGGGGGGGGTTAGGACTGCTAATGGGCAGGGGGGGGGGTGTTAGGACTGCTAATGGGCAGGAGGGGGGGTGTTAGGACTGCTAATGGGCTGGGGGGGTTAGGACTGCTAATGGGCGGGCGGGCGGGCGGGGGGGGTATGACTGCTAATGGGCTGGGGGGGTAGGACTGCTAATGGGCTGTGGGCTGATGGGGGCTGTCTGGAAATGGGGTGATGGGGGTTAGGGGGTTTAGGGCTGGAAGTGAGTTGATGGGGGGGGGGCTAGGACTGGTATTGGGTTGGGGGTTGCTAGGACTGGAAATGGGCTGATGCAGGGACTAGAAGGGAATGGATGCTGGGTGAGGCTGGAACTAGAAGGGAGCTGATGTTGGGGGAGGATTAGAATGGGATGGGGCTGGGAGAGTAAAATGGAGAGGGGAAAAATATTTTGTGTGGGAGGGATAAAAAATCTACAATTGGCCGGGTATTGGGAGAGTAAGTGGGGATTGAGGATGGAGGGGTAAAATTTGAGTGGATGAAATAGGAATGAGGAAAGAGCAAAAGGAGAAAGATTAGTATGTTAAAGCGGATGTAGAGAGAGAGAATGGAAAAAAAAACTAGAAGAGAGAAGAAAGGACAAATGGACAGCAGATGATGGAGAGTTAGCAGAAAACATGAAGAAACCAGAAGAAAGTGGCTGGAGCAATTGCAACTGAGCTGAGGTATTCTGTTTATGTAATTCCTTTTTGACATTGCCACTTGTTCTCTTTCCCCAGTAGGTCATGTATTGTTATTGTCTGAAATGTATTGGTTTAATATTTGCAGTGTTGCCTTTTGATAGGTATGGTGTGGTGCTTTGTGAGTCCTGGTAGTGCTGTTAGGATACGGCGGGTTTGCTATTGGTTCTAAATGGGCAGTGTTTGTAGTAGTTCCTAATGTGCCTGGCGGTTGGCACTGGATTATAGTAATGTAGAAATCTTTTAGTCTGTCTTTATCCATACACTCATTAAGAGACATGTTTACTAAAAGTTAGTGTATGTTAGCATTATGCAAATATTTATGCAAATTGACGTGCTGGCACTTTGAGGAAATTCTTTGGTTTTGTGCGGCAGTTTGGGCACTCGGGCTCAAAAAGGTTAGCCATCACTGGTCTATAAGATTGCACTAGAAAATATTGTAGAACTTGTGAAAACCGTAAATACACAACAACGTTTAAATTTTAAGACGTCTTTGTTGTTTTCTATCAGAACCGTAATTTTTGTGCGCTCTGTTGTAAAGTATGTGCGCTCGCTCGGCGAGGTGTGTGCGTGCGCACACGCGCACAGCTTAGAGGGAACAGTGCACCCAGCTGCCTCCTTCCCCAGCATCTATCCTCCCTGCCTCTTCCATTTTCCCTAGCATCCATTGCTTCACCTCTCCCCTTGCTGTCTCCAGCATCTGGTTCCCTATGGCTCCCCATTTGCCTCTCTCTCCCCTCCCTCAGCCTCAACAGCTTCTGGCCCTGTCTCCCACCTCCCTCTCCCTCCACCAGTACCTGCCCCTTGCCTTCTTCCATGTTTTCCCCAGTATCTGCCTTACTCCCCACTCACTCTATTGCTGGCTTTGGTGATGAGCAAATTAGACTATTACAATGTGGTCCTAGGATGGTAAGTTTGCTATCAGCTTCAGCACCTACAGTTATTACAAAACACGGCAGCACGTCTCGTTACACATGCTCGGCCGTCTGATCACGTCACTCCTCTCCTTCACCACTTCCACTGGTTACCCCTCTGATATAGGTTTCAATACAAGTTTCTTATTCTGACACATAGGGCACTCCATACATCAAATCCACTTTATCTGGCGAATCTCATCTCTCTTCATACCCCTTATCGACAACTTCGGTCATTACATGCTAACCGGCTTTCCTTACCTTCTCCTTCCCAGGCCTATCTGGAACAATCTCGTCACGCTGCCTTCTTCTTTCTCGGTCCCTGCGTCTGGAACGCTCTACCTTCTTCCCTCCGTCTGGAACCCTCCTACCCAAAATGTAAAAGTTTACTAAAAACCCATCTATTCGAACAGGCTTTTGAGCTTCCCTGTGGATAACCCTACCTAGCTATTGTTTGTTTGTCTACTTTTGCTGACTTTACTATTCCCTCTACTTCTCTCCTATAATGCAATGGCGTTCCTTTCCTTTTTCTATGGCGTAGACATGTTTATTGTAAACCGCTCTAATGTCTCGACAAGGGCGGTATATCAAATGTATAAATAAAGATAAAGATAAAACTGTGTGGTTATGGACTGCACAGAGCTCCATAGGTTATGCACAATGCGTTGGGTGCTGCTGTGATCATACTACTACTGTTGCGGGAGTTGTATGAAGCAGACTGCTGCTGCTGGCCCAGTGGCGAGAGAGGAATGATGCTTCTCTAGCTCAGCGGGTGGCTAGGAGGCACTAGGAGGGTAATACTGGTACTCTTAGGGACAGGGACAGAGCCGCAAGATGCAGCAGTATCTTTAACTGGTGGGGCACGGGAATACTCACCAGCAACAGAATTCTCTCTGCAGACACTGGGGGGTCCTGATCTGAAAGTGAAGAGGCCTGTGCCTCTCCAATCTTCCCCGTGGTTATGCCCCTGGTATAATCAGGCATATATATGTGTAAATTGCATCAATGTGTTAATGGCCATTTTAGAAAGGGGCCAGTTTACATATGGCTCTATATACTACATTGAAAGTGCATGGGGCATGTTGGGAGTGGGGCATGGACAGAATAAAAATTTAGACGTGTATCCCCCATTTCATATAACGAATGAATGTGTAAGACCAAAATTGGCCACATCTGGATTTACACTTGTTCCCCGAAACAAGTCTGGATTTAAAAGGAAAAATGTTCTATAAAAATGGTTAAATAAAAATAAAAAATTGTTTGTTTTGGCCAATCCTGTACAGGAGGGATTAGATAGGATATCCACCTTAATTTCCCAATGTCCATTTCCTTCTGCAAATTGAAATGAACTAAAAATAGAGGTGTCTGAATATGATTACTAGTACTACTACTACTGAGCATTTGTATGTTAAGACATACACAGTGCTGCATAGACATGTAAGAGATAGTCCCTGCTCATCAGAGCTTACAATCTAGTCAAGACAAACAACACAAGGGAAACACAAGGAGATCAGGCGAGTCAAGATCCGAAAGTGGCAGCGAAGAGTTGAGTTTTCAGTCTGGATTTGAAAAAGGTCAGAGAAGACGCCTGACATACAAATAGTTTGTTCCAGGTGTAAGGTGCAGCAAGGTGAAAGGAGCAAAGTCTGGAATTCGCAATAGAAAAGAAGGGCAGAGATAGAAGCAAACTGCCAGAAGAGCGGAGTTCCCGAGGAGGGGTGTAGGGAGAGATAAGAGAGAAAAGGTAGTGAGGAGCTGCAGAGTGAATGCACTTATAGATCAGCAGGAGAAGTTTGAACTAGATGCAGAAATGGATAGGGAGCCAATGAAGTGACTTGAGAAGAGGGGTAATATGAGCATGACAAGGCTGGTGGAAGATTAGCCACACAGCAGAGTGTTGAACAGATTGAAGGAGAGAGAGATGATTCAAAGGGAGACCAGCAAGGAGTAGGTTACAGTAGTCAAGAAGAAAGGTGACTAAGGAGTGGATAAGTGTCTTAGTAGTGTGTTCAGAAAGGAATGGGCGAATTTTGTTGATATTATAGAGAAAGAAACGGCAGGTTTTAGCTATCAGATGGATGTGTGTGGAGAAGGAGAGAGGAGTCAAAGACAACCCCAAGGTTGCGAGCTGAGGAAACAGGGAGGAGTAGAGAGTTAGCACAGAGACTGAGAAAGGAGGACGAGGAGAGGAGGTTTTAGGGGGAAAATAAGCTCAGTTTTGGCCATGTTTGATTTCAAGCAGTGGTGAGACATCCAAGCAGCAATGTGAGAAAGGCAGGCAGAGATCTGTGCCTGGATTGCCGGAGAGATTTCAGGTATAGAGAGGTAGATCTGGGAGTCAGTTGCATAAAGATGGTACTGAAAGCCATAGGAAGAGGGACTGCACATCTGTGCTTGCAAAATGGCTGAAATAGACATGTAAGTTCTGATATTTGCATATGTCAAATAAATTATAATCATAACCATAACCAAAATCATGTGCATTGTAAAATGCTGGCACTGACACGTTTAAGTTGCCGGATTTCTTCCAGACTTTCACCAAGGCGGTGGCTGCCCTGAAACAAGAGGGCATCTTGGTACATCTTTATTTGGGCAATTGGTTGATATGAGCAAAGTTGGAGGCCTAAAGTATAACTGCCACATGACGAGTGCTGGATCATCAACCTGGCCAAGAGCAAGCTCGAGCTAACACAGGATCTGCTATACCTGTGGGTGTGGTTCAACACTAAAGTGGCCCTTGTCTTCTTGCCAGTTGAGCTGGTGCTGAAGATTCAAATGCAAGTGAGGAAGTTCCTCACTATGGGGGCTCCCTCGGCATGGTATTATCTCCAACTCTTGGGGTCCATAGTTTCGGCTTTGGAGTTGGTGCTGTGGGCACGGACACACATGAGGCCTCTCCAGCATGCTTTTCTCTTTTGATAGTCTCCACAGCACTATCCATTGTCAAGGAAGTTGGTCTGTCCACTGGACATGAACATGAGGCTCTCCTGGTGCTGCAACTGGAGTACCTAGCAGCAGGAATGCACTGGAACTGCCGGACTGGATTCTGTTGACAACCAATGCCAGTCTCACGGGATAGGGAGCATATTGCGAGTTGCAGGTGAAGCTGGACTGCAGAGGAGAGTGCATGGTCCATTAATCGACTGGAGATGAGAGAGGTTTTTCTGGCTTTCCAGTTTTTCTGTCCTCTGATTTTCCAGTGAGCAGTATGGGTCTGCTGTGACAACAGTGGCAAACATCAATCGCCAAGGGGGCACAGGCAATGCAACACTGACGGAAGAGATTCACCCTCTATTGCTGTGGGCAGAGGAAAATCTCACGGCTCTCTCAGCAGTGCATGTGGTGGGAAAAGAAAACGTACAGGAAGATTTTCTCATTTGTCACTGGTAGGATCCAGGAAAATGGGAGTTGAACATGCCAACATTTTCCGCGATAATGATCCATTGAGGCGAGCTGATCATGGACCTGATGGCTTCCACCTTGAATGCCAAGGCAAGCTGTCTGTTCAGCAGGTTCAGGGAAAGCATGTCCGAAAGATTTAACGCTCTATCAAAGGTGACCAACAGAGAGTCTGCTATATGTGTTTTCTCTGTTGCTGCTCATAAGTCACCTACTCCAGTGCATAGTGGCCCACCATGGTCAGATGATCCTCATTGCTCCTAATTGGCCTTGTCATTCATGGTATGCCGATCTGCTCAGATTGCTGATTGCGAGCCCATTTCATCTGTCGAGCAGGGGTCAACCTGCCATCGCAGGGGCCGATTCTGATGCCACAAGTGGATTGATTCTTGCTTTTGGCCTGGCTCTTGAAAGGGCAAGGCTGAGGCATAGGGGCTATTCAGCATTGCTGGTGACCACCTTGTTAAAAGCCTGTAAGCGTTCTACCTCCTTGTCCTAAATTAGAGTCTGGCGAGTATTTGAAAGCTGGTTTAATGATAATGGACTCTGAGCCTTTTCTTCCTCGCTTCCTAATATTCTGGCTTTTTTACAAACGGGGCACAATATGGGTTTATCTTTGAACTCTTTATGAGTCCAAGTGGCGGCCCTTACTTGTTACAGGGGGCGTGTGCAAGATCTGTCTTTGGCAGCTCACCCAGATGTGGTCCGATTTCTCAGAGCAGTTAAACAAGTTTGTCTGCCCATGCAAGCTATTGTTCCCCAATGGGATCTCAACCTGGTTCTGTCCTTGTTAACAGGTGAGCCATTTGAGCCGCTTGCTCAGGCATCCCTGAAGGACCTTATGCTTAAAATGGTCTTTTTTGTGGCTATATGTTTGGCTCAGAGGATCTCGGAGCTTCAGGCACTATCTTGCAGAGAGCCCTTCCTGTTTTTAGCCCAGGAGAAGGTGATATTGAGACTGGTTCAGTCCTTTTTGCCCAAGGTGATCTCGCATTTTCATCTGAACCAAGCAATAATGCTTCCATTTTTTCCCCCTTTGTCGGATTCCGTGAGAGATTGTTAGTTCCTTTTGCTGGACTTGCTTAGGGTGCTGCATCGCTATCTTAAGCGAACCAAATCATTTTGAAAGTTTGATCACTTGTATTGGTTGGTGGTCCGCATAAAGAGGAGGTAGCTTCCAAAGTCTCTGTGGCGCGCTGGGTGAAGAAAGCTATTGCCTTAGCCTATCTGTTGAAGTGGAAGCCCGTGCCAGAAGGGCTTAGGGCACATTTGACAAGATTGCAAGCAGCATCCTGGGCGGAGTACAGCCTGGTACCTGTCGTTGACATTTGCAGAGCGGCAATGTGGTTGCACTTGCATACTTTCACCTGTCATTACCGGCTGGATGTGCAAGCTTCTAAGGATGCGCATTTTGGGGCCAGTGTGTTTCAAGCCGGACTTGCAGGTCCTTCCCAAGAATAAGCACTGCTCTGGTGCATCCCACATGTCTGGACTGGACTGGAGGAACAATAAGGAAGGTGAAATTAGACCTTACCTGCTAATTGTCTTTCCTTGAGCCTCTCCAGTCCAATCCAGGACCCAGCATTCATGAGTATCTTTCTGTTTTTCAGATCTTAAAGGGGTAGGCGTGTTTGGCTGTTCCATTGGAGGAGTTGATAAAGAATAACATCACTTCCCTGTCTCGAGCCCCTCTCAGAAGATGGTCACCGTACAGGCAAGTATGACCCTGGCCTCTTGCTTGCTTCTCACTTTATTTATTTATTTAACAGTTTTTCTAAACTGCCTTTTCATTCAATCAAGGCGGTTTACAATAAACTTCAACTTATACATAAAACTTGAAGAATGTTAACTTATATATAAAACTTGCAAAATGTCAACTTATACAAAGAACTTGTAATTATCAACAGTAACATTATAACTTCAACAACTTGAGTGGTCTCTTGTAACATTGTCTAAACTATATACATCTTAATGAGAGTAATGGGGTGTTTGTATAGTGTGTGTGTCATGTTTTTGATCAGTTTGTGGAGTGATAAGGGTAGTTGGTTGTCATCATTGAATTGTTCCATAAATAGGGTGTGTTTTAGTAGTTTCCTGAATTCTTTTATATCGGTTGTTGTTTTTAGTTTATCTGGGAGGACATTCCAGATAGCAGGGGCAGCAAGAGAGAAGGCTCTCATGGATGTGGATTTGTTGGTTCTTGTGAATAGACTGGGTGTTGGTATATTGTTTTTGGTGCTGTTTCTGTCTGGTATTTTGCTTGTTTTGGTTCCGATATGTTCCTGTAGTATTTCTGCTGACATGTTTTTAATTTTGAAGATGGTTAGTGCTGATTTATATTTTGTACGTGATGATATCGGTAGCCAGTGCAGATCATGTAGTATTGGCGTTATGTGGTCTTGTCTTGATGCGCTAGCAATGATGTGGGCAGCAGTGTTCTGTATTATTTGTAGTTGATGGGTGGTTTGTTTGGGTAGACCTTGGTATAGTATATTACAGTAATCCAGTACAGGTGTAATGATGGCCTGGCATACTGTGCGGAAGTGTTCAAGGTTTTAGTCTCTTGAGCGCTGCGAGTTTGAAGTAGGCTGTTTTGGATATCTTGTTTATATGTGGTTGGAGGGCGAGTTGCTTGTCTAGAATCACTCCAAGGTATCGGACTTAATCTTTTATTGTAATCGGTGTATTGGATATGTTGATAGACGTAGGATGAATGAATGTGGGGTCTCTCATTATGATGATTGCTTCAGATTTTTTTATGTTGATGTTTAAGTTGTTGTTATTTAGCCAGGTTGTCATTTCTTGAATGCAGGTAGATATGGTGGTATAGTCTGGTGAGTCCAGTTGAATAGGGGTATATGCCATGATGTCGTTAGCATATATGGCGTATTGTATCTTGTATTTGTTAAATATATTGCATATAGGTTGAATATAGATGTTGAAGAGAAGTGCTGATAGTGATGAGCCTTGGGAAACTCCTTGAGTAGTTTTGAAGGGTGCTGAGGTGAGGTTCCCAGATTTTACTCTCTGTCTTCTAGGTATGACTGAAACCATTTAATAGTGGTACCTTGAAGGCCAGTCTCCCTTAGTCACTTCAATAAGATGTGATGGGCGACTGTGTCGAAGGCTGATGAAATATCTATAAATATTAATAAGAAGCCTTGCTTTATCTTGTCTATTCCTTTGATTATGTTGTTGAATAGATGTATGAGGAGTTTCTCAACACCATGTTTTGGTCGGAATCCGTATTGGTGGAGGTCTAGTGGGGCAAATTCGTCAATGTGATCTTGGAGTTGTCTCTGTATGATTTTTTCAGTTATTTTAGCAAGGATTGGGAGGCTGGATATAGGTCGGTAGGTTGAAGGGTCTGTATTGTTGGATGAGGTGGTTTTAGGAATGGGGCATATGGTGGATTACTTGAGTGCTTTTGGCATATAGCCCTGAATAAGAGAGGTGCTTACTGTCTTTTGGATGAATGTGTTGAGTTCTTCTTTGGTGGATTTAATCCAAGTCACAGGGCAGGGGTCCAGTGGGGAAGTGGTGGTATTTAAAGCAGTGATGGTTTGTTCTATTTGTTTAGTTGATGGAATGCTGAAATTCTTCCATTGATTAGTAGTTGTGGAGCCATCTGTAGTTGGTGTGTCCATAAGAGAGACGTTGTCATGGAGTGGTGGTACTGTACTTGGCTATTAGATAATCAGCAAAGATTTGTGGGTGTATCTTGCAGTCATCTTTCTTGGTTGGGTCATTTGTTAGGGTACGAACAATGTTGAAGAGTTCTTTAGGATTATTGCAAGCTTTTAGTATGAGGTTTGTGTGGTATTGTTGTTTATGCTTGTTAGGTTATTGTAATCTTTTTGCATTTCCTGGTATTGTTTCAATGTAGATTCTGATTTGTTACGTCTCCAACAACGTTTTCGTAATTTTCTTTTGGATTCTCTTATTGTGTTGGAGTACCATGGTGTAGATCTGGGCCTGTATTTGTTGTGGTGTGAATTCATTCCAAGCGTGAGTTGTGATGCAGCAAGGATAGTGGTATTCCATATGTTGATAGCTTCATCGAGGTCAGTGAAATTTTGGGGTAGGGACTGTATGGTATCTTTGAGGAAGTGTTCTTTGTTGAAAGCTTTGAAGTGTCTGGTTGGTTGTTCTGTTTTCCAGGCTGTCTTTTGGGTATTGTGGTGGAGCACCAATGATATGGCATGATCTGACCATGGTATTGGCGTGGTTTTAGGTGGTGTTATGAGACCTTGATTTAGGGTGTTAGTTGGCACAAATATGCGATCTGATGTAGAGCCAGAGCAATGGGATGTACATAGTTCTGTCCATTACTCAGTAGCACAGCTCATTATAAGGTTTCTCTGTCTTAGGGGGATTGGAGTTAATCCTCCCTATTGGTTTGATATGCTTTTGCAGTCTGTTTTGTCAATAGGATACTGATTTCTGGTTCCTGGGGAGGGAGCTCTTCTGCTGTGACATCGGAAATCTGACATGCTCAGTCTCCAGCTGCTGGTGGAAGGAGATAATCCACATATCTGGATTGGACTGGAGGAACTCAAGGAAAGACAATTAGCAGGTAAGGTCTAATTTCACCATGGAAAACGTAGGAAAGAGGTCCACCTAATCGAACACCAGGTTTTAATATAAGAAAGAGTTTCCTTCTTTTCTGTGCAACCCTAGACATATCTGGGAAGATCCTGATCCTACATTCCATAAACAAATGAATTGGAGACCTAAAGAACAGACAGAGTGGCCAACAATGTAGCGGTCACCTTAGATTCGATCTCTCCAGGAAAGCAAATAAGTCTGAATTACCACAAGATAAACTGAAGACTGTTCTTGGCCTTCCATCATCTTAACCTTTGAAGTAAATAAAATGCCTTTGTCATTGGAGGCACAGATTAAGGAGGTATCTTCAGAACTGAGACCAGTAATTTCTTAAACAGTTCCATACCTGAAATTGAAAGAATCTTGGGAAAAAAATCCTCACGTTTCTACTACTATTTGCATTTTCAAGAGATTCAAGCTTCCTTACTTTGGATCCACTGAGTCTTTCATGAATGCAGAAACATTCTCTTGGAACTGATCAATTCTAGATTCGCAAGAAGAAAATTTAGTTTTAAAGTCTTCTAAAACACACTCATGTAACTTCATCTTTTGGGCAGTCTGTGTTATCATACTAGCAATAGACTAGAGTTGGAGAAAGGGACTGTTCTGATGATAAAACACCATCCCATAAAGTCTCCAAACTGAATACAAGGTGCGTTCAAAAATATTGAGACTTGTACAATAACACAAGAAATACAACACTGACAGGTATTGAATTCATTCTCCTTCAAAGTAGTCTCCTTCCAATAAAACATACTTCCTCTGCCACTGCTGGAAACAATTTTGAAATGCGTCTTTCATTATACTGTGAAGCTGCTGTGTCGAATTTTGCTTAATGGTCTCCAAGTCGTTGAATCTCTTTCCTTTCAATGAACTATACATTTCAAGCAAAGGTAAGAGTTTGTGGCTCTTTAAATTACAGCTCCCTGCCTGGGAGCTCTTAAAAGGGTTTTGGTACATTTTTAAAACAAAGTTACATTCTTTTTGGTGCTTCCGTTTAAAAGGAGAAATATTTATTTAGTGGGGTAGGTTTGAAATTCTGCTTTAGTATCTTTCTCAGCTCTTTGAAGCTACTGACACCTAATCAGGTGTTAGTTCCCTCTGTACCCCCCCCCCCCAATTCCCACCCACCCCTAGTGAGCAGTTGCTTTATTGTGCACCTCCCCAATTAACTACATACAGGGACTTTGAACAGCACATTTTGAACATACTTAGAGTTAACTGCTTTTTCTCTGAAAGAACAGCTGGGAAACCGGCTGGTACTTTGGTAGATCTCTCTCTTTTGTTTTAACAGATACCTAAGCTCCATGAACTGAACAATGACTGGGAAAAATCGTATCGCTAAAGCTGTTGCACCCATTACAGCTTCTGCATCTTTCCAGACAGAAGTCCCAATGCCAGTTGAAGGAGCAGTTCCATGTGCAGGCAGGCTGTGCTGAAGCTCTTAGGAAACAAGTGGAGGAACTCAGAGAGGAGGTGGCGAGGCTGAGGAGCATTCAAGACAGTGAGAAGTATATTGATGAGATGCTTCTTGCCACATGCAAGCTCTCCAGCAGAGGAGAAGATGGGTGCCTACAGAATGACGAAGGTTAGACACAAGTCACCAGGGCCTGCAGAATAAACCAACTTCTCCAGCCCTTGAATTGAAGAACCATAAATGCAGCCCTGGAAGTGGAGGAGATGAAAGCATGCTTGGAAAGGGAAGAACCAGAGCTCAAGTACCCCAAAGTTGCAGAATCAGTGACCACAAGGAAGCAAAGGGAAGTGGTGGTTGGTGACTCTCTTCTGAGGGGTACTGAGGCATCCATCTGCCGACCAGACTTGATGGCCAGAGAGGTATGCTGTCTGCCAGGTGCCAAAATCCGAGATGTTACGGAGAGTTTGCCAAGACTCATCAAGCCCACTGACTATTACCCAATGTTGCTAATCCATGTCGGCACAAATGATAATGTCAGGTATCCCTCTGAGCATATCAAAAGTGACTTCATGGCTCTGGGACAGAGGGTGAAGCAGATAGGGGCACAGGTGGTGTTCTCTTCAATCCTCCCTGTTGAGGAAAAAAGCCAAGGGAGAGAAGTTCGTATCCTGGAGATGAATGCATGGCTTTGTGGATGGGTGTCATTGAGAGTGTTTTGGTTTCCTGGACCATGGGATTCTGTTCCAAGGGTTGCAGAGCAGAGATGGTGTCCATCTGTCCATGAAAGGCCGACGTGTCTTCAGTAGCAGACTGGCTAATCTTCTGAAGAGGGCTTTAAACTAGATTCATTGATAATGGGTGAAGAAAACCCCCAGGTAAGTGAAACATTAAATACCTGTATGGAAATGTGTAAAAGGGGCAACATATGGAAAGCGGTATGTATAAATGCCCGTAGCATGGGAAATAAGATCTCAGATGTTGAAGCTTTAATGGGAGTGGTTGACTTGGACTTAGTGGCAGTTACAGTAATATGGTCCACAGAAAACCATGACTATACCAAGCTATACTTTATTCAGAAAGAACAGGGTAGGAAGAAGGGGAGGAAGAGTGGCACTATATGTAAAAAATAATATTAAAGCTTTGGAATTACAGAGCTTAAAAGAGAGAGAGGAGGCACTGTGGGTTAAACCAGAAAGAGGGAAAGAAAAATCTATTTGCATTGGTGTGATATACAGACCTTCCTCGCAAGAGGAAGAGGTGAATGGAGAGTTAATTGAAGACATACGCAGCATTGCTAGGAATGGGGAAGTGCTACTGATAGGGGATTTCAATATGCTAGATGTTGATTGGCACATTCCTGCTGCAGTATCATCTAGAAGTAAGGAGATCCTGGATTCTCTAAAGGGAGAACTATTCAGGCAATTGGTAACAGACCCCACACGTGAAGGGGCCATACTGGACTTGGTGCTTACCAATGGTGAAAGTGTTTCTGATATTATAGTGGGAGATCATTTTGCATCCAATGATCACAAGATGGTGTGGTTCAGTATTAGGACTAGGGCTGATAGAATTCATTCAAAAGTGAGGGTCTTAGACTTTAGAAAAACTAACTTTGCCAAGATGGGCCAATACCTCAGGGAATCGTTAGCGGGATGGGAACAGCTGGGGATGTAGAAAAATAGTGGGCAAAACTGAAAGGGGATATTTTAAGGGCAACCAAACCTTTTTGTTAAAACGGTAAATAAAGGTAAAAGGAAAAGGAGACGACTATGGTTTTCGAAAGAAATAGCTCAAAAGGTGAAGAAAAAGAGGGAGACCTTCATGAAATACAAGAGATCACAGAGAGAGGAAGACAGGTATCTATATTTGGAAAAACTTAGAGAAGCTAGCAAAGTAGTCAGGAAAGCAAAGATTCAAAAAGAGGAGGAAATAGCCAATGCAATAAAACGGGGGGATAAGACATTTTTCAGATATGTTAGTGAGAAGAGGAAGGGCAAAAGTGGTATTTTCAGATTCAAGGGTGAAAGTGAGGAATATGTAGAAGCTGATGAAGATAAAGCGGAATTGCTTAAAAATATTTCTGTTCTGTGTTCACAGATGAAGAATCAGGAACAGGAACTCAGAAAACACCCACAAACAGGAACAGAAGCGAGGGGTATCTTGAGAAATTTTCAGAAGACTGTGTTCTTGAGAAACTAGCTAAACTTAAAGTAGACAAAATAATAGGATCGGATAGGATACACCCTAGAATACTGAGGGAACTTGGAGACGTTCTAGCAGCTCCACTGTCTGACCTTTTCAATGCCTCGTTGGAGTCGGGAGTGGTGCCAAAGGACTGGAGAGAGGCTCATGTGGTCCCTTTACAAAAAAGCGGAAGTAAGGATGTGATTGAAAACTACAGCCCAGTTAGTTTAACTTCGGTGGTGAGAAAATTATTGGAAATGCTGCTGAAAGAGAAAATAGTGAGGTTTCTGGAGTCCAGTGGATTACACGATCTGAGGCAGCATGGATTCACCAGAGGCAGGTCTTGTCAGACAAATCTGATTGATTTCTTTGACTGGGTGACCAGGGAGTTGGACTGAGGGAGAGCCCTAGATGTGGTGTATTTAGATTTCAGTAAAGCCTTTGACACTGTTCCTCACAGACAACTTATAAACAAACTGAGCACCCTAGGGATGGACCCTAAAGTTACTGCTTGGGTTAGAAATTGGTTGAGTGGGAGGCAAAAAAGGGTACAGGTAAATGGAGCTCACTCTGAGGAGAAGGAAGTTACCAGTGGTGTGTCCCAGGAATCTGTCCTTGGTCCAATTCTTTTTAACATCTTTTGTTAGTGATATAGCAGAAGGGCTGTCGGGTAAGGTTTGCCTCTTTGCGGATGATACCAAAATCTGCAATAGAGTAGACACCCAGGAAGGTGCAGATAACATGAGGAGGGATCTAGCTAAGCTTGAAGAATGGTCTAGAATTTGGCAGCTGGGATTTAATGTTAAAAAATGCAAGGTCATGCATTTGGGTTGCAGCAATCCAAGGGAGCAATATAGTATAGGGCAGTGATGGCTAACCTTTTTGAGCCCGAGTGCCCAAACTGCCGCACAAAACCAAAGAATTTCCTCAAAGTGCGAGCACGTCAATTAAACCTCAGCTCAGTTACACATGCAGAACATAGACCATCACCAAACAAGGAATCACAATTTAGAAACAGGAAGGCAATAATTAAACTGGGAACCCCAAAAGCCAAACTTGGAATGTACAACACTGTAGAAATAAAACTATAAATTAATTTCCTCTTGTACCAAACAAAGCACAGACGTTAATGATGCACATTTCCCAGAGGTTTCATATTCCAGTTAATAAATTCAAAATAAAGAGATATCTTTCTACCTTTTGTGCATTTTTTTCAGTTGCAATTGCTCCAGCCACTTTCTTCTGGTTTCTTCATGTTTTCTGCTAACTCTCCATCGTCTGCTGTCCATTTGTTCTTTCTTCTCTCTTCTAGTCTTTTTTTCCATTCTCTCTCTCTACATCTGCTTTAACATACTAATCTTTCTCCTTTTGCTCTTTCCTCATTCCTATTTCATCCACACAAATTTTACCGCTCCATCCTCAATCCCCACTTACTCTCCCAATACCCGGCCAATTGTAGATTTTCATTCCTCCCACACAAAATATTTTTCCCCTCTCCATTTTACTCTCCCAGCCCCATCCCATTCTAATCCTCCCCCAACATCAACTCCCTTCTAGTTCCAGTCTCACCCAGCATCCATTCCTTTCTAGTCCCTGCATCAGCCCATTTCCAGTCCTAGCCCCCCATCAACCCATTTCCAGTCCTAGCTCCCCCATCCATTTTCAGTCTGAGTCCCTTCATCAGCTCATTTCCAATCCTAGCCCCCATCAGCCCATTTCTAGTCATTTCCTAGCCCCATCATCAGCCCATGTCAAATCATAGCTCCCCTCCACTCAGTCCAATTCCAGTCCAAGCACCCCCCATGAGCCTACTTCCAGTTCTAGCCCCTCCATGAGTCCATTTCAATTCAAGCCCCAACCACAGCCCATTTCCAATCTTAGCTCCCCCAACAGCCCATTTCCAGTCCTATCCTAGCTGCTCCATCAGCCCATTTTCAGTCCTAGCTCCCTTCCCTCACAGCCCATTTCCATTCCAAGCTCCCTCCCCATCAGCTATTTGCAGTTCAAGCCTCCCCTTCCACTCAGCCCATTTCCAGTCATAGCAACCCCCCAACCCATTACCAGTCCTAGCCCCCCATCAACCCACTTCCAGTCCTAAACCCCCATCACCCCATTTTCAGTTTAAGCCCCCCCTATAACCCATTACCAGTCCTAACCCCCCATCACCCCATTTCCAGACATCCCCCATCAGCCCAAAGCCCATTACCAGTCTTAACCCCCCCCCATAGCCCATTATCAGTCCTAACCCCCCCATAGCCCATTACCAGTCCTAACCCCCCATCAGCCCACTTCCAGTCTTAACCCCATCAGCCCATTTCCAGTCAGCCCCCCACAGCCCATTGCCAGTCCTAAACCCCCCATCAGCCCACAGCCCATTACCAGTCCTAACCACATCAGCCCACCTCAAGTCCTAACCCCTCCCCATCAGTCCATTTCCTGTCCTAGCCCCCCCCTTAGCCCATTATCAGTCCTAACCCCCCCCCATAGCCCATTAGCAGTTCTAACCCCCCATCACCTCATTTCCAGACAGCCCCCATCAGCCCACAGCCCATTACCAGTCTTAGCCCCCCCATAGCCCATAACTAGTCCTAACCCCCCCAACAGCCCACAGCCCATCCAGTCCTAACCCCTCCCCATCCGCCCATTTACTGTCCTAGCCCCCCCCAATAGCCCATTATCAGTCCTAACCCCCATCACACCATTTCCAGACAGCCCCCATCAGCCCAAAGCCCATTAGCAGTCTTAACCCCCCCATAGCCCATTACCAGTCCTAACCCCCCATCACCCCATTTCCAGACAGCCCCCATCAGCCCACAGCCAATTAGCAGTCCTACCCCCCCTAGCCCATTAGCAGTCCTACCCCCCCAGCCCATTAGCAGTCCTACCCCCCCTCGCCCATTAGCAGTCCTACCCGCTACCCCCCCAGCCCATTAGCAGTCCTACCCCCCTAGCCCATTAGCAGTCCTACCCCCCCCTAGCCCATTAGCAGTCCTAAACCCCCCCCCCATGGCATATTTAAAAAAAAAAAAAAGCTGGCTTTGGCTGCTGCCACTGCCGCTGCCGCGGCAGCGGCAGAATGCAATGTCCCGCGGGGCCCCCTCCGCCCGCTAAGCCCCTCTGCAAGGGCTTTCAGATTCGCGAGGGAGAGCGTCTCCCTCGCGTCTCTGTTAAGCCCGCAGGGGCTAATGGGAAATTTCCCATCAGTCCCTCGCGTCTAAAGGGGCTGATGGGAAATTTCCCATTAGCCCCTGCGGGCTTAACAGAGACGCGAGGGAGACGCTCTCCCTCGCGAATCTGAAAGCCCTTGCAGAGGGGCTTAGCGGGCGGAGGGGGCCCCGCGGGACACTGCACTCTGCCGCTGCCGCGTCTGCGGCAGCAGCCAGAGCCAGTTTTTTCTTTTTTGCGGACCTACCCGCGTGCCAGCTGCAAGGCCTTCGTGTGCCACAGCTGGCACGCGTGCCATAGGTTCGCCATCGCTGGTATAGGGGGTGAAGTACTTTTATCCTCTAAAGAAGAGAGGGACCTCGGTGTGGTTGTGTCTGATGATCTTAAAGTAGCTAAACAGGTAGAAAAGGTGACAGCAAAAGCTAGAAGGTTGCTTGGGTGCATAGGGAGAGGAATGGCTAGCAGAAAAAAGGAGGTGATAGTACCTCTGTATAAGTCTTTGGTGTGACCTCGTTTGGAGTATTGTGTGCAATTCTGGAGACCGCACCTTCAAAAGGATATAAACATGATGGAGTCTGTACAGAGGGTGGCTACTAAAATGGTTAATGGTCTTCATTATAAAGCATATGAGGACAGACTTAAGAATCTTAATATGTACACCTTGGAGGAAAGATGGAATAGAGGTGATATAATTGAGATGTTTCAATTCCTCCATGGCATAAATGCACAGGGGGAGAGCCTCTTTCAATTGAAAGCAAGTTCTGCTATGAGGGGATATGGGATGAGGGTGAAAGGGGATAGATTCAGGAATGATATGCAGAAATATTTCTTTACGGAAAGAGTGGTAGATCCTTGGAATAGTCTCCCAGTGGAGGTGGTAGAGATGAGGAAAATATCTGAATTCAAAAAAGCATGGGACAAACACAGAGGATCTCTAAAGGAAAAAAGGTGGCTGTTGTAGTTGTTGATATGGAAGGACAGACTAGATAGGCCATGTGGTCTTTTTCTGTCATCATTTTTCTATGTTTCTAATTTCAGTTTTGGAAACAAGAAAAAGTCACAGGCTGCGAGGTCTGGTGAGTATGGAGGCTGATGGACTTGCTCGATGTAGTGTTTGCCCAAGAACTGCTGGACAAGATGTGATGAATGAGCTGGGACATTATCATGATGGAGTGACCAGTCACCATTCCTGTGCAACTCTGGTCTTTTGCAACAAACTGCATCTCTGCATCTTTCAAATGAGTCAGAACTTGGATGTAGTACTCCGTTTTGAAGGTTTGGCCTTTGGAGCATTCTCACCCTGGTAATCAAAGAAAACTTTGAGCATGACCTTGACATTGTTCCTCACCTGATGGGCTTTCTTGGGTCTGGGAGAATCTGGAGTTTTCCATTGTGAGGACTGAGCCTTTGTTTCTGGGTCATAGCCATAAACCCATGATTCATCACCAGTAATAATCTTTTTGATGAAATCTGTCATTTTCAGTGCATTCCAACAACTCCCTGGCTGCAGTTAATCAATCTTCTTTTTGGTCTGGGGACAGAAGTATCGGCACGAATTTTGCATACTCATCCCCAAATCGACAGTAAGAAATGGACTGTACCGACCTGAAACTGATGTCCATGTCCTCAGCAATCTCCCTGATAGCCAATTGACGATTTGAGTGTATTGTGGCATACACTCCTTCAACTTTGTCTTCATTCCTGCTTGTGGATGGCCTTCCAGAACGTTCGTCACTGTCAACACTTTGGCAACCTTTTTTGAAATGTTTATCAGTTGTAAACTTGAGCATAGTTCATGCATTCATCATCATACACTTGCTATAACTTGTCATAAGTCTCTTTGTACGAATCTTCAAGTTTCTGATAGAATTTAATGCATATTCGCTGATCAATTTTTTCACTCATTGTAAATCTGACAAACCGCTTTTACACGATACCAAATATCATGTGATTTAAAAAAGTACAGGTGTGCTGCAGCCACGCTACACTCTGCACATGCAGAACACATAACTAGGTCACTGTATTGTTAATAGCATTGTGGTGTGACGTATTGTTATATAGCTGCACAACAAGTCTTGATACTTTTTGATCACACCTCGTACAGTAGGTCTCACCAGTATGTGATGAAAATTACCAGAACCAGAACTAGTACCTTCCCTCAAAGAACCCAAGGGCACTTAAGAAGAAAAATTGCTTACACAGCGTACTGCTGGTGACTCCGCTCCGCTGAAGCCCCGGAGGCTCCAAGCAATCCAGCTGACTACCCCCATCCAGATATCTCCCATGGGGCAGGACAGCTGCAACTGAGGTGGAGATACATTGCTTGGATCCTCCCACGGTGTCTCCCCATATCAGCTTACAGGATCTTCTGTGCCAGTTAAATTGGAGGATTTTGGCACTCCAGGCTTAGTGATGTATCAATCCCAGGGGATAGCTGGAGGTCTCCATCCACCTTTGCTGATCCCAGCGGACATCTTGGAGCTTTCTCCCCACCAGCAGGCCCCACGAAAGAATTTATCGGCCCACAGGTCTATGTTGCAGCTGCTTTCTCTTTTACCTTATGCTTGCGACTGGAATGAGGCATGGATCAAGCAACAAAGCACAAAGAAAAGGTGAACTGCTTCAGCGTTTCAACCCAAGTGAGTCAGAGGTCATCTGCCAGCACCATTTTGCTTCACTTTGTTCTTATTTCAAATGAATTTTTTTTCAGTTTCTGGACATTTTTTTGTGTTTGTGTGCCATCAATTTTACGTGCGTTAATTGATAGGTATACGTTTGTGCAAGCAATTTGTACTTGCTTTCATTTTTAAGGCGCTCAAATGAACCGAATGCATACTCATGATTGCACACCCTTACTAGGTAACCCTTATAATCCCACTTCTTACAAGCCACACCCCTTACCAAAGAGGGTCAGGTGACCCAGCCAGAGAATGTTAACCCTTTGCTGTCTGGCTTGGTGGATGACCTCTTTGTTATTGGTCCTCCAACCTCTTTTATGCATAGATGCAACCAACCTCAGCAGATGTGATCCCCACATCACTGTATCCAGGTGCAAGTCAATATTTTGATTTTATGATAACCTCATGTCTAATGAGAACAACAACAAAGTGAATAAAATCTCCCTGAAATGGTGAGACATGAGACAATGAACTGTACATTTTGACCAAAAGGGAGAACTGATATGTTTTCACAGCACTGGAGATGCATGTTTTAGGGTTCAGGTGGAAATAGTTGTAAGTGACTTGATAAATTAACTCCCATACCTTTCTGCTGAATATGAAATATCTGACTGGTGATATACAGTAAGTTAATAGGTGCTGTTTGTGGTTTTTAATTTCTATGTATTTTACAGCAGAAGCCCTTTGTTTGTTTGCCTTTCTGTCCACACAGGTGCACACATGCCTACCTATCCATGCTCACTGTCCCACAACTCCCACTGTTTCTCTCAGCTGCTCAAGCCCTACTAATGTTCCTGTCATACCCATCCTCCTACACCTCCCGCTGCTACTGTCGGCCATCCCACCCTGCTACTGCGCCTGCTGTATTAACCTCCCCCCCCCCCAATACTTCATGCTGCTTCTGTCAGCCATCTTGGAATGCTCACCCTACTATACTTCCCACTGCTCCCGTGAGAAGGTGTCGTTCAGCCTTGCCAATGCTCCCTTTCCACCCCTAAAAAGTCTCAGGTCCTTATGAGGGTGGAGTGTTTTTATATCAAACAAGCAGGTAGGGAGAATAGTGGTGGTGGCACTTCCGGGCTGCTGTGAGCTGGAACACTAACAGTGGCTGGGCAAACTGCAGCAGGAGTCACAGGAATCACAGCTGACACAAAACATTTGTGCTATTCGGAGAAGAGAGTGGGAGAGGACAGTTTCTTTACTCAGTCTAACTCTCTGAATCCTCACTCCTTGGCATTCACTTGCAGAACTCTCTCACTTGCTCTTGTCCCTCCCACCTTCCACTGCTCACACAGTGCTCACCCACATTGCACTCTACACATCCCTTCACATAACACTCCCATCACCCAGCATACTACACCCTTCACCCACCACACACTCCACCCTTCACTTATCACATACTCAGGCTACTGACAAAATACACCCTGATCCCACAACTCAACTCATATGCCACACACTACCTATCGTACCCATCACCCCCTCATCTACCACATAGCTTCCCTTAATACATGTCCTACATCACCTTTCACCCACCACAGACCAACCGTATACATCAAATCTCATACAATATACACTACTCACACCCACACCCGCTACATCCTATACTCCCCTCACCCAGTTCACCACCCAGATCCCCCCTCATCAGTTCTTATAAAATTACCCTCTCTGTGCCTCCTCACATAACCAGGAGCCCATATATCACTTTCACATTGCAAACACCCTCCAACACTCTGCATAATATTCCTTACTCAGTGTACACCATTCTCCACACTTCATCAACCACCGATCATGTACCTCATCCTTCACACACCACACATGCTATACACCACACCTCACCCACTACACAATTGAAATAACCCTCTACACCCACACTATACCGCTTCTTACTCAATGCTTGCCTTACCTCCTCCTCATCTACCACACAGCCCTAATTCCAGACCACCAGCCATCCACATACAAGACACTTCTTTCCTTTCACCCATCACATACCATAGAACCATCCTCACCCATCACACAACCAAGCCAACACTCCTTATCTATAGCATGCATCACACACATCTTTCAAGTCATACGCATCCAAATAAATGTTATCTATGCATATCATTCATGCACCCCTCTGTCATATAATGGTTTACCCTCTCCCATCCACTACCCTGTTTTATCTGTGCCAACTTTCCAACACTTATCAGCATGCCTGGTAGTTCCAGTGCAAGGGAGAGTGTATATGGGAGAGAGGAGAGGGAAAGAGAGTGAGTGCAAGAGGGAAGGAGAGGAAAAATGGGGAAGGGGGAAGTAGAGGGGGGAAAGAACCTCATCAACAAAACTTTCATCCCCCTGAAACACACAGAAGGGAGGGGTAGATTCAAGTAGTCGCCTTTTGCAAATGCAAGCTTAAGGTGAGTTGCAAACAGCTGCACAAGTTATTCCTTGGCCGAGTGGATTTGAAATCTAAGTTGCATCTGAGTCAATAGAGGGTAAATCGCTTGCCCAAAGTCACAAAGAGTGTCAGAGGGTAAAGCAGGATTTAAACTTTGGCTCCCCTAGTTCTTGGTCTGCTTCTATAAACACTAGGCGATTCTGTAGATCACACCTTCAAAAAAATATAAACAGGATGGTCCAGAGGGCAGCTACTAAAATAGTCAGTGGTCTGTCATAAAGCATATGGGGACAGAGTTAAAGATGTAAATTTGTATACTTTGGAAAAAAGGTGGGAGAGGGGAGATATGATAGAGACATTTAGGGGTTAATTTTATATGGAGCTGCATAAAGATATGTGCCGTCAATGCCTGTAAATCTTGTATTTTCAATGAAGTATGGGCATCGATAGCCTTTACATGGACACTTTAGCTGGTCGCTATTCTATAAGTATATGCATTAGGCCAGCAGCGTATACTTTCCTGGTGGGTGTTCACCTAGGTGGAGCTTGGGCAGAGCAGTATGTATGTGTGTACTCTAGAAAATACAGGCATACTTGCATAAAATATGCATGGTCGTTTACATCTGCATTGCAATAGGGCTGGTATAATTCATCGCACCGATTCAACATGTGTTTCCCACTGCTTACACCCCTATTTTTTTTGCGTGTACTTGATACAACTGAACTGCGTTAATCTAGGAAGATCTTATAAAGCTACTCTCTTAAATATCTCCAGGGTATAAATGTGCAGGAGGTGAGCCTTTTTCATTTGAGAAGAAGCTCTGGAACATGAGGTCATAGGATGAAGGGGAAAGGGGGTAATCTAAGAAAATACTTTTTTATGGAAAGGGTAGTGGATGCATAGAAGATCTTCCTAGTGGAGGTGTTGGAGATGAAGACGTATCTGATTCAAGAAAGCAAAGGACAAATATAGAGAATCTCAGAGGGGAAGAAGGGATTCTACAGTGATAATCTTGCTAGGGATCATCAGTGCCATTTTGAAGAGGGACATCATGCAGAGCAGGTGCAAGTGGGTCTTGTTCTTGTTCCCGCTGACCACCAATGCCCCAGTAAGCCTGGGGATGGTCATCGAAGGGAGGGAGAAAGAGGCACCCAGACAATCAGGGTTGGGCTTTGGTAGGGGGTGCCTGACTTGTTCCCTTTTGGTGTGGGGGCCTTCAGGGGTAGGGACTGACTGATGCCTTGGGGGTGGGTGGGGGGGGGTCAGAGTATCACTGTGGGGGAGTGGGATCGGGCTGTTGCTACTGCGGGGGGTGGGGGGGATCAGGATGATGCTGCAGGGGCCATATCTGGTTGGGGCAGCCTGAAGGGTCCTGGGGTGGTGGGCCCAGATCTGTAGTACTGCAACGGTATACCTCTGTGCTGGTGCAGCGATTTTAGGAGGCTGCTCACATGCCTAAGTGGGGGAGATTGGGGGGGGGGGGCTGTGCTTACCTTGCTTCCTCATACAGTTTTTTGTTCGCTGTCATGAAGTCTTCATCGGGGATGGGATACTGTAGCATTGGAGTGCAACTGCACTGATTTCCTTCTTCCAACAGCAGGAGAATGCTGGTAGGGTGATGGGGAAGATGACTGACAGTCGTGTGTGTGGGGGGGGGGGGTGTTTGCCAGAAACCATAGCACTGGCCCTGTAAGGAGGGGGTCTATGTGGTTTCAAAAACTCACATATAAAAACATCTTTGGATTATTTTTTGTTGGACTAATAAAAAGCTGCTACAAATGCAAAAGCTATAAAGTAAAACAAGACACATAAAATTTCACTGTTCAGCTGTCTTTTAGTTTTCACTGGAAATAACACACATTCACTCTCTGATCAGCTTTTTATCTCCTATATGTCTTTCTTACCCTCATCATTATATCTTTCCTGCAAACCTTTCAATTTCTCTTTAGCTCCCCTCACTCTCCTTCTTTTCCACTCAATGCTCTGTAGCAATAATATGTGATTATCAATCTAGAGCAAAGGTAACGCAAGGGAAATGTAACTAAATAATGAGCCATGACCCTCTATTACCTGTGCTTTGATCTTGAGTGTGAGATTGATTTCATTTAAAAGCATCAGTACAGACTTGTGGTGTTTCTCTAAACATGTCAACCCATTGGTTTGTTTGGTCTTACAGAAATGTTTACAAATTGATCCTGATAAAAGACCATCCTGCACTGACCTACTGCAACATGACTTCTTTACCAAAGATGGATTTGCTGAAAGGTATAGTGGCCAAAAGTAACTGTGCACATTAGGAGACACGAAATAAATGTTAGTGATTATATAGTGATGCAGTCCAGACTGGATGTGGTAACTAAGAGAGAGTTTTTGAGGTCATTTTGACACACAAACCAATAATTTATGCATGGAAATGGCCTGTTATAAAATCATCCTCAGATAAAGGTTTGTGCATAATGCCATTTCGCAGTAAGTAAAGGTATCCCCAGGGACAGAGATGGGGTGGAGTCTGGACTTACATGCATTCCTCTGGGATTTTCAAAGGGATGCCCATATAATTGTGGGAAAATTCTTTGCATACTAGATATCGTGTGTAATCGTGTGCGGGCATTGTCAGTGAGATCATTTTCAAAGGGAAGATGTACATGTACGTTTCCTCTTGAAAAGTGCCATAGCTTATGCATATATTGGCTGCAAACGTTAGGCAGGCCGCGTCTAGATAACCCTTCCAAAAGGTAAAGGGAAACAACGACAAGCTGCCTGTGATTTACTTCCCACATCACTCTTTCTAAATGTTTCAGCCAATCCAAAGGACATTCCTTTCGTCCATTCTTTCTCTCTCTGTCTTCTTCCTTGAACAGAATTCCTTTTAAGTTGATAATTCTGTTAGACTATTAGCTATCATACCTTAAGGCAATGGTCTTAACTCAGTCCTTGGAAGCTCCTTCTCTAATTAGGTTTATGATGAATATTGTCAGACGGCTGCCTAGGGTGAGAACTTACACAATCTTGACGATGCATATATTCATATGATTCTTGCAAGGTATTGTGGGTATTGTAGTTCATTCACTCCCAAACACAGCTGATGACAATAATTTGAGTTGTGAAACCAAGTGGTAAGATCAATAAAATACTTCTTTTATTGATGGGGTTTAATTCACCCAGCACATGTATGCTTGATAGCACTATAAATGAGGTTACTTGCTTGCAGTGTTTAAAATGGATAACAAAAATCACAAAGTAAACCAGAAAACAACCTTCAGCTTGTCAGGCAATTAGCTAATGTTTTCTTAGCAAATAATTACCAAATACAAAGGCACAAAGAAAAGAATAAACTTTGCTGGTTAGGTTAACTTCTGCTTATTTTTCCACGCCGATCTCAGCAGTGATTCTCCCTTGCTCACACACACAATCAGGTGCAGCCCTAATTACTATCAATGGACCAGCTGAAAGCCTTTAGCTGGCTGGCTGCTACTGTGTGAACCCAAATCCTGCTTTAAGAGCTGTTTGCAGTGGAAATAAAGAACAAAGTTAGGTTTCTTTGTGATGGCTGATGTGTTTGCTCAGAGAAAGCTAGCAATAGCATTTAGATAGAGAACAGTCCATATAAATAGTTTCATCTGCTGTATTTCCCTCTTCATCAACAATCATAGGGTCAATATCATACATTGGCACAGATGAGTCTTTCATTAAGGCACTATCATGAGAATGCTTATTCCCTTGCTGCCATTCTCTATTATAGATAGGGTCTGGATCAGTGTTCATACCTGAGCCTCTCCTGCCATCATAATTCCTCTCTGTAAAGCCTGGCCAATATGTAATCCAATTCTGATGTCCAGCCTTCCAATCTTGATCCCTGGACACTGGATCTCCTCTCACATACCTTCTGGCCTTGGTCTGAAAGTCCCTTCCACGTGCAGTCTTCTCTCTTCCAGGTAGCCACTGGTGATTCCTATCTCTGCCACTCCATTCCTCTGGCTGAATCCAGTCCAATGGACTCTGCTGGCTTTTGGAATACCTCCCAGTATGAGTACTGCCTTGGAATCTCCCAGACCTTCCAATGGCCTTTCTTCTCTTCCTTCCAGAGAGTTTCCTTCTCTCTCTATCTGCGTGGTTTTTGCTGAAGCTGTTCTTCAAACTCTCCCTGAAGCTGGGCTGGAGCTTGTAGTAACCGTTATCTGAAGAATAAGCTCTACTCTTATCCTGTTCTAATGTGTGCTGCTCCCTAACACAGCGCAGCTGTCTTGAATCAGGCCCTGCCCTTTGAGATGAGTGCTTAGGGATTACCTCATAGCTCTCTTGATTGCACACACATTTTCTCACTTCAGCCCCTCTCATGGCTGCTGGAAACCTGGTGCATTCTGGGACTGGTAGTCTTTTATGTGAAAACTCTGTTTTCTTGCTTCTACCAGAACTGACAGGTTGCTTGTTCAGAGTCACATCATCTTTTCTATAGCTCCTACCTGAGCTATGATAAGCTTCCTTATCACAATATGCATGAACTATATTTGCTTATATTGGATCTAGGGTGCAGATAGAAATTTTGCTATTCATTATGGATAGTACTGTATGAAGAGATTATTTAGGAAACTCTCTGAGAACGACTTCCCTAATGGCATGCTTCATCCATACAGTATACAGTAATTTACTTCTCTGGGAACAAGCAGGAAGTCAGTCCTCACATATGGATGATGTTGGCGCCGACGGAGACTGTGTGGAAGCTTCTCCCCAGCTTTCAAAGAAAGCCTTTGGGAGATGCACCATGCATGCATGATCCACTTCCTGCCCAAAGGAGGCCATCTTGCCTCAGTCTCCTTTTTTCCACAGAGCCCATCGGACGTTTGCTTTCCCTGGAAAAAGTATTAATTTTTTCTTAACTTTTTCTTTCTTCAGTCACGTACCGGCTCCCTTTCCTGCCATTGCCCTCGGCCTTGCATCTCTGGTTCTTTTATTTTCTTTTATTTTTGAGTCTTCTCAATTGGCACAGTTCACACCCCTTTTTTCATTTGTCTGGGCCTAAGGTCTTCGACCTTACTGAGGCCCATTTCCCTATGGCCTCCGCTAGTGGTTTTAAGTGGTGTGATCGGTATATTCGTACCATGTCCCTCACCGATCCCCATGACTGCTGCCTCCATTACTTCGGGCCAGACCATGACTGCTTCGACTGTGGCCTCGATAAGAAGATGTCCTCCAAGGCCATCAAAAGTCACCATTAGCAGCAGCAGGAAAAGATTTTCCAGAGGTCCAACTCTGCTTCAGAGTCACCAGTGACATTGCGCTTCAAGGACCCCTCCAGAACCCCAGAACTCAGGGTGACCCCGATGTCTTGAGACTCCAAGGCTGTGGGTCCTCCGAACAGATCACCCCAGAGATGGAACACAAGAAAAAGAAATCCTTGAGGATCGCCTCTGCAGACTGGTCGGGGAAGGTGGGTAAGTCCCACTCCCAGCCCCGCAGTCCACACCGTGAGTCTGAGGGTATGGAACAGAGCAGCCAGCCAAGGTGGTCCGTAAGGAATCGTCAGCCTCCAGCGATTGACCTCGGACCCCCGAGGCCATCCTAGTCGAGGACTCTCCCTTGTCGTAACCGGTGCCAGACCTGAAATCCTCTGTGCCTGCGCCAAAGGCTGTGGAGCCATCTGGACTGAAGACCAGAATGGTGGCTTGGAACACAGCTTGTCTGCCTTCATGGCCCAGCAGCGGGCTCTGATGTCTGGTTCCTCCAGTTCATCAGTGCTAGTCACCGGGTCCTCGACCTTGAGGATGTCCCTGGTGGTTGAGCCAGTCCTTGAGCGCTACCAGCCTTGAGATGTCCCTTGGCTTTGGTCCTGATCCCGATCCTGATCCTCAGGGCTGAGATTCTCACTGATGAATTCCTGCAGCTCCGACTACAGGGCCTTTGAGGGATTCAGGCCTTCAGGCCCAGGATCCAATTCCAGGACCCAGACCCGGACTGCCCTCGACACCTCCACTGACTGATTCGGACTGGGAGACCGAGGATGAGGAGTCCCCGGACACCCGACGCCATCGCGATGAGTCTTTGGCTCCATTTCCCACCAAGACTCGTCACCAGTCCCTGCCCGAGGATATTTATTTATTTATATTTCTTATATACCGCGCTATTATAATCTGTGCGGTTTACAATGAACAGAAACAGTAGTACAATGTAACAGGAACACATTGTGTTTACAATGAACAGGGCAAATAACTTGGGTGAGAACTGGGTAAGAACTATTTACAACACATTTGACAAGCTACTGAATAATCACAATTGAGCAGGATTGATGGCACTGTAGGGGTTTATGCTAAGGGTACTATGATTAACCATTCTCTTGTTGGGTTAAAGTATTGGAGCAGTTAGTGAGGGGGGTCGGGGGATCAATCATGTGTTTCCCTGGGTTGCTTTCTGGGTAGTGTTTTTGGAATAGGTGGTATTTTAGCGCTTTTCTGAAAGGTGTAAGGCTCGGGATAGCTCGAACTTCAGGAGGGAGGGCATTACAAGCTGTAGGTGCATAAACTGAAAATGCCCTATTGGCCGTAGCTTTTAGGCACTTTGTCATTATTTTAGGGATTTCTAGAGCGTTCCGCATTGCAGATCTTCTGTTTCTGTTTTCAGGCATGATGTTGATTAACTTACTGATGGGTGTGGGAGACTGGTTCTTTAGTGCTTTGAATGTCATGACAAGTGCCTTGTAATGGATACGAGCTTGTAGGGGTAGCCAGTGGAGCTCCTTCATCACAGGCGTAATGTGTTCTGACCTTGACACCCCTACAAGAACTCTAGCGGCCGAGGTCATGGCAAGTCGGAGTGGATTTAGCGTTGATTGTGGAAGTCTGAGGAGAGTGATATTGGCGAAGTCCAAGTGTAGGATCACTAGGGCTTGGAATATAGAGCGGTAATCAGTGAAGGCCTTCCTCGACTTCATGTGGGACATGGCGAAGGCACTGGCATTCAGCACCATGTCAGAGGAGGATCCTCGCGTGGAGGAACTTGAGATCCTCCAGTACTAGGCCCCCCCCTTAAGCAGGCACTCACTGTGCCCGCCCCTCAAATCCTGGAATGGCTACTCCTCCACATGTGGGAGACACCTGCATTGGTACCCATTGTGAGCCAACAGTTTGAATCAATGTACTGAGTCCACCTGAGCCCTGGGTTCCAGAAGGCACAGCTGCCACATTTTTTAATTTATTTATTTATTAGCAAGGCTTGATATACCGCCCATACCGAAGTGTCAGGGTGGTGTACAATAACAAACAAGGAGGCTGCTAGAAGATGAAAGGAACGCCATTTGATTGACAGGAAAGCACTAGTGAGATATAGAGAGAAAGATAGGAAAGGAGCGGAATTACACAACTAGACAGGCTAAACGCTGAGAAGGGGAAGGGACAGAGGGAGGGGAGAGAGGGTGGTGTATAATATCAGAATCATCACGAAGCTGCAGTGAGGTCGAAAGCCTGGGTGAAAAGATAGGTTTTAAGAAGAGCTTTAAAGCGAGGGAATGAAGGTTCGGTGCGGAGCGAGTGAGGGAGAGAGTTCCATAGGGCAGGACTCAGAAAAAAGAATGCAGAGTGACGCGTGAGTTCAAGATGTGCTTGGGATGGGGAAGGAAGAAAAAGGCGATTACTATGGTGGACCGGAGGAAGCGAGGAGCAGGCTGGTGGTAAATAAGATCAGATAAATACTGGGGAACACCCGTATGAAGAACTTTGTGGGTGGTGAGGTACTTATAGACGAATCTGAATTTAATGGGAAGCCAGTGAAGAGAGAGAAGGCAAGGAGTGATGTGGTCAAAAGGGGAAGAGTGAGTGATTGGACGGGCGGCGGTGTTTTGGATGAGTTGAAGTCGACGGAGCTGGTAGGAGGGAAGGCCAGCGAAAATTGAGTTACAGTAGTCCAAACGGGAGATTACAAGAGAGAGAACCAGAGTGGTGAGGGAGTTTGCAGAGAGGTAGGGCCGGAGGGATCTGATTCGACGGAGATGGAAAAAACAGCTACGAATGAGGGAGAAAGTATGTGGGTGAAAAGACAAAGAGGAATCCAGGGTGACACCAAGGTAACGGAGTGAGGGGACAATAGGAATAGGGTGGGAGGACATCGTGGGAGCTAGAGTAGGAGGAGTGGCAGCAAAGGAGAACCAAATAGCAGAAGACTTGGAGGGATTGACACAGAGAAAATTATCAGAGAACCAGGTGGCAATGAGATCAAGACAAGCATTGAAGGCAGAGAGGTCCGGAGTTGCAGAGCTGGTGTGGTGAATAAGGAGAATGTCATTGGCGTAAAAGTAAGAGGAAATACCGGTTTGTTGAATGAGGAGGGCAAGAGGAGCGAGGAAGATATTGAAGAGTAAAGGAGCAAGGATGGATCCTTGAAGAACACCACAGTGCAGGTGGAAAGAGGAAGAGATATTTGGGCCTGAGTGAACAGTGAAGGTGTGGAATGAAAGGAATGAACGAAACCAATGCAAAACAGTGCCTTTAATACCAAACTTAGACAGGCGGGTGAGGAGAGTATGGTGGTCGATGACATCAAAAGCGGCGGAGAGATCCAAGGAGACAGCGATAGACAGATCACCACGATTGTGAGAGCGGTGAAGTTCACTAAGAAGAGCTAGAATTATAGTTTCAGTGCTGTGACCAGTCCTGAAGCCGGATTGATGGGGATGAGAGAGGGTAGTGTCAAGATGTGCTGAAAGCTGTGTAAAAAACAATTTTTCAAGAACCTTAGAAAGAAAGGGGAGATTTGAAACGGGCCGCCAGTTGGTGTGGAGACTGGGGTCGAGAGTGGGCTTCTTCAGAAGTGGGCATACCATGGCATGTTTCCAACGAGTGGGAAAACTGCCAGAGGTAAGACTGGAGTTGATTATGGCCAGGACATATGGAAGAAGTGTGAGAGAGGGATCGAGGAGCCAAGTGAAGGGGAGGGAGTCGAGTGGACAGGTAATTTTCTGAGACGAAGAGATTACTTTAATGAGCTCGGCAGAAGTGACAGGCCGGAAAGAGTGTCACGTGTGGGGAAAGATACTGGACAGAGGGAGAGAGGATATAGTGGTGGGAACAGAAGGAAAGGAAGAGGGGAGAGAGGGGAGGGACAGTGAAGAAAAGAAAAACGGAGAGACTGGATCTTATCAACAAAAAAGGAGGCAAGGCTTGTCAGGCTAGGGGCAGCGGGAGGGAGCGCTGATGAGGGAGGAAGAGTCGTGGGGGAAGACAGCGAATGGAGTACCTGATACAAGCGACGGGAGGAATTAGAAGAGGAGGCAATAAGGTCTGAGTAATAAGTCCGTTTGGCCTGAGTGATCATAGCATGGTATCAGCGGTGTTCGTAGCGAAAGGAGGTTAGGGAGGTGGCAGAGGGGTGTTTGTGCCAACAGCGCTCGGCACGCCGAAGGTAGGTACGCTGAAGGTATAAACCTGGATGATACCAGGGATGGCGAGACAGAGGGCGGTGGGGAATGGGATGAAGGGGAGCCAGTGTGTCAAGGGCAGCAGTAAGGGTGGAGGACCAGGAGTCAACCTGCTGATCCACAGAAAGGGAGAAAAATTCGGAGGAGAAGAGAGAAACGACTGAAGGAAAACCCTGTAGGGTAAGAGGCGTAAGATGCTGTTTAAGAATCTTGGAAGAGGTGTTAGCGGCAGGTAAGGTGGGTGCTTGTAGGGGAGGAAGAGAAAAGGAAAACCGCAGACAGCGATGGTCAGACCAGGGGAGAGGAGTGGGTAGGATATCAAATGGGATATAAGGGGAAGGGGTGGAAGTGAGGATAAGGTCAAGAGTGTAACTGGAGGAGTGAGTTGGACAATCCACATACTGAGTCAGGGATAGATCAGTGAAGAGCGACATAGCCTTATCGCGAGGACGGGTCTGAGAGCTCAGATGGACATTGAAGTCGCCAAGGACGACCAGATGTGAAGGAAGAAGAGATGTCTCAGAGAGAGTAAGCAAAAGAGACTCCCAGAGATCAGGACGCATAGAGGGTGGTGCATAAAGAAGAAGAAAAAACACAGGAGGAGAGGTCCCTGAGCACAGTAGCAGGGCTTCAGGATAACGGGGTGGGGGGAGACAAGTGTGAGAGGGAGAGAGGATCGGTGAATAACTGCTACGCCACCACCGGTCTGATGGAGGCGAGGAACATGGAAAGCAGAGTAGCCAGGGGGAAG
The DNA here is from genome assembly GCA_033557465.1 of Ichthyophis bannanicus. NCBI lineage: Eukaryota > Metazoa > Chordata > Amphibia > Gymnophiona > Ichthyophiidae > Ichthyophis > Ichthyophis bannanicus. The sequence continues at coordinate 1,127,985,801 of CM066032.1, read as the reverse complement.
ACAGCGATGGAGAAGACCATCCTCCCCCTCACGGAGCCTGGTTTCAGTGAGAAAAAGAGCGTCGAGTGAATGCTGTAACAGTAGATCGTGGACCAGAGGGGTTTTTGCGCGAAGAGATCTGCAGTTCAGGAGGGCGAAAGAGAGGGTCAGTAGGGAGGAGACAGGCCGAGTTGATGGTGCAGGGGGAGGCTGACTCGGGTGGCATCAAGGAGGTTACTCATGTTACGGGCGCTGGCCCCAAATGGGAGTGAGAAGGCATTTTGAGGACGATGCCCCCAGAATACAGGGATAGTGGCCATGAGGAGAGCCTGCGCAGGGGGCGATGAGGGAGGTGAGAGTATAAGGGCGGCCCTAGGGGGGCAAAGTAGACGGGACGCTGGGGAGATATGTGGAAGAAGAGATAAAGTGAGGCACAAAAAAAAACCAGCTAAGGAAAAGGGACTGACCTGTTGGGAAATGAAAGACACCCCAATCGTCGCCCCAAGAAGCGCGCCCAAGGAGCAGGGCCTGCTCCTTGTGCACGTGCCGCCGCAGCACGGAACGGTGCCCTGGTGTTCTTTAAATGTGGCAGGGTACCTGGATCCTGGCACGGACGCGTCACTTCCGGGAGGCGGAGCAGGCAGTAGTGAGCCAATGGAGAGGCAAAGAAGCGGTACAGGACCTGGGGAGAGGGCAGAGAGTCAGCGTACAGCAAAGCACACAGTAGCGACAGCAGCAACAAAATGACAGGACACAGCAGCAGTGCTTGAACGGCGCCCCGGTGTTCTTTAAATGTGGCAGGGTACCTGGATCTTGGCGCGGACGCGTCACTTCTGGGAGGCAGAGCAGGCAGTAGTGAGCCAATGGAGAGGCAAAGCAGTAGTACAGGACCTGGGGAGAGGGCAGAGAGTCAGCGTACAGCAAAGCACACAGTAGCGACAGCAGCAGCAAAACAACAGGACACAGCAGCAGTGCCTGAACGGCGCCCCGGTGTTCTTTAAATGTGGCAGGGTACCTGGATCCTGGCACGGACGCGTCACTTCCGGGAGGTGGAGCAGGCAGTAGTGAGCCAATGGAGAGGCAAAGCAGCTGCACAGGACCTGGATCCTGGCGCGGACGCATTGCACGTAACTCCATGGTGGTGGATTCAGCCATGCGTCTGCTCAAGAGCCAAAAGATGCACTCCACATTGCCCCTGGGGAGGGAGGCCCGCGCTATGGATGACATGGGCAGAAAGTGCTACCAGGGCTTGATACTCATTGACCGTATCCAGGCATACCAGGTGTACATGGGCATGTACCTGAGAGGCCTGGTAAAGGAGCTCGCCGGGTTCTCAGTTGGTCTTTCCGAGGAACCCTCCAGTGATTCCAGACCCTGGCCTCAGGTGTCAGAGAATACTCCAAGTTTATGATTCGGGCAGCCTATGATGGTTTTGAGTCGGTAGCTAGAGTAGCTATGGCGGGAAGCCCAGCGCCAGGCCTGGCTATAGTCTTCCAACCTGGAGCAATCAGTTCAGAACAAGTTGGTCAATGTCCTTTGCTAGGGAGAGAATCTCTTCGGCAGATCCATGACCAATAAGGCTGCAGAGTTTGAGACCAAGTTCCTGATGAGGACCATGCTGTCCAAGAAGACTGCTACCCTTCCCCAACAGAAGCCCTTGGGAGAAAGCCCCCTTACTTGAGGAAGGGCAAGGCTTATGGAAACTACCCTCAATATCAGGCCTTCCCAGCTCCCCAACAGGGTCAGCAGGCCAAGAGACAAGGGCATGGCCCTCATAAGCCTGAGAATCCCAAACCCCAGGCACTGGCTCTGGCCAGCCTGGTAGGAGCTTTTGACTTTGTGGGCATAGCCTCTTTCCCCCTAGGAGGCCCCACCCCAGCAGTCCACAGAGGGGCGACTAATCTTGTTTGCCCACAGGTGGCCATCCATCATCACCGACGCCTGGGCACTAAAGGTGGTCAGGGAGGGTTACCTCCTCCACTTGCTGCAGATGCCTCCTCCATTCTTCCCAGGAAAGTCCACCAGGACTCACTTCCACCAGGCCCTGCTACTGCAGGAACTCACAGGTCTTCTAGAGGACAGGGCAGTGGAACCAGTGCCTCTACATCTTTGGGGCAAAGGGTTTATTTTTATTTTATTTATTTAACATTTCTTATATACCGCGCTATTTCACATCAGTGCGGTTTACAATGAACAGAATATTTGGACAAATCGTCAACGTTTACATAAAACAGGATTTTTAAACTTGGGTTAACTGGGTAAAACCATATACATACAAACTATATACATACATATAACAAATTTTGCCGTCGGGATTAGACTATAACATTTTTGTATTTAACATGGTGATGAGGCATTAATGCATTGTGTTAGTATACTAATCATTAATCAGGTTGCAACTGAGTAAAGCATGTGTTATCAAGTGATACAACTGGGTGAGTGTGTGGGTATGGAGGTGGATCATGATGCTGTGTATAGTACTTGAGGAACAAGTAGTGTTTAATGGCTTTTCTAAATTGCTTGATCTCTCTGATTGCTCTTATGTTGGTAGGGAGATTGTTCCAGCACCTTGGTGCATAGCTTGAAAATGCTCTATTAATGGTTGATTGTTTAAATTTTACGGATTCCCTTGGTATTACTAGAGTGTTTTCTGTAAACGTTCTTCTAGTCCTGTTTTTGGGGGTGTGCGTGATTAGATCAACAATAGATGAAGGTGCTGTCTTATTGAATGCTTTGAATGTAATGATGAATGTCTTATATAGGATTCTACATCCTATCGGTAACCAATGGAGATCCTTTAGTATGGGCGTAATGTGATCATTCTTGGATGCTCCATACAGGACACAAGCAGCTGCATTCATGGCCAACTGTAACGGGTTTATGGTGTTTTTTGGGAGGCCGTGTAGTATTACATTGGCATAGTCAAAATGTGGAGTTACTAAGGTTTGGAAGACAGTTCTGAAGTCGTCAGCTTCCATCATGGGTTTCAGATGACGGAGGGTTTTGATTTTGAAGTATATAGATTTTACTGTACGTTTGATGTGATCTTTGAAGTCCAAATGTTGATCCAATATTACACCTAAGTAGCGTATATTGGATTTTACCGGAAGTTCTGCATTCCTGACTTTTAGTGTTGACGGTGGGGAGAAGTCTTTGTTCCGAGTGATAATTAGAACTTCGTTTTTTTTAAAATTTATCCGTAGATTCATAGTGAGGAGCCAATCGGTTATTGCATCGAAGCATTTGATTAAGATTGAGAAATCCGGGCAAGTGACTGATATAGGGGTGAATAGCAGAACGTCATCAGCATACATGAGTCAGGATATGCCGAATGAGCGAGTTATGTAACATATTGGTTGCATATAAATGTTAAAAAGTAGTGCCGATAATGATGAGCCTTGTGGCACTCCCTGTCTTTGTTGGAAGGGTTCTGATGTCTTGTTGCCAACCCGTACTTGTTGCCATCTGTCTTGGAGGTATGATTTTCACCAGTTCTACTCTCGGTACTCTCTTGTACCCAAAAGAATGGGGAGGGGGTTCCTGGTGAGGGAGAAGTTTAAGATGTTCTCCCTTGGAACACTGCTGCCATATCTCCAAAAGGAAGACTGGCTATGCTCCTTGAACCTAAAGGATGCATACACTCACATCCTCATTCATCCCAGCCACAGGCAGTATCTCAGGTTCATGGTGGGGGGGGGGGGGGGTGGCCACTATCAGTACAGGGTACTACCCTTTGGCCTAGCCTCCACCCCCAGAGTCTTCACCAACTGCCTAGTGGTGGTCATGGCCCACCTTCGCCTCCTAGGGGCCTTTGTCTTTCCCTACCTGGATGACTGGTTCATAAGAGGGGGGCTCAGCTGTCGAGGTGCAGCAGGCCATGGCCTGCACCATCCACGTTCTCCAGTATCTGGGGTTTGTCATAAACCACCCCAAATCCCACCTCCTCCCAAGACAGTGTCGAGTTCATAGGGGCATGACTGGATATTGTTCAGGCCAGAACCTTCCTGCCCCTGGACAGAGCTGACCGCCTCAGGGCATTGGCCGCAGAAGTGCAGCACCAATGCTCATGTCACCTTGCCTTCTGCTCTAACTGCTGGGCCACATGGCATCCATGGTCCATGTTACCCCAGACACCCGCCTTCACATGAGGGTGGCCCAGTGGTCCCAGGCCATGTGCTGGCTACAAGCCAAGGTAATGGTGTCCCGCCGGCTAGTGGACTTCCTCAGCAAGTGCCTCAGCACCTTCAGGCCAGGATGCTTTTTCAGACCACCTCTCCCCAGAGAGTCCTCACCACGGATGTCTCCCTTTTGGGATGGGGGGCTCATTGCAAGGACCTCTGCACTCAGGGCAATTGGTCGCAGGCACAAAGATAACAGCAGATCAACCTCCTGGAACTTTGGACCATATCCCTGGCTTTCCAAGCCTTTCACCACTGTCTGCAGCACCAATTGGTGCTGATCCAGATGGACAACCAGGTTACAGTGTTCTGCGTCAACAAGCAGGGGGGCAGAGGGTCATACACGCTCTCTGAGAAGCAGTAGTCCTTTGCATGTATGTGAACCACCATGGGATGCTTCTGCATTTGGTCTATCTGCCGGGCCAGGACAATTCCCTGGCAGACAGGCTGAGCAGGGTCCTCCAGCCTCATGAGTAGCAGCTGGACCACAGAGTGGCCTCTCGGCTCTTCCAGCTCTGGGGAACTCTACAGCTAGACCTCTTCGCCAGTCCAGCCAACTCTCATTTGCCCTGGTTTTGCTCCCAACAGCCACACCCATCCCGGGTGGCAACGGATGCCTTCCTCATCCCGTGGACGGAAGGCCTTCTTTATGCTTTCCCGCCCACGTCGCTAATAGCCAAGTCTCTCTTCAAGACTTAGTGGGACGGGGCATCGCTGATATTGGTGGGCCCTCGGTGGTTCCCACTGCTCCTTCGCATGTCCATAGTATCCCGTGGTTCCCCTCGGGAGTGATCTGGGACTTCTGTCGCAGGAGGCGGGTTCCATCCTAGACCCTAGTCTGGGGTCTCTGGCGCTAATGGCTTTTAGGGGAGGTTGAGGAGGTCCTTCTGGCTTCCTACAAGACCTCCACGAGACGGCCTACACCTTCAAATGGTGTGGATTCTCTGTGTGGTGTGCAGAGCGACGGGTTAACCCGTTCTCATACCCTGTGCAGCTTGTGCGTCAATATTTGCTTTACCTGTCTCAGGCAGGACTGAAGTTCAGCTCAGTCAGTGTTCACCTGAGTGCTCTTGTGGTGTACCACCACCTTATCGATGGCAAGCCTCTCTCTCTATAGCCTCTCGTAACCCGCTTCCTATGGGGCTTGCTGTTATCCAAAACCCCTATGTCCCCAAGCAGCAGAGTGGGATGTAAATGTGGTGCTCTCACAGCTCACAGGCCCACTGTTCAAGCCCCTCACTACCTGCCACCTATATTACCTCTCATGGAAGGTTGCCTTCCCAGTGGCGCTTGCATCCTCTCGCAGCATCAGTGAGCTTCAGGTTTTGGTGGCGGATCCACCTTACACGAGGTTATATAAGAAGAGGGTCATGCTCCACAATATATAAGAAGAGGGTCATGCTCTACACGCACCCCAAGTTCCTTCCCAAGGTGGTGTCCCCATTCCACCTTAATCAAGAGGTGGTGCTCTCCACCTTCTTTCCGCAGCCTCACGCCAGCAGGGCGGCGACTGTCCTTCATACCCTGGACTGTAAGGGCCCGGTCCTTCTATCTCCAATGTACCCAGGGCCACCGCAAAGCCTTACAGCTTTTCGTCTCCTATGAACCCAGTCATCTGGGGGAATCGGTGACTAAGTGTATCTGTCCACTTGGGTGGCAGACTGCATTGCCCTCGCCTATGAGCAGGCTGGGCTCTGGGGGAATCGGTGACTAAGTGTATCTGTCCACTTGGGTGGCGGACTGCATTGCCCTCGCCTATGAGCAGGCTGGGCTCTCGCTGGAGTGCTGGGTCACTGCACACAGCATCAAGGCCATGGTGGCCTCAGTGGCAAACCTGCGTTCTGTCCCTGTGATGGAAATCTGCCAGGCCGCCACCTGGTCTTTGGTCCATACCTTCGCAGCTCATTACTTCCTGGAGAGGGAGTCCCGACGGGACAGCACCTTCAGCCAGGCCATACTCTGTCACCTTTTCGGGGTGTAGGCAACTCCTGCCCTCCGACCCTTTTGTGTTCAGGCTATCGGAGTGCTGAATCCTCATTGGACATTTGAGTCTCTTGAGAGTCTGTTACTTAGGACTCCATTGCTGCTGCTCACGGCTCACCTTTTTCTGGTCACCCATGGCATTTTACAGGTTTTCGGTAGCTGGGGAGTCCCATATGCGAGGACTGACTTCCTGCTTGTTCCCAGATAAAGCATAATTACTCTTCTATAACAGGTGTTCTCTGGAGACAGCAAGAATCAGTCCTCACAAACCTCCCTCCTCCCTGTAGAGTTGCTTCTTTATAATTTTTTTCTGTCTTTAGAAATGTCATTTGACTGAGGCAAGATGGTACCCTTGGGTGGTGCATCTCCCAAAGGCTTTCTTTGAAAGCTGGGGAGAAGCTTCCACGTTGGCTTCGTCATCGCCGACATCACCCATATGTGAGGACTGATTCCTGCTATCTCTGGAGAACACCTGCTACAGGTGAGTAATTATGCTTTATTGCAATCCTTTAATAATACGACAAGTCAGAAATGAGCCAGCAAAGAGGTTTACAATTAATAATAAAAGGAAGAGAGAAAGCAGAAGAGAAAAACCAGAAACAGATGTTCTACCAACATCAATGAGGCCTGAAAAATGTTCAATATGCTCACCCAACACACACTCATCTGCTGCTACCAATGTAATTATATCAAATGTAATGATGTAAACCGCCCCATAATCTCACTGTAAATATGTTTGTGACTGTAAATAAGTTACTACAAATTACCCTGTATGGAAATGTAGTTCACTACATTACTGTTCACGGTAAATGGTATTGTTCCCTGTAAACCGCTTTGATTCTTGATAAGGCGGTATAAAAAAACAACTAAATAAAAATAAAAAATAAATAAATAAAAAAGAAGTCAGAAAAAAAGAGAGAGCCAAGAAACAGGGTGAGGAGGGAAATCGTTACATAATCATCAAGAGTGAAGAGGGAGAAGGGGGAGGGGGAAAAAGAAGGAGAAATGCAGGAGGCTGCCCAGGTTTGGAGGGGTTAACAGACAGAGGGAGCATTGGGGAAGGAAAGCTGGAAAAGCCAGATTTTGGGGGAGGAGACACCCAACTTCCTACTCAAAATGGCCAGTTGGATAGACTAACTGATAGAGGTTTTTCTGGTGACTTCTGTTCTCAATGCATTGAAAACAGCATTGTACAATGAGAAACTGTTGCAAATAACCCCAGGGGTGAGAAAGCACCAGAAGTTAGAACCTCCATTTATTTATTTAATAGTTTTTTTATACCACTTTATCATTCCAGTTAAAGTGATTACATTGTAATTTAAATTTGGTAACTTGGATTTTTCCGAGGTAATGGAGGGTTAAGTGACTTGCCCAAGGCCACAAAGAGTGCTAGTGGGAACAGAACCCTGTCTGTTGGTCCCAAGCCAGTACTTTAACAGCTAGGCTACTCTTCCACTCCCTTTGATGTTTACAATGTTTATGCAGCAACAGATGGTCCATGAAAAAGCCATGCAGGGGTGTATATCCCTCTTACACTCTCTACTTCTCCAGGTTAATTACTTGTTGTTAAGTGCCATTGAGCTGGTGTCAACTCATGGCAACCCTCTGGATAGTTGTCCTAAATTGTGTTTCGTCTTCAGTCAGGTGGCTCATTGTTGACAGACTAGCACCTGTAGTTGCTGTTATTGTATTGATCCATCTCATTGCTGGCCTTACTCTTTTGTGATGACCTTCTACCTTGCCAAGCATGATGTCTCTTTCTTTCTGTTCACATGATGTGTCCAAAGTATGAAAGTCGAAGTCTTGTCATCTGAGCTTCTAAAGAAAGCTTAGGTTTGATCTCCTCTAGTAGTGACTAGTTTGTTCTTCGGGTAGTCCATGGTATACACAGTATCCGTCACCAGCACCATAATTCAAAGGCATCAATTTCTTTCCTGTCTTTCTTTTCACTGTCCAACTTTCGCATCCATATGACGTTACTGAAAATGCCATGGCTTGAACATGTTGAATCTTTGTATGGAGAGAGACATCTCTGCTCTTGAGAATTCCATCTAGGTCCTTCATAGCCATTCTGCTAAGATTTCTTGACTGCTTGTGTGATACAGCGGACACTCTGGCAGAAAGAAAAAAAGTTTTAAATTTTGAAAAAAACAAGCTTCACATGCAATTTCCTGAAAGTCCACATAGAGGGAGCAGGAGAGCCAGCCTGGAAGCAGAGGAACCACGCCTCTATGGGCAGGACCTAGAATCAGTTAGTCCCGATTTAAGCAGGGACAGAGCTGAGTCAAGCAGAGTCGGAGTCAGAGTCAGAGCTGGAGTCGGTGTCAGACCCAGAGCAGCTCGAGGAGTTGAAGCAACTTGGAGAGCAGGCCAGAGAGTAGGCCGAGAAGCAGGCCAAGGAGTAACTCAGAGAGCAGGCCGAGGTGAAGGCCAAAGAGCAGGCCTAGAGGAAGGCCAGAGACAACTGGAAGGAGCAGCACTGCAGAGAGCAGCCAAGGAAGGAGGTGCTCTCCCTTCCAGCCTGAGAGAAAGCCCTATCCAGGGAGAAGGGCTGGGACACAATCTGAGAAAGAGATATCCAGCTGAAAAGAATACCCAAGGAGAGAAAGGTACTTTTAAAGATTTTTATAGAAGTAACCTGAAGGAGGAGTGGAAAACTCAGAGGCCTGGGGAACAGGGAAGAGCTGAGAGGGCGCGGCCACTAGCCAACTGCCACAGGGGTAGAAGTAAAGGACAAGCGCATCAGCTGCAGCCATGCCTCAGGGAAGTTTCTCCCCACTCTAAAGAAAGAAAGACACACTTGGAATACTTGAGCCAGCAAGAATTGGAGGACAATCAGGCTAGGCCTCAAACCTGTCCTGTAAGAGACTGCAGGAAGTTTAAAGGCAAAACAGTTGTTGCCTGCGATTGCTTGCCTAAACCTAGCACAAGAGAGAAACAAAAGAATGAGTTTTATCTGTATGATAAGGACACTTTTATGCAAAAAGTAACAGATAATCTCCCCAAGAAGAAAGCTAGTAATGCTAAAGGCTGGGACAAGCGAACTTTTAAACCTCTAGCAGATGAACAGCCAGGGTTCTATACCACAGCCAAAAAACGACGCCCCAAGCTGACAAACCAGCATTGGAACACAGTGTGGCATGCTTTCAGAAAGCCCGAATTCAACCCTCCTGAGGTTTCAGATTCAGACCCCTCAGAGATGGAATGGATGCCAGGGGAATCTGAGGTTGATGAGGCCGATGAACCCATGGATTGTATTTATTGTACAGTAGGAAAGCTTTAAACTGTTTGGAGCAACAGAATGTATGCAGTGAATACAGGATGCTTTATGTTTTAAGTTTCTGTGAAGATTAACAGTGTTATTTTGAACGTTTTGTGTGAGTTGAACCTGGTGCAAGGAATGATACAGCCCTGTTATTTTCTTAACCGCATATTTTGAACCATTTTGCGTAAAGGTGAAATAAAAGCCTTTTTCCTTTTTTCCCTACACTTGGCTGAAAGTCGCTTTATTGGGAAGTTGGCAACGAGGCCGGCACAGAGGGCCGCTACCTCATGACCCTCGCAACAGGCCAACCCTGATACCCCTATTCTTATGCGCTCCCCAGCCCCGGTGGAAACACTACGCCGCCACCAGAGGGGGCTGCGGGGGACACTTGTTGCTTCTTTATTTATTGTTGATCCAAGTAGGTTAAAGTTGTCCACTATTTCAATTTCTTCTCCATCAACAATGAACTTATTGAATTTTGCCAGTTGTAATGATCTTTGTCTTCTTTACATTAAGGTGCAGGCCCATTTTAAGACTATGTTCCTTGATCTTGAGAAGCAAATGTTTTGGGTCGTCTTCACTTTCAGCCAGTAATATGGTATCATCAGCAAAGCAAATGTTGTTGATGAGTCCTCCACCAATCTTCATACCTCTGTTGTCTTCATACAATTCTGCTTCTCTGATGATTTGTTCTGCATATAAATTAAAGAGGTAGGGGGAAAGTATGCAGCCTTGTCGTACACCTTTGCTGATTTTAAACTATTCTGTTTCTCCTTGTTCTGTTCGAACTGTTGCTTCTTGATCAATGTAAAAGTTGTGCAAGAGAACTATCAGGTGTTTAGGTATACCCATGCTTCTTAATATGGCCCAGAGTTTCTCATGGTTTACACAGTCAAAAGCCTTCGCTTTAGTCAATAAAGCACAAATAGATATCTTAGTATTCTTTAGTCTTTTTCAAGGATCCATCTCACATCCGCGATGATGTCTCTCGTTTCTCGCCCTTTCCTGAACCATGCTTGCATGTCAGGTAGTTCTCGTTCCAAATATGGTTATAGTCTCTGTTGAATAATCTTCAGTAGAACCTTGCTGGCATGCGGGATCAGAGTGATTGTGTGATAATTTCCAGAGTCAGTTGTATCACCTTTCTTTAGTATTGATATAAACACAGATCTTTTCCAGTCAGTTGGCCATGATGTTGTCTTCCAAATTTCCTGGCAGAGCCTTGTAAGTATGGTAACATCTGCATCAGATTGCTGTAATACTTCTATGGGAATACCATCAAAGCCTGCTGCTTTGTTCTTTGATAAGGCTTTCAATGCTGCTTTGACTCCTTCTTTCATCACCAATTGTTCTGGATCATAAGGTACAGGTTGAAACTGCTGTTGGTCCACTTAATCTTTAACATATAAAAACTCTGTATATTCTTTCCACTTTTTCTTGATCTTCTCAGCATCATTCAACATAGATCCTTGAGCATCTTGTAACATTCCAATTCGAGGCTGGAATTTTTTCTTTAACTATCGTAGCTTTAGGAAAGCCGATCTTATTTTTCCTCTAATAGTTTCTGTTTCTATTTCCTTAAATGCATCATTGTAGTACTTCTCCTTGTCTTGTCTTGCTGCACATTGGAAATCTCTGTTGAGTTCTGCAATTGCCTCTCTGGCTTTAGCTTCTCTGCATTTCTGGGCAATTTTCAGAGTTTCTTCGCTCATCCATTTTGGCCATTTTTGCTTTTTCACCTTTTGTAGAGACTTCTCGCTTTCTTCCAACACAACCTTCTTGATGTCATCCCATAACTCTTCTGGAGCTCTATCATTTGTATCTAAAGCAACAAATCAATTTTGCAGGCAGTCTTTAAATTCCGGTGGTATATTCTCAAGGTCATATTTTGCTACATTCATGAGTGGCTTGCTCTTTTTTGGCTTTAGCTTGAGTTTGCATTCTGGTAGTTGGTGATCTGTACCACAGTCAGCTCCAGGTTGTGTCTTTGTTGATGTTATAGAGATTTTCCATCATTGACTTCCACAGATGTAGTCAATTTGATTTTTGTATAATCCATTGTTTGAAGTCCATGTGTACAATCGCCACCTGTGTTGCTGGAAGAAGTTGTTTGAGATGAATAGATTGTTGGTCTTGCAGAATTCTGTCAGTCTTTCTCCAGCTTCATTTCTGTTGCCAAGTCCATATTGAGTGGAGGAGTGGCCTAGTGGTTGGGGCAAGGTACTTCAGGTCGGAAGGTCAGGGATTCAAATCCCACTAGAGGACAGCAACCTTGGGCTGGAAGGACTGGGGTTTCTAGTCCCACAGGTGCTCCTTGTGGTCTTGGGCAAGCCACTTAACCCTCCATAGCCCATGTTCCCTGTAAAATAGTTATTTCCAAGTTATAATGCCCTGTTCAATGTAATTTCAGTTTGTTCAATGTAAACCGCACTGATGCAGAATAGCATGGTATATAAGAGAATGTAAATAAATATTTTCCAACCATTTTGCCACCTTCTTTGTTGCCTACTTTTGCGTTCCAGTCACCCATGACTATCAGGATATCCTGTTTGCATGTTCTATCAATTTCAGCTTGTACTTGTTCATAGAACTCATCAATTTCATCCTCTTCTGCAGCTGTTGTTGGGGCATATATTTGAATTATGGTTGTGTTGATAGGCTTTCCTCATAGATGAATAGAAATTAAGTGTTCACTGACTGCATTGTATTTCATTACCGTTCTTGCAAGTTTCGTCTTAATTATAAATGCAACACCATTTCTTCTTTGTCTTTCATTTCCAGCATAGTAGACCATGTGATCATCTGATGCAAAGTGTCTGATGTCAGTCCATTTCAGTTTGCTGACACCCAACAGATCAAGTTGTACATGTTCCATTTCATTCTTGACCACCTCCAACTTCCTTTGGTTCATGCTTCATACATTCCATGTCCCAATATGTAAGACATCTTTGCAGCTTCTGACTCTCATTTCATGTGCAGCTACATCAGCAGTCAGTGGTCCTGAGAGCTTTGATCCAACCACATCATAAATTCTGGCTTTACTCTGAAAAGTCTTCAGCTCTTCCCCTATAGCCAGTTGAGTGCCTTCCGACTTGGGGGTCTCATTTTCCAGCACTATCATGCAATTTGTTTTTGTTGTGACGATCCATTGGGTTTTCGTGGCAAGATACAGAAGTAGATTGCCAGGCCTTTCTTCCACGCAGTTTAAATTTAGTGTTGTTGCCATTGTCACAGAAATGTGATCCTCCACCACCAACACTGTCCTATTCTGCTGCTGCCCTGATGGGTGGTTTGTCTTGGTCTGGCACCTCTTAAACTACCGATAGTTTAGCCTTCAGTATCACTGATTCACACACGCCCTCACAGCACAACAAGTTGCAAATCAAGTGAGAGGGTTAATTACTACAGCAACAGAAACAAGAGATGCAAGCCCCAGTATCAGATACAAGCCTGATAACCAAATTCTGTTTAATTAGTACCTCCAAGGAATTTCCTGTTCAGAAGAAACTCTGTGTTAGTTAACATTCAAAGTTGAAAACAAGCCAGGTCAGTGATCCAGTGTTTGTGCCTATTATTATTAACTACTAAATTATAAGATGATAATTGATATCATTGGGTTAGAATGGTTTATAATACACATATGATCAGATGTTCTAAAATTTCTTTCCAGGGGCACAGAATGAGAGAAAGCCTTGAATAAACCAGACCCATGGACTATTCAAATGTATATTAACAGGTTAATATTTTGCAACGGCTGAGTTCCTGAACTGTGGCCAAATTTTGGTCACCTAAATTTAGTTTCAGCTGAAAATCTAGGAGCCTAAAACTTGCCTAGATTTTAATATAAGTGGATAACATTTGACAGCTGTGACATGGTGGATTCCTCCAGCCCTGTAGGAAGAGCCAAAAAGCAGGAATCAGAAGCAGTGCTGGATGGTAAACAAAAGCACATGGCTAGTAGTTACCAGGGAAACCAGACACAGGGGAAAGAAACACGCCCTTGCTGCCAGTTAGCTCAGGAGTCACCAGCTGAATCAGAGCACCTGCTAGGAGGAGGAGTCAGGCACTGCCCTAGAGGGCAGACACATAAAGAGGCCTCAGTAGAAAGAAAAGGGTCTCGACTAGGAGCCACACAGGAAGCTCCAACACAAGCTCAGCTGGGAGGTTACCTACAAGGCCAACCGAGGGTTCCGGTGAGAGGCCAGCAAAGAGGGCAGCTAACAGACCAAGAGGAGGACCAGGGAGGAGTCCGAGTTCCAGGCCTAGGCAGAGCTACCGGTAGAGTTCCAGCCCAGAACCATGGGAGAGAGACCGTGGCAAGCCTAGAGGAACACTCAGTAAAACGGAGAGAAAGCCCAGAGCCAGAGCCAAGTTTAAAGGTAGAAGGAGAACCATTTATAAAGTGTTTTTCAAGAGAAGAATACAGCAAAAGCAGGCCAGGCTGTTTGCAGTATTCTGGGAATTACAAGGATAGGAAAAAGCCAGGAAGGCAGTTGCAACCCACAGCTCACAAATCAGGTTTTGAATCAACAGATGTTTCCAAAGCCCAGAGAAAGCCGTTTGCAGGCAGATGAAGAGGTAAGCCCAGAGACTGGGTTTCAAATAAGGCTGTTGATAATCAATGTGATTTTACTTACCCAAAGGGTTGGGACTGTGGTTTTAATACCTGTAATGAGGATGATTGTTTACAGCAATACATGTGCCAAGAGTATGGTATAAAGCCTAAGCCAGAGAGAAAGGGCGTGGCCCCTGAAACACCGTTGCAAACATTTCTGCCTGATTTCCATGAGGAGTTAATGGAAACAGAGCCAAGGCTAGGCAACATATCTGAAGAATTGATGGACTGTACGATTACAATATCGAATGAGATATTTTCCCTGCGTTGAGTTTAAGCAGTGCAGAGAACTGCAGGAGTGTTAAGAGAAAAAGTACAAAGCTGTGGGAAACAAAACTGTTTGTTCTAATTGCTGGGAAGCAAATGTTTATTACTGCTGGAGTTAAGCTATTTCTGTTGGAGACTTTTCATTTTGTCCTTTGCCAGAAATATATGGTTTGTGTTACCTTTGTTCCATGCTGAAATCTGCCCGGAGGGGAAATAAATCCTGTTTGCTTAAAACCACTTTGAGTTCACACTACTCTTCATTGGACACTGAAAGAAACTACATTTCCCAAAAGGCTTTGCCTCAGGAAAAGGTCAGACAGCTGTTCAAAGAAGGATAACAGGTCGCTTAAGCCCTACACGCTTCGGCTAGGGGCACTAAAAGGCGGTTACACAGCTCAGGTTTAGGAAGCTCAGCTGTAGCTGAATATGTCACCCTAAATAAATGCTTTCTTGCAATAGCCACAATACATGCCTTCCTTTCCTTCCCTCCTGGCTCTTTAACAGCCAGGAGGGCCACCGTCTCCACCTCACAGCATCTCCCTTCTAGCTCCCACCTTATATTTTACAAGCTACAGGAGGGAGGGAGGATGCTAGAGTGTTGGTAGCCCTCTTGACTTTGTTTTTTATTTGCAGGAGGAGGGAAGGATCTGGGCAGCCTGATATGGATCTTAGAAACATACTGCAGAAAAATGAAAGCAGATTGAGACCATAGTCTTTCCGGTCCATCCATCCATTCCAAATGCTAATCTGTTCAGTCCCCTCTTCTCCCTTAGAGATCCTCTGTGCTTGTCCCATGCTTTCTTGAATTTGGATACAATCCTTGTCTTTGCCACCTCAACTGGGAGGCTTTTCCATGCATCCTCCACTCTTTCCATAAAGAAACCTTTCCTGAGTCTGTTCCCTTTCACCTTCATCCTATGCCCCCTTGTTTCAGAGATTCCTTTCAGTTGAGAAAGGTTCTCTTCCTGTGCATTCATGTCTAGAGTTGGCTTACCAAGTTAGGTGCCTAGTGTTGGAAATCAGCAGTAGATGTTCACGTCATTCCTCTGCTCTTACCCCATCCTTGCCACTCCTGATTTTTAGGTTCCTAAATTTAGTTGCTTGGATAAGGCAAATTTTCAATTTGCCAGATTTAGGCATCTAACTTCTTAAATTAGTTGCTGAGGTACTACTACTATTTAACACTTATATAGCGCCACGCTCACAGTGCTGTACAGACATACATACAAGAGACAGTCCCTGATCATCAGAGGCTTGCTCGTCCGAGCTTACAATCTAGTCACGACAATACAGAGCATAAGTCAATCATGACAATACAGAGCATAATTCAATCAGTGCAAAGTACAGTATGGTGTTTACAGTTCGGTCATGAGATGAGGGTTAAGTTAAGATGAAGGATAGAAGTCAGGATCTGAACGCGACGGTGAAGAGGTGGGTCTTTAACCTGGATTTGAAGAGGGCCAGGGAGGGTGCTTGGCGTATAGACATAGGTAGGCTGTTCCAGGCGTGGGGTGCAGCGAGGTGAAAGGAGCGGAGTCGGGAGTTGACAGTGCGAGTGAAAGGCCTTGATAGAAGTAGTTTGTTAGCGGAGCGAAGTTGCCGAGTGGGTATGTAGGGAGAGATAAGAGACGAGAGAGGTATTGAGGAGCTGCGGATTGAATGCATTTATAGGTCAGTAGGAGGAGTTTGAATTGGATGCGGGCTTGGATGGGGAGCCAGTGAAGTGACTTGAGAAGAGGAGTAGTGTGGGCATGGCGAGACTGGCGGAAGATTAGTCAAGCAGCATAATTTTGTACAGATTGAAGGGGGAAGAGATGGCTCGCGGGGAGACCAGCAAGGAGTATGTTGCAATAGTCGAGGTGAGAGGAGATTAAGGAGTGGACAAGCGTTTTGTTAGTGTGTTCAGACAGGAAGGGGCGGATTTTGCTGATGTTGTAGAGAAAGAAGCGGCAGGTCTTCGCTACGAGCTGGATATGTGTGGAGAAGGAGAGAGAGGTGTCAAAGATAACCCCAAGATTGAGGGCTGAGGGAACAGGGAGGATCGTGGATCCATCGACAAAGACTGAGAAGGGGGGAAGAGGATGGGAGGAGTTGGGGGGAAAGATGAGGAGTTCAGTCTTGGCCTTGTTCAATTTCAAGCGGCGATGAGACATCCAGGCAGCGATGTCAGAAAGGCAGGCAGAGATCTTGGTCTGGATTGCTGGAGAGATATTGGGTGTAGAGAGGTAGATTTGGGAGTCATCGGCATAGAGATGGTACTGAAATTCATGGGAGGAGAAAAGGGCTTGGGTATAGAGAGAATAAAGGAGGGGGCCCAAGACAGATTCCTGGGGTACACCGACATGGATCGGGGTGGGAGAGGAGGAGGAGCCGCCAGAGTATACACTAAAGGAATGATGGGAGAGGTAGGAGGAGAACCAGGATAAAGCGGAGCCCTTGAAACCAAGCGAAGAGAGGGTGGTGAGGAGAAGATTGTGGTCAACAGTGTCAAAGGCAGCGGAGAGGTCGAGAAGGATGAGGACAGAGTAGAGGCCCTTAGACTTAGCGAGGAACAAGTCATTGGAGACTTTTGTAAGAGCCATTTCAGTGGAGTGTAGGGAACAGAAGCCGGATTGTAGTGGGTCCAGGAGGTTCTGGGAGGTGAGGAAGTCAAGGCAGTGGCGGTGGATTGCTCATTCTAGTAGTTTAGATATAAAGGGAAGGAGGGAGATGGGTCGATAGTTAGGACAGTTGGGGTCAAGTGAGGGTTTCTTGAGGAGAGGTATGACAACAGCGTGTTTGAAGTCAATGGGGACAGTTGCAGTGGAGAGTGAAAGGTTGAGAATATAAGAGATGGAGGAAACAATGGTGGAGGAAATGGGATGTAGGAGATGGGTGGGGATAGGGTCAGAAGAACAGGTGGTGGGTTTGGAGGAGGAGAGGAGTAGTGCGGTTTCCTCTTCGGAGATCATAGGGAAGGAGGAGAGGGTAGCAGAGGGAGTATGGATGGGGGGGGGGGAGAATTGAGGAGGGAGAGGAAGATGAGGGAGTGGGGAATTGGAGGGTAATCTTGTGGATTTTGTCGTGGAAGTATTTGGCTAGGGTTTGGGCAGAAAGGGAGGGTGGACTGGGGGCGGGGGCACCTTGAGGAGAGAATTGAGGTATTGAAGAGGCGGCGAGGATCGGAGGCAAGGGAGTTAGTCAGGCAGATGTAATAATTTTGTTTGGCAAGTGCTATGGCTGATTGAAAGGAGCTAAGCATGAATTTGAAGTGTAGAAGGTCTTCTGGGGAGCGGGATTTGGTCTAAGCACGTTCCACAGAATGGGCACAGATGCGTAAATAGCGGGTTGTGGATGAAAGCCAGGGCTGGGGAGCAGAACGTCTAACAGGAAGTGGGGTGGGTGTGGCCAGAGTGTCAAGAGCCAAGGATAGTGCAGCATTATAGGAGGATAGTGCAGCATTATAGGAGGATACTGCCTCGTCGATGGACTTAGAGGACATGATGGAGGAAAGGGATGGGGAAATGGTGGAGGAGAGAGTCAAGGGATCAATATTATGAAGGTTTCTAAATAGGTGAGAGGAGACAGGATGAGGTTGAGACAGCGGAAGCTGAAGATTAAAGGTTACGAGGTGAAGGTCAGATGAGGGAAGGATTGAGTTGCGAAAGTTTGAGGGAGAAGAGTTAGAGAAGAGTATCAGGTCAAGGCAGTGGCCGTGCAGGTGGGTGGGGGCCATGGAGCAAAGTTGGAAGTTAAATGAGGAGGTGAGGGCGAGGAACTTTAAAGCAGGGGGATCGGAGGGGTTATTGACATGAATATTAAAGTCGCCAAGAGTAAGAGTGGGGGAGGAGGGCTCCAGAAAGATGGGAAGCCAGGAGTCAAAGTTGGTAAGGAAAGTTGATTTGGATTTGTCGGGTGGGTGATAGATGACTGCTACTCGGAGGGGAAGTGGTGAGAAGAGGCGAATGGAGTGGACTTCAAAGGAGAGGGAGAAGTGTGAATGAGGCAGCAGGAGGGGTTGGAATTGGCAAGAGGGAGAAAGTAGAAGCTCAACACCACCACCACAGCCAGTGGATTGAGGTGTATGGGAGAACTGGTAGCCGATATGACAGAGAGCAGCAGCGGATGCGGTATCGTCTGGGGGGAGCCAGGTCTCAGTTAGGGCAAGGAGGTATAGTGCATTAGTGATAAAGAGATCATGAGTAAAGGCAAGTTTGTTAGAGACTGAGCATGCTTTCCATAGGGCACATGAGAACAGGAGATCTTTTGAATATCAGATTCCAAGCTACGACAGAGTTGAGTTATAAAAACCTTTGGGGCTGATATTCTGCAGTGGTTTAAAGCAACCAACCACGCCACTTTAATTTAAACGGGATATTCAGGATCCAGGTTCCAGTATCCAGGATCCAGACGTCAATATCCAGGTTCGCTGGACAGCATGGTTGTTATCCATTTCCTAACTGGGAGTCTGTTCTGCAGTCTATGGTGATATTCAAAGGTACTATCTGGATAATGGTGCTGAATTTCTTGATCACTGTGGTTTAACTCTTTAGCAGGGTCCCCGCCAGCTGTAATTCCTTTTGAAATGACCCCCATTGTTTATTACTTGCTAGGAACCAAAGAAGCTCTTTTAACCCTTAAAGATCCATTACAGCTATGAATGCTGCACGGTGTACACTGCCATTTATTACATGCTGTTGTCATACCGCCACACAAGCTGCACCTATGAATACAGGAAATGATCCATATATGAAGTATGCCGTATTACTGAAGAGACCGTTCAGGGTTGCACAGCAGCAGGCGTGGTGTTTTATCCACATTATGGAAGCATATCTATCAGTGCAACTTTATTAGTTCAGCACTGTTTAACTTAGCAGCGCAGTGACATGTCGGTGCCAGACCTTGCTAGTTCCTTAGTAGGAAGTCATTGAACATTTGGTTTCTGCTTCACTGCTGAATAACAATGGGGCTGTGCAATCTTTACAGGTCTGGATATTTGCTTGGAAAGGATGTAACAGTATAGGTTCTTTATAAAGCATGTCAACCAGCCTCTTGCCCCATCCCCGCAGATCCATTTGGCATATCTTGCTTAGTATCTTTTAAAGATTTAACCATTCATGACTCCGTCACACAGATGTATTTCTTCAAAGTTCCACCATTCACTTACCCTTCTAGCACTGATTATAGCTAAAGAAGAGACTCAAAAAAGGAGCCACCTCAGGCCTTGATTACATACATGCTGTATGTGGAATATAAATACAGCTAAATAAATAAAATAAAAAAGTAATAAATAGGGGGCGGAGCCTAACTTCGGGTAAGATGGACGTGTGAGAACTATGCCCCGGAGGGTAAGGTCAAGAATCCTGACTTCTGCTGCTTTTAATAGAGCAGATCCTACCTATTTTGGAGACAGTCGATTCCGGATATGTCTGGCCCCAAACTGACACATCTGGATTACCAAGGAGCACAAAACGCAGTGCAAAGCGAACTAAAACAGAGCCTCTCTCACCTCACAAAATGGCGGTCATCCGAGATTGTCTTGAAGCCTTGCAGGAACCTCTCTCTGAGATCCGTGCTGTTAAAGACATGGTTAAATCAAATGGAGACTCGCTGAACACAATGCAAGAGGATATTAATGCCTTAAAGAACAGTTTGGAGTCGATTACAGTGAGATTGGAGAAGGTGGAGACAGTGGTGGCAACACACGGGGAGCGGTTCAGGGCCGTTGAGAAACAAGCAAAGCTGATCCGGTCACTGCAAAGAGATTTGGAGGATGGTAACAACCGCACTCGAAGAAACAACATTAGGATACTGGGCGTTCCGAAGGAGCTGAAGGTTCAGATATGTTGGCCTTTCTGCAGTCAATGATCCCAGGTGTGCTGAAAGTGAATTTTTCTATGCCTTTTGAGATTGAGCGCGCCCATCAAGTGCCTACTCAGTCTGTGGTCTCGGGCAAGCGTCCACGTCCTGGGATTCAGGGCCACTCTCTCTTGGTCTGTTATAGTTTTCTGGTCAACAATTGGCATCTCATCATTACAGAGGGATTGTCATTTTCTATTTGACTTTATGATGGGAGTGGCACTGCATCTCGTAATTGCTAATTGGAAACATACTCTAACTAATATTTGATTTCACTAAACTACTCCCTCCTTCTTCCTACAGGAACCATATACCAATAATCCGTTTCTCAAAAACTTATTTGATATAATTACTTTGTTTAGTTTTTTGTTGGATCGCTCACCTTGAGAAGGAACCTTCCTACTCTCAAAGCACTGTTTAGCTGTTTTATCCGTTGAAACACTAAACACAACGAACCCAAAACCGAGTCCCTTAAGCAGCTGTAGCCCCAACCAAGTTCATCTGGTCAATGATAATGAATCCAAAATTGTACTTAGCTGAAGAACTCTCCCAGCAGGATCCATACAGTCATCCCAAATGGAAGTCTTCTTATTTGAACTCCAACCACACATCAGTCAATTTGCATTGTGTTTAGGTGTTTCAACGGATATAACAGCTAAATAGTGCTGTGAGTTCTGTTACTTAGATCCGTTGAGGATCTGTTAACTTTCTGATTAAAATGGAGGGCTCACTTCAAGAGTAGGAAGGTTCCTTCTCACGGTGAGCGATCCAACAAAAAACTAAACAAAGTAATTATATCAAATAAGTTTTTGAGAAACGGATTATTGATATATGGTTCCTGTAGGAAGAAGGAGGGAGTAGTTTAGTGAAATCAAATATTAGATTATTTGGGGTTAATTTCAGTGGGTGTATTTTATCGGGAATTGGAAACATACGGCAGATCTTAGCTGGCACACATGGTGGAATCGTTTATGTCTATGTTGTAAATATGAGCAGATGCCACGTTATGGTACAAATCCTATGCCTTCTACCTTGCCCAAATGGAAACCCCTATATTGTTATATATCGAAAGCACAATATGTTGTAAATTAAGGGGTAATTAGTCAATCAATCATGTTTGCACATGGTATAGGGCAGTCCTAGTGGGCCATAGCCCTTGTAGGTTTCTATTTCCCTTTTATAGTCCCTTTCTAAGATGATTGCATGATGAGGGGAGGGTTGGTGTTGGGGTAGGCTGTTAAGGCCTTTTTTTTATTGCTCTTATGTCCAAAGGGATGTATTACTTTAATTGTAACTTTTGGTTTTTTTGTTGTAATTTGCCTGAAAACATAAATAAAGAATTTAAAAAAAAAAGAAAAAGAAAGAAAGAAATGCTGTAGCTTTAAGAGTATCTCCTTTGTTGCAGGTGATGTTTATTGCATTTCAGTTTACCTAGCCTGGCCCAGCCACTTGACATCTCTTCACCATAAAACTCTTCACAAGATTGCACTGCACATACAGTTTCACAGAGTTTCTAGATGTTGTAAATGCTTGCTTCTCAGAACAGCCGATCCTGGAAAAGATAAGAGAAGGAGTTACTTTAGATCTTGTTCTTAATAGAATACAGGTCCTGGTGCAAGAGGAAGGAGTGCTGAAGTTGCTTGGCAACGGAGATCATAAGAAAATCAATCTTGGCATAATCACTGGAGGGAGAATCTAGATATTGTCCTGCCCCCGCCTAGGGCCGGTGACTCTAGAGCAAGGGTGACCTCTACTTTGTCTTCAAGTGTCCTTTTTGACTAAGGTAGCAGCAAGGGACGCTGGGAGTTGTAGTCTAGGTTTACTATCAAACAAAGGTGTTGTGGCACGAGGGTCATTTGAACAGATGCATTTTTATTTGGGGTTTTCCCTTTCACACATAGATTCTTGTCTCAAAACATGACACGGATTACTTTCCAAAACAATAGGAAACAGGAGCAATTCAAAGTTAGAAAATAAAGCATATGGCAAACTGTTTCTTCACAGCAAACATTCAGGAGAAAACAACTTTGCATTACCTTCATGCAAAGGTTGTCTAACGTAGGTCCAAGTGATCAATCTCACATAAAGAACAATCCATCTCACAGATATCAGTTGTATCAGGAGTGCTTTCTACGTCAACAATCATCTCCTCGCTGCAATCATTATAATTCTGCTTAGGGGAACTTCTAGACTGCAGGTCACTGAGAACTTCTTGCAGCTGTTCAATAAAGTTATCCCTCTGATTGGCAGTAACTTTCTCTAGTGCCGGAAACTGATTCTTACGTAAGCTCTTAGCAACAGCCTTTACGTCTGTTTCAAAACACTTACTAAGAATGTTTCTGACTGGAACTGTTTTCGCAGCAGTGCTATCTCTGCTCTTATTAGCACTGTTTTTTAACTGCTGTACAATCTCCTCAGCAAGTCTCTGGCTAGGAATTATGGCAGACGTACCTTTCTCACTCGCAATGCCTTTTCTGTAATCAGAGCTTTCCTCCCTCGTATAGGTAAACTCTTCTACCTTTTCTTCGGGTAGTTTCCACAGAGGTTTTGGCTTTGCTTCTAGTGCTCCTGAGGTAAAGGAAATGGACCTTCCAGAATCTGGGTTCCAAAGTTTCCCTCTTTGCTGCTCTCCTCTTTGCCTTCCTTGCCTGCGTTGCTCTGTCTGCTGTCGTTGCTTCCCTCGTGGCTTCTGTGTGCTCTCTCTCTCTCCACCTCTCTTCCTGAATTCTAGTTCTGAAGCAGGTTTAAAACGGCTTCTTTCAGCAGCCACACCCCTCTGGTTACTCATGTGCAACTCATTAGAGTTCCACTCAGCTCCTACGTCACTGCTATGGCTGGGCTCAGTTCTAGTTAGAAGCTTTCGGTTTCTATGGGAACCTGACTTGCCCTTACTCTTTGTCACCCAGCGTGGGACCCCACAGGTTAAGGCAGGGTACTACACTGAAGCCTTATCTTGAACTGGCCAGAAAAATGATATAGAAAGCCTTGCTATGCTCTCTGGGAGTTGTAGTTCTTATAGACCAGCCAAGAAATGAGTTGTGGATGCGTGGTAAGGCTCAAAGACAGGATTTTATTCCCCTTCCGGGAGGATTCTTTTTGTAATGAAAAACAAGGCAGATAAACCAACTTCGGGTACAAAAATTAAGAGACAAAATGTGAACAAAAAAACTGCTTCTTTTTCAGCTTCTTTACGGCAAATGAAAAGGTATTTTAAACAGTCCTTTTTCCCAACAAACATAAACCCTTTCTCTGTTACTTCCACAGTTAGAAAGTTTCACAGCTCCTTTAACATAGAGAGGAGATCTCGTCTGCAATTGTGAGCGTACAATCCATGTATTCAACAGTGGGTTGGTCCCCTTGCACTTCACACTGCATGTCCTCACTCTCTGTTGCAAACAGTCTCTCTTTCAAATAGCTAGATGTGTTATTTAGTAGTCTCTCCCTATTACAAAGAGACTTCTTTTCTTCCTCTGTTAATGTCTGTGAAAAACAATTACCGTATTCACTAGAGTTCCTTTCTTGAGAGCCCTTCAAATGCTGTAGGTGGGAGTAGGTGGGAAGAATGGGAAGTTCCTGCATTCAATTCTCTTTCTATTAGAGGTAATAAGCTTACCTTCTGGCTCTCTCAGCTTAGAGTTCCTCGGCACAGCTGAAGCTACCGGAGTGGAACAGGACGGCAATTCCTTACAGGTTTTCCCTTTTGGCTTTTCCCCAGGTACAAAACTGTCTTCAGGATAGAAGACTTTATCCTTTCTGTCCCTGTAGCCTGGGTAATTGGCTTTTCCAGCCTGTCTCAGCCTGGCTTTAAAACTGCCTTCTCTGTTACCTTTTGTATAAGCGTTACTGTGTTCAAAGGTGTCTGTGCACTGCCTTCTATGGCAGACTCCTGGGTTTTCTCTCTCAGCTTTGGAGCTAAACCTTTCGGTTCTCCCAGCCCTCTCAGTGGCTCCGCTCCAACCCAGACTTCCAGCAGAATGTCCGGGGCTCCTGGGGTTCTCTGCCCTTTCAGAGTTCCTTGACTTCTCAGGAGTTTCTGCAGTTGCTGCTCTCTCTGCCTCTCTGCTAATTCCTGTAACTCCTGGGACTTCTCTGGCTTCCAGGATTTCTGTTGCTTCTGCTCTCTCGGCTCTGTCTAACCCGAACCTGAACTTGCACTCGCCCTTCCCTCTAACTCCAGGTGAGTGAGGTTTATTCACATGTGTGTCAACCCCGCCTCCTTTCAGCTGCTCCTCATTCCCTAATGATTCCTGAGCTTTCCTGCAGCTTGGGCGTGTTCTCAGAGCTCGAGACCTGGTTTGTTTATGTTGCCTATAGCAACTCCCTGTCATGTGCTTGTCTGAAGTGTCAATGTCAGATCCACTATCTGTATTTCTACTTATTTCCATGGGCTCTGCTAGATCCACTTCGTGACATCTAAAAGGTACAATGCTCATTATTTTCCCAAGCCATCTGCTCAGCATTGCTGTCATTATCACATATTCCCTCCCTTAAGATATTACAGGCTGGGTTGATGACATCATCGCAGCATGTAATCCTACATAAGCTACTGATGTCCTTCCTGTTCTCCGGGTATCTATGGGAATGTGTAGCCAGCTGGGAGAGTGCCACCCTTTCATGCCATGGGCTTAGCAGATTAACGTGGTAAATCTGCCTGCGGCCTCTCCTATTTTGTATTGCATAGGTCACGGGACCTACCTGTTCTACTACTCGGAAGGGCCCTTTCCACTGCCTTTCAAACTTGGGTACAGCTCGGGGCAGCCTGACAATAACCTTTTCGCCTATAGCCAACTGGCGAGGCTTGGTATTGCGGTCGTAGTAATTCTTTTGTTTCTGTTGACTAGCCTTTAGGTTACTTTCTGCTATAAGAACATAAGAACATAAGATATGCCATACTGGGTCAGACCAAGGTCCATCAAGCCCAGCATTCTGTTTCCAACAGTGGCCAATCTAGGTCATACGTACCTAGCAGTTTCCCCAAGGGACACAGGTTCCACAATGCTTGTACTGGTTCAAGCATTGATATCCTGGGTCCCTTCTTAATAATGGTTTATGGACCTTTCCTCCAGGAACTTGTCCAAACCTTTTTTAAACCCAGCTACACTAACAGCCTTTACTACATCCTCCGGCAACAAATTCCAGAGTTTGATTACACGTTGAGTGAAAAAATATTTGGGAGGTTCGTGCTAAATGACCTCTTAAGTCCCTCAAAAACTGGGGCACAGCAATTTCCTCGGCTCCAGGTTCTACCCACTGTTCCCGGAGGATATCGAGGATACCTCTGGGTGAGCGTCCATACATCAGTTCGTATGGGGAGGTTCCTAGGGACGCTTGCTTCCTTTCCCTGCACGCGTACAGCACAAAGGGAAGCAGAGTGTCCCACTCTTTCATTTGTCCCCTCAACCCCCGTCTTAGCATACTCTTCAACGTCTGGTTAAATCTTTCAACTAACCCGTTGGATTGCGGGTGGTAGGCTGCAGTCTTTACATGTCGGATGCCGAAGGTATCCCACACCCTAGCTAGGTAACACGACATGAAATTACTGCCACGATCGGTCAATACTTCTTTCGGGAACCCCACCTCACAGAACAATTTTATTAGTTCTGCTGCCACCGTATGGGCTGAAATGCTGCGTAAGGGAACCGCCCAGGGGAATCTCGTCGCATGATCCACCATAACTAATATGTATTGGTAGCCGCGCGGCGTTCTAATCATGGGACCCACTATGTCTACTGCTATTCTGTGTACGGGTACCGCAATTACTGGTACCGGAATCAGTGGTACTTCCGTTGGCTTAATTGGGGTAACCCTCTGGCAAGACGGACAAGCCTCACAAAACTTAGTAGTCTCTTTAAATACGCCTGGCCAATAGTATCGGGCTAATACCTGATCTAAGGTTCCTTGAATGCCTTTATGCGCTCCTATGGGATGTTCGTGGGCAAGTCTTAATACCAGGGCTCTAAAGGTAGTGGGTATTACCAGTTGCTTGCGTGTATTACCAGTAGCTGGCTCTAAACTCTCCCTGAATAGAATACCCTCATCCAGGAAAAACCTTGGCAATGTATCCCTTCCTTCTTGGGCGTATTTAAAAGCTTGACTAAGTGCTGGATCAGCCTGTTGCTCTTTTGGAAATGAGGGGAACTTCTCCATCAACTCAGCAGGGACCCATGGTAATTCTAACCCTGCCCGTATCTCTGCTCTATTCTGAGAGTGAGTCTGGCGTTCCCTGCGGTTTTCTCCCTTACTCTTTTTGTTTTTATTCCCTGGAGTATTGATCAGGTCTTCATGAGAAGGTAAATCTATCTGCCCTGCCGTTGAAGATTTTCCTTCATCTTCTAAGGCTTTAGACTGGTTTCTCGTGGAAACCATCCCCTCTCTTATCTGTACCTGCTGTTGAATACCTTTTTGAAACTGTGGCCAGTCTCGGCCCAGTACTAATTCGTGTGGCAAGTGTGGAACTATGGCTACTGGAATCTCTTTTTCTATTCCAAATCCTTTTATTAGGACTTTGTAAATAGGGTATGAGGATGCCGCGCCATGCACACAGCGGATTTTTACAGTGCCACTGGGTAGACAAGGTATGGTTTTACTTTGGGCTTCTATCTTTTGCCAAAGGCTTTGGGAAACCATACTCTGATCGGAACCAGAATCTAGTAAGGCATTCGCATTCACTCCCTGGACTGTTACTGCCAAGAGGAATCCCTCTCTAACCTGTCCTGGGTTAGTGGTTACTAGCGCTATTTTTACCTTACAGTTACGCTGTAAATGATCATCACTGCCACATTTAAAGCATGTTTTCCTTACATATTTTCCTCTACATTCAGGTAAACATAATGCATTAACATTCATTGCTTTTTCCTTCCTTTCTGAAAATGCATGGGCTGCCTTCCTAGAAGCTATGCTTTTCTCCTGCGCGTTCCCTTCTGCTTCAAGGAATCGCTCAGTGAGCATGGTCGCTTCCTGGGAGCTTTTGCAACCTTGCAAAGTCAGAAAAGTGCAGACATTTTCAGGGACAGCATTCATGTATTGTTCCAGTATTATACTGTCTAACACTGATTCAAGGCTTTTACCATCCGGTTCTAACCATTTGTTTACCAGTCCCTTAAGACGATGGTATAACGCTCTGGGTGTTTCACCGGGCATTAATTTAGTATCCCTAAATAAATGGTGGTACACCGAGGGAGTTAGACCTATCCTATCTTTGATAGCTCTTTTAACCTCGTCATAATCATTGGCTAAATTTGGTGGTACGGTCTGGTAAGCAGTCAATGCCTCACCGGTGAGAGACATTGCTAACCTGATCGCCCATTGGTCTTTAGGCCAATTTATCAAGTGAGCAACTCGTTCAAATGTTTCAAGATAATCATCCAGATTGTCTCTATCAGTTAACTGTCCAAAGTTCCATGCTCCCCTGGACCAGGGTCCTAAAGCATGAGCTTGGTTTAAGCCTGATGAACCTGGTGAAGGAGAATCAGGATCTGGCTCCTTCCTAGTACTCTGGATCCACGCTTCCATCATCTGAATGAGCGGGCGTTGCTGCGCTTCCATCCGGGCTGCAGCTCACTCTAGAGCTTCTGTCGCTAGCTCACGTTGTCGCTCAAACTGTGATGCCATCCAGGTGAGTACTTCCTTCGTCTCCATAGCCATTCTGAAAAGACAAAGCAGACAAACGCAACCACCCAAGTGCGGTACCACAGTATAGAAGGTATTTTAACTTTTCCCACCAACTACACTGATACCCACAGCACAAGTATCCTCAGGTAACCCTGTTAGACACCAATTACCTGATACTAGTGGTGCGTCAGGCTTGTGAGCAACGTTGGTCTCCTCAGTAGCAGACACGCCTTCTCCGTCTGGAAGTAGCATTGCTAGACGTTTTCCTGTAGCTTGATTTTCAAAAAAAATTTTCTTGCATCTTTAAATCCTTTGCGCATGCGTGCTTGTGCCTTGATCCGTAGCAACTACGCCAATCTGTCCTGCCCCCGCCTAGGGCCGGTGACTCTAGAGCAAGGGTGACCTCTACTTTGTCTTCAAGTGTCCTCTTTGACTAAGGTAGCAGCAAGGGACGCTGGGAGTTGTAGTCTAGGTTTACTATCAAACAAAGGTGTTGTGGCACGAGGGTCATTTGAACAGATACATTTTTATTTGGGGTTTTCCCTTTCACACATAGATTCTTGGCTCAAAACATGACACGGATTACTTTCCAAAAACAATAGGAAACAGGAGCAATTCAAAGTTAGAAAATAAAACATATGGCAAACTATTTCTTCACAGCAAACATTCAGGAGAAAACAACTTTGCATTACCTTCATGCAAAGGTTGTCTAACGTAGGTCCAAGTGATCAATCTCACATAAAGAACAATCCATCTCACAGATATCAGTTGTATCAGGAGTGCTTTCTACGTCAACAATCATCTCCTCGCTGCAATCATTATAATTCTGCTTAGGGGAACTTCTAGACTGCAGGTCACTGAGAACTTCTTGCAGCTGTTCAATAAAGTTGTCCCTCTGATTGGCAGTCACTTTCTCTAGTGCCGGAAACTGATTCTTACGTAAGCTCTTAGCAACAGCCTTTACGTCTGTTTCAAAACACTTATTAAGAATGTTTCTGACTGGAACTGTTTTCGCAGCAGTGCTATCTCTGCTCTTATTAGCACTGTTCTTTAACTGCTGTACAATTTCCTCAGCAAGTCTCTGGCTAGGAATTATGGCAGACATACCTTTCTCACTCGCAATGCCTTTTCTGTAATCAGACCCTACCTATTGAGTGAAACCTAAGTAACTGATAACTTTTGTTTGTTTTTTTGTCGGAAGTTTTTGCCGTGAGAGATTACTCCCTCTTGGAGCTTAACTTCCCTTTTAATCACTTTTGTGGTAACCTAACCACTGTATAAAATACTGTGAAGTAATTGCATTCAAACCTGATGCTACATCACAATCACACCATCATTTAAAGTTCACACTGCAGATCTCAACGGACACAGCACTGCGTTTAGAGCCGCACACTTATTTTCGGCTCTGTCTCAACGCTTAAAATCTGCTAACATTTTTACTCATCTGATTCTTGTATCCAGCCAAAGAGGTTTTAGCTTCCCGCCTTTTCTCTGAGCTTCTCTTATTCTTTCAGCTCTTTACATCGAGGCTATGGTATTATTCATCCCTCTCTTGGACTGGACATCTCCATTATTTTCAGTCACACTTACTGATCAAACTCAAAGGGACAGCGAAAAGTTTTTATAAGCTTACACCCCTCCTCCATTGTGACATCATATCAGACTCATCCAATCAAGTTCTAAGTTCAGCCCCTTCGGTTCTAAAGTAAGTGTGACTGAAAATAATGGAGATGTCCAGTCCAAGAGAGGGATGAATAATACCATAGCCTCGATGTAAAGATCTGAAAGAATAAGAGACGCTCAGAGAAAAGGTGGGAAGCTAAAACCTCTTTGGCTGGATACAAGAATCAGATGAGTAAAAATGTTAGCAGATTTTAAGCGTTGAGACAGAGCCGAAAATAAGTGTGCGGCTCTAAACGCAGTGCTGTGTCCGTTGAGATCTGCAGTGTGAATTTTAAATGATGGTGTGATTGTGATGTAGCATCAGGTTTGAATGCAATTACTTCACAGTATTTTATACAGTGGTTAGGTTACCACAAAAGTGATCAAAAGGGAAGTTAAGCTCCAAGTGGTCAGGGGAGGGCATCAGGGTAGTTTGCCTTCTTATTTTTGGGGGGGGGGGGGCAAAGGGTAAGGAAGTCATACTGACTTTTGAGAGTAGGGGATCACTATAAGTGATCTGCAACATTTTGGGGGCTACTGCCCCCCCCCTCCAAACTACAGCTATGTGGGAGGGAGGCAGGAGGTGGTGGGATAAAATGTCTGGGTCGGGTTAGAGAAGGCAAATGCTGTGTGGCCACTGCAAATATTTTGTGGGCAGCTGCTAGTACTCAAACTATAGCAAGGGACATGATGATTAAATGAGGAAATCAGAAGGATGCTGAAAGGGAGTAGGTGGGAAGATTAAAATTAGCATTAGAGTGTAGAGTTTAAAGCCACCGGTTCAAAAGTCCAGATATAATGAATTCCAACATGCTAAAATAGGTTGAAAGAAAACAGAATTATTGCCAGGCTGGCTAAATGGTGCTGTGAAAGAAGTTATTAAAGTCAACAAGGCAAAACAGAACCTAATTAGGAAATATATACTTTTTATAATTAGTAATATATTTAGCTTATGCCTTTGCAGTCGTCGTTCAAGCTGAGTTTCAGTCAGGTACAGTAGGTAAGGCAGCTTAAGAGAAACTTTCCAAAGAGACAAAAAGCTAGTTGTTGTTAAGTGCCGTCGAGTCGGAGTCGACTCATGGCGACCCTCTGGATAGCTATCCTAAATTGTGTTCGGTCTTGAGTCAGGCGGCTCATTGTTGACAGACTGGTACCCGTAGCTGCTGTTATTGTATCGATCCATCTCATTGCTGGCCTTCCTCTTTTGCGCTGACCTTCTATCTTGCCAAGCATGATGCCTTTCTCTAATGATCTCTCTCTTCGCATGATGTGTCCAAAGTATGAAAGTCGAAGTCTTGTCATCTGAGCTTCAAAAGAAAGCTTAGGTTTGTTCTTCGGGCAGTCCATGGTACACACAGTATTCGCCGCCAGCACCATAATTCAAAGGCATCAATTTTCTTCCTGTCTATTTTTTTCACTGTCCAGCTTTCACATCCATATGATGTTATTGAAAATACCATGGCTTGAACAAGTCGAATCTTTGTATGGAGAGAGATATCTCTGCTCTTGAGAATCTTATCTAGGTCTTTCATAGCCATTCTGCCAAGAGCAATGCGTCGTCTGATTTCTTGACTGCTTGTTGCTTCTTTATTGATAGTTGATCCAAGCAGGTTAAAGTTGTTCACAATTTCAATTTCTTCTCCTTCAGCGATGAACCTGTTGATTATGCCAGTTGTCATCATCTTTGTCTTCTTTATATTAAGGTGCAGGCCCATTTTGAGACTATGTTCTTTGATTGTGAGAAGCAAATGTTTCAGATCCTCTTCACTTTCAGCCAGTAATGTGGTATCATCAGCATAGCGAAGGTTGTTGAGTCTTCCACCAATCTTCACACCTCTGTTGTCTTCATACAATCCTGCTTCTCTGATGATTTGTTCTGCATATAAATTAAACAGGTAGGGGGAAAGTATGCAGCCTTGTCTTACACCTTTGCTTATTTTAAACCATTCTGTTTCTCCTTGTTCCGTTCGAACTGCTGCTTCTTGATCAATGTACAGATTGTGCAAGAGTACGATCAGGTGTTCTGGTATACCCATGCTTCTTAATGTGGCCCAGAGTTTCTCATGGTTTACACAGTCAAATGCCTTGCTATAGTCGATAAAGCACAAATAGATATCCTTTTGGTATTCTTTAGTCTTTTGATGCTCAAGGTTCTATGTTGAATGATGCTGAGAAGATCAAGAAAAGGTGGAAGGAATATACAGAGTTTTTATATGATAAAGATCAAGTGGACCAACAGCCGTTTCCCCAAAAGACACAGGTTCCAAAATGCTTGTATTAGGTCAAGCAGTGATATCCTTGGTCCCTTTTAATAATGGTTTATGGACTTTTCCTCCAGGAACTTGTCCAAACCTTTTTTAAACCCAGCTACGCTAACAGCTTTTACTACATCCTCCGGTAACAAATTCCAGAGTTTGATTACACATTGAGTGAAAGAATATTTTCTCTTATTAGTCTTAAATAGGTTACCCTGTAGCTTCATTGCATGTCCCCTAGTCTTTCTATATTCTGATGTCGTAAACAATCGATCTACGTTTATCTGTTCCACTCCATTCATTAATTTATAGACCTCTGTCATATCTCCTCTCAGCTGTCTCTTTTCCAGGTTGAAGAGCCCTAACCTTTTTAGCCTCTCGTCATAGGGGCATCCTTCCATCCCCTTTACCATTTTGGTGGTTCTTCTCTGTACCTTTTCTAATAACACTATATCCTTTTTAAGATACGGCGACCAGAATTGCACACAATATTCAAAGTGCAGTCGCACCATGGAACAATACAGAGGCATTATAATATCCTTTGTTTTATTTTCCATTCCTTTCCTTATGATACCTAGCATTCTATTTGCTCTCTTGGACACCGCTGCACACTGGACAAAGGGTTTTAACATGTTATCCACGATGACGCCTAAATCTTTTTCCTGGGTGTTGGTTCCCAATGTGAAACCTTGCATTGTGTAACCATAGTTTGGATTGTTCTTTCCTAGGTGCATAACTTTGCACTTGTCCACATTAAATTTCATCTGCTATTTGGATGCCCAGTCTTCCAGTTTATCAAGATCCTCTTGCAATTTTCCACAATCCTCATGGGTTTTAACAACTTTAAACAGTTTTGAGTCATCTGCAAATTTGATAACCTCACTCGTTATTCCCTTTTCCAGGTCATTTATGAATATGTCAAAAAGCAGTGGATCCAGCACAGATCCCTGGGGTACTCCACTATTCACCTTTCTCCATTGGGGAAAATTGGCCATTTAGCCCTACGCTCTGCTTTCTATCTTTTAACCAGTTCTTGATCCAAAATAGTACACTGCCTCCTATCCCATGACTTTTTAGTTTTGCCAAAAGTCTCTGATGAGGGACCTTGTCAAAGGCTTTTTGAAAGTTCAAATACACTATATCAACCAACTCACCTTTGTCTACCTGTTTATTCACACCTTCAAAAAAACATAACAGATTAGTAATGTTGGCTGTCTCCCATTAAGCCATGACTATCCACATGTTCAGTAATTTTGTTCTTTATAATGGTTTCTACCATTTTTCCGGGTACTGACATCAGGCTCACTGGTCTGTAGTTTCTCGGATCACCCCTGCAATCCTTTTTTTTTTTCTTTGAAACTCTGTTTATTAATTCACAACAACACTTATACAACTCAGTATTAATACAAACATATGACCCCGGGCAGGGTTGTTACTCATCCACCGCCTCTGGGTCTGTCATTCGCCTCCAACAGTGAGCGTAGTAATTAAATACACCAAAGTATTTTAAGTTTCATTGTTCCCCCCTCCCATCCCTCCCTTCCCTCCCCCTCCCTCCTTGCAGCCCCCCCCCCTCCTAGCTGTACCATACCTTAGGAAAAAGAAACACAGAGTTAGATACCCACCCACAAACTCCCTACCATCACATCACTTACTCCCCTGGTAGCTACCCCAATCCCAACTTACCCCATCTGTAGCGCTACGCTGCGAGCCCGTGGTCCAAGCCGTTGAATGTAGGGCTCCCAAATCAGTAGGAAGGAGGTCCAGCGTTTAACATTTCCTCTCGCCCCCCTCTTTTCCAACAGCATCAACTGATGGAAACTGTTGCGCCACTCCAGAAGGAGGGGGCTACAGGCTCTCTCCATTTATGCAATATAGGTCCTTTACCCACCAGACACGCCTTTCGTACTAACACCCATTCCCATCTCCCTTTTGGGTGGAGTGGTTGGAGCTGATCTAACACCACCAAGGACCCCGTCCAGCGAACTTGCTGGCCCAATAGACTACTCATATATCAATATGCATCCAGTAGCAACGAATTTGCAGACACCCCCATCACATATTGCCCAAGTCTGCCAAAGAACAAGAACACTTCGGGCACCCTCCATCCAGTGTAAGGTGACTTCGCATTGCTCTCCGCGGGGAAAAATTTGCTTGAATAATACATTTGAACTGTATTTCATGCCACCGAGCCCCTTCAACCAATCCCGTGATCCGGCCTAAGGCTCTATTGACCGAACCCGGGGTCACCTCCTGGTTCAGCTCCTTCGCCCACAAGGCCTCCTCAGCCGCGTAGTCCGGGGGGCTTCATAAATTTCCAATCGTCTCTTTAAATCCACAATCCTAGGAGGGGAGTCTGCCCCCAACGCACAGAATGATAAGATCTGTCCGGAACGCTCTACCCTCAGCGCCTCTCCCAGAAGTGATGTCACGTAATGGAAGAGCTGAACATATGCAAAATACTGTCTATTAGATAACTCATATTCCCTGCGGAGCATTTCAAAAGACTTACACCTCCCCTCCTGATCCACCACATGCCCGATATTATGGATTCCCACCTCCCCCCATTTCCAAAAGATAGCTGTATCTGATCCCGAGGGAATTGAACATTCCCCTGCAAAGGCAGCCAGCTAGATACCTCTGGAACTCCTCCCCAGTATCTATTTAACTGCTTCCAAGTACGCCACGCTGGCATTACCAACACACTACTAGTCACTCTTTGCGGCAAAATTGAGCTCGTCAAGTGCAAACACGCCATGAGAGTCTGGGGGGCCACGTAGGCTGTCTCTAGTTCCCTGGGGGTATACACGTCAGTATTCCCTAACCAGTCCCCAATATGTCGCGCCTGGCAAGCAAAAGCATATAACCTGAGGTCCAGAACTCCTATCCCCCCCCTTTTTACCACCCTCTCTGCAGGCGATTTAACGGGATACGCGCTCTTGCCCCTTTCCATAAATAAACCCGGATCTCCCGATCTAGGCGATTTAGATCTCTCCGTGTCACTCATACTGGGAGAGTCTGAATCCAATAGAGCACCCATGGTAGGATCACCATTCCTAATGCCGCCGCCCTCCCTAACAACGACAGTGGAAGAGGGGTCCATGCCTGCAGTTGCACTCGGGTTTTAAGAGTGGAGTAGAGGAGTGGCCTAGTGGTTGGGGCAAGGTACTTCAGGCCGGAAGGTCGGGGGTTCAAATCCCACTAGAGGAAGCAACCTTGGGCCGGAAGGACTGGGGTTTCTAGTCCCACAGGTGCTCCTTGTGGTCTTGGGCAAGCCACTTAATCCTCCATTGCCCATGTTCCCTGTAAAATAGTTATCTCCAAGTTATAATGCCCTGTTCAATGTAATTTCAGTTTGTTCAATGTAAACCGCACTGATGCAGAATAGCACGGTATATAAGAGAATGTAAATAAATAAATAAAGAAAAAGGATCCTCTCGAAGCTTTTCTTGTAAGGTCTTTCGGCTCCCTGGCCAACAGTATTCCCAAGTATACAAATGAATCATCCGCCCATTTTAGCGGGAAGGTCCCCCCCCCCCCCCCGGAGTGTCCCCGCTACATCCAATGTCTCAGATTTCTCCATATTTATCCGAAGCCCTGCAAAACTTCCAAACTGCTGAAATTCCTCCAACAAGTGAGGCAACGACTGCTGGGGAGATGTCAGATGCACCAACATATCATCCGCAAAAGCAGCCACCTTGAATCCCTGTCTCCCAAGCCGCACTCCACGAATGTCCTGGGACGCCTCTATCTTTCGCACCAAAGGGTCCAAGGATAACACAAAAAGCAAGGGAGAACGGACAACCCTGCCATGTACCACTCTCCAAGCAAACGTTATCGGACAATATTCCATTACACAGCACTCCTGCTGTTGGATGCGCATAAAGAAGCTCTACCATATTACAAAACGATGTCACCAACCCATATTATGGTAAAAGCAGCTTCAGATAATCCCAGTTCACTTGATCAAAGGCTTTCTCTGCATCAAAGCTAATCAAGAGCGACTGCTGCTCTCTCTCCTGCACCCATTTCAACGATGCCACAATTCTTCGGAGGTTGCGCACCGCATATCTTCCTTTCACAAAACCCACCTGCGACTGGGCCAGGCGATCAGCCAATATCTTAGCCAAGATCTTTAAATCAAAGTTTATTAGAGAAATAGACCGATAAGACGCGGCTTGTGTGTGATCTTTACCTGGTTTAGGTATTAGTATAATATGTGCGTGATTCGCCCCCCAGCCAAACCCTCCCTGCTTCACTCTTTAGTGATTCACTGCCACCAGCGAGGGGGGTACCGTATCCCCTACAATTTATAAAATTCTGCCCTGAATCCATCCGGGCCCGGCGCTCTGCAGCAACTCGCCTTCTGGATAATCCGCTGGACCTCCGCCACTGTTACTGGTGCATCCAACTGTGCCCTCTGATCTGCATCCAGCCTGGGCACCCGCACATCTTGCAGGTAGTGTTGCACACTACTCAAGGACCCTATTCTCTTTGAGTACAACTTCTGATAAAAAGATTGGAACGTATGGGCAATTGCCCAGCTTTCCTTATATAATCTCCCCTGTTCGTCCCGCAGTGCTGCTACCGACTGAGAGCCTCTGCTACCCTGAAGGCATCGTGCCAGGAGTTTCCCGGGCTTATCTCCAAAACGATAAAGCTGGTATCGATAGTACATCATAGATTTTTAAGCCCTCCCATGGAGCACCTCACTGAGCGCCGCTTGGGTCTCCCACACTCTTTTTTTTATTAGCCGCGGACGGATTCATTGCACATTGTCGTCTATCCTTCACCGCTTGTTTTTCCAATCGGACAATCTGTTCTGTTAATAATTTCCGTTTTTGTGCCATATACCCAATAATGTCCCCATGCAGAACCACTTTTGCAGTCTCCCAAAACAATTCCGGGTTCTCCTGATGGCTCTCATTATGAAAGACAAATTCTTTTCAGTGCTGCTTTAAATAAATATGGAACTCAGCATCCCTATACAGATCCATCGGGAATCGCCAGATTCTAGTCTGCGATGCTACATCATTCCATTCTAAATCAATCCAAATCAAGGCGTGATCTGAAAGCTCTGTAGGTCCAGTTTGGGCATCCACTACTCGGGCAAACAACCTTTCCGATGCCAGAATATAATCTATCCTTGCGCTTGAACCATGGGCCTGCGATTGGTGGGTGAAATCCCTTTCCAGCGGGTGTAACAATCGCCAGGGGTCAATAACCTCCAACCTCCGCCGCAGAGCCTGCAGAGCTCTTGTTGTCTGCATCCGTGCCCCTTCCCCCCCTCCCACGGTCGTGTCTAGTTTAATATCCAGCACTCCATTAAAATCTCCGCCCAAAATCAGGGGAACCTCTGGCAGTTGTTCCACACGAGAGGCCAAGCGGGCATAAAGTGCCCGATCCAACACATTAGGGCTGTAAAGATTCCCCAACACAATTGGCTGCCCCTCCAACATCCCATACAACAGCACATAGTGGCCCTCTGGGTCCACGTACTCCATTTCCATCACAAATCTAACCCTTTTGTGCATTAAAATGACCACTCCACCCATTTTTTCCTTTGCTGGTGCCCCCCCCCCCCACTCTTGACCCACCCAGTCTCTTTTCAATTTAAAATGCTCTATAGCTGTCTGGTGGGTCTCCTGTAGCATGGCAATATCACATTTTTGTCTGGCTAAGGCTCGCAGTACTTTATATCTCTTAATCAGGGTCCCTACCCTGCATACATTCTATGATACTATCTTCAGGTCGGAGGTACCCAAAAAATTTCAGATCCCTCGGCTATCCAGTTTTTCAAAGGAAAAGCCTCCCCAGCCTGAGGCCCTTCTATAACGTCTCCTGTGTTCCTTAAACCTAACCTATGTCTTTCTTTATGGCTGCTAGCTATCCACCCTTGTGCCCCCCTCCCGTCCCCCTCATTCCCTCCTGCCTCCAATCAAGTCCCTTCCTCATCCCCTTCC
Organism: Ichthyophis bannanicus; assembly: GCA_033557465.1. Lineage (NCBI taxonomy): Eukaryota > Metazoa > Chordata > Amphibia > Gymnophiona > Ichthyophiidae > Ichthyophis > Ichthyophis bannanicus. The sequence continues at coordinate 1,127,948,185 of CM066032.1, read as the reverse complement.
CCCTCCCTCTCCCTTCCTGAGCCCTTATCCTGCCTCTACCCCCCCCATTCGCTTCCAACCCCTATTCACCTTACCTCTTTATCCCTTCCCTCTTCTCCTCTCTAGGTCACTCTAACGTGTGTGGGTCCCCCCTCCCCACTTACTTATCTCAAGCCCTAAGCCTCCATCCTCCCCACAGCCCTCAACTCCAGGCATCTCCCTTATGTTATACCCCATTAGGAGCCAAAAACCCAAACCCCTCCGCCCTACATCTTCACATACAAATCCTGCTTCCTATAATGACATAGCTAATTATATATACATTTCTACTCTAAGGGTCGAACTTGCCCACCTCGCATTTCAAAGGAAAGATGAACCCCCCCCCAAAAAACAAACCCCATACATACAAAGACCATTATCCCCACCACTCCCTTTCCCAGTAGTCCCACATAGGAGAGCTGCCTCTCTGAATCTGCTCTCATACAAATCCAGAGCCGGCTACCAGCCAGTCCCGGCTTCCTTTTCCACTCCCACGGATTCTTCTCCACCAGGCCTCCATCCAGTTCTAATAGCATCCGCAAGCAATGCCCTCTCCAGGCCCAATTCATGGCTTGCTGGCGTGTGCCACTGTAGCCAGCAGCTCAGCTGCTGCTGCTCTCCTCGAGATCTCCACGTAATGGGCTGCCGCTGCCTCAAAAGTCCGGTGCTCCCCGTCGTACGTGATATGTAGTCTGGCCGGGTACTGCACAGAGAATTTGATGTTGGCATCTATTAATTGCTTAATAATTACAAAAATACTCTGCACTACAACAGAAAAGTGTCTTGCAGTCTTTTTGGCTTGTTCCTAAATATCAATAAACTTGAAACAGTGTTTAAAGTAGTTAGAGAGGTCTCAGACTCTCGGGCAGTCATCGACTAATGGTGTGAAACCACATAAATGAACTGACCCTCTTACATCAATGACCCTCTATATATCACCACTCATCAATACTTGTTATGTATAACTCTACTTTTAAGAATTTGAGTGCTTAGCTTATATGCATCCGGTTTCTGGCATCCATTTCCCGATGCAATCTATTAATTGCTGACACAGGGGCGCATAGGCACGCCTGCGCTGGCTCAGTGCCACTGAATGGTCCTGCGCCACCCTGATTTTAACATTGTCCTGCACAAAGACCCCAAGCTTTCTGGCCGCCCGCAACACAGCCTCTTTTTGCGGCGATTCCAGAAACTTGGCCAGAACCACTCTAGGCCAGCGATCCTTAGACTGTTTAGGCCCCACTCTTTCCAGCCTGATAGGCCCACCTTCTTCTCCCCCTTACAAGATCTACAAGATCAGTGACTCTAGGTAAGCCGTCAGCTCTTTATCTAGGACCCAGTCCGGGACACCCAGGAAGCGGAGATTGTTCCGCCGAGATCTGTTTTCCAGATCATCCAATTTAGCTGCCTGGGCCTGGAGCACCATCTGCACATGTTTTACCTCCTGCGTGACAGCCTCCAGTCCCTCCTCACTCTTTACAATCCGTTCTTCTGCCTCCTGCATCCGGTTTCCCAAGGATCACAGAGTTTCCTGCAGCGTATCCATTTTGCTATGCATGGCTTCAAACTGGGCAGACAGCGCACCCGATACAGCCGCTGAGACCTCTTCCAAGAAGGCCGGCAAAACAGGTGATTTTGGCACCGGGGGAGAATCTGCCATCTTAGCCTGCCCGGCCGCCCGATCTTTCTCCCACCTGCCTGCCTTCGCCGTTGCCGCCATGCTCGCACTGCCGAACTCTCCGCTTTCTCCGCTCTCCAGCCTCCTCAGCGATGCCTGCCTCTTGGCGCTATGGCACTTATCTCCATCAGGGCCGAGGGGAACCCAGAGCACAAGTGATCAGCATCCACTCTCTCTCACCACATCACGTGACCCCCCCTGGAACCCTTTTTAAAAATTGGCGTTACATTGGCCATCCTCCAGTCTTCAGGTATTACAGATGATTTTAATGATAGTTCACAGATTACTAATAGGTCTGCAATCTCATATTTCAGTTCTTTCAACACCCTTGGATGTATACCATCCAGTCCAGGTGATTTGTTACACTTCAGTTTATCAAATAGTTGTAATACATCTTCCCGTTGAATCAATATTTCTTTCAATTCTTCCACAGTATCACCTTTAAATACCACTTCAGTCAAGGGTAACATCCTTACATCTTCCTCAGTAAAGACCGAAGCAAAGAATTCATTCAGTCTCTCAGCTATGGCCTTGTCCCGTCTTAGTGCCCCCTTTAACCCTCTGTCATCTAATGATCCAACTGACTCTCTCACAAGTTTTTTGCTACGAATGAACTTGAAAAAGTCTTTATTACGCGTTTTTGCTTCCACAGCAAACTTCTCAAATTCTCTCTTTGCCTGTCTTATCAATTGCTTGCATTTAACTTGTACTGTTTCCAGTTTTTGTCATTTGGCTCTTTTTTCCATTTCCTGAAAGATGCTTTATTGGCAACAACAGCCTCTCTGACCTCACCTTTAAACCATGCTGGCAATTTTTTGGACTTCCTTCCACTTTTCTTAAAGCATGGAATACAGCTGGTCTTGGCTTCCAAAATAGGTTTTTTAAACAACACCCAAGCTTGATGTAAGTCTTTAACTTTTGCAACTGCTCCTTTTAGTTTTTTCTTAACTATTTTCCTCATTTTATCATAGTCTCCCTTTCAGAAGTTAAAAGCTAGTACTGTGGATTTTCTTACCATCCCTCCTCCACTAATTAAATCAAACGCGATCATGCTGTGATTACTATTGCCAAGTGGCCCCAACACCCTTATCTGTTGCACCAGATGTGGTGTTCCACTAAGGACTAGGTGCAAAATGGCTTCCGCTCTGGTTGGTTCATGAACCAGCTGCTTCAACAAACAGTCATTTATTTCTTCTAGAAACTTTATCTCCCTAGCATGTCCTGCTGTGACACTGACCCAGTCAATAACGGGGTAATTGAAATCACCCATTATTATTACTGTGCTGTAACTTTTGTTAGCTTCCCTTATTTCTTTGAGCATTTCATCATCCATTTGTTCATTCTGGCCAGGCGGTCAATAGTCCACCCCAATGCCATCGCCTTCCCCTTTTTACATTGAATTTCAATCCATAGAGATTCTACAGCAAATTTTGTTTCCTGCAAAACTTTAATCCTTTCTGACTCAATGCCCTCTCTAACCTAGAGTGCAACCCCCCCACCAATTTGATCAGCTCTATCATTATGATGTAGTTTGTACCCAGGTATCAGAGTGTCCCACAGGTTGTCCTACTTCCACCATGTCTCTGAGATAGCGATCATATCTAACCTCTCATTTAGTGCTATATATTCTAATTCTCCCATCTTATTTTTTAGACTTCTAGCATTTGCATACAGAGACTGTATTTTATTCATATTAATCTGGCTATCAGTAGGTAGGGGTAATTTAGAATCTTTAAGCTCTGTCTACTCCATACACGAGGGCATTTGCGCTACTTTTGTCTTTATTGGAACCTCTCTGCCGATATGCCCTAACTTCATTCTTTTGGTAGTATCCTTCAAGGATACATTGTTCTGAACCATGCGCTCTTGGGCGACTGTCGGCTCTCCCCTATTATCTAGTTTAAAAGCTGTTCTCTCTCCTTTTTAAAGGTTAATGCCAGCAGTCTGGTTCCATCTCGGTTAAGGTGAAGCCCATCCCTTCAGAAGAGCCCCTCCTTTCCCCAGAATGTTCTCCAGTTCCTAACAAATCCAAAACCCTTATCCTTGCACCATTGTCTCATCCATGCATTGAGATTCCCAGAACTCTGCCTGCCTTTTGGGTCCTGCGCGTGGCATGGGAAACATTTCGAAGAACGCTACCCTGGAAGTTCTGGATTTCAACTTCCTACCTAAAAGCCTAAATTTAGCCTTAGAACTTCCCTATTAGATTTTCCTATGTCATTGGTACCGACATGTACCAAGACAGCAGACTCCTCCCCAGCACTATCTAAGACCTTATCTAAGTAGCACATGAGGTCCACTACCTTCGCACCAGGCAGATATGTTAGCAGTCCAGCAGCCACCCAGCTATCTAAATGCCTAATGATCGAATCACTAACTATAACAGCTGTCCTAACCCTTCCCTCATGGGCACATGGCCCTGGAGAAACTTCCTCGGTGCGAGAGGGTTTTACATTTCCTAGAGGACAGGTCCTAGCTACAGGATCACTTTCTGCCACACCAGGGTGATGCTCTCCTGTCACATGACCTCTCTCCTCCATGGCAACTGTAGGTCTCGTCTATGTACCTCTCTGTCTTCCTTATGTCCTCCAAGTCTGCTACTCTAGCCTCCAGAGATCGGACTTGTTCCCTGAGAGCAAAGAGCTTCTTGCACCCAGTGCACACATAAGACCCTTCACCAACTGGGAGAAAATCATACATGTGACATTAAATGCAAAAGATTGGAAAGCCCCCATCTCACTGCTGGACTGCTGTCTGCATCTTAGTTATCTTAGAATATTGACTCTGTTTTGTCTTTTATGCTAAGTTATATTCTGATTTGATTTAAATTAGAGCTCTCTGCTGCTACTAGCCTAGTGGTTAGAACACTGGCTTGGTAACCAAGCAACCAGGGTTCAATTCCCACTAGCACTCCTTGTGGCTTTGGGCAAGTTACTTAACCCTCCATTGCCTCGGAAGAGAGGCCTGGCAATCTACTTCCGGTGACACTGCCAAGAAAACCCAGGAGCTTCTGGGTCGCCAGGAGTCAGGACTGACTCGAAGGCACACATTGCATTTGCTGCTACTAGGCCCTGACTGATTTAACAAATATACTGAGCTCACAGATTAATCATCTTTAATCTAAAGAAATCCTTTTTCCCCAAGATTTAGAAAAATTTCCAGAAGTAAATACTTACAATTGCAGATCTCTCTCCAGAAGTAGCAGTCCCCTTTTGTAGTCCTTCATGGCTTTTAGTACCTGCCTTTTCTGTGGACAAGATTTTGCCAAAAAGCCTAACAAAGATTTGAAAATGCAAACTACATATGCAATTTACCTCCCTGACTAAAGGTGCCCCCAATCTCCCCCCCCCCTTCACTTATAGCTCATTGAGAGAGAGAGAGAGTGCTTTTCAGGCAAACCTGCTCAAGACGCTTTCTACTCATGTAAATCACTTTGAGAATTGACCTTCAGTTGTCTAGGGATAAAAGAAGTACTTAGGGAAGATAAAGTCATAGCAGAAAAACGAAGGGAGCATTTTGCTAAGGCATGATGGGCCGATATTCAAAAGGCATTTATACAGTTTACAGTCCAGTAAATCATGTAAATGCCTTAAATTGTGATATTCAACGGCATTTACGTGGTTAGTGCCATTGAATATGCCCTTCTAACTCCTCTGTGCACCTCAGTGCTATCTGGTCCACATCGGGGCATGCCGTAGGCATTCTGGGGCGGAGCAGAGGCGGCAACAAGTAATAACCGGGCAGTAGCGATATTGCATGCTGCCTGGTTAGGGATCTGTGTTGAAAAGATAATTGAGGAAAATCCTTGCCTAGCTTTCAGCGCAGGAGCTAACCAGGCAGCATGCAATATCACTGATGCCCAGTTACCTAATGTGGTTTCCAGCATGTGTGGCAATCTCCGGATATTCCATGCCAGGGCCGCATATGACCTCGGCATTAAATATCTGGGATTAAGGGTTAGCAGGTAGGGCTATGCGCCGTAGTGGCACATAGCCTGCCCAGAAGAATAAGCTTTTACATTTAATGCACATTTTGAGTAAATATTAACATGTGGCAAGTGCACGACTTTTGCATTCAGGGGCATATCCAACATCTTCCAGCAGTTACCTCACTGAAACGTGCCCTAACACGCGGCAGCATTATTCACAGTTAACACAGGTGCATTAGATGTTATCCATTGAGATGTCATTAAGTGCAACCACGCTAATTGCAACATTAGCAGTGCATGATATGTACCCCACGCTAACCACAGTATGTTCTCCATGCCCACTTTCTGCCCTAATCCACCCATTCCCTGTCACTTCACGTGATGTGCAGTTAAAGTGGGAATTAATGCACAGTTTCTGTTGTGTCAGCGTGGTAACTGTTACGTGGCCCTATGCTAAAACGCACATTAACCACTTAGCTTACTTTAAATTAATTCTCCACTTCAAACTTCGCTGAAGAGATGTTTGAGAGATACCCACACTGGGATGATTCTGTAAGGGTGAAATGCTCTGATTGGCCTCCAACTGGTTGGCTGCTGGGATGGGAAGGTTAGTCTCTAACTCTGAGCCACTGGGTGGGTCTTGTAAGTTTAGAACTGATCAAAACAGGAGGGTTTTCATGGTTAAGACCTGCAATTTCCACTCCTGAGAAATCCAGATTGGTCATCAAGGCTTAGAAAGGGGGTCACACACACAAAGGCAGATAGCGGTAGAATCTGACAACTAAAATTGTCTTTGGGGCGATCTAGGAAAATGCAGACCAGTGAGCTTAATGCCAGTGCTGGGTAAAATAGTGGAAACTGTTGTTAAGTACAAAATTACTGGGTATGTGGATAAACAAGATTTAATGGAAAAGAGCCAGTATGGATTTAGCAAAGAAAAGTCATGCCATCCTAACAGGGCCGGCGCGACCATTAGGCGAACTAGACATCCACCTAGAGCATCAGTGGTCCAGGGGCAGACCATTGCTGCCACTGCCACCCCTCTCCAGAACCTGCAGCAGCAGCAATGGCCGCAAACAACTGCACAGTCATCTCGGGGCTGTTTGCTTCCACCCCCTTGAACCTCCCAATACAAACAGGAAGTCTGCATTGGGTGTTGGAGAGGGCAGATGCAAACAGCCCCGTGGCACTAACGTTTTAAGCACTGCGGGGCTCTTTGCGGCCATTGCCACCACTGCAGGTCCCAGAGAAGGGCAACAGAGATGGAAACGGGCACTGGAGAGGGAGGGGAGGGTCGTAAGGGATGAGGTTTGTCTAGGGCACTTCATCTCCTTGCGCCAGCCCTGCTTCCTAATCTACTACAATTCTTTGAAGGTGTAAATAACTATGGGCCCAATATTGATCAGGGTGGAGCTATGTGCCACATCGGCACATAGCCTGGCTCCCTCTCATATAACTCGGATTTTCCATGCCGGAGTCATATGCGGCCTCATCATCGAAAATCCAGGTATCGCTGCACAGCTAGGAGGCTGCAGGAACTACCCATGTAGCACCGATTTTTGATGTTACACGGTTAGCCCCGGTACCTTACAGAGTCATGGGATAGGAGGCAGTGTACTATTGTGGATCAGGAACTGGTTAAAAGATAGAAAGCAGAGGGTAGGGCTAAATGGCCAATTTTCCCAATGGAGAAAGGTGAATAGTGGTGTACCCCAGGGATCTGTGCTGGGTCCGCTGCTTTTTGACATATTCATAAATGACCTGGAAAGTGGAATAACGAGTGAGGTTATCAAATTTGCAGATGACACAAAACTATTTAAAGTTGTTAAAACCCAGGAGGATTGTGGAAAATTGCAAGAGGAGCTTGATAAATTGGAAGACTGGGCATCAAAATGGCAGATGAAATTTAATGTGGAGAAGTGCAAGGTTATGCACCTAGGGAAGAACAACCCAAACTATGGTTACACGATGCAAGGTTCCACATTAGGAACCACCACCCAGGAAAAAGATTTAGGCGTCATTGTGGATAACGTGTTAAAACCCTCGGCCCAGTGTGCAGCGGCGGCCAAGAGAGCAAATAGAATGCTAGGTATGATAAGGAAAGGAATGGAAAATAAAACAAAGGATATTATAATGCCTCTATATTGTTCCATGGTGAGACCGCACCTTGAATATTGTGTGCAATTCTGGTCGCCGTATCTTAAAAAGGATATAGCGATTTTAGAAAAGGTTCAGAGAAGAGCCACCAAAATGGTAAAGGGGATGGAAGGATACTCCTATGAAGAAAGCCTAAAAAGGTTGGGGCTCTTTAACCTGGAAAAGAGACGGCTGAGGGGAGATATGATAGAAGTCTATAAATTAATGAACGGAGTGGAACGGGTAAACATAGATCGATTGTTTACGTTATCAGAATATAGAAAGACTAGGGGACATGCAATGAAGCTACAGGGTAAACTATTTAAGACTAATAAAAGAAAATATTTTTTCACTCAACGTGTAATCAAACTCTGGAATTTGTTACCAGAGGATGTAGTAAAGGCTGTTAGTGTAGCTGGGTTTAAAAAAGGTTTGGACAAGTTCCTGGAGGAAAGGTCCATAAACCATTATTAAGAAGGGACCCAGGATATCAATGCTTGAACCAATACAAGCATTGTGGAACCTGTGTCCCTTGGGGAAACTGCTAGGTACGTATGACCTAGATTGGCCACTGTTGGAAACAGAATACTGGGCTTGATGGACCTTGGTCTGACCCAGTATGGCATATCTTATGTTCTTATGTTCTTATGATAGGCAAGGGAAAGTGCAAAGTGCTAGCCGTGTAGCATTGAAAATCAGTGCTACACAGGTAGCTCCATGGCTCACCTCCGCGTCGTCCAGGAACGCTCTTGGCACGCCCCAATGCTAACTGCATAGCATCGGAGCGCGTAAGGGAAAAACCAAGGAATTTTTGAAGGCACTGCCCATATAGGTGCCTTCAAAAATTCCCTGTTAAGGCATTTACACTGGTAAATGCCTTAAAAAATTGGGCCTTATGTGGATAAGGGTGGAGCTGGTCAATATAGTACATCTGCTTTGCATTTACTATGCAGGGGAGATACCTCATAGGTCCACAATACATGCCTTGTCCCAAACACAAAATGTTTTAAAAACAGCAACTGCTGTGATGATGCAAGTTGACCCCCATCAATTGTCCCCACTCTGATACCCCTGACAGTACCCATGCCCCTGATCTGACCCCCCCATCTTTACTATCCCCTAGTTTGATCCATCCTGACAATAATCCCCCCAGAATCAACCTCTCTCAAGCCGCATCTCCCTTTGACAGAAGCCCCACCCCGAGACCTTCTTAAAGAGACCTCCCCCAGGACTCACCTGGGGGTTTCTCTGGTCACTAGTGAACTGAGCCAAAAGCAGTTTAGAACCACTGGGGTTCAAAATGGTGGTAATGACCCCTAACAGTAGTCTGAGTACCTACCACTAGGGGTCAATCTACCACATAAGGGCAATCACACTTTATATGGCAAATTGGCCCCTGGGTGAGTCCTGGGAGGGGGATGAGGAGTTGGGAGAGAGGCTTCTGTTTGGGGGGGGGGTGTTCCTGTTTGAATGGTCCTGAAGAAATTTAGTCTGGAGGGGGTCTACCTCATGGTGGGGGAGAGTGGTGAACAGGGGGAATTACTGTCACTGAGGATCTTGATGGGGGGGGGGGGTGTTGATCAGAGAGATTGCTATCTGAGAGGGGTGCTGATTGGGGGGTTGCTGTTCAAGCCTGGGGTGTTGATCAGAGAAGACTGTAGGGTGGTATGGATCAATAGGGGTCTATTGGTTGGGAAGGATCAGATTGGGTTGGCATCTTAGGTGCGCCAGTAGTTTTTTTTAAACCTTTGGGTAGTCATCACACTACCTGACTGCTGGTAGTGCGGCTACACTTAATGCCATCACTTGAGGGAGGTACTGTGCAGCCACGTTATCAGCAATCGTGACAGCTAGCATGCGATAACATCCTTGAAACTGCAAACCAAGCAAACTAATCTATAAGGATGTACTGAGAGGAGTCCACATGCATATTCAATGTTGGGATCAACCATTAAAGCCTCCCACTCTTGGGCTCTGACTAATCTGTGATCTGATCAGAAGAGGTACAATGAATTGTACATAAGCTTGATTCTAGGTACTAATCAATCAAAATTCCTGTAATTATGATAGATTAACCTGATTTGCCAACATCTTCCTTGAGTACTAATCCTAAAAGTGAGATCCTTAACAGGAATGCCCTGATTTTCGTTTCTCCATTTCTTTGTCATTTTTCTTTGAACCATATTTCTAAGGGGGTCTGTTTATTAAGCGGTGCTAGTGATTTCCATGTGAAATCAGAACCGCAGCCCCGTTTTATTCAATGGGGCTGTGGCTCCGATATCGCATGAAAGCCACTAGCACCGCTTAGTAAACAGACCCCTAAATTTGGAACACATTTATTAATTTATTTATCAGTTTTTATATATCACTTTTCCTTAGATCAAAGCAGTTTACATTTAACCATGATTTTTAAAAGATACATAAAACATGATAACAGAATGAGTTACAAATATCAATACTGGTTATGCTAGAATCCAATGTATATAGATATATAAATTTAAGATTTTTTACTTGAAATTCCTGGACAAGGCCACCATAAGGAATCAGGAAGCTCAGCTATTAATTGTTCTAGCACGTTATGTTTCTTTTCTTTATTATTATCCTTTTTCTTATTGTCTTCTTTTTTTCTTCCATGTCCTCCTGGTTCTCTGCTAGTACTGTACCATTGTATCTTACCTGCACACTGTTGATGTTCAAGTCATTAGTGCCACCCTTGGTGCCTCTTCTTCTCCCATCTTCCAGTGTTTTAGTTAAGCTCTTTCTGGGTAACTAAGGACCTCTAGTGGAAAGCCCTTTTTTTCCTGCGCATCTTGCCCCATCCCCCTCCTTCCTAACCATTTGACTAGGTCAACTATAATATTGGGACTGTGATTTAGATCACTCCTAACAGTGTCATTTTTTCTTTCCATTTTCGGAATAGCCTTTCAGGCCCTTCTGCATTCAGGGAGTTAGACTGAGATTCAACTGCAGGCACATCGTAGCAATGATTCATCCCATGGTGCCTGCTTGATTAGAACCACTTATCTACAATTTTACAGATGGTTGTGGGAATCCTGCATTGTCACCAATGTTTCGGCTCATTTCCTCCCTCGCCAGGGTGGTCAATAGAGAAAGCTCCTCTACAGAAGGACCCTTTGGACAGTGAGTCTGAATCTCAGCTTCATTGGGTTATGTCGTAGGCTCCTTACATTCTGTGCTTCTAGATGCGGTGGCTTGGGGTGGGGAGGCCTACTTTGGGAAATGGAAACACCCTCAACACCATCTTGCCTTTCTGAGCATGAGTAACCTGGCTTCTTTAACACAGCCATGGGCACAGCTGAGATTATGACTGACGAGGGGAATATCTTCATTTCTTTTCTGTTCATCCTTCTGTCTGTGACTGTGTGACACTGAAGTGTATGTCAGAACTAGGCAATGGGCAGACATAAAAGAAAACATGATTATAGACGTTGATGGGGAGCAGAGACCCTGCCAGCTGAAGAAGAGGTGTCACCAGCACAGTTGAAGAATGGGGCTGGTGGGGAGCCCAGAGACCATCAGCTGAAGGGGAAGCAGCTCAAGCAGATGTGGGCACAGCTGGCAGGGAACTCAGGCTCTGCCAACTGAAGAACAGTAGCAGCTGCCAATCGCCCAGGAGAAGGGAGGAGATGAGAGAAAGGTGTGAGGGCTTGGGAGGGGGAAAGAATATGGTTGAGAATACAAGGAGAAAGAAAGTGCCATCTATCCATACCTCCCACCCCACACACTACCATATACCACATCCCACCTCTGCCCTACATATCACACCACACATATTCCTACTGAACTTCACCAGCCACATCCTTTACCACCCAGCCATCCACACAACCCACCCCACTTACTCCTATTCCTCCATCCTCACAGAGCAATTGCAAGACACACACACATTCAGAACTTCAGTAACAAACACATGCAGTCATGGAGTCACAAAATGTGCACTTTGAAGTTTCTCTTGGAATTTGGGTTTTGAGGGATGGGTGAGGATATTGTTACAGTTGAGTAAAGTTTCTTGATTTTTACTGATTCTGAAGGGATTATGTTAAACTTCTCTATGTTTATCTGTTAGAATTTCTCCCAATATTGTACTTGTTCTAATTTGAAGAAAAAGAGGGATATGAATAAAAATGGGAAACAGTGAGATTGTTACAGCAGTATGGCTGTTTATTGGTACTAATAAAACATGGGGGATTGGGAGCAGGCCATCCTGGAGCTGATGAGGATGGGAACGGCTAACAGCAAAGCAGCTTGGGGGATAGGTTCATGGAGTTGTGGATGCCTCTCATGGATACCTTGACCCCACAGGAGCGAAGTGCCCTGTTAAATGTGTAAAGCTTAATGGGAGGGTGCTCCCTTTACCTCTTCCCTGGGGAGCAGAGCAAATCAGGAACGGGAGGGGCGGGAGGGAGGGCTGGGGGGTTAGGGGGGAGGGGGGGTAGGTTGGGGGGGGAGTGGTTGTGATGGTTTATAAGGTTAAGAAAGTTAGGGTGTTTGCAATGTGTGTATTGTTATAAATGCTTGTGAAAGGCAGGCCAACTCAGGCATCATGTCGCGAGGAGGTCCGGTCATAGTTTTTTGTGTGTTTCAGGAAGAGGGAGGTCTGCTACTAGGGATGTGGGAGGGTTCCTATCCTGACTGTAAATTGCCTTGTTTTATGATACTGTTAAGAGTTGGTTTGTGTGTAGTCTGTATAATGTATGAAATTAATAAAAGAGATTTGAACATAAAACATGGGGGGTAATTTTTACAAAGGATTTCAATGTGTAAAGACTTCTTTACATGTGGAAAAGGCCTTTTAGAAAATTGCCCCATTGTATATGCACCACGTGTAAGTGTTCCTGGTGATATACTGTAGTTTGGGTGGAGGTGTGATATACCCATATAAAATACAAGTACACTGCTTGCATTGAGCTCATGCACACATTGGCTTTTACATCGGCATGTGTACACTATTGGTAGCTAAATTTATAAAGCCTTATAGGCATCTACATTGCCCTTATAAAATAAGTTTAAAAGAGGCACCTCTCTGGACTTCTCACATAGACAACCTGTTATAAAGTCAAGTATTCAAAATGTATGCATTCTTTATTCCAAAATGCACAGCCACATAGGGCTTAATAAACTTAAGGAGCTATCTGGACAAATCTTCACTTTTAAATTTCCCACTCTGGTGATCGCTTATCTTTTGTTTGCATAACTTGAGGTATGGTCTAAAGATAACTGGTTAAAAGGAGGATCGAAGGCATGATAGGGCTATAGTTAAACCTTTAGCCAAATAGCACCAATATTCAGTGCTATTCATTTAAGTATAACCGATTTAAGTCTTGTCATAAAAATTGCTAGTCTGTATGTTAACCAGATAACTTTAATATTATGAACAATTTTCAGCTTGGCAGACTTAAGGGTTTATGTCTTTGAATATCAAGTTAAAGATAGCTAGATACATTATTCAGTTCTCTTTAACGGAATATCCCGCAGGCTAAATATTAGCCTCGCAGGACATAATATTTGGTAGAAGAAACAACAAAACGTAGCACTGATAGGGATAGAAGAGAGCCAACACACTGGCAGGTTGATATTTGGAGCAATCCAGATGGAATTGCCGCTTTCATGAAAAGGTTTGTCTCATTTGTATTTTCTTATAGGTTTGCTCAGGAACTCGGTATAAAAATTCAGAAAGACGCTAGAGACAATCCTTCATTTCCTAAAAAATTCAAAGTCAATAAGAAGGCAAAAGAAGATTCTCTGGGAGCTGAACAAAAAGTGTTGGTCGTGCAGGTTAGTCACCATGGATAAGGGCTGAGCTCCATGCCTGACGTGGAATTCTTTTACATTCAGAAATGATCATTTTTCAATAGGTGTTAACAACAGGTGGCAGGTCAAAAGGCCATTTTGAAAGACTCCTTATATCCAAGCAAGAACTGTTAATCACCCAGGAAGTTGGTCATAGCTTACCTCAGAAGCACAGGACAGGGTACTGTGTAACAGCTCTCTTTTAATAAGTGTTATTTCCCTCCCTCCCTCCCTCCACAACACCCACCCACCCCTGGGATAATTGTAGCTTTATAGGTACTTACACATCTTAAAGGAAAGGAGGTGCTCTCAGGTGAAGCTTGTTATCCAAATCAGTCATACATTAAGGACCTGAGATTAATTAAGTTTCAGGTGAACAAGGTATATTAAACGTATTAGGTACAGTTTTATTAGTATAAATATCCATAGCAACCCTTAGTAAGTAAAGAACTTAAAGATCTAAACACAAGCTTAAAACTAAGATGCAGACAGCAGCCCAGCAGCGAGATGGGGGCTTTCCAGTCTTTTGCATTGAGTGTCACATGTATGATTTTCTCCCAGTTGGTGAGAGGTCTTACGTATGCACTAGGTGCAAGGAGCTCTTTGCTCTCAGGGAACAAGTCCGTTCTCTAGAGTAGCAGACTTGGAAAACATAAGAAAGACAGAGAGGTACATAGACGAGACCTACAGGGATATAGTCCTGAAGTCCCACCTCCAGTCTGGCAGCATCCCTGTTGCCATGGAGGAGAGAGGTCACGTGACAGGAGAGCATCACCCTGGTGTGGCAGGAAGTGATCCTGTAACTAGGACCTATCCTCCAGGTGATGTAAAACCCTCTCGCACCGAGGAAGTTTCTCCAGGGCCATGTGCCCACGAGGGAAGGGTTAGTACAGCCGTTATAGTTGGTGATTCGATCATTAGGCATGTAGATAGCTGGGTGGCTGGTGGACGTGAGGATCGCCTGGTAACATGCCTGCCTAGTGCGAAGGTAGCGGACCTCACGCGCCACCTAGATAAGGTCTTAGATAGTGCTGGGTAGGAGTCTGCTGTCTTGGTACATGTCGTTACCAATGACATAGGAAAATGTGGTAGGGAGGTTCTGGAGGCTAAATTTAGGCTATTAGGTAGGATGTTGAAATCCAGAACTTCCAAGGTAGCATTCTCCACAATGCTTCCCGTTCCACACGCAGGACCCAAAAGGCAGGCAGAGCTCCGGAGTCTCAATGCGTGGATGAGACAATGGTGCAGAGATGAAGGTTTTGGATTTGTTAGGAACTGGGGAACATTCTGGGGAAAGGAGGGGCTCTTCCGAAGGGATGGGCTTCACCTTAACCAGGATAGAACCAGGCTGCTGGCATTAACCTTTAAAAAAGAGCTAGAACAACTTTTAAACTAGATAATAGAGGAAAGTCGACAGTCGCCCAAGAGTGCATGGTTCAGAAGAATGTATCCTTGAAGGATACTACCAAAAGCAGAGAGGTTCCAAAAAAGAGTAAAGTAGCCCAAATACCCTCGAGTATGGAGAGGACATAGCATAAAGATCCCAAATTACCCATGTCTACCAATAGCCAGATTAATATGAATAAAATACAGTCTCTAAAATGCTTGTATGCAAATGCTAGACGTCTAAAAAATAAGATGGGAGAGTTAGAATATATAGCACTAAATAAGAGGTTAGATATCATTGGAATATCTGATGTAATAGCGAGGTGTCCGCAACCAATAAAACCCAGAGTCTATTGACTAGAATTCAAGCCAGTTTTAATGTGCACAGTCTCAGACAATGATTACATACAAAATGGCTGAGCCCAGAGTTCAGAAAAATGACAGTTTATATACCTTTCTTCCCCAGTCTAATACAGGTCAACCTCCTCATTGGTCTTGGTGGCCCAGCTACTGTCATCCAATAGCCATCTGTGACTGGGCTTACCCCCTGTTCCCCCCCCCTGCGCACATCTCTCTCGCCATGGCTCAAAACTTCAGACATAACATTCTAACACTTTTCTGCTTTTTCATTCTGCTTGCAAGGTCGCAGCACATCTAGCAGAGATACAGTGGAGCAGCATAACACTGAAAAGACATCTGTGCTTATCAAAACAATAAACAGTGGAAAAGTTTTACTTTTGCAGTTTTACTTTGCTTATCAGAAGCAGAGCAGAGCGGTTTTGCTAACAGCTACTGGTATTTCTGTAATATTCTAAAGTCAGCAATAATATTCTAAAGCAGGGGAGAGGGCTTCAGGCCTAGCTGACAGGCCTCAGCTACATACTAGGCCATCACCTATCACATTCCCCCCTTTTGATTATTCACACCTGCACACGAGAAAGGGTGAGAATCTAATCACACATATATAGGGCAGTACTCTAAACTATAGTAGAAGGAGCACTTCGGGGTATACGGTAGTAGTCCCATGTTGCTAATATTTGTGCTGCTTCCCTGCGGTCAAGACTTATCAATAATGGAGCGTAGCATACTTAAGCATAGGGGAAGGAAACATGGGATACATAAGCAAACAGTTACAATCAGGAATACAAGTATGACAAGTGTCTTCAGGCCGCCTAGGCCGGAAAACCAAGAACCAAACCAGCCATCTAGTTGCAAGCCATGCCATGTTTGGACTGGGACATAAGTTTGTTTTCTCATGTGATTGGCTATGTCTTCTACATCCTGTCCTTCATTATCTATTTGCAAGCAGCAGTTAGTTAAATTCAGCTTGCCACATACTCCCCCTTCAGCTGCAAGCAGATAATCTAAAGCTAAGCGGTTCTGGTAAATGGCTGTACGCATCTGTGTGGCTTGTTTAGCTAACAAGGTTAGTGCTCTACTAGTTTCATTGGTTATAATTTCAACAACAGCTTGCAAACGTATAATACGATCTAACATATATATAGGGGTGCGGTAGCCCCAAGAACCATCTTGCGCCAAGGTAGCAGGTCCATAGTAAGAAACAATTCTCTCTGGTTCCCATTCTTCAGAGGTTGCATCCCATTTGTCCCACTGGCCAATTCTGAGAGCTTCTCGTTTCTGTCGACTTTTATATACAGGGAACCCCAATTGTTCTCCGTGGGAAAGGGGCAAAAGAAAGAAAGATGGCCGTATTGTTCCGAGAACACACGCTCCTCCCCATTTGGCAGGGAGTTTAGCATATGCTCGGGTGCCACAAATCCAATATAGTCCAGGTGGAGCTTGCCAAGTGCTGTGTGTAGCCAGATTTATCCATATCGTGGCCAAATAAGGAAAGATGATCAGAGATTTAGAAGGTTCTGGAGTATTGGCACCTGACCACCAAGAAGTCTTTCCAGTTGTGGCATTGTAATATTTCTGGTTCAAGCAGACTAATTGTCCTACCAATGCAGTCAATTGTGGTCCTGCTCGTACAAAACACAGTCTACCCACTATGGAGTGGGCTAGGACCCATTCATTGGTAGTATTATGCACATCAGTTTGGTTATATGGTACAGAATAGTTCAGTTCTTGTGCTTCCCAAGGTCACTGGTCTCCCATTTGAGTTCCTCCACAAAAGAGGCAGTCCGAGATCTGGAGGCTGGATGCCACAGCTCCAGCTAGTTCGATGAACAAGTTCTGCGAAGCATGGGGGACTACAAATTCTGCCTTCATGGCCTCATGGAAGGTATGATGTATGCGATATGGTGAAGAAACATGAGTCTTTACATTCAGCTGAATGAATATAATGGTTCCAGGATCAGTTCCACCTCCTGCTATGCGCAGGCCAAATCGAAATCCTTGCTTCCACTGGCTGGGGTCAAAGATCTGAAGTCGTAGGGGATTGCAGGCGCTTTTCTTGCACTGTTCAGGTTTCAGTAAGGGTAATCTTTCCAGCAGCGCCTTGCGATCATCTCCGGTCTGTCCTGTAGGGCTACCAGGCCAGGTAGCATAGTATACACAATCCCATTTTGGACAGAAATAATCTGCTTCTGATGATTTGCTATATGTTGTTGGGGAATGTATCCCAGTGCATATTCCCCAGTTGTACGCACCTTCAGGACACATATACTTCTCATCATAATAGTAGGCTTGCTCCCATGATCCACACCTGTAATAATTATTTCTATTAATCAAGTCACAAGCATCAAAATACAGGTAAGCAGGTTGGCTGGTATCAGAGAGTTGACTTGTAGCATTGATAAGGGCTCCATCTTCATCATTCCATCTCAATTCCAGGACGTAGTAAGATGGATTCTGGCAAGGTCTGAAACAAGTACGAGTCTTTCCCTTTGTGCAGACATTCAGTTCTGTACCATTATAGATACACCGGCTGACTACACCGGTACAAGTGTAGTAAGAGTGATAAAGCAAAGTCTGGGTAACTTGCATACCAGTTCGGGTGGTAGTTATACAGGCTGCACAAGGGGGCAAGGCAAGAGTGGTTCTCAAGAGTCCTAGGGCTACCGCAAGAAGGAAATAGCAGCAATTGGTAATCATCGTGATTATAGTCTTTGATGATTACTGAGGTAGATAATGGTTGATTGAGGTAGATAGATAAGGACTGATAGGGTGATACAAAACTGAAGGACGTCTCTTTCAGGAGCAGGGTGGCAAAGTCTTTATGATGACGGATCTTTTCTTCGCAGCGTGAGGCGCAATGGTGCTGCAGGATTAGCGATCGAAGTCCAGGGGCGACTCTCAGGAATTGTTGCTGGCTTCACTCGGCCACTTTAACGGCTGTTGGGGTGGATAGCAAAACGATGTATGGCCCTTTCCAATGAGGCGCCAGCGGTGTCTTCTTCCACTCCTTTACCCACACCGAGGCTCCAGGCTTGAAAGGATGCAAGAGCTCTGTTAGATTGATAGGTAACTGGTCCTGCACCCAGGTATGAAGGCTCTGCAAAACAGAACTTAGAGCCAACAATTCTTGCCTAGTGATTTCTGATCCAATCTGATTCATATCCCCTCTTATCCCCTCTACTATAGGCGGGGGCCTCCCATACAAAATCTCAAATGGGGATACTCCTAATGGCGTGATGGGGGCTGAACGTATTCGGAGAAGGGCAATGGGGAGAGCTTGGGGCCACTTCAGGTGGGCTTCCTGACAAAGTTTGGATATCTGAGACTTCAGGGTACGATTCATTCTCTCTACTTTCCCTGAACTCTGGGGCCTATAGGCTGTGTGTTACTTCCATTGTATCCGCAGGGCATGGGCTAACTGTAAACATTGCCAGGGGACTAGTAAGGAGGTAGAGACATAAGGTAGAGGTATTCCTATTAGTAATGCCCCGGAGAAGGCTAGCAGCAAAAGTCATTTTCCTATGAATAATGCCCTGTTGAGGGCTAGCATCTTGAGGTTCTTGGGGTAACGTTGCCACCCACCCACTCCCTGGACCTTGAGGGTTAAGGGAGGGGCTGGCCTTGAATGCCCTTGAGGGTTAATGTTGTAGTTGTGTTGGTGCTCAAGTGATAAGGCAAGGCAAAGAATATTTCTTTTTGTGAGGTTTATTTCCCGCTTTCGCAGTTCAAATGCAGCAGACGTAAATGAAATATGGCACAAAACAAGATTGAGAAACTGAACTTAAACAAGGCTTTTTTTCACTGCTTGACTGAATGTCCATTACTGATCACATTCACCTGTCATGTGATCTCCTTTTCATTAAGGTAACAGAAACTCTGATACCAGCACTGCTCCTGAATTGCACAGAATATGTTTCCACTTATTCTCTTCACATAAGCCCTTTTATCACAGCAAACAGTGAGGTAACTTTGCTATTTTCTTACATACAACACTGGCAAGCAAATCACTTAAATGTCCTTTGGAATCATACAAGTAGAGCAATCCATCGGGACTTCCTGTTCTGTAGATGGCAAAGAAATTAAAGGCATTTCTTCTTCCCAGCTGATCAATGGCTTTGCTACGTTCTGAGTAGAAACTGCTCTGCTTTTAAGGAACTCTCTGAATTCAGTGAGAAGTAATTCAGCCTGTGTATTTTCTGAGCTAGGCTGAGCAAATCCTCCTTCAGGTAAATGCTTGTTTATATTTCTTATCTCTAGGCAATTATCAGTGCTTTTACTTGGACAACATTTCAGCGTGTAATGTGATGCGGCGGACCCTCTTGCAGAGAGGAAAAAGGTTTTAAATCCAGGAAAAGACAGGTATAGCCTGCAATGTCCTGAGGATCCTCCTAGAGGGAGCACGAGAGTCAGTACAGAGTCTGAAGAACCACGCCTCTATGGGCAGGACTTAGGCCCAGTCAGTTTGGATTTAAACAGAGACAGGTCTGAATCAAGGAAGGAAGGAGACCCAAAAGCCAAAGAAAGAGCAGACTCGAAGGGCAGAGAGAAAGCAGGCCTGAGAGGCAAAGAGAGTGCTGGCCTTGAAGACAAGTGGAGAACACAAAGAACCGGTGTGCACAGAAAAGCTGAAGGAGCTGGGCTACGAGGCAAGGGCAGAGGCAGAGAAACAAACTGTAAGCAAATATCTGGCAGATGGCAACAGCTGCAGCTTTGGAACAGAGAGATTCTTCCCTATACTAAGGAAGGAGAGATACCCTTGGAGAACCTGGACCATGCTAAGCTAGAAGCCGACTGGGGTAGGCCTCAAGCCTTCTCAGAGAAGGAAAGGAGAAAACTTAAAGGTAAAACTTTTATTACTTGTAATTGTCTACATAATCCTAACATAAGAGAAGGACAGTGGAAGGAAGCTTCTCCTTGTAACCGAGATACTTATAAGCAAAAGCTTGAAAACAATTGGTCTAAAAAGAGGACTGTAAATGCTAAGCATTGCGCTGAATAGGCTTTTAAAACTCTAACTGAAGAGGAGCCTTTGTTTTATCCAGTGGCCAGAAACCGACGCCCTAAGCTATCTGCCAGACACTGGAAAACAGTACAGCAAGCTTTTAAAAAGCCAGAATATAGTTGTGTGGAGACATCGGATTCAGAACTGTCAGAGGTAGAATTCATGCAAGTGGAATCTGCAGGCGAAGAGTCTGACCAGCCGATGGAATGCACATACTGCACAGCAGAGAATCTGGAGTTTATCCCTAGCTCTATGAATGAATAAATGAATGCAGTATATTGTGTTGCCTTAAGCTACTGTGAAGTTAACAGTCATTACTTTGATCTTTTTCATTTATGGTTTAAACCTGATGCAAGGGACTTGTTCAGTTGTGATACCATCCAATCCGTTTATCCTGTTTTGAACCATTTGTGCAAAAAGGGGAAATAAAGCCTTTTCATTTTCCCTCCATTTTCGTGCGGACTTGTTTCTCTTTGGGAAGTTGGTTACGAGGCTGGCACAAGGGACTGCCACCCTTGACCCTCGCACCTGTCCAACCCCAATCATCACAATCTTGCGTCCCCCAGCCCTTCTGTGGAAAACTACGCCGCCACTAGGGGGGGCTGCGGGTGACAGTAAGCATTTCCCTTCCCCCACCTATCTCCACATGGCAGTGCAGGGTAAAACACTTCAGCTGTGTTCAGGGAGTCTCTCAGAGTGTTAAAAGGAAAACAGTCAGGCTTCTCCTGGCTTAACCAGTTATTATCAAACTTTCTGCCTTTATCCTGTCTTTCACCATTAAAATTCACTCTTTCTGGCTTTCCACTGTTAAGTTTGCTAGCCGTGCCACATCCACCAGATACCTTGTGCTTGGGCTTCTTCCAGGGTAATTCCTTATCCCTTTGCCTCCTATTCCAAGGTTCTTCTGGGTCCTTTAAACTCCTGAGCTGCAGACTTGGGGGTCTCAGTGCCTTAGAATTCTTCTACTTCCAGAAATCTTTCTCTGCCCATGAGTCTCCCAGCTCCTGTCTGCTCCTTCTTGGATCACAGCTGCTTAGTGGTTCTCTCTCCCACAGTTCCTGTTCCTGGTCATCTGACCTGTCCTCGTCCAGGTGCTTGTCTCCTTCTTCCCTCTCCTGGTGGTCCTCCCTCTTGTCTAACTGTTTCTGGGTTTTTAACAAGCTGGCTGAGTGCTG
Organism: Ichthyophis bannanicus; assembly: GCA_033557465.1. Classification (NCBI taxonomy): domain Eukaryota; kingdom Metazoa; phylum Chordata; class Amphibia; order Gymnophiona; family Ichthyophiidae; genus Ichthyophis; species Ichthyophis bannanicus. The sequence goes on along the minus strand of CM066032.1, from coordinate 1,127,926,694 downwards.
CACTGCCCGCCTCCTGCTTGGGCGTGCCCAATCAGGGACTTGGCTTTTCACCTGCCTTGAAGTGAGGAGTCGTTCCTGATTAGCTCTGCATTTTTTTCTTTCATCAGAGAAAATCCTGCATTCCCCTGCAGTACCGGCTCTCTTCACCGGATCACTATTAGTTTCTCTTGCTTCATAAGAGCCTGCTACATCACAACGTGCACACAATCTGTTTCATTGTTGGTGGCTATGAGCAAACAAATGCTGACTGGCCTTTGCCAGGTGTATACAGAAAAAGGCATCTTTTAAGTCCAAAACAGTGAAATGAGTGGCTTCTGCTGGAATCAGTCCCAGGAGGGTGTAGGGATTTGGTATTACTGGATGTATGGTTTCAACTGCACTGTTCACTCGATGTAGATCCTGCACTGGGCGGTAGTCACCTGTCCCAGGCTTCTTGATTGGGAGAAGGGAGGTGTTCCAGGGTGATTGGCATTCTCTAAGAAGTCCATACTGCAGTAATTTCTTCAGATGGCGATCAATACCTTCAATTGCTGGTCGTGGGAGGGGATACTGACGCACATGCACTGGTTCTGCTCCTGGCTTAAGGGTAACAAGTACAGGAGCTATATTCTTTGCTAGGCCAGGTGGATTATTCTCTGCCCCTACTCCAGGTGGGGCGGAACTTGGAGCCCGGTCTGGCCTAGTCCTCATCATCCATGAAATCTGCTTCGGTGACTGCCACTCCCTGCACGGCAGTCTCATTCTGCTGGAACTGTTGAAACTGTGCGCGCTGCATCCCCCCTTGCTGCTGGAATTGCCCCCCTCCTCTCCTAGCGCTCCTGCTTCCCCTCCAGGGGGCGGAGTTCATGTTCGGGCATGTATCCTTCCCATGTCCTTCCTCTTTACAATAAGCGCACTGATTTGCACCTAAGGGGGGCCGAGAGCTCCCTCGGCCCCTTCCCCGTCCTCTGGCTCTTCGGTTAGGATATCCTCCTCCGCGTCCTTCCACTAGTGCTGCAGCAAGCAGATCCACTTTTCTCCTCATCCTTCTTTCACTTTCCCTTTTGCATTCTTCATCACGATTCACATATACCTTTTGTGCGACTTCCATTAGTTGTGCTGAGTTCATGCCCGCAAATCCTTCTAATTTCTGCAGTTTTCGTTTTATGTCTCCCTGGGACTGACTCACGAAAGCGCTATCCACCATGTGTAAATTCTCCTTGGCTGCTGGGTCATATGGGGTGTAAAGTCTATAAGCTTCAGTTAATCGCTCATAGAAAGCAGCCGGACTCTCATCTGGGCGCTGAAGAACTTCTGCTACTTTCCCAATATTCATAGCTTTCTGGCCTCCCTTCTTTAGGCCCTGCAGTAGAGCCTGGCGAAACCGGGTGAGGACTTTTTCTCCTACATCACTATTTGGGTCCCACCCGGGATCTTCATTGGGGAAATCTGCGGCTGCTGCCTGCCGGGGATCTAGATCTAGGTTTCTTCCAACTTCAGGGTTCTCTTCCAATCATTTAGTGGTTGCTCGCACTATCCGTGCACGCTCTTCAGTAGTAAAAAGGGTAGCCAGGAGCTGACGGCAGTCAGACCAGGTAGGCTGGTGGGTTTGCATAATACTCGTCATTAATTCTGTCAAATCTTGGGGCTTATCAGTATAGGAGGCATAATGCGTTTTCCAATTCAATAAATCTGTTGTGGAGAAAGGCACATAAACTAGACTGGTCGGTCCGGTCACAACCTGACCCTCGTCATTTTGAATGGGTAATCCTGGGACCTGCCGCAGCGGCAGTTGGCGGACTTCTTTCGGGCCCGCTTTTCTGCTTCTAAGGACGTAACGCAGATTAGCAGACCTGGGGGTGGCTCTACTACCGGTGTCTGAACTAGTGGATGGCCCTGGACTGGCATCTGACCCTCCACTAGCGGATTCATCGGGGGATGATTGTTCCTCATCAGAGCGCTGCTCAGGACTAGGGCTCCGACTTCTGCGGGGAGGGGTCTGTTCTTCAAGTTTTGGAGGTGGTTGCTCGGGTGGAGGCACCTCGGCTGGAGGTACTCTCACTACCTCTGGCCCTACTCGGGGTACTAATGGGGGTACTTGGGGTAGTGCTGACGGGACTGGAGTATACAGAAAGGCGGGTGGATACTTTGGGATCTCTGGAAACTCTTGGGCTACATAAATAGGGGGCTTCTCTTTCCTGGCAGGGACTCTCGTGGCAGTTGCTAACATCATTTTCCTCTGTCCCTCACAGCAACGCTTCATCCAGGAGGGCTGCTTCTCACATATACCTAACCAGGAGTCTATGTAGGGAAACTGTTCGGGACTATAGCTGCCCACTACCTTGTGCACACGGGTCACAATTTGGATATCAAAAGTACCTTCTGGTGGCCACCCGGCGTCCAGCGCCGGCCACACCCTACTACACAATATTTCTAAGCGGGTCGCTGTCATTTTTATCCCATAATCACCACTAAAACCTTTCTTAAAATTCGTGATCATACAGTTCAGCGGAGTTTGTACAGACTGCGCCCCTCACATTATAATGTATAACGTACAAGACAGCAAACAGAAAGGGTAGGTAGGATGGCTACGGGTGAGGGGTCCGCGTAGCCCACAAAACAATGAGGGGGTCAAACAACAAACACTTCCTCCTGTTCGCGACCTGGACGCGGTCGCCCGGCCAGGAACTGCGCTACTAAGGAGTCCGCTCTCGCTTGGCCTGTATTGCAAGACCTCTCAAGCACACTTCACACAACCAAACATGCTAGCATTTCCAAAATTCCAAAACTCCCGGGCTAACTGACTAAACCAAAATTACCAAACCAAAAGGGTCAGTAGCTTCGCCTCGCGCATACTCATGCAAGGGTACTAGTGCCACCCTGGAAGTTGATCAGACTTCCTTTACCTGTTACTGTACCAAATTTGTCTCAAGACTTTCCCAAAGCTATCTGACTAAGAACCAGAAAAATCAATACTCACCGGATCCGGTAGCTAATGCGCTGCACAACCAGTTCCACCTTGGGTTGAATCCTGGACTCCCCTGGGTTCGAGGTGTTGGCCAGCTGGACCCAGCAGGCCGCCAAGGCAGGGCGGAACCCTCCGATGCAAGGGACCGGTCGGCGCCTGGGATCCTCCCCATGTCGGTCGGCTGTGGTCCCAGCCGGACCAAACCTGGAGGCGGTAATACGGGGTAATATTTCTTGCGCACTACTCACGTATTACGCATTCCCGGTCAGGGAACCAAGAATATATAATAGCGAGGTGTCCGCAACCAATAAAACCCGGAGTCTATTGACTAGAATTCAAGCCAGTTTTAATGTGCACAGTCTCAGACAATGATTACATACAAAATGGCTGAGCCCAGAGCTCAGAAAAATGACAGTTTATATACCTTTCTTCCGCAATCTAATACAGGTCAACCTCCTCATTGGTCTTGGTGGCCCAGCTACTGTCATCCAATAGCCATCTGTGACTGGGCTTACCCCCTGTTCCCCCCCCCTGCGCACATCTCTCTCGCCATGGCTCAAAACTTCAGACATAACATTCTAACACTTTTCTGCTTTTTCATTCTGCTTGCAAGGTCGCAGCACATCTAGCAGAGATACAGTGGAGCAGCATAACACTGAAAAGACATCTGTGCTTATCAAAACAATAAACAGTGGAAAAGTTTTACTTTTGCAGTTTTACTTTGCTTATCAGAAGCAGAGCAGAGCGGTTTTGCTAACAGCTACTGGTATTTCTGTAATATTCTAAAGTCAGCAATAATATTCTAAAGCAGGGGAGAGGGCTTCAGGCCTAGCTGGCAGGCCTCAGCTACATACTAGGCCATCGCCTATCACACTGAGACATGGTGGAAGGAGGACAACCACTGGGACACTGTGATACCTGAGTACAAGCTATATCGTAATGATAGAGCTGATCAAATTGGTGGAGGGGTTGCACTCTGTTAGAGAGGGCATTGAGTCAGAAAGGATTAAAGTTTTGCAGGAAACAAAATTTGCTGTAGAATCTCTATGGATTAAAATTCAATGTAAAAAGGGGAAGGCGATGGCAGTGGGGTGTACTATCGACCGCCTGGACAGAATGAACAAATGGATGATGAAATGTTCAAAGAAATCAAGGAAGCTAACAAAAGTTACAGCGCAGTAATAATAATGGGTGATTTCAATTACCCCGGTATCGACTGGGTCAGTGTCACAGCAGGACATGCTAGGGAGATAAACTTCCTAGATGAAATAAATGACTGCTTCTTGAAGCAGCTGGTTCATGAACCGACCAGAGGGAAAGCCATATTAGACCTAGTCCTTAGTGGAACACCAGATCTAGTGCAAGAGATAAGGGTGTTGGGGCCACTTGGCAATAGTGATCATAGCATGATTGCATTTGATTTAATTAGTGGATGAGGGATAGTAAGGAAATCCACAGTACTTTCTTTTAACTTTCGAAAGGGAGACTATGATAAAATGAGGAAAAGAGTTAAGAAAAAAATAAAAGGAGCAGTTGCAAAGGTTGTTTTGGTTTTTTTTTTCCTATTTATAAATATTTACAATAAATCCAAGCAATAGAACTTGAATGACAATAAGGGTACAGAAAGCAAACAGGTTAGAACTTACATCCAGCCTAACATTTAGGAAAAACAAAACAGGAAATATAACATTTCTGTTCCTTCTACAGCCCACAAATAAAAGGGGGTGGGGGGATCCAACTAATATACTAATAAAACGATAATTGAAGGAAATCAAGCTGGAGGGAAACAGTCAGGAAAATAAACTATGCAATAGAACCTATACTGCATCAAAGGGGCGGCGGGCATTTATGAAAGCAAGCAACTGAGATGGATCATAAAAAACATATGTTACAGAATTCAATTTGACCATACATTTAAAAGGAAATTTAAGAAAAAACTGACCCCCTAATAACAATATGCCTGGACGTAAAAGCAAAAATTCTCGCCTACGAAACCTGGAAACAGCACAAGCACTGGCATGTCAAATGCAAGGCATTGATAAGGCAGGCAAAGGGAGAATTTGAGAAGAAGCTTGCTGCGGAAGCAAAAAAGTGAAATAAAGACTTTTTCAAGTACATTATTAGCAAAAAGCCTGTGAAAGAGTCAGTTGGTTCATTAGATGATAGAGGGGTTAAAGGGGCACTAAGAGGCGACAAGGCGATAGCAGAGAGACTGAACGAATTCTTTGCTTCGGTCTTTACTGAGGAAAATGTAGGGATGTTACCCATGACTGAAGTGGTATTTAAAGGTGCGGAAGAATTGAAGGAAATATCGATACATCGGGAAGATGTATTACAACTACTAGATAAACTGAAGAGTAGCAAATCACCTGGGCCGGATGGTATACATCCTAGGGTGTTGAAAGAACTGAAATATGAGATTGCAGACCTGTTAATAGTAATCTCTGAATTTTCATTAAAATCATCTGTAATACCTGAAGATTGGAGGATGGCCTGAAGATTGGAGGATGGCCAATTTTTAAAAAGGGTTCCAGGGGTGATCCGGGAAACTACAGACCGGTGAGCCTGACGTCAGTATCATGAAAAATGTTAGCAACCATCATAAAGAACAAAATTACTCAGCATGTAGATAGTCATGGCCTAATGGGAAACAGCCAACATGACTTTAGGCAAGGAAGATCTTGTCTTACTAATCTGTTATGTTTTTTTGAAGGTGTGAATAAACAGGTTTACAAAGGTGAGTCGGTTGATATAGTGTCTGGACTTTCAGAAAACCTTTGCCAAGGTCCCTCATCAGAGACATTTGGCAAAACTAAAGAGTCATGGGATAGGAGGGAGTGTACTATTGTGGTTCAGGAACTTTTTAAAAGATAGAAAGCAGAGGGTAGGGCTAAATGGCCAATTTTCCCAATGGAGAAAGGTAAATAGTGGTGTACCCCAGGGATCTGTGCTGGGTCATCTGCTTTTTGACATATTTATAAATGACCTGGAAAGGGGAATAACGAGTGAGGTTATCAAATTTGCAGATGAGACAAAACTATTTAAAGTTGTTAAAACCCAAGAGGATTGTGGAAAATTGCAATAGGATCTTGATAAATTGGAAGATTGGGCATCAAAATGGCAGATGAAATTTAATGTGGACAAGTGCAAAGTTATGCACCTAGGGAAGAACAACCCCAAACTATGGTTATACAATGCAAGGTTCCACATTAGGAACCACCCCCCAGGAAAAAGATTTAGGCATCATTGTGGATAACATATTAAAACCATCGGCCCAGTGTGCAGCGGCGGCAAAGAGAGCAAATAGAATGCTAGGTATCATAAGGAAAGGAATGGAAAATAAAACAAAAGATATTATAATGCCTCTATTTGGTTCCATGGTAAGACCGCACCTTGAATATTGTGTGCAATTCTGGTTGCCGTATCCTAAAAAGGATATAGCGTTATTAGAAAAAGTTCAGAGAAGAGCCACCAAAATGGTAAACGGGATGGAAGGATACTCCTATGAAGAAAGGCTAAAAAGGTTAGGGCTCTTTAACCTGGAAAAGAGACGGCTGAGGGGAGATATGATAGAAGTCTATAAATTAATGAATGGAGTGGAACGGGTAAACGTAAATCGATTGTTTACGTTATCAGAATATAGGAAGACTAGGGGACATGCAATGAAGCTACAGGGTAAACTATTTAAGACTAATAAAAGAAAATATTTTTTCACTCAACATGTAATCAAACTCTGGAATTTGTTACCGGAGGATGTAGTAAAGACTGTTAGTGTAGCTGGGTTTAAAAAAGGTTTGGACAAGTTCCTGGAGTAAAGGTCCATAAACCATTATTAAGAAGGGACCCAGGATATCAATGCTTGACCCAGTACAAGCATTGTGGAACCTTTGTCTTTTGGGGAAACGGCTAGGTACGTATGACCTAGATTGGCCACTGTTGGAAACAGGATACTGGGCTTGATGGACCTTGGTCTGACCCAGTGTGGCATATCTTGTGTTCTTTTTCTTTATCTGTAGCTGGAAACCTTGAAAGGCTCTCAGCCAGGGCCAGAACTAGGGAAAGGGCAACTGAGGCATACTTTTTAAGGCATTGTCTTTGGTCTCTGGGGTGGGGTGGAAAGTGGAGATGTCGCTTTTCATGCAGCATTGCCCTGGGAGTCTTACTAATTCTGGCTCAGCTGTGCAAGGATCTAAACTCTTGTGCTATTCAATCTTAATAAAATAGGGGTTTTTTTAGTAATTCTGTTACTGATTTCTGAACGGCTGTGCTTGTCGAGGAGTTGTAGTGGTCACAGATAAGTTCATGGGAGACTTAAGAGATCTGTGTGTGCACATGATAAACAATTGAAAGAGTTTGATTACTCACTTGCACATTGGTACATCAATATCTTTACAGTCCCTCAAGTAGCTGGATGTGAGCATGGTGTGAGATTGTTACTTCACTCTCAGAATGTAGCTTTTGAGATTTATCTGACGTGGTTTAGGAAAATTACATCTTGAGAGCCCTCCCTCTCAATGTTTTGAGACCCTCTTGTCTCTTGGACTGCCTGAACCCAGGGCTGGCCCTACCATTAGGTGAACTAGGCAGTCACCTAGAGTGCTGGCCCTCTGGGGCGCACATTGCCGCCATTGTTGCCCCTCTCCTTAACCTAACAAAGCCCCGCGGCACTTACCTCAAAACGTTTGCGCCATGGGGCTGTTTGCCCTCTCCACCAATGCTAACTTCCTGTTTACATGAGGGTGAAATCGGCTTCTGCTCCCATACAAAAGGAAGTCGGCGTCAGGTGTCTGTGGGGGCAGAAGCAAGAAGTTTTGAGGTAAGCACCACAGGGTTGTTTTAGGCCATTGCTGCTGCTATAGGTCCCGGAAAGGGAGAGCAGTGGTGGCAGTGGGGGCCGGGGGAGGATGCAAGGGATGAGGTTCACCTAGGATGCCTCATATCTCCAGAAACAAGCAGGAATGTAGTCCTCACATATGGGTACCGTCGGCACCGACGGAGCCTGCGCAGGAACGCTCCCCAGCGTCCCAAAAAGGAAAGCCTTTGGGAGCATCCACCACGCATGCGTGCTGCCTTCCCACCCAGCTACCTCTCTCACTTCAGTTCTTCATTTTCCGCGGAGCCGACAGGACGTGTTCCCTGTCACCGCAGAAAATCTTCTCTTAAATTTATATTGTTTGTGGTCGCGTCTGCCTTCCGTCGATGCCTACCAGTACCACCGGTGCTTTTCTTTCTTTTCTTTTAAAAATAACTTAATTTTAGTTGCTTTTTCTCATGGGTTTCTTCCCTGCTCTAGTGCTTGGCGCCATTTTGGGCATTAAGCCCTCTTTTTCCTTACCATGGAAAAACCAGCCACTGGTTTTAAAAAATGTTCAAAATGTGGCGGTACAATTTCTATTACCGACACCCATGACTGGTGTCTTAAATGTTTAGGTCCTGACCATTGCGCTACGGAGTGTCTCTCCTGCAGAAAGTTGACTAAAAGAAGTCTTCAGAATCGAGCAAATCAACTCGGTGCCCTATTTGCTTCAGACACGATGTCTGTTGCATCGATGTCTTCCAGGGCTTCTACTTCTTCCCAGGGATCTCAGGTAACGAAACACAAGTCTTCCAAGACTAGCCGGTCCTCGAAGGGTAGATCTCCCTCTAAATATCGAGATGCCACAGGCGTTGCCCTTGAGGACACTTCACCGGATAAACAGCCCCGGCGGGAGTCTTCGGGCTCCAAAGCTTTATCGGGGCTCCAGGATGTTCCCGAGGCCTCGACCTCGATGGAACTACTGGTTCCATGCTTGGGGGTTGTGGCCGCTTCTTCCGGTACCGACACCCCAGCATCGGCAGTAGCGATGGACAAAAGACTCCTCGCTATTGAACACAGTCTAGCGACTCTTTTAGCTACTTCGCTACCGCTAAAGTCGCTGCAGACTGTTCCGCAGGCACCGGTACCGATGCCGGTACCGGTGCCAGTGCCCTCGGTACCTGTTTCAACAGGCATGTTTCCCCCGATGCCGAGCCTGGAATCTTTCTCCAGTATGGGGGATCAGGTACCGACTTGTTTCGGTGCCGACATCGAGCAGTACCGACGCCATCTGCTTCGGGAGAACCCGGTATTTCCTCCTTTTGAGTCTTCCGATTCCGATGACTCAGATGATTCCACCGGTACCAGAGCTGAACTTTTGCAAGATTCATCTCTTTCTCCTCAACGCAGAATGTCCCCTCTTGAGGATATTTTGTACGTGATATGGCAAAGGGTCTTGCCATTACAGTAGTACCAGAAAAGGAGCCTAGAGCAGAAGAATTGAGAATTCTTCAATATCCTTTGGCTCCAAAGGAGGCAGCTATGCTTCCTATATACCAGATCTTACATGATCTAATGTTAAGAATGTGGGAAGCTCCTTTAACAGTATCTCCACATTCTAGATGTCTTGACACTATGTATCGAGTACCACCTTGCCCAGAGTTTCAGAAGACTCAGTTACCACATCATTCTATGGTGGTAGAGTCCACCATGAGGCGGATTAAGAGTGCTAAACGTCACTCTGCCAATCCACCAGGTCGTGAGTCTAGAACACTGGATGCCTTTGGTCATTGATGCTTTCAGTCCTCCATGCTATCAGCAAGAATCAGTTCCTGTATATTATACATGGGAATGTTTCTTGAGCAGGTTACAAAAGACTTGGAGCTTTTGAACCCTTTTCTTCAAGAGGATAAACGGACAGATTATTTGGCTTTGGTCAAACATGCTCAACATGTCTCTTAAGTTTATGAATCGTGCTACCCTTGACTGTTTTGAATGTATTAGCAGAACCTCTGCTATATCCATAGGAGCACGTTCTATTGCCTGGCTCCAAGCTTCAAACTTGGAGGAATGGGTGCAAGATAAGCTGGGCAACATTCCTTGCACAGGAGAAAATCTCTTTGGCAAGGATTGGCAGCTTAAAGCTAATGAAATTGACACTGATAATACAACTTTAGACAGGTTGTCAAAATCTACAGCTAACCCAGCTAAGAAAAAGTTTTTCAAAAAACCTTTTTTCTCTAAAAAGAAGAAATTCTATCCATCTTCCACCCAGCAAGCACATGTTCTCCAGAAGGGGCAACAACAAACTAGACAAAGAAAGACACAAGCTCAGAAGGCTCAGCAGACCCAGCCTCCTCAGGGTCTTTGACTGTTGTCTAGTGAACTTAGCCATTCTTCCTGTTCTAAGCCCAGAACCTTTAAATATTCCAGGCCGTATCTGCCATTTTGCCAAAAGATGGAAACAAATCACTTCAGAAAATTGGACTCTATCTGTAGTAAGTCTGGGATACAAGCTTCATTTCCTCAGCTTGCCCCCATCCACACTAATAAAACAGTTCAAATCTCAACCACCGGTCTCAGACCTGTTGTGGCAAGAGGTCACCACTCTTCTGGCTCAAGGGGCTATAGAAGAAGTTCCAAAGTCCCAGCAGGGCACAGGATTCTATTCCCCCTATTTTCTCATTCCAAAGAAGTCAGGGGGACTAAGACCAATCCTGGACCTCAGAGAACTGAACAAATATTTATTCCGAGAAAGGTTCAAGATGATCTCTCTCGGCACTCTTCTTCCATACCTTCACATGCAAGATTGGCTATGTTCTCTGGATTTAAGGGATGCTTAGATGCATATCCTTATTCATACAGATCACAGAAAATTCCTTCAATTCCTAGTCAAGGGAAGACATTTTCAATATAGGGTCCTTCCTTTCGGGCTGGGCTCTGCTACAAGGGTCTTCACAAAATGCATGGCGGTAGTAGCAGCATTCATGAGGACTCTAGGAATTTTTGTCTTCCCGACGATTGGTTCATTCGAGCACCGTCGGCTCCAGAGGCAAGTCATGCTCTTTCCCGAGCAATGCAAATACTGCAGTACTTAGGATGGATCATAAACCTTCCAAAGTCCCAGATCACCCTATCTCAATCCCTCGAGTTTATAGGGGCTCGCTTGGACACACAGCAGTCAAAGGCTTTCCTTCCTCAGCCTCGCTGTCTGCGCATCATCGAACTAGCATAGAAACATAGAAACATAGAAACATGATGACAGAAAAAGACCACATGGCCTATCTAGTCTGTCCTTCCTTAACAACAACTACAACAGTCCACTTTTTACCTTTAGAGATCCTCTGTGTTGGTCCCATGCTTTTTTGAATTCAGTTACTGTCCTCATCTCTACCACCTCCACTCCACTCCACATCTCAAGCAATGCTACAAACCTTCCCCACTGCTTGACAGATGCTTCGACTTCTAGGACACATGGCATCTACAGTCCATTTGATTCCTTATGCACGCCTTCACATGCGAGCTGCCCAGTGGACCTTAGCTTCCCAATGGTCCCAGGCCTCAGGATGCCTGTCAGACAAGATCAGGGTTACCACACGCCTGATTACATCTCTGCATTGGTGGCAATCTCTGGAAAACCTTACAGTAGGCTCTCCTTTTCAGCAACCCCTACCTCAGGCTGTCCTGACGACAGATGCATCCAAGTTGGGTTGGGGAGCCCACTTGAGCGATCTGGCCACCCAGGGTCTCTGGACCTCACAGGAGGCTTCTCTTCAAATAAACCTCCTAGAACTAAGGGCCATTTCCAATGCTATTCGAGTCTTTTGCTTTCATCTCATAAGCAAAACAGTTCTGGTGCAAACCGACAATCAAGTGGCCATGTTTTACCTAAACAAACAAGGCGGAACAGGCTCTCTGCAATTATGCAACAAAGCTTTGCAACTGTGGGCCTTAGCCAGAGAGCATCACATTCATTTGTTGGCAGTATACCTTCCAGGCATTCAAAACGTTTGGGCGGACAGGCTCAGTTGAGTCCTGTTGCCACACGAGTGGTCTCTCCACTCAGTTGCTCTGCTGCAGTGCTAGGGAGAGGACCTATCTGAGTGAGCTCCTGCTGGGGGCGGAGCCTAGCTAACAGTTGGAGCCTGGATGTCGGGTCCTGGGCCACCTCCAGCAGGAGAGGCCCAGGCCCAGAGGCCTACCAAGCCTGGTGGGCCTCCTTTTCTGCCACTGGATGGGGGAACCGGAAATCTGGTACAGCCGGTACCCAGGGAGGGGGACTCCCCAGGTAGGACTGCAAATGGCCAGGGAAGAGGGACCCACCCGCCCGGAGGCTTGGGCCCGCTGCCCCAGGGAGGAGGCTCCTCTCTCCTTCGAAGGCAGGGTGTGGAGACTGGGTGGCGGCAGGGAGAGGCCCTGGGGAGGCCTTGGAAGCCTGCCTCGTACGGTGCTGGAGGAGACAGGTTCCCCCCTCCGCCTCGGGTCCTGGAGGAGGCCTCTACCTCCTCCAGTGAGGATGAGGATGGAGGGTCGGGCCTGCCGTCCTTCCAGCAGCCAGCTAGGGCCCCAGACGAGATCGTGGCGGCGGTACGGCGGCTCCGGGGTCTCCAGGAGGAGGCGGCCCAGCTACAAGCCCAGCTCTCCCACCTGGAGAGCCTGCAGGCCACCATTCCCGGTGAGGAGTGGGTGGCCTATAACACCTATCGGAAGGGGGTGAAGCGGGCCTTGAAGGCACGGTACCAGGAGATCACCTATCTGCAAAGTCAGGGTTGTGGGTCCCTTACGGAAGTTTACCAAAATTACGAGAGCTGGAAAGCCCAGGGTAGATCTGCAGTCCAGGGGAGGCCCCCGGGGGCATATAGCTTCGGTAGTCCTTACCTTTCTCATACCCTGCCCTACCCCCGTCCGGTCCCTGTTAGGAAGACAGATTTACCACCCCGAAGTATGCAAAAATCTCGGTCCGGAGACCCTTACCTGTCAGGGACAGCTGTTGCCGGTGGTCCGGTTGCCCATTCCCCGGCTATTGGATTCGTGGTGCCTGGTTTACAGGCATCTACAGGTTGGGATGGTGCTTGGGAGGATCCCGGAGGAGTGTGGGCTCATCAGAGGAGGTCAGATACTGGTTTGGTTCCCCCTTCTGCTTCTCGGACACAGATGCTGGCACCGTGCCCTGCAGGCGGAGATTTGCAGAGAGGGGCCTGTAACAGCGGTTTTTCCCCACAACGGACCATTTCGGCCCTTCTCCGGGTTTCGCCGACGGCTCCGTGGGCTGCGGGGAACCCCAAAGATGGCCGCCGGAGTCCCACTGCTGACGTCTGCGTTCCTCCTGCCCGTCCCGCTGAGGAAGAGTTCACGTCCACGGAGATGCCGGCAGGGCTTTCCCCGGCCAGAATGTCGACCCAAGATGGCCGCCGCGTATCGGGGGACGTCACTTCCGGGTTCTCCCGGAAGTGTGCAGACAACCATTTTTCATCCTCTGCCATGCCGCGGGAGCTTCGGCGGCGATCAGCTTCATTCCAGTGCCCCTCTATTGGAGGGGATGTTGAAGAGGGAAAGCAGACTTCGGCGGCTGTGTTCCAACGTCGGGGGTCCGAGACTGCTGCTGAGGCTCGTCGGCTGCTTGCTGCAGCCCAGAAGATTGCCGGTACTATGCAGCCTCCGGCTGTGCAAGGACCTTTGGGCGGTTCTGCGGCCTCTCTCCAGGATCCCCGGAGGCTGAAGACTGGCCGGCCCCAGTCCTCTGAGTTTGTTGTGCCACTGGAGGTTCCGCGGGTGGCTGATTCTTCTGCAGTACTTGTCAGGATTCCTGGGCAGGCCGTTGGTGGGGGGGAGGTTGGGTGTCAGGATCCCCCTGGTGTGGCTGCGTTTCCGGCTCCCAGACAGCTGCAGGATGGTCGCCCAGCTTTCCCCGAGGTGGCTGTCTGGCGCCGGAAGGGCACAGGAAGGGGGACGGAGCAGGGTAGGGGTTGTTTTGCTTTTTCTGCAGCCCCCAAGGGGGACCGGAAGACCGTTCCTCCACTGTCCTTGCAACTTGGATCGGCTGAGCGGGATGCACAGGTACCTGTCCTGTCTGGTGGTGTGGCCGAGGGGGGCCTGGCTCGCAGGGGGGCGTCCGCCCTTCCTGCTGGAGCCCTGGCTGCCGGCCAGGATGTCCCTGACCCCTGTGCCACGTCTGGCACCGGCAATGAGGTAGGACCTGGGAGGGACGGGGGACAGGGGGGCGGAGGTTCGGGGGGATTGGTTTTGGGGGGATCCGCCCTGCTGTCTCGGGACGGTCCTGCTTTATTGCCGGTAGCCCTACAGGGGGTAGCGGACGGTGGGTCGGTGGAGGGTCTGGCGGAGGGAGAGGGGGACTGGACGACTGGTCTATTAGTGGGGAAGGAGGTAGTGGTTGGTCCTGATGGAGGGAAGGGTCTGATATCAGTAGGGTTGGGGGATGGGGTGGTCCCCATGGATCCCGGGAATGGAGGGGAGCAGTGTCCATCCCCGGTAGTGGTGGCTGAAACCCAGGAGCTCGGTGATGGGTTAGGAGCATGGGGCGAGGGTATGGGGGGGCTCTCTGGTCCCCTGGGTGTTACCGAGAACCAGGTCCGTGATGCCATCCAGTTGGCTTTGGAGACCCCGACCGGCCCTCATGGGGCCTTTGCTGCCTTTCGGCAGCAGCAAGATGTGGCAGAAGGGGGTGCTCCGGAGGTTCTCGGTGGCACCCAGGGATCCGGAAGGGATAGTATCCGTGACTCTATCTTTGCGGAGTTAGTCCTGCCCAGCCCCCAGGTCGCCCCCTGTGAGGAGGCTGCGGATCCTGCAGACCAGCAGCAGGGTCCCTCGCAGGTAGATGCAGGGGAGGCGAGAGGAGAGCAGGGGATGGGAGCTGGGGGGTCAGTTCCCTCCCGTATGTTTGCAGAGGCTCTGAGGGGGTCCGGCACCACTCCGGGGACGTCAGGTGGGGCAGGGGGGAGGGGAGGTTCCCAAGGGAATGGTCCTGCAGGAGGGGGAGGAAGTGGGGGAGGGTTCCGAGGGGTAGGGGGTGAGGTCCGACGGTGCAACGTGGCGCAGATCCGGTGGGCTGGGGAGGGGCCCCCTCCAGCCAGGGAACAGGTCTTGAGGATGGTCCTTGGGCTGGGGTTTCTCCCGGGAGATCTCTACGCCTTCATCCACATGAACAACACCATTGAATATGATGTTAGTTTCATGCTGAGACGGGGGCTGGAGATTTTCTGGGACCGATACCAGCAGCAGAGGGGGCAGGGAGGGTGGGCTGACTTTCGTGTTGTGCCTATCTCTCGCCAGGGGACAGTACCTGTGACCATCCTGTCCCGGAATGAGTCGCTCCCAGGGCAGGACATCCAGTTTTGGTTGTCGTGCCATGCGGTGCTTCTCGCACCCCTGGTTAAGGGCGCTGGGCCCCTAGGGGTGTGGGACGGGTCGTGGAAGGGTAGGATCCGTTTGCGTGAGGTGGGAAACGTGGTGCAGCACGTGCCCTCGGCCGGTTTCCTCGGTCGGGATCGCATCTTGTGCTATTACCCCGGGCAACCTCGCGAGTGTCACCGTTGTGGCTCATTCCGTCATCTGAGCATGAACTGTCCCGAGCAGGTCTGCACCCATTGTGGTGGACGGGGTCACGCCTCGGCCGGGTGTTTGCTTATCCGGTGTAACCTTTGCGGGGAGTTGGGCCACCCCTTTGCCCGCTGCCCCTCCGTATCACACAATGGACCGGGGGGGGATGCCGTCGCCCCACCTCGGGCTCCTGTGCGGGAGGAGGTTGTGGAGGACCCTCTCCCTCAGGAGGAGCCCAGGGGCCCTAGGGTGGAGGAGTCCATTGAACCGAGGGAGCCACCAGGGGGAGGGAATTTGGGTAGGGAGGAGGAGAGGGTTGATGTGGTGGAGGTTGCTGTGTCACGACAGGATAGTGGGTTGCGGGTGGTGCCACCTCAAGAATGGACCACGGTCCCTTCTAAGGGTGGCAAGTCCAAAAGGAAGAAACGGGAGACATCCCCATTGCCGGATGCAGAGCCCGTGTTGGACATCAACCGTTTCGTCTTTTTGGCTGCTGATGCGGCTGAGGCAGATGAGGGCTTGCCTGTGGAGGCAGGGCTTCCTGTGCGGCGCTCGGAGCGGTTAGCGGCGGGGGGCGGCCCCTCTTCTTCAGCGGCGGCCTTCAAAAGTACCGAAGGCGCGCCGCGGTCAGGGTCCTCCAATCAAGGTGGATACTGGCGCCCGACGGGTGAGGGAGGACGGGTCTTTGCACCGCAGTTGGGTACTGGGCCTTCGCAGGAGCCCCCTGCTGACCCGGCCGTCCCGGCCTCCCCCGCGGGGGTGGGCACTGGTCCGTTGTCTCAGTCTTTGTCCGGGGAGGGGGGGCGGCACCGGTGGTGGACCCCACGGAGGAGATCATTCCTCCGACCCCTGACCTGTCCGTGCTCCCTCGCCCCATGGGAGCTGGGTTAGCCCCTGCGACAGCTTTGCCTGGTGGTCTCGGGGACACTAGCACCTCGTGTGGTGACAGGGTCGAGCAGGAGGAGGAGGAGATCCTCGAGGTGGTCAACGTGGACCGTGAGGAGTTGCTCCAGCTCGCGGGCTTGTCCTGCAAGCGGGATTCCGGGGATCCAGGGTATGGTGAGAAGAGGAGGAAAGGGTCACTGCACACGAACTAGGCATGGCGTGCACTCCTGCGTTCTCGTGCGCCACTATCAACGTGGCCAGCATTTTTACGGACCAGGCGCGGGCTATGGCCTATGATTTTCTTTCCACGAGTGGGCTGGATGTCATCTTCTTGCAGGAGACCAGGCTCACCTCGCTCGCTAGCCTTCATCGGGCGAAGCAGAAGTGGAGGTGGGGTCCTTCGTACTGGTCACTTGCGGCCCAGCCGTACGCAGGAGTGGCGGTTTTGTTCACGTCTAACCGATTTCAGGTGCAGTACGTGTGGGAACTGGAGCAGGGCCGGTGTTTGCTTTTAGACGGCTACTGCGGGCCCCATCGGTTTCGTTTCGTGGTGGTCTACGGCCCCCAGTCTAAGTTGGCGCGGAAGACCCTGTTTCGGGTCATCCGCCCCTACTTACACACCTCCCGTTTGGTGGTCCTCGCCGGGGATTTCAACACCACCACCCTGTTGCAGGATCGAGGGGGGGATCGTTGCCCACCCAGTTACGAGGGCCTCTTTTTGGCCGAGATGACCCGGACGGCTGACCTAGTGGATGTCTACCACAGGGCCTTTCCACGGTCGCCGGGTTTCACCTACTACCATGGGACCTGCAGGAGTCGGATCGATCGGATATATGTGAGTGCCCGGGTGGAGTGTTCCCCTCCGCAGCTGCAGGCGGTTGACTTTTCGGACCACCGCGTTCTCTCCGTGTCCTTCCTGGCTAACCGCGAGGAGCTCAGCAGGGGTCCTGGCCTGTGGCGACTGAATGTGCAGTTGTTGGCAACATCAGAGGTGGTCCAGGAGTTCTTGGCCTTTCTCGCAGACCAGGAGACCCTGTTGGGTGTTTTTCCTTCCCGTGGCGCCTGGTGGGATGAGGTGAAGACACGTGCCCGCCAACTCTTCCGTTCCCGGGGTACCTCCATGGCTCGATCCTGCTACCTCACTTACACTGTCCTCCGGAGGTCGCTGGATCGTTTGGTATCCCGAGGGGCAGCGCGGGAGGAGGTGGAAGAGGTGCGGGTCCAGCTCTGTGGCCTGCTTTATGATTGCCATGCCTCCCTATGCTTCGAGGGGACGGCCGGTGGGGTCGCCGCCCCAGACCCTTTCCTGACTTGCAAGGAGAGGGTTCGGCGTCGGGAGGTCATGGCCCTGCGGGGCGAGGACGGTACCATTCATACCTCCCAGGAGGACCTTTTGCGGATGGTGGGGGAATACTTCTCGGACCTGTTTGGGGATCGCCCCGTGGACCTCACCCATATCCGAGAGTACCTGGGCCTTCCCCCGGTGTATTCGGCTGTGGTCCAGGCACAGGTTGATGCACTCGCTGCTCCGATTCAGCAGGTGGAGGTGGAGAGGGCGATTCGTGCCATGCCGTTGGGGAAGTTGCCTGGGCGCGATGGGCTCCCGGTGGAGTTCTATCGTACTTTCATCGCCCAGCTGGCCCCCTTCCTGACCTCCCTGTTTCAGGAGATCATGGACACGGGGTTTCTCCCGCGGTCATTTCGCGAGTCTGTCCTGCTGCTGCTCTCCAAGAGGAAGGACGATAGCTCCTTGGACTTTTGGCGGCCGCTCTCTCTTCTGAACGCGGACCGGAAGATTCTGGCCAAGTGTTTGGCCAACTGACTGGTGGAGGTGTCGGGCGTTTTGCTGTCCCCTTCCCAGTATTGTTCCGTTCGGGGGAGAGGGGTTCTGGACGCTGTCGCCACA
Source organism: Ichthyophis bannanicus (assembly GCA_033557465.1). Lineage (NCBI taxonomy): Eukaryota > Metazoa > Chordata > Amphibia > Gymnophiona > Ichthyophiidae > Ichthyophis > Ichthyophis bannanicus. The sequence goes on along the minus strand of CM066032.1, from coordinate 1,127,908,604 downwards.
GTCCGGGAGGTGGTGGAGAGAGGTCGGTCGCTCCAACAGGACCATTGGTTGGTCTCCTTGGACCAGTCCAAAGCCTTCGATCGAGTCAGTCACCGGTACTTGTGGGTGGTGCTCCAGCACTTCGGCCTCCCCGCAGGTTTCCTCTTCGTCTTGCAGGCGCTGTACCGAGGGGGGGTGAGCTTCCCATTTATTAACGGGTGGCTCGGACGGCCGTTTGGTGTCGCCTCGGGGGTGCGGCAGGGGTGCCCTTTGAGCCCCCTGCTGTATGTCTTCTCCCTCGACCCCTTCCTCCGGAGCTTGTCCTCAGGTGGGTTGCAGGGCCTGGAGGCGCCTGGTGCGCCCCCGGTGACCGTCGTCGCCTATGCTGACGACATCTCAGTTTACGTGGACGGCACTGAAGGGGTAGAGGCCCTGCGGGAGGCCGTGGAGGAGTACTCGGAGGTAGCCCACTCTGTTGTCAACCACAGCAAGTGCCAGACGCTGTGGTTGGGCCCCTCGGAGGCCTCCCCGCCTTCCTGCGCCCCCTTTCCTCCTCCTGTGGGGGAGGTCCGCGTTTTGGGCCTCGTCTTCGGGTCGGAGGACTGTGCGGAGTCCAATTGGGATCGTTGTCTTGAGACTGCACGGTGTCGGGTGCTGCGGTGGAGGGGGTGGAGGTGTACGTTCGAGGAGAAGATCAAACTCCTCGGGACGTTTCTGCTTCCCCTCTTTCTGCACGTGGCCACGGTCTTCGTTCTTCCGTCGTCCCGTCAGGCGTCTGTCAGTGCCGTCTTTTTCTGTTTTCTCTGGGGAACCGCCTGAACCCTGTCCAGCGCGACATCGTTTGCCTGGATAGGGCAGAGGGCGGTTTGGGTATGTTGCACCCCCTTGTTTTCCTGTCAGTCTTGTCTATGGCGTTTCACTTAGGTAGGATGCGGGAAGGGGGTGGGGTTTGGTGGGTGGCCTCCTATCGGGAGTGGTTCTCCCGCTTCTGGGAGCAGTGGGAGGGGGCGTCCTCGGTCCCACGTGTGCGTCGGAGCGGGGAACAGGCCCCATCGTACGTATTCGCGATGGTGGGGCTCATTCGGCGGTGGGGGGTGACCGACCCGCTCGCCCAGTCCTTGGGGCGGAAAGGATTGTACTGGATGGTACTCACCTCTCACTTTCAACCACGGTGGGCCCTGCGGGACTGTCCAGCGGATGTGATGCAGCGGGGCCTTCGGCATTTGAACTCCCCTCGGCTGCCGAAGAAAGTTCGGGATGTGGCCTGGTTGTCTTTCCACGGGCGTTTGTACGTGAGGGACAACCTCAAGTACAGGTCACAGGCCGAGCGGGTCTGTCCGAGGGCCGGGTGTGAAGGGCAGACGGAGACCATGGACCATTTCCTCCGGCAGTGCCCCTTTAATGTGGAGGTCTGCCGGTTGGTGTCCGCTGCTCTTCACCTGCGCGACCTTTCCCTCCTCACGTATGCGGAGTGGGTGTACGGGGCCTGGTCCTTTCCTCTAAGGCAGGACTCCGGGACCCTCTACCTTGTCACGGCTGTAGTGCGCTACCACCTGTGGCAAGCACGCTGTCATGTCTCGACCCAGGGGTTGGTCCTGCCCCTCGACGAGGTGGTGCGGGACATTTTGGAGGAAGTGTCCAGCATGGCGCAACGCGAAAGGCGGGTGGTGGAGGCCCATCGTTGGGAGCGTCTGTGGCGTCACCTCACCCTCCACCCCCCGTGAGGGGGATGGGTTCCCTGGGGTTCTCGTCCTTGTAGGGCTTTGGGGTTGTTTTGTTTCCCGGGGGAGGGGGTGTGACAGGAGGGGGAGGGTTCCCTTCCCTGGCGTTAGTTGCTGGGTAGGACTTTGGGGTTGTTTTTCTCCCGGGGGGGGGGGGGGTGAGCTGGTGCTGCAGAGGTTTGACCACTTGTCCGCTCTCCCTTTCTCCTTGGGGGTTGGCTGTCCCACTTGTTTTTGTTTTTGTGTACGTCCTTTTTGTGTTCTGTGCATCCCGTTCTGCTGTCTGGGTTGCAGGGCAGCACTGGGTTATGTTTATCTTTTGTTTATCTTTTGTTTTGCATAATTGATTTTGTTTTTGGTGGGATTCTGTTGGGGACGGGCTCGAGGTGCCCTTAGGTTTTTGTTATGGGGGGTGGGGGCGGGGGTTTTGCTGTTGATGTATTTGTTTTGTGGGGTGGATGGGGAGGGGGCGGGGATCGGGGGGGGTGGGGGAGATGCTGCTCCCTCTGAAGGGGAGGGGATGGGGATAGGGGACTGTGTATTTTGGGTAGGTTCAAGGGGGGGGGGGGTTTGGCAGTCCTCCACCAGTGGACAATGCGGACATATGGACTGGTGAGGGTTGTTGTGGGGGGGTGGGGTGTGGGGATGAATATGGACTATGTTTGGACTACTATGGGGTGTTGTTGCGGGGGGGGGGGGGTGGGACGGACATGAACATTGGACTAATGTGGGGAGGGGGGGTTGGGACATGGATATTGTTTGGGCTGCGGTGGGCTAAGTTGGGGGTGGTGAGCACGTGAGTTGGTTGTTGGGTTTGGTGGTGGGTTTGGGGAGGTGGGTCACGGGGGGTTATGATTCTTGTTGTTGTGCTATGTCGGGGGGGGTGGGGGTTTTGGGGGGGTGTGGGACTTGGTTGGGTTGCTTGTTTTTGCTTTTTGTATGTCTTTTTGTTGCTTGTCTAATAAACACAAAATTTCCACTCATATCAACTTGCCTGAGTGTTTCAAGTCTGGGGAACACCAGACATAGACCTCTTTGCAAGTCCACAGACTGCCAAACTTCCCCGGTACTGTTCCAGACTGCCAGCTCAGAATTGTCAGGCGAGGGATGCATTCCTGCTCCATTGGGGCCAGGATTTTCTCTATGCCTTCCCACCAATTCCCCTCATTTCCAAAACCGTATTCAAACTCCAGAGAGACAGAGGTCGCATGATACTCATAGCTCCCTGCTGGCCAAGGCAAACATGGTTTCCTCTTCTCTTAGGTCTCTCTCGAGCCACTCCTCTGGAGTTGGGGAGTGCTCCGGATCTTCTGTCCCAGAACAACGGATCCCTACTGCACCCCAATCCCCAGTCCCTTCATCTCAAGGCCTGGCTACTCAAGGCATAGAACTTCAAGATCTAGGCCTTTCACAACAAGTGAAGGATATTCTTCTAACTTCCAGAAAACCTTCCACAAGGCGTTCTTATGCTTTTAACGGGAAGAGATTCTCAATCTAGTGTTCCTAGAGGGGACTTAATCCTCTCTTGGTACCGGTAGAATCCCTTCTGGACTATCTCCTTCACTTATCAGCTTCTGGTCTCAAGGCCAGTTCTGTTAGGGTCCATCTTAGTGCTATTGCTGCATCTCATAAACCCTTTGATGGACAACCAATTTCCTCTCATCCTCTTGTTTCAAAATTTATGAAGGGTCTCCTTTTAACTAAGCCTCCCATCAAACCACCTCCGGTGGCATGGGATCTTAATATTGTTCTGGGTCAACTCATGAAGCCACCCTTTGAACCTTTAGCTACTTCAGAGCTAAAGCTTCTTTCATGGAAAGTCATTTTCCTAATTGCTATCACTTCTGCAAGACGCATTAGTGAACTGCAGGCTTTAGTGTCTGACCCGCCTTATACGAGGTTTCATCATGACAAAGTAGTCTTGAGGACTCATCCTCATTTTATGCCAAGGTGGTATCACCTTTTCATTTAAACCAATTGGTTTATCTTCCAGTCTTCTTTCCTAGGCCTCATGCCTCCAGTGCGGAAAGAAATCTTCATACCTTAGATTGTAAACGAGCTCTGGCTTTTTATCTTCACAGAACTCAACCATTTAGAAAGTCTACTCAGCTTTTTCTGGCTTTTGACTCGAGTCATTTAGGACTCCCAGTCACTAAAAGAACTCTCTCTAAGTGGATTGCAGACTGTATTTCCTTTACCTATCAGAGTAAAGGAATCCCTCTTGAAGGCCATGTCACGACTCACAATGTTATAGCCATGGTAGCCTCAACAGCTAATCTTCGGTCAGTTGCTATTGATGAGATCTGCAAAGCAGCAACTTGGGCTTCTGTTCATACTTTTACTGCCCACTATTGTCTGGACAAGGACTCCCATCGGGATGCCTTGTTCGGTCAGGCTGTTCTACAGCATCTCTTCCATTCCTAGATCAACTCCTTCCCACCATCCACTCTTGGATGTCTGAGGTCCCTGGGGGGAAGCATGGCCCATCTTACTTAGATCCGCAACATGCTGGGGTCATCCCTAGGCATTTTAGCTGGGGAGTCCCCATATGTGAGGACTACATTCCTGCTTGTTCCTGGAGATAGCGTAGTTACTCACCTGTAACAGGTGATCTCCGGGAACAGCAGGAATAAGTCTTCACAACCCACCCACCTCCCCTAGGAGTTGTCTTTCTTTATCCTCTATTTTTCTTCTGCTTCTCTCCTTTGGTCTCAGCTTTCAACTCAACTGAAGTGAGAGAGGTAGTTGGGTGGGAAGGCAGCATGCATGCTTGGTGGATGCTCCCAAAGGCTTTCCTTTTTGGGACGCTGGGGAGCGTTCCCACACAGGCTCCGTCGGTGCTGACGGTACCCATATGTGAAGACTTATTCCTGCTGTTCCCGGAGATCACCTGTTACAGGTGAGTAACTACGCTTTCCTTGCACTGGCCCTGCCCAAACCTATCTGGTAGTGTTGGGGGCAGCTCAAGGTAGTCTGCTGCCTAAGGCAATGTATGAGATGGTGGCACTCAAAAAGGAGGGCTTCCTCAGAGCTTCTGTCAGGGAGCCAGATGGAGGTCCCTTCACTCAGAACACTGGCCAGGCAAGAAAATAGAACTCAGTTTATATTCCCAAGCTATATAATAGAAAATAGAAAAATTATACAATCCCTGGATGCCAAATACCGTAGCAGTTAAATTATGTTGCCTAGGACTTTAATTTAAAAAATACTGACTCTGAACACTGGGCCATCACGTTGTTAAATGTAAACACATATTGTGCATTCACAAAAGCTCCACATCTCATCCAGCAATGGGTGCAGAGCAGACCTAGGATATTTCCCCATAGAACGCACCATACAAAGGGAAAAGTCTGATTCTGATATCATCTCAATAACAGCTCAAATAACAGTTTCCTCCAACCTCAAAAACTAGTTAAATTTTCCTTAAATAACACCATTTTCAGGCACATTAAGCCCAGAGACACTATTGGACCAGATTAATAGAATTTATCATCAGTACAGAAACAGTCCTTTTGCAGCAGCCAGCCAACTTAATTCATTTACAATATAGAGAAAAACATCCAATGCAATATTGCGTTTCAATAAACATATCTGCATTGGGGATGAGACTGTAACACTTCAAAAGTCCTTCCAGAGTCTTGAGCACAACAGCAACATAAGCATAGTGGGCCCCCAAGGAAAAATTTTGAAAGGCTCCCAAAATGAAGAAAGTCTACCTCAGAAGATTTGGGAGCAGTTGAAAATGGGTCCCCTTCTTCCTTGGGGCTGCAGGAGGTACAGGGGCAGAATTTGCAGCACTGCCAGTACCGGGCATATCTATAAAGTAATACAAAACTCTACAAAAATAACTCAGGAGGTACAGAATGAATCTACCATAGTATAACAGGACAAGGCAATATTGTAAATACTGCAGTGGGCCCTAGAACATCAATACACCTATTGAGAAAACTGAGAAAGTCAGACTACTACAAATCCTTACATAGGAACAGGGCCAGTTTTAGAGATGCGAGGGCCAAGGGCAGAAATTTGAGAGGGAACAGCAAAACCAATTGGCAGGCTGTGTCTTCTTCAGTTTTGGTGAGGGTTGTGGTCCCTGTGGCATAAGGCCACAGAAGCTGTTGTGATTGTACTCCCTAATGCTAGTCCTGCATAGAAACTCCATGCTAATAGAACGCCTAGCCTCGGTCACACCCAGAATACAGACAGACCCTCACCGAGTACAGAATAATGACCACAAATTAAAAATAGAACATGTACACAAAAATTACACTGAACCCCAAAAAGCCACATATGCATGCAATGCAACACCAGAGAAATAGAGTGCTGCATTTCCCCCTGTACTGTGCAAAATACAAAGACAGCACATCTACACTCCCAAAACTGATATGTTCCAATCACTAGCTTGATAATGAAATTCCTTTTTCTATCTTTCTTGTCCGGACATTTAATTTTTCTAAATTGTATTGGTCCCAGTCTCCGGTTTCTGTTTTCCTGTTTTCCTTTCTTAACATTCTTTCCAAGATCTCCTGTCCATTTGCCAGTTCTTTTCTCTCCTCCCGATCTTTCACGTTCAGCTTTCTTTCATTTATTTTTTTCTACCTCTCTATCCACTCAGATTTCACCCCTCCTTCTCACCATCCAGTCTTCAAGCTCCCTGTTTTTACTGCGTTTTCATACAGCTTGCCATCTTTTTCCCCAGTTTTATTACCAACTATCCCCCTCTCTCTTTCATCCCTCCTGTGTCTTGCATCTCCCCTCTCTCTCCTCCTCTGTATTTACTGCTACTACTACTATGACATCTATAACTTCTAATTTCTGTAGTGCTACTAGGCATATGCAGCACACGTAAGAGACAATCCCTACTCAAGACAGCTTTCAATCTATTCAAGAAATAGAAACAGAACAAACAAGGGACCAGGAAGTTTCATTATAGGGACATTGAATGGGAGAATAAGGGGGCCAGGATCTAAAAGCAACCTCGACATGCTGGGTTTCTAGCCTGGAACTGAAGGGGCCAGAAATGAATCTTGTTGTACCAACTCAGCAAGTTTATTCCAGGTGTAGGGTGTAGCAAGGTGGAAGGAATGGAATCTGGAGGTGGCAGTAGAGGAGAAGGGCAAAGAAAAAAGCAATTTACTTGACATGAGGAGTTACCGAGGAGGGGTGTAAGAGGGAAATAAGAGAGGAGAGGTAATAAGGAGGTGCAGAATGAATGCATTCATAGGTCAATAAGAGAAGTTTGAACTGTATGGGGAAATGGACAGGGAGCCAATGAAGTAACTAGCAAAGAGTTTGTGAGTGTAGCATTACTGGCAGAAAGTTAGTTGTGCAGCTGACTTTTGAATAGATTGAAGGGGAATGAAATGATTGAATGGAAGACCACCAATAGCCTAAGCGGGAGGTGATAGAGTGCATAAGGGTTTTGATCATGTGTTCAGAAAGAAGGGATGAATTTTGCAGATGTTATCGAGAAGGAAGAGACAGATTATAGTTATCTCCAGGAACAAGCAGGAATGTAGTCTTCACATATGAGTATCGTCGGTACCGACGGAGCCTGCGCAGGAATGCTCCCCAGCGTCCAATAGGAAAGCTTTTGGGAGCATCCCACAGTGCCTGCGTGCTGCCTTCCCGCCTTTCCCAACTGTCCCTCTCCAGTTCTTCATTTTCCGCAGAGCTGACAGGTCACACATCCTGTCACCGCAGAAAATATTCCCTTTTAGTCTTCTTTTTTGTGGTCGCGTCTGCCTTCCCTCGACGCTACACCGGTACCACCGGTTCTTCTTTCTTTTTTCTTAAAAAAACAAAACAAAAAACAAAACTTTTCTTCTCGAGTCTTTTCCAGGTATTTTCTCCTCAGGTGCCATGCGCCTTTTTGGGCAGATAACAGCAGAAAATTGGACTCTGTCCATTGTAAGAGAGGGGGTACAAGCTTCATTTCCTCAGCATGCGCCCTCCTACAATGGTAAGACAGTTCAATTCTCAGACCTCTCTCAATGTCCAGTTAGGTCAAGAGGTCACTTAGCTTCTTGTCCAGGGGGCAATAGAAGAGGTAAGCATTCTCCAACAGGGTACAGGGTTCTACTCCCCCTATTTCCTTATTCCAAAGAAAACAGGAGGACACAGACCCATTTTGGACCTCAGAGAATTGAACAAATTCCTCTTCAAAGAGAAGTTCAAAATGATTTCTCTAGGAACTCTGCTGCCATACCTTCAGAGTCAGGATTGGCTTTGTTCTCTAGATCTCAAGGATGCGTACACTCATGTTCTCATCCATCCAACTCATCGGAAGTTCCTTCGCTTTCTATTTCAAGGGAAGCACTACCAATACCAAGGGTGTTCACAAAATGTATGGCTGTGGTGGCAGCATTTCTTCGCACCCTGAGAATATTCGTCTTCCCTTATTTAGACGACTGGCTCATTCGAGCCCCTTCAGAGCCAGAGGCCAGGATTTCTCTCTCACGCGCAATGCGCATCCTTCAGTATTTGGGACTTGTCATAGACTTCCCAAAATCCAACCTTGCTCCCACTCAGTCTCTAGAGTTTATAGGAGCTCTGCTGGATACCAGATAGACAAGGGCCTATCTTCCACAGCCCCACTGCCTTCACATTGTGCAGTTAGCTTCCCAAGCAGTGCTAAAGCCTCACCTCACTGCTCGGGAAATGTTACAGTTGCTAGGTCACATGGCATCCGCCGTGCATGTGGTTCCTTATGCTCGCCTCCATATGAGGGCAGCCCAGTGGACTTTATCCACTCAATGGACTCAGGCATCAGGTTGCCTGTCAGACAAAATAACAAACTCAGATCATCTTATTTTGTCCCTCCAATGGTGGCAGTCACCCCAAAACCTTTTGGTGGGGTCCCCTTTCCAACAACCCCGACCCCAAGCCACTCTGACAACAGATGCCTCACAGGTGGGTTGGGGAGCCCACCTGCAAGGCCTCTCTACCCAGGGTACCTGGACTCCACAGGAGACCTATCTACACATCAATCTCCTAGAACTCAGAGCAATCTTCCTTGCTCTTCGATTATTTCACACCCAGCTCAGCTACAAGACAGTCCTAGTTCAAACGGACAATCAGGTAGCCATTGTTCTATGTGAACAAGCAGGGCGGAACAGGCTCTCTGTCGCTCTGCAACGAAGCTTTGTGACTATGGGCCCTCGCCAGAGAGCATCAGATTCATCTCCTTGCGGTGTATCTTCCAGGCATTCAAAACTCTTGGGCAGACAGACTCAGTCGAGTTCTGCTTCCACATGAATGGTCTCTCCATGCAGACCAAGTGGCCAAAATTTTTAAAATTTGGGGAACCCTGGACATAGACCTCTTTGCAAGTCCGCTGAATGCCAAACTTACCCGGTTCTGTTCCAGAATTCCGGCTCAGGGTTATCAGGCCAGGGATGCTTTCCTCCTCCATTGGGGCCAGGACTTCCTGTATGCCTTTCCACCCATTCCCCTAATTCTCAAAACCCTGTTCAAGCTTCAGAGAGACAGAGGTCATATGATTCTCATAGCTCCACATTGGCCACGGCAAATGTGGTACCTTCTGCTCCTACATCTCTCTCAAGCTCCGCCTCTGGAGTTAGGATCTGCTCTAGATCTCCTTTCTCAGGAGGATGGGATGCTGTGGCATCCCAATCCTCAGTCTCTCCATCTCAGGGCCTGGTTGCTGAAAGCCTAGAACTTCATGGTCTTAACCTTTCTCAGCAGGTAAAAGATATCCTTTATGCTTCGAGGAAACCTTCCACAAGACGCTGTTATGCTTTCAAGTGGAAAAGGTTTACCATATATGGTGCTCGCAGAAGGGTCTTGACCCTCTTGTGATACCTCTGTAATCACTACTGGAGTATCTCCTTCATTTGTCTAATACAGGGCTTAAGACCAATTCAGTGAGAGTTCATTTGAGTGCTATAGCAGCTTCTTTCAAGCCTCTAAATGGACAACCTATTTCCTCTCATACTCTCATACCGAGATTTATGAGAGGCCTTCTTTTAATTAAGCCTCCCATTAAGCCACCACCGGTGTCATGGGACTTAAATCTGGTTCTTGGGCAGCTCATGAAGCCACCTTTTGAACCATTAGCTACTACCTCTTTGAAATTCCTTTCCTGGAAGGTCATCTTTCTTATTGCAATCACATCAGCACGTCGCATCAGTGACTTGCAAGCATTGGTGGCTGATCCTCCTTATACAAGGTTCCATCATGATAAGGTAGTCCTTAGGACTCATCCACACTTTATGCCAAAGGTGGTATCACCTTTTCATTTAAACCAAGCGGTTTACCTTCCTGTATTTTTCCCAAGGCCTCACGCCTCAAATGCAGAAAGGAATCTTCATACTTTGGACTGTAAAAGGGCTTTGGCCTTTTACTTGCAAAGGACACAGCAACATAGAAAGTCCTCTCAACTCTTTGTTGCTTTTGATCCTGGTCATTTGGGACTTCCAGTCTCCAAAAGAACACTGTCCAGCTGGATTGCACAGTGTATTTCTTTTGCATATGAGAGTAAGAACCTTCCTCTTGAAGGCCATGTCACAGCTCACAATGTGAGAGCCATGGCAGCCTCTATGGCTCATCTTCACTCTGTGTCTCGAGGACATCTGTCGAGCAGCTACTTGGGCTTCGGTTCATACATTCACAGCCCATTACTGCTTAGACAAGGACTCCCGCCGGTATGCCTTGTTTGGTCAGGCTGTTCTTCAACACCTGTTCCATATTTAATCAACTCCTACCCACCATCCCTGGTAGGATGCCAGAGATCCTTGGGGGGAAGTGGAGCCCTTTCAGAAGGGCACACAACTTCTGGGGCTTTCTCCCTGGCATCTAAAGCTAGGGAGTCCCCATATGTGAAGACTACATTCCTGCTTGTTCCTGGAGATAGCATAGTTACTCACCTGTAACAGGTGATCTCCGGGAACAGCAGGAATTTAGTCTTCACAACCCACCCACCTCCCCTAGGAGTTGTATCTCTTTCCCTCTCTCTTTGTCTCAGCTTTTAACTCAGTTGGAGAGGGACAGTTGGGAAAGGCGGGAAGGCAGCACACAGGCGCTGTGGGGTGCTCCCAAAAGCTTTCCTATTGGACGCTGGGGAGCATTCCCACGCAGGCTCCTTCGGTACCGATGATACCCATATGTGAAGACTAAATTCCTGCTGTTCCCGGAGATCACCTGTTACAGGTGAGTAACTATGCCATCTGTTGGATATGTGTAGAGAAAGAGAGAGAAGAGTCAAAAATAACCCTAAAATTATGAGCTGAAGAGACAGGGAGGATAACAATGTTTACTCCAGTTGGAACAATGCACACACTAAAAAATTTGTACTTTTTTGTGATATTTTCTTTCTATATTGTATTGTAAAGTAGTATGACAAACAATGCATGCAGAATTTAGCACAATTCAGATCTTTTGTCACAGAAGTTTGAATTTTGTTTGCAGAATTCTAGCAGGAGTAAATGTTGTCCTCAGAAATGGAGAAAGTAGGAAGGGGAGATAGTTTTTGGGAGAAAGATAAGATGCTTCTTCTTGGCCATGTTTAGTTTCAGATGGCATTGGGACACCCAGGCAGCAATGGTAGACAAGCAGGCTGAGTTTCAGGCCTGGATTCTTGGAAAAGTCGTTGGGGTAGAGAGGTATATCTTGGAGTCATCCACTTAAAGATGGCACTGAAAACCACAGGAGGAAATAAGGGCACCAAGAGAATGACTATAGAGAGAGAAGAAAAGAAGTCCTAGTAGAAAGCCCTAAGTTTCTTTCTCTGTATTTTTAGAAAAGGAATAAAAGGGTGGCAGGGGATGAAGGAAGGATGTGAGAATAAAGTGGCGGTGGGGGGGAGTGGAGAAGGAGGTGGCCTGATGGAGAACTCAAGGCTAATCTTGTAAATTTATCAGGGGTGGCTGTATCATTAGGCAGAGTGAGGTGGCTGCCTCAGGCGGCAAAGTTTTGGGAGCTGAAAAAAAAATGTCCCCCAAAACAACTCAGTAGCAGCAACTCACTCTGTCTAATCATAAACAAAAAAATGTTGACATGACTGGCTTCTGCTGCTGCCGCCTCTTCTTTTGGATCAGTGATGGTGACAACATCACTCCCCTCTCTCGCCACCAACACTGTCCCTGAAACACTGAGAAGTGCGGTAGCAGAGGTGGCAAGAGATCAATTTCAAAATCCCGCCAAAGCCCGGGGTCTTGGCAACTCTAGCGCTCTTCGAAGGTCCTGTTGTTCCCACCCCCTTTGTGCTTCAGAGGGAGGCGGGTCCAGTAGGGCCTTCAAAGCGTGCTGGAGTTGTGAAGACACCACACTTTTGGTTTTGTGATTGCTGCTGCTGCCACGAGGTTGAGATAGATGTCAACAGAAGGCTGGGGGGAAGTGATTAATATATATATGTATATTTTTTTTTTTAACCTCTGGGTCATCGGGTGCTTTCAGGCCTGCCGTGATCACGGGTCCAAGGTGTGGGTCTGTGATGCAGATCGGGTAACCCTAGTCATTCTTTTCTCTTGGGGCTGTGGCAGTGTGGGCTTTTTTTAAGTCTGCCTGATGTGCACCATGGAACCCCCCTCCCCCTTTGGAACCTCGATCATAGCAGGCTCAGGAGTACCCAACGGCCCAAAAGTAAAAAAAACAAAAAAACATTATTTCTTGAATTACAGTAGAGAGAGTGGTGATACTGGATATAATTGTTGGGAGCAGGGAGATAGGGACAGATGCTGGCCATGGGGTGAGGATACAGAGGGCAGAAGCTGGCCATGGGGTGAGTGGACAGGGAGGAGATGATGGCCAAAAGGTGGGGGAGGTGGAGGACAGATGGTGACATTGGATGGAGATAGAAAGCAGATCCTGGATCTGGATGGGCTATATAGGGGAAAAGAGACCAGATACTGGGCATGGGGGAAGAATGTGGTGATGGAGGACAGATGCTTGACATGGGTAGAGGGCAGATGTCAAATGGTGGCCATGGGGTGGGGGGCAGAGGACAGATGATAGAAATGGAATGGGGGTAGAGAGCAGATGCTAGACTCAGGGTAGGAGGACATGGGGATGGATAGCAGATGCTGGATATGGAGTGGAGATAGGGAAGAAAGGGCAGATTGTGGAAATGAGGCGATGGGGGGCAGATTCTCGAAATGGGGCAGAGAAAGGGGAGATGCTGGAAATGGGGGATGAAAGAGAGAGAGTATTGGGCACAAAGGGAGGAAAATGAGAGAGAGGAGAGATGGTGGACACGGGGAGGGAATGAGAGAGAGGAGAGATGGTGGACACAGGGGGAGGGAGAAGGAAAGGAAGATATGAAATGTCGAACATGGGATGTGGTGAGAAAAAGAGGGATATATTGAACACTGGGGAGGAATAGAGAAAGAGGGGGAATAGTGAACTTGGTGGGGTGAGAAAAAGGATGTGAGGTGTTGGATGGATGAGAGAGAAGGGAGAAATACTAGATAGAGGAGATACTGAGCATGGGGGAGAAAGAGAAAGGGAAGAGTTAGTTAAAGACTGGGGAATAAGAGGCTGAGGAAGTAGAGGACAGTTTTAACGGTTGAAAAGTGGTAGGTGCAGTAATAAGAGGGGGGACTGAGGACTGTTCCCTGACGAGCTCTGAGGAGGTCCCTCCATTTTGGCTGCGGGGAGTGGGGTGCCAGCTCATTTCTCACTTCAGGCAGCAGATTGTCTTGAGCCACCCCTGAATCTTATCATGGAAGAAGTCAACCATAATTTGGGCTGAAAGTGAAAGGGAGATTGGAGGTGGAGGCACTTTAAGGAGAGAAATGAGTATGGCAAGGAGATAGCGAGGGATGGAGGCAAGAGTTTGTCAGATAGAGATAGTGCTCTTGCTTGGCAAGTACTATAGTGAACTGGATGAGGGTTAGCAAAGATTTGAAATGTATGAAGTCAGCAAGGGTATGAGATTTTAGCCAAAGGTGCTTAGTAGAATGGCACAGAAATGTTGGTCAGATAAGGCTTGGATTTGGTACACCTTACAGGATGTGGAATAGGAGGAGTGAGAATGTCCAAAGCAGAGGAGAGTATAGTATTATAGGAAGATACTATCTCATCGATAAACTCAGATAACATAGAAGATGAGAGAGGATGTGAGACGGCAGTAAAGAAAGTGCAAGGGCCAGTCGCTTGAAGATTCCTAAATATGTAGATTGAGATAGGACAAAACTATGGAGGCAGAGTGGTTAAGCATTAGGAAGTGAAAGTGTAGTGGAACCATAGGAATAGATGTAAAAGAGATACTGCAGATCTGAGGAGATGTGATTTGGTGTGGTATGCGCCTTCCGGCAAGCAGCAGATTAGAATCTGGTGTAGCAGGAGTAGAAGCCCCAATGGGTTGGGGTGCACTTGGAAGTAAGTGTTAGTGCTCCAGAAAGACTATATACTGTTAGAAATTTAGACTGGGAGGAGGGTGATACAGTAAATACAGTCGACATAAAGCATGAGGCCGATTCCAAAAGGTGCACGCCTAGGCCATGGGGACGCCTAAAACTTCGATGGGGCCAAGTTGCACCTGATTCCACGACTGCAGAAGCTATATGTACCTGTGATTGCAGAGTTGGGCAGATAGACAGTCCGGCGTGCACCTGATTCCCTGGAGGGAGACGTTTCGGAGACTGCTCGTCCCCACGTATAATGCTCCTGCTGGTGTGCTGGTGCTGTGGCGTCCCATCACCATGGCACCAGCACATCGAGACAGAGTTGCAGAATGCCCAGACGTCGAGTGGTCCCAGCACATCACCGTCTGACACTCAGCGGGGGCCCCCAAGGCCTGGATCGGGTGGCGGGTTCTGTACCGCTGTGTCCCAATGGGTTTGGAGGAATGCGGCCTGCCAACAGTGCTGTGCCCGGCACTTATTGCACCATCGGGGTGGAATAAGCCGGCCATCCATCTCGTTGCTGGGGTGCGTACAGAGGCCTGTCTTGAATAGTCTCCATATGTCCCGGTTCCTGGCCACTCTTTTGCTCTTCCCTGGCTCTGGTCCCACTCCTCCCCCTCCCGCCCATATACAGCACTCCCCGCAGAATCTCTCTGTACGTGCGACTTGCTCTGGCAGCGGAATTTCTGACATTGCTGCCTGGATGTTTCACCGTCGCTTGAAATTAAACATGGCCAAGACTGAACTTCTTATCTTTCCCCCTAAAATCTCCCCTCCAGTTCCTCCTTTCTCAGTCTCTGTGGATAACTCTGTAATCCTTCTTGTTTCCTCGGCCCGCAATCTGGGGGTTGTCTTTGACTCCTCTCTCTCTTTCTCCACACACATCCAGCTCATAGCTAAGACCTGCCGTTTCTTTCTCTACAACATTAGCAAAACCCACCCCTTCCTTTCTGAACACACTACTAAAACGCGTATTCATTCCTTAATCACCTCTCGTCTTGACTACTGTGACCTACTCCTTGCTGGTTTCCCTTTGAATCATCTCTCTCCCCTTCAATCTGTTCAACACTCTGCTGCGCGGCTAATCTTCCGCCGGCCTCGTTATGCCTATATTACTCCTCTTCTCAAGTCACTTCATTGGCTCCCTATCCGTTTCCGCATCCAGTTCAAACTTCTCCTGCTGTCCTATAAATGCATACACTCTGCGGCTCCTCACTACCTTTCTTCTCGTATCTCTCCTTACAAGCCCCCCTCGGGAACTCTGCTCTTCTAGCAAACTGCTTCTATCTGTGTCCTTTTCTTCCACTGCTAACTCCAGACTTCGCTCCTTTCACCTTGCTGCACCGTACGCCTGGAACAAACTACCTGCGTCTGTACGCCAGGCACCTTCCCTAACCCTCTTCAAATCCAGGCTGAAAACTCACCTCTTCGCTGCTGCTTTTGGATCTTGACTCTCCTAATCTCCTTCTCCTTCCCTTTGCTTTATCCCTGCCTACTTCTTCTGTGTTTGTCTTGACTAGATTGTAAGCTCTGATGAGCAGGTTCTGTCTCTTACTTGTTTGTGCAGCGCTGCGTATGACTTGTAATGCTATATAAATGCTCAGTAGTAGTAGTAATAGGGCTCAGAGGCTGTGCACAGGTTGGACCTCCAGCCCACATGTCCAGAACCTGCTATTCGTGGATCGGAATTCCCCCCAATGTCATATTTAGTAAAGATTGTTTCCAGGTTATTTACCTTTAGTGAATCAAAGGAAAGATTTAAGCAGAGAATTTAGCAAATTCTGCAAACTCTAGTAAAACCAGAATGAAGGCACAAACCAGGTAGGACAACTACCCAGAATCCAGCAGCTGAGCAATTACAAACATGGCCGGCCCCAGGGCTGGTACAAGGTAATGGGTACCCTAGGCAAACCTTCAGCCTTATGCCCCCCCCCCCCCCGAGGTTTTGATAATTGAACTCAACAATCATGATCATCTGAACAGCACCCTTCCAACAACAATCCTGTAAAAAGGCGTAACTGGACATCGTATCTTTAAATATTAAATTTTGCTTTACATGTCTGTGTGTTCCTGCTCTTCCTGCAGGTAAGAGAATGCACTGATGACTCTCTTAGTTTGTCTGGCTATTCAGAATCTATTGTATTGTTTTGCTTTGACTGCTACTGCTCTTTGCTGCCCCCCGCCACCCCCCCCCCCCCCCCAGAAGCTTTTGCCTTAGGTGACTGCTTAGTCTTGTCTAATGGTTGGACCGGCCTTGATTACAAATTAAATACAAATAAATAATGATTCTGCCCAAGCACAGTTATAGACATTTGTAACAGATGCTTAGCTTGGAAACTATTTGTATTGCTCCTTTCTTCCATGGAAGGAATTCAAAAAGGAAAGTATTTCATATGTGCTCAGAAACAACTTGCCTCCCCCAGTTTCTCTTTACATCTCCAGAAAGAACCCCCTCCCCTTTCAATCACAGGCTATCCTTAGCTAATTATAGTAACCAATTACAGAATACATTTATCTCCCTCTCTTCCCCCCCTCCCCCACCGCCATGCCCGGAATCTTCTTTCCCCTTCCCCCCATGCCTAGCATCTCCCCTCTTTCTCATTGTCTGTTCTCTGCCCCATGGCCAATATCTCCCACCTTCATGTCCATCATCCTTCCCCCTCTCTCTCACTCTCTCTTTTCCTTTGCCATGCCCAGAATCTTCCCTCTCTCCCCAGACTTAGCATCTCTCTCATTCCTCCCCCACCATGCCCTGCATTTCCTTTGTCTCTCTTTTCCTATCTCTCACTGAGAGTAGCAGCATTCTCTCTATGATGTGCGGGAGTTCTCCACACATATTCCTTGCACTGGGAGAGATGCAGGAATGTCATGCTTTTAGTTGGGAGGGGGCAGTTCCGCTGGGGTTCCTGAAGGATTTACTTGCCCTTTGTGATTGAAACCATGATATTATTGTACCACTCTCACTAGTAAGAATGGTGATGGAGGACTGCTGCTCATCTTAAAGTGAACACTAGTGTCTATTATTTCTTCCTTGCTTCCCTTCCACCACTGTCAGTTTCCAGATCTCCTCCTTGCTTCCCTTCCCATGCACCCCTCAGATCTAGTATCACTTCCCTGCTTCTTTTCTGCTCTTATCCCCCACAAGTCC
Organism: Ichthyophis bannanicus; assembly: GCA_033557465.1. Lineage (NCBI taxonomy): Eukaryota > Metazoa > Chordata > Amphibia > Gymnophiona > Ichthyophiidae > Ichthyophis > Ichthyophis bannanicus. Next base: position 1,127,891,391 of record CM066032.1, on the reverse strand, counting down.
AGCATCTGCCCCTGCTTCTTTTCCACTCCCAGATCCAGCATTTCACCCTTACTTCCCTTACTGGTTCCACGTGCAGCATCTCTCCTGCTTCTTTCTTTCCCCTCCCTCCACCTCGGACACCGCATCTCTCTCATGCTTCCCTTCCCCTTTTTCCTCAGGTGGAGCATCTCATCTCTTGTTCCTTCCTAGCCGCCAAGCTGCCTGCCACAGGTAAAAGTGGAAAGCAGCACAGGATCTTTGAGTCCATGTGCACGCTTAAGATCAGTCATTCCCCACCCCCCAAGGCAGAATCATTGTCCACTATGACAATGTGACAAACCACACTCTTTTTGAGATATGACGATAGTCAGTACATCATTCCTAACATTAAGATCCAGCGAGGAATAGTTCAGGGAGATTCTCTGTCACCCCTTCTGTTTTGTGTGGCACTTAATCCAATGAGTAATCTCATCAACTCTTTGGGATATGGATTTATCCTAAATCCTAAAGAAGGTAATAACCCAGAAACAACATTTAATTTATTATTTGTAGATGATCTGAGGCATTACAGTTCTAGCAACCAATAATTAGCAGAGCAACTCCATGTGGTGAAAAGATTTTCTGATGACATCAAAATGACCTTTGGCCTTGACAAATGTGCTAAGGTAACTTTTTTTAGAGGAAAATTGAACAAAATGTAAAACATTTCCCTGGCTGAGGGCTGTGACATCAAGGACCTTGAACAGGAAAGCGCATATAAGTATTTCGGAGTAGAGAAAGGAATGACACTGAAGCAAAAATTACTGCGAGAAAAGATCAGTAAGGAATACTACAGGAGATTAAAATCATTATTGAAAAGTGCTTAAATATCACAGAATAAGATACAAGCCATTAATCAGCTGGAAATTCCTGTACTGTCATGCAGCTTTGGGATTGTGGTCTGGCCTCTCAAAGATCTTGAAAAACTGGATGTGTGAACAAGAAAACTCCTCCATCTCCATGAATTTCTTTTCAAGAATCAGTGTATGCCAAGACTGTACATCCTTTAGAGCTGAAGAAGGGCTAGGTCTCATAGATGTTGATTACACATACAAAGCTACTATCATAGGCCTCCAGGCTTACCTAACTGCATCATCAGATCCAAATGCGCAAAAAGTGCTGAAATATGAAAGTAAATGTTCAGAATCTGTTTCCATCATGAAACTTGGACAAGCATTCTGATGACTAGAAGAAATGAGTGAGAATCCACAAACATACACAGGGAAGGAAGTAACAGAATTTGCAAAACAAGAGAAAAAACTCTTCAAAGACTTAGATCAACAAACAAGGAAAAACAAGTGGCAAATTTACAAATACAGTGGGAAATACAGAGTATTACTCCAGGAACCCTTTGTTTACTTATTTATTTATTTATTTAACTATTTTTCTATACTGCCTTATCTGGGAATCAAGACAGTTGACATGGAACTCAAAAGGTTTACATTGAACATTTAGATAGAAACTTATAGACGGTTGAACTTAAATACAACAAACTATGTACAGGAAGAGGGGGTGGGGGACAGGAGGATTGCAGGTGAGGACATGTAAGAGTGTCCAGTGGGTCACTGAGGGAGAGCAATGCTCAGGGGAGCAATGCCCATTTGTTAAAGTGTTCCTTAAAAAGAAGTGTGTGGTGATCTTTGTGAAATTTCTTTAGTTCTTGAGTTTCTTTTAGGCTGCTGGGGAGTTCATTCCACAGGTCAGCTGTGTAAGTGGAGAAGGCTCTATTGCAGGTGAACTGGTTCATATGAGTTATTTCTGCTGGCAAGTCAAGGAAGTTGGCGTTACACTTCCATCTCATTCTGTTGGGGATTGATTTGCTGATGAGAGATTCTAGGTATGTTGAGGATTGCCCATGTAATGCTTTGAAGATGATCATGGATGACTTATATTTGGCTCTGCTGTGTAGGTTTTGCAATATTTGTGTGATGTGGTTGCTCTTTCTTGCATTGGTGAGGTTGCAGACTGCAGTGTTTTGGGTCAGTTGCAGCTTGTGAAGAGTGTGTTTGGGGAGTCCTTGATATGTAATGTTGCCGGTCCAGAATGGGGAATATGAGTGCTTGGAGTACAGAACGGAAGTCTGAGGCTGTTAGAATAGCTTGTAAACGGCGTAGTGTCTTTATTTTGTGGTATATTGATTGTGCTGTCTTGTTGATGTGGGGGGTGAAGGTGAAATGTTGGTAGATTGTTACACTTAGGTATTTTACTTCATGTTTGGTTGTTAGTTCGGTGTTATATATTTTGATGGTTTTGGGGTGAGAGTGATCTGTTTCTGGAGATATGTAGGATGTCTGTTTTTTTGTGGTTGATCTGTAGGTCATGTTCGAGAAGCCATTGTATTATTTCTTGGAAGCATAAAGAAATGTCATGTAGGTTAGGGTTGCAGATTTCATAGGGTGTGAACATCATAATGTTGTATATTGTGGTGATGAAGGGGCATCAGAGCCCCTGGAAATAGCTGGAAAACAAACTTTTACCTGCAAGCAGAGAGATAGTTCAGAGAGCAGGGGGTTTGAAACTGCAGCCAAAGAAAAAAAACACACACACAGAGCTGCTGAGTCCAGGCCACGCCCAAGCTCCATGGCAACACAGGAAGGTAATAGGAAGCACCTGTGGGAGGAGTTGGAACGGGGAGAGCAGCTACACACATTTAAGCTCCAGGGAACAGAAAGAAGGGAGCCTACCAAGAGAGAGGAGGGAGAAGAACTCCTGAGGCAAACTGAAGGGAAAGGATCCTTCAGTGGAAAGGAAAGAGAGAGGTTTTCCAGAGACAGCCACAGAAGGGAGTCCCAAGGCAGCCAGCACACTGGGGACTACAGTCCAGGGAGAAGCCCATGCTGTAAAGGCATTGCAGCACGGTCTGGAGACCGGAGAGTCTATCCTGAGAGAGTTGCTGACTATAGTCCAGGTACGGGAGCAGCCCTGCATGAGTCTGTGGGAAATGTTTTACCTCTGGAAAGGTCTGTGAAGAGAAGGGTCACGAAAGACAAGGTGAGCCAGTTAGAAGCCTTGTCCAGCTTGTTGAGAGATAAGGGTCTCTACAGCCATTCTAAAAACCCTAAGCACAGAGAGAAGTCCCGATGCGAAAAGGTCTAAAAACTCTTAGAGGAGATTAAACCTATGTCCCCTCAGCATGAGTTAAGCCAGGAGACAGCAGAGTCTGATTATGAAGACATGCAGACAGAGCCTTATGATATGGAACAAGACTCTTTAGACTCCTTGATGGATTGTTCTTTTTGTATGAAGACAGAATGAAGAGGCTGTAGGTTTTTTTTTTAACTGAGGAAAAAAAGCCAGAAGCCATATTACCTGATTGTCTTATGTCTTGAATGCTGGAAATGTTTAAAAGGAGAATTGCTGGTGTTTAGAGCTGAGAGGAAATGATTCAAGTTTGATTTGAATGATTAAGAAACAGCTAGAAGCAAAAGAAGCTTTGTTTAAAGTTTTATTCAGTTTGGAAAGGCTGATACCTTTGCTGGAAGCTAGCTGCAACCAGCTAAGCTGCTTTTCTAACTGTTGGACTTTGGGAAGAAACACTTTTGGTGTAGCAAGCTGCATGAAGCCACTGTAACATTTATCACTGCCAGAATCCTGTTTGACTGGAACTTCTTTTGTTGGAGAGTATATCCTATTTTTGTTAACATGTGTTGAGCTTCAAAGGAAGTTCTTTGCAAAGGAAAAGACACAATAAATTTCCTGTGTTTGTCTTCAACCCTCGGATTCCTTTTATTTTCACACAACTACAATACCCAGAAGCACTAGCTCTGGAACCCATATTAAAAGGGACATTAGATGGCACGCCCCTGCCTATAGGCAACCGCCTAGATGGTAGGGAGTGCCATAATATGTAAATTCTGTACTGAATATTGTTCTTGTGAAAGTTGGTGCATATGGGTTGTATGACGATGTTGAAGAGAAGTGAAGATAGCGGAGAGCCTTGTAGCACTCCCTTATGGTGTTTGTATGGGTCTGATGTGTTCCCATGTATACATGTTGTTGTCGGTCTGAGAGGTACAATTGTATCCATTTGAGGGGGGTACCTCCAACCCCTGTGGACTCTAGTCTGGCAAGTAGGAGGTTGTGAGCATTGGAGTCGAAGGCTGCGGTTGTGTTTAAGAAGGTTAGGATAAATGCATGGTTGATCTTGTCGATGCCTCTTGTTGTTGTGTCAATTAGAGAAGTGATGAGAGTTTCAACCCCATGGTGTGGTCGGAATCCGTGCTGATGTTGATCTAGTGAGGCATGTTTGTCTTCATGGGCTTGGAGTTGTTGGAGTACTATTTTTTCAATAATTTTGGAGTTGAAGGGTAGGCTACTGATGAGTCTATATGAGGCAGGTTCTCTTTTATTGGCTGTAGGGCTTTTTAGTATTGGTCGGTTTGAAACCATTTTAAGGTGTTTGGGAGGAGACCTTGTTCTAGCGAAGTCTGTGTCAGTCTGAAGATGAAGAGGGACAGTTCATTTTGGACATTTTGATCCAGCTGACAGGCATGGATCTAGTGGTGAGGTGGTTGTTGTATTTAGGTTGCTGATTGTGTCTTCAATGTTTCTTTTGGAGATGGAATCAAAGATTGTCGGTTGACTTCTGGCGGGTTTGTTTTTAGTCGGAGTGGGCTGTGTGTTGTTTGTGGGTCCCATTTTGTTTTGAAAAAAGTCTGCCAGGGTTTGTGGGTGGGGAGAGTCTTCTAGAGACTCCTGACTGGGTGGAGTGGTAAGGGATTTCACTGTGCTGAATAGCTCTTGGATGGCTTAATGCATAACTTAGAATTTTTTATATGATGGTCTTTTTTTTGTATCATTCACTTTATTGCGGTATTATTCTAGTGTTTGCATGAATTTTGTTTTAAGTTCAGGTTGCTTGGATGCTCTCCATTTTCTTTCGATTCTTTGTAGGGCTTGTTTTAAGTTCCAGAGGTCTTTGGTGTACCAAGTGACATTTGGTTTGTTGATCAAGAACAGACACATGAATGGTTGAGGAAAGGTGAATTGAAACCGAAGGACGAAAGGTTAATAGTTGCAGCCCAGGACAGCGGATTATGGATGAGATGGTTTACAGCACGCATTGAAAAAACTGGCAACACAGACATATGTCGATTCTGTAAGAAAGACCTGAAAACGGTGACTCACCTTATAGCTGGCTGTGAAGTTCTGATGGCAGAAAATTTCTATACAGAAAGACATAATAAAGTAGTTCGCCTCATCCATTGGAAACTCTGTAAGCACTACAACATCACTGTGCCTTAAAAGCACTGGGATCATGACCCTAAGAGAATCACAGAGAATGAGGAAGTTATGATCATCTGGGATACTCCCAATCCAACTGATAAAAAGCTGGATGCAAGAAAGCCGGATATAGTGGTTAAGGAGAAAAACACCAGGACGGCATTGATAATAGAGGTGTCAGTTCCAAGCGACTAACTATGAATCACATTGAGAGGGAGAAAATATTTAAGTACCAAGAAATACTGTCAGAGACCAAGAAAATGTGGCAGAAAGATATAGAAATATTTCCTATCGTGTTGTGTGCCACAGGCTTGATAAAGAAGAATTTCCAAGCACATCTTGACAAACTACCCATACATATTACAAACTCTAGCAGGAGGCTCTCTTTGGCATGATGCAAGTACTATGCTGAACATTGGCAGTAAATTTGAGAGACTGAGATCATACTCTACGTACCCTGGCTTAGAAGTGAGGTTCATGACTGTCATGGTATGCACAAAACTAACCCATTTGGTGAAACTGTTCCCTGAATTATGGAAAATGAAGAGCTTATAATCACCTGGGATATTCCCATTCTGACTGATAAAATGCTGGATGCAAGGAAGCCAGATATAGTGATAAAGAAGAACAACACCAGAATTGCATTGAATCTCCAGGAACAAGCAGGAATGAATCTTCACATATGGGTATGTCGGTACTGACGGAGCCTGCGTGGGAACGCTCCCCAGCGTCCAATCAGAAAGCTTTTTGGAGCATCCCTCAGCGCCTGCGTGCTGCCTTCCTGCATTTCCAACTGTCTCTCCTCAGTTTTCGTTTTTCCGCGGAGCCGGCAGGACGTCCTCCTGTCACCGCAGAAAATTTTTTCTTTAATTCTTTTTTTTTTTTTTCTTGTGGTCGCGGCTGTTTCCCCGCCTCCACCGGTACCGCCGGTGGGTTTTTTCTTTTCTTTTTCTCAAACTCAGGGAGTTTTTTTCCCTCAGTTTCTGTCTTAAATTTTTGGGCCTGTAAGGCCTCTCCATCAAGGAGCCTTCTTCTCCTTAGAAGTGCCTTAACTGTGGAAATACAGTTTTCTTTTTAGACTCCAATAACTGGTGTCTAACCTGTTTGGGTCCTGACCATTTTCCTCCGGAGCCATTAGGCTACAATTTTATGAGAAGAGATTTTCCATTTCGAGTTTCCCTCGATACCGAGTTCCCTTCCAGTGTCAGGGCACCGACCATTTCTTCTCTACAGGATCAGGTAACCCACAAACAGTCTGTTAAGACTAGCCAATCCTTGAGTGGTAGGTCTCATGCCAAGCATGATGATGGCTCCGGCCTTGCCCTCAAGACCTTATTGGCTTCAAAACCCCGGCAGGAGTCTTCGGTCTCCAAAGCCTTTCAGGGGTTTCAGGTTGTTCCTGGGGCTCACCCCTCACAGAACATACCTGAGCCATGCTCGGTGGTGGCATCCGCTTCGAGCGGTACCGATACCCCGGCATCGGCACTGGTATTGAGTGATTCACTCTTCACCAGGGATCGTCATCTGGCGTTCTCGGTACCTTTGGGACCGATCGATACGTCCCAGATTGACTTTCCAGTATCGGCAGCATCGCCGATACGACCACCGACGTCGGTACCCTCTAGACATGCATCGATAGACTTGCTTCCTTCGATGCCAATTCTGGAATCGATATCTAGTCTGGAAGACTGGGTACCGACGCGTCTCGGAACCGACGCTTACCGATTCCGGATGTGCGGTACCGAGGATTCTCACCAAGGGTTTTTGGTTGCCTCGGTACCGCTTGAGCAGCCTCCGATGACTGCTTCGATGTTGGTATCGCCTCCGATTCCAGCACAGCTACCAGTATCAGTATCGATGCCGGTTCCTGCAGTAACATCGGGACCAGCTACTTCCATGCCTTTTTCACCAGGATCGCTCCTTTCTATACCTAGTTTGGAGTCGATACCTGGCATGGACGATGCAGTACTGACTGTCTCAAGTCATAACCGCCAGTACCAGTATCCATCCACTAAGGCTCCTTTTCTGCACCGGACCAGTACATCCTCCGGTGCCCAGGCTAGTTCTTCAACTTTAGCCTGTCCAGGGATGGTTCCCATTGGAGATCCTTCTTTTCAGACATTTTTCCTTGACATGGCAACATTCCTTGCTATTCCTATCCCTGGCTATGATCCTACACAAGGCTCTTCTGGGGAAAAGGAAAATATAATGCTTCCTTTACATCATTCTTTGCAGGATCTTTTTCTGAGAATTGTGATAAGGAAGCTTATCATAGCTCAGGAAGGAGCTATAGAAAAGGTGAAGTGACTCTGAACAAGCAACCTGTCAGTTCTGGTAGAAATAAGAAAACAGAATTTTCCCATAAAAGACTACCAGTCCCAGAATGCACCAGGTTTCCAACAGCCATTAGAGGAGCTGAAGTGGGGAAACGTGTGTTCAATCAGGAGGGCTATGAGGTAATCCCTAAGCACTCATCTCAAAGGGCAGGGCCTGATTCAGCACAGCTGCGCTGTGTTAGGGAGGCGCACTCATCTAAGCAGAATAAGAGTAGAGTTTATTCTACAGATGACCATCTTCATGATCACCTTGGGTATCCAGAGAAGGATCATCAGTTTCATCTGAAGGATCATCAGAAGCAGAAGCCAAACCGGACGGACAGAGAGGGAAAGAAGCCCTCTGGAAGAAAGAGGAGAAAAGCCTTTGAGAGGTCTAGAAGAGTCCAAAGCAGTACGTATACTGGGAGGTATTCCAAGGGCCAGCATACACCATTGGACTGGGGAAAGCCAGAGGAATGGTGCTGCAGAGCTAGGAATCTCCAGAGGCTACCTGTGAGGGAGACGGCTGCACGTGGAAGGGACCCTAAGACCCGTGCCAGAAGGTATGTGAAGAGAGATCCAGTGTCCAGGGATCTGGATTGGAAGGCTGGACATAAGAACTGGACTACATACTGGCCAGGCTATATAGAGAGGAACTCTAGCAGCAATGGAAGCTCAGGTATGAACACTGATCTATGCCCTAGCTATAACCTTGAAAGACAGCAGGGAAACAAGTATTCTCCTGAAACTGCTCCATTGAGAGATTCATCTGTGCCAATCCATGATATTGAACCCATGCTTGTTGAAGAAGGGGGAATTATTGCAGATGAAGAATGTGTTTATATGGACTGCTCTCTATCTAAACTCCGTTGGTAACTTTCTGTTATACAGTAGAGCAACCATCACAAAGAAATACAAATTCGTTCTTTAATCTACTCAGAAAAGCTCCTGAAGCAGGATTTTGACCCACACAGTAGAAAGCAAGCCAGCTAAAGGGGTTTCAGCTGGATAACTGCTAGCAATTAAGCCTTACCTAATTGCTTGTGAGCTAGGAGAGAATCACGTCTGAATCTATGTGGGAAGTAATCAGAAGTTAACCTGAAAAGAACAGTTTGTTTCTTGCTTTGTGGCTTTTCATTTGTTGTTTTCCTGATTTTGACTTTGTTTTTCCAAGTTAACACTGAAAGCAAGTTACCTAATTTATGTGCTACCAAGCATATCTGTGTTGGGAGAAATAACCCCATAAATAAATATCTTATTGGCTTTACCCAAGAGCACAACTAAATTATTGTCAGCAGCTGTGTCTGGTGTGAATGAACTACATTGCCCACAATACCTTGCAAATCATATAGTTATATGCACTTGCCAAGACTGTGAAGATTCTCACCCAGGCAGCCGTCTGACAGAATATGGGAAACACCTTTAAGGGTTTCCTCACCTTCTACAGCAACTGATCTTCTGTATCAGGTGCCCCCCTCTCCAGGGCTTCAAAAGACTCCACTTCCCCATCATTCCATTGTAGTGGAATCAGCAATGAGGAAGGTAAAAAGCAAGAAGAAGCATTCTTCTTATCTGCCAGGTCGTGAATCTAGAACACTGGATGCCTTTGGACGTCAAACCTTCCAAACATCTATGCTGGCAACAAGGATTCTCTCTTATATTTTTTATATGAGTCTATCCCTTCAGGAGGTCACAAGGAAATTATCTCTTTTGACTCCTTTTCTATCAGAACCAAAGGCTGCAGACTATTCCTTACTTCTTAGTCATAGCCAAAATATCTCTTGGTTTCTTTCTCGTGCTTCCCTAGACTCTTTTGAGTCTGTTAGCAGAACCTCTGCTATAGCCATAGGAGCACGACGTAGAGCCTGGCTCCAAGCTTCAGACTTGAACAGATGGGCACAACAAAGACTGGGTAATACTCCTTGTACTGGAGAAAATCTCTTCAGTAGGGAGTCTTTACGTCAGGTTGCTCATTGCTCCACTGACTTCCCTGTTTCTGAGGGCTATCCTAAGCCTTCTCCTTCCCCAGTAGGTAGGAAATGCCCTACCAAACCTTCTTTCCCTAAAAAAAGAAGGTTTTATTCTTCTCCTGCCCATCATACAGATGTTCCCAAACAAGGGAAACCTCGCTCTGATCTGAAGAATCCAAACTCAAGCCAGAAAAATTAACCCTCAATAGGGTTATAATTAATCTTTTTATAACCTACAGTTCACTTAGAAACATAGAAACATAGAAATATGACGACAGAAAAAGACCACATGGCCTATCTAGTCTGTCCTTCCATAACAACTACAACAGTCCACTTTTTGCCTTTAGAGATCCTCTGTGTTGGTCCCATGCTTTCTTGAATTCAGTTACTGTCCTCATCTCTACCACCTCCACTGGGAGACTATTCCACGGATCCACTACTCTTTCCGTAAAGAAATATTTCCGCATATCACTCCTGAATCTATCTCCCTTCACCCTCATCCCATGTCCCCACTTCTTCTCAGCAGAAGTTTTTTCACTGTTTTTTCATTTAAAACTCTACACATGGATTCCTGTTTTCCAGGACATCCACTTGCTCTTAGGTAGGCTGAGCTGTCAGGAGATTCATGTCTATGGGTCACAGGGTTTTCCTCCTCTTTCTACCATGAACAGAGGTTTGCCAACTATCTCATGATAGTTTTCTCCTGTACCACCATGAATTTTTTCCTTCTGCAGACTTACCATATGGCAAGTCTCCCTTCAGCTCCTATTTTTCTTTACCCTCTTTTTCAGGGCCTCCCCTGTAAGAGTGCTACCATACCACTGGAAGACTTTCTTAGCCTTTCTAGTCTTCCTGTCCTTTCTAGTGTAGAGTTTTCTCTGGAGTAAGCTCCCTGCTTTCATTGGGCAGCTCATCAGACATGATCAGGATTTTCTCTTCTTCTTCTGTCTGTTCTCTCTGTTACAAACAGAAGGATTCTCTCTGCTTTTCTATTCAGCAGCTGCCCATGCAGGAGTTCCAGTGAGTAGACTACTAGTACTTTTCTACGAGTTCCAGTCTTGTCTTCCACTACTTTTTCTCTGGCCTTAGTAGTGCTCCAAGAAAGTGCTCATCTATCTTGGATAATCCTTATCGCTTCTTTTCTGTCATCTCCAAATCTCTGGAGTTGGCAGCATAACTGAAGTGGCAGCTGGTTTTCTCCAACAGCCACTTTTATTTCCCAATTCTCCTGCATAGTGCTCTCTGCAATCCTACTGAGAAGCTTTCCACTATGGGCCCTTGCTAGAGAGCATGGGGATTTTTTCTCTAATTACTATCCTATATTGTTGAAAAAGGCTTCCTCAGTCATTCCTCATGACTGTAGGGGTTCTTTACACCCTTCCATTTCCTTTTAATAAAGGACATAAGCCTTCTCTATGTGACAGTCTAAAGAGTTACCCAGTTTCTACAGGAAATATGCTCTTTTTCCTTGCAGCTTGTCCTCATGGTATCCTAATCCTTCATGGACAGCACATATTTAATTAAACAACGCATGATACCCCCCCTTGTCCCTCAAGTGGGTCATCCTGGTATCTCATCCTCTGCGTTTTCTGTCCATTCACCATGTTAGAGTTCTACCGAACTCAGGACTTGCTGTATACAGACTGATATTATCCTCTGTTTTTTTCCACGCAACCATCCTGGTTATTTCACTGGATAGTATTCCTGCTCCATCTTAACCAGGGGGAACAGATTCTCTATATCTTCTCAAGTAGGTTCCACCTTCTTGTTATTAGATGAATCTTTCCTCTTCACATCTATATGTGTATCTGTCGAGATGCTTCCTTATAGGTAGATATGTATTTACATACTTATCTCTCTAACTGTCTATGCTTATAAAGATTTTACATTCCTATAGGTTCCAGACAGTGGGCTTGCATATCTTCATACTGTCCCACAGTATGTCTGGGGTATTATGCACACAACCACTGCTGTGGTACTGACAGCTCCTACCTTAACCCTAGGTTTAGGTATCCCTGAAGCTCCATGCTCCAATATCTTTCCTTTCTCTCACCAGTTAGGAAAGACAGGGTGGTTCTTCAGTAGATCTGAGGTTCAACCCTTCAGACATCTGTCCTTGGGAATACGGGCTTTTTTCCCATAACCCTTCTTCCCTCCAGGACTGGGCTAGTTTGTCCAAATTGGTCAGTCTTCCTCTTTTGCTCCTAACTGTGAGTAACTCTGTAGCCAAAAGAGTTCCCAACTTTTTCCATAAAGCTTTCCTAAAGACCTACCGTTTTTGTACTACCCCAGTTGACACCTGGGTCACCTGTCACTTCCAGATTTGGACCTTCACCTTCACTTCAGTGAGGTCACCTTGAAGATTCCTCTACTGGATCCCCAGTAGACTCCATCAGCCTCTCTACTTCCTGCAATCCAGTAGGTGAGGTCCATATTGTGATTGTTCATTTCAATATTTTCATGATAATTATCATACATACAAGGACTCCTTACCTGTAGTCCTATTTTAGGTTAGCTGTTTTTCCTACAGCTCCTCTCTTTTCAACTCCTACCCTCCATCCTCAGGATGCCTGGCCATATGAGGTGTAGCATGTTCCAATCCCCACCATGCAGGGCTCCAGGCATCTTAGCTTGGGAGTCCCCATATGTGAAGACTCATTCCTGCTTGTTCCTGGAGATAGCACAGTTACTTACCTGTAACAGGTGATCTCTGGGAACAGCAGGAATAAGTCTTCACAACCCACCCACCTCCCCTAGGAGTTGTATCTCTCTATCTATCTTCCTTTCCTCTTTCTCTCTCTTTGTCTCAGCTATAAAACTCAACTGAGGAGAGACAGTTGGAAAGGCGGGAAGGCAGCACGCAGGCGCTGAGGGATGCTCCCAAAAGCTTTCTGATTGGACGCTGGGGAGTGTTCCCGCGCAGGCTCCGTCGGTACCGACGTACCCATATGTGAAGACTTATTCCTGCTGTTCCCAGAGATCACCTGTTACAGGTAAGTAACTGTGCTTTATAGAGGTGTCAATTCCAAGCAGTTATTCTGTGAATTGTGTTGAGAAGATCTTCAAGGACCAAGAAATGCAGTCGGAGAGTAAGAAAATGTGGCAAAAAGATACCAAATTATTTCCCATTTTATTGGGTGCCACAGGCTTGATTAAGAGGAATTTCCAAGCATACCTTGATAAATTACCGATACATGTTACATCTTACAAGGGGACAAGGCCATAGTGGAGAGACTGAATGAATTCTTTGCTTCGGTCTTTACTGAGGAAGCTGTAGTGATGTTACCCATGACGGAAATGGTATTTAAAGGTGATGCCGCAGAAGAATTGAAAGAAATATCATACAAACATGATGACAGAAAAAGACCACATGGCCTATCTAGTCTGCCCTTCCATATCAACCATTACAACAGTCCCCTTTTTTCCTTTAGAGATCCTCTGTGCTTGTCCCATGCTTCTTTGAAGTCAGATACTGTCCTCATTTCTACCACTTCCACTGGGAGACTATTCCACGGATACACCACTCTTTCCGTAAAGAAATATTTCTGCATATCACTCCTGAATCTATCCCCTTTCACCCTCATCCCATATCCCCTCATAGCAGAGCTTGCTTTCAATCGAAAGAGGCTCTCCTCCTGTGCATTTATGCCATGGAGGTATTTAAACGTTGCAATCATATCATTTCTATCTCACCTTTCTTCTGAGGTGTACATATTAAGATCCTTAAGTCTGTCCTCATATGCTTTATAATGAAGACCACTAATCATTTTAGTAGCCACCCTCTGTACTGACTCCAGCCTGTTTATATCCTTTTGAAGGTGCGGTCTCTAGAATTGCACACAATACTCCAAATAAGGTCACACCAAAGACTTATACAGAGGCACTATCACCTCCTTTTTCTGCTGGCCATTCCTCTCCCTTTGCACTCAAGCATACTTCTAACTTTTACCCGTTGCCTTTTCTACCTGTTTAGCTACTTTAAGATCATCAGACTCAATCAGACCTAGGTCCCGCTCTTCTTTAGTGGACAAAAATACTTCACCTCCTATACTATATTGCTCCCTTGGATTGCTGCAGCGCATGACCTTGCATTTTTTTAACATCAAATTTCCGCTGCCAAATTCTAGACCATTCTTCAGGCTTAGCTAGATCCCTCCTCATGTTATCTACACCTTCCTGGGGGTCTACTGTATTGCAGATTTTGGTATCATCCACAAAGAGGCAAACCTTACCCGACAGCCCTTCTGCTATATCACTAACAAAGATGTTAAAATGAACGGACCAAGGACAGATCCCTGGGGCACACCATTGGTAACCTCCTTCTCCTCAGCGTGAGCTCCATTTACCTGTACCCTTTGTCACCTCCCACTCAACCAATTTCTAACCCAAGCAGTAACTTTAGGGTCCATCCCTAGGGTGCTCAGTTTGTTTATAAGTCGTCTGTGAGAAACAGTGTCAAAGGCTTTACTGAAATCTAAATACACCACATCTAGGGCTCTCCCTCAGTCCAACTCCCTGGTCACCCAGTCAAAGAAGTCAATCAGGTTTGTCTGATAAGACCTGCCTCTGGTGAATCCATGCTGCCTCGGATCCTGTAATCAATCCAATGGACTCCAGAAACCTCACTATTTTCTCTTTCAGCAGCGTTTCCAATAATTTACTCATCACCAAAGTTAAACTAACTATAATGTAGTTTTCAACCACATCCTTACTTCTGCTTTTGTGTAAAGGGACACGTGCCTCTCTCCAGTCCTTTGGCACCAATCCCGACTCCAACGACCCATTAAAAAGGTTAGTCATTGGAGCTGCTAGAACGTCCCCAAGTTCTTTAAGTTTTCTAGGGTGTATCCCATCTGGTCCCATTGCTTTGTCTACTTTTAAGTTTAGCTAGTTTCTCAAGAACAGTCTTCTGAAAATACTTCAAGATGCCCCTCGCTTCTGTTCCTGTATGTGGGTGTTTTCTGAGGTCCTGCTCCTGGTTCATCATCTGTCAATACAGAACAGAAATATTTGTTAAGCAATTCTGCTTTATCCTCATCGACTTCCACATATTCCTCTCCTTCACCCTTGAGTCTGACAATACCACTTTTTCCCTTCCTCTTCTCACTAAGATATCTGAAAAATGTCTTATCCTCTTTACCATTTTGTTGGCTCTTCTCTGTACCTTTTCTAATAACGCTATATTCTTTTTAGGATATGGCGACCAGAATTGCACACAATATTAAAGGTGCAGTCGCACCATGGAACAATACAGAGGCATTATAATATCCTTTGTTTTATTTTCCATTCCTTTCCTTATGATACCTAGCATTCTATTTGCTCTCTTGGCCTCCGCTGCACACTGGGCGGAGGGTTTTAACATGTTATCCACGATGACGCCTAAATATTTTTCCTGGGTGGTGGTTCCCAATGTGGAACCTTGCATCATGTAACCATAGTTTGGGTTGTTCTTTCCTAGGTTCATAACTTTGCACTTGTCCACATTAAATCTCATCTGCCATTTGGATGCCCAGTCTTCCAATTTATCAAGATCCTCTTGCAATTTTCCACAATCCTCTTGGGTTTTAACAACTTTAAATAGTTTTGTGTCATCTGTAAATTTGATAACCTCACTTGTTGTTCCCTTTTCCAGGTTTTTTTATGAATATGTCAAAAAGCTGCGGACCCAGCACAGATCCCAGATCACTGTTCACTTTTTTCCATTGGGAAAATTGGCCATTCCTTATCGTCTCTTCTGTCCAGTCCCTTTCTTCTGGGTTTTGTACCCCTTCCAGCAGCTTGGAGGCTGAGCCTGTCACTGATTTGACGGCCTCCTGGTATAAATACCACTGGCACCACCCACTAGCACCAGTAAACTTAGCCTCCAAGCAGCCGGAGGGAAGCAGTAAGCCTGAGTCAGGGCTTACTGGAGAGACAGATAGGCCTTAGGGGATTTGTTAGGAATCCTGGGCTGAGGTTCTTTTCTTTAATTGTTTAATTCCTTTTATATTTAATTATATTAATTATATGAATTTAGATTTGATTTAATTTAAATTTTCATGTAAATTTCTTTTAATTTATTTGGTTTCTGTCTAGTGCCCCCCCCCCCCCCCAAGCAGTGTGCTGAAGAGGAAGCTTGCTTGGCCGCTTGGGGAAGAGAAGAGCAGCCTCCTTTTCCCCTGGTGGAAGGAGAGCAGTGGGGACGTCCTTCTCCTTGTCTGTGACGTCTTGCGCTGAAGCCCTGCCGGGAAGCTGAGCACAAGGTGTGTGTCTTGCTGGTTCCACGGCCGAAGAAAGGCTCCTGCAGCGGAAGGGACCGTTCGGCGCGGCTTGAGGAGGCAAGCGACGTCGGCAGCTAGGCCGCAGAGCGAGCGGGCCTCGCAGTTGCTAGCTGCTGGGGCCGGAGCTTCTGATTCCTGCTTGGGGGGGGGGGGGCTGCAGTGCAGAGACAGGGAGCCGGAGGTAGGTGCCTGCAGGCCTTTTTTCTTCACGCGCTTTTGCATGTGCCGTCAGGGAACCTCTCTAGAAGGGATTTTCCTTGCCTGGGGGGGGGGAGTCCTTTGAACGCTATATTGGGGGTGCCCTATGTCATAAGGTAGCGCCATCAGAACCCATGGAAGTAGGGGATTGTGAGCAAAATGTAAGGGAAACTGACAGCTCAGGTTCACACATGGGGGAAGGTTGCTATGAGCAACAGATGAAAACAAAGCCACGTGGTGTTAGGGAATGCCCGAACAGAAAGGGAGCACAGAATTCATTAGAAAATGAAGAGCACCTGCATGGGGGCGGAGCCCAGGCTAACACCAATTTGAACGTACTTTAAAATCACCGGGAGGTAGAGGGAGAACTGAAGGAGAAAGTGGAACTGAGAGAGAAGTAGTAGGAACTACAAGGGCTGTAGTTGGAACTACGGGAGAAGCGTTAGGAACTGCTGAGCTTGAGAGCAGTGTCCGTGGAGCTGTGAGGACGGAGCCAAGGGGATTATCCAGAGCACAGGAGGTTGGTGATTCTCAGAGGGGCTGTTGGGAACAGCAGTGCACAGCCTCTCAATATCCCCAGGAACGTTGCTGTGAGGCAAGCAGAGAGGGCAGTCCAACAGCCAAGGCTTTAAGATATAAATTACCTAACACCAGAAATGCAGAGGGGGAAAACTTTTACCCTGAAGCACATTTGAATGAGTCAGAGAAACACCGTGGAAAAGGGGCTTCAAAGCAGAGCTGTGCTTATCCGAGAGAGCAGGAAACAGCAGTGCCTAAAGGTAGGCGTATTTACCCTAATAAGAGAGGTTTGCAATACCCTGACTTTCTATGCACGTACCAAGAGCTCTGTAGTTCTCAGGAACCCAACTACAGGAAATACGGTAGTTACCCACGGGCCACTAGTATAGTGGGGGAGGAGAGTGTTTTAACTCCCCTACAAGAACCTTATAAATTTAACGGCAGTTGGGAGCCAGAAGTTTACTCAGATGAAGAGGAGATGCAGATTGAACCTCTTGGAGAATCTTTAGAGGAAAATGAGATGGACTGCACGTACACATTATCTGATTGTATAGCATCTCTATGTTAAAAGCAGCCAGAACTGTTTATGAGAAGAAACAGGTGCAAGAGTTCCGTGAGTAAAAGGAACTGTTTTCTGTTACTTTTTGTTTCCTGGTTTAATGCTGAAGAAAGCTAAGTTGTGTTGAAAGTATTTTTCTTTAATTGTGTTATCAGACGAAGGGTCTGACCTGCTTTAAGTTCCACTGTTATGAATCCACCCCGGACGGGGAATAAAGCCTGAGTTTAAACCTTACCCTCTGCTTCAACTACACTTCTTTGGCTAACGGTGAAAACTACAGGATCCAGAAGGCCTTGCTAAAGCCTTCATAGGAGCTCTAAAGCCATAAAAATACTGCCCCATCAAACGACCCAAGCCCTTTCTAGCCTCTGGGTATGTTAGTGGGTGACATGAGTGGTGTCGTCTAGAGGATTTTTTTTTAACTGTGGAAGAAAAAAAAAAAAGGGGGACACTTTTGAAGAAAAAATACTGCTGTACCGGAAGACCCATAAGAAGCAAGCACACAGGACAAGCCAGACGCTGATTGAGGACCTTTCTTGCCAAAGCCTAAATCTACGCAGATCCTAAGGTAACGGATACCTAGGCCACTAGCGTAGGTGGATAAAAGGGCAAGAAAGAGTGTGCTTCTGTGGTGCGGGAAAGGGGTGAAGAAGTGTAAAAAGTACCGCACTTGGTGGTTTTCTTTCTCTTCTTTTCTCCGCAGGGTCACAGCAAGAAGATGGAGGCCCAGGATATAATGAGCTGAATGCAACACCAGTGGGACAAACAACTGGAGTTAGCACGGCACATGCAAGAGCAAACAGCAAAAATGATCATGGAGCAGCAGAGGCCACTTCTGGAGACCATGAGGGCATTTTTGGAAAAGTCACCAGGACACGGGACTGAGAACCCCTACATAGTTCCAGGGGTAGGACTTAATGCGAGTCATGCGTTTACGTTGGGACAGTTAAGTCCACAGGACAACATTGATGATTTTATTGATGCCTTTGAACGAATAGGGGGGGCATTGAAATGGCCACGAGAGCAGTGGGCTACCCGCTTTGCTGTATCTCTCACCGGGGAAGCTCTCTCTGCTTATAAAGCAATGCCTGCCATCCTTGCTACTGACTATGAGGAGATAAAAAGGGCAGTTAAGGATAGGTTGGGCCTATCTAACATGCACTATCATAGGCTGTTTAGAGAAGCTAGGATGAGGGCCCAAGAAACCCCTAAAGCTCTGCAGCAGAGATTAATGAATTTGGCCTACAAGTGGTTAACCCCTGAGCAGAGGACAATGGAATCAGTGTTAGATATAATTATCTTGGAGCAGTTTCTCCAGGCTGTGCCTACCGAGGTAAAAAAGTATCTCACCTTGCAAAATTGTCAGAATGCCAATGATGCAGCCAGCCTAGCTGAACGCTATTTTGAGGCTCAGATAGTGGGCACCTCAGAAATAGGTCTGAGGAAAGCAGCAGGCATGGCAGAGCATAAAAGAGAGAAATATGTTAAAGGGAAAATGTTTAATGTATGTGGTAAGAATACTAATGATGACATTGTTTCTATACACAAAGGGAAATGTTATGTGTGCGGGCGAGCGGGCCATTTCCAAAAAGATTGCACGGAGCAGACTATCCTCATGGCTGGGAGAGAAAAGCCAGCACAAGATGGGTTCCTGATTCCTGTGCAGGTAGAAGGGGTGGAAACGCTGGCGCTGCTTGACTCGGGTGCTGACCAGAGCATGATTACGTCCAAGCTCTGGGAAGCCATTGGGAGGCGCCTTCGGTCAGCCCCGAGGCAAGCAGAAAGCCAGATCCGCTTAAAATGCATACACGGAGCATTTTCCTGTTGTCCTTCACAGAGGTTATCTATACGTGCTGTAGATAAAGAACACACATTACAGGTAGCCATAATCCCTACATTGCCTAGAGATGTCATTTTAGGCGTGGACTGGCCACCCTTTCTCAAGGGTCTGGCGGTAGGGTTGAATACCCGGACCGGCCTAATATCTACCCTATCGCAGGCAGGGACCTCAGGGGAAGGAAGGATAGCATCTGAGGATCCCGGGGAGCCTGAGGGGGAGGAAGAACCCCAAGAGGAGGAATTAGATGGGGGTGGACTAGGCATTCTGCCCACACATGATGAACTAATACACGAGCCGGTTAAGGAAGGCAGGAAGGCGAAAGCCAAAAAACGCCAAGAGAGGCGTCAAAGGACCCGGGGGAGGGCCGAGTTGGAAGCTGGTGCAGAGTTACCTTGGGTACCTGCCGAGGTGGTGAGTAAGTTCCCCTCATTCCCAGCAGAACAGCGGGCTGACCCAGCTCTAAAGAGAGCTTTCGAATGGGCCAGGGAAATTCGGCCTACCCTACCCAGGTTTTTCCTGGAAAAGGAAATCCTATATAGGGAAAGTACTGACCCGTATTCCGGAGAGATAAGGAAACAATTGGTCGTGCCAACGACATTTAAAGCCACAGTACTAAGGTTGGCACACGACCACCCCATAGGCAGCCATAAGGGAGTCCAAGGCACCCTGGACCAAATATTGGTTCGATTCTATTGGCCAGGGGTCTTTAAAGAGACTAAACAATACTGCGAGGCTTGTCCAACTTGTCAGAGGGTCACAGCTTTAAAGCCGAAAGCTGTACCGATGGTATCCACACCCACCATAGCAGTACCTATGGAACGCATAAGTATGGATATCATAGGACCCCTGATCCGTACGCCCAGAGGATTTCAGTATTTATTGGTGGTAGTAGACCACGCAACTAGATTCCCATGGGCTATTCCCTTAAGGAGTACATCGGCCAGAGTAATAGCCCAAGAGCTGGTAAAGCTCTTTTGTGAAGTGGGTTTTCCCAGGGAGGTATTGACTGACCAAGGGAGCAATTTCTTATCAAAACACTTAGCAACGGTATGGGAAGCCTTCGGCATAAGGCACATAAAGACTGCAGCCTATCATCCTCAAACAAATGGGCTTGTTGAGAGGATGAATCAGTCTTTGAAACAGATGCTTCGGAGGGGTTTAAGGAAGGGAGAGATGGGTGAATGGGATACCCTACTCCCATTTGTAGTTTATGCATGTCGAGAACGCATACAGACGTCATTAAAAGCGTCCCCATATGAGCTTATGTTTGGCAGGGCCCCTAGGGGAATTTTAGACATTCTCCATGAACAGTGGGTGGAGCCAGACTTGCAGGAAGTTGGGGTGCCTCAATTCCTTAAAAACTTGAGGGAACGCTTAGAAAGAACTGCAAAGGCCTCAAGAGAAAATTTGCAGGCCAGCAAAGAAAAGCAAAAACGTTACTATAACAGGAGCACAAGAGAGAGGCACCTGAACGTAGGGGATAAAGTCCTTGTCCAAGTAGCGGACCCGGGACCCAAGTTTGAGGCCCAATGGAAGGGACCGTGTACAGTAATAAAGAAAGTAGGTCCTGTGACATACAAGGTGGAGAATGAGAGGGGACGTCAGCAGGTGTACCACTTGAACGTTCTAAAACCTTGGAAGGAGAGATTGGCCACGGTCAGCTTGACCTATGTAAGGCAGCGAGACAGAACCCAAGAGATGATTACGTGCTGTCCGGTTAGTCGTCCGGCAGCCCGTAATATTTTAAGGGGGGGGGATCTGTCACAAGGTAGCGCCATCAGAGAACCCATGGAAGTAGGGGATTGTGAGCAAAATGTAAGGGAAACTGACAGCTCAGGTTCACACATGGGGAAGGTTGCTATGAGCAACAGATGAAAACAAAGCCACGTGGTGTTAGGGAACGCCCGAACAGAAAGGGAGCACAGAATTCATTAGAAAATGAAGAGCACCTGCATGGGGGCGGAGCCCAGGCTAACACCAATTTGAACGTACTTAAAAATCACTTACCGGGAGGTAGAGGGAGAACTGACGGAGAAAGTGGAACTGAGAGAGAAGTAGTAGGAACTACAAGGGCTGTAGTTGGAACTACGGGAGAAGCGTTAGGAACTGCTGAGCTTGAGAGCAGTGTCCGTGGAGCTGTGAGGATGGAGCCAAGGGGATTATCCAGAGCACAGGAGGTTGGTGATTCTCAGAGGGGCTGTTGGGAACAGCAGTGCACAGCCTCTCAATATCCCCAGGAACGTTGCTGTGAGGCAAGCAGAGAGGGCAGTCCAACAGCCAAGGCTTTAAGATTAATTAATTACCCCGGTTTACCCAAGTTATTGTTCCTGTTATATGTAAAATACTCAGATATTGTATTCTGTCTGATGTTTTCTTGTTCTATGTAAACCGCGCTGATTATAAATAGTGCGGTATATAAAAGATGTTAAATAAATAAATAAATAAATAAATAAGATATAAATTACCTAACACCAGAAATGCAGAGGGGGAAAACGTTTACCCTGAAGCACGTTTGAATGAGTCAGAAAAACACCGTGGAAAAGGGGCTTCAAAGCAGAGCTGTGCTTATCCGAGAGAGCAGGAAACAGCAGTGCCTAAAGGTAGGCGTATTTACCCTAATAAGAGAGGTTTGCAATACCCTGACTTTCTATGCACGTACCAAGAGCTCTGTAGTTCTCAGGAACCCAACTACAGGAAATACGGTAGTTACCCACGGTCCACTAGTATAGTGGGGGAGGAGAGTGTTTTAACTCCCCGACAAGAACCTTATAACTTTAACGGCAGTTGGGAGCCAGAAGTTTACTCAGATGAAGAGGAGATGCAGATTGAACCTCTTGGAGAATCTTTAGAGGAAAATGAGATGGACTGCACGTACACATTATCTGATTGTATAGCATCTCTATGTTAAAAGCAGCCAGAACTGTTTATGAGAAGAAACAGGTGCAAGAGTTCCGTGAGTAAAAGGAACTGTTTTCTGTTACTTTTTGTTTCCTGGTTTAATGCTGAAGAAAGCTAAGTTGTGTTGAAAGTATTTTTCTTTAATTGTGTTATCAGACGAAGGGTCTGACCTGCTTTAAGTTCCACTGTTATGAATCCACCCCGGACGGGGAATAAAGCCTGAGTTTAAACCTTACCCTCTGCTTCAACTACACTTCTTTGGCTAACGGTGAAAACTACAGGATCCAGAAGGCCTTGCTAAAGCCTTCATAGGAGCTCTAAAGCCATAAAAATACTGCCCCATCAAACGACCCATGCCCTTTCTAGCCTCTGGGTACGTTAGTGGTCAGTGTTTGCAGGGGGTTTTTAGGGGTTTCTAAAGTGGAAGCCCCTTATTGCCTTATTGCCTTTTTTCATTCAATTGTTTAATCTAATTATTAAAAAAAAAGTATCATTTAATTTTTATTTGTTTATTGTTCAGAGTTTTGGAGTGTTTCACGAATCAGCACCATGCCGGGTAGGCCACAATGTCTTGTCGGTGGCACTCGGAGGGGCGCAGTGTCAGAAGCAGCAGTCTGTAGGGGCTGTGCTGTAGAGGCCGCTTCGTTGGAGCAAGGCATGCAAGTGGGGATGTCCCAGGAGGAGTGGACGTCTGTCTCCCAGGGTTCAGTAGATCCTCTGGAAGTGGGGGGTGAGCAGAGCTCTTCCCATCCCTTAACTATGGACCTGCCGGGACCCGCTCTTCCGCAGCCTTTCCTGTCCACGTCTTCGGGGAAAGGAGGAGGCTGGGGGGACTTCTCTCCTGAATTTGTTCTTCTGCTGCATAAAGCCCTTTGTTTGTGGCAGCAAGGAACGGGGGTCTCCCAGCTCCGCGGGTACGCAGACCTTCCAGGCAAGAGACGTTTAAGGATCACGAGGTGGGCGTCCCGCCTAAGCGAGCTAGGTTATTGAACGAGGAGAGTCTCACCTCCCCCCCCTGTCTGAGACTCTGGAAGGCGAGGTCGCAGATAAAGAGTTTGGGGACGATGAAGAGGAACTCAAGGAGGGGGAGATTCCGGAGGAGGATCAGGCCTGAATAGTTCTAGTGTTTCGTCAGGAGGAGCTCCCGGCATTGATGAGTGAATCACTGAAGGTGCTCAATATGGCAATGGATGCAGCAGCGGATGAAGAGGCTTTGGAAGGCCCTTTGATCCAGGCGGTCAGGAAGTCCCAGAAGGTGTTTCCTGTACACCGTGTAGTGTCAGATGATTAAGGAGGACTGGAACCAGCCAGAATCCAGCTTAAGGGGGGTACGCTCTATGGCTCGTTTGTACCCCTCACCGGAGTTTGACAAAGAATTACTGCGTTCCCCCTGGGTGGATGCGGCAGTATCAGCGGTCACGAAGAAGACGACTATTCCAGTCGAGGGCAGTGCGGCTCTGAAGGATACCCAAGATAGGAAGCTGGATACCTTGCTGAAGCAAGCCTTTGATGTTAGTGCCCTGGCGCTACAGGCTTCTGTGTCCGGAGCCTGGGTGGCACGAGCCTGCCTGAAGTGGTCGCAATGGCTCCAGGTAATGTGGGGCCTTGTGGAAGATGCGCAGGGTGAAGCGACTAGGATAGAGTCAGGGGCAGCCTACCTGGCGGATAGTCAGTATGACCTTATCAGAAGTTGACAAAGAATATGGCTTCCATGGTGGCAGCCCGGTGGTACTTATTTATTTATTTATTAGCATTTCTTATATACCGCCTTTCCTGATATCAAGGCGTTTACATTGAACAAACCGAAATTACATTGAACAGGGCATTATAACTTGGAGATAACTATTTACAGGGAACATGGGCAATGGAGGGTTAAGTGGCTTGCCCAAAACCACAAGGAGAACCTGTGGGACTAGAAACCTGTGGGACTAGAAACTTATGGCTGCGAAACTGGGCAGCGGATGCTTCCTCAAAGGCCCGGCTCAATAGACTCCTCTTTAAGGGGAAGTTGCTCTTTGGAGAAGACTTGGATAAGTTGGTGAAGGAGCTAGGCGAGGCTAAAGGGGGCAGACTCCCTGAGGACAGGACTAATCAGGGCCGTTCTCCTGCCCCTGCGCGTAACCAGTCAAGGGACTTTTGGAGGTTTCGGTCGGCTAGGTCAGCACCTCTTCAAAGGGGGCGTTTCCCCTTTAGGGGCCAGGGTTTCTGGGTGTTTCAAGGAGCAGGAATGGGGTTTGGGACCTTCTCCTCCTCCGCGACTCCTAGGAAAGCACAATGAGACATCGGGGGCCCAGGAGGGAGTACTGCCAGTGGGAGGTTGGTTAAGGCAATTTCTTCCTGCCTGGGTCAGGGTCACATCCGACTGGTGGGTATTGCAGGTGGTCCGCGAAGGATATGCTCTCGAGTTGGCGAGACCAGTTCGACCGGCATTGTTCAGTCCCCTTGCAGGTCCCCATTAAAGAGGGCTGCGGTAGAGGAGACTCTTTCGCAGCTGCTGTTGCTGGGGGCAGTGGTGCCAATTCCGTTAGACCAGTACGGTTGCGGTCGATACTTGATGGGAAGAGAGTGTCAAGGCGACTGCCATAGTGGTGTCATTCCTGGAGGAGCTAGGGTGGGTGATCAATCTGGTAAAGAGCAGGTTGGTTCCCACGCAGGAATTCGAGTACCTTGGAACAAGGTTCAATACCGTAAGAGGCAGGGTATTCCTTCCGGTCCAGAGAGTGGGAGATCTGAGACAACTAGTGTTGAAGTTTTTAGCCATGCAGAGACCTACGACATGGCGTTATGTGCAGGTGCTCGGACCCATGGCAGCAACGATAGAATTGGTTCCGTGGGCCAGAGCACATATGAGACCTCTCCAACGGATCTTGCTTTGGAGTTGGTCCCTTCAGCTCAGCCATTGTCAATGGCATCGGCCTACATCCTGGTCTATCTGAGAGCTGTCCGGGTCTTATCCGACAACGTTATGACAGTGGCCTACATCAACCGCCAGGGAGGGACGAGCAGCCCTCCCTTGGAGACGGAGGCGAAAAGCTCTTGCAGTGGGACGAAGCCCACCTAGTGGCCTTGTCGACTCAGCACGTGGCCGGAGTAGAAAACATCACGGCAGATTACCTGAGCAGGTGCAAGATAGACCATAGAGAGTGGGCACTCTTGTCAGGAGGTTTTTGACCAGGTGGTGGCCCGTTGGAGGGTTCCAGGCATGGACCTCATGGCAGGCTGGGAGTCAGCAAAGGCAAGTCGGTTTGTCAGCCGCAGGAAAGAAAGGATGTCAGAGGGTTTGGACGCCCTGGTTCAGAGGTGGCCCTCGGAAGGTCTCCTGTACGTTTTCCCACCTTGGGCTCTCATAAGGAGGGTTCTGCAGTGGGTGGAAGCCCACCGAGGATCTGTAATCCTCATATCTCCAGACTGGCCGTGGCAGCCATGGTATGCAGACTTGGTGAGGCTTCTGGCCGACCGTCCATGGCGGCTTCCCTGCAGGGACGATTTTCTGGTGCAGGGGCCGGTTCGAATGCCCCAGGTGGATTGGTTCTCGCTTACGGCCTGGCTATTGAAAGGGCACGGCTCCATAAGCGGGGATATTCAGGTGCAGTGATTTCAACGTTGTTGAGCGCTCGCAAGCGCTCGACCGGCCTCTCTTGTGTGCGGATATGGTGTATATTTGAGGCCTGGTGTGCAGAGCAGAAGGTAAAGCCCCTCGGTGCCAGAGGTTGGTGCTAATGGGTGGTGCCAGTGGTATTTATACCAGCAGGCTGTCAAATCAGTGATGGGCTCAGCCTCCAAGCTGCTGGAAGGGGTACACAACCCAGAAGAAAGGGACTGGACTGGAGTTCCTTCAGGAACACTAATTAGCAGGTAAGGTCTTCTTTAGCCATACCCTCTTTCTATCTCTTAACCAGTTCCTGATCCACAATAGTACATCACCTCCTATCCCATAACTTTTTACTTTTGCCAAAAGTCTCTGATGAGGGACCTTGTCAAAGGCTTTCTGAAAGTTCAGATACACTATATCAACCGAATCACCTTTGTCTACCTGTTTATTCACACTTTAAAAAAATATATAACAGATTAGTAAGACAAGATCTTCCTTGTCTAAAGCCATGTTGGCTGTCTCCCATTAAGCCATGACTATCTACATGTTAAGTAGTTTTGTTTTTTATGATGGTTTCTGCCATTTCTCTTGGTACTGACGTCAGGCTCACCGGTCTGTAGTTTCCCGGATCACCCCTGGAACCCTTTTTAAAAATTGGCGATCCTCCAATCTTCAGGTATTACAGATGATTTTAATTATAGTTCACAGATTACTAATATCAGGTCTGCAATCTCATATTTCAGTTCTTTCAACACCCTTGGATGTATATCATCCGGTCCAGGTGATTGGCTACTCTTCAGTTTATCAAATAGTTGTAATACATCTTTCCGGTGTATCGCTATATCTCCAGGAACAAGCAGGAATGAGTCTTCACATATGGGTATCGCCGGTACCGACGGAGCCTGCGCAGGAACGCTCCCCAGCATCCTTAAAGAAAGCTTTTGGGAGCATCCCACAGTGCCTGCGCGCTGCCTTCCCATCTTTCCCAACTGCCTCTCTCCAGTTCTTCTTTTCCGCGGAGCCAGCAGGTCGTGTTTCCTGTCACCGCTGAAGAATTTCTTATTTTCTTTTATTTTTCTTTAGTCTCAGGTAACCAAACTTAAATCTGGCCAGTCCTCAAAGAGTTCATCTCCCTCTAAGTATCGAGATGCCCCCGGGCTTACTCTTGAGGATACCACACCGGCAAAGTTACCCCGGCGGGAGGCTTTGGCTTTCAAAGCAATCCAGACATTGGTGGCGTCGATGGATCAGAATATTCTGACCATGCAGCGTGCCATCACGGCATTCATTCAAGCTGCAACGCCTACGGTACCGCAACAAACCCCGTTGTCGGTACCCGTACCGATTCCGGTACAGGATCCGATTCCGGTTCCGATACCAGTACCGCTTGCATCGACATCAGCATCGATGGCAGCGGTACGCTATCCAATGATGCCTATCAGTACCGGCCCGGTACCGATTACTCCCGATGTCGATACCTCCCGGTACCCGTATCGGGCTCTACGAGAGCATCCAGACAGTCGATACTTCGATTCTTCTGAAGACTCTGACTCTTCAGAGGCCTCAATTGAAGCATCGGGGATCCTTCCTCAGGAACCCTCTTCTCCAAAAAGGAGAATGTCTCCTCCTGAAGACTTGTCTTTTCAGGACTTTATTAGGGAGATGGCCAAAGGCCTGGCCATCTCAGTGACCTCTGAGACTGAACCTAGAGCCAAAAAATTAGATATCCTACAATATCCTAAGGCTCCTAAAGAGGCAGCCACCTTACCAATACATGAGATTCTTTATGAACACATGTTGGGTATATGGGAGACTCCTCTTTCCACCTCCCCTCATTCAAGAAGGTTGGACACCATGTATCGTGTTCCTCCTTGTCCTGGGTTTCATAAGACTCAGCTTCCTCACCACTCCATTGTGGTAGAGTCTGCCATGAAAAAGATCAAAAGTACAAAAAGGCACTCCTCTGCTCCTCCAGGAAGAGAATGCAGAACCCTAGATGCCTTTGGCAGGAAAATCTTCCAGGCCAGTATGCTTGTAGCCAGAATCAACTCCTATAGTCTCTATATGGGGATGTTTCTGAAAGAAGTTACAGATCATCTGCAAACCTTATCTCCTTTTATGTCAGAAGATAAGAGAGAAGAATACATCACCTGGTTAAAAACATGCACAGGATGTATCCAAGTTTTCCAACCGTGCAGCCTTTGACTCTTTTGAGGGGGTCAGTAGAGCCTCGGCTATTGCCATAGGTGCACGCAGAGTTGCTTGGTTACAAGCCTCTGATTTGGAATCCTGGGTACAGGATGGTCTAGGTAACCTTCCCTGTACAGGCGAAAACCTGTTTGGCAAAGATTGGCAAGCAAAGGCCAACCAGATGGATGCTGAAAATTCTGCTTTAGATAGACTTTCAAAGTCTACTACTGCTCCTTTCAAAAAGAGGTTGTTCAAAAAGGGATCTTTCCCAAAGAAAGGGAAATTTTCTTCTTATGGTCAGGCCTCTTCTCAAGGTCGTTTTGCTACAAAGAGGCAGCAACAACCAAAACAGGCCAAAACCCAGGCTACGAGGACTGCTACGGCCCAACAGCCTCAGCCTCCTCAGGGCCTTTGACTTTCCACTAGAGAACTTAGCCTTTCTGGCTCTAGAACATCCAGAGCCCCTCACCATCCCAGGAAGGTTAGCTCACTTTGCTCCCAGATGGGAACAAATCACAGCAGAGCAGTGGACCCTCTCCATCATAATTCAGGCCACCATAACTCCACATCTTGACTTTGCCAATCTAATTCTAATAGGCATATCAAAACAAAACATCAAACGATTGCAATTAGCGCAAAACACAGCGGCCAGAATCATATTGAAAATTAACTCACTCCAACACATATCACCAATACTAGCCTCTCTCCATTGGCTACCAATTCAAAGTAGAATAATCTACAAAACAATAATAACTTCATTCAAGGCCTTATATGATATGGCCCCAACTATGCTATGTAACTTAATACACAAAGAACCATCTAAGTCCACACACAGAAAAGGACAATTGAACAGATTAAAGATCCCGAAAGATTATACAAGAACCCATAAATCAACAAATAACAGAGCCTTTTCCCACATAGCCCCAACGATCTGGAATTCCCTTCCAGAGGAGCTACGAACTCTAACGGAGATCATGGAACTCCGAAAAAAATTAAAAACTTATCTGTTCACCAAACACTATAACATAGATAACTCACAACCTGCCTTAGACAAAGGTTAAACAGGTATCTATCCGCATCAAGCAAAAACCCTTTAACCCACACAGATAGCACACACACTCATGATGACCTCACAGCTTATGTCCTTTCACTTCCATGTATATAAATACATATATAAAACTGTATATAGTTTATTCTGTTCTGTATTATCCCACATTGTTTAGACTGTATATTCTATATATAATACGATGTTCCTTGTAAATATGTTCTGTTATAATATGACGTTCCCTGTAAAACAAACTTGCTTTGTTAACTATTGTTCACTGTAAACCGCAACTGAACTTTGGAAGATGCGGTATATAAATGTGTATAAATAAATAAATAAAGGAAGGGTACAAATTTCATTTCTTAAACCTTCCTCCTCACACCATGGTGAAACAGTTCAATTCTCCAACATCTCTCCTCAACCTTCTAGGTCAAGAGATTCCTACCCTTCTTGCCCAAGGGGCAATAGAAGAAGTACCCCTTCTTCAACAGGGTTCAGGGTTCTACTCCCCCTATTTTCTCATCCCAAAGAAAACAGGGGGCTACAGACCCATATTAGATCTCAGAGAATTGAACAAGTTTCTATGCAAGGAGAAATTCAAGATGACTTCTCTCGGAACTCTCCTTCCATACCTCCAGAGTCAGGACTGGCTTTGTTCTCTAGATCTCAAGGATGCGTACACCCATGTTCTCATCCATCCAACACACAGAAGATTCCTTCGCTTCCTGTACCAAGGAAAGCACTACCAATACAAAGTGCTTCCTTTCGGTCTGGCCTCTGCTCCAAGAGTGTTCACAAAATGCATGGCAGTAGTAGCTGCATTCCTACGCACTCCAGGGATATTCGTATTCCCATATATGGACGACTGGCTCATCCGAGCTCCATCCCTGTCAGAGGCCCAGACTTCTCTAGCCTGCACAATGCGTGTTCTTCAGTATCTGGGACTGGTAATCAACATTCCAAAATCCCATCTTACCCCTACTCAGTCTCTAGAGTTCATAGGGGCCTTACTGGATACCACAACTGCAAGGGCCTATCTTCTCCAGGCCCGTTGCCTACGCTTGGTGCAGTTAGCCTCCCAGATTCAGTTAAAATCCCATTTAACTGCTCGAGAGATGTTGCAACTTTTAGGCCACATGGCATCCACGGTGCATGTGGTTCCCTATGCTCGCCTTCACATGAGAGCAGCTCAGTGGACCCTATCCACCCAATGGACCCAGGCATCAGGTTGCCTGTCAGACAAAATAGCAACCTCCAGTCGCCTATTTTCGTCCCTCCACTGGTGGAAGTCCACTCAGAATCTGTTGCTGGGGTCCCCCTTTCAACAGGTGTTACCCCAAGCAACCCTTACAACAGATGCCTCTCCAAAGGGTTGGGGGGCTCATCTACAAGATCTCTCGACCCAGGGCATCTGGTCTCCACAGGAGACATCTCTTCATATCAACCTCTTAGAGCTCAGAGCAATCTTTCTGGCTCTCAGAGTCTTCCACACCCTGCTCAGCTACAAGGCAGTCCTCATCCACATGGACAACCAGGTAGCTATGTTCTACGTGAACAAGCAGGGGGGAACTGGCTCTCTGTCGCTTTGCAACGAAGCTCTGAGATTGTGGGCCTTCACCAGAGAGCATCAAATCCATCTCATGGCAGTATATCTTCCAGGAGTTCAAAACTCTTGGGCAGACAGACTCAGTCGAGTTCTGCTTCCGCACGAATGGTCCCTCCATGGGGACCAGATAGCCAGAATTTTTCGGATTTGGGGTACCCCAGACATAGACCTGTTTGCAAGTCCGTGGAATGCCAAACTTCCCCGGTTCTGTTCCAGGATTCCATGTCAGGGAGTTCAGGCCAGGGATGCCTTCCTCCTTCATTGGGGGCAAGACTTCCTTTATGCCTTTCCACCTATTCCCCTAATCCCCAAGACTCTGTTCAAGCTTCAGAGAGACAAAGGGACTATGATCCTCATAGCACCACTTTGGCCATGCCAAGTGTGATACCCTCTACTTCTGCATCTCTCTCAAGCTCCCTCCCTAGACCTGGGGTCTGCTCCAGATCTCCTCTCCCAGGAGGAGGGAACCTTGTGGCACCCAAATCCTCAGTCTCTTCATCTCAGGGCCTGGTTGCTGAAGGCCTAGACCTTCAAGATTTACAACTTGATCAGCAAGTGAAGGATATCCTTCATGCTTCCAGAAAGCCTTCCACCAGACGTTCATATGCTTTTAAATGGAAAAGGTTTTCCATTTGGTGTGCAGAGAAGGGTCTCAACCCTCTTGCAATACCTTTGCATTCTTTACTAGACTATTTGCTGCATTTATCCCATGCAGGCCTTAAGACAAATTCAATCAGAGTCCATTTGAGTGCTATTGCAGCATCCCTTAAGCCTCTCAATGGACAACCTATTTCCTCTCATCCTGTTATAGCAAGATTCATGAGAGGCCTTCTTTTGACTAAACCTCCCATTAGACCACCTACAGTGGCCTGGGACTAGAATCTGGTTCTTGGCCAGCTTATGAAGCCACCCTTTGAACCCTTAGCCACTACCTCCTTAAAATTCCTTTCTTGGAAGGTAATTTTTCTCATTGCAGTCACTTCAGCTCGCCGTATTAGTGAGCTGCAAGCTTTAGTGGCTAATCCTCCTTATACAAGGTTCCATCATGACAAGGTAGTCCTCAGAACTAATCCACACTTTATGCCTATAGTGGTCTCACCTTTTCATCTGAACCAGGAGGTCTTTTTACCTGTCTTTTTTCCAGGACCTCATGCATCAAGTGCAGAGAGGAATCTTCATACCCTGGATTGTAAAAGAGCACTTGCTTTCTACTTACACAGCACACAGCAACATAGAAAGTCCTCTCAACTTTTTGTTGCTTTTGATCCTTCTCATTTAGGACTTCCAGTCTCTAAGAGAACTCTGTCCAATTGGATTGCTCAGTGTATTTCCTTCGCCTACCAAAGTAAGAACCTTTCTCTGGAGGGCCATGTCACAGCCCACAATGTGAGGGCCATGGTAACCTCTATGGCTCATCTAAACTCTGTGTCCATCGACCAAATCTGTCGAGCGGCCACTTGGGCATCGGTTCATACCTTCACAGCCCATTACTGCTTGGACAAGGACTCCCGCCGGGTTGCCTTGTTTGGTTAGGCTGTTCTCAAACACCTGTTCCATACCTAATCAACTCCTACCCTCCATCCCTGAACTGGATGCCTGAGATTCATGGGTAGAGGTAGAGCCCTTCCCAGGGACTCACAATCTGGGTGATCTCCCAGGCATCTCTAGCTGGGGAGTCCCCATATGTGAAGACTCATTCCTGCTTGTTCCTGGAGATAGCACAGTTACTTACCTGTAACAGGTGATCTCTGGGAACAGCAGGAATAAGTCTTCACAACCCACCCACCTTCCCTAGGAGTTGTATCTCTCTATCTATCTTTCCTTTCCTCTCTCTCTCTCTTTGTCTCAGCTTTAAAACTCGAACTGGAGAGAGGCAGTTGGGAAAGGCGGGAAGGCAGTGCGCAGGCACTGTGGGATGCTCCCAAAAGCTTTCTTTAAGGACGCTGGGGAGCGTTCCCGCGCAGGCTCCGTCGGTACCGACGATACCCATATGTGAAGACTTATTCCTGCTGTTCCCAGAGATCACCTGTTACAGGTAAGTAACTGTGCTTTCTTTCAATTTTTCCGCAGTATCACCTTTAAATACCACTTCAGTCATAGGTAACATCCCTACATCTTCCTCAGTAAAGATTGAAGCAAAGAATTCATTCAGTCTCTCTGCTATAGCATTGTCCCCTCTTATTGTCCCTTTTATCCCTGTATCATCTAATGGTCCAACTGACTCTCTCACAGGTTTTTTGCTACGAATGTACTTGAAAAAGTCTTTATTCTCAAATTCTCTCTTTGCCTGCCTTATCGATGCCTTGCATTTAACTTGCCAGTGCTTGTGCTGTTTTCAGTTTTCATCATTTGGCTCTTTTTTTCCATTTCCTGAAAGATGCTTTTATGGCAACAACAGCTTCTCTTACCTCACCTTTAAAGCATGCTGGCAGTTTTTTGGACTTCCTTCCACTTTTCTTAAAGCGTGGAATACAGCTGGTCTGGACTTCCAAGATAGTATTTTTAAACAACACCCAAGCTTGATGTAAGTCTTTAATCTTTGCTACTGCTCCTTTTAGTTTTTTCTTTACTATCTTCCTCATTTTATCATAGTCTCCCTTTCGAAAGTTAAATGTAGTACTGTGGATTTCCTTATCATCCCTTCTCCATTAATTAAATCAAACGTGATCATGCTATGATCATTATTGCCAAGTGGCCCCAACACCCTTATCTCTTGCACCAGATCTGGTGTTCCACTAAGGACTAAGTCCAAAATGGCATCCCCTTTGGTCGGTTCATGAACCAGCTGCTCCAAAAAGCAGTCATTTATTTCTTCTAGAAACGTTATCTCCCTAGCATGTCCTGCGGTGACACTGACCCAGTCAATACCAGGGTAATTGAAATCACCCATTATTATTACCGTTCTGTAACTTTTGTTAGCTTCCCTGATTTCTTTGAGCATTTCATCATCCATTTGTTCATTTTGGCTTCGCAGTCGATAGTACACCCTCACTGCCATCGCCTTTCCCTTTTTACATGCAATTTCATTCCATAGATATTCTACAGCAAATTTTGTTTCCTACAAAACTTTAATCCTTTGTGACTCAATGCCCTCTCTAACAGAGCGCAACCCCTCCACCAATTTGATCAGCTCTATCATTGCATCATTATGATATAGATTGTACCCAGGTACCACAGTGTCCCATTGGTTGTCCTCCTTCCAGCATGTCTCTGAGATACCAATCATATCTAACTTCTCATTTAGTGCCATATATTCTAACTCTCCCATCCTATTTTTTAGACTTCTAGTATTTGCATGCAAGCATTTTAGAGACTGTATTTTATTCATATTAATCTGGTTATCTGTAGGCAGGAGTAATTTGGAATCTTTAAACTCTGTTTGCTCCGTAATCAAGGGCATTTGAGCTACCTTTGTCTTTATTGGAACCTCTCTGCTGATGTGCCATAACTTCATTTGTTTTGTAGTATCCTTCAAGGATACATTGTTCCGAACCATGGGCTCTTGGGCGACTGTCGGCTGTCCCCTGTAATCTAGTTTAAAAGCTGTTCTTTCTCCTTTTTAAAAGTTAATGCCAGCAGCCTGGTTCCATTCAGGTTAAGGTGAAGCCCATCCCCTCGGAAGAGCCCCTCCTTTCCCCAAAATGTTCCCCAGTTCCTAACAAATCCAAAACCTTGCACCATTGTCTCATCCACTCATTGAGTCTCCGGAGCTCTGCCTGCCTTTTGGGTACTGCGTGTGGAATGGAAAGCATTTTGGAGAATGCTACCCTGGACGTTCTGGATTTCAACTTCCTACCTAAAAGCCTAAATTTAGCCTCCAGAACCTCCCTACCACATTTTCCTATGTTATTAGTACCGACATGTACCAAGACAGCAGATTCCTCCCCAGCATTATCTAAGGCCTTGTCTAGGTGGCGTGTGAGGTCCACTACCTTCACACCAGGCAGGCATGTTACCAGGAAATCCTCATGTCCACTAGCCACCCAGCTATCTACATGCGTAATGATCGAATCACTAACTATAACGGCTGTCCTAACTCTTCCCTCATGGGCAAATGGCCCTGGAGAAACTTCCTCGGTGCGAGAGGGTTTTACATCACCTAGAAGACAGGTCCTAGCTATAGGATCACTTCCTGACACACCAGGGTGATGCTCTCCTGTCACGTGACCTCTCTCCTCCATGGAAACAGGGATGCTGCCAGACTGGAGGTGGGACTTCAGGACTATATCCCTGTAGGTCTCGTCTATGTACCTCTCTGTCTTATGTCTTCCAAGTCTGCTACTCTTGCCTCCAGAGATCGGACTCGTTCCCTGAGAGCAAAGAGCTGCTTGCACCTTGTGCACACATAAGATCCCTCACCAACTGGGAGAAAATCATACATGTGACTCTCAATACAAAGGATTGGAAAGCCCCCATCTCACTGCTGGACTGCTGTCTGCATCTTAGTTATCTTAGAATACTGACTCTGTTTTGTCTTTTATGCTAAGTTATATTCTGATTTGATTTAAATTAAAGCTCTTTGCTGCTACTAGGCCCCCATCTCGCTACTGGACTGCTGTCTGCATCTTCATTTTAAGGTTATGTTTAGTTAAGTTCTTTACTTACTAAGGGTTGCTGGGGATACTTATACTAATAAAACTATACCTTATACGTTTAATGTACTTTGTTCACCTGAAGTTTAGTTAATCTCAGGTCCTTAATGTATGCTGATGAGAATAAACAGCTGCACCTGAGAGTGAATATGGCACCTCCTTTCATTTAGGAGGTGTAAGCACCTATAAAGCTGCAATTATCCCAGAGGTGGGTGTGTGTCAGTAGGGAGGGAGGAAAAAAGACTTATTAAAAACTGGCTGCTACACGGTACCCTGTCCTGTGCTTCTAAGGTAATCTGTGACCAGGAGGAGTCCCACAGCCCTTGCTTGGATAGAGGGTTCTAAATCTAACCAGAAAGCTCTCTTCTGTGTTTTAAATTTAAACAGAAAACTCTTTGCTGCTACTAGGCTATGACTGATTTAACAAATATACTGGGTTCACAGATTAATCAGCTTTAATCTAAAGAATTCCTTTTTCCCCAAGATTTTGAAAAATCCCCAGAAGTAAATACTTACAATTGCAGATCTCTCTCCAGAAATAGCAGTCCCCTTTTGTAGTCCTTCGCAAAGTTAGTTTTCCTAAAGTCTAAGACCCACGCTTTTGAATGGATTTTAACAGCCCTAGTCCTAATACTGAACCACACCATCTGGTGATCACTGGATGAAAATAATCTCCCACTATAACATCAGAAACACTTTCACCATTGGTAAGCACCGTCCAGTATGGCCCCTTCACTTATGGGTTCTGTTACCAGTTGCCTGAATAGCTCTCCCTGTAGAGAATCCAGGATCTCCTTACTTAGAAACATAGAAACATAGAAATATGATGACAGAAAAAGACCACATGGCCGCCTATCTAGTCTGTCCTTCCATATCAACAACTACAACAGTCCCCTTTTTATCTTTAGAGATCCTCTGTGTTGGTCCCATGCTTTTTTGAATTCAGTTACTGTCCTCATCTCTACCACCTCCACTGGGAGACTATTCCATGGATCCACTACTCTTTCCGTAAAGAAATATTTCCGCATATCACTCCTGAATCTATCTCCCTTCACCCTCATCCCATGTCCCCTCGTAGCAGAACTTGCTTTCAATTGAAAGAGGCTCTCTCCCTGAACATTTATGCCACGGAGGTATTTAAACATCTCAATCATATCACCTCTATCCCGCCTTTCCTCTAAGGTGTACATATTAAGATCCTTAAGTCTGTCCTCGTGCTTTATAATGAAGCCCACTAATCATTTTAGTAGCCACCCTCTGCACCGACTCCATCCTGTTCACATCCTTTTGAAGGTGCGGTCTCCAGAATTGCACACTATACTCCAAATGAGGTCGCACCAAAGACTTATAGAGAGGCATTATCACCTCCTTTTTTCTGCTAGCCATTCCTCTCCGTATGCACCCAAGCATCCTTCTAACTTTTGCCGTCGCCTTTTCTACCTGTTTAGCTACTTTAAAATCATCAGGCACAACCACGCCTAGGTCCCGATCTTCTTTAGTGGACAAAAGTACTTCACCCCCTATACTGTATTGCTCCCTTGGATTGCTGCAGCCCAAATGCATGACCTTACATTTTTTAACAGTAAATCCCAGCTGCCAAATTCTAGACCATTCTTCAAGCTTAGCTAGATCCCTCTTCATGTTATCTACACCTTCCTGGGTGTCTACTCTATTGCAGATTTTGGTATCATCCGCAAAGAGGCAAACCTTACCCGACAGCCCTTCCGCTATATCACTAACAAAGATGTTAAAAGGAATCGGACCAAGGACAGATCCCTGGGGCACACCACTGGTAACATCCTTCTCCTCAGAGTGAGCTCCATTTACTTGTACTCTTTGTCGCCTCCCACCCAACCAATTTCTAACCCAAGCAGTAACTTTAGGGTCCATCCCTAGGGTGCTCAGTTTGTTTATAAGTCGCCTGTGAGGAACAGTGTCAAAGGCTTTACTGAAATCTAAATACACCACATCTAGAGCTCTCCCTCGGTCCAACTCTCTGGTCACCCAGTCAAAGAAATCAATCAGATTTGTCTGACAAGACCTGCCTCTGGTGAATCTATGCTGCCTCGGATCCTGTAATCCGCTGGACTCCAGAAACCTCACTATTTTCTCTTTCAGCAGCGTTTCCAATAATTTACTCACCACCGAAGTTAAACTAACCAGCCTGTAGTTTTCAACCACATCCTTACTTCCACTTTTGTGTAAAGGCACCACATGAGCCTCTCTCCAGTCCTTTGGCACCACTCCCTATTCCAATGAGGCATTGAAAAGGTCAGTCAGTGGAGTTGCTAGAACATCCCCAAGTTCCCTCAGTATTCTAGGGTGTATCCCATCCGGTCCCATCACTTTGTCTACTTTAAGTTGAGCTAAATGATACTACAGCTGGAATGTGCCAAACAACATCTGGTATATTAAAATCCCCTATCAGTAGCACTTCCCGTTTCCTGGTAATGCTGCGTATGTCTTCATTTAACTCCCCATCCACCTCTTCCTCTTGTGAGAAAGATCTGTATATCACGCCAATGCAAATAGATTTCTCTTTCCCTCTTTCTAGTTTAACCCACAGTGCTTCCTCTCCCCCTTTTAAGCTCTGTAGTTCTGAAACTTTAATATTATTTTTTACATATAGTGGCATTCCTCCTCCCCTTCTTCCTACCCTGTCCTTTCTGAGTAAAGTATAGGCTGGTATAGTTACATCTCAATCATGATTTTCTGTGAACCATGTTTCTGTAACTGTCACTAAATTCAAGTCAGCCTCTCCCATTAAAGCTTCAACATCTGGGATCTTATTTCCCATGCTATGGGCATTTATGCACACCGCTTTAAATATGTTGCCCCTTTTACCCATTTCCATAAAGGCATTTAATGTTTCACTTACCAGGGGACTTTCACTTACCTGGGGGCTTTCTTCAGCCATCCCCAATGAATCTTGTTTAAAGCCCTCTTCGGTAGATTAGCCAGTCTGCTACTGAAGACACGTCAACAACCTTTCTTGGACAGATGGACACCATCTCTGTTCTGCAATCCTTGGAACAGCATCTCGTGTCCAGGAAACCAAAACGCTCTCGATGACACCATCCACGCAGCTATGCATTCATCTACAGGATGCAAGCTTCTCTGCCTTTGCCTTTACCCTCAACAGGGAGGATTGAAGAGACCACCTGTGCCCCTATCTGCTTCACCCTCTGTCCCAGAGCCATGAAGTCACTTTTGATACGCTCAGAGGGATACCTGGCAGTATCATTTGTGTCAACATGGATTAGCAACATTGGGTAATAGTCAGTGGTCTTGATGAGTCTCGTTAAACTCTCCGTAACATCTCAGATTTTGGTATCTGGCAGACAGCAGACCTCTCTGGACATCAAGTCTGGTCGGCAGATGGATGCCTCAGTACCCCTCAGAAGAGAGTCACCAACCACCACTACCCTTTGCTTCCTTGTCTTCACTGATTCTGCAACTTTGGGGTGCTCTAGCTCTGGTTCTTCCCTTTACAGGGATGCTTTCACCTCCTCCACTTCCAGGGCTGCATAATAGTTCTTCAACTCAAGGGCTGGAGAAGTTGGATTGGTGATTCCGCAGGCCCTGATGACTTGTGTCTAACCTTCGTCATTCTGTATGCTCCCATCCTCTCCTCTGCTTGAGAGCTTGGATGTTGCAAGAAGCATCTCATCAATGTACTTCTCACTGTCCTGAATGCTCCTCAGCCTCGCCACCTCCTTTCTGAGTTCCTCCACTTCTTTCCTGAGAGCTTCAGCATGCAGACACCCTGCACATTGGACAGATCCTTCAACTGGTATTGGGACCTCTGTCTTGACAGAGGCAGAAGCTATAACACGGGCACCAGTTTTGGCGATATGATTTATCTCCAGGAACAAGCAGGAATGTAATCTTCACATATGGGTATCATCGGTACCGACGGAGCCTGCGCGGGAACGCTCCCTAGCGTCCAATTAGGAAGCTTTTGGGAGCATCCCACAGCGCCTGCGTGCTGCCTTCCTGCCTTTCTCAACTGCCTCTCTCCAGTTCTTCATTTTCTGCGGAGCCAGCAGGTCGTGTTCCTGTCACCGCAGAAAATTATTTTCCTTATTCTTCTTTTTTGTGGTTGCGTCTGCCTTCCTCGATGCTATACCGGTACCGCCGGTTCTTCTTTCTTTCTTTTTCAAAAAAAATAAAAAAATATAGTAACTTTTCTTTCCAGGTTCACGCAGCATTTTGGGCCTTAGGCCCAAAATTTCCTACACTATGGAGAAACCCGCCTCGGGT
Organism: Ichthyophis bannanicus; assembly: GCA_033557465.1. NCBI lineage: Eukaryota > Metazoa > Chordata > Amphibia > Gymnophiona > Ichthyophiidae > Ichthyophis > Ichthyophis bannanicus. The sequence goes on along the minus strand of CM066032.1, from coordinate 1,127,852,303 downwards.
TTTAAAAAATGCACCAAGTTTGGCGGTACCATCTCTGTCACAGACACCCACGAGTGGTGTCTTAAATGTTTAGGTCATAAGAACATAAGATATGCCATACTGGGTCAGACCAAGGTCCATCAAGCCCAGTAGCCTGTTTCCAACAGTGGCCAATCTAGGTCATACGTACCTAGCAGTTTCCCCAAAAGACACAGGTTCTGCAATGCTTGTACTAGGTCAAGCATTGATATCCTGGGTCCCTTCTTAATAATGGTTTATGGACCTTTCCTCCAGGAACTTGTTCAAACCTTTTTTAAACCCAGCTACACTAACAGTCCTGACCATTCCATCTCCGAGTGCATGGCTTGTGCCATGATGTCCAAAAGGGGTCGACAGAACCGAGCTGCCAAGCTCAGTGCCCTTTTTCCCTCCGATGCAGCTTTGGTGGCATCGACGTCTTCCAGGGCTTCGTCTTCCTCCCATGGATCTCAGGTAACTAAACATAAGTCCAGCCGGTCCTCAAAGGGTAGATCTCCTTCCAAGCATCGAGATGCCTCTGGCGTTGCCCTTGAGGGTTCCATACCAGCAAAATTGCCCTGGCGGGAGGCTTCGGCTTCCAAAGCATTATCGGGGATCCAGGATGTTCTCGAGGCCTCGACCTCGGCAGAACTACTGGTGCCATGCTCTGGGGTACCGGCTGTTTCCGGTACCGACACCCAGGCATCGGCAGCGTCGATAGACCAGAGGTTCCTGGCTATTGAACACAGTCTGGCGGCTCTCCTTGTGGCATCGACGCCCTCGGAACCGCATCAGACGATTCAACCGGTACCGATAGCATCGACATCGACATTGGTATCAGCTTTGCCGGCACCCAGGCATGTGATGCCTTCTGGTGCCGATACACCGGTACCGATTACCCACGATACCGACTTCGGTCGGTACGGGTATTGGGCTCTTCAAGAGCATCCGGACAGACGATACTTCGAATCCTCAGAGGACTCCAAGGATTCTGATAGCTCTGCCGGTACTGGGATACTTCTCCCGGAGGAGCCTTCCTCTCCTAAACGTAGGATGTCTCCTCCAGAAGATATCTCCTTTCAAGATTTCATCAGGGAGGTGGCTCGTGGGTTGTCCATTACTCTGACTCCTGAGACAGAGCCCAGAGCTAAGGAATTGGAGATTTTACAATATCCCAAAGCTCCTAAGGAGGCAGCTATCTTGCCTATCCATGAGATCTTACATGATCTCATGTTGAGAATGTGGGAGACACCTCTCACCACCTCTCCTCACTCTCGCAGACTGGATACCATGTATCGAGTCCCTCCTTGTCCTGGATTCCAGAAAACTCAGCTTCCTCACCACTCTGTTGTAGTGGAATCAGCTATGAGAAGGATCAGGAGTGCAAAGAGGCATGCCTCTAATCCTCCAGGACGTGAATGTAGAACTTTGGATGCCTTTGGACGTCGTACTTTCCAGGCTTCCATGCTTTCTGCCAGGATCAGTTCCTATATTTTATATATGGGAATGTTCCTTAAAGAAGTCACAGGTGATTTAGAGGTTTTGAGCCCTCTTCTTCCTGAGGATAGAAGGCAGGATTTTCTCACACTGGTCAAACATGCCCAGGATGTGTCTAAGTTTGTCAACCGTGCAGCTTTTGACTGTTTTGAGTGCATAAGCAGAACCTCTGCCATTGCCATAGGTGCACGTAGAATTGCCTGGCTCCAGGCATCCGATTTGGAGCTCTGGGTGCAGGACAAACTGGGCAATATCCCTTGTACAGGTGAGAATATATTTGGCAAAAATTGGCAAGAAAAAGCCAATGAATTAGATGCTGACAACTCCACTTTGGATAGGCTATCCAAAGCCACAGCTGATCCTGCGAGAAAGATCTTTCAAAAAACCTTTCTTCTCAAAAAAGAAGAGGTTTTATCCCTCTTATTCCCCAGCAGGGACGTTCTGCAGGTCAGCCTGCCCAGAAGGGTCAGCAACCACCTAAACAAAGGAAAGCAAAGACTGCTAAGCCTCAACCATCTCAGCAGTCTCAGCCTCCACAAGGCCTTTGACTTTCATCTAGAGAACCTAGCCTTCCTGGCCCTCAATGGACCAGAGCCTTCCACCATTCCAGGAAGGTTATGTCACTTTGCCCCCAGGTGGGAACAGATAACAGCAGAGCATTGGACACTCTCCATTATAAGAGAGGGGTACAAGCTGCACTTTCTGTGCATGCCCCCTCCCACAATGGTAAGACAGTTCAATTCTCAGACCTCTCTCATCAACCTGTTAGATCAAGAGGTCACTATACTTCTTTCCCAAGGGGCAATAGAAGAAGTACCCATTCATCAACAGGGTACTGGGTTTTACTCCCCCTATTACCTTATCCCAAAGAAAACAGGGGGGTACAGACCTATTCTGGACCTCAGAGAATTGAACAAATTCCTGTTCAAAGAGAAATTCAAGATAATTTCTCTAGGAACTCTGCTGCCATACCTTCAGAGTCAGGATTGGCTTTGTTCTCTAGATCTCAAGGATGCATACACCCATGTTCTCATCCATCCAACTCACAGAAAGTTCCTTCAGTTCCTTTTTCAAGGAAAGCACTATCAATACAGGGTGCTTCCTTTTGGCCTGGCCTCAGCTCCAAGAGTGTTCACGAAATGCATGGCTGTGGTAGACTTAGACGACTTAGACGACTGGCTCATTCGAGCCCCATCAGAGTCCGAGGCCAGGACTTCTCTATCTTGCACAATGCGTATCCTTCAGTATTTGGGTCTGGTCATAAACATCCCAAAATCCAGTCTAACTCCCACTCAGTCTCTAGAGTTCATAGGAGCTTTGCTGGATACCAAAAAGGCAAGGGCCTGTCTCCCCCAGGCCCGTTGCCTTCGCATGGTGCAGTTAGCTTCTAAAGCAGTGCTAAAACGTCATCTCGCTGCCCAAGAAATGCTACAACTACTAGGCCACATGGCATCTACCGTGCATGTGGTTCCTTATGCTTGCCTCCATATGAGAGCAGCCCAGTGGACTTTATCCACTCAATGGACCCAGGCATCAGGGTGCCTGTCAGACAAAATAGCAAACACAAATCGCCTTATTTTGTCCCTCCAATGGTGGCAATCCACTCAGAACCTGTTGCTGGGGTCCCCTTTTCAACAACCCTTACCCCAGGCAACTCTAACAACAGATGCTTCACCAATGGGTTGGGGAGCTCATCTGCAGGACCTCTCCACCCAAGGCACCTGGACTCCACAGGAGACTCATCTACATATCAATCTCTTAGATCTCAGAGCAATCTTCCTTGCTCTTCGAGTGTTCCATACCCTGCTCAGCTACAAGACACTCCTCATTCATACGGACAATCAGGTAGCCATGTTCTACATGAACAAGCAGGGGGGAACAGGCTCTCTCTCGCTTTGCAACAAAGCTTTGCGACTATGGGCCCTCGCCAGAGAGCATCAGATTCATCTCCTGGCAGTGTATCTCCCAGGCATACAAAACTCTTGGGCAGACAGACTTAGTCGAGTTCTGCTTCCAAACGAATGGTCTCTACATGCAGACCAGGTGGCCAGGATTTTTCAAATTTGGGGAATCCCGGACATAGACCTCTTTGCAAGTCCGTTGAATGCCTAACTTCCCCGGTTCTGTTCCAGAATTCCGGCTTAGGGCTCTCAGGCCAGGGATGCTTTCCTCCTTCACTGGGGTCAAGACTTCCTTTATGCCTTTCCACCCATTCCCCTAATTCCCAAAACCCTATTCAAGCTTCAGAGAGACAGAGGGCATATGATTTTCATAGCTCCACATTGGCCACGACAGGTGTGGTACCTTCTGCTTCTACATCTCTCTCAAGCTCCCTCCCTGGAGTTAGGATCTGCTCCAGATCTCCTATCTCAGGAGGACGGAATGTTATGGCATCCCAATCCCCAGTCTCTGCATCTCAGAGCTTGGTTGCTGAAGGCCTAGATCTTCATGATCTTAACCTCCCTCAGCAAGTAAAGGATTTCCTTTATGCTTCCAGGAAGCCTTCCACAAGACGCTCTTATGCTTTCAAGTGGAAAAGGTTTACCATATGGTGTTCGCAGAAGGGTCTTAACCCCCTTGCGATACCTCTGCAATCATTACTGGAGTATCTCCTTCATTTATCCAGTGCAGGATTTAAAACTAACTCAGTAAGAGTCCATTTGAGTGCTATTGCAGCTTCTCTCAAGCCTCTAAATGGACAACCTATCTCCTCCCATCCTCTTATAGCAAGATTTATGAGAGGCCTTCTTCTAACTAAGCCTCCCATTAGGTCACCACCGGTGGCATGGGACTTAAACCTGGTTCTTGGTCAGCTCATGAAGCCACCTTTCGAACCCTTAGCTACTACCTCATTGAAATTCCTTTCTTGGAAAGTTATCTTTCTCATTGCAATCACATCAGCACGCCACATCAGTGAGTTGCAGGCACTAGTAGCTGATCCACCTTATACAAGGTTCCATCATGACAAGGTAGTCCTTACGACTCATCCACACTTTATGCCAAAAGTGGTCTCTCCTTTTCATCTTAATCAAACGGTCTACCTGCCTGTGTTCTTTCCAAGACCTCATGAATCAAATGCAGAAAGGAATCTTCATACTTTGGACTGTAAAAGAGCTTTAGCCTTTTACTTGCAAAGAACACAGCAACATAGAAAGTCCTCTCAACTCTTTGTTGCTTTTGATCCTTCTCATTTGGGACTTCCAGTCTCCAAGAGAACACTGTCCAACTGGATTGCACAGTGTATTTCCTTTGCCTATCAGAGTAAGAACCTTCCTCTGGAGGGCCATGTCACAGCTCACAATGTGAGAGCCATGGCAGCTTCAATGGCTCATCTACACTCTGTGTCTATCGACGACATCTGTCGAGCAGCCACTTGGGCCTCAGTTCATACCTTCACAGCCCATTACTGCTTGGACAAGGACTCCCGCCGGGATGCCTTGTTTGGTCAGGCTGTTCTCCCACACCTGTTCCATACCTAATCAACTCCTACCCGTCATCCCTGGTTGGATGCCAGAGATCCATGGGGGGAAGTGCAGCCCTTCACAGGGACACACAACTTCTGGGGTCTCTCCCTGACATCTAAAGCTAGGGAGTCCCCATATGTGAAGACTACATTCCTGCTTGTTCCTGGAGATAGCATAGTTACTCACCTGTAACAGGTGATCTCCGGGAACAGCAGGAATTTAGTCTTCACAACCCACCCACCTCCCCTAGGAGTTGTATCTCTCTGTTTATCTCTTTCTCTTTCCCTTTCTCTCTCTTTGTCTCAGCTTTAAACTCAACTGGAGAGAGGCAGTTGGGAAAGGCGGGAAGGCAGCACGCAGGCGCTGTGGGATGCTCCCAAAGCTTCCTAATTGGACGCTGGGGAGCGTTTCCGTGCAAGCTCCGTCGGTACCGACGATACCCATATGTGAAGACTAAATTCCTGTTGTTCCCGGGGATCACCTGTTACAGGTGAGTAACTATGCTTTCCCAGCCATTGTTCAGTTGGTGGAACTTAGGTATCTGTTAAAGCAAAAGAGAGAGATATCTACCACAGTACCAGCTGGTTTCCCAGCTGTCCTTTCAGCGAAAAAGCAGTTAAATCTCTTTTAAGTGTGTCAAAATGTACTGTTCCCAAGTCCCTGTGTTGTAGTTAATTGGGGAGGTACACCAGGAAGATATATTACAACTATTTGATAAACTGAAGAGTAGCAAATCACCTGGACCAGATGGCATACATCCAAGGGTGTTGAAAGAACTGAAATATGAGATTGAAGACCTACTATTAGTAATCTGTGAACTATCATTAAAATCATCTGTGATATCTGAAGATTGGAGGATGGCCAATGTAACGCCAATTTTTAAAAAGGGTTCCAGGGGTGATCCGGGAAACTACAGACTGATGAGCCTGATGTCAGTACCGAGAGAAATGGTAGAAACCATTATAAAGAACAAAATTGCTGAACATATAGTCATGGCTTAATGGGAGACAGCCAACATGGCTTTAGCCAAGTAAGGTCTTGTCTTACTAATCTGTTACGTTTTTTTGAAGGTGTCAATAAACAGGTAGACAAAGGTGAGTCAGTTGATATAGTGTTTCTGGATTTTCAGAAAGCCTTTGACAAGATCCTTCATGAGAGACTCTTGATGAAATTAAAAAGTCATGGTATAAGAGGCATTGTGGATCAGGAATTGGTTAAGAGATAGAAAGCAGAGGGTCGGGCTAAATGGCCAATTTTCCCAGTGGAGAAAGGTGAATAGTGGAGTACCCCAGGGATCTGTGCTTGGTCCACTGCTTTTTAACATGTTTGTAAATGACCTGAAAATGGAAATAATGAGTGAGGTAATCAAATTTTCCAATGACACAAAATTAGTCAAAGTTGTTAAAACCCAAGAGGATTGTGAAAATTGCAAGAGGACCTTGATAAATTGGAAGACTGGATGTTCAAATGGTAGGTGAAATTTAATGTGGGCAATTGCAAAGTTATGCACCTAGGAAAGAACAACCCAAATTATGGTTACACGATGGAAGGTTCCACATTAGGAACCACCACCCAGGAAAAAGATTTAGGCAGCAGATAGGTGAGGGGTGCAGGGGGTTCTCCGCAGCCCGACCCTGGCCATGGAAGGTCAGATCGGGGGTCGGGCTGTGGGGAATGAAGATTGTGGTCAGTGGCCGGCAATTGCAGCTCCTGAATAGAGCCATGGTGCCATGTCAACAGGATTCAATGGCACCGCAGCTCCATTCAGGAGCCTGACTGAGTTAGCCAGGCAGGGGTATGCACGTGCTGGCTGATCTGAATCGGGTCCCTGCCTGCATGTACAGGCCCAGATCTTATTCTGATCCCCCAGGGCACGTCTAGCCCTTGCGGGATTAGAATTGTCTCTTCCTCTGTGCGTCCCAATTCTGATTGGGCGCACAGGGGCCTGGATGCACACATTAGAACGTGCCTCCATGTGTATATTGTGTCAGATTTGGCCATGTCTGCATAACCCATGTTTTTGTTTGCTTAGACGTTGAGTAAGGCTTTGAAATTTACCCTTATATGTTTAGCAAATAGTCAAGAATAATTCTTATTTTAAATTCTTGTATATACTATGCTGTTATCACAAATAGTATTAATTGTTTTATCGAAACCTTTTGGCCTTGTAGTTACTAATGTTGTCATTTGTAAACAGGACTTCAATGTTGACTTCAAAATCAAAGACACCAAATTATTCAAAACAAAGGCTGAAAAGATTGTCAAATCTCCCAATTTGAATTCCCTTCAGGAGGGTGGAGCAGCTCCCACCAGGGCAATTCCTTCCGCCATGCTGAAGGAACCCAACATCGGTTTTGATTACCACAGGAATCCCAGTACCGTGATTCCACCAATCACCCCCAGCCGTTCTGCCATCCCTTCCAACATGAATGTAAGCCCTGTGGTAGGAGCTGGACTGACACATCATAGTTACAGGTGAGAATATGCTGAAATCATGTTTTCCACATACAGCATGCAGTGAAAGTAAACCATCTAAAAGTCCACACTTAATGAGTGGTCTATTGAAATTATGGGGCTTATTAACTAAGCTGTGTTAGCTGTTTAATGCTAAGTACTAGTATGGGCCCATGCTAATAGTTAAGGTGGTGCAGCCCTTGACACATTTTCTTGGAATCAAGAAGTCAGCTTAAAAATTTAGGAGCTGGCTGCCGAGCCTTAGTTACAATGCGTCCTCTCCTCCTCCCCCCCCCCTCCATTTTTAAGGGGCCTGTTTTCTTTTCCCTTAGAAAATGGGAAAACAATAAGCTTAGTAAATCAGGCCCTTAACGTTCAATTACATAGTGCCAACAGAAGATAGCAACCCTGCTCCTCCTCCCCCTCCCACCACCCCTAATGAGTACGTTTTCAGCAGCAGATTGGTGCAGCTGCAGCTGAGGCAATTTCCTTTTTGTTTCACATATCACCATGGCCTGGTAATACGTGAAGCAAAAAAAATATCTCTCATAGCTCCTACTCATCCATCATCCAGTGTTTCTCTCTTTTTCATAGCCTCCCACAGCTTTCACCAGTATCTCCCTCTCTCTCTTTCTCTCAGCCCTCCTATGGCCTTCACCAGTCTCTATATCTCTCTTTTTCTCCTAGATTCTCCACACCCTTCACCCTGTGTCGTCTTCTCTCTCTCTCATGCCCCCACTCCAAGGTTTCACTCAGTTTCTCTCTTTCTTTCTCATGCCCCTCCTAAGGCTTCACCCCAGTCTCTCTCCCTCTCATGACCACCCCAGGCTTCTCATAGTTTCTCTCACTCTCGTGGCCCCCCCCACCCCAGGCTTCCCACAGTTTCTTTTTCATGCCTCCCCAGACTTCATCCAGTGTGTCTTTCTCATCACTCATCCTCACATCCACTCCCTCCCTCTCACCCATTGTTGTGGCTGAATCCAGCTTCTGGATAACAGCACAGTGCCCCCTTCCCCCACTACAATTGGCTGTGTGCACAGTTGAGCCCTGAGGTGTAGAGGACGTTCAGGTGATCTTGTGGGTTCAAGACTCATGAGATCCCCTAAGCTTCCTCCACCATGGGGCTCAACCATGTACAGAGCCAATCATGGTGGAGGAAGAGGGCGCCATGCCTTTTTTCAGCAGTTGTCCACGGCTGTGGTTCATCTTCTACTAGTGGAGGATGGGGATTGGATACAGCTTTCAGGGGCATGAAATCTCAAGCACCAAGGTTCAAATCTTAGTGACCTGGCACATGGGACTTTTGAGTCCTGTATTAGTGTGTGCTAATTTCCTCATTAAACAATTAAGATGGAAAACACCATTTTTGGGGCATGAAATGGGTGGTGAATGTGTCGCCCAGTTAACACTGCAGATAACACAGAGCAGGTAACGTCACCTCAAGAGATTTTATTTATTTATTTTAAGCCATGTCTATACCACCACATGCCATAACATTCTAGGCGGTGTAGCTAACTGTAACATGGGTTATCTACCATGCATTTAACATGCAGTAGAAAATTGTTCTATGTTAACTGCATGGCAGCCCTCCCAAAAATGCTGGGAATACTGCCAGCAGTTAACATGGAGGATTTGTGGTTACTGTGGTTTAATTTGGGGAATTCCCATGCGGTCATTGCAAAATCTTACCACATGTTAGTAAACAGGAGCCTACTGAGTCTATTCTAAGGCACAAGTAGCGGGTCTGGACATCCAATCCGGACGTCCAGACTCACTAAACGCCTGGCCTGCATCTGAGAAGTAGAGCTCCCCACACATAGATCCAAGATGTGCGGGGAGCTCTGTTTGTGGGTGAGAGGGGGCGGGCTGCAGGCAGATCGAGAGTGGGCAGTGGACAGGAACTTAACCCCGGATGTACAGGGCCGATTCTGAGATTGGACCTGTACATCTGGGGTTGGCTATGTGGACAGGGGACTTATTCCACTGCGGAGGTAGAATAAATCCCCCTAGACGGGGACACTTGCAGCAGCCGGCATGGAGAAGCAAGGTGAGGGGTACAGGGGGTTCCCCACAGCCTAATCCTGGCCACGGTAGGCCCAGTCAGGGGTCAGGCATCAGGGAAATAAGATTCTGATGGGCTGCAGGAATTGCGGCTCCTGCATGGAGTCACAGTGCCATGGAAACATGATGCCATGGCACAGCGGCTCCATGCAGGAGCCAGGCTGGGCTTAGCCGGTAATGGATCGACTGTCCGAGTGCCTACAGTAGAATCGAGGCACAGCCTGCAAGTCTAGCTGGTTGCACCTGATTTTGATCCCATGGGCACGTCTAGCCCCCCACGGGATCAGAATCGGATGCAACCGGGCCACGTCCAGATTCTGGGCAACCAGACAGGCGGGGACACCCAGATCAGAATTGGCCTTCACATATTTGTGTAAAAAGGACTGTCATAATCAGACTGGAACGGGGATTCACTCTTCTATCTGGATATAGCTTAATCCTTGCTTCCAAAATTCACTCAGTCAGTATTTTGCTGGAGCGGTCAGCATTGTTTAGAACACTGGCTGCAGCGGCTAAATTAAATCCAGATATTTAGCGCCAGTATCTGGAGAGTGACTGGCATTGAATTGTCCATATTTTGCAGTCAGCATTGGCATTATTTTGTACAGCATCAATATTCGGTGCCACTCTATGGATAGTTATTAGCTGGATAGCAATTTAGCATAGCTTTTGCTGTCCTAAGCTATTTGCGTAGTTGTCCATATAGTGGAGAAATTTCTGCTCTGCCCCTGAACTGCTCCGGAACTATCCGGATAATACCAAGATGGTTAGGCAAAATATTCAATGGCACTATCCGTATAATGCCACTGAATATTCCTCTCACCGGCACTTATCTGATTAGCAGGTGCAGCTAACCAGATTAGTGCTTTTGAAAATTCACCTCACATTTTTGGGGGGGAATTTTTAAATGCTTACATATCAAATTCTCACACATAGATGAAACTGAAAAAAGTGCAATACTCCTGATAAAAAAATGGAAACAGGGTTCTTCCTGGATCGTATACTCCAACCGACAAAGAAATCCAGTAGAGCAAGAATTTTAGAAATGCCCCAACATGGCCCATATTCAAAGGCATCGTTGACTTCCCAAAGAAAATATCCTCCTGTTTCAGTGTCCAAGGCAAACAATCATATAGCAAGCACACTTAGAAGGTATTTCCATATTGTCCTGCTAGACCAGTACAGACAAGTGGGTTGTGTTCCCCTACCAGCAGATTGGTGGAGAAAGATAGCCAATGAAATGCTCAGGTTTCAATGAGATCACTCCCATGCCTCTATCAGCCTAAGCCATTAAAGGGCACCTCAGTATTCTTCTGCCTCCAGCAGATGGTAGGTAGATTTTCTCATAACTGAAGAAAATCTGAACAATTGAGAGGAAGATTGATTTCGCTCATGAACAACCACTTTGAGGGTGACTCTCTCACTTGAGCATGACATGGGAGGCTCCACTAGACTGAGTTCTTTTCGGTAGCCAAAGGAGGAGGGAAAATTGTTTAATCTCCATGCTCTTGTCATGATAAAGGCCCAATGAGCAGCCAGAAAATCAGAAGGATTTGGAAGAGATCATCAGCCTCACACAACCTCAGTGTCTCCTCCCTCCTCCTCTGTCCCTCCTCTGCTCTTCCTGAAAACTGAAGACACCATAGAGGTATGTGGCTGTAAGCCTGTTAAGAAAACATTAGAAAGAAACTGCAGATGTGGAGTAGCACTGAGTCTGGCACAGTTTGCCCTTTCTGAGGCTCCCAAAGGGTGAGTACCAAGGCTTGACTTCATCATTGTCCTTGTTGGAGGCTCCCGATTCCGTCTGTCTGGGGCACAATTTGGGGTGGACCACCAGCAACCTTTGACACGGTGTGGAGGTTTCCCGCCCTTCCGGCACACATTAATAATATTTTTAATGTTGAATACCTTGCAATTACATGGCCCTAGCGCATGCTCTGCCCAAGCAGCTCCAGCACGCATTCCTTCTCTAGCTGTCTTTGCGTACAATACTGTAAGCACTGTTCTTTGTGTTGGCACAGCCTTAACTTATGCAACTATTGTGCCTACCATAACTTTCCATGTCATGCCTTTGTGCCTATGTGGTCTTAGTGCACGAAAATGTTTGCCTTACCTTAACTCTTTCTGTCTTCTTCCAGGAAGCGTTGTTTGACCTGTGGCAAGTGAAGAGCCTCCTCACTGGATTCATCCTGCATGGCAACTCTGACATTTTATTGGTGGGCCCATTTCCCTTCTTCCAACAAAGGGATTTGGTTAGCCCAGCATTTTCTACCTCAAGGTAGGAGGCGACTGACAGTGCTGTGTGTAAAAATAACAGCCCAGCCTTGAGTTCCAGTGTCCACGTTTCTGGCCGCTCCCTTTCTTTGGAGGGTTCGGCTCCAGCTATGTCCCTTGAGTTTGGGATCTTTCTCAGGGAGGGAAGCTCCCTGAATCTGGGCTGTCCTCCCCAGAATTCTTCTTCAGCAAGCCTGATCTTTGGCGCAAAAACTGAAACCCTGCAGCTTTTGGATTTCCTCAATCTCAGTCACATGAGGGATGGGCAGAGTGTAGAAGCCCGGCTTGACAAAAGTTGCCTTCTGGAGGTGTCAGTGTCTTGGGTTCTTTCTGAGACATGGACTTGAGTGCTGATTCTGGAGTCTCGGTTGAGGTGTCTGATATCTGGCAGCATTGATTGCTCGAGTTTCCTTTACCTGGTATGTGGCTGACACATTAGCAACAGAACAGAGGCCACAGGTTCCCCACTTCTACAGGCAGTGTGGTTATTCACGGCAGTTTTCTTGTTTCCAGAAATAATCCAGAACGGTTCCTTACCAATTTCCTGCTTAGGTGGATAAAGGCGTGTAAAGGGATGTGAGCTCTCCCTGAGAGAAGTGCATCGCATGGTTCAGCCTGCCCAAGGTGGAGCCTCCATTCCCATAGAAGTCAGATTGGCCTTGAAGGGTACTATGGATTGAAAGATGGACTCTGCTGAAGAGCCAGTTCACAGCAGCAGCTGCTATTCTCCCATTGGTGGTGCGTGCACGCCTGATGCCTCCAGTCCTGCTCTTGTGGATTCAGTCTCTCCTACTGGATGATGCTACCTCTGCTTTGGAGTCAGTTACTGCCTTCCTTCTGATGCCATAATATGTTTTAGCCCACTTGGCGGCTATCTTTATCTTTATCTTTATCTTTATTTACATTTAATATACCGCCCTTGTCGAAACGTGAGGGCGGTTTACAATAAAAGCAAAGTACAATAAAAACCATTAAAAGGAAAAGAAATCCATTAAAATAGAGAAAAGATAGACCAAAGAGGTCACAGGACAAAGCAAACAATAAACAATCAGACAAACCATGGGTAAACAAAACCAGACAAAAACCAAACAAATGGACAGGACTACTAGGAGGGGAGATCAAATGCCTGTTTGAACAAGTGGGTTTTCAAGGAGCTTTTGAAGAGTTGATAGGAAGGCTGTAGGCGAAGAGGGGCAGGAAGAGAGTTCCAAAGCGAGGGGCCCAAGAAAAAGAAAGCAGCGTGACGGGTTCGTTCAAGGTGAGCTCGTGAAGGTGGGGGGAGAAACATACGGTTAGCATGCAGCGACCGTAGTTGCCGATAAGGGGTGTGAAGAGAGACCAGGTTTGCTAAATACTGCGGATTGGAAGTGTGAATGACTTTATGTACTAGAATAAGAACTTTGTATCTAAACCGAAAGGACAGAGGAAGCCAATGAAGGTGGAGCAGAAGGGGAGTAACATGATCCGATTTCCGAGCAAAAGTGACAAGACGAGCGGCTGTATTTTGCAGGAGTTGAAGACGTTTGAGTTGGTACGCGGGGAGATTAGCATAAACTATGTTACAATAGTCCAGTCTGGACATAACTAGTGCAAGCACTAAAGTGGTAAGTGAGTCAGAGGGCAGGATTGAACGGACTGAACGGATCTGTCGAAGTGTAAAGAAAGAACGACGAGATAGGTTAGATATGTGCTCATGGAAAGATAGGGAGGAGTCTAGGATTACCCCCAAATACCGGAGGGAAGTAGTAAGCGGAATAAGAGTGGAGTTTATATGAGGCGCAATGTCCGGGCAGGGAGAGCTCAAAGACACCCACATTGCAGAAGATTTGGCGGGATTCAGGTGTAAGAAATTGGATGAGATCCAGGAAGCAATATGAGAGAGACAGTCATTGAGAGGAGCAATGTCAATCGTAGTTGGAGGAGTATGAAAAAGGAGAACAATATCATCGGCGTAAACGTAAATGGAAACTGGGAATTGTTGGACCAGTAGGAGAAGTGGGGCTAGAAAAATATTAAAGAGCAGAGGAGACAGAACCGACCCCTGGGGAACACCACAGAGCAAAGGAATGGAGGACGAGGTTTGGTGATTAGCATGTACAACATAGGAACGGGCAGTGAGGAAGGAACGGAACCAACGTAGTACCACATCCCGTAGACCTATATCAAAAAGGCGTGCAAGGAGAGTCCGATGATCTATCAGATCAAAGGCAGCGGAAAGGTCCAGTGATACCAAAAGAGTGATGTCACCGCGTTCGTGTGCGACATGGATCTCATTTAAGAGAGCGAGAAGAATGGTTTCGGTACTGTGCCCTGATCTAAAACCGGCCTGGCGGGGATGGAGAACGTTGGTGGACTCAACATGAGAGGAAAGTTGTAAGAAGACTAAACGTTCCAGCATTTTTGCAAGGAAGGGGAGATTAGAGACTGGGCGCCAATGGGATAATACTGAGGGGTCCAGAGAGGGCTGTTTCAGGAGAGGGTGGACTATGGCAGATCTCCAGGCTGATGGAAAAAGACCAGATGACAGGCTGGAATTGAATAGGGTAGTAATAAATGGAATGAATTGAAGAGAAGGTTCTATCAACCAATTAGAAGGGACCGGATCCAAGGAGCAGGTGGTCTTCCTGGAACGGGATATGGTGAGTAGTACCTCCGCGGTGGTGAGAGGATGAAAAACAGACCATGTATGAGATAGAGTCCTATGAGAAGGGCTGGACTCGGAAAGAATGATGGGGGCAAGGGATTCGTGAATGATTAGCTCTTCGCAAGGGAGAGGCGAAGAAGAAACAACAGAGATGGGTGGAGGGGACAGAGGGGGAGGGGGAGCATTATGGAAAGAGGAGCGTAAGTTCTGAACTTTGGTGGAGAAAAAAGATGCTAGGGATATTATCCTGTCGACAGTGACATGGAGTTGGTTATGACTTTGCCACTGGCAGGGGATATGTCCCCAAAAGCCCATCTAACTCAACTGGCCTTAAGGGAAATCTCCCTTGTTGAGCTGATTGGAGATGTTAATGAAGGATTTGATCAAGCCCGAGTCTTATCGCCTTCCAGAGGATAGACCGAAAGGACCTGGGAAGCAAGCAGGCTCCTTCCCCTCTTTACCCATTTTGGGTGCACTGGACTGACTTCTGGGGATCTCAGGACTCCTTGCATTTCATCCTGGAAAGCCCTTACTCTCTGCTTCTGGATTTCACAGCCATAATTGGTCCTTTCAATGGGGCTCATGTGCCCAGAGACTCGGTCTCCTCCAAATAGGGTTCCTCCCGTTCACTATGTAGGTTTTAGGGCTTATTCCCGAATGTCACCAAGGATAGAAGGGTGCTATATACTGGATTGCAAGTGGCCAATTCCAGAAGCCTTTGTCATCTCTCCATTTGGTGTGTTGGACATGAGGCCCTCTGCATGTGTCACATTGGACAAGTTGCTGCGCCTAAAGAAGGTAGTGCCAGTGCCCCCGGCCAAGTGGGGCAAGCGCAGATATTTCATTTCTTTCGGGATACCAAAGAAGGATAACTTCTTCTGACCAATGGCCTCAAGGCAGTCAGTGATCCTTTGCGCGTGTCGCATTGCCAAATAGAAACTCTGAGATCGGTGAGTTCAGCGATGCTCCAAAGGGAGTTCCTAGTACCTCTAGTTTTAGCTGAAGCTTGTTTTCATATCCTGATCTGAAAGGTTCAGCAGAGATTTCTACGTTTTGCTGTGTTTTGGCTCACATCTTCAGTTCACCGCCTCCGTTCAGCTTCTCCACTGCCCCGAGAATGTTCTCTAGAGTCGTGGTGGTGGCAGCTGTGCTATGGCACTAAGGACTATATGTACACCCATTTCTGGACAACTGGCTCTGAGCCTGTTCTCTGTCAGAGGCCTCACGGCTTTCAGCCTGAGTGGTGTCCTTCTGGAATGTCTCAGCTGGATGGTCAATTGGGAAAAGTATCTGTTGAGCTTTCCCATTAATGGTTCGATGCTTGAGTGGGCAGGGTCTTCCTGCCAGAGTAGAGACTGCAGAGATTGTTGGAATGACTTGAAGGGTTCTGTCTCAACAGGCTCCCAGGGTTTGGGACTATTTCCAGCTTCTTGGCTTGATGGAGGAGGTAATCAAAATGAGTTCCATGGATGTGCTCATATGAAGCTGCTCCAGTGGCCCTTCCTGGCTGAAGTTGAAGCTCAGGCTTCTACTCCAGCTGGAAGTAGGAACCAGCTTGAGGTGGTGGCTACACCCACGTTTTCTGAAGAGAGGCATGCCACTGAATGATCACTTGTGGGTTCTTCTGGTGACAGATGCCAGTCTTATGGCCAGAGAAGCCCTTGTCAAGACTGCATGACTCAGGGCTGTTGGGGGCCACAGGCAAGTGGGGTGGTCCATCAGCCTTCTTGAAGCAAGGGCAATATGGCTGGCCTTCTTATATTTTCCCACCCTTGGTCAAGAGCAGGATGGTATGAGTGTTCTTGGGCAACGCCAGAGCAGTGGCATATGTCAATCACCAAGGTGGCACAAGGTGTACAGGAGTGGCCCTAGGGTGGCTCTTTGGTTCGCCTGGGTGAAAATGAGTTCCTAGCTCTGTCGGCTCAGCACATTGCCGGTGTGGTCAGTGTGGAAGTGGTCTTCTTCTGTCATTACTCTCTTGATCCCGGAGAGTGGGAGTTGAGTCAGGAGGCATTTCAGATGCTTCTCTACTGTTGGGGTTGCCCCATGATGGAATTGATAGCATCCTGCCCAAATGACATTGTGCCCCATTGCTTCACTCACCACAAAGAAACTGGGTCTAAGAGCGTTGTCACCCTGGTTCATGGTTCAGTACTGGCTATAGTAATGCCTGCTGTAGGTGCTTCCTGTATGGCTGCTGTTGGGGTGTGTGCTTCGGCAAATGGAACCCCATCCTGGCTGGATTGTTCTGGTGGTGCTGGATTGGATGAGGAAAGCATGGCTTATGGACCTGATGCGGTTCTTGCAGGTTCCTCCTCTTCATCTGCCCCATTTCAGGGCTGGTTGCATCAGGGCCATTTTTCCTGGATCATCTGGCTCCCTTCTCGCTTATGGCTTGGCTTGGCTCTTGAAAGGAGTTGGCTGAGGCATAGGAGCTACTCTCCTCCAGTAGTTTCCGCTCTGCTCAAAGTCTGGAGAGGTTCTACCAGCCTGACATATGAGCGAGTCTGGTACCTCCTTGAGTGTGAGTGCGGCACATGATAGCTTTTTCCTAAGTCTGCCAAGGGGCCAACTCTATTGGTCTTCTGCAAGACAGTCTGGAAGAGGATTTTTCCCTTATCTCCCTGAGAGTCCAGATGGCAGCCTTGCCTCTTATAGAGTTTTGGTGGCTGGGAGGTTTTCAGCCTTGCACCCAGATGTTTCACATTTCTTCAAGGGATTTGACATCTGCGTCCTCCCCTCTCGTCATTTGTCCCTTCCTGGGATCTATGTCTGATGCTTAGAGCCCTTTGAGCCTCCCAAGTGTACTACTCTGAAAGGTTTGAGTCTCAAAACTGTTTTCTTGGTCACATTTTATTTGGCAAGTCGGAATGCCGAGCTGCAGGCTCTGTCTAGCTGGGATCCATATTTGTCCCTTTCAGAGGAGGCCATTTCCATTTGGCATATGCCTTCTTTTTGCCCTAGGTGTTGTCTCCCTTTCATGTGAACCAGGTGGTTTGCTTGCCTTCCTTTCTAAGAAGCAGTGTAGAAGGAAAGATAAGGATCTTGTGGATGTCCAGAGGGTGCTTCTCCGGTACTTGGAGATTACGAATTCCTTCATAAGTCCGATCATCTTTTTAGTGCTGTTTGCTGGCCAGCACAAGGGTGCCACAACAGCTAAGTCTTCCTTGGAGCGCTGGCTCAGTGAGGCAATTGCCTTGGCAAATCTGTTATGTAATTGGCTGGTTCTGGAGGTTTTGCACACTCATTCTACTCAGGTGAAAGCATCCTCGTGGGCAGAGCTTAGCTCAGTAGCCCCTTCAGACATTGTTGGATGGCAGTGTGGGCATCGCTTTCCACATTTTGTTAAGCACTTCTGCTTGAATGTCCAGGCTTGGGCGGATACAGCCTTTAGCTGAAGGGTTTACGAGCTGCCATGTTTTCTTCCTGCCCAGTGGAGGCATAGTTTTGGTATGCCCCACTTGTCTGGACTGATCTAGCAGGTGACATGGAAGGTGATATTTTACTTGCCAGATAATGTCCTTTCCTTGCATCCTGCTAGACCAGTCCAGGACCCGCACTTGGAACTATGTTTGGTCTGTTATTTTATGGTGGTTCCTTGGTCTGTTATGGTTTACATGCTTGGTTCTGCAGGTCCATATCCTACTGACAACTTGCTGTTCTACTGTTTGATTCATCATTGCTGCCCATGTTGAGGATGTGTGAGGTTTGCCATGCTTTTCCATATGCTTTGAGACAGATACTGAGGTGCCTTCTAGTAGCTCAGGCTGATAGAGGCATGGAGTGATGTCATTGAAACCTGGGCATTTCATTGTCTATCTCTCTTCACCAATCTGCTGGTAGGGGAACACAACCCACTTGTCTAGACTGGTCTAACAGGACTCAAGGAAAGGATATTATCTGATAAGTAATATATCACCTTTTATAACAGGATACCATGGGTAGGCACCTCGTAAACTGTAACAACTATGTGGGCGCTGTTTTATAAAGACAATCCTACTTGTGTTATAATATACTAGTGTAAGTGGCAGAGAATGCACCTTGAATGTATGTATAATCACTTATACCCACTCACGAGAACTTTATATATGTACGTGCATAAATTAAGGTATTTTAAGTACATCCATGCTTCACCCAGACCGCAACCCCTGATATGCCTCCCAGCAAAGTACACACCTTCATGCCAAAGTGTGTACTTTTACACGAATCATTCATTTATAAGAGGGCATTTTCCCATGTATGTGGTGACATATGCATGAGAACGACGTTATAAAATTACCTCCTGAATGGCCTGATTAAATTAAAATATAGGCAGTAGCAGAAAGCCTCATCCCTCCAAATTAAGTGGAGGCTACAAAACAGCACATGTCTTTCTCTGGTCCTCTGGGACCACTCGTGATTCTAAAGAAGCATTGAAAAGCTCAGTCAGTGGAGCAACTAGAATGTCCCCAAGTTCCTTTAATATTTATTTATTTATTTATTTATTTAGTATTTCTTTTATACCGCGCTATTGACATCAGTGCGGTTGACATCAAAACGTAACATATGCATTTCAGGGTCACTGAGATGCATTTACATTTGAACAGGGATTGGAACTTGGATAACAGGGTAAATTAACAAGAGTTATACAATAAGTATCTACATTATATACATCATGAGAGTAATTTCTTGTCGGGACTACGCTGGGAAGTATTTGGTGAATAGGTGATGTTTTAGGGCCTTTCTAAGTTGGGTTAGGGCCGTAATAACTCTGATGTCAGGGGGGAGGGAATTCCAGGCTTTCGGGGCATAGAAGCAGAAGGCTCTGTTGTTGACGTTTTGCATCTTGTTGATTCTTTCGGGACTGTTAAAGTGTTTACTGCTACGGATCTTCTACTTCTAATAGGAGCTGAGGTATGTATCAAATATTCTTGAATGTATCCCATCTGGTCCCATCGATTTGTCTAGGTTTAGCTAGTTCCTCACAAACACAGTCTTCTGAAAATCATTCAAGATCCCTTGACTTCTGTTCCTATTTGTGGGTGTTTTCTGAGTTCCTGTTCCTGGCCCTTCATCTGTGAACATAGAACAAAATTATTTGTTTAGCAATCCCATTTTATCCTCATCAGCTTCTACACATTCCTCCCCTTCACCCTTGAGTCTGACAATACCACTTTTACCCTTCCTCCTCTCACTAACATATCTGAAAAATGTCTTATCTCATTTTTTTATTACATTGGCTATTTCCTCTTCTTTTTGTATCTTTGCTTTCTTGACTACTTTCCTAGCTTCTCTAAGTATTTCAAATATTGATGCTTGTCTTCATTTCTCTGTGATCTCTTGTATTTTATGAAGGCCACCATCTTTTTCTTTACCTTTTTAGCTACTTCTTTTGAGAACCCTAGTGACCTCCTTTTCCTTTTACATTTATTTACCTTTCTAACAAAAAGGTTTGTTGCCCTTAAAATATCCCCTTTCAGATTTGCCCGTTGCTTTTCTACATCCCCCAGCTGTTCCCATACTGCTAACAACTCCTTGAGGTATTGTCCCATCTTGGCAAAGTTAATTTTCCTAAAGTCTAAGACTCTCGCTTTTGAATGGGTTTTATAAGCCCTAGTCCTAATACTGAACCACACCATCTGCTGATTACTGGATGTGAGCTGATTTCCCACTGTGAGATCAGAAACACTTTCCCCATTGGTAAGCACCCAGTTCAGTATGGCCACTTCACGTGTGGGTTCTGTTACCAGTTGCCGTAATAGTTCTCCCTGTAGAAAACTATTTACTTTTTAATGACACTGCAGCAAGGATGTGGCAATCAACATCTGACATATTGAAATCACCTACCAGTAGCATTTCTCCTTTCATAGCAATACTGTGTATGTCTTCTATTAAATCCCTGTCCACCTCTTCTCCCTATGAGGGAGATTTGTATATCACACCAACGCAAATGGATTTCCCTTTTCCTCTTTCTAGTTTAACCACAGTGCCTCCTCAGATTTCCACCCCCCCCCCCCCCATATTATCATGGGCATGTCCAGGGGCATGAAGTCAGCAATACTTATTTATTTATTTACTTCTCTTATATACCGCGCTATTAAAATCAGTGCGGTTTACAATTGAACAAAAAACATACTGCAATGTCATACGACAATTGAGTTTTTACATTGAACATGGACGAGATAACCTGGAGGTAACAGGGGTAACTAATTACAGAGTAATTATTCATGGAGTATGGTGAGGAATTATACATATAGTATGGTGAGAAATTATACATATAGTATAGCTTGGTTTCAACATATTTATAAGAGGTTTAATCAATAAGATGTGTGATCAGTACCAATAATAAATAAGAGAAGGGATATGGTGGTAGAGCTAGTCATTTTCTTTATGGTGTTGGATTTTGGGTGGGGTGGAGTAGGGTGTAGGATGTGAGGATGGGTGGTTGTTTCTGGGATTGGATTCTGGGTAATGGATGAGGAAAAGGTGTTGTTTGAGGGCTTTTCTAAATGACAATAGGTCTGGGGTGGAACGGAGCTCAGTGGGGAGGGCATTCCAGGTCATGGGTGCAAATAGGGAGAAGGCTCTATTGGCAGTAGCCTTTTTGCACTTAGTTAGAATGTTGGGGATCTCTAGAGTGTTTGCTTGATTAGATCTCCTGATCCTGTTGAACGGCCGTCTTTGAATGAGTTTGCTGATGGGTGAGGTGATCTGGTTCCTTAGGGCTTTGAATGTTAGTACTAGGGACTTATACTGGATTCTAGCCTGAAGTGGAAGCCAGTGGAGATCCATCATGACTGGAGTTATATGTTTAGCTCTTGATGTACCTGCAAGTACCCTTGCTGCAGCATTCATTGCAAGGCAAAGAGGTCCTAGTGTTGACTGAGGGAGGCCATGAAGGATAATATTTGCAAAGTCTAGATGTGGGAGCACCAAGGCTTGGAAGATAGTTCGGTAGTCATTAAAGTCCAATAGGGGCGCAGGTGATGTAGTATCCGGACCTTATGTTAAATTGCTTTCGTGATGTTCTTCACATGTGTAAACATGTCGAGTCGTTGGTCAAGCGTGATGCCGAGATAGCGGATAGTTGATTTTGCTATCAACTCAATATTGTTTACTTTTAATGTGGGGGGTGGGGAGAACATCTGGTTCTTGGTGAGGAATAAGACATCTGTTTTACTATGGTTGATCCTTAAATTTTGTGTTGTAAGCCATTGTGATACAGCTTCGAAGCAGCTTGATATAGGTGAAAAGTCAGGTTGATCAATCAGGAATGGTGAGTAGATTAGGACGTCGTCTGCGTAGACTAGGCACTGGATGTTGAAGGAGCGGATTAGGGTACAAATTGGTTGCATATATATGTTGAACATTAATGCAGATAGGGATGAACCCTGAGGTACACCTTGATTGAGAGGGAATGGGTCAGAAGTCATGGGACCTGTTCTGACTTGTTGCCATCTGTTAGATAGGTAGGACTTGCACCATGCTATAGCTGAGCCTTGTATTCCTTTCTCCACAAGACGGAGTATCAGAGTTTCATGGTTGACTGAATCAAAGGCTGCAGCAATATCCATGAAAATGAGGACGAATCCCTGGCGGATGTTATCAAGTCCTGTAACTAGATCATTGAAGAGAGTTGTGAGGATGGTGTCGACACCATGAGCTTCTCTGAAGCCATGTTGAGATGGATCCAGTGGAGCTACATCGTCAATATGTTGTTGGATTTGTCGTTGAACTACCTTTTCAATGATTTTGGCGAGTAGGGGGATGCTTGATATTGGGCGAAAGGATTCAACTTTGGAGGAATCAAGTTTGTTGTTTTTTAATAATGGGCGGATTGAAGTAAATTTCAGGCTTTGTGGGAAAGATCCTATGGAGAGGGATTGGTTTGTGATTCTGCTTATAGCGGGACTAAGGGGCATGTTTACTAAACACCGTTGCTGTGCGGGTTCCCGTTAGTGTGCTGGTGCCATATAAGGAGTGGGCGGGCCAGGCAGAAAAAAGCAAAAAACCGGACCGTACGTGTGTGCGTCGCGCTAATGTGCGGGGCCCACATTAGCGCGTGGGAAGGCTAAGTGGGGCGCTGCTGCAAAACCAAACAACAGAGCCGTAGTACAACGGTGAAGACACCAACCAATGGTGCAGGGGCCAGGGGTTCAAACCCCCATTGCGCTCAACAAAAAAGACCAGCTGAGGCACCAACATTTATGGGCAAAAGTGGTTAGGAGGCATATTAATTTTGGGTGGCAGAAGGCGGCGCACTGTTATTTTTATTACGGCATGAGGCGGCGCACTGTTTAGTGTGGGCAGCAGATGGCGGCGCATTGTTAAGTTTGGGCGGCAGAAGGCGGTGCGCTGATAAATGTGGGCAACAGAAGGCGGCGAGCCGGTGGGCAGAAGGCGGCGCGCTGATGTGTGAGGGGGCAGTCCAATAGTGGGAGGGATAAGTGGTGCGCTGATGTGCAAATAACAGGAACGGAGCCATAGCACAATGGTTAAGACACTGACCACTCGTGCAGGGATGATGGGTTCAATTCCCCACAGTGCCCATTGAAGACAGCTGGCTGAGGCATTATTTTAGGGGCATTTCCATGTTGTGCGGCATAAGGCGGCGTGCTGTTAATTTAGTACGCCACAAGATGGCGCGCTGATGGCTACAAGGCTGCGCGCGGATGCACAAACACAGGAACAGAGTCACAGCACAATGGTTAAGACACTGACCAATAGTGCAGGGGCCAGGGGTTCAACCCCTCACAGTGCCCAGTGAACAAGGCTGGCTGGGGCAGTATGTATCATGGTGAGGAGTGCTGTAGGAGGCCTTCCATTTATATTTTATTTCCCACCACTAGTAAACCCGCTCTCACAGTGTGTTAACATACGGATGCCCGTAAGGGACATGTTACAGTGCACTGTCCGCCAAGGCACCCTAGAATGTCCCCTATAGGGCACCATGTATGTTGCGACACAGGATAATGTATAGTGCACCCTATATGGATGGCAACCATAAGGTGGCCTATAGGGCGCCCTATAAAGCACCCTCAGAGGCACCTAATGGGTATAGTAAGCTGTGTGTGGTTTTGCCGGCATAGACATATGTACAGTAAATAAAAATAAAGCTGTGGACAGCCCTATCAAAGGGCCCCACTGTGGGTTTGAACCCATGACCTCTGGCTGTACAGGGAGTGACGTAACCATTGGGCTACAGCTCTATAGCTGACAGCAAGCCCCTGGCTGGCTGCAGAGAGCCTGCACGTCACCCCACAGACAGTCTGCTGTTGTAGACAGGATAGGGTTAGGCCACCCGTACCCATGATGCACTGCACATGCAAATCAGCTGTCCACAGATGCACACAAGATGGGGAATGCACCCCAACAGCTACCCGGCCTGGTAGGGGGAATTGTCCATGTGCACCCACACAGCACCTCGGCCTGGTAGGGGGTCCTGAGTGGGTGGACTACCAGCAAAGAGTAGCTACACACCGTCACATTGTGCGGGTACTGTGCTCACCCTGAGGGTGTGATGTGGCAGCCAGGACCAGGTCCACAACACCAGCCATGGCTGGATGAGGCCATGACAGAGCTCCAAAACAGTATTAACCTGTGAGATAGGAAGGTGCTGCAGAAACATGTTGGATATCTCTGTCTGTCTCAGTTAGTGGAAACCCCCATGGACCCCTAGGTGGTCAAAGTACCCCCCCCACCCTCTGAGGGTGGCAAACAGGGCCCCCCCCCACCAACAGATCCCCATCCTACCCCCCCCCCCCTGCACCAATGGCAGTAGAGTGGACCATCAAACCCCAGTCCTGCTGGGGAACAGACACCCTACAGGGCAGTCCAAGCAGCTCCACACACATCCATAACACAATATCAGACAGACTTTAGGCCTGGATATCCAAAGATGCACCCCAGCACTATCTGATATTCACCTGCAGCAAGCCATCAGCCGCTGCACCCTGCAAGGCACTCCATCAAGACACATACCAGCTGTGAACAGTCTGCTGGTTAGCCCTGATGGAAATGCATGCACCCAAAACTGGGGTGGCAGCACACACAAGCAGAGAGTTCTGTGAGGAGGCCCCAACAGGAAACCCATATATATCACAAGAGAGAAACACAATACAGCACTATGGGGGTGCCTAGCCATGCTGTCATCACTGCACACTCAGGGTGAGAGTGCTCCCCCAGCAGCACATACAGAGGTCACCCTGTCTGTGTAGGTGGTGGCCTGGCACTACAATGTCACAGCCAGTGCCCTATGCCCTGTGCAGATGCATCCTGGCCAGCCCACCATGTCTGACCTATACCCATGGTACCTTGCTGCTCATTATGCACATTGGCAGGCCAATACTGGCAGTAGTGCTGGCAGTGTGGGTTGGGGAAGGTGTTTGCAGCCAACACACACTGTATAGACAGACACACACTCCCACACCTATGCCAGCATTGTGCTACTATTGAGGGGGTGATTAGCCTTGGCCACCACACCGGTCCTGGCAGCGGCTCAAACTCCAGTACGCATACTTCATATGCTGGGCTTCCAAGATGGCTTCCGCGCTGAACGGCATCAGCCAAGGGGACTGCCAGTGTAGACCGTGCCTGTGGAATCAGCCTGGATGAGGAGCCTTGCGTTCTCTGGAAAATGCCCTGCCGACAGTAAAGCACTGCAATTCGATCAGCTGCTGGCAGGACACAAGGCACGCTTGCATACTTTTTTTTTTTTTTTTGCTTAAGTGGCCTAAAAATGGAGCCTGTACCAGGTGGTATAATGGGAACTTGTCTGCAGTGTCTCAGCTTCGTTATTGCTGACTCAATTGCCATTTGCGGAAGGAGAGCTGTATTTCATATCACCAGGTGCTAGTTGAACGCAAAATATAAAAAGCCATCTTTGTGCAGTCAGACGGGGTGCGGACTCACTGTATGGAACAGAGCCCTAGCAATCTTCTTTATCGCAAGATGGGAAAATAGATGGTGGTGCAGCTCTTCCTGCAAAGACCCCTCTAAACCAAAAATGCCTTCAGGATAATTTAAGAAACTCTCCGACCGTGCCAACAATATGAAGTAGAAAGAACTCTCAAGCACAGGCATACTAAGCTACGGCCAACTCCGAGAAACAACACTCCCGCTTTGACTGGTATCAGGGGAAGAAAAATGCTGCAGCATCAGAACACTGCCCGGAATCCTACCAGAGGTAAGGAAGAACTACAGAGCCCGGACTGCCAAGATCCCTGAGCTAAGGCAGCCAGCCAGCCAAGGAGCTCTAAAGTAATTTTAAACAAGTTCACAACGAGCGCCAGTGGGAATTGAACCCTTGATCTTTCGGGAATGAGGCAGTTGTTGTAACCTCTAGGGTACTCCTTCACTTCCCCCGCAACGAACGAGACTGGCATCAGCCATAACCATCCCCTAGTCGGGCTGACGTAAGGGAAAGTCACACTTAGAGGAACCGGAGCCAGGCACCCCTGGAGACTGCCGGAAACGGCGTTCAACCGGGGCAACCGGCATGCCAGGGGAAGGCTTGAGGATTCCAGCGCGAGAACAACGCTCGCTGTAACACCCGTAGGTGGATCCTAGCCCATAGCACGCGGACGAAGTGCGTCGCCATGGAATCGAGGAGCCACGGATAGTGCCACGCAGTCGACGCACAAAGAAGCAAGAGGAGCCGCATCGATGACCAGAGCTCAACTCGTTGATTAGCCGGCCGGAAAAGTATCCCGACATAGAACTCGAATACCGTCGGTAAGGACGTCGCGAACAAACGCACTAGAGCGTAGAAGTGATCAGCCACCTACGACGCCGCTGACTCAAGTGAAGCCCTAGCCGCCGGCCCAGAGCGGGGACATGAAGCCCCACGAACCCACTGAAGAGAGCCTTTGGAAACAGAAGCCGCATAGACCGCCGCCACCACGACAGAACCCAAGACTCAAACGCCTGTTTCAAGCAAGACTGCAATCTACTATCCCGCAGGACCTGTAGAGCGGCACCCCCTGCTACCTAGCGATTTACTTAGGTACGGCCGCTACGAATACATCCACCGTAGGGAAGCGCAAAAGAGTCGAGCTCCCCTTGCGGCAGTGGAAATAAGCGACCCATAATCCGTGTCCCACGCAAGGAAGCCTCCGGGCATTCCGATCCCGACATGACCAGCTGTCGCTTCATCCTGTGCACAGGAAGCACCTGCGATCCGACCGGAAGCCTTGAAGAAGCGAATCCTCTAAAGACCCATTTGGGGACACCAGGAAGGCCAGAAACGAGATAAACTAGTCCAGCAGTTTCGTGCCAAAACATTGCAATTAAGTAAAAGGTTCCCTGACCAGATGAATGTCTGGCAGTTATGAATTTTCACTGCCGTATGAATAAAAAGGACTTGGACTCCCCGTTACCCTAGCGTCTACTGACGGTAGCTTTGGTGCGGGAAGCATTGGTCCAACAAAAACAAAGTATTGAGAAACCTGCCCTGTGGTTTAAGTTCACCTATTGGCATCTATGTATATGGCTTTTGGGCCCGGTGAACCCTCAGGTCCATGGGGTTCGGACTAGACTCCTGTATCTAGTAAGGGCCATTAATAGTCAACCCCAGCAGGGAACAACACAATTGACCCCCCCCCCCCCCGATACATAACTGGACCAGAGAAAGGTCAATATTAAAAGTACACAAAACCGTGGAAATATGCCCAGAAAGGGAATGAAAGCAATAAACCACCTAGACCAAGCAATAATGTAATGAACCAAGGCCAAAAGGTGTATTGGAATCTAAACAATAGTCACACATCCTGATAAGAACACACACCTAAAGAAATAGGTAGGCGAATATACGCATGAAGAACACACAAAGTAAAAATTCAAACGAAAAAAAAAATGCAATATCCTGTGCACAGAAGCTAGCTGAGAGTAAAAGACTCCGGGTTGATCTAGGCAACTGTGAATGCCTAACGGAGACAGCAAACGTGGCCAAGAGAAGTGCCACTGAATGCAACACAAAATACCATAATGGAAGTGAGAACTTGCATATAAAAACTAAAAACTATGAAATGTAGTATTTGATCCCACGGAAACACTGAAAGCGTCAGGTTCATTTGAAATAATGTTATGTCCAAGGCGAGAGCCATTTAGAGAGTCATTTAAAGAACCATTTCCCACCAACAAGGGAGGAGGGAAGTAAGCATAGAAATCCAATTGGAAAACAAGCCAGAGGCAGAAACCAAAGAAGTTAAAGGCAGATACAGTGGTTAACACCTATAAATAAAAAACCGAGCGCATGGGATAAATGACCCTGAGTTATACATGAGGGGAAATAGCAGGCCGCTGGGACTCCCAGGGATGAGCCTTCTGCTCCGGAGACTAAATCTCTTGTGAGGCAGGCTCTGCCTACAGAAAGTAAAAGGAGCAAAACGGTTACCGCGCCGGAGGTGTACAGCAATAACGCTGCCCTTTAAGCACCAACGGTAGCCTTATGATAAGGGTAATCCGTGCCCTGTTTTCATTTATTTATTTACTTATGTAGTGTTTCAACTGCCCTGCTAGGACAGATAAACGGGCTCTAGAGGTAAAGATTTCCTCCCTTTACCCAGGAACATGAGAGCCTTCGCCCCGTTCCTCATGTCCGCTGTTATCTAACCTGAAGAGACCAGGCTATTGGCGTCGCAGCAGCCCGGGCTGCCGTTCCCGCCAAAAACGAACCGCTGCGACGGCCTGCTGCGAAGGTCGGCGCTATGCCCGAGAGGCCCTTATGCCAAGTGAAGCAACGCAATCCAACTTTAATACCCAGCAAAATCGGAGGATGAACAACCACCATCATAAAACCGGCCTCTCAGACGCACCGCGGGAAAAACCAAAGACAACTGAGAAGAAAGAAAATGGCCGCCGACACACCAAAACTACTAACAAGCTGAAGAAAAAAACAAAAACAAAGGACCAACCTTAAGAAAACAGGAATCTCCTCCTTCAGCTCTGGGCACCCACTGCTAGTGGGGAAGGAAGCTGAGCACCGGAGGCAGCAGGCAGGTATCTGGGGCCCCCAGCACCGCTCTGCTCTCTGCTCTACGATACGGAGCTGAAAACTGAGACAGGCTCTGCCTCTTCAGCTCCGTGCCTCTGAGCGGCGCGAAACAGCTGTCGGCAGCAATCGCTACTGGAAGGAACCCTGCTAGGATCCCCGGTGCTGCAAACACCAAAAAGAAAACCAAAGAAATAAAATTTGCGAAGTCTTAAACATCTGAAGGGGGGAGCCAGCCAGGAACACGTCCTTCAGCTGCTGAGGACTGAAAAGACTGACAGTGGCCAGCAGAGGGAGCCAGATGCCAGCTCTTCAAAGTTTGAGATTTCAGTCCTCAGTTGCTGGAGAAGGTTGATCACCCACTTGTTCCTGGACGGGCCCGGAGAGACGTTAAGGAATATGTATTGAGCGAAGGCTACGGTTGGGAGTGTGAAATTGGAGGAGATCTGCTACATATTGTGGGGTATGAGTATAAATGGCCTGGTGTACATGTGTGAGGATTTTGTACATTGCAGCTTCATTGCATGTCCCAGTCTTTCAACTTTTGATGGCATAAACAACCGATCTATGTTCACTCCATTCATTAATTTATAGACCTCTATCATATCCGCACTCGGCTGTCTTTTTTCCAAGTTGACAAGCCTCATCCTTTTAAACTTCTCCTCATAGGGGTACACTTGCATTCCCTTTACCATTTTTGTCATGCTTCTCTGTACCTTTTCTAATTCTTTTATATCCTTTTTAAGATATGGTGACCAGAATTGCACACAATATTCAAGGTGCTGTTGCACCATGGAATGATACAGAGGCATTCTAATATCCTTGGTTTATTCTCCATTCCTTTCCTTATGATTCCTAGCATTCTATTTGCTTTCTTGGCTGCCACTGCACACTGGGCAGAGGATTTCAACACATTATCCACAATGACGCCTACATCTTTTTCCTGGGTGGTGGTTTCTAAGGTGGTACCCTTGCATTGTGTAATCATAGTTTGGGTTGTTCTTTCCTAGATGCATAACTTTGCACTTGTTCACATTAAATTTCATCTGCCATTTTGACATCCAGTCTTCCAATTTATCAAGGTACTCTTGGAATTTTTAACAATCCCCTTGCATTCTAACAACTTTGAATAATTTTGTGTCATCTGCAAATTTGATCATCTCACTCATTATTCCTATGTCTAGGTCATTTATGAATATGTTGAAAAGCAGCGGACCCAACACAGATCCCTGGGGTACTCCACTATTCATCTTTCTCCACTGAGAAAATTGCCCATTTAGCCCTACTCTATGTTTTTAACCAGTTTCCGATCTACAATACTACACAGCCTTCAATCTCATGACTTCTCAATTTGGCCAAGAGTCTCTCATGAAGGACCTTGTCAAAAGCTTTCTGAAAATCCAGATATACTATATCAACCGGTTCACCTTTGTCTACCTGTTTATTCACACCATCAAAAAAATATAACAGATTGATTTAGCTAAGGAAATTCTTGTCTTATTAATGTTCGCTTTATCCCATTAAATCATAACTATCTACATGTTCAGTAATTTTATTCTTTATAATGGTTTCTACCATTTTGCCCGGTACTGACATCAGGCTCACTGATCTGTAGTTACTCAGATCACCCCTGGAGCCCTTTTTAAAAATTGAAGTTACACTGGCCATTCTCCAATCTTCCAGTACTACCGATGATTTTAATGATAGTTCACTGATTACTAATAGTAGGTCTGTAATCTCATATTTCAGTTCTTTCAACACCTTGGATGTAACCATCTGGTCCAAGTGAGTTGCTACTCTTCAGTTTATCAAATAGTTGTAATACACCTTCCCAGTTTATTCATATTTCTTTCAATTCTTCCGATACATCACCTTTATATATACTATTTCAGGCATGGGAAACTTCCCTACATCTTCTTCAGTAAAGACTGAAGCAAAGAATTCATTCAGTCTCTTCACTATAGCCTTGTCCTCACTTAGTGCCCCTTTTACCCCTCTATCATCCAATGGTCAAACTGACTCTCTCATAGGTTTTTTTTTTGCTATGAATGTACTTGTGAATGTTTTTATTATGCATTTTTGCTTCCATGGCAAGCTTCTTTTCACATTCTCTCATTGATTGCCTTATCAATGCCTTGCATCTAACTTGCCAATGCTTATGTTGTTTCCTGTGTTCATCATTTGGCTCCTTTTTCCATTTCCTGAAAGATGATTTTTTGGCAACAACAGTCTCTCTGTCCTTGCCTTTAAACCATACTGGCCTTCCTTCCACTTTTCTTAAAGTGTGATATACATCTTGTCTGGGTTAATAAGACAGTACTTTTAAACAGTGCACATGCTTGATGTAAATCTTTAACCTTTGCAGCTGCTCCTTTCAGTTTTTTCTTAACTATTTTCCTCATTTTATCATAATTTCCCTTTTGAAAGTTACACGGTAGTATTGTGGATTTCCTTGCCAGCCTTCTTCCATTTATTAAATCAAATGCAACCATACTATGATCACTATTGCCAAATGGTCCCAAAACCCTTATCTTTTGTACTAGATCCTGTGTTCCACTAAGGACTAGGTTCAAAATAGCTTCCCCTGAACCAGCTGTTCCAAGAAGCAGTCATTTATTTCATCTACAAACTTTCTCTCTAGCATGTCCTGCTAGGACATTGACCCAGTCGATACCAGGGTAATTGAAATTATCCATTATTACTATGTTGTAACTTTTGTTAGCTTCCCTGATTTCTTTCAGCATTTCATCATCCATCTTTTCATTCTGGCCAGGCGGTTGGTAGTACACCCCACTGTCATCATATTTCCCTTTTTATTTGGAATTTCTATCCACAGAGATTCTACAGTGTATTTTGTTTCATGCAAAACTTTAATCTTATGTTATTCAATGCCCTCTCTAAAACAGAACACAACCCCTCTACCAATTTGATCTACCCTATCATTGTGATATAGTTTGTAGCCAGGTATCAGTGTCTCACATTGGTTGTCCTTCTTCCAGCAGGTCTCTGAGATGCCAATCATATTTAACCTTTCATTTAGTGTTATATATTCTAGCCCTCCCATTTTATTTTTTAGATTTCTAGAATTTGCATACAGGCATTTTAGAGGCTGTATTTTATTCATATTAATCTGGTTATCAGTTGATAGGGGTAATTTGGAATCTTTCAGCTCTGTACTTAAGGGCATATGGGTTACTTTTATCTTTATTGGAATCTCTCAGTCAGGAAGCCCTAACTTCCCTCTTTTGCTAGTATCCTTCAAGGATACATCCTTCCAAACCATGTGCTCCTGGGCGATTGTCGGTTTCCCCCTATTGTTGTTGTTGTTGTTAAGTGCTACCGAGTCGATGTCAACACATGGCGACCCTCTGGATAGTTGTCCTAAATTGTGTTTGGTCTTCAGTCAGGCAGCTCATTGTTGACAGACTGGTACCTGTAGCTGCTGTTATTGTATCGATCCATCTTATGCTGGCCTTCCTCTTTTGCGTTGACCTTCTATCTTGCCAAGCATGATGTCTTTCTCTAATGATCTCTCTCTTCACATGATGTGTCCAAAGTATGAAAGTCGAAGTCTTGTCATATGAGCTTCTAAAGAAAACTTAGGTTTGATCTCCTCTAGTACTGACTGGTTTGTTCTTCGGGCAGTCCATGGTATACACAGTATTCTCCGCCAGCACCATAATTCAAAGGCATCAATTTTCTTCCTATCTTTTTCATCATCCAGCTTTCACATCCATATGATGTTATTGAAAATACCATGGCTTGAACAAGTTGAATCTTTGTATGGAGAGAGACATTTCTGCTCTTGAGAATCTAGTCTAGGTCTTCCATAGCCATTCTGTCAAGAGCAATGTGTCGTCTGATTTCTTGACTGCTTGTTGCTTGTTTATTAGTAGTTGATCCAAGTAGGTTAAAGTTGTTCACGATTTCAATTTCTTCTCCTTTAACGATGAACCTGTTGATTTTGCCAATTGTCATGATCTTTGTCTTCTTTACATTAAGGTGCAGGCCCATTTTGAGACTATGCTCTTTGATCGTGAGAAGCAAATGTTTCAGATCATCTTCACTTTCAGCCAGTAATGTGGTATCATCAGCATAGCGAAGGTTGTTGATAGGTCTTCCACCAATCTTCATACAATCCTGCTTCTTTGATTATTTGTTCTGCATATACATTAAACAGGTAGGGAGGAAGTATGCAGCCTTACCTTACATCTTTGCTTATTTTAAACCATTCTGTTTCTCCTTGTTACGTTCAAACTGTTGCTTCTTGATCAACGTACAGATTGTGCAAGAGAACGATCAGGTGTTCTGGTATACCCATGCTTCTTAATGTGGCCCAGAGTTTCTCATGGTTTACACTGTCAAAAGCCTTGCTATAGTCGATAAAGCACAAATAGATATCCTTTTGGTATTCTTTAGTCTTTTCAAGGATCCATCTAACATCCGCGATGATGTCTCTCGTTCCTTGCCCCTTCCTGAACCCCGCTTGCACTTCAGGTAGTTCTTGCTCCAGGTATGGTTGTAGTCTCTTTTGAATAATCTTCAGTAGAACCTTGCTGGCATGTGGGATCAGAGCGATTGTGCGATAATTTCCAC
This sequence comes from Ichthyophis bannanicus, assembly GCA_033557465.1. NCBI lineage: Eukaryota > Metazoa > Chordata > Amphibia > Gymnophiona > Ichthyophiidae > Ichthyophis > Ichthyophis bannanicus. The sequence continues at coordinate 1,127,819,347 of CM066032.1, read as the reverse complement.
AGTCAGTTGGATCACCTTTCTTTAGTACTGGTATAAATACAGATCTTTTCCAGTCAGTTGGCCATGATGTTGTCTTCCAAATTTCTTGTCAGAGCCTTGCAAGTATGGTAACAGCTGCATCAGATTGCTGTAATACTGCTATGGGAATGCCATCAATGCCTGGTGCTTAGTTCTTTGAGAAGGCTTTCAATGCTACTTAAACTTATTATCTAGTTTAAATGCTGCTCTCCTTTTTAAAGATTAAATGCCAGTAGCCTGGTTCCATCCCAGTTAAGGTGGAGACCATCCTTTTGGGAAAAAACCCTCCCTTCCCCTAGTTCCTAACAAATCCATTTAAGAAATCATTTACTTCTTTCAACTCAAAGAATCTTTACCCTATTCTTCCTTCTATGCTAAGCTATACTCTGATTTACCGTAAATTAAAAACTCCCTGCTGATACTAGGCCCTGACTGAGTTGGTCCTCTTCTTTTGCACCATCCATGCATTGAGACTGCCTTTTTGGTCCTGCGCATGGAACAGGAAGCATTTTAGAGAGTGCTACCCTGGAAGTTTGGATTTCAACTTCCTATCTAAAAGCCTAAACTAGGCCTCCAGAACCTCCCTCCCACACGTTCCTATGTCCTTGGTGCCAACATGTACCAAGACAGCAGACTCCTCCCCAGCACTACCTAAAACCTTGTCTAGGTGGCACATGATGTCTGTTACCTTTGCACCAGGCAGAATGTTACCAGCCAGTCCTCACGTCCAGCAGCCACCCACTATCTACAGGCCTATTGATCAAATGCACCAACTATAATGGCTATCTTAACTCTTCGCTCATGGCGAGAGAGACAGATCCTAGCTACAAGATCCCTTCCTGCCACACCAAGGTGATGCTATCCTTTCACGTGATCTCTCTTCCATGGCAACTGAGAGGCTGCCAGACTGGAGGTCCGACTTCAGTACTTCCTCCCTGTAGGTCTCAACTATGTACCTTTCTGTCATCCTTATGTCCTCCAAATCTGCTCCTCTAGCCTCCAGAGATCAGACTTGTTCCCTGAGGGCTAAATGTTCTTTGCACCTAGTGCACATGTAAGACCCCCTCACCAACTGGGATAAAATCATACATGTGACACTCAATGAAAAAGAATAGATAGCCCCCATCTCACTGCTGGACTGCTGTCTGCATCTTAATTTTAAGGTTTTCTTTAACTATTTAATTTGTTTACTTAAAGTTGCTAGGGATACTTGTATTGATACAACTATACCAAGGGACTTTGTTCACCTCAAGATTAATTCATTTTAGAGCCTTAATTAATCTATTATTGGTGAGGTTAACCAGCTGAACCTGAAAGTGAATTTGTCTACCTCTCCCCTTTTTATAGGTTTAAGAGCCTATACGGATAAGATAATGCATGGGGTGGGTGGGAGTTAGGTGGGGTGGAGAAAATTAACACTTAGTAAAGGCTGGCTTGCTACATAGGTCCCAGACCAGTGCTTCTAAGGTAATCTGTTAATTTCCTAGATGATTCACACAGCCCTTGGTTTGAGAGACGGAGCTTTTCTAATTGCACTTTGATCTGTCACTTGGCTTTAACAGCTATTTAAAACAAATTCCCAGATCTCTTGCCTTCTAACTGGAAGGCCTCTTTGTAAAGGTCTCTAGGAACCATTTCTTTCTTTCAACTCAAAGAATCTTTACCCTATTCTTCCTTCTATGCTAAGCTATACTCTGATTTGATTTAAATTAAAAGCTCCCTGCTGATACTAGGCCCTGGCTGAGTTGTGTAGGCTAATAGAGATTAAAGTCAAGTGTAAAAAGTGAGCCCCACAATCCTCTCAGGAAAGGTAGCATTTCCCCTTTAAATGCACATTAGGATGGGAACTATGGACAGGGGGTAAGACTAAGACATTTTGTTGAGTATTTTTCTGAGAGAGAAGGTAGACTGCAGATAGCTTTCCTATTTTTCCCTAAGGGTAAAAGTTTTAAAAGCATCCAAATCATTTTCATAAACATGAATGGAAGCTGCACTCTGACTCGCAATTATGTCACCTTCAAGCAGAAACAAATATTGTCATATCTAAGAGTTTCTGGAAACTAGAAAGATGTGATTAGATGTGTGGGGAGTGCGGAAGGTGTTAATGCATATTCTCTGAATAACTTTCCTTGGTCTTGATGAATATTTAATTTTTATGACTGAATATTTCATTAATATCCTATTTTGAAACTATTCAGCTTTTCTTCCTTAATTGTCCTCTAGAGGTTGTCATTTATTTAGATGAACCACATCCACCATGATCAGAGAATTGTGATATTGTGTTTTTGATGTTTACTTTGTAATATTATAGCCCTCTGGGTATAAAAACATGAATCTTGTAACTGATACTTTTGTTCTTGTACCTTTTAATGATCTATATGGCGACGTTGACTTGCTTTTATGAATGGCTGATCTATTGCTTTTTAATGCATATCTCTCTTTGGGATGACAGAGGATCTACCTGCATTTTAAGATATTATCACATCCATTAATCTTACCACTGCCCCTAGTGACCCATGTCCAGCTAGTTGGATCAAAGAATTACGCCAAGAACTTAGGGGGATGTTTACTAAAAACCGGAAATGTGCGCGCCGCAAAATAGCGCACGGAAACGCGGCACTGAAACGCTAATAAACGCGTTTAAATGCCCCGCACACGTGCGTGTCACCCCCGCAAAGGTGCGCGGCACACTAATGGGCCCCGTACAAGTGCGGGCCCGCAAATGTCCGATAGAGGCGTGGAACGGCTAAAGGAGGGCGGAGGAAGGCTCCGGAGGGGCGGAGGGACGGGGTCAATGGGTGGAGAGTGGGAGGGGAGAGGCTCCCCGCACAGTATCGGGCCCGGATTTGCATGTAAAAACTACCGCGAGGGAAACACTCGCGGTAGAAAGCATTTAAAGGGAAGAGAAACCATTTCCGTCTGCAATGTACAGGAAAACCGGGGAAACCAGCAAAACGTGAGCAGTGTGATACATGTGCACAGCACAAACGTGCAAATAAAAATAGAAAATGACCACAACAGAACTATTAAAAATAGTAATTCAGCTGGGGAACAGTTATAGTGATGGGCAAATACAGAAAACACACCCAGCAAAGCTCCAGAAAAAAGAAATGAATTTTGGAAGGGTTTACGGAGCGGAGACTCTTCCAAAAAACATTTCCTTTTGTGGAGCTTTCCTGGGAGTGTTTGCTATGGTTGCCCATTAATATCACTGTTGCCCAGCGTGGTGATATTTTGTCCCCCATTTCCCGTGGTCATTTCCGGGGTTTATGTGCACGTTTGTCACCAGACAGGGTGCATATGCCCACAGTAAATTTGCGTAGAGCAGGGTTTGTGACTCCATCCTGCCAGGCTTACTACCTCCAGGGGCTGCACTGTCTATGTGTCCATAGTGTGGTGCAGCGGACAGAGTCAGTACCTCTAGGGTCAGAGGTTCAAAGCCCTGCTGGGGCACTTGCCAGCCCAGTCCCTATATTTTACCCACCACTAAACACAGATAGCGCAGACACCCCTGTATTGCAGGGGACATAAGCATGGGGAAAACACCCATATTTTACCCAACAACGCACACACACCACAGCCAAGTACCACAAATGCAGTCCCGTACTGCCACATTCCAATCAGGTCACCTGCTTTTTATGGGAGAAGCTCATGCCAGCATGTTGGCGGACGAGTACATGTGGTGCAGGGGGCAGTGGCTGCTAGCGACAGAAGACAGAGGCCTAGCCATGTGCAGGCTGGCACAGTCCACAGCAACAGACAGGCCCTGCCAGATCCACAGTCATGGACTATCCAGGGAATTCAGCCAGGCTGTGGCTACACGGTGGTGCAGTGCACACAGACAGTGCATGCAAGAACAGAAGGTCACAGGTTCAAAGACCAGCTGGGGCTACCGGCAATCCTGCCCACATATTTTCCCCACAAATAAACAGTGACAGTAAGGACACACCTTTCGTGACGAGGACATATGCAATGGTAATACGTCTATCTTTTACCCCACTGAGCACAGACACCATGAACAGGGGCAGAACCTACAGCAGAATCCCCCAAATGCAGTCCTGGTGGGCCACACACCAGTCAGGTTCCATGCTGCCACTCATACAAATGCCTGTGCTGTATATCTATGCACCACCCCCACGGCATGTAGATGTAGCTCATGCATATTCATGAGGGACAGCAGGAAGACCCGAACAGTGTGATGCAAAACTGGGCTGGAGTGGGGAAGCGCTGCCGTAAAGCAGCAGCCAACAGGGGCAGACACACCCACACCCACAGGCCCCATTGGCCAATGTCTCCTGTAGAGGCAGAACATTGGACCCTGCGTGCATCTCCCAATACCAGCACCTGCATACCTTAGCAATGTCACCCTACACCTGAGGTACACAGCTCTGAAACCTTTGCTAAGAGTACAGGCTGATCGATATCCCTACGTTACGCACATACTGCTAGTTGACCCCATCCGAACAATCTGTTTGGTGTCTGCGGTGTGTGCTCCAGGCCTGGCCTCTGACGGTGTTCACCACCCTGGGGAGTGACCCCCAGCAGTACTGCGTACCATATCCATGCCTGTGCCGTGCCCAGGACCGGTGTGGTGGCCAAGGCTAATCACCCCCTCAATAGTAGCACAATGCTGGCATAGGTGTGGGAGTGTGTGTCTGTCTATACAGTGTGTGTTGGCTGCAAACACCTTCCCCAACCCACACTGCCAGCACTACTGCCAGTATTGGCCTGCCAATGTGCATAATGAGCAGCAAGGTACCATGGGTATAGGTCAGACATGGTGGGCTGGCCAGGATGCATCTGCACAGGGCATAGGGCACTGGCTGTGACATTGTAGTGCCAGGCCACCACCTACACAGACAGGGTGACCTCTGTATGTGCTGCTGGGGGAGCACTCTCACCCTGAGTGTGCAGTGATGACAGCATGGCTAGGCACCCCCATAGTGCTGTATTGTGTTTCTCTCTTGTGATATATATGGGTTTCCTGTTGGGGCCTCCTCACAGAACTCTCTGCTTGTGTGTGCTGCCACCCCAGTTTTGGGTGCATGCATTTCCATCAGGGCTAACCAGCAGACTGTTCACAGCTGGTATGTGTCTTGATGGAGTGCCTTGCAGGGTGCAGCGGCTGATGGCTTGCTGCAGGTGAATATCAGATAGTGCTGGGGTGCATCTTTGGATATCCAGGCCTAAAGTCTGTCTGATATTGTGTTATGGATGTGTGTGGAGCTGCTTGGACTGCCCTGTAGGGTGTCTGTTCCCCAGCAGGACTGGGGTTTGATGGTCCACTCTACTGCCATTGGTGCAGGGGGGGGGCAGGGCCACGCCTTGTTTGCCACCCTCGGAGAGAGAGGGGGTACTTTGATCACCTAGGTGTCCATGGGGGTTTCCACTAACTGAGACAGACAGACAGAGATAGCCAACATGTTTCTGCAGCACCTTCCTATCTCAGGTTAATACTGTTTTGGAGCTCTGTCATGGCCTCATCCAGCCATGGATGGTGTTGTGGACCTGGTCCTGGCTGCCACATCACACCCTCAGGGTGAGCACAGTACCCGCACAATGTGACGGTGTGTAGCTACTCTTTGCTGGTAGTCCACCCACTCAGGACCCCCTACCAGGCCGAGGTGCTGTGTGGGTGCACATGGACAATTCCCCCTACCAGGCCGGGTAGCTGTTGGGGTGCATTCCCCATCTTGTGTGCATCTGTGGACAGCTGATTTGCATGTGCAGTGCATCATGGGTACGGGTGGCCTAACCCTATCCTGTCTACAACAGCAGACTGTCTGTGGGGTGACGTGCAGGCTCTCTGCAGCCAGCCAGGGGCTTGCTGTCAGCTATAGAGCTGTAGCCCAATGGTTACGTCACTCCCTGTACAGCCAGAGGTCATGGGTTCAAACCCACAGTGGGGCCCTTTGATAGGGCTGTCCACAGCTTTATTTTTATTTACTGTACATATGTCTATGCCGGCAAAACCACACACAGCTTACTATACCCATTAGGTGCCTCTGAGGGTGCTTTATAGGGCGCCCTATAGGCCACCTTATGGTTGCCATCCATATAGGGTGCACTATACATTATCCTGTGTCGCAACATACATGGTGCCCTATAGGGGACATTCTAGGGTGCCTTGGCGGACAGTGCACTGTAACATGTCCCTTACGGGCATCCGTATGTTAACACACTGTGAGAGCGGGTTTACTAGTGGTGGGAAATAAAATATAAATGGAAGGCCTCCTACAGCACTCCTCACCATGATACATACTGCCCCAGCCAGCCTTGTTCACTGGGCACTGTGAGGGGTTGAACCCCTGGCCCCTGCACTATTGGTCAGTGTCTTAACCATTGTGCTGTGACTCTGTTCCTGTGTTTGTGCATCCGCGCGCAGCCTTGTAGCCATCAGCGCGCCATCTTGTGGCGTACTAAATTAACAGCACGCCGCCTTATGCCGCACAACATGGAAATGCCCCTAAAATAATGCCTCAGCCAGCTGTCTTCAATGGGCACTGTGGGGAATTGAACCCATCATCCCTGCACGAGTGGTCAGTGTCTTAACCATTGTGCTATGGCTCCGTTCCTGTTATTTGCACATCAGCGCACCACTTATCCCTCCCACTATTGGACTGCCCCCTCACACATCAGCGCGCCGCCTTCTGCCCACCGGCTCGCCGCCTTCTGTTGCCCACATTTATCAGCGCACCGCCTTCTGCCGCCCAAACTTAACAATGCGCCGCCATCTGCCGCCCACACTAAAGAGTGCGCCGCCTCATGCCGTAATAAAAATAACAGTGCGCCGTCTTCTGCCACCCAAAATTAATATGCCTCCTAACCACTTTTGCCCATAAATGTTGGTGCCTCAGCTGGTCTTTTTTGTTGAGCGCAATGGGGGTTTGAACCCCTGGCCCCTGCACCATTGGTTGGTGTCTTCACCGTTGTACTACGGCTCTGTTGTTTGGTTTTGCAGCAGCGCCCCACTTAGCCTTCCCACGCGCTAATGTGGGCCCCGCACATTAGCGCGACGCACACACGTACGGTCCGGTTTTTTGCTTTTTTCTGCCTGGCCCGCCCACTCCTTATATGGCACCAGCACACTAACGGGAACCCGCACAGCAACGGTGTTTAGTAAACATGCCCCTTAGTCCCGCTATAAGCAGAATCACAAACCAATCCCTCTCCATAGGATCTTTCCCACAAAGCCTGAAATTTACTTCAATCCGCCCATTATTAAAAAACAACAAACTTGATTCCTCCAAAGTTGAATCCTTTCGCCCAATATCAAGCATCCCCCTACTCGCCAAAATCATTGAAAAGGTAGTTCAACGACAAATCCAACAACATATTGACGATGTAGCTCCACTGGATCCATCTCAACATGGCTTCAGAGAAGCTCATGGTGTCGACACCATCCTCACAACTCTCTTCAATGATCTAGTTACAGGACTTGATAACATCCGCCAGGGATTCGTCCTCATTTTCATGGATATTGCTGCAGCCTTTGATTCAGTCAACCATGAAACTCTGATACTCCGTCTTGTGGAGAAAGGAATACAAGGCTCAGCTATAGCATGGTGCAAGTCCTACCTATCTAACAGATGGCAACAAGTCAGAACAGGTCCCATGACTTCTGACCCATTCCCTCTCAATCAAGGTGTACCTCAGGGTTCATCCCTATCTGCATTAATGTTCAACATATATATGCAACCAATTTGTACCCTAATCCGCTCCTTCAACATCCAGTGCCTAGTCTACGCAGACGACGTCCTAATCTACTCACCATTCCTGATTGATCAACCTGACTTTTCACCTATATCAAGCTGCTTCGAAGCTGTATCACAATGGCTTACAACACAAAATTTAAGGATCAACCATAGTAAAACAGATGTCTTATTCCTCACCAAGAACCAGATGTTCTCCCCACCCCCCACATTAAAAGTAAACAATATTGAGTTGATAGCAAAATCAACTATCCGCTATCTCGGCATCACGCTTGACCAACGACTCGACATGTTTACACCCTTCCAGGTATGATGTAAACCACTTCAGGGTATTCTTGCATAGACCTATCTGTTGTAATCGTTGCAATAGCTTAGCGTGTGACACAGTGTCGAAGGCTGCCGAGATGTCCATGAACACCAGCAGGAAACCTCGGATAAGGTGAATCCACCACCAAAGCCTGAAGCTCACTGGCCCTGTGAGCAGTGTAATGGGGAAAAGATATCCTGTGATAGAAAAACAGAGGAACCTATGAGCAATAGGGCTGTTTTTAGCAGGAAGGAAGATATCAGGACACCCAGTTGCCAAGAGCAACACAAACATTCCCAGCCACGAGGGAAAGAACCCCGCACAGCTGATAAGCAATCCCCGGCTCATAGCTCTAATAGCTTTCACCTGGGAGGGGGAAGGGCTGGATTAGAGCCTCAGCAAACGTATAAGGGACGTTCACTAGAGTTAGTGAGCAGCAGTGGCAGTAGGAGGAGCAGGAGCTTTGGCTTTGGTAGCTCCAGAGAAAGCAGCTCAGAGAATTCAGAGAAGCCAGCAACAGGAAGCAGGAAAGACGTGGTGAATTAGAACCAGCTGGAGTCTGTGTGCAAGCTGAGGTCTGAATCTGGAAAGCAACGTCTGCCCTGGGCTGGTAGGAAAACTTACGTGTGTGACTCTGATTTTGAATGGGAAAGAGAAAGGCAGCTAACAGCTAATAGAGTTAATTGGAGGAGAAAGGCACAGAAACCTTTTAACCAAACCTCAAAACCTATTCCTTATGGTGAAGGCATTCACAAGGAGAAAGTACCAGTCAGGATAACTGGAAAGTATTTGCAAGCTTCAAGAAAGGGAGAATATACGGTGCCAGACATTTGTATGTTGGAAGAGGGTGCTGAGCAGCCTGAACGTAGAGAAAAGCCTCTAAGGTTTAAACCCCTTCTAAAAGGAGCAGTGCACAGACTTTCTCTTGCCTCAAACCCTGAAGGTAGGCCAATTAGCCAATGTAAAGCTGGATACAAGACTTTCTCACGTAGGAGTTATAAGGGACATAACTCTCATTACAATTATATGCCAAGATATGGTGATACAGACCCTTACCTGCTAGAGGAGATAGTAGGGAGGTCACGGGAGCTGGCAGAGGAGAATAATCTGCCAACACTCTATAGGCAGCAGCAGAGTGGTACAGATGATAGTCAGATTGAATCAATGATAATTGATCCACCAGAAACAGAAGTATCTGACAATCAGATGGACTGTTCATTGGCTATATTAAGTGATGTGGTTTCACTGTGCTGAAGAGATACAGTTGTGGAAATAATTTAACTGCCTGTTTAAAAGTACAAGACTTTACTTTATCCTATCCTTTTTGCCAGAGTATATGGCTTATGTTTCTTTATTACCTGTGTTTGGAATCCGTCCCCGGGAGGGGAAATAAAACCCTGTTTTGACCTTAACCATTCGTGCCTCAACTACCTTATTGCAAAGGAGCCCAACTACAACCTTTTCAATAAAAGGTCCCCCTGCAGCCCAACCAGTACGCTAACGCTACAGGCGGCCCAGGGTGTGACAGCAGACACAAGTACCACCAGGAAGACAACCTTCCATGAGAGGAAGCAAGGTGGTAGGTAGCCAGAGGTTCGAAAGGTGGGCATGTGAGCCATGAAAGCACTATGTTGAGGTCCCACTCCACCAATGGAGGGCGGACAGGGGGTTTGCATAACAGAAGGCCCTGCACGGAGCAGGTTTTGAGAGGCTTGCATACAAGCAGAGGGCTACTGCCTCCTGGCAGATAGTGCACAACCCCATACTCCACTGCTTGTTGACAAAGAACATTGCCATTTGCATCAGCACTGACTGCTGTTGCAGATGGTGGTGGAAGGCTCGGAGGGCCAGGGATATGGCACAAAGCTCAAGGAAGTTGATCTGCTGTTGGCTTTCCATCTGTGACCAGCTGCCTTGAGTGCAGAGGTCCTCGCAATAAGCCCCCCAACCCAGAAGGGAGGCATCCATGGTGAGGATTCTCTGGGGGGTGGAGGCTTGAAAAGGCATCCCGGCCTGAAGATGCTGAGGCACCTAACACCAGCCGATGGAGTCTGCCAGCTGGTGGGTCACCAACACCCGGTCTCATAGCCAGCCCGAGGCTTGGGTCCACTTGGAGTGCAGGCACCACTGAGCTGCCCTTATGTGGAGGCAGGCATCTGGGGTAACATGGACAGTGGATATCATATGGCCCAGCAGTCAGAGCAGAAGGCGAGCAGGTAACGAGCGTCGGTGCTGCATGTCTTCCCCTTGGATTCACGGCGAGGACTGCGGGACTGTGGCCCATTGGACTTGCCCACTTTCCCAGAGGCTTCCTCCGGCACGGTCATCAAGGGTTTCTGACTCTTCTTAGGCTCTTCCTCCAGGGTCCGGCTGGAAGATTTGTGGCCTTGGGGTTCCAAAGTTGCCCGCTCCCCCTGGGGTTCCAGGATTCCAAAGGGGGCCCTAGAGCACAGTGTCGCCGGAGACTCTGGTGCAGTCTTGTGAAAGGACGACTCCCGCTGCTGCTAATGGCTCTTGATGGCCTTGGAGGTCATCCTTTTGCAGAGACCACAGTCTAAGGGGTCATGGTCCGGCCCTAGGCATCAGAGGCAGCAGTCACGTGGGTCGATGCATGACAGTTTTAGCGCATCGATCCAATTTTTAAAGCCACTGGCCGAGGCCATGGTCGGGAAAACGGCCCCCACATGATTGAAAGCCTTGGGCCTGGCCAGGGAGAAAAAAAAGGGCGTTAAGTCGTTTGAAAAACTCTCTCAAGTGAAAAAAAGAAAAAAGAACGAGCCCAAGATGCAATGCCGAGGTAAGTGAACTCGGGGGCAGGAAAGGGAACTGTTATGCGACCGGAGAAAAAAAGAAAAATAACACTTTTTCTGAGGAAATCAGACACACGTCTGGTGGGCTCCACAGAAAAAAAGGAGACTGAGATAAGATGGCACCATTGGGTGGGAAGGAAACCACGTCTGAGTGGTGCATCTCCCAAAAGCTTTCTATAAAAGCTGGGGAGAAGCTTCCACATGTGCTCTGTCAGCGCTGACATCACCCATATATAAGGACTGACTTCCTGATTATTCCCTGAGAAATGATTATATAGCAGTACTTGAGGCACTCATTGTGGGCGAGTCCTGCTTTGTGTTATCTCTAATATGCTGCGGCTCCATAGTCCCAGATTACAAGCTGCGTGTTAAGGAATATGAACATAAGAACTAAAATGCCATATTCGGTCAGACCAAGGTACATCAAGCCCAGTATTCTGTTTCCAACAGTGGCCAATCCAGGTCACAAGTACCTGGCAGGTTCCCAAAAAGGCACACAAGTTCCACAATGCTCGTCTTGGGATAAGCAGTGAATTTCCTGGGTCCTCTTTAATAATGGTTTATGGACCTTTCCTCCAGGAACTTGTCAAACCTTTTTTAAACCCAGCTACACTAACAGCTTTTTACTACATCCTCTGGTAACGAATTCCAGAGTTTGATAACATGTTGAGTAGAAAAAATATTTTCTCCGATTAGTCTTAAATGGGTTTATGTTTATTGAATTACTTGATATACCGCCCTTCAAACATTAGGGTGGTGTACAATTTTCAAACAAAATAGTACGGCCGAGGCCTAGGAAAAGAAGAAAGGAACTACAAATATAAGACAGGAAAGAGAAAGGGCTCAATCATACTGGAGAGAGAAATCAGACAACAAGAATTTTAATAGAGTCAGGAGACAGAAGCTGGGAGATCAAAAGCAGAAGAAAAAAGATGAGTTTTTAAGAGGGACCTAAATCTTGAGTAAGTCTGTTCCAGTCCGAGGGCAATAGGGAGGGAGTTCCATAAGGACAGACCAAGAAAGAAAAAAAACCGAGTGGCGTGTGTGGAGTGGAGATGGGCATGAGAGGGAGATGGAAGGTGAAGGCGATTAAACAGAAATTAGACCTTACCTGCTAATTATCTTTCCTTGAGCTCTCTCCGGGCCCGTCCAGGAACAAGTGGGTGATCAACCTTCTCCAGCAACTGAGGACTGAAATCTCAAACTTTGAAGAGCTGGCATCTGGCTCCCTCTGCTGGCCACTGTCAGTCTAACCTTAACAAAGCAGATGAAGAGTAGTGCCCAGCAACCAAAAGAAAATAGGGAATATAACAAAAAACAGTAGCTTTTCGTGAGGCTGATAGAAAGAACGAACCCACAGCAGCACCGCTGCTATATGACTTAAGTGGCAAAACCCTCAAATTCGCTTTTTTTTTTTTTTTTCTTTTTTTCTAGTACAGAACAACCAATGAGTTAAAAGGCAACCCCTGAACGAGAAGAGAAACCACACTCTAGAAACTGTGGCACGGACTCCATCTCCATAAACAGAGTATCCGTAAGTTTCCGTGCCACACTGAAATTGGACAGCGCTGACATCACCCATATATAAGGACTGACTTCCTGATTATTGCAATTAGAAAAGCTCCGTCTCTCAAACCAAGGGCTGTGTGAATCATCTAGGAAATTAACAGATTACCTTAGAAGCACTGGTCTGGGACCTATGTAGCAAGCCAGCCTTTACTAAGTGTTAATTTTCTCCACCCCACCTAACTCCCACCCACCCCATGCATTATCTTATCCGTATAGGCTCTTAAACCTATAAAAAGGGGAGAGGTAGACAAATTCACTTTCAGGTTCAGCTGGTTAACCTCACCAATAATAGATTAATTAAGGCTCTAAAATGAATTAATCTTGAGGTGAACAAAGTCCCTTGGTATAGTTGTATCAATACAAGTATCCCTAGCAACTTTAAGTAAACAAATTAAATAGTTAAAGAAAACCTTAAAATTAAGATGCAGACAGCAGTCCAGCAGTGAGATGGGGGCTATCTATTCTTTTTCATTGAGTGTCACATGTATGATTTTATCCCAGTTGGTGAGGGGGTCTTACATGTGCACTAGGTGCAAAGAACATTTAGCCCTCAGGGAACAAGTCTGATCTCTGGAGGCTAGAGGAGCAGATTTGGAGGACATAAGGATGACAGAAAGGTACATAGTTGAGACCTACAGGGAGGAAGTACTGAAGTCGGACCTCCAGTCTGGCAGCCTCTCAGTTGCCATGGAAGAGAGATCACGTGAAAGGATAGCATCACCTTGGTGTGGCAGGAAGGGATCTTGTAGCTAGGATCTGTCTCTCTCGCCATGAGGGAAGAGTTAAGATAGCCATTATAGTTGGTGCATTTGATCAATAGGCCTGTAGATAGTGGGTGGCTGCTGGACGTGAGGACTGGCTGGTAACATTCTGCCTGGTGCAAAGGTAACAGACATCATGTGCCACCTAGACAAGGTTTTAGGTAGTGCTGGGGAGGAGTCTGCTGTCTTGGTACATGTTGGCACCAAGGACATAGGAACGTGTGGGAGGGAGGTTCTGGAGGCCTAGTTTAGGCTTTTAGATAGGAAGTTGAAATCCAAACTTCCAGGGTAGCACTCTCTAAAATGCTTCCTGTTCCATGCGCAGGACCAAAAAGGCAGTCTCAATGCATGGATGGTGCAAAAGAAGAGGACCAACTCAGTCAGGGCCTAGTATCAGCAGGGAGTTTTTAATTTACGGTAAATCAGAGTATAGCTTAGCATAGAAGGAAGAATAGGGTAAAGATTCTTTGAGTTGAAAGAAGTAAATGATTTCTTAAATGGATTTGTTAGGAACTAGGGGAAGGGAGGGTTTTTTTCCAAAAGGATGGTCTCCACCTTAACTGGGATGGAACCAGGCTACTGGCATTTAATCTTTAAAAAGGAGAGCAGCATTTAAACTAGATAATAAGTTTAAGTAGCATTGAAAGCCTTCTCAAAGAACTAAGCACCAGGCATTGATGGCATTCCCATAGCAGTATTACAGCAATCTGATGCAGCTGTTACCATACTTGCAAGGCTCTGACAAGAAATTTGGAAGACAACATCATGGCCAACTGACTGGAAAAGATCTGTATTTATACCAGTACTAAAGAAAGGTGATCCAACTGACTGTGGAAATTATCGCACAATCGCTCTGATCCCACATGCCAGCAAGGTTCTACTGAAGATTATTCAAAAGAGACTACAACCATACCTGGAGCAAGAACTACCTGAAGTGCAAGCGGGGTTCAGGAAGGGGCAAGGAACGAGAGACATCATCGCGGATGTTAGATGGATCCTTGAAAAGACTAAAGAATACCAAAAGGATATCTATTTGTGCTTTATCGACTATAGCAAGGCTTTTGACAGTGTAAACCATGAGAAACTCTGGGCCACATTAAGAAGCATGGGTATACCAGAACACCTGATCGTTCTCTTGCACAATCTGTACGTTGATCAAGAAGCAACAGTTTGAACGTAACAAGGAGAAACAGAATGGTTTAAAATAAGCAAAGATGTAAGGTAAGGCTGCATACTTCCTCCCTACCTGTTTAATGTATATGCAGAACAAATAATCAGAGAAGCAGGATTGTATGAAGATTGGTGGAAGACCTATCAACAACCTTCGCTATGCTGATGATACCACATTACTGGCTGAAAGTGAAGATGATCTGAAACATTTGCTTCTCACGATCAAAGAGCATAGTCTCAAAATGGGCCTGCACCTTAATGTAAAGAAGACAAAGATCATGACAATTGGCAAAATCAACAGGTTCATCGTTAAAGGAGAAGAAATTGAAATCGTGAACAACTTTAACCTACTTGGATCAACTACTAATAAACAAGCAACAAGCAGTCAAGAAATCAGACGACACATTGCTCTTGACAGAATGGCTATGGAAGACCTAGACTAGATTCTCAAGAGCAGAAATGTCTCTCTCCATACAAAGATTCAACTTGTTCAAGCCATGGTATTTTCAATAACATCATATGGATGTGAAAGCTGGATGATGAAAAAGATAGGAAGAAAATTGATGCCTTTGAATTATGGTGCTGGCGGAGAATACTGTGTATACCATGGACTGCCCGAAGAACAAACCAGTCAGTACTAGAGGAGATCAAACCTAAGTTTTCTTTAGAAGCTCATATGACAAGACTTCGACTTTCATACTTTGGACACATCATGTGAAGAGAGAGATCATTAGAGAAAGACATCATGCTTGGCAAGATAGAAGGTCAACGCAAAAGAGGAAGGCCAGCATAAGATGGATCGATACAATAACAGCAGCTACAGGTACCAGTCTGTCAACAATGAGCTGCCTGACTGAAGACCAAACACAATTTAGGACAACTATCCAGAGGGTCGCCATGTGTTGACATCGACTCGGTAGCACTTAACAACAACAACAACAATAGGGGGAAACCGACAATCGCCCAGGAGCACATGGTTTGGAAGGATGTATCCTTGAAGGATACTAGCAAAAGAGGGAAGTTAGG
Source organism: Ichthyophis bannanicus (assembly GCA_033557465.1). NCBI lineage: Eukaryota > Metazoa > Chordata > Amphibia > Gymnophiona > Ichthyophiidae > Ichthyophis > Ichthyophis bannanicus. Next base: position 1,127,803,974 of record CM066032.1, on the reverse strand, counting down.
GCTTCCTGACTGAGAGATTCCAATAAAGATAAAAGTAACCCATATGCCCTTAAGTACAGAGCTGAAAGATTCCAAATTACCCCTATCAACTGATAACCAGATTAATATGAATAAAATACAGCCTCTAAAATGCCTGTATGCAAATTCTAGAAATCTAAAAAATAAAATGGGAGGGCTAGAATATATAACACTAAATGAAAGGTTAAATATGATTGGCATCTCAGAGACCTGCTGGAAGAAGGACAACCAATGTGAGACACTGATACCTGGCTACAAACTATATCACAATGATAGGGTAGATCAAATTGGTAGAGGGGTTGTGTTCTGTTTTAGAGAGGGCATTGAATAACATAAGATTAAAGTTTTGCATGAAACAAAATACACTGTAGAATCTCTGTGGATAGAAATTCCAAATAAAAAGGGAAATATGATGACAGTGGGGTGTACTACCAACCGCCTGGCCAGAATGAAAAGATGGATGATGAAATGCTGAAAGAAATCAGGGAAGCTAACAAAAGTTACAACATAGTAATAATGGATAATTTCAATTACCCTGGTATCGACTGGGTCAATGTCCTAGCAGGACATGCTAGAGAGAAAGTTTGTAGATGAAATAAATGACTGCTTCTTGGAACAGCTGGTTCAGGGGAAGCTATTTTGAACCTAGTCCTTAGTGGAACACAGGATCTAGTACAAAAGATAAGGGTTTTGGGACCATTTGGCAATAGTGATCATAGTATGGTTGCATTTGATTTAATAAATGGAAGAAGGCTGGCAAGGAAATCCACAATACTACCGTGTAACTTTCAAAAGGGAAATTATGATAAAATGAGGAAAATAGTTAAGAAAAAACTGAAAGGAGCAGCTGCAAAGGTTAAAGATTTACATCAAGCATGTGCACTGTTTAAAAGTACTGTCTTATTAACCCAGACAAGATGTATATCACACTTTAAGAAAAGTGGAAGGAAGGCCAGTATGGTTTAAAGGCAAGGACAGAGAGACTGTTGTTGCCAAAAAATCATCTTTCAGGAAATGGAAAAAGGAGCCAAATGATGAACACAGGAAACAACATAAGCATTGGCAAGTTAGATGCAAGGCATTGATAAGGCAATCAATGAGAGAATGTGAAAAGAAGCTTGCCATGGAAGCAAAAATGCATAATAAAAACATTCACAAGTACATTCATAGCAAAAAAAAAACCTATGAGAGAGTCAGTTTGACCATTGGATGATAGAGGGGTAAAAGGGGCACTAAGTGAGGACAAGGCTATAGTGAAGAGACTGAATGAATTCTTTGCTTCAGTCTTTACTGAAGAAGATGTAGGGAAGTTTCCCATGCCTGAAATAGTATATATAAAGGTGATGTATCGGAAGAATTGAAAGAAATATGAATAAACTGGGAAGGTGTATTACAACTATTTGATAAACTGAAGAGTAGCAACTCACTTGGACCAGATGGTTACATCCAAGGGTGTTGAAAGAACTGAAATATGAGATTACAGACCTACTATTAGTAATCAGTGAACTATCATTAAAATCATCGGTAGTACTGGAAGATTGGAGAATGGCCAGTGTAACTTCAATTTTTAAAAAGGGCTCCAGGGGTGATCTGAGTAACTACAGATCAGTGAGCCTGATGTCAGTACCGGGCAAAATGGTAGAAACCATTATAAAGAATAAAATTACTGAACATGTAGATAGTTATGATTTAATGGGATAAAGCGAACATTAATAAGACAAGAATTTCCTTAGCTAAATCAATCTGTTATATTTTTTTGATGGTGTGAATAAACAGGTAGACAAAGGTGAACCGGTTGATATAGTATATCTGGATTTTCAGAAAGCTTTTGACAAGGTCCTTCATGAGAGACTCTTGGCCAAATTGAGAAGTCATGAGATTGAAGGCTGTGTAGTATTGTAGATCGGAAACTGGTTAAAAACATAGAGTAGGGCTAAATGGGCAATTTTCTCAGTGGAGAAAGATGAATAGTGGAGTACCCCAGGGATCTGTGTTGGGTCCGCTGCTTTTCAACATATTCATAAATGACCTAGACATAGGAATAATGAGTGAGATGATCAAATTTGCAGATGACACAAAATTATTCAAAGTTGTTAGAATGCAAGGGGATTGTTAAAAATTCCAAGAGTACCTTGATAAATTGGAAGACTGGATGTCAAAATGGCAGATGAAATTTAATGTGAACAAGTGCAAAGTTATGCATCTAGGAAAGAACAACCCAAACTATGATTACACAATGCAAGGGTACCACCTTAGAAACCACCACCCAGGAAAAAGATGTAGGCGTCATTGTGGATAATGTGTTGAAATCCTCTGCCCAGTGTGCAGTGGCAGCCAAGAAAGCAAATAGAATGCTAGGAATCATAAGGAAAGGAATGGAGAATAAAACCAAGGATATTAGAATGCCTCTGTATCATTCCATGGTGCAACAGCACCTTGAATATTGTGTGCAATTCTGGTCACCATATCTTAAAAAGGATATAAAAGAATTAGAAAAGGTACAGAGAAGCATGACAAAAATGGTAAAGGGAATGCAAGTGTACCCCTATGAGGAGAAGTTTAAAAGGATGAGGCTTGTCAACTTGGAAAAAAGACAGCCGAGTGCGGATATGATAGAGGTCTATAAATTAATGAATGGAGTGAACATAGATCGGTTGTTTATGCCATCAAAAGTTGAAAGACTGGGACATGCAATGAAGCTGCAATGTACAAAATCCTCACACATGTACACCAGGCCATTTATACTCATACCCCACAATATGTAGCAGATCTCCTCCAATTTCACACTCCCAACCGTAGCCTTCGCTCAATACATATTCCTTAACGTCTCTCCGGGCCCGTCCAGGAACAAGTGGGTGATCAACCTTCTCCAGCAACTGAGGACTGAAATCTCAAACTTTGAAGAGCTGGCATCTGGCTCCCTCTGCTGGCCACTGTCAGTCTTTTCAGTCCTCAGCAGCTGAAGGACGTGTTCCTGGCTGGCTCCCCCCTTCAGATGTTTAAGACTTCGCAAATTTTATTTCTTTGGTTTTCTTTTTGGTGTTTGCAGCACCGGGGATCCTAGCAGGGTTCCTTCCAGTAGCGATTGCTGCCGACAGCTGTTTCGCGCCGCTCAGAGGCACGGAGCTGAAGAGGCAGAGCCTGTCTCAGTTTTCAGCTCCGTATCGTAGAGCAGAGAGCAGAGCGGTGCTGGGGGCCCCAGATACCTGCCTGCTGCCTCCGGTGCTCAGCTTCCTTCCCCACTAGCAGTGGGTGCCCAGAGCTGAAGGAGGAGATTCCTGTTTTCTTAAGGTTGGTCCTTTGTTTTTGTTTTTTTCTTCAGCTTGTTAGTAGTTTTGGTGTGTCGGCGGCCATTTTCTTTCTTCTCAGTTGTCTTTGGTTTTTCCCGCGGTGCGTCTGAGAGGCCGGTTTTATGATGGTGGTTGTTCATCCTCCGATTTTGCTGGGTATTAAAGTTGGATTGCGTTGCTTCACTTGGCATAAGGGCCTCTCGGGCATAGCGCCGACCTTCGCAGCAGGCCGTCGCAGCGGTTCGTTTTTGGCGGGAACGGCAGCCCGGGCTGCTGCGACGCCAATAGCCTGGTCTCTTCAGGTTAGATAACAGCGGACATGAGGAACGGGGCGAAGGCTCTCATGTTCCTGGGTAAAGGGAGGAAATCTTTACCTCTAGAGCCCGTTTATCTGTCCTAGCAGGGCAGTTGAAACACTACATAAGTAAATAAATAAATGAAAACAGGGCACGGATTACCCTTATCATAAGGCTATACCGTTGGTGCTTAAAGGGCAGCGTTATTGCTGTACACCTCCGGCGCGGTAACCGTTTTGCTCCTTTTACTTTCTGTAGGCAGAGCCTGCCTCACAAGAGATTTAGTCTCCGGAGCAGAAGGCTCATCCCTGGGAGTCCCAGCGGCCTGCTATTTCCCCTCATGTATAACTCAGGGTCATTTATCCCATGCGCTCGGTTTTTTATTTATAGGTGTTAACCACTGTATCTGCCTTTAACTTCTTTGGTTTCTGCCTCTGGCTTGTTTTCCAATTGGATTTCTATGCTTACTTCCCTCCTCCCTTGTTGGTGGGAAATGGTTCTTTAAATGACTCTCTAAATGGCTCTCGCCTTGGACATAACATTATTTCAAATGAACCTGACGCTTTCAGTGTTTCCGTGGGATCAAATACTACATTTCATAGTTTTTAGTTTTTATATGCAAGTTCTCACTTCCATTATGGTATTTTGTGTTGCATTCAGTGGCACTTCTCTTGGCCACGTTTGCTGTCTCCGTTAGGCATTCACAGTTGCCTAGGTCAACCCGGAGTCTTTTACTCTCAGCTAGCTTCTGTGCACAGGATATTGCATTTTTTTTTTCGTTTGAATTTTTACTTTGTGTGTTCTTCATGCGTATATTCGCCTACCTATTTCTTTAGGTGTGTGTTCTTATCAGGATGTGTGACTATTGTTTAGATTCCAATACACTTTTTGGCCTTGGTTCATTACATTATTGCTTGGTCTAGGTGGTTTATTGCTTTCATTCCCTTTCTGGGCATATTTCCACGGTTTTGTGTACTTTTAATATTGACCTTTCTCTGGTCCAGTTATGTATCGGGGGGGGGGGTCAATTGTGTTGTTCCCTGCTGGGGTTGACTATTAATGGCCCTTACTAGATACAGGAGTCTAGTCCGAACCCCATGGACCTGAGGGTTCACCGGGCCCAAAAGCCATATACATAGATGCCAATAGGTGAACTTAAACCACAGGGCAGGTTTCTCAATACTTTGTTTTTGTTGGACCAATGCTTCCCGCACCAAAGCTACCGTCAGTAGACGCTAGGGTAACGGGGGGTCCAAGTCCTTTTTATTCATACGGCAGTGAAAATTCATAACTGCCAGACATTCATCTGGTCAGGGAACCTTTTACTTAATTGCAATGTTTTGGCACGAAACTGCTGGACTAGTTTATCTCGTTTCTGGCCTTCCTGGTGTCCCCAAATGGGTCTTTAGAGGATTCGCTTCTTCAAGGCTTCCGGTCGGATCGCAGGTGCTTCCTGTGCACAGGATGAAGCGACAGCTGGTCATGTCGGGATCGGAATGCCCGGAGGCTTCCTTGCGTGGGACACGGATTATGGGTCGCTTATTTCCACTGCCGCAAGGGGAGCTCGACTCTTTTGCGCTTCCCTACGGTGGATGTATTCGTAGCGGCCGTACCTAAGTAAATCGCTAGGTAGCAGGGGGTGCCGCTCTACAGGTCCTGCGGGATAGTAGATTGCAGTCTTGCTTGAAACAGGCGTTTGAGTCTTGGGTTCTGTCGTGGTGGCGGCGGTCTATGCGGCTTCTGTTTCCAAAGGCTCTCTTCAGTGGGTTCGTGGGGCTTCATGTCCCCGCTCTGGGCCGGCGGCTAGGGCTTCACTTGAGTCAGCGGCGTCGTAGGTGGCTGATCACTTCTACGCTCTAGTGTGTTTGTTCGCGACGTCCTTACCGACGGTATTCGAGTTCTATGTCGGGATACTTTTCCGGCCGGCTAATCAACGAGTTGAGCTCTGGTCATCGATGCGGCTCCTCTTGCTTCTTCGTGCGTCGACTGCGTGGCACTATCCGTGGCTCCTCGATTCCATGGCGACGCACTTCGTCCGCGTGCTATGGGCTAGGATCCACCTACGGGTGTTACAGCGAGCGTTGTTCTCGCGCTGGAATCCTCAAGCCTTCCCCTGGCATGCCGGTTGCCCCGGTTGAACGCCGTTTCCGGCAGTCTCCAGGGGTGCCTGGCTCCGGTTCCTCTAAGTGTGACTTTCCCTTACGTCAGCCCGACTAGGGGATGGTTATGGCTGATGCCAGTCTCGTTCGTTGCGGGGGAAGTGAAGGAGTACCCTAGAGGTTACAACAACTGCCTCATTCCCGAAAGATCAAGGGTTCAATTCCCACTGGCGCTCGTTGTGAACTTGTTTAAAATTACTTTAGAGCTCCTTGGCTGGCTGCCTTAGCTCAGGGATCTTGGCAGTCCGGGCTCTGTAGTTCTTCCTTACCTCTGGTAGGATTCCGGGCAGTGTTCTGACGCTGCAGCATTTTTCTTCCCCTGATACCAGTCAAAGCGGGAGTGTTGTTTCTCGGAGTTGGCCGTAGCTTAGTATGCCTGTGCTTGAGAGTTCTTTCTACTTCATATTGTTGGCACGGTCGGAGAGTTTCTTAAATTATCCTGAAGGCATTTTTGGTTTAGAGGGGTCTTTGCAGGAAGAGCTGCACCACCATCTATTTTCCCATCTTGCGATAAAGAAGATTGCTAGGGCTCTGTTCCATACAGTGAGTCCGCACCCCGTCTGACTGCACAAAGATGGCTTTTTATATTTTGCGTTCAACTAGCACCTGGTGATATGAAATACAGCTCTCCTTCCGCAAATGGCAATTGAGTCAGCAATAACGAAGCTGAGACACTGCAGACAAGTTCCCATTATACCACCTGGTACAGGCTCCATTTTTAGGCCACTTAAGCAAAAAAAAAAAAAAAAGTATGCAAGCGTGCCTTGTGTCCTGCCAGCAGCTGATCGAATTGCAGTGCTTTACTGTCGGCAGGGCATTTTCCAGAGAACGCAAGGCTCCTCATCCAGGCTGATTCCACAGGCACGGTCTACACTGGCAGTCCCCTTGGCTGATGCCGTTCAGCGCGGAAGCCATCTTGGAAGCCCAGCATATGAAGTATGCGTACTGGAGTTTGAGCCGCTGCCATTGCTGCTAGTGAACTAGCCTGACTGCGTATTTCTGGCTCCCATTAAGGCATTCGCTGAACACTAGCAGAGCCTATCCGTACTGGAGACCTGTGGATAAATGCACGGGGAGCATAGATAGCTTCGAAAGCCGGAGTTCGATTTTCAAACCCCTCTCCGCTGAGCTGCTTTTTCCATACGAAAAATTATTCCACATATCGCCACAATTAAGACATTACAAATCTTCCGTTGAGTCTTTCTACCAGTTCAGTAATTCGTTCCCCTCTTCACGGTGTGGTTACGCCGTGCCTTGGAATTGCGGCTTGAGGCGTTGCGCGACCTCTTTTTCGCCCAAATAGCGATATCTCACTCGGGGGACTTCTTGGGAAATGCCATTCTAGGGGGTCTTGTGTCCCTAGCCCTATTGGGTAGGGCTCCCTGTCTGCATTTGTCGGTCGACAGGGTACTGTTGCGGACGGTTCCCTCCTTATTCCGCAACTCTTCTCTGTATTCTATGTCGCTCAGTCTGGCTCTCCCCTCTTTTTGGATAGCGGGCGATCCTTCCAGGGCCGCCGTTCTCCGCTTGCTCCGGACGTACCTCCGGAAGACTGCGTCTTTCCGGAAGTCGGGCCGGTTGTTTTCTTTGCCGGGCCTAGGACGGACGCAGCCGCTTCTCCGTCGTCCCTGACTTGTTCTGAGAAGCAAGCAATGGTGGTGTCCTTTTTAGAATGCAGAGACGGTCCCTCCGGGGGGTCTTCGTACTTCTTCTACGCGCGGTCACGTGACGTCTTGGGCGGCGTCTCCTTGTGTAACGCCGGTGCTTTTTCTCAGGCGGCTACGTGGTCGTCGCGTCTCACGTTTGCGGAACATTGCAGGCTAGAGGTTTTGGCCAGGGGTCATACCTATGTGGAGGCGTTGGCCGTCATAGCGGGCCTGTTTGGTCCCTCCCGTGGTTAGGTACTGCTCTGGTACTTCCCACTTGTTCCTGGACGGGCCCGGAGAGACGTTAAGGAAACAGAAATTAGACCTTACCTGCTAATTATCTTTCCTTGAGCTCTCTCCGGGCCCGTCCAGGACCCACCCAGGTTTTTTGTCCAATTTCAGTGTGGCACGGAAACTTACGGATACTCTGTTTATGGAGATGGAGTCCGTGCCACAGTTTCTAGAGTGTGGTTTCTCTTCTCGTTCAGGGGTTGCCTTTTAACTCATTGGTTGTTCTGTACTAGAAAAAAAGAAAAAAAGAAAAAAAAAAAAAAAGCGAATTTGAGGGTTTTGCCACTTAAGTCATATAGCAGCGGTGCTGCTGTGGGTTCGTTCTTTCTATCAACCTCACGAAAAGCTACTGTTTTTTGTTATATTCCCTATTTTCTTTTGGTTGCTGGGCACTACTCTTCATCTGCTTTGTTAAGGTTAGACTGACAGTGGCCAGCAGAGGGAGCCAGATGCCAGCTCTTCAAAGTTTGAGATTTCAGTCCTCAGTTGCTGGAGAAGGTTGATCACCCACTTGTTCCTGGACGGGCCCGGAGAGAGCTCAAGGAAAGATAATTAGCAGGTAAGGTCTAATTTCTGTTTAATCGCCTTCACCTTCCATCTCCCTCTCATGCCCATCTCCACTCCACACGCCACTCGGTTTTTTTCTTTCTTGGTCTGTCCTTATGGAACTCCCTCCCTATTGCCCTCGGACTGGAACAGACTTACTCAAGATTTAGGTCCCTCTTAAAAACTCATCTTTTTTCTTCTGCTTTTGATCTCCCAGCTTCTGTCTCCTGACTCTATTAAAATTCTTGTTGTCTGATTTCTCTCTCCAGTATGATTGAGCCCTTTCTCTTTCCTGTCTTATATTTGTAGTTCCTTTCTTCTTTTCCTAGGCCTCGGCCGTACTATTTTGTTTGAAAATTGTACACCACCCTAATGTTTGAAGGGCGGTATATCAAGTAATTCAATAAACATAAACCCATTTAAGACTAATCGGAGAAATATTTTTTCTACTCAACATGTTATCAAACTCTGGAATTCGTTACCAGAGGATGTAGTAAAAAGCTGTTAGTGTAGCTGGGTTTAAAAAAGGTTTGACAAGTTCCTGGAGGAAAGGTCCATAAACCATTATTAAAGAGGACCCAGGAAATTCACTGCTTATCCCAAGACGAGCATTGTGGAACTTGTGTGCCTTTTTGGGAACCTGCCAGGTACTTGTGACCTGGATTGGCCACTGTTGGAAACAGAATACTGGGCTTGATGTACCTTGGTCTGACCGAATATGGCATTTTAGTTCTTATGTTCATATTCCTTAACACGCAGCTTGTAATCTGGGACTATGGAGCCGCAGCATATTAGAGATAACACAAAGCAGGACTCGCCCACAATGAGTGCCTCAAGTACTGCTATATAATCATTTCTCAGGGAATAATCAGGAAGTCAGTCCTTATATATGGGTGATGTCAGCGCTGACAGAGCACATGTGGAAGCTTCTCCCCAGCTTTTATAGAAAGCCTTTGGGAGATGCACCACTCAGACGTGGTTTCCTTCCCACCCAATGGTGCCATCTTATCTCAGTCTCCTTTTTTCTGTGGAGCCCACCAGACGTGTGTCTGATTTCCTCAGAAAAAGTGTTATTTTTCTTTTTTTCTCCGGTCGCATAACAGTTCCCTTTCCTGCCCCCGAGTTCACTTACCTCGGCATTGCATCTTGGGCTCGTTCTTTTTTCTTTTTTTCACTTGAGAGAGTTTTTCAAACGACTTAACGCCCTTTTTTTTCTCCCTGGCCAGGCCCAAGGCTTTCAATCATGTGGGGGCCGTTTTCCCGACCATGGCCTCGGCCAGTGGCTTTAAAAATTGGATCGATGCGCTAAAACTGTCATGAACCCAACAAGTCAAATGCGACCAAAAGAAATCACTACAATTCCCCGTCACGCAGGGAATACCTCAAGGCTTAGCCCTATCTTCAATGCTCTTCAGCATCTACATACAGCCCATATGCAGCATCATCAAGTACCACAAGCTACACTACCACATTTATGCTGACGACATCATGGTGTACGCTCCAATCAACTTACTAGCACTAAATACTACAACAATAACAAAATGCCTCGAAGACATGAATGACTGGCTCATAGCCAACAATTTAACAGTCAACTATGACAAAACTGAGGCAATGTTCGTCACCAGGAACCCCATCTTCACACCTCCGCAAACTATCAGCATCTTAGACAAACATATAGTAGTCAAAGAAGAAGTTAAGTATCTGGGCATAACACTAGACAGAGCTCTGAACCTAAAATCCAACATCACCAAAACCACAAATAAGGCATATCATCGATTGAAAACAATCAGACAAATCAAACCAATGCTCCGACAAGACCACTTCCGCACAGTGTGTCAAGCACTCATTACACCACTGCTTGATTATGGAAACTCACTATATCAAGGCCTTCCACAGCAGACACTCCACCCACTACAGATGGTACAAAACATCACAGCATGCATCATTACAGACACTCCAAGGACCGAGCACATCACGCCCGTCCTACAACAACTACACTGGCTCCTAATGGTGGCAAGAGCTAAATACAAAACAATCATGATCATCTTCACCCACTACAGATGGTACAAAAACACCACAGCACGAAACATTACAGACACTCCAAGGACCGAGCACATCACTCCTGTCCTACAACAACTACACTGGCTCCCAATGGTGGCAAGAGCTAAATACAAAACAATCATGATCATCTTCAAAGTCATTCACCATCTCTCAGCAGACGTACTCCAAAACGTTATAACAAGGGACAGCAGCAATAGACCAAGAAGAACCAATAACAACAACATGATCAGCACACCTGCAGGCTATCACAAAACCAAACAATCAACCTCAAAAAGAGCACCATCACTACTGGCATCCACACTATGGAACTCCCTACCAACGAGCCTGAGAGCTTTAGATGACCTCACAGACTTCCACAAAGACCTCAAAACATGGTTATTTATAGAAACCTATGAGCATTCAGGCAACATCCCCTACCCAAACAGTAACACTACTACCTCCGCCAACTAAACACACACCCATCCTATCCACACACACAAATATATCATACCACGTTACTAAATACCTTTAGGTTAAATGTTACCTCAATTGTACTGTCTAAATATTGTTAAATGTTACCTCAATTGTACTGTCTAAATACTGTTAGGTAACTGTACTGTCTAAATGTTTACATGTACCCTAATGTTAAATGTAACCCTCCTATTGTGATGTGATGTGACCACCTTGATTGAAGGAAAAGGTGGCATACAAATCTGTTTAAATAAAATAAAATAAAATAAATAAAAGAACAGGGTCATGCTCCACATGCACCCCAAGTTCCTTCCCAAGATGGTGTCCCCATTCCACCTCAATCAAGAGGTGGTGCTCCCCACCGTCTCTGCGGCCTCACGCCACCAAGGCAGAGACCGTTATTCATACCCTGGATTGCAAGAGGGCCCTGTCTTTCTACCTCCAATGCATCCAAGGCCACCACAAAGCCTCTCAACTTTTCATTTCCTGTGATCCCAATTGACTAGGGAAGGCAGGGACCAAGCCGACTCTGTCCACTTGGGTGGTGGACTGAATTTCCTTGCCTACAGGCAGAATGGGCTCTCGCTGGAATGCTGGGTCACTGTCCACAGCATCAGGGCCTTGGAGGCAGCCGTAGCAAACCTGAGTTCTGTCCCTGTGTTGGAAATCTGCTGTGCCGCCACCTGGTTCTTTGTTCATATGTTCACAGCTCATTATTCCCTGGAGAGAGAGAGTCCCGCTGGGACAGTGCCTTTGGCTAGGCAGTACTCCATCATCTGTTCAGGGTTTAGGCAACTCCTGCCCTCTGACCCTTCTGTGTTCAGGCTGCCGGAGTGCTGGTTCCTCACTGACACTTGGGGCCCCATTCTGAGACGCGACTTGCAGGGCTGCACATCCTGGAAGGACATGCAGCCCTGAAAGCTGTCCTGACCGTATTCCCCCTCCGACTCTCCCCGCACGGCCAGAGCAGCAGTATGGGGAGAGCCGGAGGGAGTAGAGAGTGGGCAGAGCGGGGACGGGCCAAGACAGCAGGATGCACAGGGCAAATTCAGGTCACTGCCCTATACTTCCTGCGGGTCAGGGGTAGTCCCACTGCTTATTCCACTTCTGAGGTAGAATAAGCAGTTGGGCGGAGGTGATTGGAGCCAGAACACCCCCCGAAGGCTGGAACAGGACTCAGGTAGGACCCCGCTGCCCGATCCAGGCCCGGTTGGGCAGTGGGGTAACGGGTCGTTGCTGTGGCGGGCATATCGGCCTGCGGGGAGGACGTCCCTGCCTGTGTGCAGGGGCACGCTGGGCCATCCCAAGGCCAAATCCTGCACCTGCGGGAACATCTTGCTCCCACGGTGCAGAAAGGGGTCCTAATGGGCCCATTCTGCTCTGGGCCATCCAGACGGTCCTGACGTGCCCCTTGCAGGATTGGGCTCCACAGCCATTTGAGAGTATGTTAACTTAGGACTCCGTTACTGCTGCTAATAGCTCACCTTTTCTGGTCAGTAGTGGCTTTTTACAGGTTTTCGGTGGCCTGTAGCTAGGGAGTCCCATATGTGAGGACTGACTTCCTGCTTGTTCTTAGAGAAAGCATTGTTACTCACCTGTAACAGGTGTTCTCCGGGGACAGCAGGAATAATTCCTCACAAACCTCCCTCCTCCCCGTGGAGTTGCTTTTTGTGTCATTTTTGCCTTTGAGCTATGTCATCCTACTAAGGCAAGATGGCACCCTTGGGCAGGAAGGGGACCATGCATGCATGGTGAATCTCCCAAAGGCTTTCTTTGAAAGCTGGGGAGAAGCTTCCACGCAGGCTCCGTTGGTGCCGATGTCACCCTTATGTGAGGACTGATTCCTGCTGTTCCCGAACACCTGTTACAGATGAATAACTACACTTTATCCAGTAAACTATCTAATGCACATGTATTTAACTTGCAAATCTCCCTTACACTCACAGTGCAGAAAATGACCAATTGAAGTGCTCCCAGCAAATAATTGTGTGATTTGTGGGTGACAGATGGCCACACAAAAATCTGAGCTGTCTTCTCTGAGACTATCACATATGTAGATTGCTGATGCTAACTAAATGGTAATGTATGAGCTCTCAGTGTCTGTAAATTAGAGAAAGTGATGGAAAACCTGATTTCCAAGAAATCACACTACTTTATCCAAGAAATTGCTTGTATTCCATTGTAAATGTTTATTTTTCAAATTCATAGTTTGAAATTGCACCCATTGGGTCTGATTCCAATCCCGACGTACATCTCCTTTGTACATCCAGGGGTGGATTAACATCCCCAGCTATTTTGCCGGCCCTGGACGTATAGGGCTGACATTAGAATCAGCCCTGGACGTACAGAGCCGGCAAATGCCCACTGCTCGCCCACTCTCCACCTCCTTGCTGCCCCTTCCCCACCCCCATATAACTTTCCCAACAACCAGCGGGGACATTATACAGGGCCAGGAGCTGGCACAAATAGTGGGGACGTCCATCCCCGCTATTTGTGCCTCGGAATGACCCCTATTGTGTTTAGCTTTCTGTATGAGTGTGCACTTCTGTCTTTCTCATTCAACTTTAAACTATCTAGACAGAGAGAAGAACCACGCATATTCTTGCAAGGTCTGCAGCAGTTTTGAAAGCAACAGTATGAATGTGCTTTCACTTTGCAACTCACCATAGGTAGAATTTTGCTGGAAAAGTGTGTGCAAAGATTTGAAAACATAGCTTATAATCCATATTTTCCTACCCTGACAAAACCTGGATTTAGGCTTAGGCAACTGCCTAGGACGCCAGGTTTTGAAGGCACAAAATACCTGGGCTAAACAGGAGCTTGTTTCTGCTCACTTAAGCACTAATCTGTATAACCTCCAGCCCCGCCTATGAGTGGCAGCATCTTAAATTCAGCCCTGACCCCAACCTAAAGAAACCTCTGGCACTGTCTCCTCTTAATGTGACTATCAGTGTGTATGTCACAGAACAACACACAAACTTTAAGCTGCATTGAGAGAGGAAAGTTTTTAAACAGCCAATTCACAAGAGTAAAACACCTTGTACCCAGTATAAATCATTTTGAAAATTGACTTCAAAACATTTAGAGCTTGATTCATCAATGACCTTTCCCATAGATACATAATAGGAAAGCCAAGCCTTCATGAGGCAGGCCCTTAATGCCTCTATAGACACCATTTTAAGTGTAATAATATGCATTTAATTTTAGTGGTACTTAAGCATGAGATTACCAATTTCATCTGGCATAATACTGCAGATCAGTACTATTAATGTAATTCAGAGACCAGTTATCCACAGAGAAGAGTTCATATCTTCAAATGTAACATAAGGCCTGGAGAATCCAAATATCATACACTCTGAATTTATAGGATTTGGACAGTGCTAATGCCACTGCTTCGATAATTCCAGACAAAAACTACTTACTGGCAGCTATTCCACAATGACTTCTGTACAGAGAATAATCCCTGAATACACGTCTGTCTGTCTGCACAGTGCAGTGTTAATGATGATGCTAATTTCTTTCATTCTAGGACCGATGAAAAATCTAAAAAGTTTGTTAACTCTTTCAAAAAGCAAGAGATTCCCTCTCCTGTGAGCCATTATAATCTAAACCCTGCAATATTGGTAGGTCATATTCTTTATCCCTTCAATAAAAAAAGGTAGATGGATATGAGATATGTCACATGGATTCTAAATGTATCCATCATTGGTAGATGGTTCACTTCCTGTTTGATCATACTGGAATATGCGGCAGAGGAAACGGAATGGGGTGGGCCACTGGAGCCATGACCTACTAGTATTTTGCCGAACGCGGCATCAGCAAATAAAGAGATGGGAGCAGGGTCAGAGATTGGTGTGCTTGGCCCCTCCATCCATAAGCTGTTCTGCTGCCCCTGTATGGGGTGACTTTTTCACACAAAAGATGTCATTTTAGAAGGCCTACGTGCCATTTGCATTTTTTAAAAGTGAATTGGCGTGTGTAAATGGCCATGCAAGTAGCAATTTTAGAAAGGCCACTATGTACCCCTGACACAGATGGTATTGAAAGAGGTGTGTCCTGGGTGCGGTTTGGGGAACCTGAAGAAGTATATGTGTATTTATTATTTTGCCGTGCAATAAAGGAAAAAAATTCCCCATTAGCGTTTACACCAGTTCCAGGGCAGGGCTGATCCCAGAGTTGTTTCAAGGTATTGTTGCTCTAGGCAGACCTTAAGCTTTACACTCCCCCTGGCTGTCAAAATCTATTGTTTAGCTTTGAATGCCCAGCTCTTTGCTTCCCCCCAGAAGTTGCTGCCTTAGGCGACCGCCTAGTTTGCCAGATGTTTGGGCTGGCCCTGCTCCCAGGCATGTAGAAATGTTAGCTAACTACTTGTTCGGTGTTTGGAGGTATGAATGAGGGGGAAATTATACTTACTACTTTGGCATTTAAACCACATCAGAAATCCAAAAATGTAAGTCCTGGAGTTTATTGGCTCCCCTAGGGCATGCAAAATATGACACTGACTTGTGTAAGTTGCAGAATCTGCCACTTACATGCGCAAGTGCTTGCATTTACAGAAGCAGAGCCCAGAGTTATGACACCCTTTTGCAAATTGTGAATGCCCTGGCATGGATGTCCCTGTTTTTATCGAGATGACACATGCAAAACTGGGCTTAAAACTTTGGGCCCCGTTTACTAATACCTAGCTTGAGCTATCTTCCACAGAGTCCATAGGAATAAAATGGGCCATGGAGCAGATAGTTCAAGCTAAGTTTTAATAAAAGGGGCCATTTCTTATCCATAACCCTACTTAAGCTGAAACAAATGTACAGTGCCTTGTGAAAGCCTTCATGCACTTGCACATTTTTCACATTCTGCTGTCTAAAAAATACAATTCAGAACACATTATAGCAAGTGTTTGTTTCACTGATTTACACAACACTGCTTTATATTTTCAAAGTGAAAGAACAATTATAGAAATATTCAAAAAGCAGAGACCAAAAAGTCTTGGTTGCATAAATCTTCAGGCCCTTTGTCATAGTAAACCCAGAATGCAAATGCAATGTGTGCCTTTGAGTCAATGCTGACTCCCTGATGACCCAGCAGCTCCTGGTTTTACTTGACAGTGTGACCAGAAGTAGACTGCCAGGCCTTTCTTCTGAAGCAGTGGAGGGTTAAGTGACTTGCCCAAGGCCACAAGGAGTGGGCAAGTGTTCTAACCATTAGACTACTCCTCCACTCCAAAACCCAGAATAGTTCTATCCAAAACTTTCCTTTACAAGGCCCATAATAAGTTAGATGGTGTCCCCCTGTGGCCATACACAGTAGTTGAGCTGCTTCAAATACTTCCGGTAGAAGAATCAAGCGGTTTCTTTTGTATGAAGTAATTTTGAAGCAAAGGTCTAAACATGCTGAACATGGAGCTGCAGAAAGAACTGTGAGATAGTTATTCAAAGATACAAACTGGGTGAAGCCCATAAGATTTCAGCATGTTTGGGAATGCTTTGAGGCGCAGGCTGTTCGTCACTGTAAAATGGAAAACATTTGGTGCCACCAAGACACTGACTCAGTAAGCTGCATCTTCAGAGTCAATAGCTAAAGGTTAAGCAAACTGTTGAGAAGGTAACTTTAAAGGGATACAGAGGCCTGTATAGGATGGTGACTCTGCATAAGAAAACACATGATGCGCTGCATAGCATTTGCAAGCAAACAGTTAGGGAAATGCTTGCTAAACTGCACTAACTGTTAACACGTACTAACCAGCTTAGGCGGAGCCACGCTAACAGCTAGAGTGCAAACAAATAGAGAGTGTGGAATTACCCAAGCATTGTCTGCTTCGCACATGATGGGCAGGGTAGGGGTATGTATTGGATATTGACTACACATCATGGGCATTACTAATGCGCGTCCTTTATCCAAGTTGCAATTAGCATGGATGCACCTAATGCCACTCCAAAGGGTGGTGTTTACATCTGTGATAACTACAACTGCCACTAGCCCCTGTTAGGATACAGATCAGTGCAGTACGTTAGGGTACAAATCAGTGCAATATCTGCTGGGGCCATGATGTATACGCCCCCAACAGGTAGCGCATAACTGTTGTACATACCACATTTTGATTTTTACTCTCAGCATGCAATACCTGCCAAAAATGAAAGAAACATTGAAATATGACAGCAGAAAAAGATCATATGTCCTATCTAGTCTGCCCTTCCATATCAACTGCTATAGGCCTTTTTTTTTCCTTTAGAGATCTTTTGTGTTTGTCCCAACATAAGAACATAAGATTTGCCATACTGCAGTGACGTTCCTAGCCCTTATGTCACCCAGGGCGGATACCCCAGCGCTATCGGCATCCTCATGTTGTGCGGCACTGTGTGCCACGATGACCCCCCTTAACCTTGACCAGTCCCAAGGAGGCAGCGTGGCAAATTTAGGATTAAGCTGGCTTGCTGTGGTGCCTCACGCTCCAGGGGCCGGTTATTCCTCTCCTGGCTGAAGTCTCACAATTGGAATGAAAGGTACTGCAGAAAACTATCTTAATTGTATGTTTACTGCGCTGCCTCTGTGGAGGACAGCGGCTGTGCACCCACCGCCCCACCCTTGGTACACCACTGTCATACTGGCTCAGACCAAAGGTTCATCAAGCCCAGTATCTTGTTTCCAACAGTGGTCAAGCCAGCTCATAAATACTTGGCATAACTCCAAAGTAGCAGGATTCCATACCACTTACCCCCAAGGATAAGAAGTGGTTTTCCCCAAGCCCAAATTAATAATGGTTTATTCCATGAGCCATGCTCTGCATACTTTCCCCACTTGTTGGTTGCTTATTTTTAATTACTCTTTGCATATTTCTATAATTATTCTTTCATGTTGAAAGTGTAAGTGTATTATGTAAACCAGTGAAACAAACTTCTACTTTACTGCATTTTGAACTGTATTTTTTAGATAGCAGAATGTAAAACATGTCACAGGAAACAGGCAATCCACTCTCACACAATAGGGCCCTTTTGCTAAAGGTTAACGTGTGTTAATGAAGTTAGCGCATGTTAAGTGCCATTGCATCCATAGAAATAAAAGGGCTGTGTGGAACTTAACATGCGTTAATTTCATTAACGCACATTAAAACCATTAGTAAAAGGACTCCAATATCAATGGAAAAGGAGTGCATGCCATTGACCAGCCATGAAAATACATGTTAACTGACAATCGTGTCAATTCAGAGAGTAGATGGGTTAAGGGTGGAGAGTGAGCATGGAGAGCACATCAGTGTGCGATCACCATCAATGTGGCAGCACAGGTGTGCCTAACCATAACTTTATAGGTATTGTTCTCCAGGAACAAGCAGGAAGTCATTCCTCACATATGGGTGATGTCGGTGCCAACGGAACCCATGTGGAGCATTTCCCCACCTTTCAAAGAAAGCCTTTTGGACATGCTACCATCCATGCATGTTCCTCTTCCCACCCAAGGATGTCATCTTGCTCATTCTCCTTTTTTCCACAGAGCCCAACAGACATCTGTCCTGTTTCCCCAGAAAAAATCCTTGCTATATCCTTAAGTTACTTTTCCCGGTTTGCGTACTGGTATCTCCAGGAACAAGCAGGAATGTAGTCTTCACATATGGGTATCATCAGTACCGATGGAGCCTGCGCGGGAACGCACCCCAGCGTCCAATAGGAACGCTTTTGGGAGCATCCCTCAGCACATGCGCGCTGCCTTTCCAACTGTCCCTCTTCAGTTCTTCGTTTTTTGCGGAGCCGACAGGACACATATCCTGTCACTGCAGAAAATTTCTTATTTAATCTTTTCTTGTGGTCGCGTTTGCCTCCGCACGACACCTACCGGTACCGCCGGTTCTTTTCTTTTCTTTTCTTCTAAAAAAAAAAATTTAAAAATTCTGAATTGTTTCTAGGCCCCATTTTTCCTTAAAGATGGAAAAACCAGCTAGTAGTTTTAAAAAACGCACTAAGTGTGGCGGTACCATTTCCGTCACCAACATCCATGACTGGTGTCTTAAATGTTTAGGCCCTGACCATTCTCCATCTGAGTGTTTCTCTTGAATGGGAATGACTAAAAGAGGAAGACAGAACTGGGCTGCAAAGCTCGGTTCCCTCTTTTCTTCGGATGCCAGATCCATTGCATCAACATCTTCAAGAGCCTCTTCTTCCTCCTATGGATCTCAGGTAACTAAACATAAAAGCCGGTCCTCAAAGGGTAGCTCTTCTGCAAAGCATCGAGAGGCCATTGGCATTGCCCTTGAGGGAACCACACTGGCAAAACAGCCCCATTGGGAGGCTTCGGCCTCCAAAGCATCAACGGGGTTCCAGGATGTTCTCGAGGTCTCGGCCTCGACAGAACTGCTGGTGCCATGCTAAGGGGTCCCGGCTGCCTTAACTGGTACCGACACCCAGGCATCGTCAGCATCGATAGGCCAGAGATTCCTTGCTATTGAGCGCAGTATTGAAGCTCTCCTTACAGCTGTGGTACCGTTGATACCGATGGTTCAATGGGCACCGGTACCAGCACAGATACCGGTACCGGCATGACGGGAATTCTTCCCATGCCGTCTTTGCCGGGCATCGAAAGATCGGTACCGGATCAACTCGGTACCGACTTTGATCGATACCGGGACCGTGCCTTACATGAACATCGTGATCAGAGATACTTCAAATCCTCCGATTCCGATGACTCTGATAATTCTGCCGGTACCAGAGTTTTTCTCCCGGAAGACTCTTCTTCTCCCCAACGCAGAATGTCGCCTCTGGAGGACATTTCTTTTCAGGATTTTATTTGTGATGTTGCCAAAGACCTTTCAATCATGGTAGCTCCTGAAAAGGAACCTAGAGCAAAGGAATTGGAAATTCTCCAATATCCTAAGGCTCCAAAGGAGGCAGCAACTCTGCCCATTCATGAAATTCTTCATGATCTGATGCTCAGAATATGGGAGACACCTTTGACCACATCTCCTCATTCTAGGAGGCTTGATACCATGTATTGAGTTCCACCATGTCCTGGATTTTAAAAGACTCAGCTGCCACACTATTCAGTGGTAGTGGAGTCAGCCATGCATACGATGAAAAGTGCAAAGAGACATGCATCCAATCCTCTGGGTCGTGAATGCAGGACTCTTGATGCTTTTGGGCGTCAAACTTTTCAGGCTTCCATGCTTTCAGCTAGGATCAGCTCATATATTTTATATATGGTAATGTTCCTCAAGGAGGTCACTGGAGATTTGGAGCTTATGAGCCCACTTCTCCCAGATGACAGACGACAAGACTTCCTTACGCTTGTCAGGCACGCTCAAGATGTCTCCAAGTTTGTGACTCGTGCAGCCTTTGACTGCTTTGAATGCATCAGCAGAACCTCTGCTATTGCCATTGGTGCATGACGGATTGCCTGGCTTCAGGCATCAGATTTGGAGATTTGGGTACAGGATTTATTTATTTATTTATTTATTAACATTTTTTATATACCGCACTATTCATTATCAGCGTGGTTTACATGGAACAAGAAAACTTCAGACAAGTTATATTTATCTGGTTAAAACATAAAACAGGAAAATTAACTTGGATAACAGGAGCAACTATTTACAACAAAACAACAACAAGAGCAACTATTTACATACAAGTGTCATATTGTCTGAAAAGTGTACTATTAATCTGGTAAAGTAGTGTAATGTGTTGTTGAGTCAGGGAAGATTATGTGGTCGGAAGGTAATTATTGCTATTTGGGTGTAACTGTATTTCTTTGTTCTCTGGGAAGTATTTGAGGAAAAGGTGATGTTTCAGGTCCTTCTTGAACTGGATAAATTAGGCAAAATCCCTTGCACAGAAGAAAACCTCTTTGGCAAGAATTGGCAGGAAAAGGCTAATGAGATAGATGCTGACAATATCACTTTAGATAGATTGTCAAAATCTACAGCCTCTCCAGCCAAAAAGAAACCCTATAAAAAAACCCTCTTTCAGCAAAAAGAGGAAGTTTTATTCATCCTATACCCAGCAAAGCCAAGCTACGGTCAAGTTGCCCAAAGGGGACAACAACAACAATTTAAACAGCAGAAGAAGCCAAAAGGCCCGAGAGCTCAGCCAGCTCCGCAGGTTCAGCCCCCTCAAGAGCTTTGACTTCTTCCTAGAGAGCTTAGCCTTCCTGCCTCTGAGGGGTCCAGAACCCCTAAATATTCCAGGCAGGCTGTGTCATTTTGCCAACAGATGGCACCAAATAAAAGCAGAAAATTGGACTGTCCATTGTAGGAGAGGGGTACAAGCTTCATTTTCACAGCATGCCCCCTCCTACAATCCTAAGGCAGTTCAATTCCCAGACCTCTGCAGACAATCTGCTAAATCACAAGGTCTCAACACTTCTTGCCCAAGGGGCACTAGAGGAAGTACCCATCCTCCAGCAGGGTTCAGGGTTCTACTCCCCCTGTTTTCTTATTCCAAAGAAAACAGGGGGACACAGACCCATTCTAGACCTCAGAGAATTGAACAAATAGCTGTTACGAGAGAAGTTCAAAATGTTTTCTCTAGGAACTCTTCTGCCATACCTTCAAAGTCAGGATTGGCTTTGCTCTCCAGACTTAAAGGATGCATATACTCACATTCTGATCCATCCAGATCACAGGAAATTCTTACGATTCCTTTTCAAGGGAAAACACTTCCAGTACAGGGTTCTTCACTTTGGTCTGGCTTCTGCACCAAGAGTTTTCACGAAATGCATGGCAGTAGTAGCTGCATTCCTGCGAACCCTAGGGATATTTGTCTTCCCTTACTTGGATGACTGGCTCATTTGAGCCCCCACGAGTGCAGAAGCCAGCTCTGCACTATCTCGCACAATGAGAATCCTCCAATACTTGGGATTGTTAATAAACTTCCCAAAATTCCAACTTGTTCCTTCCCAGTCTCTGGAGTTCATAGGAGCCTGTTTAGATACCAGACAATCAAGGGCTTTCCTTCTACAGGCCTGGTGTCTTCGCATAGTGCAACTTCCTTCTCAAGCAGCGGGAAAATCCTCCCTAACTGCTCGAGAACTGCTACAGTTACTGGGATACATGGCATCCACTGTTCATGTTTATTTATTTATTTATTTATCATTTCTTATATACCGTGCTGTTTGTCATCAGTGCGGTTTACATTGAAACAATATAACACTTGGTCAGTTAAATTAGGCCATCGTCTACATAGAACAGGGATTTAACATGGAGGTAAACTTGGGGGAAACTATTTACATTCCTAGTACAATACATTTAGATATAAATTCGCTGTAGGTTATTGGACTCGTATAGCTGCGGTTTGGGGTTGGGAGGGGGTGGGGAAGGGTAAAGGGGGGGAATATCCAGATGTGTGAAATACATGAGAAAAAGGTGGTGTTTGAGGGCTTTTCTGAACAGCCTAAGGTCCTTGATTGCTCTAATGCTGGGAGGGAGCTTGTTCCAACATCTAGGAGCATAGTTCAAGAATGCCCTATTGGTGGTGGTCTGGTTGAGCTTTGTAAATTCACTTGGTATGAGTAGCATGTCCGCAGCCAGTGGTCTCCTAGATCTGTTGTTTGCAGTGTGTATGATGAGGTCAGAGATAGATGCAGGTGACATTTTGTTAAAGGCCTTGAAGGTAGTAAGGAGGGCCTTGTATAGGATTCTGGAGCTTACTGGAAGCCAGTGGAGTTCTTTTAGAATGGGGGAGATGTGGTCATTCCTTGAGGCTCCACAAAGTACGCGGGCTGCTGCATTCATGGCTAACTGTAGAGGGTTGAGGGTGATCTTTGGGAGGCCATGAAGTATTATATTGGCATAATCAAAGTGCGGTGTGACTAGCGCTTGGAAGATGGTGCGGAAGTCACCAGGTTCAATCATAGGTCTCAAGTGCCGCAGGGTTTTGATCTTGAAATAGATAGCTTTTACAGTGCGTTTTATGTGCTTCTTGAAGTCCAACTGTTGATCCAGTATGACCCCAAGATAACGTATATTGGATTTGACTGGGAGTTCTGCGTCCCTGACTTTCAGTGTTGTTGGAGGAGAGAAACCTTTATTTCTTGTTATTATTAGGACTTATGTTTTTTTGAAATTTATACGGAGGTTCTGAGTGAGTAGCCAATCCGTTATTGCATTGAAGCAGTTGATTAGCACAGTGTAGTCCAGGCAAGTGACAGTTATAGGTGTAAACAGCAGCACGTCATCTGCGTACATAAGGCAAGATATGCCGAAAGAACGGGCAATGTCACAAACTGGCTGCATATAGATATTAAAGAGCAGAGCAGACAGGGAGGAACCTTGGGGTACACCCTGTTTCTGCTGGAAAGGTTCGGATGTGTCATTACCTATACGTACTTGCTGCCATCTGTATTCGAGGTAGGATTTGCACCAGTTCCATGCTTGGTCCTGGATTCCCTTCTCATTAAGCCGCCTCAGGAGCTGCACGTGGTCTACGGAGTCGAACGCTGCTGCTATATCAAGGAAGATTAGCGCAAAGCCCTTCTTGATGTTGTCTATTCCATTGATGAGTGTATTGGTTAATACCGTTAGTAGAGTTTCTACACCGTGGGCTTCTCTGAATCCATGTTGACATGGGTCTAATGGGGAGGACGAATCAACATGTTGCTGAATCTGTCTCTGGGTCAACTTCTCTAAAATTTTAGCTAGTAATGGGATACTAGAGATTGGTCGGTAAGAATCCTCTTTCTTTGGATCCAGCTGGTTGTTTTTGAGTAGTGGACGAATGGATGTGTGCTTGAGAGCATCTGGGAAGACTCCGGTTTTGAAGGACAGTTTGGCAATGTTGGCTATGAATGGGCTGAGTTGAGAGCGCATAGTTCTGATCCAGTGGGCTGGGCAGGGATCAGTTGGTGCAGTCGTAGTGTTGATTGAGGCGATGACCTTCTCGATGGTCTTTGCTGAGGGAGGTGAGAGTTTGGTGATTGGAGACTGCATGTGGGGAGTCTTGGAGGGTTCCTGTGCTGTTGTTGTGGTGATCTTTATTGCTTTGGATTGAATGTAGTTCGCGTATGCCTGGGGCTGAATGCATTCTTGCTGAGGTGGGGAAGGGTGGTTGGTAAAGGATTTTACTAGGTTGAATAGGTCTCTTGGCTTATTTAATGAGCGGTTGAGGATCTCAGCATGGAGTTCCTTTCTCTTGGCCCATGTTGGTTCGCGATGTTGTTTCAGATATTCTAAATATATGATTTGGTCAGAGGTTCTCTGGGTAATTCT
This sequence comes from Ichthyophis bannanicus, assembly GCA_033557465.1. Lineage (NCBI taxonomy): Eukaryota > Metazoa > Chordata > Amphibia > Gymnophiona > Ichthyophiidae > Ichthyophis > Ichthyophis bannanicus. The sequence goes on along the minus strand of CM066032.1, from coordinate 1,127,780,034 downwards.
CCATTTTCTCTCAAGTTTTCTGAGGTGGAGCAGGGAAGCTCGGAGATCGGGGGAGAATCATGGAGCAGACTGCTTCTTAGTGACTCCGCTGTCGGGTGTAGCCTTTTTGGTGAAGGCCGGTTGTTGAGCATATAATGAGAGGGTATCATTCCAGTTGGAGACCATTTCGTTGAAGTTGACTGTGGGTCGAGCAAGTTTTGGGAGTGCGCAGTTCGTGAACAACTCACTGTCAAGTTGCTTGAAGCGGGCGGCTCTTGATATCTCCTTTTTGTTTGAGCAGTGGCATGTGGTTTGTTGCGTTGGTATCTGAAATGTTATCAGGTTATGGTCTGACCAGGGAACAGGAGTGATGGCAATGTCAAGTTGTTTTATCATACTTATAACTGGATGGGGGATGAAGACTAGGTCCAAGAGGTTCCCTCCTTGATGGGTGGGATCAATCACTATTTGCTTGTAGTTAAGGTTGGACATTGCTTCTAGGAAGGTTTTGGCTAGGGTGGGTTGAGCAGAAGCAAGATTAAAGTCTCCCAACAGCCAGTTAGGTTTGGAGGGGTCTTCCGGGTTACAGGCTAAGTCAATAATGTCTGAGAGTTCCTCTGACTCCGTACCTGGTGCCCTATAAATGAGGTTAATAGTACTGAGTTTATTGGTAATAGTTAGCGTGTTCAGATGCTGTGTGCTCCTGATCAAGTTAGCCCGATATTGTAGCGCTGTTTTTGCAAGTACCAGTACACCTCCACCTCTTCTGTTTTCCCTGTTACAGGTGTAGATCGAGAAGTTAGGCGGTGTGAGGTGGTTTAGAATTACGTTGTCCGTGTCGGAAAGCCATGTTTCCGTGACCATTAGTATGTCTAGATTGTGGGTGGCTATTAGGTCTGTGACTACCGGCCATTTATTACGGACTGAGCGTGCGTTGATGAGTGCACATCTAAGTTCCTGCTGAGGCTTTGCTTCTTTGTCTTTTGTGGGGGTTGTGATTTCTAAGGATACATAAAGCAAGTGTGACTGTCTTCTATAAGGGCTTGGAGGTGGTTGATATTGGTTGTTGTGGTGTTTCCTGCTGGTGTTTTGGATTAGTTGGATAGGGTTGTAGCCGTTTGCAGCCGCATCAGAATCATGGAATGTGCTGGCTAGTGTGTAGATTAGGGCAAGAGTAAATAAAGAGGGGGCCATTTATGTTGTTGCCAAGGGTTAGCTCTGTGTCAATGAGTATTGTATTGGGGGGTTGGTGCGTTTCTGGTGGGGAGAGGGGTGGGAGCATGTAGGTCAGGATGCAGAGTATGGATGAGTTCGGGGATATACAGCTCAGGGAATGCTTTTGAGTGTTATGTTCGAGGTTAGCTGTACTTAGTACAACAGTTCAGTTACTTAGTAGCAGATACTTATAACAGGTACATGTAATAGATACTTTGTAGCGGAGGTCTGTAATTATACTATGTAACAGATACTTTGTAACAGATATTTTGTACAGCAGTCTAAGTTACGTCAGGTAGGTAGCGGGGGTATACAGACTTTGTACAGCAGACTAAATTACATCAGTCAGGTACGGGATATGTAGACTTATGATGGTGGTAGATGGGGTTTACTTTATGAAAATTTGCTGCGTAACACGTGTATTACAGGTTAGAGTTCAAGTACACTTACAGAGTTAGTCGTTTTACATCCAGTTCTTACGCTCTGTTGCTGTGGTGGTGAGGATGGCTGTGTTGATGGTGTAAAATCTGGGAAGATGGCTGAGACGTTGGAGAGGTGCGAGCTCGACCCTGGGGGAGCTCAAGCTACTGAATCATTGTGTTGAGGCAGATATATCCTTGAGATTTTGGTTGGTTTCTTGAAGGCTCAAGTGTGTGCCACTGCCTAAGGGCCACGCCAAAGGGCCCTCTGGCGAGGCCCTCAGGCGCGGGTCCGCCAGGCACTGGTGCGCCCTCTGGCGCTCCTTTTTAAAAGCGGAGAGCTGCCCCGATTGGGCAGGAGGAGCTGGCTGGGACGTCGGCGATGGCCCGCGTTGTGAGAGGAACACATTCCCTCCAGGGAGCTGTGCAGGGCCAAAGAGGGGGTCGTTATGTAGTTCCCTATGCTCGCCTCCACATGCGAGCAGCCCAGTGGACCCTATCCACACAGTGGACACAGGCCACAGGACGTCTGTCAGACAGGATATCAAACTCTCATCGACTGATCTTGTCCCTTCAATGGTGGCAATCACTGGAGAATCTTTTGGTGGGGTCTCCTTTCCAACAACCCCTATTCCAGGCCACCCTAACAGATGCATCACAGATGGGTTGGGGAGCACACCTGCATCATCTCTCTACACAGGGCACCTGGACTGCACAAGAGGCTTGTCTTCACATAAACCTCCTAGAATTAAGAGCAATCTATTTAGCTTTTCGAGTATTCCATGCCCAGCTCAGCTACAAGACAGTCCTAGTCCAAATGGACAATCAAGTAGCCATGTTCTATGTGAACAAGCAAGGTGGAACAGGCTCTCTGTCGTTATGCAACGAAGCTTTACGACTTTGGGCCCTCACCAGAGAGCATCAAATCCACTTTCTCGTAGTATATCTTCCAGGCATTCAAAACCTTTGGGCAGACAAGCTCAGCCGAGTACTGCTGCCTCACGAATGGTCTCTCCACCTAGACCAAGTGACAAAGATATTTCACATCTGGGGCACTCCAGACATAGACCTTTTTGCAAGTCCACTGAATGCCAAACTTCCCCGGTTCTGTTCCAGGGTTCCAGCTCACAATTGCCAGGCAAGGGATGCCTTCCTCCTTCACTGGGGTCAGGACTTCCTCTATGCCTTCCCACCTATTCCCCTCATCCCCAAAACACTCTTCAAGCTTCAGAGAGACAGAGGTCATATGATCCTCATAGCGCCATGGTGGCCAGGCCAAACGTGGTATCCCCTGCTTCTACATCTCTCTCAAGCTGCGCCTCTGGAGTTAGGGTGTGCTCCAGATCTCCTTTCCCAAGAGAGCGGGACCCTATGGCACCCGAATCCCCAGTCCCTGCATCTCACGGCCTGGTTGCTGAAAGCTTAAATCTTCAGGATCTCAACCTTTCCCAACAGGTAAAGGATATCCTTCAGGCTTCTAGAAAACCTTCCACAAGACGATCTTCACCTTCAAGTGGAAACGTTTCACTATATGGTGTTCCCAGAAAGGGTTAAACCCCCTGGTGATACCTTTGGAAGCGATACTAGAGTATCTACTTCAGTTATCAAACTCTGGTCTAAAGATCAATTCAGTAAGAGTCCATCTTAGCGCAATTACAGCTTCCTATAAGCCTCTAAATGGACAACCAATTTCCTCTCATCCTCTCATATCCAGATTTATGAGAGGTCTTCTGTTAACAAAACCTCCCATCAAACCACCACCGGTGGCATAGGATTTAAATTTAGTTCTCGGGCAGCTCATGAAACCGCCTTTTGAACCTTTAGCCACTACTACCCTGAAGTTTTTGTCCTGGAAGGTCATCTTCCTAATTGCAATCACCTCTGCACGTCGCATTAGTGAATTGCAAGCGTTAGTGGCTGATCCTCCTTACACTAGGTTTCACCATGATAAGGTTGTCCTCAGAACTCAACCACACTTTATGCCAAAGGTGGTTTCGCCTTTTCATTTAAATCAATCGATTTATCTTCCTGTATTCTTTCCGAGGCCTCATGCCTCTAATGCACAGAAGAACCTTCACACTTTGGACTGTAAAAGAGCCTTAGCTTTTTATCTACAAAGAACACAGCAACATAGAAAGTCTTCTCAACTTTTTATTGCATTTGATGCTAGTCATTTGGGACTTCCAGTCTCCAAGAGGACTTTATCCAAATGGATTGCACTATGCATATCCTTTCCTTATGAGAGTAAGAGTCTTCCTCTTCAGGGCCATGTCACAACTCATAATGTGAGAGCCATGTCAGCCTCTATGGCTAACCTTCACTCTGTGTCTATGGATGACATTTGTCGAGCAGCCACCTGGGTTTTGGTACATACCTTTACAGCCCACTACTGCCTAGATAAAGCCTCCCATTGGGATGCCTTCTTTGGCCAGGCTGTTCTTCAAAATCTCTTTCAAACTTAATACAACTCCTACCCACCAATCCTGGTAGGATGCCAGAGATCCATGGGAGGAAGCATGGCCCACCTCACTATAGGTGGCAGCTTCCTTGGGGTCATCTCCCTGGCATCTTCAGCTAGGGAGTCCCCATATGTGAAGACTGCATTCCTGCTTGTTCCTGGACATATAGTAGTTACTCACCTGTAACAGGTGATTTCCGGGAACAGCAGGAATTTAGTCTTCACAATTCACCCACCTCCCCTAGGAGTTGTCTCTCTATCTCTGACTCTTTCCTCTCTCCCTCTATCCTTTGGCTCAGCTACAAACTTAACTGAAGAGGGACAGTTGGAAAGGCGGGAAGGCAGCGCGCATGTGCTGAGGGATGCTCCCATTCATCGGTACCGATGATACCCATATGTGAAGACTAAATTCCCGCTGTTCCAGGAGATCACCTGTTACAGGTGAGTAACTACGCTTTCTCTTCCTCGAGCTGGCACTGGATCCGGTGCTGTTCTCAGCTTTTTTCCCTTTATTCAATCCAGGCTTGCTTTGACTGGCATTCATGCCTTTTTTCACCCAGGGGTCATCAACCCTGGCAGGGTGTTTCCCACCATGTTTCCTGGTGTGTTCAAAAAACCGTGATCACTGCAGTCAAACTATGTCAGTAACCGACACCCATGACTGCTGCCTATGCTGCCTGGGACTGCACCATGGCAGCACCTCATGTGACCTGTGCCAGGCCATGATGCCTAAGACCAATAAAAAGAGGTCCGAGTAGCAAGAGAAACTGTTCCCAAGGTCCAACTTGGTACCTGCTTCCCTGATGCTGAACTTCAAGCCCAGCACATCCTGTGAAGCCCAAGTGTCCTCGGAGTCCTGCAGCGGTGGCTCCTCCAAGAAGACACTGGATCCCGAGAGAAAGAAAAAAAAATTTCTAGAAGTCTGTCGAGATTCCACCGGAGAAACCTGGTAAAACTGCTCAAAAGGACTCAAGTGGCTCCGAGAAGCACCCTATCAAGGTCCTCAAAAAGGATTCCTCAGCCGGTGGAGACCATGTGAGGTCCCTCACGATTGTAGTCATCGTCGAGGATGTACTCGTGAGAGTGCCAGCACTGGGCCCATGATCCTCGGTGCCCGCACCGAAAACTGTGGAGCCTTCTGGCTTGGAAACCAGAATGGCAGCCCTGGAGCAGAACATCACTGCTATCCTGGCCCTGTAGCAGGCAATGATGGTTGGTTCATCTGCATCATCTGCCCCAATGACCGGCCCCCCGACTGTGGGGGAATCCCCAGTCATTGAACCGAGCTCCAAGCGCCACTGGCCTCCGGTAAGCCCTCGGCACCAGTCTAGGTCCCGGTCCCATTCCTTGGGAATCTGATCTTCCCTGGCTAGTTTCCGTGACTTGGACTTCAGGTCCTCCAGAGGTCCCTGACCCCTCAGCACTGGCCTTGAGGCAAGGAGTCGCAGGGCCTCGGATTCATCGTCACCCCTCGTCTCCAAATGGGAGACCGACGAAGCATCCCCGAAAACCAGACGGCACCAAGATATCCCCTGGACCCGTCTTCCCCGGGGCCCTGGCACCATTCTTCTCCAGAGGATATGGCCTTCCACGACTTTGTCAAGGATATGGCCAAAGCCCTCTCAGTGCAAACCGAGGTGGAGGAGGATCCATGCACTGAAGAGCTGGAGATTTTCCAGTACAAGTCTCCACTCAAGGAAACTCTCAAGGTACCAGTGCAGCAGATCCTCAAGCGGCTCCTGTTGAGAATGTGGGAAACCCGATGTCAGTACCAGTGACCAGCTGGCACCTCAATGCCATGTACCGTTTCAGGAAAGGGCCAGGGTTCCACAAGCCCCAACTCCCACATAACTCCATGGTTGTCGAGTCAACCATGCAAAAACTTAAGAGCCAGAAGACCCATTCTTCTGTTCCCCCTGGTAGGGATGCTAGAGCCCTCGATGCTCTCGGGTGTAAGTGACCAGGGTTCGATGTTGGGGTGTCAGATCCAGACCTATGAGTTATACATAGGCATGTACCTCAATGCCCTAACCCAGGAGTTGTCCGGGGGAACCCCTCCAAGGGTTCCAAATCCTGACCTTCGGGATCAAGGACTGTTCTAAGTGCCTTTTCCATGCTGGCTATGATGGCTTTGAGTCAGCGGCGACCAGCATCAATGTCTGGTGCCAAGCCTGGCTGCAGTCTTCAGACCTCTAGCAATGGGTCCAAAACAAGCTGCTTGACGTCCCCTGTACCGGGGAGAACCTGTTCGGCAAGCCAATGGCTAACAAGGCGGCCGAGATAGAGGCTGACGTGGTGACTCCAGAAAGACCTCATCCTTCCCCCTTAAGAAATCATCAGGGAAAAGACTCCTGTTCCAGAGGAAAAAGGGGCCCTTTCATCAGAGTCATCATTACCAGCCCATCTCAGGCCAGCAACAGGGTTCTCACCCTAAAAGACAAAGCCATGGAGCCCAGAAGCCATAGGCACAGAAGCCCCAGGCCCCAGCTCCCTCCCAGCCTAGGGGAGCTTTTGACTCCCGGGGCAGGACCTCCCCTCCCCTGGGAGACCTTCACTAGCCCACAGGGGGCCATCTGGCACTCTTCGCCCACAGGTGGGCTGGTGTCTCCTCGGACAAGTGGGTTCTGCAGATAGTAAGGGAAGGATACCTCCTCCACCTACAGCAGGTACTACCCAGGTTCTCTTCAGGAGAGCCGGTGCGACCCCTGATATCACCAGATCCTTCATGCTCAGATCTTGCAGGTCTGGTCAGGGACAACACAATAGATCCTGTACCCAAACATCTATGGGGAAAAGGCTTCTACTCCAGATACTTCGTTGTCCCAAAGAGAACTGGGTTCCTCAGGCCCATACTAGATCTGAGAAACTTAAACAAGTTTCTGGTGAGGGTGAAGTTCATGATGCTCTCCCTTGGAACACTGCAGCCTTACCTCCACCAGGGAGATTGACTGTACTCCTTATACCTAAAGGATGTGTTCACACACATCCTGATCCACCCCTTCCACAGGCAGTACCTACAGGTCATGGTGGGAGGAGGGCCTGGCCTCCTCGCCAAGGGTCCTTACCAAATGCCTGGCAGTGGTAGCTGCCTACCTGCACCTACAAGGGGCTTTCATCTTCCCCTACCTGGATGACTGGCTCATTAAGTATGATCTCAGATGTCAGTCAGGCCGCAGAGCATGCAACTCTTCTTTTGCAGCACCTGGGGTTCGTCATCAACTACCCCAAATCCCATCTCTTTCCAGCCCAAAGTCTGGAGTTCATAGGTGCCCACGTTATAGGTTAAGGCTGTCTCCCCAAGAGAGAAAGGGCAGAATGCCTCAGGCAAATGGCAGGAGAGATACAATGTCACAAGCCAGTGCCGGCTCATCACCTTCTCCGACTACTGGGTCATATGGCCTCGATGGTCGACGTCACGCCTTCAGCCCACTTACACATTCAAACAGCCCAGTGGTTCCTACACTCACAGTGGGCTCAAGCCACGCGCAGGCTACGGGACAGGGTCAGGGTTACCTGCCACTGGCAGAGTCCCTCAATTGGTGGCAAAACTTGCACCACCTCCAGGCAGGAATGCCCTTCCAAACACCCACGCCACAGAGGACCCTGACCACAAATGCCTCCCTCCTGGGTTGGGGGGCACATTGTGGAGACCGCCGCACACAGGGAAGCTGGTCTCAGGAGGAGTCGCTCCTACAGATCAATCTCCTGGAGCTCAGGACAATCTTCTTGACCCTATGAGCATTCCGCCACTGCCTGCGACACCGGCCTGTACTGATCCAGTCGGACAACTAGGTCGTCATATTTTATATCAACATGCATGGGGGGCACGGGTTCGTACTCTCTCTGCTAAGAGGCAGTGGCCCTCCTCTCCTTCACAGCATGCAACAACATGCTTCTGCGAGAGGTGTACCTCCCAGGCCAGGACAACTGCCTAGCGGACAGGCTAAGCAGAGTTGTTCGCCCACATGAGTGGTGCTTAAACCCCAGAATGATGAAGTAGCTCTTCCACCTCTGGGGCAGGACCATGATGGACCTATTCGCCTCTCCGGACAACACGCAGCTACCCTGCTTCTGCTCTTGTCAGCTGCACCTGGAGAGAGTGGCGGCAGATGCCTTCCTGATCTCGTGGTCCGAGGGCCTACTCTGTGCGTTCCCACCAACCCACCTGGTCGCCAGGACCCTCTTCAAGGTTCAGAGCAAAAGGGCATCAGTTATACTGATTGCCCCCAGGTGGCCCAGGCAGCCTTGGTTCCCTCTGCTGCTTTCCATGTTGGTGGCACTCCCAGTCCCTCTGGGCCAACCCCTGGACCTCCTGTACCAGGAGGAGGGCTCTCTTCTGCACCCCAATCTGGGGTTACTAACACTGGCTGTTGAAAAGGGTAGTGTTGGCCCCTTTCAATCTTCCAGGAGAAATCAAGGAGATCCTACTGGCCTCCCAAAACCCTCCACCAGACAGGCTTATGCCTTTAAGTGGAGAAGGTTCTTAGCCTGGTGTGCGGAAAAGGAGGAGAATCCCTTCTTCTGCCAGGTGCAACTAGTACTGCACTACCTACTGCACCTGTCACACACTAGGCTGAAATCTAACTTGGTGAGAGTACATATAAGCGCCATAGCTGCTCACCCACTACCCTGTTGAGGGGAAAACCCATCTTAAGCCAGCCCTTGGTCTCCAAGTTCTTCTGGGCCTCCTGTTATCCAAGCCCCCTCTCTGCCCTCCAGTGGCAGAGTGGGATCGCAACGTGGTGCTCTCTCAGTTCACCAAACCACCGTTCGAGCCCCTGGCCTCTTGCCACCTGCAGTACCTGTCATGGAAAGTGGCTTTTCTGGTGACCCTCACATCCGCTCGAAGGGTGAGTGAACTCCAGGCCCTGGTGGCAGATCCGCCATATACAAAGTTCTACAAGAACAGGTTAGTGCTCCGTACATACACCAAATTTCTCCTGAAGGTGGTGTCCCCTTTCCACTTCAACCAAGAGGTAGTTCTCCCCACATTCTTTCCGCGGCCTCACGCCGGCAAGGAGGAACTAGTACTTCATACACTAGATTGCAAACGAGCCCTGTCCTTCTATTTACAGCAGACTCAGACCCATCAAAAAGCTCCTCAGCTTTTCGTGTCTTATGATCACAGCAGACTGGGAATCCCCGTGACTAAGTGAATTCTGTCCACTTGGGTGGCATACTGTTTTGCCCTCACCTATGAGCGATCTGGCCTCTCCCTCGAGCACCGGATCACAGTGCATTACGTGAGGGCGATGGCTGTGTCTATAGCCAACCTCCGCTCAGTGCTGGTGATGGAAATCTGCAAGGCTGCCACATGGTCTTCAGTTCATACGTTCGCAGCTCACTACTGCCTGGAGAGCGAGTCCCGCAGGGACAGTGCCTTTGGCCAGGCAGTACTCTGTAATATTCTTGGGGTGTAGGCAACTCCTGCCCTCCGACCCTTCTGTATTTAGGCTACCGGAGTGATAGTGTCACTGGACGCTAGGGTCTTGCAGAGTCTCTCAGTGGGACTCACCATCTGCAACTCAAGGCTACCTGATTGGTCGCTGTTGGTGCTGTCGTGGTTCGGTCCTCGGCAGCCTGAAGCTAGGGAGTCCCATATGTGAGGACTGACATCTTGCTTGTTCCTGGAGAAAGCGTAGCTACTCACCTGTAACAGGTGTTCTCCAGGGACAGCAGGAATCAGTCCTTACAACCCTCCCTCCTCTCCTGGGAATTGCCTGCCTACCTACCTTGTTTTAGTTTTTACTGCCGTCCTAGCTATGTCATCTGACTGATCAAGATGGCACCCTTGGCCGGTAGGGGGACCACGCATGCGTGGTAGCATGTCCCAAAGGCTTTCTTTGAAAGCTGGAGAAATGCTCCACACGGGCTCCGTCGGCACCGACGTCACCCATATGTGAGGACTGATTCCTACTGTTCCTGGAGAACATCTGTTACAGGTGAATAAATACGCTTCAAGTGTAATCGTGTTAATTGCCGCACATATTAACTTACACATTTGTGTGCTAACTGCCGGGAACTTGCTGGTCATACCCCTAATGATTAACATGGAGGCTTTGCACTTACTTTGTGTCAAAAATGCACATTAGTGCAAACCCATAGCAGGATTTAGTAAAAGGGCCCTTACATTTCCTAATGATGGTTCAGCTCAAAGGATTCTGTGACTAGCACAACTTTGTTTTAATAAAGCTGTTATCCATTGCTGTATATGTATTCTTTCCCCTGCAATGTTACCTTACCATAATCCCCCTGGAGCACATTTTCCCCAGTTATAGAGGGATTATTAATAAACATAACCAGATAGTTATTTAAGTTTCACATCAATGGAAAGTTTTTGCTGCATCAAAAAATAAAATAAAATATATAATAAAATATAGAGCCCAATATTTAAAGTGATTAACATGGTTGGCAGACCTGCTAACGCATTTATTAAGGTCACCAGGATATCCAGTGGCACTATTGCATTGAGTATCGCTGACTATCCCTGAGTGCCACTGTTAGGTGCAATAATGCTAACCAACTAGCATTGGAGAGTTCCAGGGGAGGCATCTGGCGCTAACCAGCGGCGATATTCAACCACTGCTTGGTTATCGCAAAGCTGTGGAAGTTAGGCATTTGAAAGGGTGGCCTAACCTTCACCGCTAAAGCTAACTGGGCAGTGGCTGAATATCTCGGCTGCCTGGTTAACTTTGCTGCTCTTTAGCCAACCCAGATAGTCAATGCTGGTGGCTGGATATTACCCTGGCATTGAATATCTGGGTCTTAGTTTCGGTGGCAACGGCTAGCCGCTGCCACCCAATATCGGGCCCATATTGTTTGCCTTGGTACTACTACCAGGTACACATGAAGGTCTGTTTTTCAATAGTTTATATTTTATTGTAGATAACCTTGCTCCCCCTTGCAATTCCTTCATTTTGGAGATTGCAGCTCCGTAGCCCTTTATGAGTTAGTCTTAGAGGTTGCGCCTAATTTTATGTGTATTGCTCCTGAGGTAAAAAAGATCACCTGAAAAGGTCCTGAATGGTCCATTTGATATACTCGTAGGGGGTTATTTTATAAAATCATTTTTGCGCATATGTGGCCAAATCCACTATATAAAAGGCCTTTTATAAAATACCAACTGGCTTAAAAGCACTTGCCTTGTCAAGAAGGCGCATACTTTGCCAGTAGGCATAGCTGGGGGCATGGTCTGAGGCATGGCAGAGTTCACAAATACATGAGATCATAAAATACTTTATGCAGGTATATTTGCAGCTGCTCCCAAGCCAAGTGTAAATGTCTTTGCCTGTCTTCCAGGCTCAATTTATGCCACTTACACTAATAGTTTATAAAGATACATAGGCGCCTAAATGTAAAATAGCACTTAAGCAGGTGCCTACTTGGCCTCTTAACCTAGGCACCCCATTATAAAATTACCCTCATGCAATTCAATTTAATCACTTTAAATCTTTGTTTTTTATCAGATGGCTCCAGCTTGAACAATTTTTCAGTATGCGCAGGCCCTTGTGTTCCCTTTGTCAGCTTACTACCCCCTTTTTTTTGTCCTTTGCTATACATTTGGATATTCTTTTTGGAGATAGATGCCCAAAACTCATGTATACAGTTCTTGTAGTATTCACAGCATCTTTCATTTCAAGTCATGTGACTGGAGAGAACACAAAAGCCAGATGCCAGGTACTAATCTTCCCGAGCAGGAGACATTTTATACTGTTGAATAAACACTGGGATTTTTAAAAGAACTGGGAATACTATAGTTAAACATTGCCTTGAAAGTATATGGTGTTGATTTGGGCACTTAGCAGATGCTTCTGAATCCAGTGACTTGGCATGCACGTTTGAAAATATTCCCCATTTTCTAATTATGATGGTGTTAGAATCAGGCGATGGATACAAAGCTGTCTTGCCAGAATCTGTTATTACTTATTTGTGTATGCAGACTTGTTTTACCACCCTTTGTATAGAGTAGTAACATCAAGGTGGTTTACATACCTGTAAGAGCCCGAAGGCTATCAGAAACTATAAAAATGCATAAAAAGATTGAGAGGGGGCAGTTATTACTAACATATGAGTAGATTAAATTCATTTCCTTGGCCTTAGGCTGCCAACGAGAAGAATCTCCCTCAGACGAATAAAAAGAGATGGGAATTTTCGAGGGCAGAAGTGCGATTGCCTGGGCTAAACTACGGTCACCTTCCTGAACTGAAAGGAGCAGATGGTACAGTCTTTCTTTCTTGCTTAACTGTTTTTCCTAACTGCCCCTCTCTTTCTCACTCACTTTCTTGCTTGCTTCTTTTCTCTCTCATTTCTCTACTCCTCCCTCTTGCTTCCCTTTCTGCTTTCTTTTCCTTTCTTTTCTCTCTTGTTAAATTAACCTGCCATACCTACATGCAACTCGCTACTGCTGAAAAGGAGTGAAGTAGATCCGGATCCCCCTTCCTGCAGACAGAGTTATTGTGGCACAAAAATGTATTTATTTATTTAACAAGTTTTTTTATACCGCCTTATCATAAAAAAATCAAAGCGGTTTACAGAAGAACTCAAATGAGCTGATTTGCATTACATTTTGTGTTCTGCTGGGTCCCTATATGGTCACATCCTCACATTTAGCACAAACTGTTGTTGTCGTGTGCTGTTGACTCTTGACAACCCTGTGGATAGTTGTCCATGTTGTGACTATCCCCTGTGTTTTCTTGGCAGGGTGCAGCTAGAAGTAGATTATTAGGCTTTTTCTCTACAGAGTAAGTCTTATAGCACCTGGTATTCCAAGATGGTTTCCAATCCAAGTACTAACCAGGCCCAACCCTGCTTATCTTCCAAAATCAAACACACTCATGGTGGTGCGACCGTAGAGGTAACACAAACTGGCTGTTGGCATTTTAGAAGCTAGACGCGCTGCTTACTCGGGGCATAGTCAGATGCAGCATCTTGATGGCAAGGATATTCTGTCCTTAGATACATTTCTTCTTTTTTTAAATTCAAATATCTTTTATAAATTGCAGAGTGACAAAGCAACTCCAGCTAACACAAATAAAGAAAATTAACAAAAGGAATAAACAAGTCGTCAACACTTATGTACACATACAGTATATCGATGGTCACAAATTTAAAGCAAAGCATTCAGAACCTGAGAGAAGGTGCCCATACCTTATGGAACTTAGCCAATTCTGTCTTTTGGCAGTCTTCATTTCGTATCTATATGTTAGGGAAACCAGATTACATCAGACATTGAATCCCAACCCTGAATTATCCTTCCCGTTAATATCAATTTAAGTGCCAAAGAGGCAAAGGAGGAAGTAAGCATGTACTATGCAAGGAATAGCAGCTTGAATGATTTCAGGATGATAATTTTGTATGATAGGCCCTCTGGAATATTCAAAGTAGCATATATACACTCCCAAATCACTCACCAGAACCTCCTCACATTTAGACAGTAATATAACACATATGAAAGGGTGCCCAAATCATTTTGGCAGGATCAGAATTTGTTATGCACCCCTTCGCTAATTTTAGAATTTTAATAAACATAAACATAGAAACCTTGACTGGGGTTCACACTGCTTTGTTCATAACAGAAAATAAAGACTGGTCAATGAAACTGAAAGAGTGATGTAGGCATGTAGAATCCAAATCAACTCCAATTCCTTTGGTGTCATATAATTCTCTCATGTGCCTCCCAAAAGCCTTTTGTTTATCAACATTACATTTCACTTTGTCAATTGAACCCAACAGTTACAACTGGGTCAGTCACAAAAGTTTTATTTGTAGGACTAAGTTACTTTGCTGTGGTTGGAATCACCAATCACAGATCACCACCTGGTCCAAATTACTGATAATACTTGTTATAAATATAGGGCGGCATATTCAAAGGCATTTACATAGGTAACTGCCAAATCCGGGATTTTCGAAGGGCACCTCCACAGGTAGTGCTGTTCAAAAATCCCAGATAAGTCCCTAATGCGCCCAGATGCTATGCAGTTTGCATCAGGGCGTTTTAGCGGCGTTCTGTGGCGGAGAGGGGTGGATGAAAGGGCTAACCGGGTAGCACCGATTTTCAATGCTACCCGCTTAGCCCTCTGTGTCTTAAAAATAGGCAAGCTTTTTCCTTGCCTATCTTTCAGGCGCAGGGGCTAAGCGGGTAGCATCAAAAATTGGTGATACCCGGCTTGCTTCTGCGGCTTCAGGGTTGTGCGGCGAGACCCGGATTTTCAATGCTGGGGCCGCATATGACCCTGCCATTGAAAATCCTGGTTAGGTGGAAGGGGGGGGGGGGCGGGCTATGAGCCAACACGGTGCATAGCACTGCCCAGATGAAAATTGGGCCCATAGTCCAAATAGTCACTAGATACTACTTACATTAGTTGCCAACATTTGATAGGAACATGATTAAATGCAAACACTTAGCTTCACTTAGCACAGTGATTTCAGTAGTTCTCTGGTAACATCTGACTTAGCAATGGGTTTCGAACAGAAACCATCACTTTCACTTTCTTCATTAGGGAATCTATTAGCCAGAGATCCACTTCTAAAAGTGGCTAATGAAATAGAGAACAGGGGAGAGGATACCACTTGCCAGCCTAAGCCAAGTAGACTGCTCTGACACTGGGAAATCAGGAAACCACAAAATCCTCTGACTCAAATGGAAGGTCGAGTAATAATTTTCAAAATATGGAAATTTACCTCTCTTCCTTCCTGTGAGACTTCCTCAATTAGAGCTTATACAATGCTATCCCTGTTTATATAAGAAGATGGAAAACATGCTTACTAGATATTTGTAAGTTGATTTGGGAAAAGGCAAAGAGAGCATACCAGAAAGATAGTTTACTTTGGGTATCACCATCATTTTAAGGGATTCAAGTCTATCCCATCATGACAAATATAATGACAACATCTAAAAACTACTTCCCAGACTGACTAACTTCCCAGATATTAATTGCAATGGTCTCCTCCAATGATCACAAAACCTAACACCAAGATACTTTAACAAGGTAACCCAATAGAACAGACAATCAATTACAATCTTCCCTTAAAACAAGTGGCTTCATGAGCATGGCAGGATTTAGACCAATTATCCTTATATCTTGCAGTTTGAGAAAAGGAGTCTAAAAGAAACAATAAGGGAGATATGGATTCTTTGATGAACACCAGAATATCATTAACATAAACGGATAGTTTATACTCAACAGAATGGGTTTTCAGACCAATAATATTGCTGTCCTGTTTGATTGCCATAGCTTATGTGTGCAGAGCAATATTAAACAAAAATGGTGACAAAGGGAAACCTATCTGATATCTCTCCATGGGGAAATCAGAGCAGAGATACAGCTCTGGTGATAAGGTTATAGCAGAGCAAGCAGACCATATGAATAAAGGTCAAGCCAAACCCAAAACAGTCTAAAGCAAGTTACAGGTAGGTCCATTGGATGTGGTCCAAAGTCTGTTCTACATCGAGAGACAAGGTAATCACAAAGACTAATTAACACTTGCTAGAGAAAGGATGTTATAAAACAACCTGGAATTATCAAAAATCGACTTACCTGGCCATTCTGATCTCAATCAATGATTGTATTAAGCACTAGCTGCAATCTCTGAGCAAGAATCTTAGAGTTTGCATTCCACATTATTGAGGGAAATTGGCCTGTAATTCTGAACAGACATGGCATCTTTATCTGTTTTTTCTATCACAATAATTTGGGCATCAGTAAATGAGCCCCCCACTGAGTCTCTCTCTAAAATCTCTATGAAGATATGGTAACCTGGGAGCCAGCTGATCAGATGGCCCAATGGAACTCAGCATTGAAACCATTGAGACCAGGAGCCTTTCTTAACAGCATACTCTTAATTGTCTGGCTAATCTTGTCAGTTGAAATGGGTTCTTCAAGCTGATCCCCTCTCTGCTCTCAAGATACAAGGGTATAACAGCTATGGATGTCCTCAGAGGAGGGAGAGATCTCCAAAGAATATAGCCCATTATAGCTCTTCTAAAAGGACAGTAAAATATCCTTGTTCTTGGTGAGCACAGAACCCACCCACCAAATTCATAACCTGAATCCTGCCTTGTCTCCTTTTGGCCTTAAGGTACTGTGCCAGAAGGTGACTGCCCTTGTTATTCTCCTTGTAATATCTGGCATGCTTTTGAGAAATTGAACAGCCTACGTACTTACTCAAACTAGAAGTGTATTCATTACTTCAAATGATGCAACTGAAGCAGGATTGTGATATCCTGACTACTAATATGTTGAACCACCAACTATTTGATTCTCTTTTCAAGGTCAACTAGCTTTTACTTCTGATGTTTGTGTCGACCTACACAATAAGATGGGATTACCTTCCTCATACTGGCCTCAAAAGCATCCCACCATGCTACACGGATATGACTTCTGAATTATTCACCTGAAAGTAATGAGTAACTTCCTGCTCTGTGAACTAATATTCTGCCAATAGCCCAGTATTTATTTTATTTATTAGTATTTGATATACCACCATTCAAATACTAATGGACATTCTAAATCATCCTGCTAGACTATCCAGACAAGTGGGTTGTATTCCCCTACCAGCAGATTGGAGGAGACAACCAATGAAAAGCCCAGGTTTAAATGACATCACTCCCATGCCTCTCTTCATATCAGCCACAGAGATCCCTTCAGTATTTATTTGTCTCCAGCAGACGGTGGATGGATTTTCTCCTCTCTGAAGAAAATCCAAGGATTGAGAGGAAAAGATTGATTAAATGCTCATGAATGACCACCTTGAGGGTGACTCTCTCACTTGAGCGCAACATGGGAGACTCCACTAAACTGCAGTCTTTTTGGTAGCCATAGGAGGAGGGAAAATTGGTACAGCTCCATGCTCTTATCATAGAGCCTGTTGAGCAGCCACAAAATTGAAAGGATCTGGAAGAGTTCAGCAGCCTCACACAATCTCAACGCCCCCTCCCTCCTCTGTTTCCCCCTGCTTTCTCCTGAAGATGCAGAAGGCTCTCAGAGGAATCTGCCTGTTAGTTACCTTAAATGCAGTGCTGCAAAAGCCATCATCATGACAGTAGAGCTGAGCCCTATATGGATCCTCTGCCTGGGGCTCTTAGGGGGTGAGTACCAAGGCTTGACCTCATTGTCCTTGCTGGGGGCTCCCAATTCCGTCTGAGTAGGACGCAATTTGAGATAGACTGCTGAGGACTGTTGGTGCAGTGTGGAGATTTCCCATCATTTTCTGCATGCATTAGTAGCGTTTTCTCCTCTTGTGCACCTGGCGGTCACGTGGTCTGTACGTGCACGCCGCCCTAGCAGCTCCAACGCGTGTTCCTACTCTTGCCTGTAACGCACATTTCAGTAAAAGCGCAATCAATGCATGCCACAATTAAAGCACAGTCAAGTACGCCACAGTAAAAGTGCAGTTAATGCATGCCTTCGGGCCCTGCAGCCTTAGCGTGCTGTTGTAATACTTGCTTTAACTCTCTGTGTCTTCTTCCAGGAAACGTTTGACCCTGTGGAAAGTGAGATGCCTCATCTCTGGATTCTGGACTCTGCTTTTCTTGCATTGCAGTTTCTGTCATCCCTGGAGGGCCTGCTCCCCTTCTTTCAGTCAGGGGATGTGATTAGTCAGGCCTTTCTGCCGCAGGGAAGGAGGTGACGGATGGTGCTATGGGTAAGGATATCCAGCTGGCCAGAGGATCCAGCAACCATGATGTGAGCCGCTCATTGTCCTCTAAGGGGTCTGTGGCAGTTGCATCCCCTGGTGTTGGGGGGTAATTTCCAAGAGGAGAGCATCAAGACTCCAGATTGTCCTCCCCAGAATTCTTTCTTTTTTGCAACAGGCCTGGTCCTTCTGGCATGGAAATTCAGACCCTGTGGCCTCTGCATGCCCCGGGGCGCAGTCTCATGTGGGGCAGGCAGAGAGTGGAAATTCTGTTCAATTCCCTTTGACTTAGCATCCCCGGTGTGGGGTACCCCCTGGAGATGGGGAGCAGCTGGGAGCTGTCAGCAATTTTGACTATGACTTGGATTCAGATGGCTCGGTACTGGGCTTTGACGTGGATGTAGAAGTACTCTTGCCTTCAGAAGATTGTGAGGAGGCCGATGTGATTCACTTATTCTGGAAGGAGGAACTGGCAGTGTTGATTGCCAGGATCTCATTCACCTTGAAATTGATGGATGCTTCCGGCATGGAGCAGGAACTGAAGGTACACCCAATCCTTCAAAAGTTGCAAAAATCCACTACTGTCTTCCTGTTTCCAGATGTGATCAAGCATATGATCTGGTCAGAGTGGAACACTTCCAATTCCCTGCCTAAAGGGTTAAGGGTATAAGAAGATCGCCACTCTCCCATAGAAGGAGTGCATTGAGTGGTTTGGCATTCCCAAGGTGGATGCGCAAGTCATGACGATTACTAGGTGGACCACCATTCCTGTGGAAGGCAGATCGGCCTTAAAGGATTTTCTGGACCATAAGGTGGATTCATAGTTGAGCCAGTTTCACCATGGTAGCAGCTAGTTGACAACTGGTGGTATGTACCAGCCTGACGTCTCAAGCCCTTCCCCAGTGGATTCAGTCTTTTCTGCCGGATGATACTACCCCTCTTTTGGAGTCGGTTACGGCGTTCCTTTCTGATGCCATGTATGTACTGGTACATTTGGCAGCCAATGATAGTACTCTGACGATGGTGTCATGGTGTTGGAGTTGGCTTTGGCACTGGGCAGGGGATAGATCTTCCAAAGCCCAGTTGACTCAACTGGTTTTTAAGGGGAAGTTTCTGTTTGGAGCCTATTTGGAGAAACTGGTGAAGGACCTGGGCGAGACAAAATTTACTGTCTTCTAGAAGACGGGTCTAAGGAGCCTGTGAAGCAGACTGGTGCTCCTTTTCATCAGCCTCCACGCTTCCACTGAGGGTGCGCTGGCCGGATTCCTGGGGGTCTCGTGACTCTCATCATTACCAACCTGGAAAACCTTTCTTCCCCTCTGCTCCTGGCTTTGGACTCATTCTCAGATCTTTCGTGGAGCGCATGGGTCCAGAGACTTGGTCTCTTCCAGAGGAGGACCTTCCCGGGTTGTGCAATAAGTTTTTGGGGCCCACTCTGTGGTTTCTCCAGTTGGAGGCAGGCTTCGCCTTTTCTTTCAGGAATGGGCCCAGGTTACCAAGGATTGTGGAGTGCTAGACACCATTCAGTTCAGCTAGGTCCTGGAATGCAAAGAGCCAATTCTGGATGCCTTCATCATCTCCCCTTGTGGGTCTGCGATCAAAGTGCTGCTGTGCACCTTGAACAAGTTTCTGCACCTAAAGGCGGTGATGTCCTTCCTGGCGGATGAGCGGGGCAAGGGCACATACTCTATCTATTTCGTTATTTATTTATTTATTTAGACATACATGTATACCACCTTATCCTAAAATCAAAGTGGTTACAACACATCACAATTGGGTTACATTCAACATGTGGGTACTTTACAACATTTAATATGAGGGTATTTAACAACATTAAGACAACACTGGTTGAGGGTTACATTTACATGATGGTGTCATGAGTCTAGCTGGGTTAGTTAAGTGTTGAGCTTGCAGTGGAGTTTACGTTGCAATCCCACTCGAGTGGGGGGATGTTGTGTATCTGGTGAGGACTGTTGTCCATCTGCTCGTAAGTTTCTGTGAAGAGCAGGGTTTTAAGGGCCTTGCGGAAGTCTGTGATGTCCTCTAATTCCCTTAAGCTCGTTGGGAGGGAATTCTATATTGTTGATGCCATTAGTGATGGTGCTCTTCATGATGTAATTTGTTTAGTCTTGTGATATCCTGAAGGTGTGCTGATCATGTTGTCATAATTGTTCCTTCTTGGTCTGTTACTTATATTCCTTGTTACAATTTCTTGTAGTACATCCGCTCAAAGAAGGTGGATGATCTTGAAGATGATCAAGATTATTTTATATTTTGCTCTAGCTACCATTGGTAGCCAGTGTAGTTGCTGCAAGATAGGGGTGATGTGTTCTGACCTTGGGATGTCAGTGATGATGCGTGCTGTAGTGTTTTGCACCATTTGAAGTGGGTGTAAGGTCTGCTGGGGGAGGCCTTGATATAGAGAATTTCCATAATCAAGCAGAGGTGTGATGAGTGCTTGGCAAACTGTGCGGAAGTGGTCCTGACGGAGTAGTGGTTTTATCTTTCTTATGGTTCTCAAACGTTGATAGGCCTTGTTTGCGGTTTTGGCGATATGAGATTTCATATTCAGAGCTCTGTCCATTGTGATGCCCAAGTATCTGACTTCATCTTTGACTATTATAAGTTTGTTTAGAATGCTGACATTCTGTGGTTGAATGAAGCTAGTATTCCTGGTGACAAACATTGCCTCAGTTTTATCATAGTTGACCATCAGGTTGTTGTCTGTGAGCCAGCCATTCAGGTCTTCAAGGCACTTATTGCTGTGGTGTTAAGTGCTAGTAGATTGATTGGAGCATACACCATGATGTCGTCAGCATATATGTGATAGTGGAGTTTGTGTCGTCTGATGATGTTGCATATGGGTTGGGTGTAAATATTGAAGAGCATTGATGACAGGGCAGATCCCTGAGGTATTCCTTGTGTTGCGGGGAACTGTAATGATTTCTTTTGGGTGCATTTGACTTGCTGTGTACGGTCTTCCAGGTACGATGTGAACCATTTCAGAGTGTTCTTGCGCAATCCTATCTGTGGCAGGCGCTGCAGCAATCTAGCGTGGGACACTGTGTCAAAGGCCGCTGAAGACCAGCAGGAATCCATTCTTTATATTATCTATACCTCTTATGAGGTTGTCAAAGAGCGATGTGAGTAGTGTTTCCACACCATGCTGTGGTTTAAATCCATGCTGATGAATGTCCAGTGGGGTATTTATGTCAATGTGGTCCTGAAGTTGTTTTTGCACTGTTTCAACTATTTTCGCAAGGAACGGTAAACTGGAGATGGGACGGTATGATTTCGGTTCAGATGGGCTTAGGTTATTGCCTTTCAGTATTGGTCGTATCATGGCGTGCTTGAGGGACTGCGGCATGTGTCCTTGTTGGAGTGAAACTTTGACAATTTTATGAATGTGCTGGGATAGCTGGCTTCTTGTAAATTTTATCCAAGCCACTGGGCAAGGGTCTGAAGGCGAGGTTGTTGTGTTGAGCCCATGTATTATGTCCTCTATTTGATATTTTGATGGTATGCTGAAATCCTCCCAGGTATGAAGTGGCTCATTCATTTCATAATCATCCATTTGTCGTGTGATGGAGCATGTCTGGGTATGGTTTTTCGCTCTCATGTAGTCAGCAAATTCCTGTGGATCAAGATGATGGGTACATTGCTGTGTGGTATCCCTAGTGAGCTTTTGGACAATGCTGAATAGTTCTCTTGGTTTGTTGATAGACTTCATGATTAGATAGGTGTGGTGCTGTTTGCGCTCATTTATCAGATTGTTATATTCTAGTAGTTTAGTTCTATATAGAGTCAGGGAGTTATGCGACTTGTCCTGCCTCCATTTTCTTTCCAGTCTTCGGAGAGTGCGCTTTGCATCCTGATATCATTTGAGTACCATGGGGCATTGATTCTCCTTCGTACTTGTGGCTTTATGTTCGTAGGGGCTGATGCTGCATTAGATATTATGGAATTCCATTTCTCTATGCTTAGGTCAAGGGTGTCGCATTCTTCCTGGAGTTGGATGATTTCATCTAAGAATGAGTCTTTATTGAATTCACCCTGGCCCTAAACAATACCACCCAGCACATAGAAGATGAGAGCATCATCGTCTGGTGATGCTCTCATCTTCTATGTGTTGGGTGGTATTGTTTAGGGCCAGGGTGAATTCTGTCATGTAATGATCCGACCAAGGGACTGGTGTGATTGTTGGTGTTGTGGTTTTGCCCTGTTCCACCAAGTGCATTGGAATGAATACCATATCCAGTACTGTACCATGCTGGTTTGTTGGAGTGTTGATTGTCTGGCTGTATTTCAGAGATTCCATAGCTTTTAAGAATGTAGCAGCTTCTTTGGCAGGTGCAGACGTCAGGTTGTAGTCTCCTAGGAGCGGATGGTTCGGAAGAATGTATCCTTGAAGGATACTACCAAAAGCAGAGAGGTTCCAAAAAAGAGTAAAGTAGCCCAAATGCCCTTGAGTATGGAGCAGACAGAGCTTAAAGATCCCAAATTACCCATGTCTACCAACAGCCAAACTAATATGAATAAAATACAGTCTTTAAAATGCTTGTATGCAAATGCTAGAAGTCTAAAAAATAAGATGGGAGAGTTAGAATATATAGCACTAAATGAGAGGTTAGATATGATTGGAATATCAGAGACATGGTGGAAGGAGGACAACCAGTGGGACACTGTGATACCTGGGTACAAACTATATCGTAATGATAGAGATGATCAAATTTGTGGAGGGGTTGCGCTTTATGTTAGAGAGGGCATTGAGTCAGAAAGGATTAAAGTTTTGCAGGAAACAAAATTTGCTGTAGAATCTCTATGGATTGAAATTCCATGTAAAAAGGGGACGGCGATGGCAGTGGGGGTGTACTATCGACCGTCTGGCCAGAATGAACAAACGGATGATGAAATGCTCAAAGAAATCAAGGAAGCTAACAAACGTTATAGCGAAGTAATAATAATGGGTGATTTCAATTACCCCAGTATCGACTGGGTCAGTGTCACGGCAGGACATGCTAGGGAGATAAGGTTCCTAGATGACATAAATGACTGCTTCTTGGAGCAGCTGGTTCGTGAACCGACCAGAGGGGAAGCCATATTAGACCTAGTCCTTAGTGGAACACCAGATCTAGTGCAAGAGATAAGGGTGTTGGGGCCACTTGGCAATAGTGATCATAGCATGATCATCTTTGATTTAATTAGTGGAGGAGGGATAGTAAGGAAATCTACAGTACTACCTTTTAACTTTCGAAAGGGAGACTATGATAAAATGAGGAAAATAGTTAAGAAAAAACTAAAAGGAGCAGTTGCAAAGGTTAAAGACTTACATCAAGCTTGGGTGTTGTTGAAAAATATTATCTTGGAAGCCCAGACCAGCTGTATTCCACGCTTTAAGAAAAGTGGAAGGAAGTCCAAAAAACTGCCAGCATGGTTTAAAGGGGAGGTCAGAGAGGCTGTTGTTGCCAAAAAAGCATCTTTCAGGAAATGGAAAAAAGAGCCAAACGACGAAACCTGGAAACAGCACAAGAACTGGCAAGTCAAATGCAAGGTATTGATAAAGCAGGCAAAGGGAGAATTTGAGAAGAAGCTTGCTGCGGAAGCAAAAACGCGAAATAAAGATTTTTTCAAGTACATTCGTAGCAAAAAACCTGTGAAAGAGTCAGTTGGTCCATTAGATGATAGAGGAGTTAAAGGGGCACTAAGAGGCGACAAGGCGATAGCGGAGAGACTGAATGAATTCTTTGCTTCAGTCTTTACTGAGGAAGATGTAGGGATGTTACCTATGACTGAAGTGGTATTTAAAGGTGCGGAAGAATTTAAGGAAATATCGATACATCGGGAAGATGTATTACAACTATTAGATAAACTGAAGAGTAGCAAATCACCTGGGCCGGATGGTATACATCCAAGGGTGTTGAAAGAACTGAAATATGAGATTGCAGACCTGCTATTAGTAATCTGTGAATTTTCATTAAAATCATCTGTAATACCTGAAGATTGGAGGATCGCCAATGTAACGCCAATTTTTAAAAAGTGTTCCAGGGGTGATCCGGGAAACTACAGACCGGTGAGCCTCATGTCAGTACCAGGAAAAACGGTAGAAACATCATAAAGAATAAAATTACTCATCATTTAGATAGTCATGGCCTAATGGGAGACAGCCAAGGAAGATCTTGTCTTACTAATCTATTATGTTTTTTTGAAAGTGTGAACAAACAGGTGGACAAAGGTGAGTCAGTTGATATAGTGTATCTGGACTTTCAGAAAGCCTTTGACAAGGTCCCTCATCAGAGACTTTTGGCAAAACTAAAAAGTCATGGGATAGGAGGCAGTGTACTACTGTGGATCAAGAACTGGTTAAAAGATAGAAAGCAGAGGGTTGGGCTAAATGGCCAATTTTCCCAATGGAGAAAAGTGAATAGTGGTATACCCCAGGGATCTGTGCTGGATCCGCTGCTTTTTGACATATTCATAAATGACCTGGAAAGTGGAATAGCGAGTGAGGTTATCAAATTTGCAGATGACACAAAACTATTTAAAGTTGTTAAAACCCAAGAGGATTGTGGAAAATTGCAAGAGGATCTTGATAAATTGGAAGACTGGGCATCAAAATGGCAGATGAAATTTAATGTGGACAAGTGCAAAGTTATGCACCTAGGGAAAAACAACCCAAACTATGGTTACACGATGCAAGGTTCCACATTAGGAACCACCACCCAGGAAAAAGATTTAGGCGTCATTGTGGATAGCATGTTAAAACCCTCGGCCCAGTGTGCAGCGGCAGCCAAGAGAGCAAATAGAATGCTAGGTATCATAAGGAAAGGAATGGAAAATAAAACAAAAGATATTATAATGCCTCTATATCGTTCCATGGTGAGACCACACCTTGAATATTGTGTGCAATTCTGGTCGCCGTATCTTAAAAAGGATATAGCGTTATTAGAAAAGGTTCAGAGAAGAGCCACCAAAATGGTAAAGGGGATGGAAGGATACTCCTATGAAGAAAGGCTAAAAAGGTTAGGGCTCTTTAACCTGGAAAAGAGACGGCTGAGGGGAGATATGATAGAAGTCTATAAATTAATGAACGGAGTGGAACGGGTAAATGTAGATCGATTGTTTACTTTATCAGAATATAGAAAGACTAGGAGACATGCAATGAAGCTAAAGGGTAAACTATTTAAAACTAATAAAAGAAAATATTTCTTCACTCAACGTGTAATCAAACACTGGAATTTGTTACCGAAGGATGTAATAAAGGCTGTTAGTGTAGCTGGGTTTAAAAAAGGTTTGGACAAGTTCCTGGAAGAAAGGTTCATAAACCATTATTAAGAAGGGACCCAGGATATCAATGCTTGACCCAGTACAAGCATTGTGGAACCTGTGTCCCTTGGGGAAACTGCTAGGAATGACCTAGATTGGCCACTGTTGGAAACAGGATACTGGGCTTGATGGACCTTGGTCTGACCCAGTATGGCATATCTTATGTTCTTATGACAATGAGGGGCTTATGTTTTGTGTTATGTGCACATATTGTTTCAAGAACCTTGGAGAGATGTTCGGTTGTGGTTCCAGGAGGCCTGTAGGTGAGGGAGAAGCTTAAGTACTTATTAGCTATGGTGATTGTGTTGGATTCAGTTGTATTAGTGCTAGAGATTGTTTTAAATCTGTATTCCTTTCTGGCCATTATTAGCACACCTTCACCCCTTTTATGTTCTCTGACACAATTGAAGGCTGAGTAGTCTGTATGGGTTACTTAATTTAATATTACCTGGTCAGAGTCATCCAACCAATTCTCAGTGATACAGATTATATCTAGTTTTTTATCTAGGATGAGGTCTAGGATAGTGTTTGGTTTATTCCTAATTGATCTCGCGTTTATTAAGGCACATTTAATTTTATCTGTTAAGATTGGGCTGGTATGTACCCTGTTTGTGGGGTTATTTGGTGTAGTATGTGCGGCATTATGCAGTCTGTGGGCTGTATGCTTAGTCTGCTTGTGCTCTTTGTGGCTGGAGGAGCCTAGTGTCCGTGCAGTTTGATTGGTATATAGATGGGGCAGGGGGAATTGCTGGTTGGGTACAAAGCCCTGTGAGAAGGTTGTGAAGGCGTGGAGGAATGTGAAATAGGCAATAAGGTAGTAGGGAGTGGATTGCATTTTTGTGAATTAGTGAGGTAGGATCTGTTCGAGTTGTATCAAGGTGGGATAGGTGTTTAGTCCTTATCTTGTATCTTAACTTGCCTGTTTTCTTTGGTCAGTATTTCCTCACTCCATGAGACTCAAGTCTGATGATAGGTCCTGTCTGCTGTGCAATATGTTATTGTACAATTAGCGGAGTGTTAATCAAGCATACAAGCAACAGATTAGGGTAGCAGTGGGTTAACAGACTAATTAACATATGTTATCCATAGTGGCTAAACAGTATTTGTTAATTACAGCATGTGTTATTTACAACACATGTGGTCTACAGTAGGTTAAATCTATTCCATTAGTTTGAACAGTATAAGTTATTTACAATACATGTACATATATTTATAGCAGGCAATACAGCATATTTTTGTAGCAATAAATTACTAGGTATTAGGAAGACTACAGTCTATAGTCTGTGCATGGCAAGCAGCAAGCAAGCAAGCAGCGATGTGGCATACAGATAATAGAGCAGTTGACCTGAGTAGCCATGCAGGTAGTGCTGCCTACCTGCCGGCATTCTATAGGTGCAGGAGCTTTTAACTCCCCGAGGTTGAGAATCTTTCCATTGCTGTGTTGAGCGTGCAGCCCGCTAGTCCCCTTTGCAATCGGTTTGTTTCCCGCTTTAGGGCTCCCGCCGAAGGACCATGCCAAAGGGCCCTCTGGCGAGGCCCTATGGTGCAGGCGCGCCTGGCAGCGGCTGCCTTTTAGGCTCCTCCTGCTCCTCTCCCACAGCCCCGATTGGGCTGGAGCCTCTGAGCGGGAGGGTTTCAAAGCTCCCGCTCAGGCGCTCAGCCCCGACCGGGGAGCTTGGTGGTGCAGGCCGCGTGTGTGGACTGTAGGGCTCTTCTCCGCCAGCGGCTGCCCTTTAGGCTCCTCCTTCTCCTCTCCCACAGCCTCGATTGGGCTGGAGCTTCTGAGCGGGAGGGTTTCAAAGCTCCCGCTCAGGTGCTCAACCCCGACCAGGGAGCTTGGTGGTGCAGGCCGCATGTGTGGGCTGTAGGGCTCTTCTCCGGTGGCGGCTGCCCTTTAGGCTCCTCCTCCTCCTCTCCCACAGCCCCGATTGGGCTGGAGTCTCTGAGCGGGAGGATTTCAAAGCTCCCGCTCAGGCGCTCAACCCCGACCGGGGAGCTTGGTGATGCCAAAAAGGATGGCTCCTTCCATTCCATTCAGGACCTCAAGAGGGTCAATGAGCACTTGCACGTCCTGCACTTCCAGATAGAAAACCTTGCTTTCCGTGATTCAAGCAGTGTGCCAAGGGGAGGTCTTGGCTTTTCTGGATCTCTCTGAGGCATCTTTTCATATCCTGATCCGGGTAGATCAGCAAAGTATCTGAATGTTGCTGTACTTAGCTCTCACTATCAGTTCGCTGCCCTCTATTTTGGGCTTTCCATTGCTCTGAAGATATTCTCCCAGGTCATAGTGGTGGTGACTGTGGCACCAAGGGATCTGTGTCTTTCTTAGAAAGCATCGGCTGGGTGATGAATTGGGGAAAAGCCAGATGTGGCCTCCTCAGTCCCTGGAGTTCCTGGGAGCATGTTTTGACTCTCATGTGGACAGAGTTTTCCTGCCAGAAGAGAACATCAAAGTCTGTTGGATTGCCTAGTGCTGTTTTGTTCACAGCAGGTTCCCAGAGTCTGGGATTCTCTTCAGCTACTCAGATTGATGGCGGAGAACATAGAGATAGTGCCATGTGTTCGTGTTCACATGCAACCCCTCCAATGGTCCTTGTTGACTCAGTGGTCCCCGAGTTCTCAGGAGTTTGACCGCAGGCTCCCACTCATTGATGGTGAAGTCCAGCTTGTGGTGGTGGCAGCAGCCCTGTCATCTGAGGAAGGGCGTGCCACTGGACGATTTCTCCTGGATCCTCCTGATGACAGTTGCTGGTCTCTTGGGCTGGGGAGCCTGTTGCCAAGACTGTATGGCCTAGGGCTGTTGGAACCACAGAGAAGTGGTATGGTCCATCAACTGCCTCGAGGCGAGGGCCATCAGGTTGGCTCTTCTGCATTTATGGTCCCTGATCGAGGGCCTGGAGGTTTGAGTGTTTTTAGACAACGCCATGGCAGTGGCTTATGTCAGTTGGCAAGGTGGCACGAGGTGTGCGGGTTAGCTCTGGAGATGGCTCTTGTTTGCCTGGGTGGAGAAGAACCTCCTAGCCTTGTTGGCTACAGCACATTTCAAGAGGTGGACATTGTAGAAATGGACTTCCTCAGCTGGCACTCTCTAGATCCTGGAGAATGGGAGTTGAGTCAGGAGATGTTTCAGTTGATTCTGCTCTGCTGTGGTCGCCCCAAAATGGATCTGATGGCGACCACTCCAATGCCAAAGTTTGCTGCTTCTTCAGTCACCACACAAAGACGGGGTCAGAGGGCATTGACATCTTACCCAGCCTTGGCCAAGTCAGCACCAGCTGTATGTGTTTCCTCTGTGGCCCCTGGTGGGGCATGTGATTTGGTGTATAGAATGCCACCTGGGCAGGAGTGTTCTGGTGGTGCCAGATTGGTCAAAGAGAGCATGGTTTGTAGACGTGATGCAGCTGCTGCAGGCGCCTCCTCTTCGTTTGTCTCTGTCTTGGGGTCTATTGCAGCAGGACCAATCGTCCTGGAGGACCTAGTTCCCTTTTTACTTATGGCTTTACTCTTGAAAGGGACAGCTAGCACATAAAGATTACTCTCCAGTGGTGGTCTCCACTCTGCTTGGAGCTCAGAGGAAGTCTACCAAGCTAGCATATGTGCAGATCTGGTGCCTCTTTTGAGCGATGGTGCAGCGCTCGGCAGTTGGCTTCTGAGGCAACTAAGCTGCTATTTCTGTTGGCCTTTCTACAGGATGGCCTGGAAAAGGGTCTTTCCCTTAGCTCCCTGAAAGTTCAGGTAGCAGTTTTGACCTGTTTCCGAGGTCCGGTGACTGGTAGGTCTCTAGCCTTGTACCCGGATGTCTCACTCTTTTTCCAGGAGGTTAAGTGTCTGCTTCCTCCCTGCTAGTTTGTGATCCCTTTCTGGGATCTGTGTCTGGTGCTCAGGGCCCTGATGTCAGTACCCTTTTAGCCATAGAAGCTACTTTAAAGAATTTGATACTGAAGATGGTCTTCTTGGTCGCGATTTGTTGCTCATGGTGTATTTCCAAGCTGCAAGCTCTGTCTTGTCTAGATCCTTATCTGTCTTATTCAATGGGGCCATTTCCATTCGGCTTGGACCTTCCTTGCCTAAGATGCGCTCTCCCTTTCACATGAACCAGTTGGTATGCCTGTCCTCCTCCTCTAAGGAGTAGTATTGGAGGAAGGATAAGTGTCATCGTCTGGAGGGTGCTTCTCCAGTACTTAGAGGTTACAAGTTCCCTTTGTAAGTTCAACCACATTTTGTGCTGTTTGCTGGCCAGCGCAAGGGTGATGCAGTGGCTAAGTCAACTTTGGGCACTGGATTAAGGAGCCCTTGCCTCAGAGTACCTGTTATGGAATCAGTGGGTTCTAGAGGTTTGCATGCCCATTCTACTCAAGCGCAGGTGTCCTTATGGGCAGGATGGAGCTCGATAGCCCCTGCACAGATTTGTCAGCAGCAACATGGGCATCACTTTCCGCTTTTGCAGGGCATTACCGCTTGGATGTCCATGCATGGGTGGACATGACCTTTGCCTCAAGGGTTTTGTGAGCTGCTGTGTCTTCTTCCCGCTGAGTGGAGTGGTGACGTTGGTACATCCCACTTGTCTGGATTGGTCTAGCAGGATGATATGGAGGATGACATTTTACTTACCAGTTAATGTCCTTTCCTTGAGTCCTGCTAGACCATTCCAGGAACCACCCCTGGAACTGTATTGTTCTGCTCTTCTGCTGCGGTACCCTTGGGTCCGCTCTGATTTTCTATCCTTGGTTCTGCAGGTTCATCGTCTACTGACAGTACCCTTGGGTCCGCTCTGATTTTCTATCCTTGGTTCTGCAGGTTCATCGTCTACTGACAGCCTTATGCTTATGCTTTCCCATACATAGTTCTCTACTGTTGATCACTCATTGTTGCCCACAGTTGTATGAGGTTTGCCATGTTTCTCCTATGTGCTTTGGGATGAATACTGAAGGGATCTCTGATGGCTGAGGCAAATAGAGGCATGGGAGTGATGTCATTGGTTCTTTGTCACCACCAATCTGCTGGTAGGGGAACACAACCCACTTGTCTGGACTGGTCTAGCAGGACTCAAGGAAAGGACATTAACTGGTAAGTAAAATATTACCTTATGGCGCTTCATGAAAGATTTATAAAATCCATTGGACCATGATACAACACAAACATTATACAAGTTGACAGGTAAACAAAAGGAGGGGGTAATGTATAGAACAACAATATATATGGTAGGACAATTTAAAAATGGAGGCCAGGTAAGTAAAAATTAGCAGTTTAAACAATAAGAAATCAGGTCAAATTTCAAACTAAATCATAATTAGCATTGGAGGAATGAAAAAAGCCAGGTTTTAACAGTTTTTTAATTTTCTTAAACAAGCTTTCAGGACCTGTATCCAGAGTAAAGTTTTTCAAAGTATGGGAGCCTGATAATCAAGAGCAGCTTCTCCTGTCCAAACTAGCCTAAATTTATGGACAGAGGGGACAACTAGAAGATTCATCTGTGATGAGTTCCGCTGTCTAAATGAAGAGTAGGGAATGAGATGAGATTAAAGATAAAGAGGGAGACCCGTATGAAAGGTATGGTGTGCGAGCATCAACATTTTGAATTTGATCCTACTTAAGACAGGGAGTCAATGTTGCTCAATCAGTAGAAGAGTGACATGGTCAGAGCATTTTGTATTGTAAATTAACTGGTATTTTGAATTCATTGGAGGTGTTTGGAGAATAGGGGAAGCCCTATCAGTAGGGAATTACAGTAGGAAAAGGGCATGGGCCAGAAAATTTTCCTTTAAATGAAATGAATTTGACCTGAGTATTATTTTCTTTTGGACTTTCTAAGGCTTTGCATTTTGTTTGAAGGATCTTGCAGTCATTAAGAGAGGCAGGAGTCTTATCCTTCCTCCAAATTCTTTGTCTGACGAGAGAGTCAATTGGACTATTAGATGATAGAGGGGTAAAAGTGGCACTAAGAGGAAACAAGGCCATAGCGGAGAGACTGAATGAATTCTTTGCTTTGGTCTTTTTTGAGGAAGATGTAGGGAAGTTACCCATGACTGAAATAGTATTTAAAGGTGATGCATTGAAAGAATTGAAAGAAATATCGATAAACCGGGAAGACATATTAGAGCTATTTGATAAACTAAAGAGTAGCAAATCACCTGGACCAGATGGTATACATTCAAGGGTGTTGAAAGAACTAAAATATGAGATTATGGACCTACTATTAGTAATCTGTGATCTATCATTACAGTCATCTGTAATACCTGAAGACTGGTGAATGGCCAGTGTAACGCCAATTTTTAAAAAGAGTTCCAGGGGTGATCCAGGAAACTACAGGCCAGTGAGCCTGACATCAGTACTGGGCAAAATGGTAGAAACCATTATAGAGAACAAAATTACTGAATACGTAGATAGTCATGGTTTAATGGGAGAAATCCAATATGGCTTTAGCCAAGAAAGGTCTTGTCTTACTAATCTGTTATATTTTTTTTGAAGGTGGGAATAAACAGGTATACAAAGGTGAACCGGTCAATATAGTGTATCTGGATTTTCAGAAGGCCTTTCACGAGGTCCCTCATGAGACTCTTGTGAAGTTAAAAAGTCATGGGATAGGAGGCAGTGTACCATTGTGGATCAGGAACTCATTAAAAGATAGAAAACAGAGGGTAGGGCTGAATGGCCAATTTTCGCAATGGAAAAAGATGAAGAGTGGAGTACCCCAGGGATCTGTGCTGGGTCTGCTGCTTTTTAACATATTCGTAAATGACTTGGAAATGGGAATAATGAGTGAGATGATCAAATTTGCCACAAAATTATTCAAAATTGTTAAAACCCAAGAGAATTGTGAAAAATTGCAAGAGGACCTTGATAAACTGGAAGACTGGACGTTCAAATGGCAAATGAAATTTAATGTGGACAAGTGCAAAGTTATGCACCTAGGAAAGAACAATCCAAACTATGGTTACACAATGCAAGGTTCCACATTAGGAACCATCAGCCAGGAAAAAGATTTAGACGTCATTGTGAATAACACTTTGAAACCCTCTGCCTAGTGTGCAGCAGCGGCCAAGAAGGCAAATAAGATGCTAGAAATCATAAGGAAAGAAATGGAGAATAAAACCAAGGATATTATAATGCCTTTGTATTGTTCCATGGTGCGACTGCACCTTGAATATTGTGTGCAATTCTGGTCGCCGTATCTTAAAAAAGATATAGAAGAATTAGAAAAGGTACAGAGGAGAGCCACCAAAATGGTAAAGGGGATGAAAGGATACCCCTATGAGGAGAGGCTTTAAAGATTACGGCTCTTCAAACTGGAAAAGAGATGGCTGAGGGGAGATATGATAGAGGTCTATGAATTAATGAATAGAGTGGAATGGGTAAACATAGATTGATTCTTTACACCATCAAAAAGTAGAAAGGCTAGGGGACATGCAATAAAGCTACAGTGTAACCCGTTGAAGACTAATAAGAGAAAATATTTTTTCTCTCAGCACGTAATGAAACTCTGGGATTCGTTACCAGAGGATGTAGTAAAAGCTATTAGTGTAGCTGTGTTTAAAGAAGGTTTGGACAAGTTCTTGGAGGAAAGGTCCAAAAACCATTATTAAAGAGGACCTGGGTAATCCACTGCTTGCCCCAAAACAAGCATTTATTTATTTATTTATTTAACAATCTCTTATATACCGCAGCTTCCTAAGATCAGCTGCGGTTCACAAATAACAACAGGCAACAAATCATGGATTTGTTTTACATATAACGTCATATAACTATAACCAATGTACAGTAAACAGAAATGTTGAACAGATAGCACTGAACAGTGCAACACTATATACATTATGTACATTAACGTTATATTATTAAATACATATACAAGTTATGTGGGATATAATCATTATGAGTAGTACAGATGCAGATAGGGCAGGTTTTCTTTTCTGTTATAGTGAGATGTAGATAAAACTGTTTAGCCTTTGTCTAATTCTTTTGATGGCTGTTCTATAGTGTTGTAGTGCATTGTAAAGAGGTGTGTTTTCAGTTTTTTTCGGAATTCATTAATCTCTGTTAATATTCTTAGTTCAACAGGGAGGGAATTCCAGGCTGTTGGGGCTGCATGTGAGAACGCTCTGTTTGTTGATTTATTTGTTTTTATGAAATCTATGGGGGTTTTAAGTTTGTTTAGTTGATTTTTTCTTTGAGTAGGTTTTGGATGTTCTTTGGTAATTAAGTTACTTAAAGTAGATGGTGTCAAATCAAATAGTGATTTAAATACTTTTATTAGTGTTTTATATGTTATTCGGTTTTGAATTGGAAGCCAGTGAAGGGATGCTAGAATTGGTGTTATATGTTGATGAGAGTGTGTTTTTGTTATTATCCTAGCATTATGGAACCTGTGTCTTTTTGGGAAACTGCTAGTGACCTGAATTGGCCACTGTTGGAATCAGGATACTGGACTTGATGGACCTTGGTCTGACCCAATATGGCATTTCTTATGTTCTTACAGTCCTTTAGATTACTATTAATCCATGGTTTCCCTCTCCAGCAGTCACTTTTACTAGTCATTTTTTGTTCAAGATAATCAAGTGATTTTTCAAGAGCCTCATTCTAAGTAACAATTTTTTCTGTTGAAAGAAGAGCATTCTCTAAGAAAGCAAGCTGGGCAAAATCATCTTTATTTAAGGAGTGCAGATGCTGAAAGTTTTGATTGTAGGAAGACAGCTGGGTGAAGAGTAGGAAAGAAATGCTAAATTGCATCAGATAATGATTGGTCCCAAAAATAACCTAGGTGATCCTAAGTTAGTATGAACACTTTTAAAGTAAATAGGGTCTGTATGCACTGGGGCAGAGGATAACAAGATGAAACCAAGGTAAGCAAGCAATGACAAAAAGCTAAAATCAGACATTGAGCTAGAGGCATCAATAAGTAAGTTGAAATCGCCAAACAGTAATAGATCTCCATAAAGTAGGCTGAAGTCAAGGATTAGCAGGCTTAGTTCATTGAGGGAAGTCTGAGTAACAGGTAGAGGATGATAAATTAATAGGCAGTTTAAAGAGGGATGCGAGGAAAATTGAACTACTAAAGCATCAGTCATTCATGTTTTCACATGATTAGGGAGTTCCTTAAGCCTTAGGTTTTTTGGAGACTAGCAAGGCAACACTGACGCCATTTTTAAGAGGGCAGTGAGCTGCAAAGATCTGAAATTCATCTGGTCAAGACTGAAGGAAGTCATTTTTTTGTGCTAGGATTCAGTAATTGCTATTCTCCGGGAACAAGCAAGAAGTCAGTCCTCATATATGGGTGATGTCAGCGCCGACGGAGCCCACGTGGAAGCATCTCCCCAGTTTTCAAAGAAAGCCTTTGGGAGATGAGCCATGCAGGCTTGGTCCTTTTCCCACCCAAGGGTGCCATCTTGCCTCAGTCTCCTTTTTTCCGTGGAGCCCTCTGGATGTCTGTCCAGTTTTCGGTTCCTTTCCTGACCCGAGCCATCTCACCTTGGTGTTGCTTCTCGGGCTCGTTCCTTTGTGGGTTTTTTTGTTTTTTTCCTCTCGAGATATCTCCTGACTGCGCTTTGTGCCTTTTTTGCCACAAGCCTTGGACCACTGCCGGGAGGCAGGGCCCCCCTTTTACCTGATGGCCTCCAACGGCTTCAAAAAACGTAATCAGTGTAGTAAGATGATGTCCCGGACCAACCCTCATGACTGCTGCCTCTGCTGCCTTGGACCAGAGCATGATGACTTGGACTGTGAATTCTGCAGGAACAGTTCATTCACAAGTCCGACTCTGCACCGGAGTCTCCTGCAACATCGCACTCTGGTGCCCCCTCCGGTACCTCAGTGCCCTGCCATGCCCAGGCTGTCTTGGAGTCCCGCCACCGCGGGTCCTCTGAGAGGAAATCCCTGGAGGTAGAATTCAAGAAGTCAAAACCCTCGAAGACGACGGATGGTTCTGGAAAGAAGGGTAAATCCCATTCCAGGCCTTGCAGTCCCCGGCATGAGTCCTAAGGGTCGGAGCGGGAGTGGCCCCACATGCTGCCCTGGAAGGTGTCATCACTATCCTGTGACCATCCTCGGATACCTGAGGCCATCCTCATCAAGAACTCCCCCTCAACAGAATCGATGCCGGTCCTGAAGTCCTAGGTGCCCGCATCAAAGGCATGGAGACAAGGCTTGCAGCCTTAGAGAGCAGTTTATCTGCCCTCATGGCCATACAGTGGGCGTTTATGTCTGGTTCCTTCGGTTCATCCACCCAGGCGATGGGACCCTCTACATTGAGGGCTTCCCCGGATGTTAAGCAGATCCTTGAGTGCCACCAGCCTCAAGAGACCCATCGACATCGGATGAGGTCCCAGTCCCATTCCTCAGGACACAGGTCCTCTCCAGCTAGTGCATACAGTTTGGACCACAGGTCCTTTGGAGGTCGCGGGCCTTCAGATCCGGGCCTCGACCACAGTGACTGCAGGGCCTCGGACTTGTCCTTTGACTTCGAGTTGGAATGAGAGACCAAGGACGAGGAGTCCCCGGACACTCGGCACCATTTCCCCACCCAAGGACGTCGCTCTCCTCGACTTTGTGCGGGAAATAGCTATGGTGCTCGCAATTGAGACCAAGCCCGAGGAAGATCCATGCACGGAGGAACTGGAGATTCGCCAGTACGAGGCCTCCTCTAAGGAAGCCCTTATGGGGCCTGCTACTATATTCCTCGAGCGCCTCCTTCTCCATATTTGGGAACACCAGCTTCAGTGCCCATTGTCAGCAGGCAACTCGATTCTATGTACCGAGTGCGTCAAAACCCTGGGTTCCAGAAGACTCAACTTCTCCACAATTCAGTTGTTGAGTCTGCCATGAGCAGACTCAAGAGTCAAAAGACCCATTTTTTGGTGCCCCCTGGCAGGGAGGCCCAGACCCTCGATGCCTTCGGACGAAAGGCCTTTCAGTGCTTGATGCTTGCGTGCCGATTCCAATCCTACCAACTGTACATTGGTATGTACCTCAAAGAACTGGTGAGAGAGCCCATGGGCTTCTCAGCATGCCTCGATGGGGAACCCCTTCAGTAGTTCAAGTCTCTGACCTCGGCAGTCAAGGAGCGTTCGAAGTTTTCATACCGAGCAGCTTATGACGGCTTAGAGTCCTCATTTAGAGTGGAGGCCGTGGGTATCGGGGCCCAACGCCAAGCATGGCTGCAGTCATCTGACCTCGAACAATGGGTTCAGGACAAACTTATTGATGTCACCTATATCGGAGAGAATCTCTTTGGGAAACCTATGGCAGACAAGGCAGCTGAAATAGAGACTGAGTTCCTGACAAGGACCAGACTCTCTAAAAAGACTTCTGTGCAGCCCCATAAGAAGGCCCTGGGGAAGAAGCCCATCTTCCCAAGGAAAAAGGAAGGTTTTGGCAATGCCTCACAGTTCCAAACTTTCTCAACCCTGCAGAAAAGCCAATAGCACAAGGGGCAGGAGCATGGCCCCCACAAACAAAAAAAAAAAAACCAAGTCCCAGGCACTGGCTCCAGCTCAGCCTGGGGGGAGCTTTTGACTCTTGGGCATTACCTCCTCTCTCTCAGGGGGTCCCCTTCAGCCCATAGGGGGGGCGTCTGGCCTTGTTTGCCCACAGGTGGTTCACCACCATCACTGATTCCTGGGTACTACAAGTGGTCAAGGAAGGCTACCTCTTCCACCTGCAACGGGCACCACCCTCATGCTTTCCAGAAGAGCCCATAAGACCACTCCCTCACCAGACTCTGCTTCTCCCCAAGCTCGCAGGTCTTCTCGAGGACAAGGCGATGGAACCAGTGCCCAAGCATCTCTGGGGCACCAGCTTCTACTCCAGATATTTAGGGGACATCAAGCTCATCTTAGACCTGCGGGACCTGAACAGATTTCTAATAAGAGAGAGGTTCAAGATGTTCTCCCTTGGAACACTGCTGCATACCTCCAGCAGGGAGACTGGCTATGCTCCTTAGACCTGAAGGATGCCTGTACACACATCTTGATCCAT
This sequence comes from Ichthyophis bannanicus, assembly GCA_033557465.1. Classification (NCBI taxonomy): domain Eukaryota; kingdom Metazoa; phylum Chordata; class Amphibia; order Gymnophiona; family Ichthyophiidae; genus Ichthyophis; species Ichthyophis bannanicus. The sequence goes on along the minus strand of CM066032.1, from coordinate 1,127,743,038 downwards.
CCCAACCACCAAAAATACCTCTGCTTCGTGGTGGGAAAAGGTCACTACCAATACAGGGTGCTGCCCTTTGGGCTGGCCTCAAAACCAAGGGACTTCACCAAGTGCCTAGCAGTGGTTTCAGCCTACCTTCATCTCCAAGAGGCCTTCATCTTTCCCTATCTGGACTTCTGGCTCATAAAGGGAGGCACAGCGGCAGAGGTGCACCATGCCACCGAGTGCACCATCCACGTCCTGCAGCTCCTGGGGTTCATCATCAACCCCCAAGTCTTACCTTCTCCTGGCTGAGTGCCTGGAGTTCATAGGGGCTCAGCTAGACACTCTCTAGGCCAAGGCCTTCCTCCCTCAGGAGAGGTCAGAACACTTCAGGAGGCTAGCCATAGAGGTACAGCACTACTGGTTGCTGCCCACCCGGCTTCTCCTCTGCCTGTTGGGCCACATAGCCTCTATGGTCCAGGTGACCCCATACGCCCACATACACATAAAGGTGACCCAGTGGTGCCTTTGTTCTCAGTGGACACAGGCCACGGGCAGGCTCTGGGACAGGGTGAATGTGACCTGCTAGCTGGCGGACTCCCTTGTCTGGTGGCAGATCCTCCGCCACATGCAGGCCAGGATGCCCTTCCAGGCACCCATCCCCAAGAGGGTTCTCACCACAGATTCCTCCCTGCTGGGCTGGGGAGCTCATTGTGAGGACCTTCGCACACAAGGCAGCTGGTCCGAGGTGGAGTGCCAGCTACAGATTTACCTTCTGTAGCTCCAGGCGTTATTCCTGGCTCTCCGAGCCTTCCTCCACTAGCTGCAGCACTAGTCTGTGCTGATCCAGACCAACAACCAAGTTGCAATATTCTACTGAACAAGCAAGGGGGTACAGGGTTGTACTCCCTCTGCCAGAGGCGGTAGCCTTCTGCTCATATGCAACACACAATGGGATTCTTCTAAGGGTGGTCTACCTGCCAGGCCAGGACAATGCCCTGGTAGACAAGTTAAGCAGAGTCCTCCAGCCATATGAGTGGCACCTGGATCCCAGGGTGGCCTTCCCGCTGTCTTGACTCTGTGGCATCCTTCTAGTGGACCTGTTTGCAAACTTGGGCTAACACAGTTGCCCTGCTTCTGCTCCAGCCAGCCGCATCCATCCTGTGTCAGCGGATGCGTTCCTGATTCCATTGACAAAAGGCCTCCTTTACGCCTTCTCACCAACTTCACTGGTCATGAAGACCCTCTTCAAGGTCCGGCGTGGCAGGGCATCACTAATATTGATAGCCCTACAGTGGCCCAGGCAACCTTGGTACCTGCTGCTTCTCCACCTGTCGGCAGTGTCGCCGATTTCCCTGGGCCGTGCCCCAGGATTGCTATTTCATAGAAACATAGGCCATGTGGTCTTTTTCTGTTGTCATTTTTCTATCTAGTCTGTCCTTCCATATCAACAACTACAACAGTCCCCTTTTTCCCTTTAGAGATCCTCTGTGTTTGTCCCATCCTTTTTTTAATTCAGATACCATCCTCATCTCTACCACCTCCACTGAGAGACTATTCAACGGATCCACCACTCTTTCTGTAAAGAAATATTTCCGCATGTCACTCCTCAATATGTCCCCTTTCACCCTCATCCCATGTCCCCTCATAGCAGAACTTGCTTTCAATCGAAAGAGGATATCCCCCTGTACATTTATGCCACGGAGGAATTTAAACGTCTCAATCATATCACCTCTATTCCGCCTTTCCTCTAAGGTGTACATATTAAGATCTTTAAGTCTGTCCTCATATGCTTTATAATGAAGACCACTAACCATTTTAGTAGCCACCCTCTGAACTGACTCCATCCTGTTTATATCCTTTTGAAGGTGCGGTCTCCAGAATTGCACACAATACTCCAAATGAGGTCACACCAAAGACTTATACAGAGGCATTATCGCCTCCTTTTTTCTGCTAGCCATTCCTCTCCCTATGCCCCCAAGCATCCTTCTAGCTTTTGCCATCATCTTTTCTACCTATTTAGCTACTTTAAGCTCATCAGACACAACCACACCGAGGTCCCGCTCTCCTTTAGTGGACAAATACTTCACCCCCTATACTGTATTGCTCCCTTGGATTGCTGCAGCCCAAATGCATGACCTTGCATTTTTTAACATTAAATCCCAGCTGCCAAATTCTAGACCATTCTTCAAGCTTAGCTAGATCCCCCTCCTCATGTTATCTATACCTTCCTGGGTGTCTACTCTATTGCAGATTTTGGTATCATCCGCAAAGAGGCAAACCTTACCTGACGGCCCTTCCGCTATATCACTAACAAAGATGTTAAAAAGAATAGGACCAAGGACAGATTCCTGGGGCACACCACTGGTAACTTCCTTCTCCTCAGAGTGGGTTCCATTTACCTATACCCTTTGTTGGCTCCCACTCAATCAATTTCTAACGCAAGCAGTAACTTTAGGGTCCATCCCTAGGGTGCTCAGTTTGTTTATAAGTCGCCTGTGAGGAACAGTGTCAAAGGCTTTACTGAAATCTAAATACACCACATCTAGGGCTCTCCCTCGGTCCATCTCCCTGGTCACCCAGTCAAAGAAATCAATCAGATTTGTCTGACAAGACCTGCCTCTGGTGAATCCATGCTGTCTCGGATCCTGTAATCTGCTGGACTCCAGAAACCTCACTATTTTTTTTCAGCAGCATTTCCAATAATTTACTCACCACCAAAGTTAAACTAACCGGCCTGTAGTTTTCAACCACATCCTTACTTCCGCTTTTGTGTAAAGGGACCACATGAGCCTCTCTCCAGTCTTTTGGCACCACTCCCGACTCCAACGAGGCATTGAAAAGGTCAGTCAGTGGAGCTGCTAGAACGTCCCCAAGTTCCCTCAGTATTCTAGAGTGTATCCCATCATATCCCATCGCTTTGTCTACTTTAAGTTTAGCTAGTTTCTCACGACAACAGCCTTCAAAAATTCTTCAAGATGCCCCTCGCTTCTGTTCCTGTTTGTGGGTGTCTTCTGAGGTCCTGTTCCTGATTCTTCATCTGTGAACACAGAACAGAAATATTTGTTAAGCAATTCTGCTTTATCCTCATCAGCTTCTACATATTCCTCCCCTTCACCCTTGAGTCTGACAATACCACTTTTGCCCTTCCTCTTCTCACTAAGATATCTGAAAAATGTCTTATCCCCCCCCCCATTTTATTGCATTGTCTATTTCCTCCTCTTTTTGAATCTTTGCTTTTTTGACTACTTTGCCAGCTTCTCTAAGTTTTTTCCAAATATAGATGCCTGTCTTCCTCTCTCTCTGATCTCTTGTATTTCATGAAGGCCTCCCTCTTTTTCTTCACCTTTTCAGATACTTCTTTCGAAAACCATAGCAGTCTCCTTTTCCTGTTACCTTTATTTACCATTTTAACAAAAAGGTTGGTTGCCCTTAAAATATCCCCTTTCAGTTTTGCCCACTGTTTTTCTACATACCCCAGCTGTTCCCATCCCGCTAACGACTCCCTGAGGTATTGGCCCATCTTGGCAAAGTTAGTTTTCCTAAAGTCTAAGAACCTCTCTTTTGAATGGATTCTACAGCCCTAGTCCTAATACTGAACCACACCATCTGGTGATCGTTGGATGAAAAATGATCTCCCACTATAACATCATAAACACTTTCACCATTGGTAAGCACCAAGTCCAATATGGCCCTTCACGTGTGGGGTCTGTTACCAATTGCTTGAATAGTTCTCCCTGTAGAGAATCCAGGATCTCCTTACTTCTACATGATACTGCAGCAGGAATGTGCCAATCAACATCTGGCATATTGAAATCCCCTATTAGTAGCACTTCCCCTTTCCTAGCAATGCTGCGTATGTCTTCAATTAACTCTTCATCAACCTCTTCCTCTTGTGAGAGAGGTCTGTATATCACGCCAATGCAAACAGATTCCTCTTTCCCTCTTTCTAGTTTAACCCACAGTGCCTCCTCTCTCCCTTTTAAGTTCTGTAATTCCAAAGCTTTAATATTATTTTTTACATATAGTGCCACTCCTCCTTCCCTTCTTCCTACCCTGTCCTTTCTGAATAAAGTATAGCCTGGTATAGTTACATCCCAGTCAAGGTTTTCTGTGAACCATGTTTCTGTAATTGTCACTAAATCCAAGTCAGCCACTCCCATTAAAGCTTCAACATCGGGGATCTTATTTCCCATGCTACGGGCATTTATACATACCGCTTTCCATTTGTTGCCCTTTTTACCCATTTCCATAAAGGTATTAATGTTTCACATACCTGGGGGCTTTCTTCACCCATCCCCAATGAATCTAGTTTAAATCCCTCTTCAGTAGATTAGCCAGTCTGCTACTGAAGACACGTCGACCTTTCTTGGACAGATGGACACCATCTCTGCTCTGCAACTCTTGGAACAGCATCCCATGGTCCAGGAAACCAAAATGCTCTCAATGACACCATCCATGCAGCCATGCATTCATCTCTAGGATGCAAGCTTCTCTGCCTTGGCCTTTACCCTCAACAGGGAGGATTGAAGAGAACACCACCTGTGCACCTATCTGCTTCACCCTCTGACCCAGAGCAATGAAGTCACTTTTGATATGCTCAGAGGTATACCTGGCAGTATCATTTGTGCCGACATGGATTAGCAAAATTGGGTAATAGTCAGTGGGCTTGATGAGTCTCTGTAACATCTCAGATTTTGGCACCTGGCAGACAGCATACCTCTCTCCTTCACCCCATCTTGGGGTCTCTGTCTGTTATGGCTTGGTTGCTGAAAAGATAGCTCTGGCTCCTTTCAATCTTCCATGGGATGTGGAGAGGTCCTTCTGGCCTCCTGCAAGGCTTCCATGAGGAGTACACCTTCAAGTGGCGTTGCTTCTTGGTCTGCTGCACCGAGAAGCAGGGAAACCCATTCTCCTGCCCGGTTCAGATGGTACTCCAGTACCTACTCCACCTGTCGCAAGTGGGACTAAACTCCAACTCAGTCAGAGTGCAGATGTGCACTGTCACAACACATCACCATGTTGTTCAGGGAAAACCCCTCTCAGTTCAGCCCCTTGTAGCTCATGTCCTATGGGGCCTCATGCTATCGAAACCCTCCGTCCACCCATCAGCAGTGGAATGGGATCTCAACGTGGTGCTCTTGCAGCTTACTAAGCTGCCGTTTGAGCCCCTGGCAACCTCCTGGAAGGTCATCTTTCTCGTGGCACTCACATCTGCTTGCAGGGTCAGCAAGCTCCAAGCTCTGATGGCAGAGCCACCATACATGATCTACAAGAACAGGGTGGTGCTTTACACACACCCCAAGTTTCTGCCGAAGTTGGTGTCTCCATTCCACTTCAGTAAAGAGGTGGTGCTCCCCACCTTCTTTCTAAGGTCTCACACCAGCAAGGCAGAGACCATCCTCCATACTTTGGATTGTAAAAGGGCCTTATGTCTGCAACACTTAGGGCCTCCGCAAAGCACCTTAGCTTTTCGTCTCCTACGACCCCAGTCAACTAGAGCTCTCCAGTGACTAAGCGAACCCTGTCCACTTGGGTGGCAGAATGCATTGCTCTTGCCTATGAGCAGGCTGGGATCTCACTTGACCAGTGTGTCATGGTGCACTGCGTCAGGGCCATGGCTACTTCCGTAGCATATCTGCATTTCGTTCCTGTGACAGAAATCTGCCGGGCCGCCACCTGGTCTTTAGTCCATACCTTTGCAGCTCACTGTTGCCTGGAGAGGGAGTCCCAATGGGACAGCGCCTTCGGCCAGGCTGTATTCTGTAATCTCTTCAGGGTGTAGGTAACTCCTGCCTTCTGACCTTTCTGTGTTCAGGCTACCGAAGTGCTGGTTCTCCGCCCAACACCTGAGTCTTGTGAGAGTCTCTCCGTTGGGAACTGCTGCAGCTTACGGCTTACTTCTCTGGCTGCCGTGGCATTTTGTACAGGTTATTGGTAGTCTGGGGAGTCCCATATGTGAGAACTGATGTCCTGCTTGTTCCTGGACAAAGCGTAGTTGCTCACCTGTAGCAGGTGTTCTCCGGGGACAGTAGGAATCAGTCCTCACAACCCTCCCTCCTCCCCTTGGAGTTGCTTCTTTACCGTATTTTAATTTTTGCCGTCTTAGCTATGTCATTAGACTGAGGCAAGATGGCACCCTTGGGCAGGAAGAGGACCATGCATGAATGGTGCATATCCCAAAGGTTTTCTTTGAAAGCTTGGGAGATGCTTCTGCATGGGTTCCGTCAACGCCTAAGTCACCCATATGTGAGGACTAATTCCTGCTGTCCCCGGAAAACACCTGTTACAGGTGAGTAACGATGCTTTATAATAAGATAAAGGTCACATTTCTTTTAAAGAAAGAGTATTAGATAATCCTACCTTTACCAAATTTAGTAAAGAAGCCTTACAAGTATGCAAAGGGTGGGTAGTGGTTTGAGACAATGAAAGAACCTAGCAAGGTCATTCATTTGTAGGATAGTCACCATATGGCTCATAAGGACCAGAAAATGCAGGTCATTACAAGGAGATGACCTGCAAGAATAATTGGCCAGATTTTTGGACATTGGAGGCATTCATGCTCCTCAGGTGCATTCTGCTGGGGTAACAATTAAATAATCTGGTCAAGTCACCTTTGGTGTCAGCAATGTGAAAGCGGGATTTGGGCATTTTAAGTCAAGATGGATTACAGCTAAATGTGTGGTGGTGTAGCGTGTGGTGGGAATGGGCTTTCTTTAAAACACAGTTCAGACAGCAGTATAAGGAAAACAAAATCAGCTTTAATTCTGTCCCAGCTTGCTAAACTTCCATCAGCTGGTTTTCCATGCCCTTCCTCCAGCCATGGTTAAAATTCCTACCTCAGAACTCTTTTTCATGGCTTGTCTTGGAAGGACTTTTGGATCTGCGGGCCTCTCCCCCTCCTGCAGCCTGTTGGGTTCTTAACCTCTCCCTGTGAGCCACGCTCTCCTAGCTCTGAACTCTAGGCTGCAGACTCTCTTAAAGGTGACTGTTGATAATCCCTTTGGAGAGGGATGGGTAACATTCTATAGACCCCATCACAAAGGCAAAACAATGCTAAAAGTCAGAACATTTAAACAGCAAAAATGCAAATGCAATGTGGGCTTTTGAGTCAATGCTGACTCCTGGTGACCCAGCAGCTCCAGGGTTTTCTTGGCAGGTTAACCTAAAGTAAATTGCCAGGCCTTTCTTCTGAGGCCACAAGGAGTGCTAGCAAGAATTGAACCCTGGTCACCAAGCCAGTGCGCTAACCATCAAGCTACTCCTCCATTCCATTTAAACAACAGACAATAAAAATCAAATAAAATGGGTACAAATATCAGAGGCAATTTCCAGAAGGAGTCCCCTGAATAGAAGTTTTCGTTTATTGTTTCTCACTGAGACAGCAGCATGATCTACTATAATACTCTTGGGATCATCATAGTCCAGCATGGAGTATAGTATATTCTAGAGCAGAAACCATGTGCAAGAGAATAAAAATTGAAATCTTTACCAATCAGATGTAACAGATGCCAAGAATCTTCTAACCCCAACTCCCTTAATCAGAGAGAGTGCAAACATCCCACACTGTAGTCCAGAGGTCTCCAACTCCAGTCCTGGAGGGCCGCAAACCAGTCAGGTTTTCAGGATGTCCCTAATGAATATGCATGAGATATATTTGCATGCACTGGCCCCCTGTTGTATTCAAATTTATCTCATGCATATTCATTAGGGGTGTCCTGAAAATTAGACTGGAGTTGGAGATCCCTTCTCTGGTTGGTTTAACTTTACAGGGGGATTGGCAATCAAAAATATAATCTAAAGGCTTACTAAAGTCAGCCCCCAATAATAAATGTTGAATTAATGGAGCCTAAGAGCATGGATGCCAAATTGTGAAAAAATTCAGTTTTATCAGTTGTAGGAGTGTATATGTTACACAAAGACCCCAATAGCAAAAAATAATCAAACCCATCCAGTGTCAGCCACACACATCCCAACACACATACAGAAACCTCTGCACCTACACTCCCTACACAAGAGCCAAAAGAAGTATAGAAATGCTCATGCCCCTCCCCCCCCCCCCACTAACACAACAGCCTTCACACTTCATGCCAGTACAATCACACAACAGTACTGTGACCATGTCCTGGATATCATAAGCAACAAAGTGCCAGGGGTGTAGTCCATACATCTAAATCCATTCTCCCAAATCCACTGTGCTGACCAATACACACCACAATTTAAATACCATCAAACTTCCATAGCCACTGATCAATTGACCATTGTATTCCTACTCAACAACTGGCCAATCTCACAGTAATGCAGGTTAAGGATCAAACAAACAACCAACTAATACTGACGTTCATGTGAACATGTGTTGCCCAGTCCAAAGTTAATAAGCAGAGTCCAGACCGAGTGGTCAAGAAATGAACACTTTCAACACATTGTCCATATATCCTGGTATTATCCATAAGACAGTCTTCCCAATCAAAAAAGCCTGGTCACAGTCCTGCAAGACACAAAGTCCCCACACAAGTCTCAGGTGTAGGACCGCTCAGTCTATTTGGTTACCCAGGTGTTGCTGAATAAACTCTTGCAAGTCAGCAGGTTCCTCAAAATCGCAAGTTTCATTATTATAGATAACTCCCATCATTGCCAGAAATAAGAGCCCAAATCTAGCTTTCATTTTCCTTAATGCCTTCCTTAAAACAAAGAACAGTCGTGCTTTTGAGAACCGGAAAATTAGCAAAGACTTAAGCTCATATTTAAGCAGAGCCTTGATTTTGGGCTTTTTGTAATATCTCCAGTGGATGTGGATATCAAAGCACCTGGAACACACAGGGATGAGGATACCTAGGATCCTGAAGTGAAGGGTTATATGGACCCTTTCCATTTCAAAGGTATGCTCAAACGTATGTCCAGCAATTATGGAAACAGTTGCTTAAATAACTAAACTGGATTTGATCCCTCAGCGCCCTCTGTCACACAGGTTGTTGTGCCTGCTGCGGTTGTTTTAGTCCTTAACTCATTCATCGCAGTGATCTTTTTAACTCAGGAGTGCAAAATGGATGCTACCTCTGTGTTAGTTGCTATCCTGCCCTCCACCCTTTCAACTCGCTGCAAAATAAAATGTGATTACTTATAGGGCCACAATATATCAGATTTCAATTCTACAGGCATTGCTTGATTGTCTTTCAGAAGATCTTTAACTTGCAGATTTTCCTGCAAAAGTAAGTGCAGTGTAATATCCCCTTTCTTCAGGCCTATGATTTTACATGGGGAGGGAGGATCCTGCTTTGCTCTTTTAACCCCCTGCATGGAAGAATTCGGAAAATCCAACTTACTCTGCCTGCTCATCTCACCTTCAGCCCCAACTGTCTGAAAGAGGGTAAAATTGAAAGGACGAAAACAATTTGTAAAATTAAGCTCTCCACAGAGCTCTTCAATTCAGCAGTCATCTTGGATCAGCTCACTGGCCCTTAAGATACTTTTATGAAATCAATTGAATTCTGAGGAGTTATTTCTTGTTCCTCTGCAGGTCGGCATTCTAAACTGATAAAGAAAGAAAACAGAATTGCGCCCGAGTCCTGGATTCCATCCCTTGCCACAGTGGACCTTCATAACGCCAGCATAGCATTACAGCAGGTAACAGCTCCTGCCAATAGTGTTTGTCAAGGTTATTACAAAGCTGGAATCCATAGATGCAATGGCAAAACATTAGTGATGTCAGTCACATTTTTTTCTTAGAGTTTAGAAGACGATTTTCAAAGCCATTTCTGCGGGTAAAATAGTGCGTTACCTAGGCTTTTATAAAATTTTGCACCCAATATACAGGTAGATATAGACACAAAGAGCCTCTACATATGTAAGTTGACCTATATTTTGGAGAGGCATTCCTAGTGGCAGCGTTGGGATTGGAGCTTTGCATATGCGCATATCTTTGAATTTTCAGAAGTATTTTTAAAAGCACTTAGAAACTGCCTTCCTGGCACTAAAAACTGCACTGCCCAAAGAAGTGTACATAGTAAACAAAACAATAATTTAAACATACAATCAACATGATGCCATTAAGTAACAACACACAATGCACATTATCTGGGATGCCGCATTCAATGCCAGTGTTGACATATCTCACAAAATCAAATGAGAAGACCTACCAGACAGCCCTCTAGCCATAGGGAAGAGCCAGGTCTTCAAATTCTTTCCGAATATTATGGATATGTACAGGGAAAAATCTTTGGATTCATATTTGGATTTTTGGCCTTTTTTTCCTTAACTTTTGGAGGGGTTTTTTTCTGTTCATTTCAAAGAGTTATGTTTAAAATGTTGTGATGCGGAGCTCACGTGATATGGTGAAGAGAATAGGATGCATTCTTCATGAACTAAGTCCTCACATATGGGTGATGTCACCGTTGGAGTCCCACAGGGAACGCTCTCCAGTTTCCAAAGGAAGGTTTTGGGAGGCACACTGCACATGCGTGCCTGGCTTCCGACCTGCTGCGGCGCCATCTTCTCCGGTCTTCTTTTTTCTGCTGAGCCCTAGGACTTCTTCCTGAGTACTGGAAAAAAGGTTTCTTTCTTGACCCACGTGGGTCGTTTATTTTTCTGCCTTTCTTGCTGCCTGTCATCCGTTTAGTTGGACCCAACCGACTTAGGCTATGTTTTTTTCTTCTTTTTCTTTTTTTCTTGCCTTTTGGTGTTTTTATCCTCTGGGGATTTTTTTCCTGCCCACAGCAATTATTGAGTTTAAGTTGACCACAGCAATGTTTTTCAACATGTCTAAGCCAGCTAGTGGCTTCAAGAAATGCACCAAGTGTGGCAGGAACATCTCGGTCACTGACCATCACAATTGGTGCTTACAGTGCCTTGGACCCGATCATCATTCTGTGGCTGGCAATCCGTGCATGCAGATGATATGATGGGGACTGAAGGGTCAGGAAAAACAGAAAGAGTCCCTCTTCAGCTCATCGGATTCTGCATCCTCGTCCTCGACACTGATGTTGACATCTTCCAAGGTTTCTGCTGAGGCATCCACTGGGAGGGAAGTCTGTGCCCAATTGGAACCCGGGGCCCCGAGCAGCGAGAGGAAGACTCTCTGGTGAGATCCTGTCGATGTCAAAGGGCAAGCACCAGGATAAGGTCCGGATGCATAGTCATCGCAGCCCTCCTCGACACGACATGGAGAGCGATGTCTAGGAATGGCAGCCAAGCTTCCCCAACGGGAGGAATCGATCTCCAGAAGGGTGGAGTTGACCCCTATTGCCCATGAGGGCAGCTGGTTGTCTCCCGATGTACCAATCATCATAGAGTCCCTGCCCGAGGCATCACGCCGGTGACCATGGCTGCGACACTAGTCCCCTTGCAGGTGGTGGTGTTGGAGGAATGCCTTTGAGCCCTCAAGGCTTACTTGGTGGTAGTTCTAGCCTTGTAGAATACAGGCTTTGTGGTGCCAGCATCATCATAATCACACTTTATCCAGTCCTTTCTGGAGACCCATACGCTGCCCGCTGAGGCAGTTGCATCAGGTGGGAGGTCAGAATCGATCGATGGCCATCTGCCTGTCCAGCGTGTCAGAGTCCAATGTCCAGGGGCACTGGCAACCACATGTTGGGATGGCATGGGTCCCACCGACATCTGTCCTCTCCCCATTTGTGGAGCTCGCTGAGAAAAGAGACCAGCACTACGTTGACTTCCTCTCAGAATCCGAATCAGAGTGGGAGACCAAGGAGGAATCAATGGCATCAGACCTCCGGTCCCCTGACTTCCCATCCAATCTGTTGCCTCCCCCTCAAATGGCATATTTTGTCTCCAAAGGACATGCCTTTTAAGGACTTTGTCAGGGACATACTCAAGGCCACCCCCTTCTCCCTGGAATTGGAGGAGGAACCAAGGGCGACGGAGCTGGAGCTTCTCCAGAACTTCTCAGCCCCCAGGGAGGCGGTGAAGGTAACTGTGCACCATGTCCTGCAATGGCTGCTACTACGACTGTGGGGAAACTCCTCTAATGGTTCCTGTTATCAGCCAGAGACCTGATTCCCTGTACTGGATCAAGAAGGTCCCGGGCTTCGAGAAGCCTCAACTACCACACAACTCTATTATGGTTTAGTCAGCCTTGAAGAAGGTTAAAAGCACCAAGACTTATTCATCAGTGCCCCAGGCTGTGAGGCTCCAATCCTGGACTCCTTCAGGAGAAAATGCTATCAGCATTCCATGCTGGTGACCAGGGTTCTGGCCTACCAGACCTATATGAGTATGTTCCTGAAAGATGACATGCTGGACCTGGCAGAACTTGCTGCCCATGTCCCCGCTGACTGCCTCGAGGCCTTTCGGGCCCTGGTGGGCCATGGCAAGGACTGCTCTAAATTCATGGTGAGTGGCACCTACGATGCCTTTGAGTCTGCCAAATCAGGGTTGGGCTTTTGACGAGTTCCTCAGGAGCATGACCAGCTGTCCGCCGAGGTACCCTCTCAGGTAGGGGGGGGAAGCCTCATCCACTTCACCCAGAGGTGGCCCCTCATCACCTCAGATGCCTGAGTATTGCAGATCATCCAAAGTGGATATCGGCTGCACCTCGCCCAGTTGCCACCTCCATATACCCCAGGGAGTACCCCATGGACCCATCACACTTGAGTCTGCTACAGGAAGATGTTAGCTGATCTAGCCATCAAGTCAGTCCCCCCAGCTCAGGTCAGACAAGGTTTCTATTCCAGATATTTTCCTGTTTCCCAAGAAGACTGGCGGTTTCAGGACCTTCCGGGACCTGTGAAACTTCAAGCGGTTCCTGGTACATGAGAATTTCAAAATGGTCTTGCTGGGGATGCTGCTATGCTCCTTGGCTCTAAAGGATGTGTATACACACATTCTGATCCACCTGAATCACAGACAATATCAACGGTTCATAATGGGAGGCCAGCACTATCAGTACTGAGTACTTCCATTTGGGCTGGCTTCAGCTCAACAGGTCTTCACGATGTGTCTGATGGTCATGGCTGCTTACCTCCAGACCATGCGTTTCTTCAATTTCCTGTACCTGGATGACTAGTTCATCAAAGGTACCATGCCCGATGGCATCCAGCAGTCTGCCAACCTCACCATCCAGGTGCTCGAGCTGCTGGGCTTTGTGATCAACTACGTGAAGTCCCATCTCAAGCCCACACAGCAGCTGGAGTTCATCAGGGCTCTCCTCAATACCACTTGGGCACAGGCCTTTCTACTGGTAGCAGTGGTGGGTGATGTGCAGCGCCAGCGCCGCACAACGGCCTGAGGGATGTTGAGGGTCCTCGGTCATATGGCTGCCATAGTGCATGCCACCCCTCAGGCCCATCTCTTTATGTGGCAGGCCCAATGGACCTTAAGCACACAATGGAAGCAGGCAACAGGCCGCCTCCAGGACAGAATGGCAATCACCGTGACTCTGGTGCAGTCTCTCGACTGGTGGCTCAAGTCAGAGAATCTGCTCAAAGGAAGATGGAAGTCCACTGCAAGATGCTTATGATGAACACATCCAAGCTTGGTTGGAGAGCTCACCTGGATGACCTGTGTATGCAGGACCTATGGTCCAAGCAGGAGAGCCAGCTCCAGATCAAGTTTCTCAAGCTTCGGGCGATAGCCAATGCTCTCCGAGAGCTCCTGGCCAAACAGGGAGTCCCGATCGAAACGGATAACCAAGTGGCGATGTTCTGTCTGAACAAATGGGGGGGGGGGCACAAGCGTGTACTCCCTCTGCTGGGAGGCTGTTCGGTTGTGGAAATTTGCCCTGCTTCCACAGCATGGACCTGAGAGAGATTTATCTGCCTGGTGAGCTCAATGTCCTAGCTGATAAGCTCAGTCAAGTCCTTCAGCCACATGAATGGATCCTCAACAGGGCACTGGTGGACTGGATCTTTCAGGAGTGGAATACTCCCACAGTGGATCTCTTTGCCACAGCACACACTGCCCAGGTGAGCCGATTCTGCTCCCAGAGGCTGACCAGCAATCACTAGCCTCAGATGCCTTCCTCCTCCACTGGGGGGAGGACTTGCTGTATGCATACACCCCGATACCACTCATGGTGTAAACCCTCATGAAACTCCAGGCTGACAAGGACGCCATGATTCTTATTGTTTCTTATTGGCAGCTGTGGTTTTCACTACTGCTGCAGCTCTCACATAGGGAGCCTTTCTGCCTGGGCTCTGTCCCTGACCTCATCTCACAGGAGGCAGAAGCTTGCTGCATCCCAGTGTTGGCCCTTATGGTATGGATGCTAAGCGGGTAGTTCTCTCAGAGCTCGATCTTGCCGAGGATGTTATGAAAATCCTTCTGACATGCCTCAAGAACTTGACGTGCAAGGACTATGTGCTAAAGTGGTGGAGGTTTGCCGCCTGCTGTGCAGGCATATTGCTGGACCCTTTCTCTTGCGCCATGGACCAGCTGCTGGAATACTTCCTGAACATATCAGGCTCGGACCTTAAGTCAAATTCAGTGCGTGTTCAGCTTAGCACTATAGGGGCGTACCATTGCGGCTCTGGGGGGAAGCTCATTTAGGCCCAGCCTCTCATAGCTCACTTCAAGCGGGGCCTGCTCCTCTCAAAGCCTCTGCTCAAGCCCCCTATGGTGGCTTGGGATCTCAATGTGGTACTTGCCCAGCTGATGTGGGCCCCATTTGAACCACTGGAGTCCCCTGAAATTCCTTACCTGAAAGGTCCTCTTTTTGATGGCAATTATGTCAGCCCAACACATCAGTGAGCTCCAAGCCTTGATGGCTCACCTGCCATACACCAAATTTCACAAGAACAGAATAGTTCTCTGTATGCACCCCCACTTTCTGCCAAAGATGGTCTCCACGTTCCACCATAACCAGTCAATGGTCTTGCTGATTTTCTTTCCCTGGCCTCATGTTAATCAGGGTGAAGTGGCATTGCATGCCTTGTACTGCAAGCGGACTGTAGCCTTGTATCTGGAGCGCATGAAGGTGCACTGGCGGTCCACCCAGCTGTTTGTTTCCTTCGATCCCAGTAAGATGGGCGCCATTGTCTTGAAGCGCACGCTATCCCTTTGGCTAGCTGATGGCATTCTCATGCTTATTCCCAGGCTGGGTTGAGCCTTGAAGATCTTGTCACAGCTCACAATGTCTGAGCTATGGCTGCGTCGGTGGCCAACCTTTGCTCTGTTTCTGCAGAGGAAATCTGCAAGGCTGCTACATGGTCTTTGGTCCATAACTTCGCAGCCCATTACTGTCTGGATGGGGATTCCTGAAAGGACAGCAATTTTGGCCAGGCTGTGCTCCGGCATCTCTTTGGGTCTTAGAGTCAACTCCTGCCCACCAGCCCTTCTGTCTGTCCAGGTTACCTGCTAAAACCCCTCAGGTTGCTGAATCAGATGAGTCCCTTGGGGGACTACCTTGCTGTTCTTCCTAGTTTCTCCAATTGGGCTGTTGGGCTGCTGATCTCCTTGCGTTCCGGTAGCCTGTGGCTTGGGAGTCACATACACGAGGACTTATTTCCTTCTTGTTCACGGCGAAAGCGTAGTTACTGACCTGTAGCAGGTGTTCTTCGTGAACAGCAGGAATAAGTCCTCATAATCCTCTCACCTCCCTGGAAAGTTTCCTTTTGGCTTCTGATATTTTATTAGATTGGAAAAGACGGCACTGTGGCAGGCAGGAAGGCAGGCTCCTTTGGAAGCTGGGGAGTGATCCCATGTGGGGCTCCATCGGTGACATCACCCATAAGTGAGGACTTATTCATGCTGTTCATGGAGAACACCTGCTACAGGTGAGTAACTACAATTTCTGTCCTGATCCCTGGGGTGTCTCTCTACCTAGCCCCATCTTAGCATCTGGATGAATTTATGTTGTGGGTACCTCTTATCAGCAGTGGATAAGTATACAGGCAGATATTTAAACAGATCAGGTACTTCCATGATGTCCAAGCAGGGGAAAAAGGACAAGGACACCCAGTAGCCTAATGAGGACAAGATGGCAGATGCATCCACTGTGCCCCCTCCCATATGCTTGGACAAGGCAGTTATAGCAGAACTCATGGATTCTGTGGTCAAGGCACTAGCTAGTAAATTTGACCACATATCCAACCAAATACAGTCCATGTTCGTGCTAGTGAATGATATGAGCAGGCACATGGGAGACATGGAACAGCAAATATCAACGTGGGAGGATGATATGCAAGGGGATCTAGCCAAACTCAAGAAGCTTCATTAAGCTATGCTATCCCAGGGAGAGAAAATAGATGATCTTGAGAATAGGTCACGGTGGAGCAACTTGCATTTGTTGGTGTACCTGAGACACTATCAAAAGCAGGGCTCCCTGGGAAGCTACAGGTCTGGCTGATGACCCGCTTTTCCTCACTGGGTGCAGTCCATATTGGCTCAATAACCAGTTTAAGCGGATGTTCCCTCTGTGTCCAGGGAGTCCAAAAAGACTTTTGCATCCTTCGCTTGATTATAGGACAGCGATTTCCCTTGATGAAACACTTGCAGCACTGACAGATAATGTAGGGAAAACCAGACTCATTTCTCAAAGAATTTATTACAAACCTTCAAAAATTTGCGGCGCTTAGCCAGCAGATGTTTTGAATATTCCTGGAAGATTAGGATCTGCCCATTGCCCCAAGCAGCATTTTGTTTAATTTGGTAGGCCTGCAGCACTACCTTTTCTGTGCATAATTCAGGAAGCGTGCTATAACCACACACAGTCGCGTGACACCACGTTTTTTAGGCCCTATCCTATACGCTCATTCAAGCAATTCTCTAATGCCTCATACAGTGGGCTGAGGATTTGGAAAACAGTATGGTCAATTTGGAAAAGCAGTTATAGAGGGATAAAAATAGATATACCTCTTATCCCTCTCCCATTACTAGAAAAACGTTTGTGGCCACGTAAGTGACCCTTAATACTTTAATCCATGAGAGAACCGAAAAATGTATTTTATACTATTGTTACAAATTTTAGAAATATGACAACAAACCTGGAAGGATGCTTGCAAATCTGACCAAGTCATAAGCAGACCCCATAGCTGTGTGTGCCATTAGGAACGAAGAGAAGGTTTTGGTGAATAAATTGAAGGATCTAGTCTAGCTGTTTAGTCAGTTTTATGATGCTTTGTATGTTCAGGAGACTGATCAAGGAGCAGCGATGAGAAATTTTCTGGATGCCTTCCTTCAGCCGAAGCTCTCCCAAGAGCTGCAACAAGCCTTAGAGGTGCTGTTTACAGTTCAAAAGATCCACAGGATAATAAAGAGCGTGACTGACAAAGACTCCGGGTCCTGATGGGTTACTGAGTGAATATTGTAAGATTCTACAAGATTTAATTACCTTACCACTGTTAGAAGTATTTCAGCAAGCTCAAGAGGGGATTGTTCCCAGCAGTGACGAATCAAGGGATCACTCACAGTTTGTTCTTTTAGACCCACTTCCTTGATCAACTTTGATATGAAAATATTTGCCAAAGACCTGACTACTCATTTATTGGAGGTCCTACCAGGCATCAAAGTGGGAGATTAAGTGGAGTTTATGAGGGC
Source organism: Ichthyophis bannanicus (assembly GCA_033557465.1). Classification (NCBI taxonomy): domain Eukaryota; kingdom Metazoa; phylum Chordata; class Amphibia; order Gymnophiona; family Ichthyophiidae; genus Ichthyophis; species Ichthyophis bannanicus. The sequence goes on along the minus strand of CM066032.1, from coordinate 1,127,725,575 downwards.
AAGATGTGTTGTCCTCAAAATGCATAACATCTTTTTAGCTATTGAATACTGTAGGAGACTGAAGCTTCCTTCACTAATGATTAGTTTTGTTGTGGAGAAAGCTTTTGGCAGGATCAGTTGGGATTACCTTTTCTACAGCAGGGGACTTGCTGTGGCTACTCCCTCTACCCCTATTGTTTTTACTATTCCTGGAGCCATTGCTAATACTGTATATGTTGGAGGAAACAGTGCGATAGAAGGAGTACTTCTAGGGGGGCCATATCTTCAAAGTTGTTCCTTTTGCCAATGATTTATTAGTATTCTTAATAAATCCCTCCAAATCTTTGGCTTGGAAATTATCAGCAACGGGACAATTTGACTGGTTTGAAATTAATTACGATAAATCTTAAGTGCTGCCACTTCTGAGGTGGGCCATGGATTCTATCCCCTACTTGGGTGTGTGGATTCTCTAAGGCCAATCAGGCCTATATAAAGCTAATATCCCCCCACTATTAAAAGACTTAAAGCAAACCTTGTAGATATGGCAGCCTATGCCAATCTCATTGATGGGCAGAATTTATTTGTATAAAATGATTTTGGTACTCAAGAAGCTTTACGTGCTGCATATGTTACCTATTCTTCTAACAGAACCAGGATCACTCTGTGGCAGGAGTGTCAGTTATGGCATTATCTAGGGCTTGAGAATGCACAGTCTAGCTAGCTTACTATGCCATGTCAGTGATTGGCTTAGGGTCATGTCTTTTTACATACCAGTTTTCGAGGAAAACTATGTGCTGAAACCTTTTGACCCCAGGTTTGTGTTGAATGCGAAGGTATCCTCTTTGCCAAACCACATTGGTTCCCACCCATTGGTTTTTCCGATGTGGAAGGCTTGTTGCTGGCTCTGCAGACAGGTCGAATGTAATGCCGGGCAGATCTTGTGGCTGCCCAACTAAAGGAATGTGGAATGACTCCCAGGCATGTTGTATGGTAATTGCAGGTGCTTCAGAATATGGCGGCAAGAGTTGTGATGGGGGTGGGTTGACGGGAGAGTGCAAGGCTGCTATTAGTGCAATTGCATTGGCTCCCAGTTTGGGGGAGATGCATATATAAGTTGTTGATAATAGTTTTTAAAATTTTAATGGATGAGAGGCTGGAATTTCTAAGTAATTCCCTACAATAGTATGTTCCCAATAGGAATTTAGGCTCAGCACAAGGATGGCTATTAGTGGTGCCTAGTGTAGTGAAGATGTGAAGAATAGCCTGGCATTTTAGGGCATTTAGGATGATGGTCCCTGAGTACTGGAATAGATTACTGGATGAATTTTGGGCTTTGGGGAATATGTCTGGCTTTTAGGAGGGCTTTGAAGATGTCTTTATTGCTTTTGAGTTAGGGAGGGTTGGGAGTGGCTAGAAATCTTATGAAGACTGTTTTTTACTGCTTTTGTACGCCATTTTGAATGAGTTGTTGCTCAATAAAATGATATAAACCTTTTATAAATAAATACATTGAGATCTAGAAGAGAGCAGGATTTAGGACTTTTAGCAGATTATATTGATGATGAAAGACAGATTCGCAGCTTCCAGGACCTCTGCACACAGTATGAACTTTCTCAGAATGATCTTTCGCCTATTTTCAACTACAGAATTATGTTGAGGGGTTGGATAGGATGATGTCTTATTAATGGAAGCTGAGAGGAAAGTGTGTATACTGATCTTATACAAATGACTGGCTAGTCATAAGTAGCTTTATGATAATATTTGTCTTGCAGAGCAGGGGCGAGGACATGAGGCTGTTTATTTCTCCTACATGGTAGAGCTGGCTATCCGGCGAACTGCCCCTTTGACAGTTACTACCAACCTGCATCAGGCGCAGTTCAAAATTCTATGAAGACTTTTTATCTCACAGCATTGAGCTTTTAATTCAGGCTTAATTAGCTCATACATCTATAAGTAGTATACGCAGGGGGTGAGCTATTTGTGACGTGCGTTTTGCTTATGCCTCCCCCCCCTTTCAGAGTTTTTGGCAGGTGTGACTAATCTAAATGGAATCAGTGAAATTATTTTTGAGAAAGGCCTATTCTCAGGGAACAAGCAGGGAGTCAGTCTTCTTATATGAGTGACATCGGCGCCAACGGAGCCCACACGGAAGCGTCTCCCCAGTCCTTGGTCCCCTTCCCACCCAAGGGTGCCATATTGCCTCAGTCTCCTTTTTTTCATGGAGCCCATCAGACATGTGTGTGATTTCTCCGGGAAAAAGTATTTATTATGTTTTCTTTTCTGTTTTTGCTTTCTCCAGTCGCGTACTGGTTCCCTTTCCTACCCCCGAGCTCACTTGCCTCGACACCTCACCTCGGGTTTGTTCTTTTTTCTTTTTTTCAATTGAGAGTTGCTTGACTGGCTTCATGCCCTTTTTTGTCCCTGGCTAGGCCCGAGGCCTTCTACATTGTGGGGGACATTTTCCCCACCAAGACCTCAGCCATTGGCTTTAAAAATTGTGATCGATGCACTAAAACCATGTCGCACACCAACCCACATGACTCCTGCCTCTGATGCCTAGGACCGGATCATGACCCCTTGGACTGTGATCTCTGCAAAAGAATGACCTCCAAGGCCATTAAGAGCCATCAGCAGCAGCGGGAATCCTCCTTTCACAAGACGGACTCTGCACTGGAATCTCCAGTGACACTGCACTCCAGGGCCCTCTCTGGAACCCGGGGAGACCGGGCCACCTCGGAACCCTGAGGCCATGCTTCTGGCGACTGGCTTCAGACCCTCGAGGCCATCCTGGTCGAAGACTCTCCCTTGACAGAGCTGGGGTCGGGCCCAAGTCCTTCGGTGCCCACACCGAAGGCTGAGGAGCCATCTGGCCTGGAGACCAGGATAGCGGCCTTGGAGAACAATCTATCTGCCTTCATGGCTCAGCAGCTGGCTGTGATGCCTGGTTCCACCAGGTCATCGATCCCAACCACTGGGCCGTTGACCTTGAGGAACTCCCCAGACATTGAGCCAATCCTTGAGTGCCACCAGCTTCGAGAGATCGCTTGGCATCGGTCCCGATCCCAGTCCCAATCCTCAGGACTGAGGTCATCCCCGATGAATGCTCATGACTCTGACCACAGGCCCTGGGCCGCCCTTGACACCTCCACTGACTACAAGTTGGACTGGGAGACCGAGGACGAAGAGTCCCCAGAACCCGTTGACACCGGATTTCCCCCTGAGACCCAGCGTCGGTCCCCACCTGAGGACACAGCCTTCCTTGACTTTGTGTGAGATATGGTCAAGGCATTGTCCTTTGAGACTGACTTGGAGAAGGACCCTTGGACTGAGGAACTCGAGATCCTCCAGTATGAGGCTCTACCGAAGGAGGCACCTATGGTGCCTGTTCCCCCAATCCTGGAATAGTTGCTCCTCCGCAAGTGAGAGACCCCTGAGTCAGTTCCTATAGTAAGCAAACAGCAGGACTCGATGTACCGAGTCCACTGGAGCCCTGGCTTCCAGAAAGCACAGCTACCACTCAAATCCATGATGGTTGAGTCAGCCATGCATTACCTTAAGAGCCAAAAGACGCACTCCTCGGTGCCCCCAGGTAGGGAGGCCCGCGTCATGGACGCCCTCGGCAGAAAGTGCTACCAGGGCTCAGTGCTCATTGGACAAATCCAGGCTTACCAGCTGTACATGGGCATGTCCTTGAGAGACCTGGAGAAGGAATTTGCCGGGTTCTCGGCTGGTCTCTCTGTGGAACCTCTCCTGTGGTTCCGTACCCTGGCCTCGGGTGTCAGTGAGTGCTCCAAATTCATGACTTGGGCAGCCTATGATGTCTTTGAGTCTGTGGCTAGAGTAGCTGCGGCGGGCATCGGTGTCCAACACCAGGCATGGCTACAGTCCTCCAACCTGGAGCAATGGGTTCAGGACAAGTTGGTGGACGTGCTTTGCCAAGGAGAGAATGTCTTTAGCAAACCCAAGACAGATAAGGCTGCAGAGTTGGGGTCCAAGTTCCTGAAGACTGCTACCCTTCCCTGAGGGAAGGTCTCAGATAAAAAGCCCCCCTTACTCAAGGAAGGGCAAGGCTTATGAAAACTACCCTCAGTATCAAGCTTCCCAGCTCCCCAACAGGGTCAGCAGGCCAAGGGACAAGGGCATGGCCCTCGTAAGCCCAAAACCCCCAAAACCCAGGCACCAGCTCCAGCCTAGCCTGGTGGGAGCTTTTGACTCCTGGGGCATAGCCTCTCGCCCTCTAGGAGGCCCACTCCAGCAACCCACAGGGGGGATATCTAGTCTTGTTTGACCATCCATCACCACTGACATCTGGGCTCTGAATGTGGTCAAGAAGGGTTACCTCCTCCACCTGCTGCAGACGCCGCATCTATTCTTCCTGGGAAAGCCCCCTCCCCCCCCCCCCGGACGCCCTCCACCAGACCTTGCTCCTGCAGTTACTCATGGATTTTCTGGAAGACAGGGCAGTGGAAACAGTTCCTCCATATCTGTGAGGCAAAGGGTTCTACTCCAGTACTTCCTCGTACCCAAAAGTACAGGGGGCCTAAGGCCCATCCTAGACCTGTGGGACCTAAACAGGTTCCTGGTGAGGGAAAAGTTCAAGATGCTCTTCCTTGAAACATGGCTGCCATACCTCCAGCAGGGAGACTGGCTATGCTTCTTGGATTTAAAGGATGCGTACACTCACATCCTCATTCACCCAAGCCACAGGCAGTACCTCAGGTTCATGGTGGGGGGCGGCCACTATCGGTACAGAGCATTACCCTTTGGCCTAGCCTCCTCCCCAGAGTTTTCACCATGCCTGGTGGTGGTTGTGACCCACCTTCACCTTCAAGGGGTCTTCATCTTCCCCTACGTGGACAACTGGCTCATAAGAGGGGCTTGGCTGCCAAGGTGCAGCAGGCCACAGCCCGCAGCATCCATGTCCTTCAGTATCTGGGGTTTGTCATAAACCACCTCATATCCCATCTCCTCCTGACACAGTATCTGGAGTTCCAGGGGCATTGCTGGACACCATCCAGGCCAGAGCCTTCCTGCCTCTGGATAGAGTCAACTGCCTCAAGGCGTTTGCCGCATATGTTCAGCACTGGCACTCAGTGTCTGCTTGCCTTCTGCTCCAACTACTGTGCCACATGGAATACATGGTCCATGTTACCCTGGATGCCCGCCTCCACATGAGGGCTGCCCAGTGGTGCCTCCACTGCCAGTGGACCCAGGCCATGGGCCAACTGCGAGACAGAATGATGGTTTCCCACCGTGTGGCAGACTCCCTCAGCTGGTGGCAAGTGCCTCAGAATCTTCAAGTTGGGATGCCTTTTCAGTCCCCTGCCCCCAGAGTCCTCACCGCAGATGCCTCCCTTCTGGGCTTGGGGATTCATTGCGAGAACCTCTGCACTCAAGGCAGCGGGTCACAGGCAGAAAGTAAACAGCAGATCAACCTCCTAGAGCTTCGGGTCAGATCCCTGGCTCTCAGAGCCTTCTGCCACTGTCTCCAGTATCAATCGGTGCTGATCCAAATGGATAACCATGTCACAATGTTCTATGTCTACAAGTGGGGGGGGGGGGCACAGGGGCTTACACCCTCTGCTGGGAGACAGTAGCCCTCTGCTTGTATGCGAACCACAATGGGATGCACCTGCGGGCGATATATCTACTGGGCCAGGACAATACCCTGGCAGACAGGCTAAACAGGGTCCTCCAGCTGCATGAGTGGCAGCTGGACCCCAGAGTGGCCTTTCAGCTCTTCCAACTCTGGGGAACTCCACAGCTGGATCTTTTCGCCAGACCAGCCAACTCTCAGTTGCTCTGCTTTTGCTCCCGCCAGACGCACCTATCCCAGGTGGCAGCAGATGCCTTCCTCATCCTGTGGATTGAAGGCCTTCTGTATGCCTTCCCACCCATGCTGCTGATATCCAAGACTCTCTTCAAGGCTCAGTGGGACAAGGTGTTACTGATATTGGTGGCCCCCGGTGGCCCAGGCAACTGTGGTTCCCACTGCTCCTTTGTATGTATGTAGCGCTCCCTCCTGCACTCCAACCTGGGGTCTCTGGCATTACTAGCTTGGTGCTGAAAGAGCGGCCCCTTTCAGGGGAGGTTGAGGAGGTCCTCATGGCCTCCTGCAAGACCTCCACGAGACGGAATTATGCCTTCAAATGATGCAGATTCTCTTTGTGGTGTGCAGAGCGATGGGTAAACTCATTCTTGTGCTCTGTGCAGCTTGTGCTGCAATATTTGCTTCACCTGTCCCAGGCAGGACTGAAGTCTAACTCGATCAGGGTTCACCTGAGCACTCTTGCAACGCACTACCACCTCATCAAGGGCAAGCCTCTCTCTGTCCAGCCTCTCGTAACCTGCTTCCTGTGGGGCCTCCTGTTATCCAAATACCCTGTCCGTCCTCCAGTGGCAGAGTGGGACCTCAACGTAGTGCTTTCATGGCTCACAGGCCCACCTTTCGAACCTCTGGCTACCTGCCATCTCACTTTCTCTCAAGAAAGACTGTCTTCCTGGTAGAACTCGCAGGGTCAGCAAGTTTCAGGCCTTGGTGGTGGATCTGCCTTATACAAGGTTCTATAAGAACAGGGTCGTGTTCGCACGCACCCTAAATTTCTTCCAAAGGTGGTGTCCCCATTCCAACTCAATTAAGAGGAGGTGCTCTCCAACTTCTTTCTGAGGCCTCATGTTGGTAGGGTGGAAACCATTTTTTATACTCTGGACAGTAAGAGGGCCCTGTCCTTCTACCTCCAACGTATCCAGGGCTACCGCAAAGCCTCTTAGCTTTTCGTCTCTTATGACCCCTGTCGGCTGGGGGAGGTGGTCACCAAGCAGACTCTGACTACTTGGATGACGGATTGCATTGCCCTCACCTGTGAGCAGACTGGGCTCTTGCTGGAGCACCGGGTCATGGTGCACAGCATCAGGGCCATAGTGGCATCTTCAGCCAACCTGTGCTCTGTCTCTCTGTGGGAAATCTACTGGGCACCACCTGATCCTCAGTCCATACCTTCACAGTTCATTACTGCCTGGAGAAGGAGTCCTGCAGGGACAGTGCCTTTGGCCAGACAGTACTCTATTATCTCTTCGGAGTGTAGCCAACTCCTTCCCTCCGACTTTTCTGTGTTCAGGCTACTGGAGTGCTGGTTCCTCACTGGACAGTCGGCTTGTTTGAGAGTCTGTTAACATAGGACTCTGTTGCTGCTGCTCACGGCTCACATTTTCTGGTCACCCATGGCTTTTTGCAGGTTTTCAGTAGCCTGTAGCTAGGGAGTCCCAAATGTGAGGACCGACCTCCTGCTTGTTCCCAGAGAAAGCTTAGTTACTCACCTGTAAGAGATGTTCTCAGGGGACAGCAGGAATCAGTCCTCACAACACTCCCTCCTCCCCATGGAGTTGCTTCTTTGTCATTTTTGGCTGTCTTTAGCTATGTCATTTGACTGAGGCAAGATAGCACCCTTGGGTGGGAAGAGAACCACGCATGCATGGTGCATTTCCTAAAGGCTTTCTTTGAAAGCTGGGAAGAAACTTCCACGCGGGCTCCGTTGGTGCTGACATCACTCATATATGAGGACTGATTCTTGCTGCCCCCAGAGAATACTTGTTATAGGTGAGTAACTATGCTTTTTCTAGGGGAAAAGACCATCCTACAATGCTGTAGAAGCACTCTACCCCCTTCTTTCTCACTATAGCAGGTAGCACTCTATGATATATTAGTCTTAGAACAATTTGTAGCTCGGTTGTCCCAGTCTCGGAGGTAGTCAGCCTTTATACAGGTCTAGGGGGGTAGTATACTGATTCTCTTCCACATAGACCACATACAATAGTATTGCCTTAATAATTGAGTGTGTCATCTGTAAGAATGAGTGTCCCATTCCCACTATGGGTGAAAGTGATGGGGCTTAGGAGGTTTGGGGGTGATTTTTTTTTTTGTTATTGTATGCTAGCAAAAATGTGTTGATGCTGATGAAATTTGTTGTCACAATGTTGTTTTAAGTTTGGCACTAATAAAATAGAATTTCAAAGAAAATTTTTTGATGCATTTAGATCTTTTTGACTTCACACATGTTAATTCATAGGTTGATATTTTGTGTGCACTAAGGGGCCCTTGTACCAAAATGCACAAAACAGTTAATGCACAACAGTTACTGTGTGAGCATGGTAATGGTTACACAAGACTGAGCCATTTAGTGCATGCTAACTGCTTAATGTGAAATGGGGCAGGGCCTGGGTGGGTCATGGGCAAAGAGTAGGCTTGGAGACTGCACATTGCGGTTAGTGCATGGTAATTACTGTGCGCTGTGAATGTTGCATTAGAGTGGGTACACTTGGTGCCACGTCAGTAATGATGCATGACCATATATAGTAAAGGACTTTTCCATTCAGTTAAGTGCAGGGGATGTGCTGGGCAACAAATCTTGACAGTTACTGCACGGCTTTTGTACTGACCACTCATTGAGTTTTGCTTCTAACACGTTGTAAGTGCAGAAACATGCCACACTTCAGTAAAATAGCCCCTAAAACACTAATGAATGCACGTCCCTATTTAATATTACATAATCATCTCAAATATCCTGGGGAGGCTATTCCATATTCCAGAAGAAAATGCCCTAGATCTAACTCGTACCAATTAAACCTCTTTAAATGATGGTACACAATATGTAGCTCCTTGACTAGATCTTATCTGAAGTTAGGAATGTACCAGTTCAGTTTATTCTTCAAGTAGATAGGATCATTACAATCAATGGCAAAGTCTTAAAAAAAAGACGGAATAGCTATGGGTGATTGAAGGGAGAACATAGTAAAGGATGCCAGTCGCCTCTCCCCCTCCATTGGCCTGTCTCTCTCACTCTTGGGCCTCTTTCTCTTTAATCACGTCCCCGGAACTTCATCACCTTATCTCTTCCTCCAGGAAGACAACTTGCCCCCTTGATCCCATTCCCTCCTCTTGGCTTCTAGATCCCTCTTTGGCACTCTTACCTCACATCCTTACTATGTTTAATTCCAGCTTGTCCACAGGTACTTTTCCCTCTACTTGGAAACATGCCCTAATCCGCCCTATCCTAAAGAATCCTTCACTCGATCCATTGGTTCCTGCTCACTACCGTCCTGTCTCTAACCTTCCTTTCCTCTCTAAACTTCTCGAAAAATTTGTTTTTGCACAACTCTCCCACTATCTAGATTCTATTAACTTTCTTCACCCTCGTCAGTCTGGATTTCGTCAGGGTCACAGTGTTGACACTATTCTACTTGCTTTCACTGATGCACTGCATGTGGCACACGATCGTGGGGATATCTCGGTGGTGGTTGCTCTTGACCTTTCTGCAGCTTTCGATCTTGTTGACCACTCTCTTCTTCTCCAACATCTACGGGAAGCTGGTCTATGTAGTACTGTTTATCACTGGTTTCATTCTTTCCTTTCTTCTCGTTCTTGTGCGGTTCTTTCCCCTTCTCCTTCTATCCCCCCCTATGACCCTTTCCCTCTCTCTTGTGGAGTCCCCCAGGGCTCTGTTTTAGCACCTCTTCTTTTCAACCTGTTTCTGTCTCCTCTTGCTCTTTTAATTCAACAGTCTGGAGTTTCTGCTTTTCTCTATGCCAACGATATTGTTCTATTGCATCACATTTCCCCTTCCTGTCCTGACCTTTCTGCACTCAATTCCTGTCTCTCTGACATAGCTAATTGGTTGACTCATCACTGCCTTCACCTCAATCTCACTAAGACTGTGGCTATTTGGTTTTCTCATGGTTGTTCACCCCCTCAGTTGGCTCCCTCATTTTCTGGCTCTACTGTTCCCCTAGTCTCTTCTTTTCGTTACCTCGGTGTTCACTTTGATTCGGATCTCTCCTTTCAGTCACACCTTTCTCACATTACTAAATCATCTTTCTTCTTCCTTCGTCATATCCGTGCGGTGCGTCCTTTTCTGTCCCCCTCAGCTCTCTCCACTTTGTTAATGTCCCTAGTTATGTCTCGTGTAGATTTCGCTAACTCTACTCTCATTGGACTCCCCAAGTACCGACTATCTCAACTCCAACGGATACAGAACACTGCCGCTCGTCTTGTCTGTCATGCCTCTCTTCGGGATCACGTCACACCTTTGCTTTTTCATCTTCACTGGTTACCCTTTCCTTACCGCTCTCAATTCAAGCTGCTCACTTTGGTTCACAAGGCTCTCCACACTGGCACCCCTCAATATCTTGCTGATCTTCTTTCCTTTCACTCTCCCCGGTACACTCCTCGCTCTTTTCACCTCAATCGTCTCACTCTTCCTTCCCCCTCCCGTGCCCGCCTTAATCCACACGCTCCTCTGCTTTCTTCTTTATTGGTCCGGCTCTTTGGAATTCTCTACCCTCCTCCCTCCGCTTAGAACCTCACCATCCCACTTTCAAAAAACACTTGAAAACCCACCTTTTTTCCCTCGCTTATGATGTGCCCTCCCCTTTTGTATGATCTCCACTCCCCTTGCCCCTACCCTCCCTTTGTTCCCTTCCCTACCCCCTACCCTCCTCTTTGTCCCCTTTCCTCTCCCTTTCTGTTTCTTCTGTCTAGACTATGGTTTTATGAAGAAATTGTAATTGTACTTTTTTCTATCCTTTTTTTTCTATCTCTTCTATCTGTACTATGGTTTTTATAAAGAAATTGTAACTTCTTTTCCTTTTCCTTTCTATGGCCTTGGCCATTTTAATGTTGACTTTTAATTATACATCGCTCTGATTTTTGGAGAAGGGCGATTTTATCAAGACACAATAAACATAAACATAAACTAAGATGTCTAAATACCACTCTCTTGGCAATACTGATTGTCTCTCCGAATGCCAGAGAGGCCCATACATAGGCTAGCAAAGTAATCCAGTTGCATCGCTAATTTAAAAAGCTTAGCATCCAGATAGGGACATAGCTTACCAAGCAATCTCCACTTGAAAAATGCATTGTGAGCTGTCAAGGCCACACAAGACTCCAAATTAAATAGGGAGTCAAGTTTTATTTCCAAATCTGTCATGACTATAGAAGAAAAATTGAAATAGACTCCTACAACAAGAAAAGGGAGGAGGAATCAAATTATTCTCAACCTGCAAAAGTTCTGTCTTTTGGGCATTCAAGGACCAAATAAATGCTTTGCTGTAGCCAATTTGAGATCTCATTAAGATTTTCATTAACTTGCTGCCCAAATAACCTGTTAGGGTCAAGTGAAAGCACAGTCTGGATGTCATCTGAAGATAGATAACCTTAAAACCCATTGAACCCATCAGTTACCCAAAGGCTTCAGGAAAATGTTAAATAAGAGCAGTGCACTTTTCCTAGGAAAAAGGTGCTGGTACTCATGCAGGGTGTTCTCATAATACATGAGGACCATGGTCAATTTTAGCAGGCAGTAAAAAAGGTGCTGGTACTTGGTACCACCACATACCCCCTCCAAAAGCGCTCTGAATAAGTGCGCTGATAAGGTGAACTTTGCAGTACACCACAAGAAATATTCATCAATAAAGATGTTATACCATTCATCACGAGTGAAAAGGACCTCCCAGTTAAAAAGGGTAAAATCCAATTCAGTACCACTCTAGAAAGTCTCAATAATCTGATTGTCTAAGGGGGTCATTTACTAAGGGTTAATGTAGAAATGTAGAAACATGATGGCAGAAAAAGACCATATGGCCTATCTAGTATGCCCTTCCATATCAACTACAGTAGTCCCTTTTTTTCTTTTAGAGATCTTCTGTGATTGTCCCATGCTTTCTTGAATTCAGATACTGTCCTCATCTCTACTACCTCCAGTGGGAGACTATTCAACGCATCTACCACTCTTTCTGTAAAGAAATATTTCTGCATATTACTCCTGAGTCTATACCCTTTCACCCTCATCCTATGTCCCCTCATTGCAGAGCTTACTTTCAATTGAAAGAGGCTCTCCTGTGCATTTATGCCATGGAGATATTTAAATCTCCCTATCATATCTCCTCTATCCCGCCTTTCCTCTAAAGTATACATATAGAGATCTTTAAGTCTGTCCCCATATGGTTTATAATAAAGACCACTGACCATTTTGGTAGCCTCTCTCTGCACCGACTCATCCTGTTTATATTCTTTTGAAAGTGTGGTGTTCAGAATTGCACACAATATTCCAAATGAGGTCTCACCAAAGACTACAGAGGCACTATCACCTCCTTGTTTTCTGCTGGCCATTCCTTTCCCTGTACACCCAAGCATCCTTCTAGTTTTCGCAGTCGTCTTTTCTACCTGTTTAGCTACTTCAAGATCATCAGAAACAATCATGCCCAGGTCCCACTCTTCTTTCATGGACAGAAGTATTTCACTCCTTATATTGTACCACTCTCTTGGATTTTTGCAGTCCAAATGCATGATCCTGCATTTTTTATACAGTTTAAAAGTGACTTGAGTATGTAGAGCAGCATTTTAGGTGCTCTCATAAATGCTTATGAAATTGCCCAAGGGGCATACACTTAGAAATAGGAACTTGGAAAACATAGCATCTGCTTTAATGCTAAATGACTGATACATCTGAAATGCTTCAGCTACATGAATGATATTTTTAAATTTTTTAATGTTCTAGAGTAATTTTGAAACACAGGACTTTTTTTTTATAGATATTGAGAGCGCTGTTGTATTTTTTGTGAAGCAGTTAGGGTCCAGTGAAATCTGTCTAGATGTCACCTACCTAAAACTCATTGAACCTTTCAGTTACCAAAGTGCTTATGAAAATATTAGATAAGAGCATTGACAAGAATGTATTGCAACATAGTAATACACAGTAGTAGATGAAAGCAAATAAAGATCTAAAAGACCCATTCAGTCTGCCTAGTAATTTAGTTAGGATTGTAACTGCTGCTCCATGCAGTTTATTCCCTCTCCATCCTGTGCTTTCTCAAAAGGAACAAAGTAGTTTCACTGCTGTTTTGAGAAGAACCCTTCCAGGGCCGGCCGTCCACTAGGCAACATAGGTGGCCACTTAGGGCAACCGATCCAGGTGGGCGGCTTTGTGCTGCCGTTTTGTTGCCTGCAGCAGGCCACATGCTTCGGCACACATGACCTGCCACTTCTGATCCCCCTCTGAATGACGTGCCGCTTCTGATCCCCCTCTGACAGTACAAAAGTCGTCGCTTTTAAAATACTGCCGCTACCGTCTGCCTCCTCCCCCAAGATGGAATCGGCAGCAGCAGGGCTTGGTGTGGGGGGGGGACTGTGCAGCCATGGTTTCTGCCTGGGACAGCAGAAACCCTTGGGCCAGCTCCGAACCCTTCAATACTTGGTTTCCATTCTCTTGCTATTTAGGGATCCTCCGTGTATATTTCATCGACATTTTTGTCCGCACCACAGATACTAGTATCCAGCTACATAAAAACAATTCTACATAAGGTTCAGCAACACAGTTCCTTCAAACACATATTACATAGTAAGACAGAAACATAGGAAGACAAGCAGCAATATCTGGAGAAGCTAAGAGAAGCTGGTAAAGCAGACAGAAAAGCAAAGATGCAAATGGAAGAGAAAACAGCCAATATAGTAAAATTGGGGGATAAGCCTTTTTTTAGATATGTTAATATCAGGAGGAACTGCAAAAGTGTTATTGTCAAACTCAAGGATGAAGGGGAGGAATCTGTAGAAACTGATGAGGATATAGCAGAATTGCTTAAAACTATTTCTGCTCTGTGTTTACAGTGAAGAGCTGGGAGTAGGACCACAGAAAACACACATAAATAGAAATGGCAGTGAGCTATACTCTGAATGAGTGATGCACTTGGGATGCAAAAATCCAAAGGAGCTGTATGAGATAGAGGGTGAGAGGCTGCTATACATAGACCGGAGAGGGACCTTGGGGTAACAGTGTCGGAGGATCTAAATGTGGGGAAACAATGTGACAAGGCAGTGTCCAAAGCCAGAAGGATGCTGGGCTGCATATGGAGGGGCATAACTAGCAGAAGGAAGGACGTTTTCATGCCTCTCTACAAGTCATTTGCGAGACCTCACTTGGAGTACTGTATTCCGTTTTGGAGACCGTACCTTGCAAAGGATATAAAAAACTTGAAACTGTTCAGAGGAAGGCGACCAAAATAATACAGGACCTCTGCCAGAAGGTATATGAGAAGGATCCTGAAGACCTAAATATGTAGAAAGACGGTATATAAAAACTGTTAAATAAATAAATAAATAAATGTATACTTTAGAGAAGAGGAAGGATACGGGGGATATGATACAGATGTTTAAATACTTGACAGGCATTAATGTACAAACAAATTTTTTTCAAAGACTGGATAGCTGTAGAACAAGAGGACATGAAATGAAGCTGAAAGGCGATAAACATCACAGAATAAGATACAAGCCATTAATCAGCTGGCAATTTCTGTACTCTCATACAGCTTTGAGATTATAGATTGTCCTCTTAAAGATTTTGAAAATCTGGATGTGTGAACAAGACAACACCTCCATGCTCATGAATTAATTTACCAGAATCAGTGTATGCCAAGACTGTACATTCCTAGAGCTGAAGGAGCGTTAGGCCTCATAGAGATTGATTACACATACAGAGCTACTATCATAGGCCTCCAGGCCTACCTAACAGCATCATCGGATCGAAATATGCAAAAAGTGCTAAAATATGAAAGTAAACGTCCAGAATCTGTCTCCATCAAACTTGGACAAGCATTTTGACGACTAGAAGGAATGAGTGAGAATCCACAAGCACACACAGGAAAGGAAGTATCAGAATTTTCAAAACAAAAGAAAAAACTCTTCAAAGAATTAGATCAGCAAACGAGGAAAAACAAGTGGCAGATGCACAAATACAATGGGAAATACAAAGTGTTACTCCAGGAACCCTTTGTTGATCAAGAACAGACACATGAATGGTTAAGGAGAGGTGAACTGAAACTGAAGGATGAGAGATTGATAGTTGAAGCCCAGGACAGCGGATTACAGACAAGATGGTAAAACAGACATATGCTGAATCTGTTAGAAAGAGCTGGAAGCAATGGCTCGCCTCATAGCTGGCTGTGAGGTTCTGATGGCAGAAAATTTCTGTATAGAAAGGCACAACAAAGTAGTACGCCTCATCCATTGGAAACTCTGTAAACACTACAACATCACTGTGCCTGAAAAGCACTGGGATCATGACCTTAAGAGAATTACAAAATATGAAGAGGTTATGATCATCTGGGGCATTCTCATTCTGACAGATAAGAAGCTGGATGCAAGGAAACCCGACATAGTGATAAAGGAGAAAAACACTGGAACAGCATTGATAATAGAGGTGTCTGTTCCAAATGATTATTCTGTGAATCGCGTGGAGAGGCAGAAGATCCTGAAGTACTAAGAAATGATGTCAGAGACCAAGAAAATGTGGCAGAAGGATATAGAAATATTTCCCATCGTATTGGGAGCCACAGGCTTGATGAAGAATTTAAAAGCACATCTTGACAAACTACCCATACATCCATACATGTTACATCTTACGAACTCCAGCAGGAGGCTCTCTTTGGCACAATGCAAGTACAATGCCAAGCATTAGCTTTAAATTTGAGAGACTGAGATCATACTCCACATACCCTGGCTTAGAAGTGAGATTCATGACTGTCAGGGTATGCAAAAAACTAACCCATTTGGAGAAACTGCCCCAGAGAGAAACTTAAAGGCAACATCAGAAAATAGTTTTTCACAGAAAGGGCAGTGGATGTCTGGAATGCCCTCCCCATGGTGGTGGTAAAAACAGTGATAGAATTCAAAAAGGCATGGGACTGACACAGAGGATCCCTATATAGCAAGAGAATGGAATCAAAACAAACTTAAATATCTTTTAGACTTCAAAACAGACAGAGGACCATTGGGTACAGCTCTAAACATAGGAATAGAGGGGGATAACCTGCATGGAGCAGCGGTACAACCCTAAACAAAGGGTTGTAAATAGTTATCTTTAGTTATCCAAGTTAGCTTTCCTGTTATTTGTAAACTCAGACTTATGTACCCTTCTGATTGTTATGTTCCATGTAAACCGCGCTGATGCCGAATAGTGCGGTATAGAAGAAATTTAAATAAATAAAATAAATAAATAAAATAAAAATACAGGCAGGTACCCTACACAGAGTGGCAGGTACAGCCCTAGCCACCTTACTGGGCAGACTAGATAGACCATGCTGGTCTTCCGCTGCTGTCATTCACTATGTTACCATGATTTTCAGAAGTCTGTATTCATTAGGAGCTAGCTAAACTAAAAGTAGACTAAGTGATGGGGCTGCCTGGGATACATTCAAGAGTATTAAAAGAAACAGGAAAGGAAGTGAGGCGGATCGTCTAGTACTGTCCTTGATCATTAAACTCCCAATCATGGAATCTATTCTACCGCTCTTTCAGAACTGGCTGTCTTTAATCAATTTCTGCTGGTAGATTTCAGTATTTAGTTCAATACCCAATCTATACCTCGTGTTAAGTTTTTTGTTTCCTTAATGGCCATCTTAACTTCTTACAATATGTTCCTTTGGCTGCACATTCAGCTGGTTACACATTGCATCTTGTCCTCGTTGAGCAAAATTCCCATTTGCACCTAAAAGGTTTCTGCAATTGAGAAATTCCTTGGTCAGAACACTTCCTCATAACTTTTGACTTTTCTGCGGACCCTCCGCAGTCATACTCCAAAGGAGAATCATGTGGGCTGACCTCTCTTTATTCCCAACCTCTAACACCATCTTTCTGCTAATGTTTGAGACCTTCCCTCTGGATATGTAGGCTGAGTCCTGGGAAACAAACCTGAGCACAGCTCTTGCCGCTGCAAGATCTCTGCAAAGAAATATCAGCCAAGGGACCATAATGGTTTCCACCTCTTATGCTGTCAAACAAGAAAAGCCGAGAAGCTTTTAGGAAAAAATGTCTTCTCAGTCTTTAGCTGTATTCCAGGAGAGCCATTGTTTCTACTGCACTAAAGTAACCCAGACTAAAACGGATTCCTTTGTCTCTCTCATTAACAAATCTGCTAACCGTCCAAAGAAGCTTCTTTCCATTGTGGCCCAACTTCAGTCAGTGAAAACTAGTCCAGCCCCTAACCACTGGATAGGCCCTACAGCGAAGACCTGGCCCACTGTTTTTATAACAAAGTATCAGAGATTCATGAAGACTTCCAAGTTTAATTCTCTTCTTCACATTCCAACTTTGGACCTTTGAGGGTCACAACTGTCACTGACTCAGCCATCTGGGTCAGCAGTGACAAGAACGCATATCTGGGCTTCGTTCAACTCTGTTACAAATTTGGCTCTGAATAAAACTTTTACTGGTATCTGGAAAACCACCTGTCCCTTGATACCATCTGAGTTGGGTGGATTGGGGAACAATCTTTCTGTCTTCTCCCCACTGTATTCACTATAATCAATACCAGTCTGTCAATGGGCTTAATCCTTATCCTTATGGAAAAAGGCCCTTGTTCGCCATTCTTGGAAAAGCAAGATCTTGAGGTCATTGTAAGTTTGATCTCGAGGTCACGCTACTGTTAATCCTACAGCGTTGACTCCCAATGCTATTCTGGTCCCAATTTAAAATTCTAATTTTGGTCCATAAAGCTCTCTGCACAGGGACCGTACCTTATTTAGCCTCACAAATGACTTTATGTGCACCCTTTAGAATGCTGCAATCAATTCATGAGAATTGGTTGACTGTTCCTGCTATCTTTTGGGCAAAGCTTGACTCCTCCAGACACGGCACATTTTCTTTTTCACTGTTTCCACTTTATGGAGCACGTTGCCATTCTGTTTAAGTACAGAACCATTTTTAAAACATTTAAAGCTAATCTAAAATACCACTTGTCTGGCAGGGCCTTCCTGGGCTACTGTGAGCCAGGATGTGTCAGTGGCCGTCAGTGTCTAAGAGACTCTTTCTGATGACTCGCTTCCCTATTTGTCGAATGGAGTTCTTTTCCCTCTTTTACGACTAGTTATTTGTAAACCACTCTGATATATTCTTGAAGAGTGTTATGAGGAGCTAACTAAACTAGAAGTAGACAAAGTGCTAAAGCTGAATGGGACATCTGAGAGTATTAACTAGGGAAGTTCTGACTTTTCAAAGCTTCTTTAGAGCTGGAGGACTGAGCAAAGGTAGATGCTGTTTCTCTCCACAAACGTGGAAATAAGGAGAAGGTTGGGAACTACAGGCCAATTAGTCTGGTTTCTGTTGTGAGCAAGTTAATGGAAATGCTGCTAAAACAAAGCATAGTGCAGTTTCTGGAATCCAGTGGATTGCAGGATCCAAGACATCATGATTTTACTAAAGAGAGGTCTTGTCAGACTAATTTGATTATTATCTTGGACTAGGTGACAAGAGCATTGGATCGAGGGAGAGTGCTAGATTTGATGTACTTAAATGTCAGCAAAGCCTTTGGCATGGTTCTGTATAGGTGACTTTATAAATAAACTGAGTGACCTTGGTTTGGGCCCTGTAGTGACTGGGTTAGAAAATGGCTGAGTGGGAGGCGACAAAGGATAGTGGCAAATGAAGTTCTCTTGGAGGAGCAAGGCATTATCAGTAGTGTACCGCAGCGATCAGTCCTTGGTCTGGTTCTAACATATTTGTAGCAATATCGCGGCAGGGCTATCTGGTAAGTTTTGTCTCTTTGGGGGCAATTTCATAAAGAGCCACAGAAGGTTATGCATCATCTACATGCATAAATCACAGGTTATTAGTGATTTGCATAATACTTTAGATGGTTGCTATTCTATAAGTGTGTGTGATGGTGTATACTTTTTCTGCGGACATTCACATGAACAGAGCTTGGGCAGAGCACAGTTATGTGGGTAATTTCTAAATATGGGCTTGTTCACGTTACATACGCACAAACATTTACATAGAGCTGGTGTAAATGCTTGTGCCTACATTTAGCGCATGTTTTTGACTATTTTTGCCCTCATTTTATAAAGTACATGCATGCTTTACTTTATGAAATAGGTATGAAATATGCATGTTAACATGTGTGTTAACCTTGGCGCCCCTTATAAACTTACCCTCCATGTGAATGATACCAAAATCTGCAATAGGATAGATATTCTGGAAGGTGTGGATAACATCAGGAAGAATCTAGCAAAGCTTGAAGAAGAGCTGGATTACAATTTAGCAGAGTCAGGGAGGACAGACTGTCCAGAGAAATATTAAAAATCTTACTGTGCCCAGATTTGCAGGCTGTGAGCACCGATAGGATGTATCCAACACACCTGCTGGATACCCATATTGCCAGGGGAGGTATTCAGCAAAGCATTCGGATGGTACTCCTGAGCTACTTCCCATTCCAGCATCACCCATGCAGGTGGGGGCGCATCCGACAACCAGTCTCTAAGGCACATCAGCTGAACAGTCTAATTATAAATTAGTAAATTAAGACTCTCTTCTCAAAGAGAACCACTGTGTAGACATTTTAACTTGGGGGAGCGCCCCTGCCAAATGAAACTAGAGCACACTCCATGAGCTCAGGAAAACGGAGCCTGTGAAATGTGGCATGGAAGATGCTGAAACACACATGGAGGCACATTCCATAGAGCACATTCAGGCTCCTGTGCATCCGATTGGAACAGGACGCCCAGAGGCAGACCTGATTCTGATCCCGCGAGGGCTAGACATGCCCCGCAGGATTAGAATCAGGTCTAGGACCTGTACATGCAGGCCGGGACCCAAATCAGATTAGCCTGTACGTACAGACCCCTGCCTAGCTCACTCAATCAGGCTCCTGAATGGAGCCGGGCAGGGGACATGGCATTCTGTTGCCATGGCGTCCCGTTGCCATGGCACCACAGCTCTATTCAGGAGCCGCAGTCCCCGGCTGCCGACCTCATTCTTCTTCCCTGCAGCCTGACCCCGATCTGGCCTTCCATAGCCAGGGTTGGGCTGCAGGGAATCCCCAGTACCCCCTTACTTTTCGATGCCGCCCGGGCCTGCCATCCCCCGATATCCAGGGTGACTTATTCTACCTCCGAGGTGGAATAAGTCCCCTGTCCAGTTTGCCGACCCTGGACATACAGGGCTGACCTCGGAATTTTCCCTGTACGTCCGGGGTCACAGATCGCTCACTGCCCACCCTCACTCCACCTCCGCAACGCCCCCTCCCATCCCCGACTAAGTCTCCCTGTACAAATTTGTTCGCACAGGGAGGCTTTTGCCGGGAACGGAAGGGGTCCATCACAAATATGAGATTCTGATTACATAGAAACCCATTCATAAAATTTATTTTTGTCGGAGATAGTCGTCAAAGTAAGCGGGAAAATTTAACAACCGCTGACCACCGTGACTGCTCCTTTTTTTTATTTTTATTCAAACAATAGAAGTTTGATTGTACTTAGCTCATAGAGAATTTCGAAGAAGCAGATAGAATGCCAGATATCATCAGGTTGATGATGTGTTACACGTTTCGGGTTAATCATGTAGAAATATAACTCTTCCTCGGGTCATCTCATCACTGGCAATGCAACTTGAATTCTGCTCTAAGATTTAGAGCCGCTTTTCAAATAGATATCGGGTGAACTCCTCTTATACTTCGGCGTCTGACGTCACCGTTCCACAGACATTCAGCAGCCCAGTAGCCATCATGTGAGCTTGTGTAGCCAATTCGAACAGTAAGGAAGATCTCACTGACAAGAGAACACCTTACAGGGTTAGCTACTTTTAGATAATAGTATACCAGTCTATTTGCATGTTGAGGCCATCAGGATTGACGGTGTTTAAACGAAAAATCCATTTTTGTTCTCTAAGTTGTAATCGCTGTCCTCGATCGCCTCATCCAGGATCTAGGGATTCAACATCTATAATACGCCAGCGTAAAGATTCAAACACATGTTGATGTTGCAAGCAGTGTTCTACCATAGGAGCGGAACGGAAGGGGGGCAAATAGCAGGGATGGATGTCCCAATGGGGTGTCCATCCCCACTATTCGTTTGACAGAATAAACCCAATAGTAAACAAGCAAGGATCACCATTTTCAGCAAACCAACCTGTCCCCTTCAGGTAACTAGTAAATGCATCAACTCCTTCTTAAAGGCAGAAATAATGATACCAAAATTCACCTGATATAATTGCATCAGATTGGGGACAACCTGTACCCCCAAATACATAAACCCTTACTCAGATAACTTAAAGCCTTCCAAATATCCAGGAATACAATGTATTGGCCCAACCATAAACATTTCTGATTTAGAGAGGTTCACCAGATAGCCTAATGCTGAATTTGTATGCATTTCGGAAGTACTATTGTTGGTTTGAAAACAATAGTAATGTACAGAAACATATTACTGGTATAAAAAGCAATCTTAAAGGAATATCCTGGCCCAATAATTCCCTCTGTCTCCAGGTTCTCTCATGTTAATTGCACTGAGAGCTCCAAGGCAAGTTCTTACAATAAGGGGGACAGGGGGCACCCCTGACTTGTCCCTTTACAATGGAAAAAAAAGGCTGACAGGGTCCTGTTAATTGTAACCTGCACCTGAGGGTCACAGTACAATGCTGCTACCCAGACAATGAACTCAGGAGAAATATCCAGCCTGGGAAGTGCTGAAAATAGAAGCCACCATGTTAGTCAGACGCCTTCTCAGGTCCAGAGACAAAGCCAGTCCAGACTTCCCTGATCGTCAGGCTTTATGCATAATATTAAACAGGCACCTGATACAGACAGTAGACAAACAGCCTTTTATAAACATGCATGAGTCCCTCCACCACAACTGCAAGACTTTAGCTAAGATTTCTGTTTGATTAATAAGAGAGAGATGTCAGTATTACCTACAGTTAAGAGGTTCCCTACCGTGCTCATAGAACCCCACATGCACTGTTTCTGACAGCAAGCCTATCAATGCTGCATTACTACACAGACAATTTATTTATTTATTTGGACAATTTTCTATACCGCCACTTCCAGAGATCAGGGACGGTTTACAGTGTAACAAAACATAATACATTGAACATCATGTAACCGGAGAGCTATTTACAATAAACAGATATAAACATAAGAACTATTTATAGTCATATATCTATTATATCTAGAACCTTCAGAATCTTATTGTAAGCACGGAGGTTTCAGTAATGGTAAGTGAAGAGAAACATTAATTAGTAGGTGTGAGATTATGGCTGGTTTGGTGTGTGGTAGAGTTATGTGGTACAGGGGTCAAATTGGCATGCGAGACTTGATCAGGAGTGAAATTAAGGTTATGGAAATGCTGAATGAATAGCATTCAGCAGGTGCAACATATGAGAATGCATTGTTACTTGTTTGATTCATTTTTCAAATTCAGGTAGAGACTAAAAGAGCGTTAAGGTTCTTCCGTCTTCTAGTTCTATTTTCAGGGGGAGTTTGGATCAAAGTTGAAAGATGAGAAGGAGCTATATTGTTGATTAGTTTAAACATGGTCACTATGGATTTATATTTTATCCTACTGGCAACAGGGAGCCAGTGGAGGGTTCATAATATGCGAGTGATGTGATCAGATACTCTGGCTTTAAATATTATTCGGGCTGTGACATTTTGAGCCATTTGGAGTATGTTTAAGTTCTTTTTAGTTATGCCTTGCAGTATACTATTACAATAGTCAAAATGAGGTGTGATTAATGCTTGGACTATGGTTCTGAAGTCATCTATATCAATAAGTGGTCTGAGTTGTTGAATGTCCTTAATTTAAAGAAGATGGTTCTAGCTATCTGTTTTATGTGGGCAGTCAAGTTGAGGGTCTTATCAAGTGTGACTCCTAAGTATTTTGCCTCCTGTTTAATGGGTAGGATGATGTTTTGCAGACTGATTATGGGAGGAGGGATGAAAGTAGGATTTCTTGAAGTGAAAAACACTTCTGTCTTTTTGAAATTGATGGACATATTCTTTGAATGGAGCCATGTTTCAACTTCAGTTAGGCAAGCTGCTAGGTTGTCATAGTTGAGGTTCGTAGTGTTAAATGGGGAGTATAACATGATATCATCAGCGTATATGGGATATCTGATATTGTGTTTTTTTTAAATGGAGCATATGGGTTGAATATACAAGTTAAACAGGAGTGCAGAAAGTGCAGAACCTTGTGGAATTCCTTGTTCTTGAGTGAAGGATGATGCCGAGTCCTGGTCTATTTGTACATATTAAACGCAGTTAGATATATATGATTTAAACCAACTGAGAGTTACTTCTTTTATACCTATTTGGTTAAGTCTAGTGAGGAGAATGTTATGATTTACATTGTCAAAAGCAGAGGAGATGTCAAGAAACACAAGAATGAAGGCTTGTTTAATGTACTATTTAGCACTTGTAAAGCGCCACGCACGCAACGCTGCACAGCTAACCTACAAGAGGTAACTAACATACGAAGGACAGTCCTTGCCCGTCAGAGTCATGCTTATCGGAGCTTACAATCTAAATAGAACAGTACAGAGCATTAGTCAGTTCTGCAGTACGGTTTGGTACAGTTTGGTCTATAGTTTGTTGTCCATTCCTCATATGAGAGTGTCAAAAAAAGCCAGGAGGAGAGTTTCAACACTATGAAAAGGACGAAACCCATACTGATGCTCTTCTAATGGTGCTGATGTGTCTATAAAGTCCTGTAGCTAGAGTTGAACAACTTTCTCAATGATTTTTGCCAGAAATGGGATACTGGCAATGGGCTAATAAGAGGTTGGGTCATTATTGTTTAGTGACTTGTTTTTTAGTAAAGGGCAAATTGCAGTAAGCTTGAGGTCATTTGGCATGAAGCCTTGGCTTAGTGATTGATTCACTATGTTTAAAATGTAGGGGGCTAGTTCTGTTGCCTTAATCCATGCTACAGGGCATGGATCTAAGAGGGATGTGGTTGTATTAAGTTTTGTAATTGTGTCTAGAAGTTGTTTGCTATTAATGATTGGAAAGATTTCCACTCATTAGGGTAATTTATTATGGGATCAGATACTGGTGGGTTACTTTGTTTTAGCTTGCTAGCAAAATGGTTAGCTAGAGTCTGGGGGTTGATTGGTATTTTATGGGGGCTTTCAGGGGGAGCTTTAGTTAGGGATTTCACATAGCTCCCTTGGTTGGTTGATGGCCTTTGATAGGATTTTTGTATGATGATGTTTCTTATTTATTTAGACAGTTCTGTATACCACCTTACCTTATCCTTCAATCAAAGTGGTCACAACACAATTGGGGGATACATTTAACATGAGGGGATATGAGACACTTACATTAATACTTACAGGCAATGTTCCCTCTAATTTTCTGTAGGCTCTGTGCGCATAAAATATCAGCTGTGTGCAGCTTTTGAAGGAAGGTTAAATTTTTGTGCGCCACATAACGACACTCGGAGTTATATACTTTAAAATTTGACTACATGTCAGAATACAGTATGTACACCACATTGATTTTAATCAAATTAAATGAAAATAGACGATTACTAAATGAAGCGGGAAATTTCTAGTAATTACAATCATAACTTTTAAATTTTAAGATGTCTGTGTTGTTTTCTATCAGAATCAGAGCTGTAATTTTTGTGTGCTCTGTTGTAAAGTATGTGTGCTTGCTTGGTGAGGTGTGTGTGCGCGCGCACAGAGCTTAGAGGGAACAGTGCTTACAGGGAACATGGGCAGTGGAGGGTTAAGTGGCTTGTCCAAGGCCACAAGGAGCACTGGTGGGACTAGAAACCCCAGTCCTTCCAGCTCAAGGTTGCTGTCCTCTGGTGGGATTTGAACCCCTGACCTTCTGGCCTGAGGTAACTTGCCCCAACCACTAGGCCACCCCTCCCTCACTCTTAGTGTTGATTATGGCTTCCTTATATGAATTTAGGGATGAGATGTATAGAGCTTTGACTTCTGGGGTCTTTTTTGTTCTTCATTTAAGTTCTAACTTTCTAAGTTCCTTTTTTAAGTTGGCTAGTTCAGCAGTATACCATTTTTCAGATACCTTACGATGGGATTTTAATGGTATAGGAAAAGGTTTAGCTGCAGTATTTATAGCGGTGTTCCAGTTTGTTACCATTTCACTGAGGTTGTTTGAGTTTTTAACTAACTTTGGGATAGTTGTTTCTAGAAATGTTTCCTTGTCAAACGGTCTGAATCTCGGCCCTTGGTACGATGTGGGGGTATGTAAGGTGGCAGCTTGCGGAAGGTATAAGGAGAAGCGTATAGTGAAATGATCAGACCACGGGACTGGGGTTATACTTGGAGGACTATATTGAGGTAGTTCTATTATGTGTTCTGGGAGGAACACCAGATCTAGGGTGTTGCCTTTAATGTGGGTAGGATATTTTATTGTTTGCCTGAAACCCATTTCTTCCATTAAGTCCAGGAAGGCTGTAGATTGGTCGTTGGTGAGAGATGCTAGGTTAAAGTCCCCAAGAATAATATGGGGTTTTCTTAATGGGGAGTTGCAGGCAGATGCAAGGATTGTGGTTATATTTGGTGGTTGGAAGTGGGAGGTCTGTAAATAAGGCATATAGCTATGTTTTTATTTTCTGTTGTAAGGATAACCATCCCCTCATGATTATTGCAGATGGTGGGGGAAATGTTAAGACCAGATCTTGCTACTGTGAGTACTCCACCTCCTCTTTTACAAGTCCCTAGGGCAGTTGAAAATAGAAATAGCCATGTATTTTTAGCTGATTTAGAAGGACCAAATTAGCATCTGATATCCAGGTTTCAGTGATGCAGAGGAAATCTGGTTTTTCATCTGTAATGAGGTCAACGAGCAGTGAGATTTTATTTCTGATGGACTTGGCATTAATCAGAATGAATTTTAGGACTGTGTGGGGATTTATGTTTTTTAAAAGGCTGTCTTTTGGTGTGAGGTTTATGTGAATTAGTCTATGGTTCTGTCTTCTCTGGTTTAAGAGTGTGCTACCAATGAATGTATTTCTGATAAAATGACTGTGGTAGTCTTGTTTTGGGGTGATAGCATATGATAGGAATGTGGGAGGGTTCTAGGATGTTGATTGGAGGAGTAAGAGTGTGGAGGAGTAGAGTGGATGGGAGCAGAAGGCCAAGTGTATTCAGAGAGAGCATAAACATTTTTGTAACTTCCATTCTGGTACGATTCAAATTTGGTAAGAGGATATGGAATCTTTGACTAGAGCACTTATGAAGTAATGGCAATTATAAGACAATAACTGATACAAGATATCGAGAATGATGTATACCATTAAAAGTAATGTAGTAGCATCAAGAGAATGTGGAAATTATGTAATCAACTAGCAGAGATTAAAATGTTTGTTAGAGTTCGGTAGCGCAGATAGTGTGAATGACAAACTTGCAGTAACTTACTGGGTTATAGCGGTCAAGAAAGGAGTTTGTGGAGCTGCTCCTTGTAGATCTTTTTAATTTTAAAGTTCGCACCTCAGTTCTCCATCGAAGGGCCATGCCTTTAGCCGAGGCCCGCCAGGAATGGGCATGCATTCTGTGCGCTCAGATTTAAAGGGAGCCCTCTCCGTTCAGTTATGATGCTTGTGGATGTAGCCTGTGGATGTAGCCTGTGCAGCTCTGAGTGCAGGACGGATGGAATAACGATCTCACCTCCCACAATGTTGCTGAATTGGCTCAGAGGTAAAAGTTCAGCTGGTTGCTGGTGCCGGAGTGAATTGCTTTGTCCCTCGGGGAGCTCAGGTGGTGGATACAGCCCCAGATCGCACAAAGAACAATTGAGCGGTTCTACTAAAATAGGAGCTAATAGCTTTCAAAACCTCATGTAGAATTCAAGTAGGTACCTATCTGGGCCAGGACATTTCCTCAAGAGTAATTGCATAATTGAACTCTTCACCTCCTCTACTGGAACAGGAGCTGAAAGATAAGCCATATGAGCCGACCTGAACTTGGGCAATTCAGGCCTATCTAAAATGGCCGGAATTGGACCCAGGGCTGGATCCAACTGCAAGGGGGTCCCTGCCGCCTGATCCAGGCCATGGCAGGCCAGCTGTGGGTCGGGTGGCAGGGAAAAGGGTACTGAAGCAGCAGGAGTTGGGTGTGCCTGCGGGGAGGATATCCCCGCAGGTGGCAGGGGCATGCCAGACCATACACAGACCCGATTCTGTGCACCGCAGCAATGTTTTGTTCTTGCAGTCCAGAATTGGGTTCAAATGAGCCCATCTTCCTCGGGGATGTCCAGACGACCCGGATGTCCCACTACCTGAATCGGGTTCCACATGTTCTGTAATTTTATTCTTTATAATGGTTTCTACTACTTTGCTCTGTACTCATCGATCTGTAGTTTCCCAGATTACTGTGAAATCCATTTTAAAAATTGACGTTATATTGGCCACTCTCCAGTCTTTAGGTACTACAGATGATTTTAATGATAGCTCACAGATTGCCAATAGTAGGTCTGAAATTTCATTTTTGAGTTCTTTAAGCACCCTGAGATATATACCTTCTGGTCCATTTGATCTTCTACTCTTTAGTTTATTAAATTGATACAATACATCTTCCAGGTTTATCGAGATCGTTTTCAATTCCCCCATTACATCACCTTTAAGTATCATTTCTGGCATGGGTAACTTCCCTTTGTCTTCTTCAGGAAAAACCAAAGCAAAGAATTCATTCAGTCTCTCTGCTATGGCCTTGTCCTTCCTTAGTGCCCCTTTTATTTTTATTTATTTATTTTATTTATTTATTTAACAATTCTTATATACCGCACTATTTATGATCAGCGCGGTTTACATATAACAACAACATCCGACACTATACAAATGTCTGGTCATTACATTGAACAGGGAATGAAACTTGGAGAGAGGGGGCAACTATATACATACGAAGTTAATAGGGGAGGGACCTGTTTGGTGTTTACATATAGTCCTCTATCCTCTAATGGTCCAGTTTACTCTAGTTTTTGCTACAAATTAACTTGAAAAAGTCTTTATTATGAGTTTTTGTGGCTGCTCTTTTTAGTTTTTTCTTAACAATTTTCCTGATTTTATCATAGTTTCCCTTTTGAAAAGTTAAATGCTAACATTGTGGATTTCCTTGCTGTCCTCCTTCCATTTATTAAATCATAAGAACATAAGAAATGTCATACTGAGTCAGACTAAGGTCCATCAAGCCCAGTATCCTGTTTCCAACAGTGGCCAATCCAGGTCACAAGTACCTGGTAGTTTCCCCAAAAGACACAGGTTCCACAATGCTTGTATTGGAGCAAGCAGTGGATTACCTGGGTCCTCTTTTTTTTTTTTTTATTATTTATGAAAATTTTACAATATATAAACAAGTCAACAATACTTGAAACGGAACAAAGGTATGAGCATGAAATATCTACAATGCAATTATCAAGGCAAACTAAAATCAGCAACCCCCCCCCCCCCCATGCCTTACTAGTCCTCCCACAAAGAGAGACCCAAAATGAATTAGGTAAACATATATACATAAGTCACTCAAGAGGAGGAAAGATCCGAAAGGTCCGGAATTACTAATACCTACTAATCAACCCACCCCCGTTAAGGAACAACAGAGAGCCGAGAGCTAATAAAGGAAACTAAGTTAGAGGGGTCATAAAATATATATGACACAGATTGTATTTTAACTGAACATTTGCAAGGAAATTTCAGGAAAAATAAACCTCCTAACTGAGTCACACCTGGCTTAAGCAACAAAAACTCCCTTCTTCTTTTCTGAGTGTCTCGAGACAGATCAGGAAACATTTGGATAGCTAAACCTTTAAACAAAACAGAGCGCTTCTTGAAATACATTCTAAGTAACCATTCACGATCAGATACCAAAGCCAGTGACACCAAAAGAGTTGCAGGAGCCACAGTTCCTGATATAGAAGTGTCCAAAATTTCTGAAACATTCAAAGTATCCATAACTTCAGCTTCAGGAGGTGTTTCCAAATCCGATCCTTTCATCTTCTTACTTGTAGGCAAATAATATATTTTCGAAAGCGGAGGATGAGACTCCACCAGAACATTCAAAACTTCCAATAGGTATGATTTAAACATATCTCGAGGTGTAACCAATGGGGAACGAGGAAAATTCAATAATCTAATATTCATAGCCCTATACTGATTTTCCAACAATTCAATTTTATATTTAACTCAAGACATATCTTTACAGACATTGGCAAACTTATCCTCCATCACTATAACCTTATTATCAATTATAGAAACCTGAGATTGAAGACCAGCCACCACTTCCTGGCATTGCTGAACAGCAGTTACATTCCCACGAATTAGTGACAAAGTAGCATTAGTTTGAGATACCAAGCACTCCCCAAGTTTTGTAAGTGCCATCCAAATAGAATCCAAAGTAATATTTTCTGGACGCTCTAAAGAGAAGGGAGCCAAGGAAACTTGCTCACTCGAAGCTTCAGAGAGACCTCCGAGCTTCTTAACTCCCCCGGTAAGGATGTACCACCTCGGGGGTTCTGCAACTCCGTAGCAATATTCGACTTAACTCCTGCAGACGCTGAACCCGGAACATCCGAACTTGAGACATCAGCCTTCCCTCCCACTGAGGAAACATCGTCGACCACATCGGGACGCGCAGTTCCAGCAGGGCTGAGGCTCAAAAAGTCTGCATGGAGCACAGGAGAGAGTTGCAGGTCTGGAGTGAGATCACACCCAGAGGAAGACACCGGGCTCACTGGTCTCAGCGTCAACACAAGCGGGCTTCCTCCGGAATCTAACCGGGCCTCTCCATGCAGCTGCAAAAAAGTATCCATTGGACCAGTCTTAGTGACAAGAGCAGAAGGGGATTGTATTGGCTGGGGAGGGTTCCCCCGTAACTTCCCCTTTCGCTTCGGCATCAAGAAAGCAGCTCACAGACGCATGGATCGAGCAGCAATCTTGGATCTCTGGGGTCCTCTTTTTTTAAACCCAGCTACACGAACAGTTTTCACTATATCCTCTCATAACGAATTCCAGATTTTGATTACGCGTTGAGTGAAAAAATATTTTCTCTTATTAGTCTTAAACGGGTTACACTGTAGCTTCATTACATGTTCCCTAGTCTTTCTATATTTTGATGGAATAAACAATCGATCTACATTTATCCATTCCACTCCATTCATTAATTTATACATCTCTATCACATCTCTCCTCAGCCGTCTCTTTTCCAGGTTGAAGAGCCCTAACCTTTTAAGCCTCTCCTCAAAAGGGTATCCTTCCATCCCCTTTACCATTTTGGTGGCTCTTCTCTGTACCTTTTCTAATAACGCTATATCCTTTTTAAGATGCAGCAACCCTAATTGCACAATATTCAAGGTGCAGTCGCACCGTAGAAAGATACAGAGGCATTATAATCTCCTTTGTTTTATTCTCCATTCCTTTCCTTATGATTCCTAGCATTTTATTTGCCTTCTTGGCTGCCACTGCACACTAGGCAGAGGGTTTCAACGTGTTATCCACGATGATGCCTAAATCTTTTTCCTGGGTGGCGGTTCCTAATGTGGAACCTTGCATCGTGTAACCATAGTTTGGGCTGTTCTTTCCCAGGTGCATGTTATGATCACTATTGCCAAGTGGCCCCAACACCATAACCCTTGCACCAGATTCTGTGTTCCACTAAGGACCAGGTCTAATTTAGCTCCCCTTCGTATTGGTTCATGAACCAGCTGCTCCATGAAGCAGTGATGTATTTCATCTAGAAACTATCTTTCTACATGTCCTGATATGACATTGACCCAATCAATACTGGGGTAATTGAAATCACCCATTATTACTGTGTTGTAATTTTTGTTAGTTTTTCTTTTAGCGTTTCATCATCCATGTGCTTATTCTGGCCAGGTGGACAGTAATACACCCCCATTGCCATTGCCATCCCCTTTTTGCATGGAATTTCTATCCATAGAGATTCTATAGTGTATCCTGCAAAATGTTTATCCTGTTTGACTCAATGCCCTCTTTATTTATTTAGCTGTGCTTATATACTGCTTTTCATTGGGACAAAGTGGTATACCGATATATGCTAACAGGCACTTTTTTATTCCCTTGTCCCCGAAGGGCTCACAATCTAAGTGTACCTGAGGCAATGGAGGCTTAAGTGGCTTGTCCAAGGCCACAAGGAGTGGCCATGGGACTAGAGACCCCAGTCCCTCCAGCCTGAGGTTACTTGTCCCAATGTGGGAATTGAACCCCTGGCCCTCCAGCCTGATGTAACCTGTCCCAACCACTGAGCCACTCCTCCCCTTTAACATATAGCACCAATCCTCCACCAATTTGATCTACCTACTGCAATATAATTTGTACCCAGGTATAACTGTGCCTCTTTGGTTATCTTCCTCCCACCAGGTCTCTGCGATGCTAATTATATCTAACCTTTCGTTCATTGCTCTATTTTCTAACTCTCCCACCTTATTTTGTAGACTTCTAGCAATTGCATACAGACATTGCAACGTTTGTTTGTTCATATTAATGATTTGGTTATCATTTGACAGGGATAATTTGGAATCTTCCAACTCTGTCTGCTCTTTACTTAAAGGTATCTGGACTACTTCACCATTATTGTAACCTCTCTACTGGGATGCCCTAACTTCCCTGTTTTGATAGTATCAAAGATACATCATTCTGAACTATGTGATTTTAGGCGAGAGCCGGCTTTCCCCCATTATCCAGTTTAAAGCTGTTCTATTTCTTTTTAAAGGTTAATGCCAGAGGTCTGGTTCCATCCTTTCAGAAAAGCCCCCTCCTTCCCCAGAATGTTGCCTAGTTCCTAACAAATCTAAAACCCTCTTCCCTGCACCATCACCTCATCCATGTATTGAGACTCTGGAGCTCTACCTGCGCGTGGAACAGAAAGCATTTCTGAGAACGCTATCCTGGAAATTCTGGATTTCAACCTTTTTACCTACAAGCCTAAATTTGGCTTCCAGAAGCTTCCTCCCACACATCGGCAATGGGAAAAGGTGGACCATAGGGGCCATGGCTCCACCAGCATTTTGTGCAACACATCATGAGCGATAGATAGGGAGTTTAGGGGCAGTGCTGGAGATTGGTTTATTTGACCCCTCCAATCAAAAAGGTGTTTCATTGCTCTTATTCCCACATCTTCCTGTATCATTGATACCAAGACAGAAAGCCCCTCCTCAGCACTGTCTACAACCAATCTCCTCATAGTATCTAAAATATGTGTTTATGTGGCATATCATATGGGTTTTCTTAAGTAGTAGCTTCTTTCTTTTCACCCTCCCACACAGGGCGTGTTTGTGGAATAATATTGAATATTCAGCATTTTCCTCAGTCTCAGCCAGAGATTTCTGTATTTCTTTTAAAGTAGCCTTACGCCTCACAGTGGCCTTCTTAGTACTTTCCTTAATCCATGGCTACTGATTTTGGAGAGGTGGCCTTATCAAGGCAGTGTCTTGGTGGTGCCAAACTGTTTCCACTTTACAGCGCTTGTTTTCACAGTGTCCCATGTGATATTCTAACATATTAACATTTTTTATAACCTTCTCCTATTCTGTATCTTTGAATAACTTTATCCCAGAGTTCTTTCAGCAGCTGCATGTTCAACATGTTTAGACATTGGCTTCAGATTCACTTTATACAGGACAAACAATTTAATTCTTCATCCAAGGATAATCAAAATAGCCCAAGAACTGTGTATGGACACAGATGGACTCTATCTTATAGACCCTAGTAAGGCAGTTTATGGGACTGGAGCTAATATGGGTTTGCTGTGCCAAAGGGCATAAAGAATTATTCAGTCAAGACTTTTTGGTTTCTTATTCTTCAAAGGAAGCGTAAGCATCTGTCAGCATGGCTAAATAGTGCTATGAAAGAAGATATTAAAGCCCAAAAAGGCATCCTTTAAAAAAGAGAACACAGGATCTAAGGAAGAAAATAAGAGTACATAAACACTGGCACTTTAGAAGTAAAACAGTAGTAAAATAGGCCAAGAAAGAATTTAATGAAAAACTTGTCAAAGAGGCAAAACCAACAACAAAACCTTTTTCAAATACATTAAAAATAAGAAACCTATGAAGGAGTCAGTTGGACCATTAGAAGACAAGGAAGGAAGACTCAAGTAGAATAAAACCTGAGCAGAAAAATGAAATTATTTTTTTTTTGCTTTGATCTTCACTGTGAAGAGTGTTGGGAACCAGTCTTTGTCAGTGATAATTCAGAGGACCTGAAACAAATCGATGCGAATCTGAAAATCATGCCAGAGCAAATTGATAAACTAAATAGTAGTAAATCACCGATACCGGATGGAATTCAAAGGAACTCAAATATGAATTTGCAGACTTGCTACTGTTAGTTTGTAACCTGTCATTTAAATATACCTCTGTACATGAGCATTGGAAAATAACTAATGTAATGCCAATTTTCAAAAAGGGCTCCAAGTAACTACAAGCTGCTGCTATTGTTAAGTGCCATAGAATCGTTGTTGACTCGTGACCCTGTGATAATTGTCCTAAATTGCGTTCAGTCTTCAGTCACATGGCTAATTATTGATAAAGTGACATCCATAGCTGCTGTTATGGTATCGATCCATCGCATTGCAGGTCTTCCTCTTTTGCTTTGACTTTCAATTTTGCCAAGAACGTTGCCTTTCTGTAATGACTTCTCTCTTTGCATGATGTGTCCAAAGTATCAAAATCAAAGAGTTGTAATATGAGCTTCTAAGGAAAGCTTAGGATTGATCTCCTCTAGTACCGATTGATTTGTTCTTCGGGCAGTCCATAGTATAACATTATTTTTTGTCAGCACCATAATTTGAAGGCATCGATTATTTTTCTTCCTGTCTTTCTTCTTCACTGTCAAACTTGCTTAGACATGCCGAATCTTCGTACACAGTAACAATTACAAATACTAAGGATTGTAGGAGTTAACAAGATACCACCAGAACAAAACACTATATAGTTTTTTCACTAATGAAGAACAGCTTTAAAGTTAAAATGATATTTTATTTTTATATAAGGAAAAAGACCTCAGACTTTCGCCCTGCAGACTCCTCAATTCCCGGTTGTTTGGCTCAAATTATCACTGGTCGAAAAATATTTTACTGAAATAAGTTTTTAATGTAATTTACTATTGCTATTATATATATATTCAAACAAAATCATATATAAATACTTAGCTTCTCTAATACATTTCTGCATCCGTGTTGATGAGATCGCTGCTGGCCACCTTTTCATGAAGCTATATCAGGATCTACACTCTGACATGCCCTGCCAAAAACATATCTGTTTATCCATCTTCAAACTCTTTCAATGATTTAAAAAATATAGAACATCATTTTTATCATTGAGATGTAATGATTTTCTTTATAGGTGAGCACGGCATTTCATATTAACACCCACACATGGCGCATCATGTATATAGAATGCCGGGTAAATTTTGTATCCAGTCACCAGCCTGGAAACCTCAGATGACTATGAGTATCCAATCACAAATTATCTACTCTTCATTCATAAAAAATGCTGTCACTCAATCGCTGTATTTAACTTGTCAGATCAATGTTATTAAGATGAACAATCCATCTTTATTATAATTCAACAAACCGCAGTATATGGTCGTCTTCATTTTTGATTCATACCTATTCATTTATAGCCATACCCCTTAGATCATCAAATTTATGCTGTCAGCTTACACAATGGACAACCAAAGTTGCCTTCATCTTCTGCTTTTTAAGACAACATTAATGCTTGCTGATCCTAGTCTGAAGGGTTCTCTCCATCTTACCGACGTACACCTATGATGGGGCATCTGATGATGTAAATCAGATAGGTGAAAACACATGTAGTGAACTGTTTTAATGTATAAATCATCCCATCATACAGGTTCTCAGATTCCTTAATTGTTAAGGTAATTCTGTATGCCTCACATAATTTGGATGCTGGTAAGATGGAGAACATGTTAGACTAGGATCAATGAGCATGAGTTGTCTTAAGAAACAGAAAATAGAGACACCTTTGGTTGTCCACTTTGTAAGCCTAGTGTATAATAAACTCAGTGATCTGAAGTGTTTTAGTACTGATACATTAATCTAAATGAAAAATGAGGGAGATTGTAAACTGTGACTTGTTCAATTAGATTGAATTTTTATTTTAATATCATTGATTCATATAGGTTAAATGTAACCATTGAATGGCATAATTTTTTAAAACTTTTTATTTGAAAAGTCAGCATACAACAAAGTCAGATTTCCAACACAATAAAACTAGACATACCACAAAATAATACCAAGACATCTGACATAACTAATCTTATCCTAATGGAACTAATCTTATCCCCATAGAACATTTTTACATGTTCCCTCTTCGCCCATCTCCCATCCCTCCCTCTCCTGAACAGCACAAATTATAGTACTGCACATGGTTCAAATAGTCCAATGCAGGGGCCCATTACTGTTCAAATTTGTACAGAGATTGGCACTAATAGCTGTTAATTCATTCTTCAAAACAACTCATTTTGTCTGCCTTGCCATTGTCCTCCATTTGGGAGTTCCAGTTGATTCCAAAAATAGACTAGTTCACACCAGGCTGCCAATATGCAAGCCATAATTAGTTTACAAAGCTTTTTTGATAGCACCCCTGGACAAATACCCCCAGCAAGAACAGATTGGGTCAAGGTCTATAATCACCTCCAACATATGTTTGGTAATTTGTTGAACTCTAGTATTCCTTAATCTTTGGACATGTCCACCAAATGTGAAACAAGATACCAATTTCCCCATGTGCTCTCCAGCAATGTTCTGACATTTGTGGAAATAATGAAATCTAGTCAAAATATAATACCAGCGAAATAAAAGTTTGTAACACTTTCTTTAATCAACACGGAGACTGAGATCTTATGTATGTCTTAAAAAATCTTTTGTCATTGTTTGTGAAACCCTCCTGTAGATCCCTCTTCCATCCCTCCATATAATGATATTGAAAAATATTCTTTCCTTGAAATTCTTTATATATTCCCAAAAGCAATCATTTAGAACTCTGAGGCTGCAACCAGACTTTTTCAAAATCCATATGCCCCTCCTGAACCACAGCCTATCTATTAGACTTTTTAAGAAAGTTGACCACTTGCATATATTGAAAATAATCTGCCCCCTTGATGTCAAACTCCTCTTGGAGGTTTTTAAAAGGCAAGAACTCTTTATCTTCCAAAAATTGATCGAAAACACATATATCATTCCTTGCCTACCTAGCATAAAGCCCTCCCTCCTTCCCAGGGCAGAAATCCCCATTATAACAGACGGATACTAAAACTGAGAATCCTTCCCTTTTCTCTGGTATAGCTTACACCTTCCCCCATATGCCTAAAACATGTCATCTGAAAGGATTTACCAATTGCTAAACCCTAGTTGCCAAGAAAACCTAGTAGCTGCTGGGTCGCTAGGAATCAGCATTGATTCAAAGGCACACATTGCATTGCAAACCCTGACCCACAGCAGTGACCACCATGGTAATAAACAAAGTGGATATTCTCCAAAGTAATGCTGTTCAGTCTATACGTATCTTTTCCCTGGGACTCCCCCGCTTTAATCAAATACATGTCTTACCTGGGAGGCCAGTAGTATAATTTCATTTTTGGGACCCCCCAACCCCCCACGTTCTCTACTATGATACATCACTTCCCTTAGCACCCTAGGACATCATAGTAAAAACAGTAAATGATGGCAGAAAAAGACCAGTATGGTCCATTTAGTTTGCCCAGTAAGATGGCTAGAGTAGGTGTACCTGCCGCTCTGTGTAGGTCACCTCCATCTATGTCTTTGTTTAAGGTTGTACCTGCTGTTCCATGCAGGTCATCCCTCTCTATTTGTTGATGTATAAATAATAGTTACGTTTATTTTAATTTTATCCTCTTGCTATAAAGGGATCCACTGTGTCTGTCCCATTTTGAATTCCGTCACCGTATTTGCCTCCTCCACCTCCATTGGGAGGGCATTCCAAGCATCCACCACCCTTTCAGTGAAAAAGTATTTCCTGACATTGCTTTTAAGTTTACCTCCTTGCAACTTCATTTTATGCCCTCCAGTATTACAGCTTCCCCTTTCTGAAAAGGGTTTGTTTGTTCATTTATACCCTTTAAGTATTTCAATATCTATGTGATATCTCCCCTGCCCCTCTTCTCATCTAGGGTATGCATATTTAGGTCTTCAAGTGTCTTCTCTTACATCTTCTGGTGCAGGCTCCAAATCATTTTGGTTGCCTTTTACTGAACTGTTTTAAGTCCTTTTATATCCTTTGTAAAATTGGTCTCCAAAACTGAATACAATACTCCATGTGAGGCTTCATCAATGACGTGTACAGAGTTATTAATACCTCCTCCTTTCTGCTGGTTATTCCTCTCTGTATGCAGCCCAGCATTCTTTTGGCTTTGGCCACCACTTTATCACATTGTTTCGCCACCTTGAGATCCTCAGAAACAATCACTGTAAGATCTTTCTCCTGTTCCGTGCACACCAGCCTCTTGCCCTCCTATCGTCGTCACTAGATAAACTGAAACAGCTTCTGCATTGAAGCCTCAAGAAGTGCTAAAGATATAAAAGCCTTGGCAACATATTCATTTAAATCACAGCTACATGCCCAAGCCAAGATATCTCAGACTACTGCCACCATGTCTTAAGAATCTGATCAGCATTCATGCAAAGGCTAAACAAATCATCTGCAAGAGAGCTTTCTCCTTCGCTGTGCCGGCACTATGGAACTGTTTCCCAGAAGACATCAGAGCCACTAATGACAGCAAAGACGTCAGAAAACAGTTAAAAACTTTCCTATACATTGAACATTTCAGAACCAGCACATAGTGCACCATAAACATATCGCATCCACCCTTCAATCGTCTGTTGCCCCCTCCAACTACCCAGTATTATGTTAACACCCATGTTATACTCCCTGATCACCCACTCCCTCAGTAAGTTACCACTCGTATAAAAGTTATCATGTTTATAAGTTACCATGTATATTATGCTAATCTGTAACCTGTTTAAATCGTTACCTGTTATAATGTAAACCACTCTGACTGAAGAATAAAGCGGTATAAAAAAACATTAAATAAATAAAATAAATGAGGGACCAAAATTAGCCTTAGAGAGCTTTGTGGGATCATTTGTTATTTGGACACCAAAGACCTCAAGAAAGATTCCATTCATTGAAAAGAAAAATTCTGCTTTAACCTGAGCACCTCTTTCTGCCCAAAGGTGACATTTAAGGCCTCTTTTTTTATCCATATGGACTTTAAATCCGGACATTTTCCAATACCTATTAAATCCCTTCAGGAGCACTGGGATAGAAATGAGGGATTAAGGGGTATGTTTACTAAACCGCGCACACGTGCGCGGCGCACAATAGCGTACGCTAATGATGCACTTAAGTGCTCTTAAGCGCCGCGCATGCGTGCGCGTCACATTAACGGGGCGGGTGCGGGGCGCTGATGTGCAATAGAGCCGGGGAAAGGCTTACGGAGGGTGGAGGAAGGCCCCCGAGGGGCGGAGGGACGGGGTCAATGGGTGGAGAGTGGGAGGGGAGAGGCTCCCTGCACAGGAGCGGGGCTGAATTTCGGCAAAAAAAATACCGCGAGTGAAACCCTCGCGTTAGAGCCGATTTAAAGGGAAGAGAAACCATTTCCGTCAGCAATGTACAGCAAAACCGGGGAAACCTGAAAAACGTGAGCAGTGTGATACATGTGCACAGAGCAAAATAGCAAATATAAATTGAAAATGACCACAACAAATTCCAAATAAATTATAATCCAGCTGGGCAACAGTGATATTAATGGGCAACCATAAAAAACACTCCCAGGAAATCTCCAAAAAAAGAAAATGATTTTTGGAAGGGTCTACGCTCCGTAGACACATTCAAAAAGCACTGCATTTTAATGGAGCTTTCCTGGGAGTGTTTGTCATGTTGCCCATTGATATCACTGTTGTCCAGCTTGGTTGTGGGTTTTTCCCCCTTTTTCGGAGGTCATTTGTGAGGTTTAATTGCACCTTTGTCCCCATACAAGGTAAACGAGCCCACAGTAAAATTGTGCAGAGCAGGGTGTCTGACTCGTGCGGCCAGGTTACCTATCTCCAGAGACTGCACTGTCTCTGTGGCCACAGTGTGGTGCAGCGGACACAGCCAGTGCCTGTAGGACCAGAGGGTCACAGATTCAAATCCCAGCTGGGGCTCCTGCAAACCCAGTCCCCATAGTTTTACCCACCACTAAACAGTGATAGTACAGACACTCCTTTATGGCAGAGAAAATAAGCATGGTTCCAACACCTATATTTTACCCTACACCGCACACAAACCATAACAATGGGCATTACCTACACCCGAGTCCCCCAAATTCAGTCCTGGAGTGCCACAACTCAATCAGGTCATATGCTTTTTCCCAGATAGGGACATGTCTGCATGTTGGCGGAAGGGTACAGGTGGTGGAGGGGGCAGTGGCTGCAAACCACAGCAGACAGTGGCCTAGGCCTGTGCAGGCTGGCACCATCCACCGCAACAGACAGGCTCTGTCGGATGTACAGTCATGGACTCCCCAGGGAACACAGCATATCTGTGGCAACACGGTGGTGCAGTGCACACAGACAGTGTGTGCAGGAACAGAAGGTCACAGGTTCAAAGCCCAGCTGGGGCTACTGCCAATCCAGTCCACATATTTTTCCTACAACTAAACCGTGATAGTACGGACAAACCTTTATTGCTGAGAACATACGTATGGTTCATACGCCTATATTTTACCACACCAAACACAGACACCATGAACAGCCGCATTACCTAGAGCAGAGTCTCCCAAATGCAGTCCTGGAGGGCCCCACACCATTCAGGATCCATGCTGCCTCTAATAAGGATGCCTGTGCTGCATATCTATGCACCTCCCCCATGGTATGCTGATGTAGCTCATGCATATCTATGAGGGACAGCATGAAAACCCGAACAGTGGTTGGAACACCAGGACTGGAGTTGGGACACTCTGCCGTAAAGCAGCAGCCAACAGGGCCAGACACCCCCCCCCCCCAGGCCCCATTGGCCAGTGCCTCCTGGAGAGGCAGGACATTGGGCCCTGCCTGTATCCCCCAATACTAGCAGTTGCATACCTTAGCACTGCCACCCTACACCTGGGTATATGGTACACAGCTTTCAAACGTTGCCCACGATAACTGGCAGATATCAATTCCTACGTTAAGCACATTTTGCTCATTGATCTCCACCATAACAATAATTGTGATGTCTGCGGTGTGCCCTGCAGGTCTGGTCTCTGACAGTGTTTACCACCCTGGGGAGTGACCCCCAACAGTAGTGCATACCATATCCATGCCTGTACTGTGCCCAGGACTGGTGTGGTGGGTATGGCTGCTGGACTCCTCTATAGTAGCACAATGCTGGCATAGGTGTGGGGGTGGCTGTCTGCCTATCCAGTGTGTGGTGGCTGCAAACACCTTCCACAGCCCACACTGCCAGCAATGTTGCCAGTATTGGGCTGCCAATGTGCATAATGAGGAGCAAGGTACCATGGGTTTAGGCCGGACAGGGTGGCCTGGCCAGGGTGCATCTGCACAGGGCATAG
This sequence comes from Ichthyophis bannanicus, assembly GCA_033557465.1. Taxonomy (NCBI): domain Eukaryota; kingdom Metazoa; phylum Chordata; class Amphibia; order Gymnophiona; family Ichthyophiidae; genus Ichthyophis; species Ichthyophis bannanicus. The sequence goes on along the minus strand of CM066032.1, from coordinate 1,127,685,222 downwards.
GGCACTGACTGGGACATTTTAGTGCCTGGCCATCACCTACACAGACAGGGTGACCTCAGTATGTCCTGCTGAGAGATCACTCTCACCCTGACTGTGCAGTGACCACAGCATGGCTAGGCACCCCCATAGTGCTATATAGTATTTCTCTCATGTGATAGATATGGGTTTCCTTTTGGGGCCCAGTCACTGATTTATCTGCTTGCTGTGTATGCTGACATCCCAGTTCTGGGTGCACGCATCTCCACTGCGAACATGCACTGTGGACTAACTAGCACACTGCAGCTGGTATGTGTTGTGATGGAGCAGCTTGCAGGGTGCAGCGGGTGATGACTTGCTGCAGGAGAATATCAGATAGTGGTGGGGTGCAGCTCACCATATCCAGGCATAATATCTGTCTGCTATTGTGTTATGGATGTGTATAGAGCTGCATTGACTGCCCTGTGGGGTGTCTGCTCCTCAGCAGGACTGGGGTTGATGGACCCCTCTACTGCCACCTTTGCAGGGAGGTAGAATGTGGATCTCTTGATAGGAGACTCTGTTTGCCACCCTCAGCCCTGGAGGAGGGGGGGGGGGGTGGTGGTGCATGGCCTACCTAGGGGTCCATGGGGGCTACACCTGACTGAAACAGACAGAGATATCCAAGGTGTTTGTGAGGAAACTACCTATCTCACACATTAACACTGCTTTGGACCTCCGGCATGGCCTCATTCAGCCATGGAAGGTGTTGTGGACCTGGTCCTGGATGCCTCATTGCACCCTCAGGGTGAGCACAGTACCCACACAATGTGACGGTGTGTAGCTACTCTGTGCCAGTAAAAGACACGGTCAGTACCCCCTACCAGGCCGAGGTGGTGTGTGGGTGCACATGGTCACTTCCCTCTACCAGGCCGAGGTGCTGTGGGGGTGCATTGCCCATCTTGTGTTCATCTGTGGACAGCTGATTTGCATGTGCAGTGCATCATGGGTATGGGTGGGCTACCCTATCCTGGTGACCACAGCAGACTGTCTGTGTGGTGACGTGCATGCTTTCTGTAGCCAGCCAGGGGCTTGCTAGCAGCTATAGAGCTGTAGCCCAATGGTTACTTCACTGTCTCTGAAGCCAGAGGTCATGGGTTCAATCCCACAGTGGAGTTATTTGATAGGGTCGTCCAATGCATTTTATTTAATGTACATATTTTGATGCCAGCAAAAACACCCTCAGCATACTGTACCCATAAGGTGCCTCTGAGGGTGCTTTACAGGGCGCCCTATAGGGCACCTTATGGTTCCCGTCCATATAAGGTGCACTACACAATATCCTGTGACGCAACCTATAGGGTGCCCTGTAGGGGACATTTTAGGGTGCTGTGGCGGACAGTGCAATTTCTAATGTGCCCTATGGAGTGCCTTATAGGGTGCCTTATACGGCACCCTCAATTATGGCACGTGAGGGCGTGTTTGCTGGCAGCAATTAATAACATCAAATTAAAGTGCTGCAGGACAAAATATGTAGAATGCAAAGCTGATGCCACAGCCAGCCTTACGTATTAGGCACACTGGGGAGCAAACTCATGACCCCTGTATCAGCAGTCAGTGCCTTAACCATTGTGCTCCACAGCTGCTCCTCCTTGCCTGTCAGTGCACCTACTTATGCTTTTCATTCCTTAAACTTCACAGTGCTGCCATAAAAAACAGTACACTAACCTTGCGGTACCTCATACGGCACCCTCTAAAGCGCCCTATAAGCAACATTCTAGGGTGCCTTGGCTGACAGTGCACTTTAATATGTGCCTTATGGGCACCTTATGTTAACACGCTTTGGGAGTGCGTTTGCTAGTAGTGATAATTAAAATATGAATAAAATGCCTCCTAAAGCAATCTTCCCCTTAATATGTTCTGCCTCAGCCAGCCTTGTTCATTGGGCACTTTGGGGGATTGAACCCCTGATCCCTGCACCATTGGTCAGTGCCTTAACCATTGTGCTGTGGCTCTGTTCCTGTGATTGCACATCAGCGCGCCGCCTTATGCCGCCCAGTATTAAAAAGCCTCCTAAAACATTAGCGCACCGCCTTATGCCCATCAGTGTGCCACCTTATGCTGCCCAGTATTTCTGCGCCTCATAAATTAATTCCTCAGCCAGCTGTCTCCATTGGGCACTGTGGGGGATCGAACCCCTGATCCCTGCACCATTGGTCAGTGTCTTAACCATTGTGCTGTGGCTCTGCTCTTCTTCCTGCACATCAGCGCGCCACTTATACCGCCCAGTATTATAATGCCTCCATAAACATCAGCGTGCTGCCTTATGCCGCCCAGTATTAATATGCTGCCAAAAACATTAGCGCGCCGCCTTATGCCACCCAGTATTTCTGTGCCTCATAAATTAACCCCTCAGCCAGCTGTCTCCATTGGGCACTGTGGGGGATTGAACCCCTGATCCCTGCACCGTTGGTCAGTGTCTTAAACATTGTGCTGTGGCTCTGCTCTTTTTCTTGCACTTCAGCGCGCCACTTATGCCTCCCACGCAGCTATCTCATGCGCTAAGGTGCGGGGCGCACATGGGCACCGCGCACCTTAGCGCATATGTAAATTCCGCCTTTCCTTTTTCAGGACGGAACGCCCACTCCTTATATGGCACCCGCACACTACCGGGGCCCGCACTTTACCGGGGTTTTAGTAAACATACCCCTAAATGTGATGAGCATCACATCATCTGTAAAGAGGGACACCGTATGCTCCTCCACACCTATACACACCCCAGTGATGTCCCCATTCTGCCTGCTCACCAGAGCAAGAGGTTCTATTACTAATGCAAACATCAAGGGGGAGAGGGGACAACTGTCTCATCCCCCAACCCAAGCTAAATTTCTGAGTAAGCCTTATAGACGTTTACACAAGCTTCTAGTAAAGTACAGTATATAGTGCTTCCACCCATTTCATATACTTTGGCCCAATCCAAAATTTCCACAACACAGTATACATAAGCTGCCAATGAACCCTATCAAATACCTTCTGCCTGTCTAGTAATTTGAATATTGCCAGTGTACCCTCTTTGCAGATAGCCCAAACAAGATTTACAATATATTTTATATTATCTATTGTTTGGTGACCAAATACAAACCCTGTTTGATCCATATTGATCACACCTGGTAATAAACTAGAAAGCCTATTGGTCAATGCCCTTACCAACAAATTTATCAGTATTTAGCAAATGAATAGGCCACTAAGAGCTGCAGCATAATTGGACCTTCCCTTTTTTGTGAAGGACAGTAATTCCCTCCATCCTTATCAATTACAGAAGTGACACCCCATTAAAGAGCAAAATCAATGACCCACCAGCTAGAGAGCAAAAACCTTATCAAATCTCGTGGTGAGGCCATCCAGTCCTGGAGTCTTATCCACAGGAAGATCTTTAATAACATGTAATACCTCCCCCATGATGATTGGTAATTCCAATTTAGTACAGTCACCTGCAGGAAGCTTGGGAGATCTACCAGTTAATTATAATATCCACTTCTTTCACCATTGCATCCCTAGCATAAAGCCTACTATAAAATTTAGCTAATTGCCCCCTAATTTCCTCCTCATAAAATATCATTTCATCTTTTTCTCCCTTTATTTGTAGAATGTTGTCCTGTGTGGTTCGAGCTTTCAGTTTCTGAACTAGTAATCTACTGGATTTGTTACCATATTCATAATGCTGCTGTTGAACTTTATGCACCTGAAAGTCTATACTTTCTATCTGCAACTATTATATCGGATTCTCACTTTATCCAACTCTCATAAAACCTTTCTGGGGTCTATCTTCTTATGTCTCTAAGCTTGTTATCTTCTTATATAGCTCTACTTCCTGTTCCTTACATATCATATTTTTACGTGAAGCCCACATAATGAAGCAGCCATGTAGCACTGCTTTTAGCCCATCCGGTAATATAATCAAGCTTCGCCTCATCATTAGCATTATTTTTAGATGATACAATTAATAGTATCTTTCAGACTCATTCATCCTTCAGGAGGCTCTCGTCTTTGGAGCTCCGGTCACAAACTAAATTTCCCCCAAACCAGGATATGGTCTGACCAAGTAATGGTCTCTCCCTGCTACCCCTAGTCTCTAGCAGCCCATTATGACCCATTAACAAGTAATCTATTCATGTATAGGAACCCGGGGGCTGAGAATAATATCTATATCCTCTCTCTCTTGGACCCAGTGCTCTACATAGATTCATTATACCATATCACCTCATTAAACTTTGCAATATTCTGTGTGCTACACCATAGGACGTCCCCTGTCCCTATCATATTTAGGGTCTAAAAATAAATTAAAATCCCTCCTATAATCAACTTCCCATGGATTTTGCCCTGAAGCCGTTCAGTTCTGAATTCCAAAAGGGGAACAAAATTACCAAAAGGGCTCCCCTGAAGGAGCAGCATACATCCCTCATGGTCACTAGATATTTTCTGTTCCTGAAATGGCAAATTCCCCCTCAAACTGATTGCAACCCCTGCTTTCGTTTTGCCACTCCTATTGAAACTTTAATATATAAGAGTAAGCTCCTATCCCATAATAAATATTCATATGTAGACAGCATATGGCTTTCTAATACAAAAATTATATCCCAGTGTTGGTGCTTATTTTCTTTAAAATGTTGTTGCCTATTCTGAAACAACTTTTAACCTTTAACATTTAATGTTCCAATTGGAATCCCAGTACCCATCTCCAAAAATCTTCCTGAAAAGCAGGATTCCCCATTGTTTTTCCCTTTCCACTCACCCAAATTACTCAAAATCTGAATTCTATCTCCCCTTCTATAAACCCGTATTTGATCATTATGGTCTAATCACCTCCCTCCCTTTCCCTCTTCCCAACTATGACCCCCTGATCCCCCATTTTTCCCCACCCACCAAGCCTATAATACCCTCACATCCAGCGTGAACCCTTCCCATGAGAAAATAATCCACCGTCAGGATCAGGCCAAAAATATTTACATATTAACACCCGTGCCCACTCCACAATGCCACTCATTCAACCCCACCCTCCATCCCCCACCACCGAGTCTAAATCGTCACTTAATCAACCAACACATCCTATCACTCTCAACCCCTACTAGCACACACCCAACCTCCAATCCCTTCCCCTCCCTCACTTTTCCAAACTGTCATGCCTCATTCAATTACACCCTCCATATAACCACTAGTTTCCATGCATTTAGCCCGAAAAATAAACTGAAGTTCCAGTGCAGTCAAATAAACACAGAATCATGGGCCAGTGCAGTAATGGTTAGCAAGTCAGAGTCTCTGTCTCTATTCTTAACTTCATTCTGTGATACTCCTTTAGAAAATTGCTGCACCCACTTTCCTTTAGTTGTTGCCCTTTTCCATTTGAGGCTATCAGCGGTCCCTTTAGCTGTCCAGAATGTTTAGCAGGACTGACCAGCAAGTCCCTAAATCCAGCTTTCTGCATCAGTAGTCAGGCTTCCTCTGTTGTCTTCACTCAGCCCAGCATACCTTTGGCAGAGAACATTAGCCCAAAGGGGTGCTGCCACATGCATCTAATATTTTTCTTGCTAAAGTTAATATGTAGTGATTTTATGCAGGGCTGCAAAGTTACGGCTGAGAGGTTGCTGAAAATTGGATATATATTACAATTATTCCTTTAATGTCCCTCTCTTTCATAATCTCTAACTGTGTAGAAGTGCAAGTAAGCTAAGACATCCTGAGGGAGGGATCCTCTCTGTGGTTCCAGGCTGCAATGGACTTGCTCAAACCTCACGTCCCAGATGAATGTTGAATCCTTGCTTCCCTCCAGCAACTGCATGCATGTGCTTTGCACTACCTCCAGGCAATTTGTCCGTTTCAAGGCACACCATAAATTCTAAGATTTCTCTTTCAGAACCTGTTCTCTGCCCTCTACCTAGTCCCTCAGCTGTTGCTGTTCCTCTTGCATTGCCACGATTGCTTCTCCTTGGCCTTCCACATACTTTTCCACTTCTTCAGTTCACACTCCCAAGTCCAATGTATCTTGCACAACATGATGACTGCCTCTTTTATTTCTATTTTTATTGCGGCATCCTTCCTCTTAATTTCTTTTTTAATATCGGAAAATCATTCGTATATCTCCCCATGTTTGCAGATTCCTCTCCTGAGGAACTGCTACCTCTGGATGCCATGCTGCACTGATCAGACTGAGACAGGCCTTTCTCTTTACTTACACACGCAGACTTAAATCCCTCAAGTCTTTTATGAACTGACATGGTGTTCAAGACACCTATGGAGGTAAAGGGAGTAAATTCACTAGATTTTCTGGGCACTTTGCACTGATTTTGTCCAAATGCTCATGGAGCTCTTAGCTCATGTGGCCATTTCCTAGTCATGACGTCACTTCTCCCCTGAGTGGCATCATGTTTTACGAGTGAATATTAGATAATACTTTGTGATTGGATATTCATAGTCATTTGAGGTATCACAGCTGGTGACTGGATGTGATATTTGCTTGGTCTTCTGTACAGGAAGCATTGTGTTTGGGTGTTGAAATGCTGGAAGACTGTGCTCACCTTATGAAGAAAGTGATTACAGCTCACTAGTAAAATCGCTGTTTTATATTTTTTAAAGTCACTGAAATAGTTTGAAGATGGATATACTGGTTATATTGTTTTTGCAGAGCACGAGTGCAAATCTTGATGCAGTTTGGCGAAAACGGTGGCCATCGTCGATGTCATCAACACAGACCCAGCAACGTATTAGAGGAAGCTAAGTATTTCCATATGATTTTGAAAAAACAGCTTTTGTTTGAATTTATACACAATTTCAAGACTGGACTATATTAAATGATTATTTGGGTAAATCAGATTTTTTGAGCAGTGTTCTATGAGTCAGACAGACATGAATAGAGCTTACAGGGCTAAGTTCTAGGACTTTTTCCTTCTATGCAAAAAATAAATTGTATTTTCACTTTATAGCCATTTGTCAGTGCAAAAAAACTATAGTGTCAAATATCTACAGACATCAGTGCTGGGTAAAATGGTGGAAACCATTAGAAAACATTACTGGTCTTTTGGATAAACATGGCTTACTGGGGAAGAACCAACATGGATTTTGCAAAGGGAGGTCATTTCTAATTAATCTATCCATATTCTTTGGAGGTATAAGTGTGTGGATAAAGATGAATTGACTGATATAGTTCTTTGGAGTTTGAGAAGGTGTTTGATAAAGCCTCTTATGAAAGACCTCATGAAATTAAAAAGTCATGTGATAAGAGGCAGCCATACAGTGGATTGGTAACTTATCAAAAGACAGGAAGCAAAGAGTCACACCATATGGTTAGTTCTCCTGAGAAAAGGCATTAAAAGGTGGAGTGCCTCAGGGATCTATACTAGGATCAGCATCAAATGAATTGATCAAATTTGCCAATGACACAAAAATATTCAAATGCAGACTATGAAGAACTGTAGAAGGACCTAACCAGACTGGAGAACTGGGCATCTAAATGGCAAATTCAGTTGAATGTGGACAAGTACAAAGTGAAGTATTTAGAGAAAAATTGTCTTATGGGTTCCATATTAGAAGTCACCACTCAGATTAAGCATATTGGAGTCATTGTGGACGCTATCATGAAATCAAGCGGTGGTCAGAAAACAAACATAATGTTAGGAATTATTTGGAAAGGAAGTCAAACAACAAAACCATATATTGACTTGTTTTGACTTTTTAATTGAACTAATCCTAACTACTCCAACTGTCATCCTCAAGCTACCCTTCACCAACTACCTGTATAGATCTACAGTGCAACTGCTCCCCCAAAATGCTTTTGTATAGATCAAGGATGCAGTATCTAGGATGCCACTGCATCCTTGTGTATTGTGTGCACTTCTGGTTATCCCATCTCAAAAAAAAATATAGAGAAACTAGAACAGAGAAGGGTGACCAAAATGCAGGGGCGGCCCAAGGGGGGTGCGGGGCCATGTGCGGAGACTCGGTGCGGGGCCTCATTTGCATAAGGGACCTCATTTGCATAAATATTTGCATAATGTTACCATACACTAACTTTTAGTAAACATGCCTCTTAATGAGTGTATAGATAAAGAAAGACCAAAAGATTTCTACGTTATTATAATCCAGTGCCAACCGCCAAGGAACATTAGGAACTACTACAAACACTGCCCATTTAGAATCCATAGCAAATCCGCCGTATCCTAACAGCACTACCAGGACTCATAAAGCACCAGACCCTACCTATCAAAAGGCAACACTGCAAATATTAAACCAATACATTTCAGAGAATAACAATACATGACCTACTGAGGAAAGAGAACAAGTGGCAATGTCAAATAGGAATTACATAAACAGAATACCTCAGCTCAGTTACACATGCAGAACATAGACCATCACCAAACAAGGAATCACAGTTTAGAAACAGGAAGACAATAATTAAACTGGAAACCCCAAAAGGCAAACTTGAAATGTACAACAACACTGTAGAAATACAACTATAAATTAATTTCCTCTTGTACTAAACAAAGCGCAGACGTTAATGATGCACATTTCCCAGAGCTGACATATTCCATTTAATAAATTCAAAATAGATATCTTTCTACCTTATGTGCATTTTTTTTTCAGTTGCAATTGCTCCAGCCGCTTTCTTCTGGTTTCTTCGTGTCTTCAGTTAACTCTCCATCGTCTGCTGTCCATTTGTCCTTTCTTCTATTTTTTTTTCCATTCTCTACTTCTGCTTTAACATACTAATCTTTCTCCTTTTGCTTTTTCCTCATTCCTATTTCATCCACTCAAATTTTACCCCTCCATCCTCAATCCCCACTTACTCTCCCAGTACCCAGCCAATTGTAGATTTTTCTTCCCTCCCACACAAAATATTTTCCCCCTCTCCATTTCACTCTCCCAGCCCCATCCCATTCTAATCCTTCCCCAACATCAGCTCCCTTCTAGTTCCAGTCCCACCCAACATCCGCTCCCTTCTAGTCCCCGCATTAGCCCATTTCCAGTCCTAGCCCCCCATCAGCCCATTTCCAATCCTATCCTAGCCCCACCATTAGCCCATTTCAAGCCCTAGCCCCCCATCAGCCCATTTCCAATCCTATCCTAGCCACACCATCAGCCCATTTCCAATCCTAGCTCTCTCATCCATTTCCAGTCCTATTCGAGTCCCTCCATCAGCTCATTTCCAATCCCTGCCCCCATCAGCCCATTTCTAGTCCTTTCCTAGCCCCACCATCAGCCCATGTCAAATCCTAGCTCCCCTCCACTCAGCCCATTTCCAATCCAAGCCTACTTCCAGTTCTTGCCCCTCCATGAGTCCATTTCAATCCAAGCCCCCAACACAGCCCATTTCCAATCTTAGCACCCCCCAACAACCCATTTCCAGTCCTATCCTAGCCCCTCCATCAGCCCATTTCCTGTCCTAGCTCCCCCCCCCCACTCAGCCCATTTCCTGTCCTAGCTCCCCCCCCACTCAGCCCATTTCCAGTCCTAGCTCCCTCCCCTCACAGCCCATTTCCATTCCAAGCCCCCCTCCCCATCAGTTATTTTCAGTTCAAGCCCCCCTTCCACTCAGCCCATTTCGTCATAGCAACCCCCCCCGCCCATTACCAGTCCTAAGCCCCCCAACAGCCCACTTCCAGTCCTAACCCTCCCATCAGCCCATTTCCAGTCTTAGCCCCCCTATAGCCCATTACCAGTCCTAACCCCCCCATTAGCCCCCCTCCAGTCCTAAACCCCGATCACCCCATTTTCAGTCTTAGCCCCCCATAGCCCATTACCAGTCCTAACCCCCCATCAGCCCACCTCCAGTCCTAACCCCCATCAGCCCATTTCCAGTCCTAGCTCCCCCCATAGCCCATTATCAGTCCTAACCCCCCATTAGCCCACCTCCAGTCCTAACCCCCCATCATCCCATTTTCAGTATTAGCCCCCCCCCCCCATTACCAGTCCTAACCCCCTCCCCCCCATCAGCCCAGGTAAATTTAAAACTAAAAAAAAAAAAAACTGGCTGCTGCTGCTGCCACCGTGGCAGCAGCAGAATCAAGTGTCCCGCGGCCCCGCACCTGCCTGGCAGAGCCCTCCCGGCATCAGCTCTATCAGCGGCGGGCTTTTCGAGCCACGAAGGGAGTGTTTCCCTCTCGCAGCTCTGTTAAGCCCGCCGGGGCTGATGGGAAACAGGAAATACCACGGCAGCAGCAGCAGCTAGTTTTTATTTTTTTTTAGTTCTAATGCAGAATGTTGTTTGCGCGGGGCCCTGCCAAAATGATATCAGAGATGGAGGGCTCCCATATGAAGAAAGACTAAACAGTTAGGGGGGTTTCAGCTTGGAGAAGAGATGACTGAGAGGGGATCGATACAAGCTGATGAAATCATGAATGGGATGGTTAAACAGGGGACAGTTGTGAAACCTTTCAAACAATACTACTGTATAACAAGAGGACCCCTTATAAAACTAACAGGTAGCAGTTTTAAAACCAATTGGAGAACGTTATTTTATCACTCAGTGAACAAGTTAATGGAATTTGCAAGAGGATGTGGTCAGACACTTGTCATTGCTTGGTTTAAAAGGAGTTTGGATAAGTTCCTAGACGAGTAGTCCTTAAACAGTTATTAGCCAGATAGCAGGGATGTGCAGAGGGCAAACGTTTTCTGTTTATTTTCTGTGGTGTTTGGCCTTTTCTCAAATTTTGGTCATTTTCTTTTGGTTCATTTCGCAAATTCATTTTCATAAAAATGTTCTAACGTGTGTTTAGAACATTTTAACATGCATATATTGCACATTAAGGAGGTAATTTTATAAGGGGTGTTTAGCTTCACGCACACATTTGCATGCATAAATGTAGGTCTTTTAGTGGCTTGCTTAAGTGACCATTTAAGTGTCTACTTTAGATGGTCGCTATTCTGAAAGCATGCACAGTGGTGGAGTTTGGCAGAGCACAAATTTACATGCATAAGTTATAAAATACTATAACTTGACGGAGGTTCTGTACAAATCTAGGTGTGGGCATTTACACTAAGGGGCATGTTTACTAAGCCGTGTTAGGCTTTTGCAGCTAACATGACATGTTAGTGTAAATAGCGCTGCATTAACTGCAACAGCCATGCGCTGTATGTTGGGGGGTGAGCACAGCATTTCCCTGGCAGATAATGCATGGAAAAAGCAGAGAATGCAGTGTGGCAGCATTGCAGATGCAGCTAACGCCACCCATCGAGGTGGAATTGGCTGCACCTGCAGTGTCTGCAAAATGTGCGGCTACTGCATCCTGTCGACCCTCGCGGTAACTGCACATTGCAGGCACACCCATTCTAAACCCACATCCCACGCACTCGTGCGCATTTGGCCCGCATTAGCTGCTACTGTGCCGTATGTTTCCCATGCTATTGCCACGTTAGCAGCTAATGTAGCTTAGCAAACATGCTTCCTAAGTCTGAGGTTGGTGTAAGTGTATTTATGCCCCCCGTTGTATAAAATAGGCTCAATAGGTGCACACAAAATTTTGCACATTAACTAGGCACAGCCATAAAATTCCCTCCATGTAGGTTAACAGAAGTTAATTAATTTTGCATGCATGAAATATTTTAAGGCATGGTAACGAATGCACATCCCCTACCAGGTAGGCTTGGGAAAACCGAAAACAGTCACCTGTCCCTAGAAATGAGCAGCAAAGGATAGGTCTACTCTTCGGGATCTGCTGGGCACTGTCTCCTAACCCAGACTGGCTGTTGTTGGAGACTGAACGTAGAGCTCAGTGGACCTGCCCTAGCATGGCATGTCTTGTTTTCTGAAATCTTTGTCCAGCACATGAGAGGCAACAGCCATATATAGCACAACAAAACACTCAGGAGACTAATAAAAGAAGAAAATTAGATGCTGCTGGCTGTACACGTCAAGTTTATAATCCTGTTATGTCGCACCATCATCTTAAATCTAAACATTCAACAAGCTGTGGGAAACAACTTTTTAAATTTAAATAAAATGTAACCTGCATCATCATAAGTTTCATGACACCTATTGCTTTTATGTTGCTTTCAATAAAATCTTTCAACATAAAAAATGTAGACAAATATAATAAACGTTTCCACAAGAAATTCCTACCATATATCCCAACCAGTAAATCTATTCATGGTACACTATGAAATCCTTAAACTATGAAATCCTGTGGGGGGGAGGGGGGGGGTTTGAGGGTGCATTTTATCTAGTACAATAGTAATATGCTTTAGACTAGACTCAGGAAAAGCTCTCGTTAATTCCATTTTCACTCTTCTGTGCAAGAGTTTTCCAGTGTACTTTTATGATCTTGCCAAGATTCATGTAATATTTTACTTATTATGAGCTTGCTTTTTATTTTCAGTTGTCAGGAAACACATTACAAGATGTTCCAGAAGCAAACTTTCCTCGGGTGGAGCATTAATGTCCAGGACGGGAAGCATCCTTTGATCACTAGCGCAAGTATGTATTGCCATCTCTCTTAATGTTTGGCTGCCTTTTGGAGACCCAGATTTTGAGTGCTAGTCTACAGTTTCAGGAAAGGGAGATCTGTTTGGAACATTCTAAGAATGAATTCAGTGGATCACCAATTGATTAGAACACAATAGCGTTCATTTAAGAAGCCTTATTCGCAATTTGGACATCCAGAAACGTGCATGTGGATGTTGAAATTGCGAAGACGTCCCCTGAGCCATTTTACAAACTGTTTGTGAAGATGTCTCCGGAGCGGGAATGTCCAAGTAGGCAAGAAGGGTGGTGGGGGGTGTGGCATGTCGTTGCGGGGCGATGGTCATAGACCTCCTGGATAGATTTCAGAACCCTCAACGACGTCTGCGCCTGAGACAAATTCAGACCTGCTGCAGGCACGAATAGGCATTGGGAAAGTGCTCTATTGGACCCTAAAACATCCCAAAAGGTATGGAGAAAATGGCACTCCATCATTTCCAGTACTCTCCACTATCGCATTGATATTTTCAGTGGGATGACGGAAATTTCTGTTGTATTTGAACCGCTGCTGCATATCACTTAGGCATCCCTGGCATTGAATACTGTCCTGGGGGTATCTATATAGACAACCCCCACAGATGTCCATATTGGGTACATCCACGTTTGTGAAATCATGCTTGATCTTGGACATGCCTAGGTTTTTTTTGGACGTTCTGGCTTGGACATCCCAGATTGCACTTGGATGCCCTTTGTAAAATGTGCCTTCATAGCTACAGTTTATCACAGCGTGTTATGTGGTGTCAGAGGGTATCCATAAATCCAATTAAATATCTACCTTATGTTTTACTTTAGGCCTTACCTATCTTTACGATTGATTGGAATACGGATCCTCTAGCTCTAGGCCTATAACCTGTGGTGTATCTCAAGACTCTGTTCTGGTTTCCACTCTTTTAAATATTTTTCGTTCTTTGTTTTACTCTCATTTAGGGTTTGGGTATTACAAGCTTTTTTTTTTTCTTTCCATGTTATTTTTTATTACGGAATCAAGCACAACTGTATACAGCAAACAAATACAGCCACAATCCTTGATTTCCTCGAAGATTTCCCCTCCCATCCCACCCTTCCTTCCTCCAATATGTTTACACATTCCCAAAAAGCGTGACTTCTTCCTTTTTACCTCTTTCCTCAGTCATGCCATCATTATCCTTCCCCATCCCAATGTGCTCACTACACCTCTATCCGGCCTTATTTACACTGGCCCACACTGTTACATAAGTAATACAATTATACATATTACAATTATAAAGGGTACACACCAACCATACCGGCCCTCCCTCCCATGCAACCCTCCCTGCTCCGCCCCCAGGTAATTTGTGAACAGAGTTTCCCACCTGGTGGTTGCACCCCTTCACCCCCCTCCTTCATCCCTCGGGGATCCAATTCTCTCCCCCTCCTCCCCATCTGGAGCCCTCCACTTGAGGTATGGCCCCCAGGTACTCTGAAAACTCAGCAAACTATTTTGGTGCCTTGCTGCGAGGCGGTACATCACGCAGAGCTGCTCCAATCTCCCCTGAACCTCCTCCAATGTAGGTATACAATTGCCTGGTCGCAGTGCATACTACTACACACCAGCCCGTTCCCTTGTTTTTCATCCCCACATTTGCCACGTTAAGCAATGCCAGGCAGGGCCCAGCTGGCATCCTTCCCACAACCATTTGTAACCATTTCGTGACTCCGTGCCATAGGAGTTCTAATATGGGACACTCCCACCAAATATGTAAAAAGGATCCCACAGCCCCTCCAACACTCTGCCCTTCCTCCTTGCCATTTCTGTAATCTCTGGGGCGTCAGGTACCACCGGCACAGCATTTTATAATTATGTTCCAGAATGTTGCTGGATATCACACCTTTAAACAGCCCCTTACAGACTCATTCCCAGTGGTCTCCATCCCAATTTTTATGAAGGTCCACCTCCCACGCCCTACGATGGGCCCACCCATCACCTCTCTCCGTATCCATTGCCTTATATAATCGGGAAATGAGACCCTTGACCTCTCTCCTCTCAAAAAGCTCATCTATTTCTGCTCCCTGGGGTCCATTACCCCACTGTGCAACCACCTTACAATAATGCAGGGCTTGAGTATATCTAAATTGATCAGTATCCGGTAACTGATACTCCTCTTGCAACTCTACAAACTGCACCCATTCACCATTCACTTTAAATTGCCCCACCTACCGCAACCCCATCTTTGTCCAGCGCTTAAAACCTGGGTTCGTCAAACCAGGCTGGGGTATTACAAGCTTTTTATATGCTACATAGGTGCCAGCATTGGCCCATCCTCCCTGGATCTCTCCTCTTAATACCTGTTATACAGCTATGGCTGCTAGGCTAGAGAAGCATGTCTTGAAACGTAACTGTAATAAATCAGAGGCTATGATTTCCTAGAGAGGAAGGCAAACCCATTGTAACCTCAGTGATCCAGCATGTTCCTCGACTGTGTGGCTCTTTACCTGTTTGGTGGTACATTTGGTCTCCTAGCTTACTTTTGACTGGCAAGTTTCATCTTTACTTTGCTCATCATTCTTTTCCCTGAGGAGAACTTGAGCTGTAAGATCTTCAGTATCTCATATATGCTTTGATCCTAAATCATCATGACTATTATAACTCCTTTTTTTGCTGACACCAGTATGGCTTCAATCAAGAAGCTGCAAATTGTTGTAAAAATCGTGTTTGGTGCTGGTTGGTTAGATCATGTTACTCCACTCATTTACGAACAGCATTGGATACCTATTGCTTTCAAAATATACTTTAAACTTTGATTTCTAACCCATCGTGACTTTTATACTGGATTGCCTTATTATCCAGCTTCTTTGTTACACCACACATCCTGTCAGATTTTCCCAGTGATCCCAGCTAGAGCTGCGTTGCCCAGTGGACACCGGATTTGAGTTTACTTGTCAGTCTTCTATCAGCTACCCTTGACCCCCAGCTTGACTCCCAAACCTTAGAAGTGAATCCAGCAACTCCAAGTTTAAGGCCACCTTAAGAACTGATAAGCTGATATTGAGCTTACAGCAGTCAGTACTTTTTAAACACCAGCCACCTCAGCTGACGTTAATCTGGATATTCAGTGGCACTATCTGATAGCAATGATTTCAACCACTGTCTGAATAAACTAGCCAAATAGCACTTAGGACAGCTTTTCGCCAGTCCTAAGTTATCCAGGCAGGCGAAAAACTGTCCTAAGTGCTATTTAGCTAGTTTATACAGACAGTGGCTGAAATCATTGCTATCAGATAGTTATCCTAAGCTATCCAGAGAGTGGAGAGGAGTAGCCTAGTGGTTAGAGCAACAACCTAGTGACCTTGGAAGAAAAGGCCTGGCAATCATCTTCTGGTGATACATTGCCAAGAAAACCCAGGAATCCGCACTAAAAAAAAAAAAAGTTATCCAGATAGCAGCTATGAAAATCATTGTTATCCAGATAAATCATGTGTCTGCTGACTCCACCCCCAGACCACCCAGGCACTATCCGGATAATACTGTGGCAATCTATAATGATATTTAGTTGCACTATTAGGATAGTCTGTAATAATGTTCAGTGGCACTATCTGGATAGTCTGCAATGATATTCAGTGGTACTATCTGGATAATGCTACTAATATTGGGCTTAACAGCATTTAATCAGGCTGCAAGTGCTGCTACCCGGATAAAAGTTTTTAAATATCAGGCCCTGAGCTTTTTGGTCAAGCATTTTCATCTTTGATCTAATACTTGCAGTTATCAACTGTGTTGGGGGCATTGGCTCGGGCTTGCTCCCCTATTTCTTTTCCATTCTGATCCTCTTGTTTATGATGAATTTATGTTATTAATTAGAAAGGTGAATTCTTTTGCTTGTAAACTTTCCTTCCTGCAAAGCCTTTATGTTAACTGTTGGAGGTATTCCTAGTATCTTCCCAAACAGTTAACACAGTGGAACGCAATGCAGTTAACTACACTTATCACCAAGTTCTCCATGGACAAGCAGGAAGCGTCAGCCACACCAGGTGACGTCCTACGGGCGGCGCCATCTACGGAAGTGCTCTCCAGAGCTCAGGTTTCTGAGCTTGAATAGGTGGTCCCCACCTCCCCGGCCCTCCCCTAGCCCAGCCAGTCTAATTTCTTCCGCCTTGCCATCAAGACGGATTCCCTCCATTTTCCTCTTCAACTACTTAGAATTGCTATTCTTATCTCAGAGATGCCAAAACCAGGATTCAAGAAGTGCCCGAGATGTGGCAGGAAGATGAACGCCACCGACAGCCATGACTGCTGCATTAGATGCTTGGGGCCGGATCAACAAGTGCAGGACTGTTCCAAATGCGCCTGCATGTCTCCCAGAGTACGCAAGTATAGAGGCCACGCTCTCCGCGAGTTTTTGACTGCCTCTGATGTGACCAACACTGTCTCCGGGCCCTCTCCTGTGTCCAACACTGTCTCCGGCATCCCCATGGCACCTCTGCAACCCCTGGGTTCACTGCAGCGTGCCCCGCCAAGTTCTCCAGCCCGGGAAGCGCCTCCTGCGGCCTCCTTCCCCAGCTGGCAGCCTCCTCTCCAGCCTGTTCTTCATTTGGACCTCCCCGAACTGCCGCCAGAGCCCTCCACGAGGCAGGCACAAGCGTTCCAAGATGGTGCTGGCAACGTGCATGCAAGCCCCGCCCACCACAGCACCATTGGTCAATCTGAGGACCTATCAGAGGGCTCCCTTCGCGCTGATGTTTCCCTGCACAGAGAGGCGTCCCCCGGGCTCTGGGACCACCCCTCCGGCTCCAGACATCATCGCGCTGATGAGGGAACCCCCAGATGGCATGAACGCGCTGGGAAAGGAAATCCGTGATGGTGCGATTCATCTAGCAGCAGCCCTGGGACCCGGCGCTATGGCAGGCATCGACGGCACCATTCAACCAGAAGTAGCTCTAGCACCTGGCGCCACAACAGGCATCGCAGCTCCAACCGACCAACACAGAAGCGGCCAGCCTCGATCCCACAAGCACACATCGCACAGGAAACAGCACAAAAGATCAGGCAGCTCTTGTGAGGACAGTAGAGCTCACTACAGCAAACGGAGAAGGCTCTGCAGTTCGAGCTCCAACAACAGCTCCCCCCACAGGCACAACAGGGTATCTTCCTCCACAGACAGATCTGAAGCCATTCTTGAGCTCCTTTCTCGCTTGGTCAAGCAGACCACTCCACAAGAACCTAAAGGAAACCTGTCTTCAGTGCCCTGCACAGCCCCAGCAGCTGCTCCGGCTGCCGAAACCGCCAGTCCCCGGACGCCATCCAGGTCCCCTAGCCCAGCCAGAGATCTTCCGTCCGAAGCTAGTGAAGAGGAAATCGACGACTCTGCCCCCGTGGGATCCACCTCTTCCAAGGGTCCGTCGACTTGGAGCCGGCTGCCAGAGACAAAAAGGAATTATCCACTACAAACCCTCTGGAGGACCTCACCTACCCCAAGTTCGTAAGCAAGGTGATGTCAGCTCTGAACTTTACAACAGACAAGGCCGCGGATCAGGAGCTGGAGCTCTATAAATACCTCCATGGACCCAAACCGGCCATGGCTTTACCCATCCACCAAAAGCTACGTGACAACCATCTTTTGCTGTGGCAGACCCCTGCCTCAGGCCAAGCTTGCTCTAGACAGCTGGACACCAAATACCAAGTCCACCCTGCTCCCGGCTTCCTCAAACAACAACTTCCACACCAGTCCATCGTCGTTTCCTCGGCTCTCAAAAAAGTCAAGTCTTCCAGGACCCTCGCCAGCCACCCGCCTGGAAGAGATTCTAAGCTTCTGGACGATGTGGGCAAAAAGGTCTACCAAAGAGCCATGCTAAGCGCCAGAATTGTGGCCCACCAATTCCAGCACATTCACTTTCTAGATGGGTCACTGGCAGCACTCAAAGGCCACTTTTCAGCCCTATCCAAGGACTTGCAAGCAGAGGCCACCTCATCCGTCCAGGATATCACGGAGTGCAGCAGACACCTGGTAGCCACTGCCTTTGATGCCTTCAACACTGCCGTCTGGACAGCGGGCACCACCATCTCAGCCCGAAGATGGGCCTGGATAAAAGCCTCCGGCTTAAGAGAGGACACCCACAACAGGATAGCTGATGCCCCATGCACAGGGGAATCTCTTTTCAGGGACAAGGTCACAGACACCGTCAATGTCCTTAAGGAAGATTGCAACACTCTGCAGACTCTGGCAGCAGAAGGCCTAGAACGCCACTCCACTACACAAAAAAGCAGCTACTACCGGAAGCCCTACTACCCCAACAAGCGCTACAACTCCAGTCGGAAGTGGCAGGCTCCGCGCAGCTACAAGCAGCCTTACCAGTCCTCTAACAACCAACAGCAAAACCAGAGGGAATGCAAGACCAAGAAGCAGACTGCGTCCCAGCCAGCCAAATCATCCTTTTGACATAGGGTGGACGGCGGCCGTGATGGGGGGGGACCCCTGCCACCCCCTCTATTAGGGGCCATCTATCCGCATTCCTCCCGGCCTGGCAAGCAATCACCACAGACAAGTGGGTGCTGCAGATCATACAGGAAGGGTACCGCTTACACTTCACTTCCCCACCGGCTCAGTGCTCACAGCCGGTGAGCGAACCACCCACGCAACTCTGGACCACAATGACCAAGTTGCTACAACACCTCCTCGCGTCTCAGGCCATCAAAAGAGTTCCCGACAGCGAAGTCAGCTCTGGCTTCTACTCCAGATACTTCCTCATTCCCAAGAAGTCAGGAGGAGTTCGCCCGATCCTAGATCTCTGCAAACTCAACAGATTCATCGCGAAGGAGCGCTTCAGGATGTATTCCCTCAACTCCATCCTACCTCTCATTCACATAGGGGACTGGCTTGCCTCTTTGGACCTCCTGGAGGCGTACTCTCATGTCCCCATCCACCCATCTCACAGGAAATTCCTCCGCTTCAAAGTGCGGGACCAACACCACCAATACAAAGTGCTTCCCTTCGGCCTGTCCCCAGCCCCTCAAGTCTTCACGAAGTGTGTCGCAGTAGCAACCACGCACCTCTGCAAGCAAGGCATTGTCGTCTTCCCATACCTCGACGACTGGCTACTCTCGGCACCATCGGCTGCAGAAGGGAACGTAGCGATGCGGAGGACAACCAAGCTACTATCCGACCTCGGATTCCTCCTGAACCTGGAGAAGTCATAGCTGGTACCGCAGCAGAGGGTGCAGTTCATAGGCGCTGTCATCAACACCCATGCCTCAAGAGCCTTCCTACCCGAACAGCGTGCTACGACCATTGTGTCCTTGGCCAGAGGGATATTGGTATCCAAACTAACCTCGGCAGGTTCCATCCTCCGTCTCCTGGGGCACAAGGCGGCAACCACCTCGGTCCTACCGCTGGCGCGGCTGCACATGAGAAGTCTCCAATGGCACCTACGTGACAACTGGAATCAGCTTTCACAGCCCCTGACCATGCGGGTGCCCATGGACAGCGGGGCAATAGAGGACCTCCACTGGTGGACCCACCAGTCCAACCTCACAAGTAGCAAAAGCCTCCAGCAGCGACAGCACCAGGTTGTCCTCACAACAGATGTGTCCTCCACAGGCTGTTAGCACACTTTCTACAGATCAGCACCCAAGGAACATGGACATCCAGGGAACAGAGCCTCCACATCAACCTGCTCGAGCTCAGAGCCATCAGGTACGCATTGAAAGCCTTCCAAACACAGCTGAGGGGAAAAGCCATCCTCATCCAAATGAACAACCAAATAGCCAAGTTCTACATCAACAAGCAAGGGGGCACGGGGTCCAGGTCCCTGTGCAAAGAAGCAATTGCAATCTGGTCCCTGGCTCTGGCCAATGGATCTCACCTACAAGCCTCGTACCTCCCCTGCAAGGTGAACACCCTAGCCGACCAGCTGAGCAGGCAGTTGCAGCCACACGAATGGTCCCTACATCCGGAGGTGGCCGAATGTATCTTCCAGCAGTGGGGGACACCACACCTCGACCTCTTTGCGATGGAGACCAACGCGAAGTGTCACCTCTTCTGCTCCAAGCACCCTTCCGACAAGTGCCTAGCTCAGGATGCATTCGCCGTGTCATGGGGGGGCTTGTCTCCAGCATATGCCTTTCCCCCCAACCCTCTGATCTCTGCAACACTGCAGCGCATCATCTCGGACAAGGCGCACATTATCCTGATCGCGCCCTACTGGCTCTGCCAGATGTGGTTCCCCCTCTTTCTCCGCCTCTCACTAGAACCACCGACGAGGCTGCCCCTGCGCCCGGATCTCCTCACGCAGAACAACAGAAACACACTACACCCCAACCTGCAAGCCTTCGCCTTGACAGCGTGGAGATTGACCGGAGACACTTGTCAGCCCTGAATCTGTTGACGGATGTCCAGCACGTGGTTCTGGCAGCAAAATGCCCATCCACTCGTACGTCTTACGGCTTCAAATGGAAGCGCTTCACCATCTGGTGCGTCTCCAGAGGACTTGACCCAGTCTCCTGTCCCATACTGATGGTCCTCAAGTATCTCACCTCCCTCTTCGAACTCGGCCTGAAGACGCAATCCATCAAAGTACACCTTTACATGATCGCGTCCCTCCACTCCGGGGGAGCGGGGGACAACGCCTCCATTACTTTGCTTCCCATCGTGGCTTGCTTCATGAAGGGCCTAGCCAATCGGCGGCCCCCGCTATGGCCACCGGTGCCAGCCTGGGATCTCGGCACCGTCCTCCAGCAGCTGACACTACCGCTCTTTGAACCGCTGCCAACGGCGGACATGAAATTCGTCTCTTGGAAAGCACTCTTCCTCATCGCTATAACCTCCGCCCGCAGGATCAGCGAGCTCCAAGCCCTGGTGACACATCCTCCGTACACACAGCTCCACCCCAACCGCGCGTCCCTGTGCACCCACCCGAAGTTCCTGCCAAAGGTGGCCACCTCCTTCCACATAACCAAACCATCGACCTTCCCTCCTTCCTCATGGAGCCTCATGCATTCGAGGAGGAGGGTAGGCGCCACACCTTGGACTGTGTCAGGGTCCTGCGCATCTACCTTGAGAGAACAGCAGGCATAAGACAAGGGACTCAGATCTTCGTGTCCTACGATCCCAACAGGCCTGGAAGGCCCGTCACCAAATGGACCCTGTCCCTCTGGATAACCGCATGCATCGCCTTCTGCCTGAGTCAGACTGGATCCAGGACAGGGGACTGGGCAGGAACGCACTAACTGAGGGCGCTGGCGGCATCCTTCACCAACCTGCGCTCCGTCCCTGTAGACGACATTTGCAAAGCCGCCACCTGGTCATCTGTACTCACCTTTCAGAAGCATTACTGCTTGGAGCTCGAGGCGCAATCCGACAGTGCCTTCGGGCAGGCTGTCCTCACAGCAGCCGCCGGAATGCCCCTCCCTCTTTAGATGGAGTACGGCGAACTGGCACGGAGTTGACTGTTTACAAGAGTAGACTGTTTACAACCTTCCGCGGGCACTTAGTCGTGCATGCGGACGGTCTCTGCACTGTCACATTTGGATACTGTTTGCACTGTTTTGCACAATGTTTGATGTTTGCTGTATATTTCCCTATGCGGCACTGTTTGCATAGTGGGCCACCACGTTATGTTTGCAGTATTAGTAAGAACTGTGGAAATGTTAGGCACGGTTACTCTGCACTGTTTGTTTCACCAGGCAAATCACCTGGCAAATAAAGCACCTCGAATGCCACTCGCTTCCAACTGCATATGTCTGTCTGCCTCCCTCATCCACCACAGCGCGCTCTCGCGTAGCTAGGGAGTCACCTGGTGTGGTTGACGCTTCCTGCTTGTCCATGGAAAAAGCGAAGTTACTTACCTGTAACGGGAGTTCTCCATGGACAGCAGGATAAGTCAGCCACACATTCCCTCCCACCTCCCCTGTTTGAGGTCGGCCGACCGGCTTGCTCCCTAGCCCGATGTCGGAGCTAATGAATCACTGGCTGGGCTAGGGGTGGGCCGGGGAAGTGGGGACCACCTATTCAAGCTCAGAAACCTGAGCTCTGGAGAGCACTTCCGTAGATGGCACCGCCCGGAGGACGTCACCTGGTGTGGCTGACTTATCCTGCTATCCAAGGAGAACTCCCATTACAGGTAAGTAACTTCGCTTTATCTGACTGCATGGTAACTGTAAGGCACAGTCCTTGCCCATTCTCCAAGCATCTCTGCCTATTCCACCTTAAGCTGTAAATGTGGGAAATAGCATGCTGTCAAGCCACTGAGCTGTTAGCAGACACTGATTTCCATGTTAACTGCTTAGCACAGCTTAGTAAATAGGTCCCTTAGTAAGAGAGAGGATTTGTTTAAGCATTCAATCAATGCTTGTTCTGTTTTCTCTTATTTATTTATTCATTTGCCAAATTTGATCATCTGCCTTTTCATTCTGAGAACCCCAATGCAATTAATAACACATTAATAAATGGGATAGGGACATAAGCTGCATCCAAGCAATAGCATTTGTAAGATTAACTAATTTCATTTTTTCTTGTAGGTTCACATGACACATCTCCATGTTTTTCTGAGTGGAACAATAAGCAGGAAGAAGATCGCTCCATCCTGGTTCTGTTGCCAGCCCACAGTTCCACATCCACTTGTACCTCAGTGGCCATTATCCAGTTTATGATGCCCTCCTCAGAGAAATGGCTTCATCGAAAGCACTGGCGAGCAGGGTATTTTCAGGACATACTACATGTGGACCATCGTCAGATGTGTACTTAATTGGCACTTCTGTACTCCTTCATAATCATTTTGAAGGAATAAATATTTTAATAAAAATATTCTTTTAGGATCTGTCAGCAAGACAAATCAGGGAAGCCTTTTTGCTCTCTGAACTCAATGGGTCTCTACTTGTACTTTTCCTTTAGAATAAGTAGGCCCCAGGTTTGCTTCCATAGTTTGCTTACTATTAGTGAATGATCTTAGTGTGATCTGTCATCTCCAGTCTTTGCTTTAACTATCAAATGGCATATGTCTAAGGACGCTCATATGAATGCACCAGTCTTCAGTCCTTGAAAGTTGTGCCTACAGAAGTCATTAATGATACTTGTGGTGCTGGTGTTGGCAGGACTGTCTGCCACTCCCCCCCCCTCCTCTATCTTCTTGGGGGGGGGAGTGCGGGTGGCAGCTTTGTGCTGCTGCTTTGGCACCCCAGCAGGCCACACTCTTTGGCGCCTACTTATGGCCTGCCACTCCTGCACTCTTCCTACAGGAAGTTGCATCAGAGAGGGTTCAGAAGCGGCAGGCCATGGTTTTTGTGCCACGGACACCATGGCAGCACCAAAGTGGTGGTGTAAAGCCACTGTGCCACCCACGAATGTCTGCTGCCTAGCCCGCCTAGTGGACAGGTCTGCCCTGGGTACTGGTAGGAGCGGGTATCAGAGGATATGACCCACAGCCTTAATAGGTATGAGCTTCTGGCTAGAACAGCTGTCTTGGCACTTCAGTTTAATGAATGACACAATTCACATAGATCAGTTGAGGCAAATGACTCATGTTATCTCAGGGAAGAAACTAAGACCAGACCCAAGAGGATAAAATATATCCCAAATCCAGTGTATAGCATTTAAAGCATAATCTGCATCACACTGAACATGTTCCAGCACTCATCCTTGGATGGATGATACAGTTCAGTCGCATGAAGGCACAAATAGCTTCTAAAACTTTATATTGCACTTTAGGTATTTGTAGCCCACTGCTTTGACTAGTGGTGAGGGTGGGGTATTGTACTGACTTTGAGCCTGATGTAATAAGATTCATTGAGCTTACCACACTTTCTTACTCCCATTTAATTCACATTTTTTGCATGCTAAAATTATTTCCAATGCATGCAGGGATTTTGGCATTAGAAAATGTGCTGTAAACAGTGCTGCTTTTAAAATTACCCTTGCGTATAAGTATATGCCAGAACAAGTAGATGTGCACTTGTATGTAACCCGAGTGTAGGTGTGTTCAGCCGAGAAGTTGAGTGGAGTATGGGCAGAGTCTCGAAGTGTGCACATAGGTGATGAAATACATACCTAAGCATGTACTTCAGCCTCATTCATTTACACCTGCTCTTCAGCTGAGGTAAATGTGCATGGGCTCATTAGGTCTCTGATTTCTGCAGGATTTGCATAAGTATTTTATAAAGACACATGCGTGCCTGTGTGTATAGTAGAGGTGCCTACTTGCCCTTCACATTTAGGTGACCTCTTGTAAAATTACCTTCCACCTGTGCAAGTGCATGGAAATGACCCGCATAGTTCCAGTGCTGGAAAGTGCACTATTATCAAAGCAATTTTTATACTTCATCTTTATCACCAATTTTTAACTACCATCCTCGAGATAACGTTTTTAACTTCCATTTACTTAAAAACCATCCACAGAGATGGGTTCCCCAGGTTGAGGACCCTGAACACGAGATTCTCTATTAAGGATCCCTGGTCTTTGGAGCCCCAAGCCCAGGAATTCCAAGACAGATACTCTGTCTTTGGGGATTCCCCAAGACAGAGACCTTCTGCTCAGATATCACGAGCTAGAAACTAGAGAATATCACAACCCTATCACTTTAGCCTCTCCAGCTACTAAACCCCCCACTCCTTAATGCATCCACTGAGCCATCAGTCATGCAGCCCAACCCTTAATATCTTTCCTTTCAGTGTACCCACCCCCTAATCTATCAACTTCAAATGCACCTTCTCACTCAACTCACACTCCCTAGTCCTCAGCCCCACTACCTAATGAAATTTAGTACCAAACAATTTGTGAGGATCATTGGAGTGCATTAGTGGTTTAGAGGTGTCAGTGAGGTATAATAGTGGGTTTATGGGGCTAGTAAGTTATGATGCCCCTAAATCAAGTAATGTGGTACATTTATCCCTAAATCATTAATCTACCCCACAGCTGATGTATCCCACGGATCCTTAAATCCTCTGATATACTCCATTGACCATCTTAAACATGGCAGCACATCCCAAAGACCCTTTCATTCATTAACATACCCCATTAACCTACTAAACCCAGTAATGCATCCTATAGACCTCCTAGCCCATTTATGTACCCTGTGAACCACCTAAACCCACTAACATGTCCCACTGAACCCCCGTAAACTCATTAAGGTATCCCATTGAACCCTCAATGCACTGACATACCTATTGTGTTGCCCAACCCATTAATAATCCCATCTATGACCCCAATGCATCATTGGCTCTTGAACTTTACAGCGCACACTATTTGCCCACAGTGCTCATTGTTGCTCATTAGAGGCCACTATTGAGTGATAGTGCTTGCTATTAAACACATTTCCCCTGAAACTAATTTTTATTTTTATTTATTTTATTTATTTAGACGGATTTGTATACCACCTTATCCTACAATCAAAGTGGTCACATCACAATTGGAGGGTTACATTTAACATGAGGGTACTTAACGACATTAAACATTGTACATTATACACTGTACACTATACATTATGCATTGTACACTATAAATGAGGGTACTTAACCACATTATTCATTGAACTTATAGGTTTGGTTGGGGTGGGAATTGAGATGGTGGAGGTAGTTGCATTGAGGTGGTTGCATTACTGTCTGGGTCGAGTTTGTTAGTTGTCTGTTCATAGGTTTCTGTGACGAGCAGGGTTTTGAGGGCCTTGCGGAAGTCTTTGGAATTGTTCATGGCCCTCAGACCCATCGGTAGGGGGTTCCAGAGCGTGGACACCAGTAGCGAAGGAGCTCTTCTTGAGGTTGTTTGTTTAGGCTTGTGATATCCT
Organism: Ichthyophis bannanicus; assembly: GCA_033557465.1. NCBI lineage: Eukaryota > Metazoa > Chordata > Amphibia > Gymnophiona > Ichthyophiidae > Ichthyophis > Ichthyophis bannanicus. Next base: position 1,127,659,033 of record CM066032.1, on the reverse strand, counting down.
GCAGATGTGCCGATCCTGTTGTCATTATTGATTCTTCTTGGTCTATTGCTGATATCCTTTGTTATGATATTTTGGAGTGCATCTGCCGATTGATGGTGAAAGATGTTAAAGATGATCATGATTGTTTTGTATTTTGCCCTGACCATCACTGGGAGCCAGTGCAGCTGCTGTAAGATGGGGGTGATGTGCTCAGTTCTTGCAGTGTCCGTAATGATGCGTGCTGTAGTGTTTTGTACCATTTGGAGTGGGTATAGTGTCTGCTGGGGGAGGCCTTGATACAACGAGTTTCCATAATCAAGCAGAGGTGTGATGAGTACTTGGCACACTGTGCGGAAGTGGTCTTGTTGGAGTATTGGTTTGAGCTTTCTGATGGTCCTTAAATGTAGATAGGCCTTGTTTGCGGTTTTGGCTATGTGAGATTTCATGTTCAGGGCTCTGTCCATTGTGATACCCAGATACTTAACTTCATCCTTGACCGCCATTGGTTTGTCTAGAATGTTGATGGTTTGTGGCGGAACAAAAGTGGGTTTCCTGGTGATGAACATTGCCTCTATTTTATCATAGTTGACCGTCAGGTTATTAGCTGCGAGCCAAGCACTCATGTCTTCAATGCATCGGGTTATTGTTGTGGTGTCAGGTACTTGTAGGTTGATTGGAGCATACACCATGATGTCGTCAGCATAAAGGTGATAGTGAATTTTGTGGCGTTTGATGATGTTGCATAAGGGTTGTATGTATATATTAAAGAGTATAGATGATAGAGATGATCCTTCTGGTATTCCTTGCGTAACGGGGAACTGCAGAGATTTCTTTTGGGCGCATTTGACTTGCGTTCAGTCTTTCAAGTAGGAGGTAAACCAGTTTAGGGTATTCTTGCTTATTCCTATCTGTTGCAGGCTTTGCAGTAACCTAGTGTGGGACACAGTGTCAAAGGCTGCCGTGATGTCCATAAACACTATAGGAATCCGTTCTTTATGTTATCTGTGCCTCTTAATAGATTGTCATAGAGGGAGGTGAGTAGTGTTTCCACATTGTGCTGGGGTTTAAAGCCATGCCGGTGGATGTCCAGTGGGGCATTCATGTCGATGTCATCCTGAAGTTGTCTTTGCACTGTTTTTCAATGATCTTGGCAAGGAATGGTAGGCTGGAGATGGGACGGTATGGTTTTGGTTCTGAGGGGCTTAGCGCACTATTTTTAAGTATCAGTCGTATCATGGCTTGCTTCAAGGATTGCAGCATATATCCTTGTTGGAGGGATTCCTTTATGATTTTGTGAATGTGATGGGAGAGCTGGCTTCTGGTGGCTTTGAGCCAAGACACTGGGCATGGGTCTGACGGTGAAGTTGTTGTGTTGAGTCCATTCACTATGTCCTCTACTTGATGTATTGATGGTATACTGAAGTCCTCCCATGTTTGGTGCGGCTCTTCCATTTCATGGCTTTCTGTCTGTGGTTGGGGGGAACATGTATGGCTGGCGTTTTTTGATTTTATGTACTCCGCAAATTCCTCTGGGTCAAGATGGTGTGTACAGTGCTGGGTGGTGTCTTTAGTGAGCTTCTGGACTATGTTAAAGAGTTCCCTCAGTTTGTTGACAGATTTCATGATTAGGTTGGTATGGTGTTGCTGTTTGCGCTCATTTATCAGGTTGTTATATTCCAGTTGCTTGGTTCTGTATTAAGCCAGAGAGTTATGCAACTTTTCCCGCCTCCATTTTCTCTCAAGCCTTCAGAGAATGCGCTTTGCATTCCTGATGTCACTTGAGTACCAGGGGGCATTGGACCTCCTGTGTGCTTGTGGTTCTGGACTGGTGGGAGTGATGCTGCCTTAGATATTATGCAGTTCCATTTCTCTATATTTAGGTCAAGGGTGTTGTATTCCTGCTGTAGTTGTGGAATGATTTCAGGGGGGTTTTGTTATAAAAGAAATAAAACAAAATGAAAAATTCCACAAATGACACAAAAAAAACTAAACAAAACAAACGTTTTTGGTCTGCACACCTAAAAAAAAAATATGTACTAAGCTTAGTGCACATTTCTACTGTTTTAGGCTGCATTTTTAACTCCCGATGCATTAGCAAGACTTTAGCTTAGTGCGTTAGACATCAACCTTTTTTAAAATTTAAATATGATTCAAATAATATGTGCATTCATTTTTAGTGGACATCTTAATTCATTGGCCCCACTATCATTAGCAGAAGGTGCTGCTATGTGCCAACGTTCACTAATACTAAAGGGTTCTTTTATTAGGGTGCACTGTGGGTTTGCACTTAATGCACCTTTAGCAGGCAAAACTAAGGCACGTTAAGTGCAAAGCCACTGAATTACTTGTCGAGGGCATGGACAATGCCATTCAATAATGTGGGTTGCCAATACAACGGCTGCAGTTAACTTCAATTATTGAGGTTGAGGTAATTGCACCTGTGCTATTTGCAAAATGTGCCGTTAGCACATTTGTGTATACTCTTGTGCTGATGGCACGGTGCACACCACACCCACTCTCCATCCCTAACCTGCCCATTTCCCTCTCTAAAACATGGGGCACAGCGCAGGAATTGGCGTGCGCTGTCATGGTCACGCACTAACAGCACATGGCTAGCATGCCAAAGCCTGCACCGAATGCATAATACACTTTAGGGACATTGATTTTCTTGTCAAAAAGGGAGATCTTGTGCTGTAAAACTGGTACTACACACCTATAGTAGAGTCTCCTGCAAAGTTGATTTTCAAATTGATTCTACTGAAGTGCTGTTTGGAAGATGCAGTCATCTGTTTATATATATTGTGCTGTTAGTTTTTACTTTGTGCTTATTTTATGCTTTATGTATTTTTTTTTACAATATATTGATTATCCTTTGAGCCCATCATCTTGAAGAACAAGTGGATTTCATCCCATTGAAGTAACCTGTTTCAGGTATTACAATGTAACATATGCCTGATGTTCACGAATGTAGCTCATCCATTTTTAAATAAAATAATTTCCACATTATTTATCTGATTGACATAATTTTTATTTGTTCCAGTTCCTTCTTTCATCAGTCTTGCTTTCAAAAACCCTGCTCTCAACTGATTTCCCTGTCCTTTCCTCTTTCTTCTGTTGGCGTATGGGAGTGAAAAAGGGTGATGGCTTGGTACCGATAAAGACACTTTTTCAGCAGTAGAAAACTTGTTGAGGCTGTGGGATAGTAACTGTTGAGTAATGTGCTAGCCCATCCCCAGGGCTCTAAAGAAGAAAGAGGCCTAGTGGAAGCCAGGGGAAGTCTTTGATTGCTACTTTGTTCAAGGTGCTTGAGAAGATGCATATTGGAATTTTGCTCTATGGCATTTGTGTATTTTGATATTTCTCCAGGAACAAGTAGGAAGTTAGTCCTCACATATGGCGCTGGCATCAACGGAGCCCCCACGGAAGCATCTGCCCAACTTTCAAAGAAAGCCTTTGGGAGATGCCACCACACATGCATGGTCCCCTTATCGCCCAATGGTGCCATCTTACTCAGTCTCATTTTTACCACAGAGCCCAACAGAGATCCGTCTTTTTTCCCCAAAAAAGTTGATCTTTTATGCATTAAACTGTCTTTTCTTTCTCTGGTTAGCACTGATCCCTTTCCCACCTCTGAACCCAATTGTCCTGCATTGAGTCTCGGACCTGTTTTTCCTTTTCTTTTACAGCACGGCTTCGCACCTTTTTTCTATCCGCTGGCTGCATCAAGGGTCTTCGATCTTGCAGGGGTCCTTTTTGCTCCAATGGCCAGTGGGTTCAAAAAGTGTGATCAGTGCACAAAAAACACATCCCTCACTGATACACATGACTGCTGCCTCCGGTGACTAGGTGCCGACCATGACCCAGAAGTTTGTGCCCTGTGCAAAAAGATGTCTGCGAAGGCCATCCAATGTTATCAGCAAAAGCAAGACGACATCTTCCACAGGTCAGATTCTGTCCTGGTAGCCTCGCACTCTAAGACCCTGCACAGAGCTTCAAAGTCGCATAAAGCCCCCATGGCACTCAACTGTGTCCACAGACACGCCAACAAGGGTTCTCCAGAGCTGGAATGCAAGAAGAAGAAATCCTCAAGAACTTCATCTTGGGATTTGAACACACAGGGCAAGTCCCATGCCAGGTCCCACAGTCCGCGGAGAGTACCCGAGGAGTCAGAGCAGAAGTGGCCAGAGAAGGTTCCCTGAACAGATGCCAAGGCCTCCGGTGATGGGTCCCAAACCCCTGAGGCCTGTCCCATCGAGAACTCCCTCTCCTCACCAATGCTGGACCCGGTAACCCCAGTGTCCACATCAAAGGCTGCAACTCCTGATGGGAAGCCAGGATGATGGTGCTGCACCACAGTGTCATTGCCTTCCTTGCCTTGCAGCAGGTTTTGATGCCTGACTCCACTGGTGCTCATGCTGAGACCGCAGGAACCTCAAACTAGAGAACTCCCCAGACTGCCGAAACGATCCTTGAGAGCCTGGAGCCTCGAGCTGATCCTCGGCATGGGTCTTGATCCTGCTCTTGGTCCTCAGGAGTGAGATCCTCCCCAGCGAGTGTTTGTGGCTCTGGCCAAACAGCCGCCATGGGTCACTGAGGCCCTGACCTGGGTCCTGCACCCCAGGCGCTTTTGGTCCTCGAGTCCTTGGCCGATTACTCCAATTGAGAGTCTGAAGACACATCCCTGGAGATGCATAAACACAGTGATCTCCCATCTGACCCAGCTCCCCCAGCATTGCAATACTGGTCCCTGCCTGAGGACACATGCATCCTCGAGTTTGTTTGAGACATGGGAAAAGCCTTGTCCCTCACCATGGAGTCAGAGGAGGACCTTTGCATGGAGGAGCTTGAAATCCTCCATTATGAGGCTCCACCCAAGGAGGCCCTGATGGTCCATGTCCCCACCATCCTTGGGCAACTCCTCCTTTGAATGTGGGAGACTGATGCCTCGACACCATGTAATGGGTGCAGTGGGGCCTGGGCTTCCGAAAGGCACAATTCCCACACACCTCTATTGTGGTAGAGTCCACCATGAGCCAATGCTGGATTGCCGAATCCAAGCCTACCAGCTGTATATTGGCATGTATCTCTGAGGCCTGGCAAAGGAACTCACAAGTTTCTCAGTGGGGATCACCTCCAGTGATTCCAAACACTCACAAAGCGCATCGGGGAGTGCTGGAAGTACATGTCCCAGGCCGCCTATGATGGCTTTGAGTCAAATGTGAGGGTGGCTGCCGCAGGCATCGGCGCTCGATGCCAGGTCGGGCTCCAGGCATCGGACCTCGAGCAGTGGGTACAAGAGAAACTGCTTGATGTCCCTTGCCTCGGGGAAACCCTCTTTGGCAAACCGATGGAAGAAAAGGTGGTGGAGATCAAGACAGAGTTCCTCACGAGGACTGGGCTCGCCAGGAAGACCTCTACCCTTTCTAAGAAGAAACCATCGGGGAAGAGGCTCCCTTTTCATAGAAAGGGCCAGCCTTATCGAGGCTACCCCCAATACCAAGCCCCCCAGACCCCACAACAGGGTCACCAAGGCAAGAGAGTGGTCCAAGGCTTGCACAAGCCTAAGGACTCCAAGCCCCAGACCCCAGCTCTTGCCTAGGCTGGGCCGGGGTTTTGACTCCCTGAGCACAGCCTCTCCACCCATGGGGGAGCAGCTGCCAACAGGGGGCATCTGATTCATTTTGCCCAGCAGTGACTTGCCATCACCACCAACTCCTGGGCACTCCAACTAGTCAGAGAAGACTACCTCCTTCACTTGGACCAGACACCTTCCCCTTTCTTTCCAGGAGATCCCTTTTGGACTCCTCTGCACCAAGCCCTGCTTCTGCAGGAACTGACAGGCCTCCTCACGGATAGATCTGTGAGCCAGTACCCCACCATCTCTTGGGTAAGGGGTTCTACTTCCAATATTTTCTGGTCCCAAAAAGAACAGGAGGCCTAAGGCCTATTCTGTACTTGTGAAACCTGAACAAGTTCCTCATGCAGGAGAAGTTCAAGATGCTCTCCCTTGAAACATTGCTGCCCTACCTCCAGCAGGGGGATTGGCTATGCCCCTTGGACCTAAAGGATGCTTACATCCACATTCTCATTCATCCCAGTCACTGGCAGTACTTAAGGTTCATGGTTGGGAGCAACCACTACTACTTCAGGTTACTACCATTCGGTCTAGCCTCCGTGCCAAGAATCTTCACCAAATGCCTGGCAGTGATGGCCATCTATCTCTGTTTCCAAGGATCCTTCATTTTCCCATACTTGGACGATTGGCTTGTGAAGGGGGACATGGCCACTGAGGTGCAACAGGCCACAGCCTGCACCATCAATGTCCTAGAACAGCGATGGCGAACCTATGGCACGCGTGCCAGCTGTGGCACGCGAAGGCCTTGCAGCTGGCACGCGGGAAGGTCCGCAAAAAAAGAAAAAGCTGGCTCTGACTGCTGCCGCGGACGCGGCAAGGGCAGAATGCAGCATCCCGCGGGGCCCCCTCCGCCCGCTAAGCCCCTCTGCAAGAGCTTTCAGATTCGCGAGGGAGAGCGTCTCCCTCGCGTCTCTGTTAAGCCCGCAGGGGCTAATGGGAAATTTCCCATCAGCCCCTTTAGACGCGAGGGACTGATGGGAAATTTCCCATTAGCCCCTGCGGGCTTAACAGAGACGCGAGGGAGATGCTCTCCCTCGCGAATCTGAAAGCCCTTGCAGAGGGGCTTAGCGGGCGGAGGGGGCCCCGCAGGACATTGCAATCTGCCGCGGCAGCAGCCAGAGCCTGCTTTTTTTTTTAAAAAATTTGCCGGGGGGGTTAGGACTGCTAATGGACAGGGAGAGGGGGGGTTAGGACTGGTAATGGGCAGGGAGGAGGGGGGGGGGGTTAGGACTGCTAATGGGCAGGGAGGAGGAGGGGGGGTTAGGACTGCTAATGGGCAGGGAGGAGGAGGGGGGGTTAGGACTGCTAATGGGCAGGGAGGGGGGGGGGTTAGGACTGCTAATGGGCAGGGAGGGAGGGGGGTTAGGACTGCTAATGGGCAGGGCAGGGCAGGGAGGGAGGGAGGGAGGGGGGGTTAGGACTGGTAATGGGCAGGGAGGGAGGCAGGGGGGGGAGGGGGGGTTAGGACTGCTAATGGGCAGGGAGGGAGGGAGGGGGGGGTTAGGACTGCTAATGGGCAGGGAGGGAGGGAGGGAGGGGGGGTTAGGACTGCTAATGGGCAGGCAGGGAGGGAGGGAGGGGGGGTTAGGACTGCTAATGGGCAGGGAGGGAGGGAGGGAGGGGGGGTTAGGACTGCTAATGGGCAGGGAGGGAGGGAGGGAGGGAGGGGGGGTTAGGACTGCTAATGGGCAGGGAGGGAGGGAGGGGGGGGGTTAGGACTGCTAATGGGCAGGGAGGGAGGGAGGGAGGGAGGGGGGGTTAGGACTGCTAATGGGCAGGGAGGGAGGGAGGGGGGGGTTAGGACTGCTAATGGGCAGGGAGGGAGGGGGGGGGTTAGGACTGCTAATGGGCAGGGAGGGGGGGTTAGGAATGCTAATGGGGAGGGAGGGAGGGGGGGTGTAGGACTGCTAATGGGCAGGGAGGTAGGGGGTGGGGTTAGGACTGCTAATGGGGGAGGGAGGGAGGGAGGGAGGGAGGGGGGGGTTAGGACTGCTAATGGGCAGGGAGGGAGGGAGGGAGGGAGGGGGGGGGGGTTAGGACTGCTAATGGGCAGGGAGGGAGGGGAGGGGGGTTAGGACTGCTAATGGGCAGGGAGGGAGGGAGGGAGGGGGGTTAGGGTTAGGACTGCTAATGGGAGGGAGGGAGGGGGGGGTTAGGACTGCTAATGGGAGGGAGGGAGGGGCGGTTAGGATTGCTAATGTGCAGGGAGGGAGGGAGGGGGGGGGGTAAGACTGCTAATAGGGAGGGAGGGAGGGGGGGTTAGGACTGCTAATGGGCAGGGAGGGAGGGAGGGGGGGGTTAGGACTGCTAATGGGCAGGGAGGGAGGGGGGGTTAGGACTGCTAATGGGCAGGGAGGGAGGGAGGGAGGGGGGGTTAGGACTGCTAAAGGGCAGGGGGGGAGGGCGGGGGGGGTTAGGACTGCTAATGGGCAGGGAGGGAGGGGGGGTTAGGACTGCTAATGGGCAGGGAGGGAGGGAGGGAGGGAGGGGGGGGTTAGGACTGCTAATGGGCAGGGAGGGAGGGAGGGGGGGGGGTTAGGACTGCTAATGGGCAGGGAGGGAGGGAGGGGGGGTTAGGACTGCTAATGGGCAGGGAGGGAGGGAGGGAGGGAGGGGGGGGTTAGGACTGCTAATGGGCAGGGAGGGAGGGTTAGGACTGCTAATGGGCAGGGAGGGAGGGAGGGGGGGGTTAGGACTGCTAATGGGCAGGGAGGGAGGGGGGGTTAGGACTGCTAATGGGCAGGGAGGGAGGGAGGGGGGGTAGGACTGCTAATGGGCAGGGAGGGAGGGAGGGAGTGGGGGGTTTGGACTGCTAATGGGCAGGGAGGGAGGGGGTTAGGACTGCTAATGGGCAGGGAGGGAGGGGGGGGTTAGGACTGCTAATGGGCAGGCAGGGAGGGAGGGAGGGGGGGGGGTTAGGACTGCTAATGGGCAGGGAGGGAGGGGGGGTTAGGACTGCTAATGGGCAGGGAGGGAGGGGGGGGGTTAGGACTGCTAATGGGCAGGGGGGGCGGGCGGGCGGGCAGGACTGCTAATGGGCTGGGGGGGTTAGGACTGCTAATGGGCGGGCGGGGGGGGGGGGGGGGGGGGTTAGGACTGCTAATGGGCAGGGGGGGTAGGACTGCTAATGGGCTGTGGGCTGATGGGGGCTGTCTGGAAATGGGGTGATGGGGGTTAGGACTGGTAATGGGTTATAGGGGGGGCTTAAACTGAAAATGGGGTGATGGGGGTTTAGGACTGGAAGTGGGTTGATGGGGGGGGGCTAGGACTGGTATTGGGTTGGGGGGTTGCTAGGACTGGAAATGGGCTGATGGGGGGCTAGGACTGGAAATGGGCTGATGCAGGGACTAGAAGGGAATGGATGCTGGGTGAGGCTGGAACTAGAAGGGAGCTGATGTTGGGGGAGGATTAGAATGGGATGGGGCTGGGAGAGTAAAATGGAGAGGGGAAAAATATTTTGTGTGGGAGGGATAAAAAATCTACAATTGGCCGGGTATTGGGAGAGTAAGTGGGGATTGAGGATGGAGGGGTAAAATTTGAGTGGATGAAATAGGAATGAGGAAAGAGCAAAAGGAGAAAGATTAGTATGTTAAAGCGGATGTAGAGAGAGAGAGAATGGAAAAAAAAACTAGAAGAGAGAAGAAAGGACAAATGGACAGCAGATGATGGAGAGTTAGCAGAAAACATGAAGAAACCAGAAGAAAGTGGCTGGAGCAATTGCAACTGTGTAACTGAGCTGAGGTATTCTGTTTATGTAATTCCTTTTTGACATTGCCACTTGTTCTCTTTCCCCAGTAGGTCATGTATTGTTATTGTCTGAAATGTATTGGTTTAATATTTGCAGTGTTGCCTTTTGATAGGTATGGTGTGGTGCTTTGTGAGTCCTGGTAGTGCTGTTAGGATACGGCGGGTTTGCTATTGGTTCTAAATGGGCAGTGTTTGTAGTAGTTCCTAATGTGCCTGGCGGTTGGCACTGGATTATAGTAATGTAGAAATCTTTTAGTCTGTCTTTATCCATACACTCATTAAGAGACATGTTTACTAAAAGTTAGTGTATGTTAGCATTATGCAAATATTTATGCAAATTGACGTGCTGGCACTTTGAGGAAATTCTTTGGTTTTGTGCGGCAGTTTGGGCACTCGGGCTCAAAAAGGTTAGCCATCACTGTCCTAGAACATCTGGGATTCGTGATAAACCACCCCAAGTCTCACCTCACTCCAACACGGAGTTCATAGGGGCTCGACTGGGCACTCTTCAGGCCAGGGCTTTTCTTCCCTTGGACAGGGCAGGTCGCCTCAGGCTCTAGCCATTGCGGTGAAACACCGTCATGCAGTGTCAGCACGGTCCATGCTCTGCTTACTAGGCCACATGGCGTCCACAGACCATGTGGTTCCCAACGCCTGCCTTCACATGCAGGCAGCACAGTGGCGTCTCTGCTCCCAGTGGACACAAGCCACAGGCAGCCTCCGGGACAAAGTCTTAGTGTTCCACCAGCTAGTGGAGTCACTCGACTGGTGGTAGATTGGGACGACTTATGTTCCTTTATAAAATGGCCCCACTAAAATGAAGCCACGGACGTATACACTTGCTCATCAGCAGGTGTAAATGTTTATGCATTTTAGAGTACAGTCATAAATTGGAGCTCCGCCTGCATTTTTCCCAAACTTTATCTTTATTTAAAAAATGTATATACCACACAATATCAACACAAGTATAATCGGCACAGTTTACAATTAAAACATTCACAATATTACATTTAATAACATCTGTCCATCCACAAGAAACTGAAGGGTAGTGGTTATTGGTGACTGTCTTCTGAGGGGTACTGAGGCATCCATCTACCGATCAGACTTTATATCCTGGGATGTGCGCTGTCTGCCAGGTGCCAGAATCTGAGACGTTACGGAGAATTTGCTGAGACTCATGAAGCTTACTGACTATTATTTGATGCTGCTCATCCATGTTGACACAAATGCTACTGTTAGGTATCCCGCTCAGCATATCTAGGGTGATTTCATGGCTTTGGGAAAGAGAGTGAGGCAGATAGATGCACAAGTAGTGTTCTCCTCAATCCTCCCTGTTGATGATAAAGGCCACAGCAGAGAACCCCGCATCCTAGAGATGAATGCATGGCTGCATGGATAGTGTCATCGAGAGCATTTTAGTTTCCTGGATCATGGAATGATTTTCCAAGGGCTGCTGAGAAGAGATGGGTCAAGAAGGGTCAAAGTATCTTCAGTAGCAGACTGGCTAGCTTACTAAAGAGGGCTTTAAACTAGATAGAGATGGGTGATGAAAGCTCCCAGGTAAGTAAAATATTAAATACCTTGGTAGACTTGGGAAAATGGGGTAACATCTGGAAAATGGTGTATATTAATTCCCCTTCATATGGGAAAGAAGATTCTGGATCTTTAATGGAAGAGGCTGACTTTGAGTTAGTGGCAGTTTCAGAGATGTAGTTTACAGAGAACCATGACTAGTATGTAATTATACTGAGCTAAAATTTATTTAGGAAGGACAGGGTAGGAAGAAAAGTAGGAAAGTGGCACTATATGTAAAAAATAATATTAAAACTACAGAATTGCAGAGCTTATGAGGGAAGGAGCAGACATTGTAGATTAAACAGGAAAGAGGGAATGGAGCATCCATTTGTATTGGTGTAATATATAGATCTCCTTTACAGGGAGAAAAAGCAGACACATTAAATTGAAGACATTTGCAATATTGTTATAAAAGGAGAAGTGTTACTGATAGATGATTATAATATGTCAGATGTTGATTGGGACTTCCCTGCTGTAGTGCTGTCTATAAGTAAGGAGAATCCTGGATTCTCTACAGGGAGAACTTTTCCGGTAACTAGTAATGGAACGCACAAAGGAGGGGGCCATACTGGACCTGGTGCTTACGAATGGGAAGAGTGTTTCTGATGTTATAGTAGGTGATCATCTCACATCCAGTGATTATCGGATGGTGTGGTTCAGTATTAGGACAAGGGCTGAGATAGTTCATTCAAAAGTAAGATCAAAAGGTTTAGGAAAACTAACTTTGTCAAAATGGGACAGTACCTCAAGGAATCGTCAGCTGGATGGGAACAGCTGGAGGATGTGGAAAAGGAATGTGCAAAACCAAAAGGGATATTTTAAGGGCAACAAATCTTTTTGTTAAGAAAATAAATAAATATAAAAGGAAAAGGAGGTCACTATGAGTCTTGAAAGAAGTAGCTGAGGTGAGAAAAAAGAGGGTGGCCTTCATAAAATACAAGAGATCACAGAAAAAGAAGACAAGAACCAATATTGGGAAAAGCTAAGAGAAGCTAGGAAAGTAGCCAGGAAAGCAAAGATACAAATGGAAGAAAAATAGTCCATGCAGTAAAATGAGGGGGAGGGGGGAGGAGACAAAACATTTTTCAGATATGTTAGTGAGAGGAGGAAGTGCAAAAGTGGTATTATCAGACTAAATGGTGAAGGGGAGGAATATGTAGAAGCTGATGAAGATAAAGCAGAATTATTTGACAAATATTACTATTCTGTGTTCATAGATGAAGGGCCAGGAGCAGGACCTCAGAAAATATCCACAAATAGGAACAGAAGTGAGGCAGATCTTGAACAATTTTCAGAAGACAGTTCATGAGGCGTTCAGGAGCTAGCTAAACTAAAAACAGAAAAAGTGATGGGGCCAGATGGGATACATCCAATAGCAGGAAAATTCTGGTGGCTTCACTGTATAAACGTTTCAATGCTGCTTTAGAGTTTGGAATGCTCCTAGAGGACTAGAGAAGGGTGACTGTTGACCCTCAACACAAAAGCAAAAGTAAGGATGAGGTTTGGAAATACAGGTTGCTTAGGCTGATCTCTGTGGTGAGTAAATTAATGTAAATGCTATTAAAATGGAGGATAGTGAGGTTTCTATAAGCCAATGGATTGCAGAATCTGAGGCAGCATGGTTTTAATAGAGGCAAGTCTTATCAGACAAATCTGATTAATTTCTTTGATTAGATGACCAGAGAGTTGGACCGAGGGAGAGCACTAAATATGGTGTTATTTAGATTTCAGTAAAGCCTTTGATACTGATCTGCACAGTCAACTTATATATATATAAATTGAGCACCTTAGGGATGGACCCTAAAGTAACCGACTGGGTTAGAAACTGGTTAAATGGGAGACAACAAAGGGTACAGATAAATGGAGCACATTCTGAGGAGAAGGACATTACCAGAGGTATGCCACAGGGATCTGTCCTTGGTATGATTCTTTTCAACATTTTTGTAAATGATATTGCAGAAGGGCTGTTGGGTAAGATTTCCATCTTTGTGGAGGATTCCAAAATCTGCAATCAGGTAGATACCCAAGAAGGTGTAGATAACATCAGGAGGAATCTAGCAACGCTTGAGAATGGTTGAGAATTTGGCAGCTGAGATTTAATACTAAAAAATGCAAGTCATTCATTTGGGCTGCAAAAATCCAAGGGAGCTGTACAGTATAGGGGGTGAAGTACTTCTATCCACGAAAGAAGAGTGGGAACTGGGGGATGATTGTTTCTGATGATCTTAAGATAATTAAACAAGTAGAAAAGGTGATGGTGAAAAACAGAAGAACGCTTGGGTGCATAGAGAGAATAATGGCCAGCAAAAAGGAGGAGGTGATTATGCCTCTGTACTGTATAAGTCTTTGGTAAGACCTCATTTGGAGTATTGTGTGCTTCTCCAGGACCAAGCAGGAAGTCAGTCCTCACATATGGGTGACATCGACGTCGATGGAGCCCTTGCGGAGCATTTCCCCAGCTTTCCATGAAAGTCTTTGGGAATGCAGGCATGCATGCGCGGTCCCCTTCCCGCCTAAAGGTGCCATCTTGCTCAGTCTCTCTTTTTCCGTGAAGCCCGTCGGACGTGTGTCCTAGTCCTCCCGGAAAATAGTTGGATTTTTTCGCGATTCCTTCGCTATTTTTTCTCCGGTTCGACGCCGGTTCCCCTCCCGCCGGGGTCGGTACACCGGTATCAAGCCCGATCTTATTTTTTCGGTTTTTGCCCTTCGTGGCTGGCATTTGCGTCCTTTTTTTCTTTTTCCCTGGAAGGCCGGTCCTTTGACCTCGCGGGGACTCTTTTTTCCCCGATGGCTTCCAGTGGTTTCAAAAAGTGTGATCGGTGCAAGAAACTAATGTCTCTCACCGACACACACGACTGCTGCCTTTGGTGCCTGGGTCCTGACCACGATCCTAAGATCTGTGGACCATGTGGAAAGATGTCTTCCAAGGCGCTTTGAAGTCGTCAGCACCAAAAGGAAAGGCTATTCTCCGACTTGGCATCTGACTGGGCCCGGACCTCGTCTGAGGCCTCGACATCTCGGGAATTGGATCCCGAGCACCGTCATGGCTCCTCAGACAGGGGGTCCCCCGACCGGGAACGAAAGAGGAAGAAGCAGCTCGCGAGGGCGTCGTCGTCAGAGGTCCCTGGCTCCTCAAGAGCCAAGTCTCAGACCCCCGACCGTCGCCCCGGGCCCGTGGAACAGGAGAAGCCTCCAAAAGTACCTTGTGTGGAGCCGGAGTCTGCTGGACACGTAAGTCCTGTAGTCCTCATGGACTCTCCTTCCAAAGAGCCGACGTTGGGCCCAGCGCCGCCGGGGCCCGAGTCGGTGGCTGCTGAGTCTCCTGAGCTGAGTCTCAGGCTGACAGCCTTGGAGTGCAGATTGTCTGCCTTCATGGAACAGCAGCGGGCACTGATGGCCAGCCTGTCTGGCGCATCTGCCCCGACCACTGGGACATCAACATCGAAGTCGACCCCGGAGACCGAGCCGATACTCGAGACCATGAAGGCTCGAGGTCGAACTCGGTCGCGGTCTCCCTCGACCTCCCATTCAGGACCGAGGGCGTCAATGCCGGTGCCTTTGGCATCGGGGCGGGTGCCCACAGGCCCCGCGCGGTTGGACCCCGATTCCTCATCGGACGAGTTCGCCTGGGAGACGGAGGACGAGGAGTCCCCCGACACCTTCAGGACTCGGTGCGTCCTGTCGGACTCACCGCAGTCTGAGCCCCGGAGTAGATCCCCTCCGGAGGATACCCAGTTCTCGGAGTTCGTCCGGGATATGGCCACTGCGTTGGCTATCCCTGCGGACCCCGAGGTGGAGCCTCGAGCCGAGGAGCTCGAGGCCCTACAGTATGACTCTCCTCCAAAGGAGGCCTTTACTGTTCCGGTTCCTCCAATGCTGGAACGGCTCCTCTTCCGGATGTGGGAGGCACCGGCCTCGGCGCCGGTTCTAAGCAAGCGGGTCGATTCTATCTATCGACTCCGGAAGAGCCCTGGCTTTCAGAAGGCGCAGCTACCACACCATAAGAGAAAATATTTTTTCACTCAACGTGTAATCAAACTCTGGAATCTGTTACCAGAGGATGTAGTAAGGGCTGTTAGTATAGCTGGGTTTAAAAAAGGTTTGGACAAGTTCCTGGAGGAAAGGTCCATAAACCACTATTAAAAAGGGACCCAGGATATCAATGCTTGACCCAGTACAAGCATTGTGGAACCTGTGTCTTTTGGGGATATTGCTAGGTACGTAGGACCTAGATTGGCCACTGTTGGAAACAGGATACTGGGCTTGATGGACCTCGGTCTGACCCAGTATGGCATGTCTTATGTTCTTATGACCATGCATCGCCTGAAAAGTCAGAAGATACACTCCGCAGTGCCCCCTGGCAGGGAGGCCCGGAACCTGGATGGCTTTGGTAGAAAGTGCTTCCAGGGCACGATGCTTGCTTGCCGTGTCCAGTCTTACCAGCTGTACATGGGCATGTACTTGCGGGACCTGGCCAAGGAGCTGGCCGGGTTCTCTGCTGGTCTCTCCGGGGAACCCTTGCAGAGGTTCAAGTCCTTGTCCTCGGGGATACAGGAATGCTCCAAGTTTATGTCCCGCGCTGCCTATGATGGCTTTGAGGCTTCAGCCCGTGTTGTGGCAGCCGGCATCGCGGCTCGACGCCAGGCATGGCTGCAGTCATCGGACCTCGAGCCATGGGTTCAGGACAAGTTGGTCGATGTCCCTTGCCGAGGTGAGAACCTTTTTGGCAAGCCCATGACCGAGAAGGCCGCACAGCTCGAAACCGACCACCTCACGAGGACACGGCTGTCTAGAAAGACTTCTGCCCCTTCTCACAAAAGGAAGGGCTCGGGTAAAAAGCCCTTTTACCCGAGAAAGGGCACTGCCTACAAACAGTACCCACAGTACCAAGCCTCCCAAGCTCCCCCTCAGGGTCATCAGGCCAAGGGGCAGGGTAATGGGCCCTGTAGGCAGAGGACTCCCAAGCCTCCGGCCCCTGCTCCCACTCAGCAGGGTGGGGGTTTTTGACTCCTTAGGCATAGCCTCTCCATCCCTGCTCTCCCAACCCTGCACAGGAGGTCGACTTACCCTGTTTGCCCACAGGTGGCCACTCATCACTGGAGACAGTTGGGTGCTAAGCATCGTCCACAAGGGCTATATGCTACACTTCCAACAGCTGCCTCCTCCATACTTTCCAGGGGAGCCTCCAAGGCCTCCCCTGCACACAGATCTTCTCCTTCAGGAGCTCCAAGATCTGTTGCGGGACAAGGCAGTGGAGCCTGTGCCTCCCCACCTCCAAGGTCAAGGGTTCTTCTCCAGGTACTTTCTCGTACCCAAAAGAACCGGTGGCCTCCGGCCTATTCTCGACCTCAGAAATATCAACAAGTTCCTAGAGAAAGAGAAATTCAAGATGCTTACTCTTGGAACACTGCTGCCCTACCTCCAGCAGGGAGATTGGCTATGCTCCTTAGATTTAAAGGATGCGTTGTGATAAGGAAGCTTATCATAGCTCAGGAAGGAGCTATAGAAAAGGTGAAGTGACTCTGAACAAGCAACCTGTCAGTTCTGGTAGAAATAAGAAAACAGAATTTTCCCATAAAAGACTACCAGTCCCAGAATGCACCAGGTTCCCAACAGCCATTAGAGGAGCTGAAGTGGGGAAACGTGTGTTCAATCAGGAGGGCTATGAGGTAATCCCTAAGCACTCATCTCAAAGGGCAGGGCCTGATTCAGCACAGCTGCGCTGTGTTAGGGAGGAGCACTCATCTAAGCAGAATAAGAGTAGAGTTTATTCTACAGATGACCATCTTCATGATCACCTTGCATATCCAGAGAATGATCATCAGTTTCATCTGAAGAATCATCAGAAGCAGAAGCCAAACCAGACGGACAGAGAGGGAAAGAGACCCTCTGGAAGAAAGAGGAGAAAAGCCTTTGAGAGGTCTAGAAGAGTCCAAAGCAGTACGTATACTGGGAGGCATTCCAAGGGCCAGCCTACACCATTGGACTGGGGAAAGCCAGAGGAATGGTGCTGCAGAGCTAGGAATCACCAGAGGCTACCTGTGAGGGAGACGGCTGCACGGGGAAGGGACCCTAAGACCTGTGCCAGAAGGTATGTGAAGAGAGATCCAGTGTCCAGGGATCTGGATTGGAAGGCTGGACATAAGAACTGGACTACATACTGGCCAGGCTATATAGAGAGGAACTCTAGCAGCAATGGAAGCTCAGGTATGAACACTGATCTATGCTCTAGCTATAACCTTGAAAGACAGCAGGGAAACAAGTATTCTCCTGAAAATGCTCCATTGAGAGATTCATCTGTGCCAATCCATGATATTGAACCCATGCTTGTTGAACAAGGGGGAATAATAGCAGATGAGGATCCTGTTTATATGGACTGCTCTCTATCTAAACTCCGTTGGTAACTTTCTGTTATAAAGTACAGCAACAATCACAAAGAAATACAAATTTGTTCTTTAATCTACTCAGAAAAGCTCCTGAAGCAGGATTTGATCCACACAGTGGAAGGCAAGCCAGCTAAGGGGTTTCAGCTGGTGACTGCTAGCAATTAAGCCTTACCTAATTGCTTGTGAGCTAGGAGAGAATCACTTCTGTATCTATGTGGGAAGTAATCAGAAGTTAACCTGAAAACAGTTTGTTTCTTGCTTTGTGGCTTTTCATTTGTTGTTTTCCTGATTTTAACTTTGTTTTTCCAAGTTAACACTGAAAGCAAGTAACCTAATTTATGTGCTACCAAGCATATCTGTGTTGGGAGAAATAACCCCATAAATAAATATCTTATTGGCTTTACCCAAGAGCACAACTAAATTATTGTCAGCAGCTGTGTCTGGTGTGAATGAACTACATTGCTCACAATACCTTGCAAATCATATAGAAATATGCACTTGCCAAGAGTGTGAAGATTCTCACCCAGGCAGCCGTCTGACAGCGTACACTCACATCCTCATTTATCCAGACCACAGAAAGTACCTCAGGTTCATTGTGGGAGGGAACCATTATCAGTACAGGGTACTGCCTTTTGGCCTCACCTCCGCTCCCAGGGTCTTTACCAAATGCCTGGCAGTGGTGGCGGCCTACCTGAGAAATCAGGGAATCTTTGTCTTCCCCTATCTGGACGACTGGCTCATCAGGGGTCAGACGTGCCAGGAGGCCAGACAAGCCACCCTCCGAACTATTGCTCTTCTTCAAAGCCTGGGGTTTGTCATAAACTTCGCAAAGTCCACTTTGCTCCCCTCCCAGAACTTGGAGTTCATAGGGGCAAGGTTAGACTCTCTGCTGGCAAAGGCGTTCTTGCCAGAAGACAGAGCCCAAAGACTGATAAACTTGGCAAACCAATTTCTCAGCAGGTCACTGGTCTCCGCCAGACTCTGCCTGAGGCTTCTTGGCCACATGGCTTCGACAGTACATGTGACTCCCAATGCCAGGCTCCATATGAGGCCTGCAAAGTGGTGCCTTCGAACTCAGTGGTCACAGGCCACAGGCAGCCTCAGAGACAGCATAAGGGTGTCCAGACAATTTCTGAACTCCCTCCGCTGGTGGCTGCACCCACCCAATCTACTGCAAGGGGTGCCTTTTCAGATTCCTGTGTTCACAGTGGTATTGACCACGGATGCCTCCCTGCAGGGCTGGGGGGCTCATTGTCTAGGCAAGTGCACCCAGGGCCTGTGGTCTCCTGGGAGGCCACACAGCAGATCAATCTACTGGAACTCAGGGCTATTCGTTTAGCCCTCAAGACTTTCTCTCAAACACTGGCTCATCAGTCTGTCCTTGTTCAAATGGACAACCAAGTAGCCATGTTTTATGTGAACAAGCAGGGCAGAACTGGGTCCAGGCTTCTTTGTCAGGAGGCACAGGACCTTTGCTTGTTTGCTCTCAGGCACGACATGCTCCTCAAGGCAGTGTATCTACCTGGCCAGGACAACTACCTGGCAGACAGGTTGAGCAGGATTCTGCAGCCCCACGAATGGCAGCTCCTCCCACTTCCTGTTCAGCTGTTGTGGTGAGCAGACCTGTTCTGAAGAGCTCCTGTTAGGGAGGAGTTCCTGCTTCCTTCCTGTGGCTGGATGTCGGGCCCTGGGCCACCTCCAGCAGGAGAGGCCCAGGCTCAGAGGCCTACCAGGCCTGGTAGGCCTCCTTTGGTGCAGACTACTGAGGATGCTGGGACCTGTCTTCAGCCGATACCCCAGGAGGGGGCCTCCCCAGGTAGGACTACAGATGGTCAGGGAACAGGGACCCACTTGCCCGGAGGTTTGGGCCCGCTGCCCCAGGGAGGAGGCTCCTCTCTCCTCCCCAGGCAGGGTGTGGAGGCTGGGTGGAGGCAGGGAGAGGCCCTGGGGAGGCCTTGGAAGCCTGCCCCGTACGGTGCTGGAGGAGGTGGGTTCCCCCCTCCGCCTCGGGTCCTGGAGGAGGCCTCTACCTCCTCCAGTGAGGATGAGGACGGAGGGTCGGGCCTGCCATCCTTCCAGAAGCCAGCTAGGGCCCCAGATGAGATCGTGGCGGCGGTACGGCGGCTCCAGGGTCTCCAGAAGGAGGCGGCCCAGCTGGAAGCTCAGCTCTCCCACCTGGAGAGCCTGCAGGCCACCATTCCAGGTGAGGAATGGGTGGCCTTTAACATCTATAGAAAGGGGGTGAAGCGGGCCTTGAAGGGCAAACACCAGCAGATTATCTATCTGAAGAGCCAGGGTTGTGGGTCCCTGTCTGAAGTGTATCACAACTATGATAGATGGCAGGGTATATCTGTAGTCCAGGGGAGACCCCCGGGGGTGGGTAGAAAAGGTGGTTACCCCCCATCCTATACCATGCCCTTTCAATATCCCACCCATCTGAGAGAAGAGGAAGATGTGTTGCACTGCCAGGATGTGCCAACGCGGTCCGGAGACCCTTACCTGCAGAGCCGCAGTGGTGTTGTTCGAGAGGTGGCTGTCCCGGTTTTGGAGGATGGGCCGCTGGTTCCCGGCCCGTTGGATCCTGTTCCCCCTGCTTGGATGCTTCCTGGAGGAGTCACGGCTCGCCGGCGTCATCTGGCTGCGGATTCAAAGGCTCCGTTGGTGTCCTGCACACAGCTGAAAGCCTCGGGCACTGCATTGGGGGGGGGGGGGGTTTGGAGGCGCTGTTCCCCCCCTTCCACGAGTGCTTCCAGGAGGGATTTCAGCCTTCTCCTCTGTCTCCCCGCGGTCTCTGCGTCCAGAGGGGATTCCCCCAGTTGACTGTCAGAGTGAAGAGTTTGTTCGGCGTTCCGAACGGGCTGCCCCGATGTCAGTCGCAGCAGCCGGGCTTCCCTCCACTAGTTTGCACAGGCAAGATGGCCGCCGCGAACCCGATGCCGTCACTTCCGGGAGAACCCGGAAGTGTGCCGACAGCTGTTCTTCTTCCCCGGACTTGCCGAAGGAGCACCGGCGAAAATCAGCAGAGGCGATTTGGGAGAGTTCCGGGGGTTCTGCCGCTGGAAGAGACTCCGAGGGTATCTTTGACCCTCTGCCTACTCCATGTTCGCGTCGGAAGTCTGAGGATGTCGTGGGGACACGTCGGATGCCTGCTGCAGCCCTTCATGATGCTGTGCAGCCTCTGGCTGCACATAAAGAGGTGGGGGGGTTTTCTTCCTCTTCCCTGGATACCTGGGGGCTGCAGACTGGACGCCCCCAGTTCCCGGGGGTGGCTGTCTGGCACAGGAAGGGTCCAGGAAAGGGGACGGAGCAGGACAGGGGCTGCTGTTCTTTTTCTGCAGCCCCTGGGGGGGTCAAGAGAAGGGGAAAAATGTTTTTCATTTTTCTTTGTCATCTGTGTCAGCGGAGCGGGATGAGAAGATGCCTGCAGTTTCAGCCAGTGTGGCCGAGGGGGGCCTGGCTCGCAGGGGGGCGTCCGCCCTTCCTGCTGGAGCCTTGGCTACCGGCCGGGTGGTTCTGGACCCATGTGCCACGTCTGGCACCGACAACCAGGTAGGACCTGAGAGGGACAAGGGGCAGGGGGGTGGAGGTGTGGGGGATGTTCTGGGTGGGGGATCTGCCCTGTTGTCTCGGGCAGGTCCTGCCTTGTTGTCGGTAGCCGTAAAGGGGGTAGCGGACGGTGGGTTAGGGGAAGGGCTGATGGAGGAAAGGGGGGAGCGGACGACTGGTCATATAGTGGGGAAGGAGGTAGTGGCTGATTCGGAACGAGGGAAGGATTTGTTCTCAGTAGGGTCAGGGGGGGCGGTGGTCCCCCTGGATCCCGGGAATGAAGGGGAGCGGGGTCCGTCCCCGGTAGTGGTGGCCGAGACCCAGGAGCCTTGCGCTGGGTCAGGAACGCGGGAAGGAGGTTTGGGGGAGCCTTCCGGTCCCCTGGGTGTCACCGAGAACCAGGTTTGTGATGCCCTGCGCTTAGCTTTGGAGACCCCGACGGGCCCTCCCGGGGCCTTTGCTGCTTTTCGTCAGTTGGAGGAGGTGGCGGGGGGTGATCCGGGGGTTCTCGGTGGTACCCAGGGATCCGGAAGGGATAGCATCCCTGATTCAGTGTTGGCAGGGCTGATCTTGCCCAGTTCTCAGGTCGCCCCAGGTGCGGAGACTGTGGATCCTGCAGACCAGCAGCAGGACCCCCCGCAGGTAGCAGCAGGGGAAGGCCAAGGTAGGCAGGGGATGGGAGCTGGGGGGTCGGCTTCCCCCCCCCGTACCTTTGCGGAGGCTCTGAGGGGGTCGGGCACCACTCCGGGGAAGTCGGGTGAAGGTGGGGGGAGGGGGAACTCCCAGGGGAATGGCCCCGCAGGAGGGGGAGGAGGTGGGGGAGGGTTCCAAAGAGGGGTAGGGGGTGAGGTCCGACGGCGCAACGTGGCGCAGATCCGATGGGCTGGGGAGGGGTCCCCTCCAGCCAGGGAACAGGTCTTGAGGATGGTCCTTGGGCTGGGGTTTCTCCCAGGAGATCTCTACGCCTTTATCCACATGAACAACACCATTGAATATGATGTTAGTTTCATGCTGAGACGGGGGCTGGAGATTTTCTGGGACCGATACCAGCAGCAGAGGGGGCAGGGAGGGTGGGCTGACTTTCGTGTTGTGCCTATCTCTCGCCAGGGGACGGTACCTGTGACCATCCTATCCAGGAATGAGTCGCTCCCAGGGCAGGACATCCAGTTTTGGTTGTCGCGCCATGCGGTGCTCCTCGCACCCCTGGTTAAGGGCGCTGGGCCCCTAGGGGTGTGGGACGGGTCGTGGAAGGGCAGGATCCGTTTGCGTGAGGTGGGGAACGTGGTGCAGCACGTGCCCTCGGCTGGTTTTCTAGGTCGGGATCGCATCTTGTGCTATTAACCCGGGCAACCCCGCGAGTGTCACCGCTGTGGCTCATTTCGCCATTTGAGCATGAACTGTCCCGAGCAGGTCTGCACCCGTTGTGGTGGACGGGGTCACGCCTTGGCTGGGTGTCTGCTAATTCGGTGTAACCTTTGCGGGGAGTTGGGCCACCCCTTCGCCCGCTGCCCCTCCGCGTCACACAATGGACCGGGGGGGGATGCCGTCACTCCACCTCGGGCTTCTGTGCGGGAGGAGGTTGTGGAGGCCCCTCTCCCTCAGGAGGAGTCCGAGGGCCCTAGGGTAGAGGAGTCCATCGAGCCGAGGGAGCCACCAGGGGGAGGGGATTCGGGTAGGAAGGAGGAGAGGGTTGATGTGGTGGAGGTTAATGTATCACGACAGGATAGTGGGTTGAGGGTGGTGCCACCTGAGGAATGGACTACGGTCCCTTCCAAGGGTGGCAAGTCCAAAAGGAAGAAACGGGAGACATCCCCGTTGCCGGATGCAGAGCCCGTGTTGGACATCAACCGTTTCGTCTTTTTGGCTGCTGATGCGGCTGAGGCAGATGAGGGCTTGCCTGTGGAGGCAGGGCTTCCTGTGCGGCGCTCGGAGCGGTTAGCGGCCGGGGGGCGGCCCCTCTTCCTCAGCGGCGACCTTCAAAGATGCCGAAGGCGCGCCGCAGTCAGGGTCCTCCAATCAAGGGGGATACTGGCGCCCGACAGGTGAGGGAGGATGGGTTTGTACCCCCGCAGTTGGGTTCGGGGCCTTCGCAGGAGCCCCCTGCTGACCTAGCCACCCTGGCCTCCCCCGTGGGGGTGGGCACTGTCGTATTGTCACAGTCTTTGTCCGGGGAGGGGGGGGCAGCACAGGGGGTGGACCCCACGGAGGAGGTCATTCCTCCGACCCCTGACCCGTTTGTACCTCCTCCTCCGGTGGGGGCTGGGCCTGCCCTCGCGACAGCTTTGCCTGGTGGTCCCGGGGGCGCCAGCACCTCCTGGGGTGACAGGGTCGAGCGGGAGGAGGAGGAGGAGATCCTCGAGGTGGTCGACGTGGACCAGGAGGAGTTGCTCCAGCTCGCGGGCGTGTCCTGCAAGCGGGATTCTGGGGATCCCGGGGTTGGTGAGAAGAGGAGGAAAGGGTCACTGTACTCGAAATAGGCATGGCATGGAGTGGAGGAGTGGCCTAGTGGTTGGGGCAAGGTACTTCAGGCCGGAAGGTCGGGGGTTCAAATCCCACTAGAGGACAGCAACCTTGGGCCGGAAGGACTGGGGTTTCTAGTCCCACAGGTGCTCCTTGTGGTCTTGGGCAAGCCACTTAACCCTCCATAGCCCATGTTCCCTGTAAAATAGTTATCTCCAAGTTATAATGCCCTGTTCAATGTAATTTCAGTTTGTTCAATGTAAACCGCACTGATGCAGAATAGCGCGGTATATAAGAGAATGTAAATAAATAAATAAAATAAATAAATAAATGGCGTGCACTCCTGCGTTCTCGTGCGCCACCATCAACGTGGCCAGCATTTTCTCAGACCAGGCGCGGGCTATGGCCTATGATTTTCTTTCTACGAGTGGGCTGGATGTCATCTTCTTGCAGGAGACCAGGCTCACCTCGCTCGCTAGCCTTCATCGGGCGAAGCGAGAGTGGAGGTGGGGCCCTTCGTACTGGTCACTTGCGGCACAGCCCTACGCAGGAGTAGCGGTTTTGTTCACGTCTAAACCGATTTCAGGTGCAGTACGTGTGGGAACTGGAGCAGGGCCAGTGTCTGCTCTTAGACGGCTACTGTGGGCCTCATCGGTTTCGTTTCGTGGTGGTCTACGGCCCCCAGTCTAAGTTGGCGCGGAAGACCCTGTTTGGGGTCATCCGCCCCTACCTACACACCTCCCGTTTGGTGGTCCTCGCCGGGGATTTCAACACCACCACCTTTTTGCAGGACCGAGGGGGGGAGCGTTGCCCACCTAGTTACGAGGGCCTCTTTTTGGCCGAGATGACCCGGACGGCTGACCTGGTGGATGTTTTCCACCCGGCCTTTCCACGGTCACCGGGTTTCACCTACTACCATGGGACCTGCAGGAGTCGTATCGATCGGATATATGTGAGTGCCCGGGTGGAGTGTTCCCCTCCGCAGTTGCAGGCGGTTGACTATTCGGACCACCGTGTCCTCTCCGTGTCCTTCCTGGCTAACCACGAGGAGCTTAGCAGGGGTCCTGGCCTGTGGCGACTGAATGTGCAGTTGTTGGCAACATCAGAGGTGGTCCAGGAGTTCTTGGCCTTTCTCGCAGACCAGGAGACCCTGTTGGGTGTTTTTCCTTCCCGTGGCGCGTGGTGGGATGAGGTGAAGATGCGTGCCCGACAACTCTTCCGTTCCCGGGGTACCTCCATGGCTCGATCCCGCTACCTCACCTACACTGTCCTCCGGAGGTCGCTGGATCGTTTGGTATCCCGAGGGGCAGCGCGGGAGGAGGTTGAAGAGGTGCGCGTCCAGCTCCGTGGCCTGCTTTACGATCGCCATGCCTCCCTATGCTTCGAGGGGGCGGCCCCGGTGGGGTCGCCACTCCAGACCCTTTCCTGACTTGCAGGGAGAGGGTTCGGCGTCGGGAGGTCATGGCCCTGCGGGGCGAGGACGGTACCATTCATACCTCCCAGGAGGACCTTTTGCGGATGGTGGGGGGAATACTTCTCGGACCTGTTTGGGGATCGCCCCGTGGACCTCACCCATATCCGAGAGTACCTGGGCCTTCCCCCGGTGTATTCGGCTGTGGTCCAGGCACAGGTTGATGCACTCGCTGCACCGATTCAGCAGGTGGAGGTGGAGAGGGCGATTCGTGCCATGCCGTTGGGGAAGGTGCCTGGGCGCGATGGGCTCCCGGTGGAGTTCTATCGCACGTTCATCGCCCAGCTGGCCCCCTTCCTGACCTCCCTATTTCAGGAGATCATGGACACGGGGTCTCTCCCGCGGTCATTTCGTGAGTCTGTCCTGCTGCTGCTCTCCAAGGGGAAGGACGATAGCTCCTTGGACTTCTGGCGGCCGCTCTCTCTTCTGAACGCGGACCGGAAGATCCTGGCCAAGTGTTTGGCCAACCGACTGGTGGAGGTGTCGGGCGATTTGCTGTCCCCTTCCCAGTATTGTTCCGTTCGGGGGAGAGGGGTTCTGGACGCTGTCGCCACAGTCCGGGAGATGGTGGAAAGAGGCCGGTCGCTCCAACGGGACCACTGGTTGGTCTCCTTGGATCAGTCCAAGGCCTTTGATCGAGTCAGTCACCGGTACCTGTGGGTGGTGCTCCAGCACTTCGGCCTCCCTGCAGGTTTCCTCTTCGTCGTGCAGGCACTGTACCGAGGGGGGGTGAGCTTCCCGTTTATTAACGGGTGGCTCGGACGGCCATTTGGTGTCGCCTCGGGGGTGCGGCAGGGGTGCCCTTTGAGCCCCCTGCTGTATGTTTTCTCCCTCGACCCCTTCCTCCGGAGATTGTCCTCAGGTGGGTTACGGGGCCTGGAGGCGCCTGGTGCGTCTCCGGTGACCGTCGTTGCCTACGCTGACGACATCTCAGTTTACGTGGACGGCACTGAAGGGGTAGAGGCCCTGCGGGAGGCCGTGGAGGAGTACTCGGGGGTAGCCCACTCTGTTGTCAACCACAGCAAGTGCCAGACGCTGTGGTTGGGCCCCTCGGAGGCCTCCCCGCCTTCCTGCGCCCCCTTTCCTCCTCCCGTGGGGGAGGTCCGCGTTTTGGGCCTCGTCTTCGGGTCGGAGGACTGTGCGGAGTTCAATTGGGACCGTTGTCTCGAGACTGCACGGTGTCGGGTGCTGCGGTGGAGGGGGTGGAGGTGTACGTACGAGGAGAAGATCAAACTCCTCGGGACGTTTCTGCTTCCTCTCTTTCTGCACGTAGCCACGGTCTTCGTCCTTCCGTTGTCCCGTCAGGCGTCTGTCTGTGCCGTCTTTTTCTGTTTTCTGTGGGGTAACCGCTTGAACCCTGTCCAGCGCAACATCGTCTGCCTGGATCGGGCAGAGGGTGGTTTGGGTATGTTGCACCCCTTGTTTTCCTGTCAGTCTTGTCTATGGCGTTTCACTTAGGTAGGATGAGGGAAGGGGGTGGGGTTTGGTGGGTGGCCTCCTATCGGGAATGGTTCTCCCGCTTCTGGGAGCAGCGGGAGGGGGCGTCCTCGGTCCCACGTGTGCGCCGGAGAGGGGAACAGGCCCCATCGTACGTATTTGTGATGGTGGGGCTCATTCGGCGGTGGGGGGTGACCGACCCGCTCGCCCAGTCCTTGGGGCGAAAAGGATTATACCGGATGGTACTCACCTCTCACTATCAACCACGGTGGGCCCTGCGGGACTGTCCGGCGGATGTGATGCAGCGGGGCCTTCGGCTGTTGAACTCGCGTCACCTCACCCTCCGCCCCCCGTGAGGGGGAGGGGTTCCCTGGGGTTATCGTCCCTGTAGGGCTCTGAGGTTTGTTTTGTTTCACTAGGGGAGGGGTGTGGCAGGAGGGGTTGGGTTCCCTTCCCTGGGGTTTATTTCTGAGTATGACTTTGGGGTTGTTTTTCTCCCGGGGGGGGGGGGGGTGAGCTGGTGCTGCTTCAGGGGTGAGACCACTTGTCCGCTCTCCCTTTCCTCTTCGAGGGGGCTGTCCCAATTGCGGTTGTTGTTAGTGTTTTTGTATGTCCTTTTTGTGTCTTGGGCATCCCGCTCCGCTGTCTGGATTGCAGGACAGCACAGGGGTTTATGTTACATTTGTTTTGTTTTTTAGCCTTTGATTTGTATGATTAGTTATGCTTTGTTTTGGTGGGATTATGTTGGGGATGGGCTTAAGATGCCCTTATGTTTCTGTTTGGGGGGTTGGGGTAGGGAGGCTTGTTTTTGATGTTTGGTTCTGTGGGACGGATGGGGAGGGGACAGGGATTGGGGTGGAGGGAGGGGGAGCTGCTGCTCCCGCTGCAGGGGGAGGGATGGGGACAGGGGACTCTGTCTTTGAGGGGGTTGGGGGGGGGGAGTCTGGCAGTTCCCACACACTGGAGGACTGCATGAACATTTGGACTGGTGGGGACTGTTGTGTGGGGGAGGGGTTCAGGGATTGCAAGACGGACAATGTGTGGACTGCTTTGGGGTGTTCTTGCAGGGGAGGGTTGGGTCGGGCAGGGACAATGGACCGAGGGGGGGAGGGGACATGGACATTGTCAGAGACGTTTGTGGGTTGTTGTTGGGAGGAGGGGCATGTGTGTTGATTGCTGGGTTTGGTGGTGGGTTTGGGGAGGCGGGTCACGGGGGGGTTGTGATATTTGTTTTGTGATATGTCGGGGGGTGGGGGTTTTGGGGGGGTGTGGGACTTGGTTGGGGTGATTGTTTCTGCTTTTTGTATGTATTTTGTTGCTTGTTTAATAAACTCAAAATTTCCATCCCTTAGTGGTTCAGAAGATTTTCCTGAAATGGGGACTTCCAACCATAGATCTGTTTGCCAGTCCATCGAACAAACAACTGACAAGGTTCTGCTCCAGGCGACCGCATCCTCTGCGGCTGGCAGCAGATGCTTTTCTGATTTCCTGGTCCCAGGGCCTCCTGTATGCGTTTCCTCCCACGCTCCTGGTGGCCCGAATCCTGTTCAAAATTCTTCAGGACAAGGCCTCGGTCCTGCTGGTGGCTCCCAGATGGCCAAGACAGCCTTGGTTTCCACTTCTGCTTCAGCTGGCAGTGGATCCCCCTCTGCCTCTGGGGTTGCAACCCGACCTTCTTTCTCAGGATCAGGGTTCCCTTCTGCACCCGAATCTCAGAGCTCTCAATTTGATGGCCTGGAGGCTGCAAGGGTAGTTTTGGCTCCCTGGGGCCTACCTCAGGAAGTTGAGGAGGTTGTCCTTGCCTCTAGAAAGCAGTCCACTAGGAAAACCTATGCCCTGAAATGGAAAAGGTTTTCTGTGTGGTGTCAGCTACGTACAGAAGATCCTTTCTCCTGTGCTGTACCAGTAGTGCTTCAGTACCTACTGCACTTATCAAATCAGGGACTCAAGTCCAATTCTGTTCGGGCCCACCTCTCAGCTTTAGCAGCTCACCACTCACTAGTGGAAGGACATTCTCTGTCGGTTCACCCCTTGGTGTCCCGGTTTCTCAGAGGCTTGCTCTTGCTCTTGCTCAAGCCTCCAATCCGTCCTCCTGCTCCTGAGTGGGAGTTGAATGTGGTGTTGCAGCAACTGACTTGTCCACCTTTTGAGCCGATGGCTACTTGTCCTCTCCGCTTCCTGTCCTGGAAGACACTCTTCTTGGTAGCCCTAACCTCGGCCAGGCGAGTGAGTGAACTTCAGGCCCTGGTCTGTGACAGGCCTTACACCCGCTTCTATAGGAACAGGGTAGTCCTTAGGACTCATCCAAAGTTCCTCCCAAAGGTTGTCTCCTCCTTCCACCTTAACCAAGAGGTGGTTCTTCCAACATTCTTCCCTAGGCCTCATGCAAGCCAGGCTGAAGCAGTTCTGCATACCCTGGACTGTAGGAGGGCCTTATCCTTCTACCTTGACCGTACGGAGGGGCATAGAAGGGCTACTCAGCTCTTCGTATCTTTTGAACCCAATAAGTTGGGGTTGGCTGTGTCCAAGCGTACCTTGTCCATCTGGGTGGCTGACTGTATCACCTGGGCTTACAAGGCGGCTGACCTTCCTTTGCAGGGTAGGGTCACGGCCCATCGTGTCAGGGCAATGGCTGCCTCAGTGGCTCATCTCCACTTTGTGCCCTTGGTAGACATCTGCAGGGCTGCAACTTGGTCTTCAAGCCAGACTTTTGCAGCCCATTACTGTCTGGAGAGGGAGTCCCATAGGGACAGTGCTTTTGGCCAGGCAGTACTCCGGAATCTCTTTGAGGTATAGGCAACTCCTGCCCTCCAGCCCTCCGTTGGGCTACCGGTGGAGGTTCTTTCAGTGAAAAGCCTTTCTTTGATGCTGGGACTAGAGGGAGTTCTCTTGTTCAGCCTGGGTTCCCTGGTAGCCCAGAGCTAGGGAGTCACCCATATGTGAAGACTGACTTCCTGCATGGTCCTGGAGAAAGAGTAGTTACTCACCTGTAACAGGTGTTCTCCAGGAGCAGCAGGAATCAGTCCTCACAACCCTCCCTCCTCCCCTGGGAGTTGCAGTTGTACATAGTTTATTTTTACATTTTAGTGTGCTGTTTTTAGCTATGTCATTTGACTGAGCAAGATGGCACCTTTAGGTGGTAAGGGGACCGCGCATGCATGCCTGCATTCCCAAAGGCTTTCATGGAAAGCTGGGGAAATGCTCTGCAAGGGCTCCATCGACGTCAATGTCACCCTTATGTGAGGACTGATTCCTGCTGCTCCTGGAGAACACCTGTTACAGGCGAGTAACTACTCTAATTCTGGAGACCACACTTTTAAAAGGATATAAACAGGATGGAGTCAGTACAGAGGATGGCTACCAAAATAGTCAGTGGTCTTTGTCATAAGGCAAACAGAGATGGACTTAAAAATCTCAATATGTATACTCTGGAAGAAAGGCAGACAAAGGGAAATATGATAGAGGCATTTAAATACCTCAGTGGCATAAATGCACAAGAGAAGAGTCTCTTGCAATTGACAGAAAATTCTGCAGTGAGGGGGCATAGGATGAAAGTGAAAGGGCATAGACTCTCTGCAATGATGGAGCAAAGGAGGAATGTGAAAGGGGATAGACTCGGGAGTAATTTGAGGAATTATTTCTTTATGGAAAGAGTGGTACATATGTGAAATAATCTCCCAGTGGAGGTGGTAGAGGCTCTTTAACCTGGAAAAGAGACGGCTGAGGGGAGATATGATAGAAGTCTAAAAATTAATGAACGGAGTGGAACGGGTAAACGTAGATCGATTGTTTACGTTATCAGAATATAGAAAGACTAGGAGACATGCAATGAAGCTACAGGGTAAACTATTTAAGACTAATAAGAGAAAATAGTTTTTCACTCAACTCTGGAATTTGTTACCAGAGGATGTAGTTAAGTGTAGCTGGGTTTAAAAAAGGTTTGGACAAGTTCCTGGAGGAAAAGTCCTTAAACCATTATTAAGAAGGGACCCAGGATATCAATGCTTGACCCAGTACAAGCATTGCGGAACCTGTGTCTTTTGGGGAAACTGCTAGGTACGTATGACCTAGATTGGGCACTGTTGGAAACAGGATACTGGGCTTGATGGACCTTGGTCTGACCCAGTTTGGCATATCTTATGTTCTTATGTAGAGATAAGGACTGTATCTGAATTCAAGAAAGCATGGGACAAACACAGGATCTCTAAGGGAAAAAAGGATTGTAAAGCTTAGTAGTTGGTATGGAAGAGCAGGCTGGATAGGCCATATGGTCTTTATCTACCGTCATGCTTCTATATTTCTATGTTATAAAATCAGTTAATAAGATCAAAGGGAGTTCCTTTTGCTTCATCTGCCCTACTAAATCGGTCCTCTTGAGAACAAATAAGTTTGATCATCTTATGAACCTTCCTACAATCACCCTCTGATTTTCTCTCTATCGGTAATTTATTCCATGAGGGGCCATCACAGAAAACATCTTGTTTTGTAACTCTGCCCCAAACATATCTACTACAAAGTTGCATCCATGTACTTGCCTTCTTGTCATCACACATACTAATACATGCAAGGTAATTTTATAAGCAAATTTGAATGGCCATATAATAGCATAGTGTACATACTGTTTGTAAAGATGCCTTAATAAAATGATCTCCATAGTCTTCAATGGCATTAACAAAAAGTGACCCCCTTCCCTGAAGAAAATGAACATGAAATTTTCATTTATTTTTATTAAAATGTGTATATTTCGTTAACAATTTGCTTCTTGTGTCTTTTCTGATAGTTTTGCTAATGAGCATGACTGATGGGTATGAGTGCAACAGCAAAGCAGTTGCTCAACAAAACAGGTTTTGATTCCTCCTTTCCCTTTTGTGTTTCTGTGCTCAAAGATTGGCAGATTGGCTCCAAAGGATGACTTGGCATCTTCCTGGCTTGGTGCCCCAGTTGGTTGCCCGTTTAGGAAGAACAGGAGCAATATCACTAATAGGATTGTACAAAATCATTGCAAGTAAATCTCAATAAAAATTCCAAAGAGTATATTTATCCAGACATACCATATAAGGGCACGTGTGCAAAATAATTAAGCTGCTATACATGCTGGAGAAGATGCTTAAAATTGCTATACAGAACATGATGCCACATGTTCTGGTATTTTGAAAATATGCCCTTATATAGTACTGGTTTGATGCCCTTATAACAACTGACCAAATTGTGTCACTCTTTGATATGAGGAGTGAGGCAGTCATACACACCCTAAGGAGGGGTTCCCATCAGTACCCAGTATTGTCTAGTGTGACAAGTCTTCAGTATTGATTGAGCCCCTGATGCTGAAACATGTTGGGCATTTGATGGACTTGTAGGCAGACTTGCTCATACAGAGAGACCTGCTATGTATAATAATCTTTGGAATTTTATTGAGATTTGGTTACAGCAAACTTGTACAATTCTCCTAGTGATATTACTCTAGCAGCTCCTCTGCCCCTGTTCTTCCTGTCTTCAATGTGCAGTGGGATCTGCATCTCCTCTATGCTTGCTTGACCTTCTTGCCTACCTCTTGCAATGCCCTTAAGTGCAGGAGTAGAAATACATATATACAGTGCGGACAAAGGAAGAGTATAGTGTATATGAGAGGATTTGCAGAAGAGGAGGGTAAGTGTGATTAGTGAGCGTCAGGTTGGTTGCCAATAAGAAGAGTGTGCCAAGTGCTTCTCAAAAGACGTGTCACAGTCTCTGGGACAGAAAGCAGTGCTGTTTCTTTAAAACTAACAAAAAAAGGAAGGCTAAGCTGATACTTTAGAAATCTTTGTCCTGAGATGGAAGGTGGCACAGCCTGGCTGCCATAATAATATTCTGTGTAAGAAAGGAAAAATGATTTGAAAATCTCTTTCCCATAGGCTGCAATAAGAGATAAAAGCCAAATAAAGGCCCAGAGAGACTCATTCCTGCCCTAGGCAGGAATACATGTATTCAGGATATACGAGGCTCGTAGGCTTCTAAGAGATGGACAAAACATGAATACATGCGTGCATGTGGGTGACTAACTGCTTTTGAGCCAATTCAAGGGCCATATCTCTAGTGGCTCTTCCTGCTCATCCTGAATATCTTTGCTCATGTCTGAGGGAGGTTGAGAATTTGGGGAGGGGAGGACAAGGGACAGGTGAATCAACCCTTTACTTTTTTTAACAATAGAAAAAAAAATTCAAATCTGGGCAATTAAAAATGCAGCTAAACTGGAGAGAATTTATAATCCCTGAAGGAAGTTGAAGAAGTCATGTGACAAAAACACAAATGGCCAGATTTAGGGCCCGTAATTTCAGGGTTTCAAACAAAACCCTGACACATGGCTCTCAGCTGAGGACCATCACTGCAATGATTGCACAAAGTGAGTTGTGAGAGGATACAAAAGCGGAGGAAAACCTGCTGCAGCTGTGAATCAAGGCACCTGGTGCAAGTCATGTATTTTCAATGATATAGTAAAGTGAATGGGCTTTTCTGAGCATATCTTCGCCAGTTGCTGTTTTGTTAGTAAGCGCATCAGACCAATGATGCATACTTTCTGTGTGGGTGTGTTCAGGGGTGGAGCACAAATTTGCACATGTGAGTTATAAAATATAACTTATGCTGGCGTAAATGCTCATGCCTAGATTTCACACTTGTTTGTAGCCACTTATGCCCTTATTTTATAAAGAAAAGTAGGTGCTTGCTTTTCCTTAGCCATGTTCCGGGCTCCTAAAACTAGGTGTCCAGTTATAAAAGTTCCCTCCACATGTGCAACTTATAAGGTATATTTTAGATAGGACATTCAGATCAGATTTGAGATGTCGGGGTCAGGACATGCTCATTTCTGATGGTATCTTAAGAATAGCTCTAATAAATGTGGAGCTGTTTCTAAAATACACACCCATGTGCGGTGGGAGGAGCCATTTCAGAAATGTACATGTGGGGAATAATCAGCGGGAGTGGAAGGGGGACCCAGCAACTTACACATGTAAGTGCCGACATTTCATAACAAATACATGTACATGTTGACGCTTGCATATGTATCTCAGGCTTTCTGCAGAAGTGGACATGCAGGTGCTTTTAATTAAGTATAGAGGATTCTCTCTTGCCCCCATTTCAGTTTCAAGGGGGAAATAAACATTGGGGGATAACTAAAAAGGAACCCTTTTTAAAACGCTATTCATGCCAGGGAGCAGTTGTAAATTTGGGGGTGGACAATTTTGGGCTTCCACATGTATACACTGTATGAAATATGCACCAGGCTGATTGCAAGTATTTTCATTGTGGGCATATACTGTACAGGGGTGGAGTTTGGGTGCAGCATGTAGACCCTTAAATTATAAAATATTATAATTTACACATGTTCTTGAAAAATCTAGATGCAGGCATTTACACCAGCCATAGGGCGGGCATAAGTGCTCACGGCTTAAATCAACACACGTTTTCAACTGCTTATGTCCCTATTTTATACAGCAAATAAGCGCGTCCTTACTTTATAAAATAGGCATGAAAAACGCACGTTAACCTAGGTGCGCCTTATAAAATTACTTTCTATGGGCCTTATTTTAGAAGCATTATTCACGTTTTAAACATGGATGTGGTGGCAGATAAATGTATGAACCACATCCGTGTGGAAAACCACTTTGGAAAGGCCGTTATAATACACATTTTTGTGTCATATTCATATTCATTTATTTGATTGACCGCCCTTCATTAATAGGCAGAGCGGTTTACAATAAAAAAAATTACAAACGAAAGGCGCAAGGCCAAGAGTCAGAAAGGAAGTTACATATTGGATAGGAGAGAAGAGCGAGAACAATAACAGGAAGGGTAGAGGAAGAGGCAAAAGGATCAAGGGTCGGGGGGGAGAAGGTCAAAGGCAAGGGAAAACAAATGAGTTTTAAGGGAGCGCTTGAAGGTGGGGTAGTGAGGTTCGAGACGGAGAGGTGGGGGAAGGGAGTTCCATAGAGCAGGGCCAATAAAAAAGAAGGCTGAAGATCGTGTGGACTGTAGATGGGCACTTGAGGGGGATGGGAGTACTAGTCGGTTGAGGTGGAAAGAGCGGGGGATATTGCGGGGGGGGGGGGGGTTGGAAACTGAGAAGATCAGCCAGGTATTGGGGGGTAGAGGTGTGGAGCGCTTTGTGAACTAGTGTAAGAAGTTTAAACTTGATTTTTTCCAGAAGACATTTCAGAGCAAGGCCTGGGCAGGACAAAAATCTACATATGTATTCCCCATTCCCAGAAGTAGGTCCAAAATCATCCATATTCTCATATATACCTGCTCCCTGCTGTGAACGGGTATTTAAAAATGCTCCCTTTGGCCATTCCTCTATATGAGGGATTCAGGGGGATATGCCCCAGTGTTTATTTCCCCCTCCATATTGAAATGAGTTGAAGATAGACTCCTCAGTAGTTAATTCACAGCATCTACACATCTAGGCTTCCAAAATGGCTGAGCTGTACATGTAGGTGCCGCCATTTATTCGTGCACATTGTGAAATGCCAGCACGTACACCTGTAAGTTGCCAGAGTTCATTCCTCTATTTTCCCCACATGCACATTTGTGAAATGGCTCCTCTCACTGCACGTGGATATGGACTTTAGAAACGGCTCCATGTTTAGCAGAGCTATCCCTGAAATAACCTGTGGAACTGAGTATGTCCTGACCTTGACATCTCAATTCTGACCTCCATGTCTTTTCTAAAATGTGCCTTCACATGTATAGTGCTGCTGAATATAGGAATGCATTTGAAATACCTAGATTAGATCTCTCAGATTATTCCACAGGTTTTGTACTGAAAATTTACCTGAAAGTGTCTGCAAATATTATGGCTGTTTTCTCACAAAGCTTCACCTTTTGCTTTATCAGGATCTACCAGGATTTAAGGGCAATACCATAAGGGCAATAGTATGAAAATGAATGGCAAATGGTATGAAATGTAATATAGAGGCAACAGAGTAAAGAAACATGATGCCTTTCTAGCTGGTGGGATTTTTCATACTGCCTATTCACTCTGGGGAAGATTTTCCATTTTTGAAGATTTAGATTGTTGGAATGACAGGCTTTCTTCTTCATCTAGTCCAAATTCCCAGGAGCACTCTTAGGTTGTAGAGTCTCCTGTCAAGAGCATCAGGGGAGGCAGGTTTGTCAGCCCTTTGTCTAAATGGTGCCTGCTCACCTGCAGGCACGTGTTCAGATGTTCCCTTCCAAAGGGAAAAGAGATTACTGGCAGATCGTCTCTTCTTAGGCTTTGGCTTCACATCCATCTCTTCAGACAGGTTGGGAGCTTCTCGCTTCCTGCGACTCTCCTCAGAAGAACCAGCCCTCAGGGGGCTTCCATTGGCAAGCAAATTGTAGCTGTTGGAGCTCATTCTCAATGGGTAAAAATAGCCAGAGTGGTAAAAGGGAACAAGGGAACCAAACTGTGGTGTGAGATAAGGAATGTTTTGATACCTGACAGTAGGAACATAGCTTCTCTGGGGCACAAAGGGAGAAAGGTAGAAGAACTTGGATCCTCCCCTAGGGGCAGCTGCTGGAGCACGTCTGCTCATGGTGGTGGTTCCTCTAGTTGTTGTCCTGGATGTGACTGTTGTAGTTGGTACTAGTTCTGCTACTGAGGGAACTGGAGGTGTGAGTGGAAAAATTTGACAATCAAATTCAGTTGGTTCAAAGCCCATCAACCAGGTATCATAAGGGCTGGACCTTTTTCTTAATTCTGAAAAACAACAAAAAGAACAAGTTACTTATTAATAAATTCTATATAGATTACAAAATCAGGCTGAACTTCTCACTCTCACCACTATGTTCCCTCAGGGCCATTTTTAAGAATGGACAAAAGGAGAAGTTGCCTTGGGCCCACTGAATGAGTACACAGTGCTCTTTCCAGATAACTCTATTGGCCAGTTTCTGATTCTCCAGACAACAGAAAAGAAAATCTAATTGACAATAACACAAACTTTCTTCATTATTACTTTGTGAAGGAAAACAAAACCCTGTACACAAAGTGAGAGGGCACAAGAGAAGGAAAGGGGGCTGGGTTAGAGAGCAGTGTAGTGCTTCTTTGATCCACTCTGTGTTCCACCGACTCTAACCTCACCCCTCTCCAGTCTTGTTCCCTAAAGCTACTTGAGGGTCTAGAGCAGAAGCAAAAGGCTATTCTTTGCTATCTGAGAGGCAAGAAAATCGAATTCTGTCCACACATTAGTAACAGTAGCACAAACTACCTTTATTATCAGATACTTTGTGAGGGGAAAGAGGAAAGATGGGTCTGGGTTAGGGAGCAGATTAGGTCTTCTTTGATCTGACCTGTGCCCTGCTCACTCTAGCCTCACCGCCCTTCCTCATCTTGTTCCTTATGCCTGAAAGGAGAGGGATTGGAGCAGAAGCAAATAACTGTTTTCTAAGGTGAGTAACAAAGGAAAACCCTACTTCAGGCTAGCCAGGCATTTCAGGGAGTATTTTCAATAAATGCAGTATGGATTTCTTTCAATATATAAATGTATGCATTGAATTAATTTTTTGCAATTTACCTGAAAAATCACAGATGAGACATTCATCAGACACTGATGTGATTTCTGAAAGATATGTGTATTATAGATCTCTTCTGTGTTTAACATTTAAATGTATGGGGTAGTTATTCAGCCACCCTTTGAATTTAAAATGGGTAGCTGAATAGTCTAGCATTATTTTAAATGGAAAACATAGCTATTTAAAACTATGCCATCTATTTCTGCAGGCCAGCAACATGAATACATTAACCCATTCAGTGATTGAATACCCTCAACCAGGCCAAAATACTGCCTCTCATTATATGGCCAGAATTTTGCCATAAAGCTATTTATATGGCCAGAATTTGGTCATATATATGCCAGGACATTTTTTAAATAAAACCTTATTTGTGAGCACCAATGCTGACCATATAAAGACTTTTGAATATTGATCTCATGATGTCAAATTAAATATTTTTAGAGGATTGTTCTGGGAGCATTGATGGTGGGATCATGATGATTTTGTTCATTATCAAAATCTGAGGGGAGGGGGCATGAGCCTAAAAGTAAATTGGAGGGGTACAAGGAGTAAGATTCATCTGGGTTTCCTGATCTCCTTGCATTGTCCTGTACATAACACACAGCTTTTTACACCATGCTCCCACCAGCCTACAGAGACCAGATGGTAGAAAACAGCTCAAGCCATATTTGCATCAACCTGCATGGGCTAGAAGATGTAAGGGCTTACCAATCTGTTTGCTATAATATCAGCATAAGGGTTAATAGAAAAACTGTGTGATTAATTCACCACAGTTGTCTTTAACTTTGAAGGACAGAACAGACACAGAAGAACAGAGTGCGATAGAAGATAGGGACAAGAATGTGCAGGAGTACACACAAATGTAACACACCAGGAGCAGGATATGAGTTAATTAAAAGAAAAAGACACATATATTATAGAAAGAAATGAGACATGAAGTCTGGGAACTGAAAATAAAGAGATAAGACTATATGTATGTTCACACGTGAGTATCTGCTGGAAGCCTATAAAGTAAGTAGGAGAAGAAATGTACAGGGGGAGTT
The DNA here is from genome assembly GCA_033557465.1 of Ichthyophis bannanicus. Lineage (NCBI taxonomy): Eukaryota > Metazoa > Chordata > Amphibia > Gymnophiona > Ichthyophiidae > Ichthyophis > Ichthyophis bannanicus. The sequence goes on along the minus strand of CM066032.1, from coordinate 1,127,621,227 downwards.
AGTGGGAACAGACCACGGAGATGTGCTGTACTGACCTCTCTTTTTCTTATTAGGTATGCTTATGCTAACTGCTTGCTAGGTGGAATTAGATAATATACTCAAGCTTCTATAATAAAGATTTCTTGTTAAGCCCTGCAGTAATGGCTTTGGTATGCTTGCTAGCATGTATATGTGTGCCTGAGGGGGAGGGAATGGTATAGCAAGGGAAGGCTATCCCAGGTAGTTCCCCAACACTCTGGAGTCACTAGGTGAGTGTCCAAGGAATGTCGCCTCTGAAACTGAGCGGAAGGTAACCGCTAACATATTGGCAAACCCAGCTATGAGTCCTGACTGCTAGGAAGTGCTACAAAGCATGGTGGCGCACCTCTGAAGAGGTCCAGGGACTGGCAAAGACACTTTGCATGAGGTAAGATACATTTATTATGTTAACGCTTAATGCGCTGTTTCTCATCATCTTTGCAATATTTCTTTTTTGTTGTTGCTGTTAGCAATTTGCATAGTTTATTGTGTAACTTGGATCCTTAAGAAAGAGAAACCTATAGGTTGTTAAAATGGAAGTCTCTCCTGAGTGCACTCCTCTATGTGATTGTTAAATCCTGGTATGCTAAAGTAAGTGGCATGTTAAAACTGGAGGTGTTTGGGGGAAAAGCAATAGCAGAGATGGTAGGAGAGATACTGGAAAAAGAAAGGAAGAAGTCAGAAGGGGAGAATGTAGAAAAAAATGGAAGAGAAGATAGAGGATTGTGAGTATGACATACAGAGAGTGTTTAAGAGAGGCAGCCTATTGTAAATATGATGATATTGTGAAGTCTTTTAGGAGGGATTTTTTCAGAGGAGCTGCGATGTTTTAAGATAATGGTACATGTGTTTTTAAAAGGATAACGTTTTCTGATTGTCAAAGATCTAAAAAGCCTGGCTGAAACTTTCTAATTAATTGTTGTGTTCTTGTATGCTGATTTTCTTCCTTAGTAAGTCAGAACTGTATTTCATCAGACTTGTAAAACTGATATTTGAAATGTCTGTGTTCTTATCTTTGTTAGTCAGTAATGTGTAAAGACATTTTTTTGTTTCACTCTTGGGTCTTATGTATGGTAATTTCAATTGTTTTCTGTTTTGCTAGAGAGGTGAATTTTGTTTTGATAGCTTTCTGATCTCAGTATGAATGAAAAAAAAACAGATAAATGTAGCACTGTGATTTCTATGCATGCTGATGTTTGTTTTTGTTTTGGTAATCCTTAATTTAAAAATAAAGCAGTAAAAATTTAAGCCTTAGTCTGTAAAGATTAGTATGCTATGATGGTCTATGCATGTATGTTAGTTGGTAAGAGGATGTAGTTGCTGGTATGAGCAAGTGATTTGAAGGTATTGCATGAAGTGAGATATGATATTAATAGTGATAGAAGGACTTTTTGATAGTAAACTGATGAGGGTAGTCTAATCTGATGTAATGTGCTGGTTTAATGAATATGGAAAGGGAGACAAGATTCTATGATGGATTTTGCAGTGTTAATGTATTTGGACAGCTAGTGGCTTTTTCTATCTGTATGAGTTTGTACTGTAATATGGAATGGATTTTCTGAGTCAATGGATTGGGATTGGAATATATTGTACACTGAAGTAAGAACCTTAGGAGTAGACAGTACAGATAACAAGTCTGGCAGAGTTTTGTATGTTTACAGTAATTCTGTAGCGAGAGATATTGTCACAGTTATCTGGTGAGAAGGCCTTGACTGCAAGTTTTGTTAGAGAACTTTCTTTTAAACAAAAAAATAGTTATAGTTAAAGTGCACCCTGAATGTTGCTAATTCTTTCCTTATTTTCCCATGAATATATAATAAGAACAACTTTTGATTCCAATTGGCAGTAGAATTATTGAGAAATAAATCTGCATGATCGTAATTTTATTATGTTTTAAGATTATTTTACAAGAATTCTGGATTTGACAAGTGTGATAGAGGAGGAAAAAAGAACATTAATCCTTTTTTTATGTACAATAAATAAGTTTAATCCATAATGTATAAGTTTTGTTTCCTAGGTTAGGGATCTGAGCGTATCCTGGAATGATAAAATTTATCTGTTGATTTCATTCTATTTCCTTCTCCTTTGGAATCTTTGCCTTCCTGACTACTTTGCTAGCTTCTCTAAGTTTTTCCAAATATAGATGCCTGTCTTCCTCTCTCTGTGATCTCTTGTATTTCATGAAGGCCTCCCTCACTGGGGATTTCTACTTGGAGGAACTATGGCCATGGGACTCCGAGGAGGTTCTGCCTTTGCAGGGCACTGAGGTATCGGAGAGGGCCCTGGATTGTGGTGTCACCGGAGATTCTGGTGTGGAGTCGGACTTATGAAAAAAGCTTTTCTGCTGCTGATGGTGGCTCTTCAAGGCCTTTGAGGTCATGGTTCTGCAGAGCTCGCAGTCAGAGTAGTTGTGCTCTGGGCCGAGACATCAGAGGCAGCAGTCATGTGGATCAGTGAGTGACATCATTTTGCCACACTGGTCACACTTTTTGAAGCCACTGGAGGCCATCATAAAAAGGGGATCCCTGCCTCCTGGCAGGAGTATGAGGCCTTTGGTTGGAAAAAGGCGAGAATGCCGATCAAGAAACACCTCAAAGAAAAAATGAGAAGTGAATAGACGAACCTGAGGAGCGATGCCAAGGCGAGTTGGCTCAGGGGCTGGAAGGAACTGGTGCGCAAATGGGACAAAACTCAATAATAAATGTCAGACTTTTTCCAGGGAAAACTGGACAACATCCGATGGGCTCCATGGAAAAAAGGAGACTGAGGCAAGATGGCACCCTTGGGCAGGAAGTGGATCACAATGCGTTGTGAATCTCCCAACGGCTTTCTTTGAAAGTTGGGGAGATGCTTCTGCGTGGGCTCCATCGGCACTGTTATCACCTATATGTGAGGAATGACTTCCTGCTTGTTCCCTCATATTTTTCTGAGAATGATGTACCCTATGAATTTTGATTGTTCTCAGATACTGGGTATGTTTGCCGTAATTCTTACATCAGGATTACAGGCTGCTATTAATGCTAAATGGACACAGAAAGTATGTTTTGATTTAATGAAGCTGCTTAATTTGACAGAACAAGGTTTTCGTGTTTTGAGCACAGCACTTGATGCTAACACACATATGACTTTACAGAATAGAATAGCGTTAGATTATCTTTTAGTGGCAGAGGGAGGTGTTTGTACAGTCATGGGAGGTATGTGCTGTACTTATATCCCTATAGTAGCTGGGAAGGATGGAAATCTATACATTGTTATACAGCACCTAAGGGATCTAAGTGTGTACATGCAAAATCAGGCTGGGGTAGATCCTAAAGTAGATGTGTGGTTTTCTTCCCTCACTTCATGGTTTGGAGGTATCTTCTTCTGGCTCCATAATTTACTATTTGGTCTAGTATTGCTTATTGTTTTTTCTTGCATTTTGTTCCATGCCATAAATTGTATCATGTCATGGTGGTGTTCTCCTGCTACCAAGGATAAGGTACAATCACTATCTGTACATCTTGTTCCGGCACACCAGCATTTGGTGTCACATATGTAGGTCATTGGTTGCATCTATGACCCCTAGGTCTGCGGTGGGCTCAATAATTCACCACCCTGGAGGGGATGTGAGAGATGTAAGGGCCTACCAATCTGTTTGCTATAATATCAGCATACACGTTAAAAGAAAAACTGTGTGATTAATTCAGCACAGTTGTCTTTAACTTTGAAGGAGAGAACAGACACAGAAGAACAGAGTGCAACAGAACATAGGGACAAGAATGTGCAGGAGTATGCACTAATGTAACATACCAGGGGCAGGATATGAGTTAATTAGAAGAAAAAGAAACATATATTGTAGAAAAATTAGACTTGGAATCTGGGAACTAAAAATAAAGAGATAAGACTATATGTGTGTTCACACGCGAGTATGTGCTGGAAGGCTTATAAAGTAAGTAGGAGAAAAAATGCACAGTGGAGAGTTAGTGGCAACAGAATACGGAGGTGTGTTGTACCAACCTCTCTCTTTCTTAAAAGGTATGCTTATGCTGTCTGCTCACTAGGTGGAATTAGATCATATACTCAAGCTTCTATAATAAAGATTTCTTGTTAATTAATTAATTTATTTATTTAATTAACATTTTTTATATACATTTAGGGAGGAGTGGCCTAGTGGTTGGGGCAAGGTACCTCAGGCCGGAAGGTCGGGGGTTCAAATCCCACTAGAGGACAGCAACCTTGGGCCGGAAGGACTGGGGTTTCTAGTCCCACAGGTGCTCCTTGTGGTCTTGGGCAAGCCACTTAACCCTCCATTGCCCATGTTCCCTGTAAAATAGTTATCTCCAAGTTATAGTGCCCTGTTCAATGTAATTTCAGTTTGTTCACTGTAAACCACCTTGATATCATGAAAGACAGTATATAAGAAATGTTAAATAAATAGATAAATAAATAAATAAATAAAAATATACCGCCTTTCAGATTCTCAAGGCGGTTTACAGTGAACAGCACTTTGTTACATAAAAGACTTCTTCAGAACTATGTACAAAATCTGTTAACAGTGCTTACATTTAACAGTTAAGCACTGCAGTAATGGCTTTGGTATGCTTGTTAGCATGTATATGTATGCCTGAAGGGGGAAGGGAGAGTATAGCAAGAGAAGGCTATCCCGGGTAGTTCCCCAACACTTCGCAGTCACTAAGTGAGTGTACAAGGAGTGTCACCTCCGAACCTGAGCAGAAGATAAACGCTAACAAAGGAGGAAGATACCATCTGCAAACTTGCATCAGCCTGCATTGATCATTAAAAAATTAGAGGGATGCCTGTATTAGCCTTCATGGGGCCAAAAGGTGGGACAGAGTATGCATCTGTCCATTTATCAACTGGCAACGAGGAGGAACGCTGCAACAGTGGGCTGACAGCATCGATTAACAGGAGCTGGAGGGAGGGGGTTGTCAAGTAGGACATGGAGGGTAGTGTCTAATTGGGGAAAAAATAAGGAGCCCACTCACATATGTTTGCCCAGGGCTCCTTAAGTGGTTAAAGCAGCCCTGTGTTCCCTTGCTCTGCTTTTCCCTTGGGAAGATCTCTTGTAGTCTTCTTTAGGCTTATTTAACTGTAGTAGACATTCTATAGCCAAGTACTGCTGGCACAGAAGTCTTGTCCTTTCAAAATCACAATTTCTCTACTCTTTTATATTGAACTGATAGACAAGTTTCTATTTTAGCGCTCACTATCATCGGAATTACAAGACTTAACTTGGGAAATAACTGTCATTATGTTAGAGGGAGGATCCTGCAGCTTTCTGTATTTCCATCTGTTTGTTTTCTCTCTTTGGACCTCATTTCTAAAACCATTATCTGCTCTTTTGTCACCTCCCCTTTGGTCCATAACAACCTTCTCCCCTTAGCTCTGCTGTTGAACTATCTTTCACTGCTGCAGTCTTGTCAAAATTCAGCTGCACAATTTGTCATCTTCAAGTATCATTATGACAGTGTAACTCCTCTTCTCATAGTTCTACCAATGGGGAAAGTGGTTCTGAAGTTATAGTGGGAGATCGTCTTGAATCCAGTGATCACCAGATGATGTGGTTCAGTATTTGGACTAGGGCTGATAAAGTCTATTCAAAAGTGAGGGTCTTAGACTTCAGTAAAACTAACTTTGCCAAGATGGGACAATACCCCAAGGAGTCATTAGCGGGATGGGAACATCTGGGGGATGTAGAAAAGCAATAGGCAAAACTGAAAGGGGATATTTTAAGGGAACAAACCTTTTTGTTAGAAAGGTAAATAAATGTAAAAGGAAAAGGAGGCTACTATACTTCTCAAAAGAAGTAGCTGAAAAGGTGAAGAAAAAGAGGGTGGTCTTCATCAAATACAAGATATCACAGAGAGAGGAAGACCAGATATCAATATTTGCAAAAACTTACAGAAGCTAAGAAAGTAGTCAGGAAAGCAAAGATACAAAAAGAAGAAGAGATAGCCAATGCAATAAAAAGGGGTACAAGACATTTTTCAGACATGTTAGTGAGAGGAGGAAGTGTAAAAGTGGTATTGTCAGACTGAAGGGTGAAGAGAAGGAATATGTAGAAGCTGACTAGGATAAAGCAGATATGCTTAACAAATATTTTTGTTCTGTGCTCACAAAGGAAGGGCGAGAAGCAGAACCTCAGAAAACCTCCACAAATAGGAGCAGAAGTGAAAGGGATCTTTAACGGTTTTCAGAAGACAGTGTTCATGAGGAACTAGCTAAACTAAAAGTAGACAAAGCGATGGGACTGGATGGGATACATCCAAGAATACTGAAGGAATTGGGGATGTTCTAGCAGCTCCACTGACTGACCTTTCAATGCTTCTTTAAAGTTGGAAGTGGTCCCAGAGGAGTGGAGAAAGGCGCATGTGGTACCTTTACACAAAAGCAGAAGTAAGGATGAGATAGAGAATTACAGACTGGTTAGTCTGACCTCGCCTCTGTGGTGAGTAAATTAATGGAAACACTGCTAAAACAGAGGATAGTGAGGTTACTGGAGTCCAATAGATTGCAGGATCTGAGGCAACATGGATTTTACCAGAGACCGGTCTTGTCAAACAAATCTGATTGATTTCTTTGACTGGGTGACCAGAGAGTTGGATCAAGGGAGAGTCCTAGATGTGGTGTACTTGGATTTCAGTAAAGCCTTTGACACCATTCCGCCAGGGGCCATGTGCGGAGACTCATTGCAGGGCTTTATTTGCATAAGGAGCCTCATTTGCATAAATATGTGCATGCTGTTAATGTGTGCTAACTTTTAGTAAACATGCCTCTTAATGAGTGTCTAGATAAAGAAAGACTACCAGATTTCTACATTACTATATTCCAATGCCAACCGTCAGACACATTAGGAAGTACTATAAACACTGACTATTTAGAATTCATAGCAAACCTGCCATATTATAACAGCACTACCAAGACTCACAAAGCACCAAACCCTACCTATCAAAAAGGCAACACTGTAAGTATTAAACCAATACATCTCCTACTGGGGAAAAGAAAATACACAAACAGAATACCTCAGCTCAGTTACACATGCAGAACATAGACCGTCACCAAACAAAGAACACGGGATCACAGGTTAGAAATAGGAAGACAATAATTAAATTGGGAATCCCAAAAACCAAACTTGGAATGTACCCATTCTTGAGATTCAATAAAGCAATAAAGTCACTTCCAGAGTGAAGTATAAATCAAAAGCCAGAAAAAATCACTCCATTCGAAACAAAAACTATGGTAAATACATGGAGCCACAAAAAGAGCACCCAAAAGGGAGAGGAAGTCTCAGAACTATCGGGCAAGAAACAGGCATCCAGAAAAACTACATGTCACTGCCCTTGCACATCAGTGACCAACCCTACTCCACTCTCTGAGTGATCCAAATGTATTTCAAAACATTTGTTTTCCAATGACAGATCAGCAGATGAGATTACTCCACACTTAGCTTAAACAAAAGGCCAAAGAATCACATCATGTCTTGACGAATAATGGGATCTGCTATGTCCCAACATCTGTCTTCGGCGCCCATTAAGCGTTTCGCTAAAATGCTTCTTCAGTTGGAAGTTCGTCACTATCAAGAAGAATAAATAAAACCAATCAGTACCCAGCCCTCAATTATCAGTTTTATAATTGAGGGCTGAGTACTGATTGGTTTTATTTACAGTGACTAACTTCCCCCTGAAGAAGCATTTTAGCGAAATGCTTAATGGGCGCCGAAGACAGGCGTTGGGGCATAGCAGGTCCCATTATTCATCAAGACATGATGTTTTTAACTTGGAATGTACAACACTCGAGAAATAAAACTAGAAATTAGTTTCCTCTTGTACTAAACAAAAACGCAGACGTTAGCGATGCACATTTCCTAGAGCTGACATATTCCAGTTAATAAATTCAAAGTAAAAAGTATTTTTCTACCTTTTGTTTAGGCATTTTATTTTTCTGTTGCAATTGCTCCAGTCACTTTCTTGGTTTCTTTGTGTCTTCTGCAAAATGTCCATTTGTCCTTTCTTCTCTCTTCTAGATTTTTTCCATTCTCCCTCTATATCTGCTTTAACATACTGATATTTCCCCATTTGCTTTTTCATCCATTTCTTTCTTTATTCCTTTATCATGCACTAAAATTTCACCCTTCCATCATCAATCTCCACTTATTCTCCCAATACCCGGCCAATCGTAGATTTTTCTTCCCTCCCTCACAAAATATCTTTTCCCTTCTCCATCCTCATTCCCCAGCCCCATCCTCTTCTAATCCTCCCCAATATCAACTCCCTTCTAGTTCCAGCCCCACCCAGCATCTGCTCCCTTCTAGTCCCATTCTCCCATGCCCCTGCATCAGCCCATTTCTAGTCCTAGCCCCCTATCAGCCATTTCCAGTCCTATTCCAGCCCCCCATCAGCCTATTTCCAGTCCAAGCTCGCCCCATCAGCCTATTCCCAGTCCTAGCCCCCCATCAGCCATTTCTAGTCCTATTTCAGCCCCCATCAGCCCATTTCCAGTCCTAGCCCCCCATCAGCCCATTTCCAGTCCAAGCTCCCTCCATCAGCCCATTTTCAATCCTAGCCCCCCATCAGCCCATTTTCAGTTCTAGCCCTCCCCATCAGTCATTTCCAGTCCTATTCCAGCCCCCCATCAGCCCATTTCCAATCCTAGCCTCCCATCGGCTCATTTCCAGTCCAAGCCCCCCTCCCTATCAGCCCATTTCCAATCCTAGCCCCCCACTGGCCATTTCCTATCCTATTCTAGACCCCACCCCCCAAAGTGCCCTGTGACTGTCTAAGCTGCTTCAGAGGAGCCAGGGAAGCCCACGCAAGGCCCCGGCTCACCTCTCCACAGCCGCCATCATGAAGAGCTGTGTTTTCCCTCACACTGGCAGCTGTGTTCTAGTGAAGCGTGCTGAATGCTGGGAAAGGTTAAAGGGCATTTCCTGGCACTCGCGCGCTTCTCTGCCAGCGTGAGGGAAAACACCGCTCTTCATGACTTTTATCCAACTAAAAATATTTTCCTTTATATAATATTTATATCATGGAGGTATTTGAATATCTATCACATTCTCTCTCCTTTCCTCTCCCATAGGGTAAATAAAGCAAAGTTATTCACCTGTAGCAGGTATTTTTCATGGACAGCAAGATAAGACTTCTCTTATAGGTATTCCAGAACATCTGATAGTTCTCTTGCACATCCTTTACATTGATCAAGAAGCAACAGTTCGAACAGAACAAGGAGGAACAGAATGGTTTAAAATCAGCAAAGGTGTACAACAAGGTTTGCATACTTTTCCCCTACCTCTTTAATTTATATGCAGAAGAAATCACCAGAGAAGCAGGACTGTATGAAGACAACAGAGGTGTGAAGATTGGTGGAAGACTAATCAATAACCTTCGCTATGCTGATGATACTACATTACTGGCTGAAAGTGAAGATGATCTGAAACATTTGCTTCTCAAGATCAAGGAACATAGTCTTAAAATGGGCCTGCACCTTAATGTAAAGAAGAAAAAGATCCTGACAACTGGCAAAATCAGTAAGTTCATCGTTGATGGAGAAGAAATTGAAATAGTTGACAACTTTATCCTACTTGGATCAACTATCAATACTAACTTGACAGCAGCTAACAACAACATCTACATATTCAGTAATTCTATTCTTTATAATGCTTTCTATCATTTTGCCCAGTACTAGATGATGTTATCTCCTTTTGCAGAAACGCAATGGATATATTAGATTCAATGGGCCCACTTTGCCACATGTCCCTACTATACCCTAAGATCTGTCACTCCCAGCACTAGCAGCATACTCTACAGTTTAAGAGAACCAAACAGCACATTAATATTTTAAATATTTTCTGCAAAATAGTTTATAGATCTTTCTCATTTTTTTTAGACAAAATGAAGATACAAAATGAAGCCATTGAGGAAGGAACACTTCCTTACCCTTTCAAGAATATTTATCAAATAAGCATAGACCATGGAAACAGGTAATTCATCATGCAAAAAAAAAGTCATCTTTGAATACCAGAGAAAGGATTCTTGTTAGCATGCATACTCACTTCTAACACCACACTCAGATTCCGGTGCGCTTGTATCCTCTGTTTGGGAAGCATGAGAGTTGTTTTCTTGCTTTGGAATGGATGCTGAAATGTCAGCAGAAAAAAATATCTCAATTAAAATGAATAGCTGAAACGGGAAAAGCTGTACTAATCATAGTGGAATACCAAAATGCAAAACTTGAATATTGACCTAGAATTTTTCATATTCTCCATAGCAGAGTTGGCGAACCCCAGGATGTTGGTCAATATTCACATGGCAGAGCCATGATGTAAACCCGTTGCTTCAACTAGATAATAGGTATACAAGATGGTGTAGTTCTATTCCTTGTATTCCATAAGGATATATGGGGTGCATATTCAAAATTCTTAGACAGTGATGTATTCAATGGCATTATCGTGGTTAGTGCCCTGAATATCCCCACTTAACCTGGTTAAAAAACCCATCGCTAATCAGTTTATGATGGAGCGTTCTGGGGAAGAACAGGGGCAGATTGGGGGCAGTACCTTAGGCTAGCCAGTCAGTGGCGATATTGAGCCACTAACTGGCTAACTAAAAACTACTAAAGCTAGGACAGGTAAAAGACTGTCCTGACTTTAGATGCCTTTGCTATTTCGCTAGTGACTGGATATCGCCGCTGACAGGATAGCAAAAGTGCTAACCGAGCAAACCGGATATTCAGTGCCAATCGCTGGATAATACCTGGCACGGAATATCCAGTCTTAACTAAAGCAGCGACAGCCAGCCACTTTAACAGTGCTGGCCACCACTGCTGAATATCCCACCCCCCCCCCCCATATTTCTCTAACACATTTTTATATATCTATAAATACAGTGCCTGAATAGTCCCATGGTCCCATCATAGAGAAATTACATTCTATCTCCCCAGAGCCCTCAGACATACACAAACACACAGTCACAGTCTGTAGCTCATAGATTTCTACACTTGGACAAGGAAGAGTTTTTAGATAAAATCATGTCACAGTTCGAGCAGGATTCAGGTAACTTTGACACACTAGTGCCAAACCGGAATGAAATAATAAACAAAGTCACATTAGTGCCACATACAAATAGACCTATAAAAGTTTATAACACCACAGTCAGGTACTCTTCTTTGCTAGGAGATGCTAAACGCAATCTCAGACAAATAGAGAAGAAATGGAGGTGCTCAAAAAAGTATAATTGACCATAATGACTATGTGTTCAAATTGTAAAACTACCAAGACAAGCAAAGGAAGAAATACCACACCAAGATTATTTTGAGCTATTTTAAATAGTAAAATAATTACTAAGTTGCCCTTTAGCCCTTCTGTACAATTATACAGGCACACAATGTATGCTATCACATTTATGTAGATGGCATAATGCTCTATCTGCCCTTTTCCATCAAGAAACCCATAAGCACCTCTTTGATAAAATGCTTCAAGTCTATCAAACATTGGCTTTCTGAGCACAGTCTATCCGTGAATTACAAAAAGACCTATATATCATCATTGATGCAAATTTCAGTCCACCTACATCTATAAAAATATCAAGCGCTAAGCCCTACAAAGACCAGAATAGGAAAGCTATTTTCTAATAAGGACCCCGATGAAGCATGATATGCGAAACAAAGGTCTTTGTAGGACTTGATGTATGAAGATCTTCAGAAGACACCGTAAAGCTAAGTGTTTGAGAGCTATGGTGCTTCTTATGAGTGAATTATTTTTGGCTTATTGTTTCATTCTGTTTTAGGTTCCTGAGAGCATAGTCGACATTGTTGGTCGGTAGCCGAGGCCACAGCAATTGAGAGATATGGAGAGGTTGTTCTAATGCTGCTAAGTGATATGGTTTTGAACTGTTTGATTATAAAACTATAAATTAATTAAAAATAAAATTAAAAATAAAAAGTTTAATTTAATAAAAATAAAAGGAGAGGAGTTTTTCTGACCCATGATGGTGATTGTTGGCAGCTCCCCTTGAGGCGGTTCATAGTTGCTGTTTAGAGGGAAAGCATACACTACTGAGGTCTTTACTCCTCCTTGTAATATTTATAAGTAATTTGTGCGATCTGTTGGGGGATCTTCTAAGGGTAGAATCAAAAAAAAATAAAATAAATTAAATTTATGCAAATGAGGTCCAGTGACTATGCAAATGAGGCCCCACAATGTCTCTGCACATAGCACCGCATCATCCTTGGGCTGCCCCTGCCCTCCACACACACACACACTCTTATGTCCCTTCCCAACTCTTAATTCCTCTATTGCATGCACAATCTCTTGATTTTTAACTCTGTGCCACCACTCTTGCTCACTTCCTCTTTCCTAATATCATCGTTAAGGACCCCCTCCAAACTTTCTCTCTTAGTCTCCTCTTCATGTTACTGCAAGAGCTGGAGAAAGCATTTCCCCACCTCTGGCTGCTGATTTGGTCCTGGCCAGCAGAATGACCCGTCAAAGGCAGGAGGTGGGGAATTAGCAGCTGCTTCTAGAGCAGGGGTCTCAAACTCCAGTCCTGGAGGGCCGCAAACCAGTCAGGTTTTCAGGGTATCCCTAATGAATATGCATGAGATATATTTGCATGCACTGCCCCCATTGTATGCAAATATATCTCATGCATATTCATTAGGGATACCCTGAAAACCTGACTGGTTTGCGGCCCTCCAGGACTGGAGTTTGAGACCCCTGCTTCTAGTGCCTGCCCTGTTTTTAGCATAAACTGTCAGTGCTACATGCTCCAGATCTAGCCTAGGTTTTGGGAAGGTTTAGCCTCCCCGAGCCTTTTATCCCAGATGTCTATGCAGTACTGGGACACCAGTGAGTACCTTTGGTGAATCCTTATGTCTTTTCCAGTAAGTAACCATTTTCTCACCACATTATTATGGGTTTGATATTCAGGGTTCTTACACACTATTGATGAGTACAATGTATGCTCTGTGAATGAGCAGTAATAGTGCCTCTAAAGAGCCCTATAAACTTGTCTAGACTGTGAATCAAATGGTGTATACTCTTCTGTGTTTTGCAGACTAGTCTAGATTTAGTCAACATATTGCTGCTCATTTGAGGCTTAGATGGAGGCATCCTCCTCCTTATAAAGAGGGACTCCTAGGTGCCCGGTAACTCATAGCCTGAGGTGGTATGAAGGACTAAGGGAGCCATTTTAGAAGCTCTAGTCATGAATTCCACATCTGAAAACAGTCTTTCAGCCATGCCAAAAATGTCCCAAGAGCCATCTTAGAAAGACTGAAAGCTGCACATCTCTGGCATGATCGCGTCCATGTCTGATGGGAGCATGGTGGAGGTGTGCCAAAAAAGATACACCTGTCAACACAATTTCAGAAAGACCCCCGCATATCTGAACTTGGCAACTGACACATCCATGCCTATGTCTGCTCCAGAGCATGAATAGGCATCATTAAAGTGCTCATTTCAGCAAACCAACGCCTGTAGAAAACAGGAGAATGTGCTCTCGCACCCCCACTAATTTTCACTAAATCAAAGAAACATCCAGGTAAATAAACAGACCTTCTGTTTTGCTGTCATGGCACTGTACGTCTCTGCTTGAAAAATGGCAAACCAGGATGTGAAAGTGCAATCGCCTCCATGCCCACTATGCGAAATACTTTGGGGGCACGTCCATGTCACACAAACCTTTAGCGTCTATCACATGGAAACTTGCATGTATCTGGAGCTTTAGTCTGCACATTTGCATTTCTATTTGTGGAGATGTTCATCTGTTAGGGTAGGGGCGACCCTATTTTAGAAGGCGCTTACATGTGCCCACTTTCACTGCTGCCCCTCCCATGGAAGTGAAAGCATTTTGACGTGGACGTTTCAAATTGCAGCCAGATGTCTTTCTTTATTTGCAGTTTAATATATCGCGCCTTCGTAGATATCAGGGCGGTGTCAAAACAATATTGGCTGCAAAACTCAAAAGAAAAAGGAAAAGAACTCCAGAGTTTTGACAGGAAAGAAGCAAGGCATTCATACAGAGGGGAAGAAAAGGAGGGAGAGAGGGAAAAAAGGGCAATCAGTGGAGAGGTCAAGCATGGGAGGGCTGAAGGTCAAAGGCGGACTGAAAAAGGTGGGTCTTAAGCAGAGACTTAAATTTTGGAAAGGAGGATTTGAAGTGCAGGGCAAGGGGCAGGGCATTCCAAAGGGAGGGGCCAAGAGAGAAGGCAGAGTGAAGGGTAGATTCTAGGTGGTCCCGAGTGACTGGGGGGAGGTGTAGATGATTGTCATGGATTGGGCGCAAGACATGGAGAGAAGCGTGGAGATGGAGGGGTATAAGAGGTATTGAGGTGTACTAGTGTGGATAGATTTGTGGACCAAGGTGAGGATTTTAAACTGGATGCAACATTTGAGGGGAAGCCAGTGGAGATGAATAAGTAGGGGGGTGATATGGTTGAAGCGGGAAGCACGTGAGATGTCCTTTCTAAATATGCCTTTATAAGACCAGCCTTGGCCATCTGTTAAAGTTCCACACTCACTGAACTATTGATCCTGCTCCTCTCACGTAATAGTTATCTTCATCCTTCTGTAGACATTTTCCTCCCTGTTGCTGCCCAGTGTGTGACAGCAGCCAAAAAAGGAAACAGAATGTTAGGAATTAATAGGAAACGAATAGAGAATAAAACAAAAATATCATATTGCCTCTGTATTGCTCCATGGTGTGACCACACCTTGAGTACTCTGTGTAATTCTGGTCACCTCATCTCAAAAAATATATAGCAGAATTAGAAAATGTAAGGAGAAGAGTGACCACAATGACAAAGGGGATGGAACAAAACTAAGAGAAAAGGTAAAGAGATTAGGACTCTTCAGATTGGAGAAGAGATGATTGAAGGGAGATATGATAGAGGTTTATAAACCCCTGAGTTGAGTGAAATGGGTAAATGCAAATCGATTGTTTACTCTTTCATAACCAAGACTAGGGGACATGCCACGCCATGATGTTACAAAGTAGTACATTTAAAACAAATAGGAGAACATATTTTTTTTTTCAATGCATAATTAGGCTAAGGAACTTGTTGACAGAGGATGTGTTAAAAAACAGTTAGGGGGATATTCTGTGCTACAAATAGCAGGGATGGACAGCCCATCGGGACGTCCATCCCCTCTATTCATGCCGGCTCCTGCCCCCGACTAACTTTCAGCTGGATGTGTGGGGAAGTTAGATGGGGAATGGGCAGCCCAGGGCAGAGTCTGGGTGGGCAGTGGGCGGTAGCTGGCACTGGACATACAGGGCTGATTCTAATGTTGGCCCTGTATGTCCAAGGGTGGTGAAATGTCTGAGGAAGTTATTCTACCTCCGAGGTGGAATAACTTCCCTGGACATGATTTTTTGGGCTGTAGATGGGGGGGCGGGGGGGCGGGGGGGCGGGTTTATTCCCCGCAGCCCGACCCTAGCCTCAGAAGGCCAGATTGGGGGTTGGACTGCGGGGAATAAACACTTTTATTTGGCGGCTGGCATCGCGGCTTTTAAATGGAGCCACGGTGCCATGGCAACAGTGTAATTGGGTTTAAAAAAAGTTTGGACAAATTCCTGGAGGAAACTCCATAAACTGTTAAGGTAGGCCTAGGGAAAACTACTGCTTATCCCTGGAGATAAGTAGCATTGAATCTGGCTACTTTTGGGATATCTCAACAGAACCTTAAGAGTCCCTAAACTTGTTGTTAAGTGCCATTGAGTCGGTGTAGACTCCTGGTGACCCTCTAGATAGCTGACCTAAACTTTGTTCGGTCTTCAGCCAAGCGGCTCATTGTTGATAGAGTGGTATCCATAGCTGCTGTTACTGTATCGATCCATCTCATTGCCGGCCTTCCTCTTTTATGGTGACCTTCTACCTTGCCAAGCATTATGTCTTTCTCCAATGATCTCTCTCTTTGCATGATATGTCCAGAGTATGAAAGCTGAAGTCTTGTCATCTGAGCTTCTAAGGAAAACTTAGGTTTGATCTCCTCTAGTACTAACTGGTTTGTTCTTCAGGCAGTCCACAATATACACCGTATTCGTTGCCAGCACCATAATTCATAATTCCTGTCTATCTTTTTCGCTGTCCAACATTCGCATCCATATGATGTTATTAAAAATACCATGGCCTGGACAAGTCAAATCTTGTATGGAGAGAGACATCTCTGTTCTTGAGAATCTTGTCTAGGTCTTCATAGCCATTCTACGAAGAGTAATACTTCATCGGATTTCTTGACTTCTTTTTTTTTTTTTTTTTTTTTTTTTTTTTTAGTCATATACAACAACCAAAACAAATACAGGTCAATCCCATAAAAAACAAATACAAAGAAATCAATATTACAATAGGTAATATACACTATGATATAGTCCACATTATGGAACCCCGCTGCTAGACAGGAAAAGAAAAATAATTAAGAAAACAGAATACTAAGCTATCCACGATATGGAGGCAGTGACCCCACACCCACTTAAACCCCTTTTCCAGATAAGAAAGTTTCTAAATGGGATACTTCAACAAAAGTATATGAAGCTCCCTCATAGCTAAGGATACATTTACATGGAAATTTTAAGAAAAATGTAGCACCCAAAGCCAAAACCCGAGGCTTAAGATCTAAAAATTGCCTCCGGCGCATCTGGGTGCTACGAGAAACGTCAGGAAAAATAGTAACTAACTGACCACAAAATTTCACAGTTTTAGTCTTGAAAAAGGCCCTCAATATACGTTGTTTGATATCAACAGAGGAAAACGTAACCAACAAAGCAGGGGCGGCCCAAGGGGGGTGCGGGGCCATGTGCGGAGACTCGGTGCGGGGCCTCATTTGCATAAGGGTCCTCATTTGCATAAATATTTGCATAATGTTACCATACACGAACTTTTAGTAAACATGCCTCTTAATGAGTGTATGAATAAAGAAAGACTAAAAGACTTCTACATTACTATAATCCAGTGCCAACCGCCAGACACATTAGGAACTACTACAAACACTGCCCATTTAGAACCCATAGCAAACCCGCCGTATCCTAACAGCACTACCAGGACTCATAAAGCACCATACCCTAACTATCAAAAGGAAACGCTGCAAATATTAAACCAATACATTTCAGAGAACAACAATACATGACCTACTGGGGAAAGAGAACAAGTGGCAATGTCAAATAGGAATTACATAAACAGAATACCTCAGCTCAGTTACACATGAACAGAACATAAACCATCACCAAACAAGGAATCACAATTTAGAAACAGGAAGACAATAATTAAACTGGGAATCCCAAAAGCCAAACTTGGAATGTACAACACTGTAGAAATAAAACTATACATTAATTTGCTCTTGTACTAAACAAAGCGCAGACGTTAATGATGCACATTTCCCAGAGCTGACATATTCCAATTAATAAATTCAAAATAAAGAGATATTTTTCTACCTTTTGTGCATTTTTTTCAGCTGCAATTGCTCCAGCCACTTTCTTCTGGTTTCTTCGTGTCTTCCGCTAATTCTTCATCGTCTGCTGTCCATTTGTCTTTTCTTCTCTCTTCTAGTTTTTTTCCATTCTCTCTCTACATCTGCTTTAACATACTAATCTTTCTCCTTTTCCTCTTTCCTCATTCCTATTTCATCCACTCAAATTTTACCCCTCCATCCTCAATCCCCACTTACTCTCCCAATATCCGGACAATTGTAGATTTGTCTTCCCTCCCACACAAAATATTTTTTCCCTCTCCATTTCACTCTCCCAGCTCCATCCCATTCTAATCCTCCCCCAACATCAGCTCCATTCTAGTTCCAGTCCCACCCAGCATCCGCTCCCTTCTAGTCCCCGCATCAGCCCATTTCCAGTCCTAGCCCCCCATAAGCCCATTTCCAGTCCTAGCTCCCCCATCTATTTGCAGTCCCATCCAAGTCCCTCCATCAGCTCATTTCCAATCCCAGCCCCCCATGAGCCCATTTCTAGTCCTTTCCTAGCCCCACCATCAGCCCATGTCAAATCCTAGCTCCCCTCCACTCAGCCCATTTCCAATCCAAGCCCCCCATGAGCCTACTTCCAGTTCTAGCCCCTTCATGAGTCCATTTCAATCCAAACCCCCACCACAGCCCATTTCCAATCTTAGCACCCCCCAACAGCCAATTTCCAGTCCTATTCTAGCCCCTCCATCAGCCCATTTCCTGTCCTAGCCCCCCCTCACCCATTTCCAGTCCTAGCTCCCTCCCCCTCACAACCCATTTCCATTCCAAGCCCCCGTCCCCATCAGCTATTTGCAGTTCAAGCCCTCCTTCCACTCAGCCCATTTCCAGTCCTAGCCTCCTCATAGCCCATTACTAGTCCTAACCCCCCATCAGCCCATTACGTCCTAACCCCCCATCACCCTATTTCCAGTCCTAGCCCCCCATCAGCCTATTTCCAGTCTTAGCCCCCCTCCCATAGCCAATTACCAGTCCTACCCCCCCATCAGCCCATTTCCAGTCTTAGCCCCCCATAGCCCATTACCAGTCCTAACCCCCCCATCACCCTTTTTCTATTCCTATCGCCCCCATAAGCCTTTTTCCAGTCTTTGCCCCCCCCATAGCCAATTACCACTCCTTCCCCCCCCATCAGCCCACTTCCAGTCTTAGCCTCCCCCCCATGGCCCATTACCAGTCCTAACCCCCCCCCCCCCATGGCCCATTACCAGTCTTAACCCTCCCCCCCATCAGCCCATTACCAGTCCTAACTCCCCCCCCGGCCCATTACCAGTCCTAACCCCCCCCATGGCCCATTACCAGTCCTAACCACCCCCCCCCCATCAGCCCAATTCCAGTCTTAGCCCCCCCCATAGCCCATTACCAGTCCTAACCCCCCCCCCATCAGCCCATTTCCAGTCCTACGCCCCTATGGACAATTACCAGTCCTAACCACCCCCCCCCATCAGCCCACTTCCAGTCTTAGCCCCCCCATAGCCCATTACCAGTCCTAACCCCCCCATCAGCCCATTTCCAGTCCTACCCCCCCACTTCCAGCCTTAGCCCCCTCCCCATAGTCAATTACCAGTCCTACCCCCCCATCAGCCCATTTCCAGTCTTAGCCCCCCCATCAGCCCATTTCCAGTCCTACCCCCCACTTCCAGCCTTAGCCCCCTCCCCACTCCCCTTTACCAGTCCTACCCCCCCCACATCATCCCACTTAGCCCCCCATAGCCCATTACCAGTCCTAACCCCCCCCCATCAGCCCATTACCAGTCCTAGCCTCCCCCCCCCATGGCCCATTACCAGTCCTAACCCCCCCCAGCCCACTTAGCCCCCCCCCATGGCCCATTACCAGTCCTAGCCTCCCCCCCCCATGGCCCATTACCAGTCCTAACCCCCCCAACCGCCCCCTTAGCCCCCCCCCCCCAGCCCCCTACCAGTCCTAACCCCCCCCCCAACAGCCCACTTCCAGTCTTAGCCTCCCCCCCATGGCCCATTACCAGTCCTAACCAGCCCCCCCCCCCCGGCCCATTACCAGTCCTCACCACCCCCCCCCCAACAGCCCACTTCCATTTTAGCCTCCCCTCCCATAGCCCATTACCAGTCCTAACCACCCCCCCCCCTATCATTCCAAATTAAAATGAAAAAAAAAAACCAAACCGGGTGCTGCTGCCGCGGCAGCAGCAAGAGCTCTGCCGCGGCAGCAGCAAGAGCTCTGCCGCGGGGCCCCCCCCCCTGCCCGGCAGAGCCTCCGTGCATCCTCAGCAGCTTTTTTCATGTCCAAAACGCAGGCTTCTTTCAGAGCCGCGAGAGTTTCTTTTCTCGCGGCTCTCTTAATCCCGCGGGCTGATGGGAAATCCCATCACCCTCGGCGGGATTAACAGAGCCGCGAGAAAGGAAACTCTCGCGGCTCTGAAAGAAGCCCGCGTTTTGGACATGAAGAAAGCTGCTGAGGATGCACGGAGGCTCTGCCGGGCAGGGGGGGCCCCGCGGCAGAGCTCTTGCTGCTGCCGCGGCAGAGCTCTTGCTGCTGCCGCGGCAGAAGCAGCCGGTTTGGTTTTTTTTTTTAAAACTTGGGATGCTGAAGAATGTTTTTTGCGCGGGGCCCCCTGAAACGCGGGGCCCTGTGCAAAAAACATTCTTGCTCAATGGACGGGCCGGCCCTGCAACAAAGTAACCCTAACATTTATTATGTCTTGGGAATCTTCCAAAAAGGCAGTCAAATTTGTTATAGGAGAAGCGATCTCATCGGGTTCCCCGTCAACCAAATTGAGTTTCTTATAAGTAGAAGGAATATAATAAATCTGCTGAAAATCAATATTATTAGAAATGCCCAGGACTTCCTTAATAAATTTAGCCAACAAAATCCTATGGGATAACAACGGAGACTGGGGAAAATTCAGGAAACGCAAGTTGGCAGCACGCATGGAATTTTCCAGGCACTCCAACTTAGAATGGATCAAAAGGGAGTCTTTAATGCCAGCTACACTAGAGGAATAAATTGGAAGAACCTGGGACTCTAATGCACTAACAGCAGTGTCAAGAGCAGTGACTTTAGCATCTAATTGCTGCAAAGAAGAAACAGTTTACTTAGAAAATATAGAGAAAGAAAGAAAAGAAGAAGACATCTTGGAATCAATGCCTTTTAACACTGCCCAAATATCTTTTAAGATAATTTCGGTTTCTGGGGATGGGGAGGAGAGTTCCAAAGAGCTACCCTCCCCAACCAACGGAATCGGCTTCGGAAAAGTGATCAAAGGCATTATTCTCGCCGATGAGGAAGCATTCACTTGACAATCATGAAAAGAAGCAGGAATAGGAGGCAAAGGGGGAGATCTACCATCGGAGCTGAGAGATACCAATTCCGGGGAAGATTGTGCTATCGGGAGGGGAACAAAGTGTTTGTCCAGGGGCCCGACTGGTTTGGCTTCTCCAGCCGAGACCTCCGGTACTTTGCCCCCTGTCTTGGCTTTCTGTTTCCCCATGTTTAAAGGAAATCAAAACAGAAAAACCACACAGTAATAAAATTCAAACCTGAATAAAACAGAGGAAAACAGAAGCCAGCACCGCCGCTGCTTCTCAGAGACGCCGCAGTGGCGCCAAAGGGGCGGAGCTAGCCCCTTTGGACCCCTTCGGAACACGCTCCGCGGAACACGCTCCGCGTATGGAGAGCAAAATTTATGCAACAATCCAAGAAGGGAAGACCTCGGTCAGGCTGTCCCGGCTGTGCCTGAGATGGAATAGGGAGGAAAGCAGCAGTCCACTACACTTCCGCAGCAACGGCAGCCCCCAGATAGGTAAGCAGCTCCACACCTCCTCCAAAAGCAGCGAATCCACTGGTAGGCTCCTGGCTCAGCGTTTAAATCCCCTAAGGGAAGACCTCGGTCAGGCTGTCCCGGCTGTGCCTGAGATGGAATAGGGAGGAAAGCAGCAGTCCACTGCACTTCCGCAGCAACGGCAGCTCCCAGATAGGTAAGCAGCTCCACACCTCCTCCAAAAGCAACGAATCCCGGATTTCTTGACTTCTAATCCTTTCTTTATTGATTGTTGATCCAAGTAAGTTAAAGCTGTCAACTATTTCAATTTCTTCTCCATCAATGATGAATTTATTGATTTTGCCAGTTACCAGACTCTTTGTCTTCTTAACATTAAGGTGTAGATCCATTTAAAGACTATATTCCTTGATCTTGAGAAACAAATGTTTCAAATTGTCTTCACTTTCAGCCAGTAATATGGTGTCATCAGCATAGCAAAGGTTGTTGATGAGTCTTCCATCAATCTTCACACCTCGGTTGTCTTCATACAGTTCTGCTTCTCTGATGATTTGTTCTGCATATACATTAAAGAGGTAGGGGGAAAGTATGCAGCCTTGTCGTACACCTTTGCTAATTTTAAACCATTCTGTTTCTCTTAGATCCATTTGAACTGTTGCTTCTTGATCAATGTAAAGGTTGTGAAAGAGAACTATCAGTGTTCTGGTTTACCCATGCTTCCTAATGTGGCCCAGAGTTTCTCATGGTTTACAATTACACAGTCAAAAGCCTTTCTGTAGTCGATAAAACATATATATTTATTATTTATTTATTTATTTTTATTTATTTTCTCTTATATACCGCGCTATTCTGCATCAGTGCGGTTTACATTGAACAAACTGAAATTACATTGAACAGGGCATTATAACTTGGAGATAACTATTTTACAGGGAACATGTATATAGATATCCTTTTGGTATTTTTTTTTGTCTTTTCAAGGATCCATCTCACATCCGCGATGATGTCTCTCGTTCCTCGCCCTTTCCTGAACCCTGCTTGCACTTCAGGCAGTTCTCGTTCCAGGTATGGTTGTAGTCTCTGCTGAATGATCTTGAGTAGAATCTTGCTGGCATGTGGGATCAGAGTAATTGTACGATAATTTCCAGAATCAGTCGGGTCACCTTTCTTCAGTATTGGTATAAACACAGATATTTCCAGTCAGTTTGCCATGAATTTGTCTTCCAAATTTTGGCAGAGCCTTGTAAGTATGGTAACAGCTTCATCCAATTGCTGTAATACTTCAATGGGAATGCCATCAATGCCCGGTACTTTGTTCTTTGATAAGGCTTTCAATGCTGCTTTGGCTTCTTCTTTCATCACCAATGGTTCCTGATCATTAGGTATAGGTTGAAATGGCTGTTGGTCCACTTGATCAATTATGGTATAATGACTTTGTATATTTTTTCCACCTTTTCCTGATCTTCTCAGCATCATTCAACATGGATCCTTGAGCATCTTGTAGCATTCCAATTCGAGGCTGGAATTTTTTCTTTAACTCTCGTAGCTTTAGAAAAGCCGATCTTGTTCTTCCTCTAATAGCTTCTGATTCTATTTTCTTGCATGTGTTATTGCAATACTTCTCTTGTCCTGACTTGCTGCACGTTGGAAATCTCTGAGTTCTGTGATTGCCTCTCTTACTCCTCTGACTTTAGCTTCTCTGCATTTCTGGACAATTATGTACATCAAAAAATAATATTAATTGTTTATCTGCATTTATCTGCATTCAGATAAAAATCCAAAATTCATCTAGATAATTGAATAATTTATGTATTAAATTATTCAATTATTGAGATGAATTTTGGATTTTTTATCTGAATGGAGTCATACTGAGAGGTTTAAACTCTGAGGGAGAATGGGGAGCTCTCATGTGAATAGTGCAATGTGTTAGACTGTGACACTTCAGTGAGTGGAGTGGAGGAGTAACCTAGTGGTTAAAGCAACAGCCTGATGACCAGGAAGGTCAGGGTTCAAATCTCACTGGCACTTCTTGTGGCCTTGAGCAAGTCACTTATCCCTCCATTGTCTCAAGTATAAACTAGGATTGTAAGCTCTCTGGGGACAGGGAAATACTTGTGTACCTGAATATAACTCACCTTGAACTGCTACTGGAAAGGAATGAGCTAAATACATAACACTGACTGGTTGAGCCATTTTACAAATAGCGACTTTGTGTGTTTCCTTTTCAGAGGTAGCCAAGATCGCCAATGAGGGTGAAGGTATTTCTTGGAATCAACGCTTATTATGAGTAAAGGGGCTGCCTTTTTCATAATGGAGTCATTTTTCTCTGATGACAGGTGAACTTATTCCCTGAAGCAGAGTTTGTATTCTATACTCTAAACATGGATCATGTTGGGACATTTGGACATTCTGCCTGTAGTGTGGGACACTGCAGTGGTGATTGGAGATGGATACCATCTCCTTTAATTAGATGAATTGAGTTTTCTTAATCAACTAGAAGAGAAGAGAAACATGAATTTGTCTTTAGTAGCTCATAAGATAAGTGTTGATTTTCTTATAAGAGAGCCGACCATATGAGGCTTTAGTGATTTTCCTGATGGGTCTTAAAAATGTTTTTCTTTTATATAGATACAAATAATTTCAGCATTGAGGATTAAATATATTTGTGGGTAGTCTTTTTTGTATAAATTACTTTTAGATATGCCAGGTACTTGTGACCTGGATGCTACTATTGTAAAATGGATACTAGACTTGATGACCTTTGGTTTGACACAGTATGACGGTTCTTATGTTCTTATGTGCAGGCCTTCTGCTTTCTCTATATCTCTTCTTCTGTGCCATTTGGTTCACATCCTCTCCTAGGTCCTAAAGGATTTTCTGTCTCTGGTTCTGCCCTGTTTAGGATGGCACCATCTTCCTTTGTTTTCTCTCTGGGCTTTGCTAAGTACAGCCCTGTTACTAAAGTATGCTTAGTGGTTATCGCTGGTTTTAGTGCACGGTAATTGTCAGTGAAGGGTCGTGGTAACTGTTACCATGCAGGCATGACAATTACTGTGTACTAATTCCCACAGTAACTGCTGAATCATGCATTGGAGCTTGAAATAGGTGGGATAAGGGCAGAGAATGGGCGAGGAGAGCATATTGCAGATAGCATGGAGAGCATAGAATAATGTTGCAATTAGCACAAGCGCACTTAATGACATCTCAATGGGTGGCGTTAAGTGCACCTGTGTTTATTGCACCCACACGTTAGGGTATGTGTTCATGTGGCAACTGGCAAGAACAGTCTGGCCATGTCCCTCATAGTTACTATGGAGGTTTTGCACGTACCACATGTTAGTTTTAGCACTAAACATGTTAAGTGCAAAAACCTCGCACATTTTAGTAAAAGGGCTCCATAGTCTCAATGTTTGCCTGATTTGGTTGTCTTAGTTTTCCTGTTTCGTATACATCTACTAAACCTCACCACATCACCTGATGAGTATTTACTGTGTCATGCAATAATATGTTTTTTTAATTTTGAAATAGTTGCTCTACTTCATTTTCCCTCCTCCTTTTGTCCCAAGTTCTTTTATCTGTATTTTGGCTTTGACTGAATTTGTCTCCGTTTCTAAACAAATGGATATTGTAAACAGCCATAATGTAAATGCCATTGGTGGTATTTCAAATCTTGTAAATAAATAAATATGTCTTTTTGTTTAGCATGGCTGCTGGCATGTGGCTGACAATGCACTTCCACCTGGTATCAGTATCAGCACCTGACATAATGGTGTGGCATGTGCTCTGTTGTGTGTGGCTTAGGTTTTACACAGATTTTGATGCAGGGCCATGTTTGTGGCTCTCGCCTGCACCTGGGACTGAGGAGAGAATCCCCCCTCTGAGCTCTGGCCAGAGAGCAACAAGGGAGTATCTTATCACTCAGCACAACTTATAGTACCAGACTACATAATTGAAAAAAAAGAAGGCTTTGAAAAGCTCGTTTTGCATCAGCATTGCAGCTGTTTTTGTATTTTACAGCCTAGGAATATAATATATAAAAAATACTGAAGCCAGCAAATTTCTCTAGCTAGACGCTTCCCTTCCCCCCCCCCCCCCTAACTAAAATACTCACCTCAGTCAGTCTCCAACATTCTCAGCCTTGACTCCTGCAATCTCCCCAGAACCCTTCCCCCTCCCTGACCCCAACACTCTTGAGACAGACCTCATCAACTTACCCTCCTCTGACCACTGCACTGTCCCCAACCAGACTGGTGCATCCTTTCCCGTCCAAGACTCTTGTATACTTCCCAGCCAGACCCAAGAATTCTGCCTGCCTCCCTGGCCCCTGTACTCTCTTCATCCAGGCTCCGCCACCTTCTCCATTCTCTGATCCCTGCATTCTTCCCAGATAGACCATAGTTCACTGGTCCATGGTTTCTGGATCCCACTGGAGCCCTTTTTAACACTTTTAAAAACTGGCTATTCTCCAGTTAAGTGCAATGCATATTTTAATGATTGGTTACAGATTATCACCCTCACTTGGTTTGCAACTTGTCGTGCTGTGAGGGCTTGTGTGCATCAGTGATGCTGAGAGCTAAACTATCAGTATTTTAACTACTGGCAGGGTCTCCCAAGATGGACAGGTCTCAGCTGAGGTGCCAGACCAAGACAAACCACCCATCTGGGCAGCAGCAGAATGGGATAGTGTTGACGGCAGAGGATCACATTTCTGTGACAACGGCAACAACACCAAACTTAAACTGCGCGGAAGAAAGGCCCGGCAATCTACTTCTGTATCTTGCCATGAAAACCCAATTGATAGTTAGAACAAAACAAATTGTGCTATAGTGCTGGAAGATGAGATCCCCAGGTCGGAAGGCACTCAACTAGCTACTGGGGAAGAGCTGAAGACTTCTCAGAGTAAAGCCAGGTTTTATGATGTGGTTGGATCAAAGCCCTCGGGACATCTGACTGCTGATGTAGCTGCACATGAAATGAGAGTCAGAAGCTGTA
The DNA here is from genome assembly GCA_033557465.1 of Ichthyophis bannanicus. Classification (NCBI taxonomy): domain Eukaryota; kingdom Metazoa; phylum Chordata; class Amphibia; order Gymnophiona; family Ichthyophiidae; genus Ichthyophis; species Ichthyophis bannanicus. The sequence goes on along the minus strand of CM066032.1, from coordinate 1,127,595,007 downwards.
AAGATGTCTTACGCATTGGAATATGGAACGTACGAAGCATGAACCAAGGGAAGTTGGAGGTGGTCGAGAATGAAATGGAACGTGTACAACTTGATCTGTTGGGTGTCATTGAACTGAAATGGACTGGCATCGGGCACTTTGCATCAGATGATCACATGGTCTACTATGCTGGAAATGAAAGACAAAGAAGAAATGGTGTTGCATTTATAATAAAGAAGAAACTTGCAAGAACTGTAATGAAATACAATGCAGTCAGCGAACGCTTAATCTCTATTCGTCTACGAGGAATGCCTATCAACACAACTATAATTCAAGTATATGCCCCAACAACAGCTGCAGAAGAGAATGAAATTGAAGAGTTCTATGAACAAGTACAAACTGAAATTGACAGAACATGCAAACAGAATATCCTGATAGTCATGGGTGACTGGAACGCAACAAAGAAGAAGGCAAAGTAGTTGGAAAATATGGACTTGGCAACAGAAATGAAGCTGGAGAAAGACTGATAGAATTCTGCAAGACCAACGATCTATTCATCTCAAACAACTTCTTCCATCAACACAAGTGGCGACTGTACACATGGACTTCACCCAATGGATTGTATAAAAATCAAATTGACTACATCTGTGGAAGTCAACGATGGAAAAGTTCTATAACATCAACAAAGACAAAACCTGGAGCTGACTGTGGTACAGATCATCAACAACTACTATGCAAACTCAAGCTAAAGTTGAAAAAGAGCAAACCACTCATGAATGCAGCAAAATATGACCATGAGAATATACCACTGGAATTGAAAGACTGCCTGCAAAATCAATTTGCTGCTTTAGATACAAATGACAGAGCTTGAGAAGAGTTATGGAATGACATCAAGAAGGTTGTGTTGGAAGAAAGCGAGAAGTCTCTACCAAAGGTGAAAAAGCAAAAATGGCCAAAATGGATAATGGAAAAAACTCTGAAAATTGCCCAGAAACGCAAAGAAGCTAAAGCCAGAGGAGAAAGAAAGACAATAACCGAACTCAGAGATTTCCAACGTGCAGCAAGACAGGATAAGGAAAAGTACTACGACGCATGCAAGGAAATAGAAGCAGAAACTATTAGAGGAAGAACAAGATCGGCTTTCCTAAAGCTACGAGAGTTAAAGAAAAAGTTCCAGCCTCGACTTGGAATGTTACAAGATGCTCAAGGTTCTATGTTGAATGATGCTGAGAAGATCAAGAAAAGGTGGAAGGAATATACAGAGTTTTTATATGATAAAGATCAAGTGGACCAACAGCCGTTTCAACCTGTACCTTATGATTGGGAACCATTGGTGATGAAAGAAGAAGTTAAAGCAGCATTGAAAGCCTTATCAAAGAACAAAGCACCAGGCATTGATAGCATTCCCATAGAAGTATTACAGCAATCTGATGCAACTGTTACCGTACATAGAAGGCTCTGCCAAGAAATATGGAAGACAACATCATGGCCAACTGACTGGAAAAGATCTGTGTTTATACCAATACTAAAGAAAGGTGATCCAACTGACTGTGGAAATTATCACACAATTGCTCTGATCCCACATGCCAGCAAGATTCTACTGAAGATTATTCAAAAGAGACTACAACCATACCTGGAACAAGAACTACCTGAAGTGCAAGCAGGGTTCAGGAAAGGGTGAGGAACGAGAGACATAATTGCGGATGTGAGATGGATCCTGGAAAAGACTAAAGAATACCAAAAGGATATCTATTTGTGCTTTATCGACTATAGCAAGACTTTTGACTGTGTAAACCATGAGAAACTCTGGGCCATATTAAGAAGCATGGGTATACCAGACCACCTGATCGTACTCTTGCACAATCTGTACATTGATCAAGAAGCAGCAGTTCGAACGGAACAAGGAGAAATAGAATGGTTTAAAATAAGCAAAGGTGTAAGACAAGGCTGCATACTTTCCACCTACCTGTTTAATTTAAATGCAGAACAAATCATCAAAGAAGCAGGATCGTATGAAGACAACAGAGGTGTGAAGATTGGTGGAAGACTTATCAACCTTCGCTATGCTGATGATTCCACATTACTGGCTGAAAGTGAAGATGATCTGAAACATTTGCTTCTCACAATCAAAGAACATAGTCTCAAAATGGGACTGCACCTTAATGTAAAGAAGACAAAGATCATGACAACTGGCATAATCAACAGGTTCATCATTGAAGGAGAAGAAATTGAAATCGTGAACAACTTTAACCTACATGGATCAACTATCAATAAAGAAGCAACAAGCAGTCAAGAAATCAGACGACGCATTGCTCTTGGCAGAATGGTTATGAAAGACCTAGATAAGATTCTCAAGAGCAGAGATGTCTCTCTCCATACAAAGATTCGACTTGTTCAAGCCATGGTATTTTCAATAACATCATATGGATGTGAAAGCTGGACAGTGAAAAAGAAAGGAAGAAAATTGATGCCTTTGAATTATGGTGCTGGCGGCGAATACTGTGTATGCCATGGACTGCCTGAAGAACAAACCACTCGGTACTAGAGGAGATCAAACCTAAGCTTTTTTTAGAAGCTCAGATGACAAGACTTCGACTTTCATACTTTGGACACATCATGCGAAGAGAAAGATCATTAGAGAAAGACATCATGCTTGGCAAGATAGAAGGTCAGCGCAAAAGAGGAAGGCCAGCAATGAGATGGATCGATACAATAACAGCAGCTACGGGTACCAGTCTGTCAACAATGAGCCGCCTGACTCAAGACTGAACACAATTTAGGATAGCTATCCAGAGGGTCGCCATGAGTTGACTCCGACTCGACGGCACTTAAGAACAACAGATTATCAAAAGCAGGTTTGCAACTTTTTACTTGTTAAATACCATTAGGCCGTGGTGATTTGATGCTATTTAGTTTGTTAATTTGCCCTATTTTCTCTTCCACTTTCACTGTGATTTGCTCCTGTGCATCTGAATCATCACCTCTAAAGAAGCTTCTGGTGTGGGTACCTTCCCAAAATCATCTTCAATAAAGACTGAAGCAGATTTCATTTCGGTTTTTTGCTATGGCCCTATATTTCTTGAATTCCCCTCTTGCTGAATTCTTCACAGGCTTCTTTCTATTGAAAAAGCTTTTGCTATTAGTTTTGTCTTATGGAGAACTTCGCCTTAGGGGGCTAGCTACTAAAGTGAGTTAACATTTATGTACATTAATTCACTGTTAATATGCAGTATCTAGGGACCTGTGCTAAAATAATCTGTGTTAATGCTGTTTTAATTCAAGTTAACATTGTCAAATTAGATGCTGGTTACAAAGGTGTGCTAGAGTTTATGCTCTTTCCTGTATGAAAGCAAGATAAGCAACATTGTGAAATCAAAGTGAAATCAGTTGACTTCTTGTCTTTTGGATTGTTCCTTGCTTGCATGTTGTAAGGAATCTCCGTTTGTATGGTGCACCTGGCATGGCACTCAAGGGTGACATCATCGTTGGAACCTTTGATCCAGAACCTCTGCGGAACGTAGCCATAGGTGCATGCCTAAAGGGGTGTGCCCAAAGGGCAGGTAATGTCCCTTTTGAGCCCCTTTGGAGTGAGGAGATTTACTCTCATCTCTTTTAGTAGGGCATAGAGCAAGAAGGACTGGGTACTTACAAATATGAAATCAGCCAAGATCTAAGGCTCTATGGACCACAATGTTAAGGTCATACTGAAATGAGCTGAGTCAGCAACATCAGTAAATAGTGTCTCCCCTCAGTAAGTTCTTCTGCTTTGAGTATTTGTACCCTGCTCAAATGGCCATTTTAGTTGAGTGGTATGGAGGGAGTTCCTCCTCCTGTTAACCTTGTACAGGTTAATCCTTCATTAGTTTTGGGGTGTGCATTGAAGTTAGTGTCCTGCTTCCTAGGCTGGTGCAATTTTCATCATTTGCTATGGAACAAAATGTTATTGCCCTGGATAAAGAGATTTTCTTGCAAGATATATGAGATGCAGTGACCCATATTGATTTTTCACTGTGGGGTTCACTTATTCTTCACGTGAAGTCCAGCATCATTCAACATTAGCATGTTCTAGGTCTTCATGATCTCTCTCAGAATTGCCTATAATTGCTTATAAAAGTGGTCGCAACCTTCATGATCTAGTAGTGTGTTCCTTTTACCAGGAGTCTGACACTGTTGTTTCTTTGAATATACATACTGTGGACATTCTCCTTGTGGGGGATTACTCAGTTTGTCAACAATCCTTGTCTGCCATTTTCCAAATCACAAGCCAATTTTATTAAAAGATCCTACCATTTGTCAAACTTCTGGAATGGTTTATGTTATTTGGTGTCCCTGCCCTTTAATGTACGTGAGGAAGACAATACGGACTCTGGCCAGTAGAATGATAGAACACATACATCAACTTTATTACAAAGATGCAAATGTCTTCCTAGTGGCACATTGTTTGGAATCCGACCATTCAGTGCTTCTCAAGCTGTTAGACAGCACCTCAGAGTGCTGACCTAAACTTGCAAATTTTAAGATGTGAGCAGAAATGGATTTTAAAACTACTAGATAGTGACCCCTTTTGATTTAAATCAAGAGACTGACCGGTTTGTTTTTTAAAACAATCTTTGTGAATTTAACTGTGTCTTTATGATTCTTCGCAATAGCAGGTTGCTGTACCTTTAAATTCCTGGCTAAGAAATCTGTGACATCACGCAGTTTGGGGCTTGTACTTCCTGGTATGCTAATGTCTATCCTTATTTTAAAACACTGAATTGTGCCTATGCATTTACAGACTCGTTTGTGAGCAGGGCCATACCGAGGTTGTGCAAGAGGTGCGGCTGCACAGGGCGCAAGTGCAGAAGAAGTGCTGATAGTATCACTGAGCTTCCAGGAAGCTCAACAAGAGTGAGTTATTGCATGTGGCTGGGGCAGAGGGGCTGCAAGATTCATTAGTCACACAGGGCACGTTTCTAGATTGGTATAGTCTTGTGAGTCACTGAAGTTTATTTATTATTTTATTTATAGTCTCTTATATACCGCACTATTCAGCATCAGCGCGGTTTACAATAAACAAGGAGTTACACAAAGTTGTAAGTTTTGTATCACTTGCTGTTTGTAGTTATTTGGATTTACTGTTATTTTATTTTATTTTTAATTCTAGCCCACGATGCAGGCTTAGGCACTGCTTAAACATCAATGTGGCGCCTTTGTGGGTGTCGGGCCGCTTCTGCATAGAAGTTTCCTTTGAAATGATTTCTCTTCATCATTTTTGAATAGGAATACAAATTTTCACCTGTATCAAAGGATCTCTCTAACGATTACAAATTTGGATACAAACTAAATGTGTTTTGATGCTTATTGCTCCAAATATTTTTATCATGAATGAAGAGTGCTGTGAATGAACATTAAAGAAACAAGTGGGAATTCATGCAAGCTGTTTTCGCGATAGCATCTGTTGGAAGGGTCCATCCAGCCTGTCTGATTGTCCATCTGGCATTTTGGAGATTGCTATCATTTATATATCTATATTTGTGTCTGTCTATGTTTAAATCTATGTATCTGGCATAGCCTAGTGGTTAGAGCAGCATCCCAAGGGCGAGAACAGTCAGCATTTAAATCTAACTGATACAAACTGAGCATGTAAGCTCTCTAGGGACAGGGAAATAGCTACTGCACCTAAATGTACCTTACCTGAAAACTACCACTGAAATGGTGTGAGCTAAATCCAAACAGAATAAGTATATATATCTCTGTATATATTTTTTATGGGATCATTCTGGAAGAGGTGGTGTTGGGTGATCATGATTGTTGAGTTTAATTTTCATAATCTCAAGAGGACCTTCAAGGTTAATCGGGGGCAAAGTGGGTGGCAAGACTGAAGGTTTGTTTAGGGCACCTAATATCTTTTCACCAGCCCTAAACACAGGTGCTTGTCTAATAGAGTTTTGCCAGTCAGCCTTCTACTTCTTGAGCTCTAGGCCCAGCTGGAACCTTTCCCAGCTCCACTCTTGGCCACTAACGACATGAAAGATTCAAAGGACGAAGCACAGTGGGCTTTCATTTGTGACGACCCTTATTTTATCATCATTTTAAATACTCTTGTCCTCCCATTTAGAACAGTCATCATGGCAGCAGCCTTCTGGCCGAGAGTCATAGAATGTGGCTCCCTTTGGGTCTTGTCTAGCAATGACTGGGATTCTCTTCTCCAGTGGTGGGAGTCAAAATCCTTTTTCCACAGCTTTGAGGAGGAGAAGTCAAGTTCATGACTTGAATTTAGGCACATGGAGGGTTATTCTCTAAGGGGGTACCTAGTTAAAGCACATTTTAAGGTGTCTATGTTAAGCCTATTATATAAAAACAAGTAGGCACCTAATAGACTGTAGTATAAGTGGCAAAAAGTGAGCCTATATTGCAAGTGCAGAAATTTCAGTCTCCTTAGGTGTAAATGTCCATGCCTATTACGTGCATAAATTATAGTATTTTACAATCTATTCATGTACTAGCATTTATATTCATGTTTATTGTACTTCATTGACCACCTTTTCTCAACACAACACCATTATATGAACACTTGTATTTTTAGAATCGGTGGTATTTTATGAGGCCATTCGCAGGTGTATGTGGTACCACCAAAGTAGTTGCACACTTTGTTGCTTCAAGTACCTGCCCACTTATAAAATTAAACCCTTAAGAGTGGGTTTGTGAATTTAGTAATGAAGGCCAAGCCTTGTACAGTTCCCCCCTCCCACCCCATCAAGCTGGTATCACAGCTACTAGGCTTTCCTAAGTCATATGTACATTCTCCCTGGCTATAGCTTGAGCATTTTAGAGTTAAAACATTTGCAGCTCAGTTCCTATTAATAAGTAGTGTAATACAGACATGTTCTGACTATCTAACCTGCCATTTATTTACCGCCTCAGACTACGTGTCACTGTAATTATGTGCAACTAAAGTATATATTTAAATCTGACAAAAGAGCTATGAGCTGACTTTCAATGACTTGCAATGAAAGGAAGACTTTTGCAGAGTACAGGTTTAAAGTACCTTGGAGCACTTAAGCTTACAAATGCATTTTGTACCTATAAAGGGCTTAAAGCCTTCCTGGGAAACTTCCATAATATTAAGATCATTCTGCAGTTTTTTCCTCCGAGTATTAAGAATGATACAGGGAAATCTAGGCAAACGCTTCAGCACTTATAAACTACTTCCCATTGCTGGAGCCAGCATTTCAGAAGATCTTTCAGTTTTGAATATTTCCAAAAATAAGAAGCTGGAAAATAATGGACTTCTAAAAACAAAACAAAGTCCTGGCATCTCATTTGACTCCCAAAATTGTAAAAATATTCCAAACTTGGATAAATTGTATTTTTTTACTTTTAACAGAATATACCTAGAAGGTATCAAAAGTAGAATCTATTTTACAGATATTAGCTTTCCGACACCTAACATCTCTCTGAATGATAAAGTGGACTTTTTTCCCTCCCATGTTGTATCTAAGGGATCTGTTTCAAGGAAGTGAGGAGGCTGCTATTTGGAACAGATGCCCTGAAGCAGATGGATAAAGTAAGGAGAAAAGATAGACTTTACATGATAAGGTTCCCATGACACTCTGGGCCTGATTCACTAAGATTTTCTCCCAATCTGTGTCCAGGGTGATGGGAGGGGGGGGGGGGGAAGCTTAGTGAACTGGGTCCTATGTGCACTAAAATACAGTGAGAGTTTAAAATCTTATGTCACTGCTTTGCCAGTTCTGAAACATCCATAAAACAGATAACAAGGAAAAGAATCCATGCATCCTTACCTTGAGTTGCAGCTATTGGCCACAGAGCCAGTAAGATGTAATAAAGATATTTTTCTGCTCTGCAATCCATCCTGTTCTTGCTCGGACCAGCTGCCCTGGGAAAGTTATAATTCCCTTAAAGAGGAGTGTAGGGTAAGCCACACCCTGCCCTTGCTCATTTGTCTGCGTGTGCACGTAAAACATAATCTGTTGCAGAATATGTTTAAAAGCTGTCTGCTCATCTGTTTTTCCTTTGCTAATCTTTTTTTTTCACTTAAAAAATTCATATATTTTTAGAGATAGATGGTAGAAAGATAGTAAGAGACCTTTAATTTCTAGTGCTAACACTTTCTAGTGCTCCATGGCCCCTGGAGGCTGTAATGATGCACATGCTCAATAGTGTGCATTATTCATCAATAATGTGCGCTATCGATGAATAGTGTGCACTACTAAGCATGCCTTCCGCCAATGGGATGAAGTGACTTATCAGGTTGGAAACAGCCCACGGGTCTTGAATTTGTTACCTCTAATCTAGTGTCTATGTAGTGAAACCAACTGCATCCTGATTAAACCAAGAGCCGTTAAAATCAGCTTCTTGGGGCTGAGATTTTGAGCTCATATACTATGATACCTCTCCCAATAAATATATCAATATATCAATTTAGGGGTCTATTCTGTGGGGCAGAATTATGCGGCATTATGCGGTGATCAAGAAGGATGCCCTGGCTGTCAAGTGGATGCTTGAGACCTTCAAATACTACCTGCTCAGCCATCTGTTTATGTTGGTAACAGACCACCAACTCCTCAAGTGGCTGGCTCAACATAAGGAGTCCAATGGCCATATTATGCAGTTGTTTTTCAGTCTCCAAACCTACCATTTTGGGTCCATCAAAGGGCTGGTCAGACTCACCTGAACACGGACTTCCTTTCCTGGATGGGGTCCCATTTGAGGCACGTGCTTAATGGGGTGTGGTTGAGTTGAGGGGGAGGGTGTGTGAGGGGATCTATAGAATGTTATCTGTCCTTTTCCAAAGGGAGTATCAACAGTCCCCTTTAAGAGAATCTGCAGCCCAGAGTTCAGGGATGGGAGGGTGTGGCTTACAAGGAGAGGTTAAGAACCCAGCAGTCTGCAGGAGGGAGAGAAGTTCATGATACCAGGAGTTTTGAGGTAGGAACTTTAACTGGGGCTGGAGAAAGGGTGGGGAGAACCAGCTTATGGAGGTTTAACAAGCTGGGAGAGAAATAAAACTGATTATGTTTTTTCTGAACTACTGTCTGTTCTGGGTTTTGCTTTGTGAAGGTTTACCAAGCTGGGACAGAATAAAAACTGCTTTTGTTTTCCCTGAACTGCTGTCCAGCCTGTGTTTTAAAGAAAATCCCTTCACGCTACATTACCACAGAGCTATTTTAAAGGCAACAAACCTTTTTGTTAGAAGAGGAAAAGGAGGCCGCTATAATTTTCAAAGTAAGTAGCTGAAAAGGTAAGAAAAAAGAGATTAGTCTTCATAAACTAAAAGAGATTGCAGATAGAGATGGACAAACAATATCTGGAGAAGCTAAGAGAAGTTGGTAAAGTGGAGTGGGAACAAGACTTTTTTTAGATACATTAGTGACAGCAGGAAGTGCAAAGATGACATTGTGAGATTCAAGTGTGAAGGGGAGGAATATGTAGAGGCTGATGAGGATAAAGTGAAAATGATTAACAAATATTTCTGTTCTGTATTCACAAATGAATGGCCAGGAATGGAACCTTGGAAAAGAAATACAAATAGGAATGGAAGTAAGGTAGAATTATATTTTCAGAAGACTGTGTTCATGAGGAGCTAGTTAAAAGTGAACAAAGCGATGGGGCTGGAATTCATCCAAGGGTATTGAGAGCACATAGGATAAAGGAAATTAGTGAAGTACTAGTGACTCCACTATCTGACCTTTTTCAATGCTTTTTTAGAGTTGGGACTGATATTGAAGGACTGGGGATGGGCAAATGTGGTTCCTTTCCACAAAAAACGGAAGTAAGGAAGAGGTTGGTAACTACAGACCCATTAATCTGACCTCTGTGGAGAGTAAATTAATGGAAACACTGCTAAAGCAGAGGACGGTGATCTCTTTCTGGAATCCACAGGATTACAGGATCCAAGACTGAAGAGGACTTTAAACTAGATTAGTTGGGGATGGGTGAAGAAAGCCTCCAGGTAAGTGAAAGCCCCCAGGTAAGTGATACATTAAATACCTTTATGGAAATGGGTAACAGGGGTAACATGGAAAGCAGTGTGTATAAATGCCCGTAGCATGGGAAATAAGATCCCTGATGTTGAAGCTTTGGTGGGAGTTGCCGACTTGGATTTAGTGGCAGTTACAGAAACATGGTTCACAGAAAACCATGTCTGGGATGTAACTATACCTGGCTATACTTTATTCAGAAAGGACAGGGTAGGAAGAAGGGGAGCAGGAGTGGCACTATATGTAAAAAATAATATTAAAGCTTTGGAATTACAGAGCTTAAAAGGGAGAGAGGAGGCATTGTGGGTTAAACTAGAAAGAGGGAAAGAGAAATCTATTTACATTGGCGTGATATACAGACCTCCCTCATAAGAGGAAGAGGTGGACAGAGAGTTAAATGAAGACATACGCAGCATTGCTAGGAAAGGGGAAGTGCTACTGATAGGGGATTTCAATATGCCAGATGTTGTTTGGCACATTCCTGCTGCAGTATCATCTAGAAGTAAAGAGATCCTGGATTCTCTACAGGGAGAACTATTCAGGCAATTGGTAACAGACCCCACACGTGAAGGGGCCATACTGGACTTGGTGCTTACCAATGGTGAAAGTGTTTCTGATGTTATAGTGGGAGATCATTTTGCATCCAGTGATCACCAGATGGTGTGGTTCAGTATTAGGACTAGGGCTGTTAGAATCCATTATAAGGTGAGGGTCTTAGACTTTAGGAAGACTAACTTTGCCAAGATGGGCCAATACCTCAGGGAGTCATTAGCGGGATGGGAAGAGCTGGGGGATGTAGAAAAACAGTGGGCAAAGCTGAAAGGGGATATTTTAAGGGCAACAAACCTTTTTGTTAAAATGGTAAATAAAGGTAAAAGGAAAAGGAGACCACTATGGCTTTCGAAAGAAGTAGCTGAAAAGGTGAAGAAAAAGAGAAAGGCCTTCATGAAATACAAGAGATCACAGAGAGAGGAAGACAGGCATCTATATTTGGAAAAACTTAGAGAAGCTAGCAAAGTAGTCAGGAAAGCAAAAATTCAAAAAGAGGAGGAAATAGCCAATGCAATAAAATGTTAGTGAGAAGAGGAAGGGCAAAAGTGGTGTTGTCAGACTTAAGGGTGAAGGGGAGGAATATGTAAAATACCTAGGGGTCACCCTAGACCAGACACTCAGCATGTCCACACACATAAAACTCGACCAAAAAAGTCTACTATAAACTCAAAATGTTAACACAACTATGATCACTACTCCCCAACCATAACTTCAGATCAGCCCTCCAAGCATTAATCACACCCCACATTGACTTTTGTAACAGCGCACTGAAAGTAAGCTTGTCTGTTCAGGGCTATGTACATGGCCAGGGTACTCAACCATATATTACTATTAGCCCTAAGAAAGAGTTAATACCATTCAGAGCTTATTACTCAGTAACATCCTTGAAAGACTCTGCTAAGATAATTAGGTGGAAGGTTCCAAACAACATAAACACTCTTTGTTTAATAAAGATAAGTAAAGGGCAAGTTGTCTCTCAGTCTCTCAGTCTCGAGTCAGAGATATCAAATTGTCAGTATTAGAATTAATTAGAATTAATGTCTACACAGTTATGTCTGAGAATATGTGTATGTCTCCTCATGATGACCTATGCTAATGAGAATTGAACTATGATGTTATGGATACGTGATGCTTGACGTAGAACAATAAAGTGAAAATTATGCTGTATAATCGAATATTTACCTATAAATAAAGTGGCCGAAAGCTAAGATGGCAGAGTGAACAAGGTGCTAACTTGGTTTGCTCTCCCAAAGCTTTGGTTATTTTCTTAAATACTACAAGTGTGTTATATATTATTATTTGCTGATTTACAGATTCCCTTCTCATTGCTTTGTGTGTGGATTTCCGTTACCCAAGAGCCCTGGTGAGTTACCGGTGAGGGGGGTGCAGAGTACACTTTCACGCACTACAAGGTTTATATAAACAGAGTCTAAAATTGCTCCAAATGGTGCAACATGTTGCAGCATGAGTCGCATGGTATGCAAACATATCAGAACAGATCACTCCAGTATTATACAAGTTACACTGGCTCCCAGTCCAAAGCCAAATACACTACAAAACAGAGATGACCACATTCAAGCTCCTTAGATAGCGCCTTCCCACCTCACCCCCCTAATCAGCAAACAAGTAGAGATACGATTAAAACGAGGATGCAATCAAAATAAACTAATGATTCCCTCAGACTATCAAAAATCCATTAAAGCCACAAATAATAGAGCATTCTCACACTTCGCGCCCACTCTCTGGAATGCCCTACCGGATGAACTAAGAGAAACCAACGAGCTTACCACATTCCGCAAAAAACTAAAAACCCACTTCTTCAAGCAACATTTTGGTGACCCTTTGGAACCCCCCAACACAGACCCCCAACTAGGTCACCTCATAAAAAGACATAATTCCTCAAGCCCAGAACTCCTCCCCCATACTCAGAGAAAACACACACAAACCAGCAAAATTTATGAGTCGCCCCAGACCAAAACTGCATTTAAGGGCACTGTTTATTGTACATACTCGTAGTTATCAATTTATCCTAGCTTGAGATTAAGATATGTTCAATGTTTACTGTACATAGTTTAAACCATTATATGTTTCTGACCCTGTTTAATGTAAACCGCCTTTGATCTTGTGGAAAAAGCAGTATATAAATGCTAATAAATAAAAATAAAATAAATAATGTACTTCAAAGAATGAAAGAAGAGTGGGACCTGAGGGTGATCATATCGGATGATCTTAAAGTGGCCAAACAAGTAAAAAAAGAAGCAGCAAAAGCTAGAAGTATTCTTGGGTGCATAGGGAAGAGAATGGCCAGCAGGAAGAAGAAGGTGATAGTACCTTTGTATAAGTCTCTAGTGAAACCTCATTTGGAGTAAGATGTGTTATTCTGGAGACTGCATCTTCAAAAGGATATAAACAAGATGGAGCTGGTCCAGAGGGCAGCCACTAAAATGGTCAGTGGTCTTTGTCATAAGGCATATGAGGATAGTCTTAAAGATCTCAGTATGTATACTTTGGAGAAAACCTCCTCAATTAAACTCCTTTTATCCAACTAGCAGTTATCTATATGGCTTATCCACAGCTGTAGCAAACACTTCACCAATCAACAAAATTGTTATGAAAACAAAATAAATTTTTCAAAATATTTTTGAAGAAATAGAGAGACCATCAGATAAAGGGTTTTCCTTATAGCATAACCAGCATTATAACAACCCCACATTTCAGTCATCAGTCTTCTCTATTCCACATTTTATCAAGTTTTGGACATAAACACTTAAAAACTCCACAAAGAAAATCCACTTGAATATTTCATCACTTAGCTGAAGAAAACAAAGAGTCCCAACATGAATCCATGTTTCAGGCTATCAACCTTGCATCAGGGGAATTTTCATATATAGCATCCCATTTCTTCTCACAGCTGCTATTTTTTGGAGAAAGGCGGGAGAGGGGAGATAGGATAGAGACATTTAAGTACCATGGTGGTATAAAACACAGGTTGTGACCTTCCAGTTCAAGTGCAGCTCTGTAACAAGGGGTCATAGGATGAGCGTGAAAGGAGATAGACTCAGAAGTAATCTGAGGAAATATTTCTTTATGGAAAGGTTGATGGAGGTAGCGGAGAAGAGAACTGTATCTGAATTCAGGAAAACATGGGACAAGCACAGAGAATCTGTGAGGGAGAAAAAATGGTTTGTCGAACATAATAGATCTTATGGATGGGCAGACCTGGCTAGGCCGTATGGTCTCTTATCTACTGTTATTTCTGTGTTTCAGTCTTTCTAAATAAGAGCATCTACATGTCCACGGTTGCAAAATGGCCTATATACATGCAATTGCTGACATTTACACGTGTTCATTTTGATATGCCAGCACTTACACAGGTAAGTGGCTAGATTCCTCCTGTTGATTTTTCCCATATGTATATTTTGGAAATGACTTTGTCCACTGCACATGGATGTGAATTTTTGAAAGGGCTTGAAGGTTAGCAGAGCTGTTCCTAAAATACCATCAGAATTGGGCATGTCCTTACCTCGATGTCTCTATTCTGATCTCCACATACTATCAAAGATGTGCCTTAAAAGCAACATCATGAAATACGTTTTCACAGAAAGAGTATTGGATGACTGGAGGTGGTAGGGGTACGAATCTCTTTATAGCAAGAGGATGGAATCAAAGAAACATAAATAGCTTTACCTTCTCTGTTTTCTGAAGTGTAAATCTGCATAGAGTGGCAGGTACAACCCTAAACTAAGGCAAGAGAGGGGTAAGCTGCACAGAGCGGCAGTTGTAAAACTAAACAAAGGCATAGGGGGATAACCTGCAAGGAGCAGCTATAACCCTTAACAAAGGCATTTGGGGGGTAACTTGCACAGAGCAGTAGGTACAATTCTAACCACCTTATTGGGCAGACTACTGTAGATGGACCATGCTGTTCTTCATCTGCCATCATTTGCTATGTTATTATTCAAATGTATGCAAATATGTCCCAGAAGTTTGCCACAAAATTTTCTAATTCTTGCTGCAGAATCTACCTCTGAACTGTCACAAGAATTGAGAGACTGTAGTCCCAGGGAGGCAAATACAAGCTGCACAGTTAGATGGCTGGATAAGCCTATATATGGGCGTGAAGGCAATAGTGGATTTATACACTTGGCTGCCCTTAGATGTGTGGACAACCCCAAGACATACTATTTAGTATAGCAGTTGCGGCAGTCCTGCCAATGGCTACAGTCTGAATGAAATGGCTACTAGATCATGCTGCAGTTAAAACAGGGCCCTTACAGTTGGGGAAGTAGGAAGAAAGGACATCATGTGTAGTGATGTGGTGCTGCTGCCGATGAGGTAAAACAAGTGACTCACATGGGCAGGGCAACTTGCATACTGTGCTTATTGGTAAATCCTCCCTGAGTAGTGGTCATGAAGCCTGAACATAGATAATATAGGCAAACACCACCTCCTGCTTGCTCTAAGTGTCTTCATTTGGGTTCTTGCTAATAATCCTGGTAGTATTTATAAACACGCTTAGCTTAACATCCTCTTGTAGTTGCATCACAGAGGGGAAAACCACTGATGGTGAATCAACGCTCAAGTAATTTACCTGATTATTTGTCTGCCTAAGTAACTAAACTTGTAATTAACTGTTCTTGCAACATATAATTTTAGTCACATTAGCCAATTATTCTGTGAAATGTGGATATGTTAAAAAATGATGAACAGAATTAAGTGTCTGTAAGACATTCATAGGTTAGCAAGGGAGAGAGAGAAAGAAGGGCTGACCCTAGAGGGATGCCAGGCCCAGGTTTAATCAGCCAAACACTGCTTTCATAGGCCCTGAATCAAACGACTAGGTGTTACCTTTGAGTGATGATCACAACTCCCCCCCCCCCAAGAGGTTGTGGACTCGCCCTCTGCAGCATACTCAATCAATGGCTAACCCAGAGGATGAATGTGCTGCAGAGGGAGATTTTAGCTTAGGCTGCTGTTCATAGCAGCAGAGGAGGGAGATGTGGCTCAAAGCATGGCCGCTCACCTCTTCCTACTGCTGGCCCAATGAGAGCAGGAAGGAGTAAGGATGGAGGGTGAGATTGCCAGACCAAAGAGGAGCTGGAAGGATTTGGCTGCATGAAAGAGGAAGAAAGGGTATGGGTATAGTAGCACTTGGAAAAGGGGACTATGAGGGAGGACTAAAGTAATTGACAGTCTTTATGCTTAGCAAAACATTTAAATCAATTTCTCCAGTCGAGAATCTCCTTTCAAGCATTTTATTTTTAGTTTTTGATCAATAGTTCTAATCAGTAGATTTTTCCTAGCAAACAAGGTACTGGTACTCATATGCAGGGCTCTTTCATTAATACATGAGGGCCATAAGCCAATTTTAGCAGAGAGTAGGGCTAAATGGCCAATTTTCCAAATGGAGAAAGGTGCATAGTGGAGTACCCAAGGGATTTGTGCTGGGCGTGCTGCTTTTTAACATATTTGTAAATGACCTGGAAATGGGAATAACGAGTGAGGTAATCAAATTTGCAAATGACACAAAATTATTCAAAATTGTTAAAATCCAAGAGGATTGTGAAAAATTGCAAGAGGACCTTGATAAATTGGAAGATTGGATGTTCAAATGGCAGATGAAATTTAATGTGGACAAGTGCAAAGTTATGCACCTAGGAAAGAACAACCCAAACTGTGGTTACACGATGCAAAGTTCCACATTAGGAACCACCACCCAGGAAAAGGATTTAGGCGTCATTGTGGATAACACATTGAAACCACCTAGTGTGCAGCAGCAGCCGCATGCTCCCTTCCTCCGGGGTCCAAAACCGCTTTGATTCACGAAAGGCGGTAACAAATACTAATAAATAAAATTAATAAAATGCTAGGAATCATAAGGAAAGGAACAGAGAATAAAACAAAGGATATTATAATGCCTCTGTATCATTCCATGGTGCGAGTGCATCTTGAATATTTTGTGCAATTCTAGTTGTCGTATCTTAAAAAGGATATAGCGGAATTAAAAGGGTACAGAGAAGATCCAACAAAAAGGTTAGGGCTCTTCAACCTGAAAAGGAGATGGCTGAGGGGAGATATGATAGAGGTCTATAAATTAATTAATGGAGTGGAAGGGGTAAACATAGATCGATTATTTACACCAGTTTGCAAACAGTAGGTCTTCTAAGCTCAGCTTGACTAACTAAGCTCTGGCAGGAGAGAGCTTGCACATCTTTTTCTGTAGCTTCTTGCCTGACTTGCCTTTGATTGGTAGGGGGGAAGAGTTGCTCTAAGCTGAGGAAAGGTGAACTATGACCCTTTGAGTTTAGAGAACTGGAATCCATAAGAGAACTACTGAGCACGGATCTAGCGGAGCTGCAACCCCTGGCAATGGAAACCCTTCCTAAGGAGAAAAGGCCTTTTACATTTTGAGCTATAGTTAAAAAGCACATGGAGCAAACAGCCCAAGGAAAAAAGATCCTGCAGTGGGCAGCACCTGGAACAGTGACACTTCCAGGCTGTGAGGGAGGTTCAGCAATGGGGACAGCAGTGGAGCAGCAACCCCTCTAAGATGAAGGAGGCCCAGCAGCAGAGATGGCAGCAAAGCAGTACAGTGACTCCTTCAGGCAGAGGAAGGCCCAGCAGCAATTACAGCAAGTGGAACAGTGGGCACAGGCAAGGTAGGGCCCAACAGTTGAATGATGGATAGCCCAGGCAGCTTGGATGGAGCAGTGGGGTCAAGCAATTGAGAGGTAGTGGAGCAACAGAGGGCTCCAGACAGCTCAGCCAGAAGAGAACAGTGAGCCCCCTCTCCCCCCCCCCCCTCCCACTAGGCGAAGGGAAATCCAGCCCCAGGAGAAGTAGAGCTCTAGGATCAGACAGCAGAACAGCAGAGATAAGCCAGGTGGAGCATAATATATTCTTCCAAGTGGTCCAGTGGTACTCCTGCATATGTGTGAGACTTTGAGGTACAATGGGAAGGAAAAGGGGAAATAACAGATAATGCAATATGGGGGAAGAAAAAAGGGTTCTCCTATATAACTGGTATTACTGTGTGGGAATTAGTATTCCCAAGTTACCTAAATGGTTAACTACTATACCATAGGAGTCTATAAATAGAGATTCTTGCTGTTTTTTTTGCATCAGGGGGATTAATATCAATGACTGAATGCACTGTTGGTGCTTTCTATAAATCTATGGTGCTGAAGTTAATAAAGCGTTTATATTTCGCAACCAGCCTTGTACAAAGTCACACTTATTTTGAGGTCTGTGAAGAAGAGAGGGAAATTCTTCCCTCTAACACCCGTCTTCCACAGGTGAGGCACCAGGCTCTAAGCATTCAGGGACTAATGAAGGTTGCTTGAAGGGAACTCCTGCCAGGTTGCTCCTGGATCCGGGAATACTCAAAGGGTCTGGGTCACTACACTTTTTATCAATTTTCATATGCTTATTGAAACCTTTTCTAGTTCTGCTATATCCTTTTAGAGATGGGGCGATCAGAATGGCAAACAATGCTCAAAGTGCAGTCTCACCAAGGACCTATGCAGAGACATAATGATGTTCTTAGTTTTGTTCCCCAATTCTTTTCAAATAATTCCTAACATTCTATTTGCCTTTTTGGCAGGTGCAGCATGCTGGGCTTAAAATGTCAACATATTGTCCACAATGACTCCAAATTATTTTTCTTGGATGATGACTCCTAACTCAGAACCCAGCATTTTGTACCTGTAGTTGGGATTATTTTTTCCTAAGTACATCACTTTGCACTTGTCTACATTAAATGTAATCTGCCATTTAGATGCCCATTCTCCTAGGCTCACAACATCCTTCTGCAAATCTTCAGAATCCTCTGCCTTTTTAATGACTTTGCATAGTTTTGCGTCATCTGCAAATTTGATCACCTCACTCATCACTCATATCTTCAGAACATTTAATCCAACTCTGTTTCCTGTCTTTTAGGCATTGCCTCTTTTCCATGATTATTTAATTTCCTAAGGAGTCTTTCATGAGGGACTTTGTCAAATGCCTTCAGAAAATCCAGGTTGAAGACTCACCATTTAGATCTAACTTATTTATTTATTTTATTTACATTTTCTTATATACCGCGCTATTTTCTTTTAACTAGATTGTAAGCTCTGATGAGCTTGACTCTGACGGGCAGGGACCGTCTCTTATATGTTGACTACCTCCTGTAGGTTAGCTGTGCAGCGTTGCGTACATGGCACTATATAAGTGCTGAATAGTAGTAGTAGTAGAAAATCCAAATACACTATAAGACCCATTTTACAGATAACATTAAGATGGGAATTGAAATGTTCAAGTTGGGATGTACTCAGGTCCCCCAGTATTTTATAAAAGGCTCGGCTAAGCATGCAGCCTTTTATAAAATAGCTAAAAGGACATTGGCAAATATAAGGGTTTTGCTGGAATGTCCAAGGGAGCAGCGATTTTTTTAAAAACTACATGTGGGAAAGAGTACCCTGTTCTCCCAAAATGGGCATGGAAGCAGCTTTTAAAAATCACCACTTCTGATAGTCAAGAACCTCCATGCCCTGATCTTCCTCTGACAGCCAAGAACCCTACTCCTAATCACCCAACCCCCTGCTTTGACAGGCAAGCCCCCCCACCACAACAGGCAGGCTAACCCCCACCTCCTGATCCCAAGTTTCTAGTGTGGGGCAGGAGTGATCCCCAGTCACTTGCACCCTATTGGTTGCTAGAATCAAAACAGTGCTGGCTGACCCCTAGCAGCAACCTTGCAGTACTACCTTTTGGAGTAAATCAGCTAAATAAGGGTGAGTGATCTTTATTTGGAAACTTGACCTCAAACAATACTACCACGAGACTACTGTTAGAGTTTGACCTGTGCCATTTTGAACTTGGCTATCAACAGGGTTTGGTTAGATGGGATCTCTCCTGCCCTCCACTAGACATTATTGAGACTCCTGATAAGAGCCAAGAATGGAATCTGGGGTGAAGAATGGCTTGTCTATGGGAAAGGGGTTGGTTTGCCTCTTGGTGGGGGGTGGGCTTGTCTATCAGGGGAGGGGATCGGGGTGGGGGAACCTGGCTGTTGGGGATGGAGTTTTCTGGGATGTTGGGGGGGGGGGGTCAAATGTGGGTAATTTTTGCACCTGCTCTATTATTGGAATTTTTGCATGCCTTGAGTCAGGTGTAAAATCTGACATTGACATTTTTTGGTATATACGTGTTTTCCCTATTTTAAAATGGGGAATACACATCTATATTTTGGGCCCTTCTGAACCATGCCCTATCAATGACCAAACGGTATTCCAATTAAAATGTGTCTGTCTATATGATCAGTAATTTTGCTTTTTGGTATACTATAGCTTTAACCATTTTGTCCAGCACCGATGTCAGGCTCACTGGTTTATAATTTTGTAGATCACCCTGAACCTGCTTTTAAAAATTGGCATTACACTGACCATCCTTCAGTCCTTAGGTATGACCATTTTAAATGATAGAGGTTAATTATTTTAGGTTTGAGCACTTTCAGAACTCTTGAGTGAATACCTTCTGGTTCTGGTGACATATTGTTCTTCAGTTTGTCAATTTTATCTATTACATCTTCTAGACTTACACTGATATACTTTAGTTGCTCCAAATCATCCCCAAAGAAGGTTTCTAGTGTGGGTATGACCCCAACATTTGCCTCAGTTTTTTTGCTATTACCTTATCCTTCCTGAGCATTCCTTTTACCCATGGCCAGTAAGTGCCCTAGGTGACTGCTCATTCTTGTGCCCTCTCT
This sequence comes from Ichthyophis bannanicus, assembly GCA_033557465.1. Classification (NCBI taxonomy): domain Eukaryota; kingdom Metazoa; phylum Chordata; class Amphibia; order Gymnophiona; family Ichthyophiidae; genus Ichthyophis; species Ichthyophis bannanicus. The sequence goes on along the minus strand of CM066032.1, from coordinate 1,127,574,742 downwards.
GGCTCGTGCCCCATTCTCGCCCTTACAGCCACCACTGCTGCTGCGGTCATATCTTCCTGAGATTCACAGTGGCAATGGCAATAAAACAGGAAGAAGCACAGCATGGGGCCTCTGAACTCCTGCATGTTATGCTCTGAAAGTCTAGCTGGTCCTTCTCCTTCTGATGTAGACTTCCCATGTGTGGAGGTGAGACCAGATGGACTTTCAGAATGCAACATGAAAGGGCCCAGAGGCCCCATGCTGTACTTCTTCCTATTTTATTGTCTTTGCTGGTCCCAGAGAGATGTGGTAGTTGCCCAGCAGCGATAATGACAGGGAAGGAAGCACTTTCTGCTCTTCTTCAAATTTGCCAGTTGACCTAATGGTGACACTAGCCCTGTTTTTACCCCTTGGGCATCTAGTGGTCCAACTGATTCCCTCATAGGCTTTTTGCTTTGTATATACTTGGAAAAAGTGTTTACTATAGTTCTTGTCTCCACAACAAACTTCTTTTCAAAGTCTCTCTTGGCCTGCCTTATTACTATTTTACATCTTGCTCAACCATAACTTGCTCATCCGTATTTTCTTCATTTGGGTCTGCTTTCCAGTTTCAGATAAATGCTGTTTTAACTTTCACTGCCACTTCTACCTTACCATTAAAACCATACTAGCCATAGTTTGGTCTTCTTTTGACCTTTCAGACATGGGATATATTTTATCTGGGCTTCCAAAATGGTCTTTTTAAATAATGTCTACATTTCATATAAACTTTGACTCTGGCAACCATGCCTTTTAGTTTATTTTCTAACAAATTTATGTATTTTAACATAGAGTCCCTTTTTAGAATTAAATGCTGCAGTAGTAGATTTTTTTAGCACCTTTTTTCCATTGACCACAAATTTGACCACATTATAAGCATAATTGCCTAAGTGCTCCACCACCCTTACCTCTTGCACCAGATCCTGTGTACCAGTAAGTAGTTTTCCTTCAGGTCAATTTCAGGATCAACTGTTCCAAGTAAAGTTTTAAATGCTATAATGCATTCATTTATAGCATCTAGAAACTCAGCCTCCCTATCATGTCCCAATGAGACATTTACCCAATCAATATTGGGGTAATTGAAATATCTCATTATTGTTGCATTACCAAATTTGTTAGCTTTTCTCATTTCTGTTAACATTTCATTGTCTGTATCTTCATCTTGTCCAGGTGGACCATTATGTTCTTCCCCATCACACATGGAATCTCTATCCATAAAGATTCCACATTGCATTTTGTTTCCTGCAGAACTCATCCTGTTTGACTCTATGCCATCCTTAATATATAGTGCCGCACCCCACCAGTTTCATCTACTCTATTACTGTGTTTCTTGGTCGCTGTCTTTCCACCAGGTCTTGAAGATACCTATGGGAGTTATTTTATAAAGTCATTTTTTACATGCATGTGGCCACATATACACGTAAATGGCCTCTTATACAATACCGACTGGCATAAAAGTATGCATGTTGGCATGAATATGCATACTTTGTTGGTAGGCATAGCCAGGTTCAAGATTTGGGCAAAGCATGGGTGAGGTTTGCAAGTATATTGTCGTCAGGTGCCCCCAGTGGCCAGTGGCTGTAAGGGCACGCTGAGCATTTTTATTATTTTTAAGGAGCAATGGCTCTTTAAGGCCAAGTGCAGTTTGGTCCTTGGAGTTTTAGCTCCTTGTGAGAACAGATTATATAAGCCAAGAGTGGAGGGTAATAAGGCTTTATTTCCCCTTTAACGCAAGGGTTCACTAAGACATAAGAAAATAAAGATAGTTCTTCTTTATAAAGGGTTCCACCAAATAAGCAAGCAAACAACTGTTATAGGCTTCACAACTGAATGCAGGGTTTAACTGAGGATTCCTTCATTCCAAAGTAAATTAAACAAGCAGGCAAACAAACTGTTATAAGCTTCACAATTGATTGGAGGGTTTCTTTTATATTTACAGTTCTACTAAGGACTTAAGACTAGTAGTAGCACAAAAAGTACAATCCATGGATTCATCCTGAGGAATGGGAATAGTATTCTCAAACTCTATTTCCATGGACTCTGCGTCACTGGCTTCTCCCTCTGAATAAGTGCTTTCCCTTGTGGCTACAAGTTTAGAGGGTCTGTCTCTGTTTCTTCGCTTCCAGTAAGACTCTTCTGTTAAGCCCTTAGGTATTGTTTTGAAAAGCTCTGCTTTGTTCCCTCTTCTCATATACTGAGTGTCTGCTTTATCAGAGTTTCTAGGAGCAAGGCTTTCTTTTAAAAGTAAAGAGCCACCATACCTTGGCTTCCTGCAGCTGCTACACCTGGAGCTTTCTCTCTGCCGTACTTCTCTCTGGAGACAGGTTTTCTTGTGCAGTGCTTTGCCTTCCTGAAGCCCAGGAAAACCTGGTGAGGAATCCCAACCTTTGTGCTTCTGTGTAAAGGTAGCTTTTCTATAGGAACCTCTCCTCCTTGTACCTTGTAATCCTGGTCCAGCGAACTCAGGTAAATGTAGGTTTCTCTTAAAGCATGGCTCCTTGGTTTTCTGTACTCCTCTTTCAGCTGTTACTGCTCTTGTTGTGCTTCTTGATCCAGCTACGTTACTTGGGCTGGGAGTGTCACTCCTTCCAGCCAAACTGCTTCTCCTGGCAGCCTCTCTCTGGACTCTGTCTCTCTGTGCTCTGCCCCTCTGGACTCTATCCGTCTGGATAGTCTCCGTCTGGATTCTGTCCCTCTGGGCTTGCTCTGTGTGGACTCTCTTCTTCTCCACACTCCTTCTCCTTCCTTCTGGCTGAACTGCTGCCGGCTGAGTTCCCTCCAAATGGATTCCTCCCAGCTGGATTCCTCCTTCCACACCACTTCCTTCTGGCTGTCTTTCCTTTCTCCTAGGACAAGCAGGATGTGTCATCCACACCTGGTGACGTCATCCGACGGCGCCATGACGGAAGTGCTCTCTAGCTCAGAAGCTTCTGAGCATGTGTGAGGTGGCCCCACCTCCCCGGCCCGCCCCTAGCCGGTCAGTCTTTTTCCTTCCGCCTTCGCCTCAAGACGGAATTTTAAGCTCTCATAGACAAACTTAAATACAATCTGCATCTACAATGCCTAATCCAGGATTTAAAAAGTGTCTACACTGCAGCAGAAAGATTAACATCATGGACACTCACCAACACTGCATCAGATGCCTGGGGACCTCTCACGAGGTAGAGAACTGTGCTAGCTGCGCTCGGATGTCCCCAAGAGCAAGGAAGCACCGGGAACACTCTCTGAAGGACTTGCTTTCCTCCTCTGCAGCGTCGCATAAGTCCCCAGCAAACCGGACATCAGAGACCCGCAAAAATTGCAGGCAGACCACTTCGGAGTGTCCCAGGACTGTTCCAAGGCACCCTGATCGAAGATCCAGCCACCGAGGACTCGGCGATCCTTCCTCCGCTGAGATAAACCCTTCCGGAGAGACCTCTAACCCTCGGGTGAGTCCCTCCGAGGTTTTCAGCTCCCTGGGCCGTCTTCCCCGGCCATGCGGTCCCCTGGCAGACTCCCAAGATGGCGCCGTCCATGTGGCCTCGCCTGGCTCCTCCCCCAGACACGCCTGCTCCCCCCTGATTGGCCAGAGCGGGTCACGTCCCTCCATGTCGGCCGGCGCCGAGAAGAGAGACCGCACCGAGCACTGTGGCGCGGAAGAAGGAGACCGCGCCGAGCCCAGCGGCACAGAAGAAAGAGACCACGCCGAGCGCAGCGGCACAGGGGAGAGAGACCACGCCAAGCACAGCGGTGCGGGGGAGAGACAGCGCGCCGAACGCAGCAGCGTGGAGAATCGCGCTGCGCGCAGCAGCACAGAGGAGACAGAACCCGCTGAAACAGAGCATCGGCGCGAGAGCAGTGGGAGACACAAACACAAAAGGGTGAAGCACCGGAGACACAGGGACAGTCGGTCTCCATCTGGTGCAAGAGATTCCCACAGTGGGTCCTCCCACAGACACAAGAGGAGCAGGAGATCCAGCCCCGGCTACAACAAAAGACAGAGAAGCAGCCGATCAACTGATTCAACCTCCTCTGCCATTATAAGCCTGCTCACCCGCCTTGTGGAACAGAGCTAGCCCAGGAGCCGGTAGCGCCCGTGCACTTTCCACTGGTTACTCTGGAGCGGTCCCACTCCCCACGATCGCCTAGCCGGTCACCGTCCAGAGCGCGGACTCTATCCCCAGCACCGGCTAGATCTCGGACTCCTTCCCCAGCACAATTGGACTCTGGGGGAAGCGACATAGAGGAGTTGGGCTCGGACACCTCCAAGAACCCAGCTGATGAACTGGAGGAGCCACCGGCACCCATGCCTGAAGACCTAACATACCCTAAATTCCTCAGAAAAGTGGCGTCCAAGCTAGGGCTGGCCACAGAGGAGACGCCAGACGAGAAGGAGCCGGAGGTCATGAAGTACCTCAGCGGCCCTAGATCATCCATGGCTCTTCCACTCCACCACAAGTTGAAGGACAAACAACTCACACTCTGGCAGTCCCCAGCCTCTGGCCTAGCTTGTTCCAGACACCTGGACAGCAAATATATCTTACATATGGCACCAGGTTTCAATAAGCCCCAGCTGCCTCACTAGTCCATCGTGGTGGCATCAGCACTTAAAAGTCAAAGTCTACGCGGGCCCAAGCCAACCACCCACCAGGCCGGGACCCCAAGCGTCTGGACAACGTGGGAAAGAAGGTGTTTCAAGGGGCCATGCTCAGTGCCAAGATATCAGCACATCAGTTTCAGCATGTCCTGTTCCAGGATGCACTCTTAGCCGACCTCAAAAGCCAGCTGCAAAATCTGCCCAAAGACTCACGTACATCTGTCTCTGCCACCATGCAGGAACTAGCCGAATGCAGCAAACACCTAATGAGTACAGCTTTTGATGCCTTTGATACGGCCGCCCGGACTGCGGGCACGGCCATCTCGGCCCGCTGCTGGGCATGGCTTCATGCATCAGGGCTTTCGGACAATATCCACGACTGAATTGCGGACGCGCCCTGCTCGGGTGACTCCCTTTTCGGAGACAAAGTCGCGGACATGGTGAACGGTCTAAAAGAGGATTGCACAACTCTAAAGACGCTGGCAGCGGACGGACTCGAACGCCCCTCCTGGTCTCGGAAAGGGAGCTACTCCCGCAAGCCCTTTTCCTCTACAAAACAATATTATGGCTACAATTCTGGCTCCAACCGACAGTGGCAGACCCCAGATTCAAGCAAACCTACCATAAGTCCTCCTTTCACAGACAGCAACCGCGACAACGCAATGTGACAATGCAGAGGTTGCAGAACCTGAAAATGAAGGTTTAAAACACTTTTTCTCTTCAGAAGCTGTCAGTGAAACTGGGCAGGAAGGGGTTAATGATACAGCCCTGGAAGCTGTGCTACCCAGGAAAGTGGAAAGAGAGCCACACCCTAGCTTGAAGCAAACCCAGGGAGCTGACGTGGGAGGAAAAGGGACGGAGTCACACCCGATAGGGCAGCTTGCTTCACTTAACCAGGAAGCCACTGCCAGTAGGCAGAAAGAGCAAGGGAGAAAGAAGGAGAGAGAGTCCGAGAGAAAGACTGCAGAGACCAAGAGTCAGTCTGGGAAGCAGAGGCAAAGGGAGCCAAGGAGAGAGGCCAAGCCTCAGAGGAACCTTCCAAGGAGGAACTACTTGGAGCTCATTAACCAAGGAAAGCAGGTCAGAGACTATTTAAAACTCCAGGGGAGAAGGTCAGATACCTTGCCTGTAAGGGAGAGAAATAGCTCTCAGGAATCTTCTCTCAGGAATGAAAGACTGGGCAGAGAGACGGTCCCTTTCAGTAAGCTAAAGAAAGTTGCTTGTCACAGACAACGTTATAGAAGCTCTAGCTCTGAGTGTAGCCCAGGTGCCTATCAGCATGCTCTTGATTACAAGCAGCACAGACACGGGCAGGAGCTAGGCTCTGACGAAGACGCTGTAATACAAGATTTAGTGAAACAGTATCACAGGAAATGTTTACCTCCCTGCCAGAGAACACAGTCTAGGCGTACTAGAAATCAGGTGAGCCCTTTTTATAAGCTTTTAAAAGGTGCTGATAACTTAGAGCCTGTACATGTGCCTAGGTATGTTAAGGAGAACAAAAGAAGACAGCTTAAGGATTTAATTAAGCAATGGCAGTCTGTAGACTCTCTTAACCAAAGCCTCAAAGATATATCAGACCCAGAAGAGATGTTAATTGATCCACCTTCATCAGTTAGCAGTGATTCGCCTATGGAATGTGGGATCTGTTATAAGGATTAAAGTTATATTAAGTGAATCCTATAAGAGGAGAGAAGCTGTATCAAAAGCTTATATGTGAAGTGCTGAGAAGCCTATTTGAATGAATCTGAGTTTCATTGAGAAAGGCAGCCTTCTGCCGTGGGAAACTCAGATGTAATTATTGCACCTGTGAAGTAAAGTTCAACGCCGGAGAATGTCCTATGTTTAAAGAGAGCATACTAGTGCAATGTTTGATGGAAGAAATCAAGGCTTGTATTGGAAGCTAATGGAAGTTAATTGCTGAACTTTGTACTTTGAATTGTACCTGAGAAGCATCAGGATTTTCATGGACTTTTTATTTGACACAATTGAGTACCACTACTTTTTGTTTGTGCCTGGGGACGTAGTGCTCCAAATTCCTGTGTGTGGAAATAAAGTTATTATTGGAACTCACAGAAGGCCTTCGCTCTGTTACTTGGCCCACAACTACAACGGACACCAGACAGCAGCACTTAGGTATATAAATTTGCTTTCCTCTTTGCCCCACATGCTAACCCCTCATAGGCAACTGCCTATACCTACGCCAGAGGGCGCTGCAGTGTGACAGCAAGCAAAAACAGACAAACACTACACATTCCAGCAAAGACGCAGCTTCCTTCTGACTACCCGACCTGGCTGGGTCCTGCGCTGGATACATCGCCGTCCCCCCCGGTGGGGGATCGCCTATCACATTTCCTCCCGGCCTGGCGGGAGATCACCACGGACAAGTGGGTCCTAAAAATAATCCAGTCAGGCTATCGCTTGCACTTCTCCTCCCCTCCATGCAGCACAAGCAGCCTATCAGCCAGCCTCCACAGCATCTGGAAAAACCACTGGCGGAGCTCCTACACCAACTTCTCCTGACCCGTACAATAGAACGGGTGCCCCCGGGCGAAATCAACACTGGCTTCTACTCCCGGTACTTCCTGATTCCCAAGAAGTCAGGGGGCCTCCGCCCCATCCTGGACCTCCGCAAGCTGAACAACATCATCACAAAGGAGAAGTTCAGGATGTATTCGCTCAACTCCATCCTTCCCCTCATCAGAGCGGGGGACTGGATGGCTACGCTGGACTTGCAAGATGCTTACTCCCACAGCCCAGTCCACTCCTCACACAGGAAATTCCTGAGATTCATAGCGCTGGGGTGCCATTACCAGTATCGAGTCCTGCCGTTTGGTCTCTCCCCAGCACCCAGAGTCTTCACGAAATGCGTGGCAGTGGCCGCTGCACACCTCCGCAAACAAGGCGTCGCCATCTTTCCTTACCTGGACGACTGGCTCCTGTCGGCGAACTCTGCACCCGAACTCAGAAGAGCAGTGCGCCAAACCACGGCCCTACTACTCACACTGGGGTTCCTTCTCAACAAAGACAAGTCCCAATTGGAACCAGTGCAGCGCACAGAATTCATCGGGGCGATAATCGACACCAAGGCCTACAAGGCCTTTCTGCCCCAGGCCCGGATCTGTGCCATCGTCAGACTAGCCATGAAAGTGTCGGCGACACAACAGACTTCGGCCCACAAGATCCTGTGCCTGCTAGGCCACATGGCTGCGACAACTTCGGTCCTCGCAGTGGCAAGGCTCCATATGCGCTCCCTTCAGTGGCACCTGCGGAATCACTGGAAGCAACTCTCCCAGCCACTCAACACACGCATACCGATCACTGCCAAGACTGTTCAGAGTTTGAGTTGGTGGACAAACCCTATCAACCTCTCAGTGGGCAAGAACCTGCAGCCCCACATTCCTCAACTCATCCTCACCACGGACGCGTCCTCCAAAGGATGGGGAGCTCATCTACTAGATCTCAACATGCAAGGAGCCTGGACCAAAGCGGAGCAATCCCTCCACATCAATGTTCTCGAACTCCGGGCTGTCAAATACGCCCTCCAGACCTTTATACCTCACCTGGCGGGAAAAGCGGTCTTGGTGCAGACCGACAACCAGGTGACCATGTTCTATATAAACAAACAAGGGGGCATGGGTTCCCGTTCACTCTGCAAGGAAGCCCTCGAGACATGGGCCCTAGCGCTAGCCAACAACTGCGTCCTACAGGCGACTTACCTCCCAGGGGAGCAGAACGCATTAGCGGACAGACTCAGCAGACAACTCCAGCCTCACGAGTGGATGCTTCACGGGGAGGTAACAGACAACCTCTTCAGACGCTGGGGAGCCCCCCAGATCGACCTCTTCGCGACCGAAGCGAACACCAGATGCCCTGTGTTCTGCTCCAAACGCCCGACGAAGCACAGATTGGCTTCAGATGCATTCGCCATCCCCTGGGGAACTTGGGAGCTGGCATACGCCTTCCCTCCAACACCTCTAGTGACAACCACGATACAGCGCATCATCAAGGAGAAAGCGCACGTGATTCTGATCGCCCCCTATTGGCCCCGACAGATGTGGTTCTCCCTGCTGTTGCAGCTCGCTCAGGAACCTCCAGTTCGGTTACCGCTGAGGCCAGACTTGTTGACCCAGAACGGCGGCAGTACCTGGCACCCCAACCTCCAGACGTTAGCCTTGACAGCCTGGAGACTGAGAGGCTGACCTTGAATGACTCGCATCTACCTCCGGAGGTACAACAGATTGTTCTGGCTTCCAGGAGACCGTCAACAAGAAAGGCGTACGGTCTGTGATAAGGAAGCTTATCATAGCTCAGGAAGGAGCTATAGAAAAGGTGAAGTGACTCTGAACAAGCAACCTGTCAGTTCTGGTAGAAATAAGAAAACAGAATTTTTCCATAAAAGACTACCAGTCCCAGAATGCACCAGGTTTCCAACAGCCATTAGAGGAGCTGAAGTGGGGAAACGTGTGTTCAATCAGGAGGGCTATGAGGTAATCCCCAAGCACTCATCTCAAAGGGCAGGGCCTGATTCAGCACAGCTGCGCTGTGCTAGGGTGGAGCACTCATCTAAGCAGAATAAAGGTAGAGTTTATTCTACAGAGAATCATCCTCATCTTGATCATCTTGGAGATCCTCATCTTGGACAGCTTCATTATCTGGAGGATCATCATCAGAAGCCGAAGCCAGAGCGGACGGACAGAGAGGGCAAGAAACCCTTTGGAAGAAAGAAGAGAAAAGCATTTGGGAGGTCTAAAGGAGTCCAGAGCAGTACGTATACTGGGAGACATTCAAAGGCAAGCTTACACCATTGGACTGGGGAAAGCCAGAGGAATGGTGCTGCAGAGCTAGGAATCTCCAGATGGTACCTGTGAGGGAGACGGCTGCACTTGGAAGGGACCCTAGGACCTGTGCCAGAAGGTATGTGAAGAGAGATCCAGTGCCCAGGGATCTGGATTGGAAGGCTGGACATAAGAACTGGACTATTTAGAGAGGAACTCTAACAGCAGTGGAAGCTCAGGTATGAACACTGATCTATGCCCTAGCTATACCCTTGAAAGACAGCAGGGAAACAAGTATTCTCCTGAGAGTGCTCCATTGAGAAATTCCTCTGTGCCAATCCATGATATTGAACCCATGATTGTTGAAGAAGGGGGAGCGGTGGTAGATACAGGCTGTGAATACATGGATTGCTCTCTGTCTAAACTCCTTTGGTAAATTTCTGTTACAAACTACAACAACCATCACAAAGAAATACAAACTTGTTCTTTAAATCTACTCAGAAAAGCTCCTGAGTAGGATTTGAGCCAAGCAGTAGAAAGTAAGCCAGCTAAGGGGTTTCAGCTGGGTAACTGCTAGCAATTGAGCCTTACCTAATTGCTTGTGAGCTCTGAGGGAATCACTTCTGAGTCTATGTGTGAAGATATAAGAAGTTAACCTGAAAAGAACAGTTTTTCCCTACTTTGTGGGTTTTGCTTGTTGTTGGAAGCACTGCTAAGAAAATATTAGCTAGAGCCTACAGAAAAGACCATTCTGTTACCATCCTGGTCTTTATTCTTTTGATTTGATTGCCTGACAAGTTCAGCTGTTGTTTTCCTGATTTTGTTTTTCTAAGTTTAACACTGAAAGCAAGTATCCTATTTTATGTGCTACCAAGCATATCTGTGTTGGGAGAAATAACCCCATAAATAAATATCTTATTGGCTTAAATGTGGCGTTAGGTGTTCGTAAAGGCTGCGCTAGCTTTCTGCATCAGCCCGTAGGTGATACATGAGGACTACCACCTTCACACTAGACAGTTAAGTTAACAACCAATCATCATGCTCACCAGCTACCCATCTATTTACATTCCTAATGATTGAATCACTAACTGCAATGGCTGTCTTAACCATTTCCTCCTGGGCACACATTCCTGGAGACACATTGTCAGTGCAAGAGGCTATTGCATCACCTGGAGGGTAGGCCCTGGCTACAGGACCACTTCCTACCACAGCAATATGATTCTCTCCTTCGAGTTGACCTTTCTCCTTCAAGGCAGCACAGAGGCTGTCAAACTGGAGATAGGACTACTCTTCTGTATCTCTGAAGGTCTCCTCTATCCACTTCTCCATCCACCCCAGCTTCCCCAAGAATGCCACTCTAGCCTCCAGACACTGCATTCGTTCTCTGAGAGCCAGGAGCTTTAGCACAGAGCGCATATGACCTATCATCAACTTGGAGATAATCATACATATGGCACTTGGTGCAAAAGCCTTAATAGCCCCTATCTCACTGCTGGACTACTGTCTGCATATTAGTATTGGTGAGTTGTAAAGTTATTTAAAAGTTGCCATTGGAGTAGATATGCTTAAACTAATATAAAGTCCCTTATTATTTTATGTTTGCTTCTCAATAACAGCAAATGGCCTAGAATTAATCTATTGCTAAGAGTTAATCACTTACTGATGAAAATCCCCAGTGCCGAAAAATGTCCCTCCTACCTTCTTAATTGGATTAAAAGCCTGTAAATCAAAGAATGAGCCTGGAGTGGGTGGGAGCTGGAAGGTGGGAATCAAATAGATCGTTTATCTACCTGGTTTCATTGGTGATGAAAGGAAATTTCTTCTGATTTACTTTTCTCAGTTCTATCACACTTTTTAGTGGGCCAATGGTTTCTTTGATTTTGCCGCTCCACTTGCTCAGATTTTTTCTATTTCCCACCAGAACTCATCCAACAAGTTTTTGTTCACATATTTTTTAATGCATTAGTTGTACTTTGGACAAAAGAGTTAACTTTAAGTAAGGCCATTTTTTCTGACTGCGGGTATGGTGATAAAATTCCTATGATTTTTGAAAACCTCACTTAGCATGGATAGCCACAGATAAAATTCTGATGTTTCAATTGATTTGAACAGAGACTCTGCATCAGATCCATTATGAAAACCCAGGTATAGCTTCCAATTCATCAGTATGACTAGTACAGCAAGTTTTATATAAAAGATGCTTCATTATTCTCTGCCTGATTCTGATGAAATACAGCTTTAGATTTTACAAATGACTCCAGAAACAGAGATTTTCATAATACTCATCATACTTCACACTTCTTTTACAGCTTTTGCTACATCTATTAAAGCCAAATTTAATCTACAAGCATGGCAATGAACATTGAGTGCCCTCTCTTCTTGTGAGATATGAATTGCTAGCCCCAAGTGGCACTCACATGTATTTGAGATCCCATCATATTGCTGAGAGATAATCCAAATTTGTACTGTAGAAGATATCTTTGAAGCACAGATTCAGGGTCCATTGTTGGCAAAGACCAGAATACAAATTTTTTTTATTTATTTATTTATTTATTTGTGCGCTTTTTTATACCGCCCATTCCAGAGATCAGGGGCGGTTTACATAGAACCAGGGGCGGCCCAAGGAGGGTGCGGGGCCATGTGCGGAGACTCGGTGCGGGGTCTCATTTGCATAAGGGGCCTCATTTGCATAAATATTTGCATAATGTTACCATATACTAACTTTTAGTAAACATGCCTCTTAATGAGTGTATGGACAAAGAAAGACTAAAAGATTTCTACATTACTATAATCCAGTGCCAACCACCAGACACATTAGGAACTACTACAAACACTGCCCATTTAGAACCCATAGCAAACCCGCCGTATCCTAACAGCACTACTAGGACTCACAAAGCACCATACCCTACCTATCAAAAGGAAACATGCAAATATTAAACCAATACATTTCAGAGAACAACAATACATGACCTACTGGGGAAAGAGAACAAGTGGCAATGTCAAATAGGAATTACATAAACAGAATACCTCAGCTCAGTTACACATGCAGAACATAGACCATCACCAAACAAGGAATCACAATTTAGAAACAGGAAGACAATAATTAAACTGGGAATCCCAAAAGCCAAACTTGGAATGTACAACACTGTAGAAATAAACTATACATTAATTTGCTCTTGTACTAAACAAAGCGCAGACGTTAATGATGCACATTTACCAGAGCTGACATATTCCAATTAATAAATTCAAAATAAAGAGATATTTTTCTACCTTTTGTGCATTTTTTTTCAGCTGCAATTGCTCCAGCCACTTTCTTCTGGTTTCTTTGTGTCTTCTGCTAACTCTCCATCGTCTGCTGTCCATTTGTCCTTTCTTCTCTCTTCTAGTTTTTTTCCATTCTCTCTCTACATCTGCTTTAACATACTAATCTTTCTCCTTTTGCTCTTTCCTCATTCCTATTTCATCCACTCAAATTTTACCCCTCCATCCTCAATCCCCACTTACTCTCCCAATACCCGGCCAATTGTAGATTTTTTATCCCTCCCACACAAAATATTTTTCCCCTTTCCATTTTACTCTCCCAGCCCCATCCCATTCTAATCCTCCCCCAACATCAGCTCCCTTCTAGTTCCAGCCTCACCCAGCATCCATTCCCTTCTAGTCCCTGCATCAGCCCATTTCCAGTCCTAGCCCCCCATCAGCCCATTTCCAGTCCTAGCAACCCCCCAACCCAATACCAGTCCTAGCCCCCCCATCAACCCACTTCCAGTCCTAACCCCCCGTCACCCCATTTTCAGTTTAAGCCCCCCTATAACCCATTACCAGTCCTAACCCCCCCATCAGCCCACTTCCAGTCCTAACCCCCATCAACCCATTTCCAGTCAGCCCCCCATAGCCCATTGCCAGTCCTAACCCCCCATCAGCCCACCTCAAGTCCTAACCCCTCCCCATCAGCCCATTTCCTGTCCTAGCCCCCCCATAGCCCATTACCAGACAGCCCCCATCAGCCAACAGCCCATTACCAGTCTTAACCCTCCCATAGCCCATTACCAGTTCTAACCCCCCCAACAGCCCACAGCCCATTACCAGTCCTAACCCCATCAGCCCACCTCAAGTCCTAACCCCTCCCCATCAGCCCTCCTGCCCTAGCCCCCCATAGCCCATTATCAGTCCTAACCCCCCCCATAGCTCATTACCAGTCCTAACCCCCCATCAGCCCACAGCCCATTACCAGTCCTAACCCCATCAGCCCACCTCCAGTGTTAATCCCCCGATCCGCCCATTTCCCGTCCCAGCCCCCCATAGACCATTACCAGTCCTATCCCCCCCCAACAGCCCACAGCCCATTACCAGTCCTAACCCCATCAGCCCACCTCCAGTCTTAACCCCCCCATCAGCCCATTTCCTGTCCTAGCCCCCCATAGCCCATTACCAGTCCTAACACCCCCCAACAGCCCACAGCACATTACCAGTCCTAACCCCATCAGCCCACCTCTAGTCTTAATCCCCCCAGCCCATTTCCAGTCCTAGCAACCCCCCCAACCCATTACCAGTCCTAGCCCCCCATAGCCCACTCCCAGTCCTAATCCCACCAGCCCATTTCCAGTCCTAATCCCCCATCACCCAATTTTCAGTTTAAGCCCCCCCCATACCCCATTACCAGTCCTAACCTCCCCATCAACCCACTCCCAGTCCTAATCCCACCACCCATTTCCAGTCCTAATCCCCCATCACCCAATTTTTAGTTTAAGACCCCCATAGCCCATTACCAGTCCTAACCCCCCATCAACCCACTTCCAGTCCTCATCCCATCAGCCCATATACAGACTTAGCTCCCCCATAGCCCATCACCACTCCCAACCCCCCCCAGCCCCCCCATAGCCCATCACCACTCCTAACCCCCCCCCCAGCCCAGCCCAGCCTAGCCTAGCCTAGGGAAATTTAAAAAAAAATAAAAGCTGTCTGCTGCCGCTGCCGAGGCCGCCGCGGCAGAATCGAGTGTGCCGCGGGGCCCCCCCTGCCCAGCAGAGCCTGCCCTCCCCTGTATCACCTCTCTCTTTGCAGCTGCAGTCACACGCGCCGGCTTTCACAGCGTGAAGGAACTAGTTTCCCTTTCGCGGCTCTGTTAAGCCCGCGGGGGCTGATGGGAACTTCCTATCAGCCCCCGCGGGCTTAACAGAGCAGCGAGGGAGAAACTCCCCTTGCGCTCTGAAAGCCGGCGCGTGTGACTGCAGCTGTAAAGAGAGAGGTGATACAGGGGAGGGCAGGCTCTGCTGGGCAGGGGGGGCCCCGCGGCACACTCAATTCTGCCGCGGTGGCCCCGGCAGCGGCAGCAGACAGCTTTTTTTTTTTTTTTAAATTTTACTTTTAGATCAGAATGTTTTTTGCACGGGGCCCCCTGAAATGCGGGGCCCTGTGCAAAAAACATTCTTGCTCAATGGACGGGCCGGCCCTGCATAGAACATGATAAAAACAACAACCAACATGGAATATTGGATTACATGAAACATTTTGAGCACTTATGTAACTATCATACAAAGAACATGTTAACTATTTATATATTTAAGAAAAAAATTATTCATTATTTACAGATGATAGTATAGTATAGTAAGCAATAATAGGCAGAGTAACTATATACAACAACCATTATAGAAAAATACTAAAGTATAAATTCTATGATGGGCATAGAGAGTAATTACAACAGACGTTAAGGACTATCTATCCTTCACAGTAAATTCTTGTGGAACATTGTAAACACCTAAAATGGCAGATGTTCACTGTGTGATGCATCCTTGGTTTTATCACAAATGATTGCAAACCACTAAGATTCCTTGATTTCCTTGACAAACTTCTAGACTATTTTTCTGAAATCATGCTCCATTTATAATTCCAAACCTATGGACTTCTGTATGTAAATACCCCCTCTAGATGCGCAGCTAGCTTTGGACATTCTTTAGACAATCAATGTAAAAGCTCAAGGAAATTGTCCTCTTAATGGCATGGCTATTCTTCCAAGCATTAGAATAACATGTAGTATTCTTTTTTTAGATATCAATGTATTTTTTCTCTGTTTCCCTCCAGCTGCAAAGTTGAGAATACTTGTTAAGTTTGGGGTTTTGCTAGAATAAGACATTTCTTCAGCAGATTTGTGATCAGCAGATAGTCTGGTTTTCTGGAATGCCATCCTCAAGTTTTGTATCACCACCATCACCCTTTTTGTTTAGAAAACAGTCAACAATAAAAATAAAAATAAGCCTTCGTGCTAATTTGTGAAAACGTTCATAGGTTAGTGCACATTTTTGTAAAATTTAGCTATGAGAGGCAAATGAGCTCCTTGCTCTGTTCTGTCTGAACGGCTTGTATGTGCATGTTTCCACGATGTTGTGTGTCGTGCTTTCAGCTTGTAAGCTAAAGCAACAGCTTCATGCTAGGTATCTGTAATCTTGTTCTTACGGATTAAATGCTGCATGCTTTGATGAGGGGGGATTTACTTTTATGGCCGCATGTTGGAGCAGGGGATGGAAGACCTTGAGGCCCATTAGTCATTAGGAATAAGAGGCTCCTGGAGGAGCGTGGCCCGTGGGTGCCTCCATGTTGGCCCCTTTAACTCTTTGTGCTGCCATCCTGTGAGGTATATACATCTCCGGAGGCGTAGTTATTTTTTGTTGTGAAGAGAGACTTGCAAAGCTTTTTTCATGTACTTATTTTCACAATTTGTGGCATTAATGTGCTGTGCTGCTTTGCATGATTTTGCAGCTTATTAATAAAACAAATGTAAATAAGAAAACTTTCATAGGAAGTAAACTTCACATGAACATTTATTACCATGATACCTTTTTTTTGTGAAGTGACATTGCCAAAGTGCATCTTGTACAAAAGACTGACATTTTTTGTTTTTGTGAGTTTCTCAGTGTTTTGCATTAGCTTTTGTACAAAGAACACTTTTTCAAAATCACTTTGCACTTTAGTACATGAGGCCCAACATGCAGATAGTTTGCTGTATTATATCTGTAGACATTGCTTGGATGTTAATGTTAGAGTAGCGCCATCTTCCGATGTCCCTACTAAATATTGCAAAGGATAGAGAACACCTGACATTTTCCAGAACACGGGAGATTCTTGTTACCAGTCATTTTTTCATGCTGGGAGGAGACTCCTCTGGGAAGGAAAATCTTACTTTGTATATAAATTACTTCCAAGGAAAGAACTCTGTCTTTGGCATATAACCCCTGTACCATGTAGGAGTAAGGCATCTGCTCTTGGGAGGAGCAGCTGTCTTTGTGCACCCAGCCACTTATTCCATCTAGAGAGAACAGGTTGATGTTTGTGCAAACTCTACCAGCACCCCACTGTCAGGAGTCAGGTCTCAGAAAGAGAAGGAACTTAAGCAATCCCACACCAATGGCACCATATTAAGTGAGACATCTAGCACAGCTTCGAGAATCTATGACTGCCTCACATACAGAGTCAAGTGCACTGGGAAAAGCACACGGGATGTGTTGGGAGAAGGGTGCGTGTGTATGTGTGTGTGTCTCTCTCTTAATCTTCCCCTGTCTTTCTCTAGTTTCTCTCGTAACTACCCCCTACCAAGCTTTCCCCAGTCTCTCTCTTATGACCTCCACCCAGGCCTCACCCAGTGTCTCTCTCATATGACCCCCCTGGACCACCCAATCTCTCTATCTCTCATGACCCCCCTCCCAGGTTCTCCCATTTTCTCTCCCAACCCCCTCATCTAGTCACTCTCACACTCACCAAATCTGCCTACCTGCAGCTCCTGAAACACGGCATTTAATACATCCACTGCTGGGACTGGCTGTGGGCATGCTTCAGCCGCACTGTGGAGGTAGTTTAGGCTAATCAAGGTTTCAAGTCTCGTGAGACTTAAAACCTTGATCAGCCTGAACTTCCTCCACCAAGCAGCTCAACCATGCACACAGCTGGTTGCGGTGGTGGCAGTAGTAAACATTGTGTTTCAGGAGCTACACATGTTTGTTTGCACATACTTATGCATGCACAAACATGCGGGTGAACAGACATTTCAGCAGCTGCCTGAATCCTCAATAATAAGCTTTGTGTCAAAGCGAAACATGCCTAAGAAGCCCTAGAATATCATTACACCTCCAACTAGAAAAATAGAACAAATCAGAATGCTACAGATCTCTACAGAGAAACTATTCACTTAGAGAATACCTCACCTCTGTCACACACAAAGAACACAGTGACCACAAATTTAGACATAGAAATATGCAGACCAAAACTGCAGCAGCTTTGGTATCCCATTCTTCTCCCTAGTCTAGCATCATCGGTACCCCCTTCTTCTGTTCCACCAGTAATGGTTACTGGTGCTAGCTTTGAGTAGGGTGAAGGGAGCAGAGAGGGAGAAACTCATCCTGGCAGGAAGGGGCAGGTCAGAAGATGGGACTAACCCCTTCTTCCATGACTTCAATTCACCTCCTGCCCAGTGCCATTATTCCTCTCTCCTGACCTCCCCTCCCCCCGCCAGGCCAGGACTAGTATCCTCCTCTCCATGCCCCGCCCCATCAATACATCCCCCTTCTCATTTTAATAACTTAATTTAGCTTTTCCAAATTCCTTCCTACCAGGGTGATAGTAGCAGCAGCATGTGGAAGAGGCTGCAAAGCTGAAACAATTAAGGCATGTCCTGGGGTTCATCAGCAGCAGATATTCCACAATGACCTCAGCATTTCCAGTGGGGGCGATGGGGCCCTCAATTGATCAGCATCCGAGGTTGGCATTTTCCTGCCAATGGTGGCAGTTGCAGCAAGCTTCTTGCCTGCTGCACACAGAGTTCTTTGGAAATCATCAGCACTTGAGACATACCCCCTTAAAGCACCACCATGTGTACTCAGGATAGATCATGGATGATCTTACTATTGATTAAAGGCACAACTCCATCCAACCTCTACTGTTTAATAAGGTAGAAATTATAAGTCTGTTTCAGTAGAAGTTAAGATCACATATATGGCTGAAAGATCACACTTTTGGGGTCAGGGTCACAGTTATATAGGCTATTTGAAAATTGCTCTAAAGAAATGCATATTGATAGCATGCTACTAACATGTCAAATATTATGGGGATCATTTTGGAAGCCTTTATTTATGCTTTTTATGGCTGAAAATAGGCATAGAAATGCCCAAAGCACATAGCCATTTTAGAAGCTGCGTCTGTGGATGTTCAAGTCTGAATGGGGGACGTTCCCGGGTACCTGGACATCCCCACTGATCTCAGAAATGCCCCTAATGTCTGGCATTACATTTAAGTTTAGACCTGCTCCGGGCATGAACACAAAATATGAAAAGTTCTCATTTTGGCTGAAAAACATCTAGAAGGTGTAGAGGAGAAAGCATCATCCACAATACTCAGCACAATTTCAATGATAGCAGCAGTGAAATTTGAGCCCTGGCTTACCTGTGCCTAAATACTATTCTGGGGACATCCATGTAGATGCCCCCAGAGATATTGGGCACGTCCATGTTTGTGAAATCATGTCTGCATTAAGACATGCCTGCTTTTTTTTTTCTCAGATATTCTGGCTTAGACGTCCCAGTCTGCACTTGGATGTCCCTTTTAAATTTCCCCTCCACACTTTTATTTTTCCTAATGTACCCATGTACATTTACCTACATAACAATCCACTGTAATGTGCACTGGTACTTTGTGTTTGAAAATTATCTTGTTCTGCAAGGGTTTTCCAGTACCTGCATACCTTTGAAAGTTGCCCCATCTTATCTATTTATTTAGGTTTGTTAATGCATGTGATGGCAATGCATGTAGATTTGTATTACATTATAACATTGTTATATAACACATTAACATTACTGAAGCCACAATAAATAATCAGCAAAACAGATCACATGAACAGGGAGGAGCTTTGGTCAATGGGATGAGTAAGCGTGGGTAGTTTTCTTCTTTGGGAGGTTGGAGGATTTTGGATGTGGAGGGTGGGGTTTTTGTTGGTGGGCTGAAGGTGCTGGATGGAACAAGGTAGGGCAGGGAATCATAGAGATGGGATTGTAAGGATGATAAGGAAGGGATAGGTTGGGGTTGTATGGAAATGTGGGTTTTATTTGCTATATCTTTTGTTTAATAGCAATTTTAATTATGGAGATTTATCTTATTTTATTATTAATTGTGATTTGGGGGATTTGTTTTATAAGAACATAAGATATGCCATACTGGGTCAGACCAAGGTCCATTAAGCCCAGTATCCTGTTTAGCTTTAATTGTAATTGGCAATTTTAAAATATAGTAAGTCATGATATAACTCTCAACATAGAATAATAAATATCAGCTAAACACAACAAAACTGTAAACTTAAAACACATCCAACAAAGTTTTAAAAGTGAACACAATCAATTTGGAGAAAGCCCAAAAGACTGACATCATGTTTTTAAATATGACCATGAAAAGCCTAGATTAAAGGTATGACTTCAAGCCCCGTTTGAAATTCAGGAAGCCTCCGTCCAAGTAAAGCTCTTTTGGGAGTAAGTTCCATAAACTGAAGTAGCACAGGTGAAGGCCCAGGCTCTATATTGGTTTAGTTTATAGTCCCTAGGTAAGAGGATACAGAGCTAGAAATCTGTGAAACAATTTTAATTTAGTAGTTCAATAGCCAAGTCCTATGCCATGCAGAGCCTTAAAGACTGAGGAGCCCTTTTACTAAAACTTGGTAACTGGCTGATGTGTTTTTTAACTCACAGCACTGACGGCCGGGAACATTAACATGGGGGTATGCCAGGGACCGCACCTTAAAATTACACAGTAATCAGCCATTGTGCGATAGGCCAGGGAATGGGTGGAGAGCACATTGCTGCTAGCGTGAGGGCAATTGCTAAGTGCTCAGTGGCAATGTGAGCTCTCCTGTGCAGGGACCCTTCCTACTCTTAAAGACGATAGTGCCCGAGTGCCAGATCCACGTCAGATGCTGTGCTTCAGGAGGCTTGCACGAGGAGAAAATATTAAGTCTGGTTCTACTTATAATAATACAAAACATGAATAAAATGAATTCAAAGAATAACTTTTTTTTTAAATTTAGAACCAGAGAGTAGTAAAATTGTTTTTTTATAAGCACTAATTTATTGATTTTAAAAACAGTTTGTATCACACTATGAGCAGAGTTTTGATTCTAACTTTGCTGAATCTTATCACATACTTTTCTTTTTCTTACAGAACGGAAACAACAGTATCTAGCAAACGGTGTCATATCAAATAAGTATCACCTTACGCTTTTGCATCTATTTCCAACTTACACTGTTATCTATTAATACTTTTTGTTTTGTTTTTTTAACAGTTTCAACTATTCCTGAACAATCAAGTCAGGTAAGTATGACCCTTTCTTGTACCTGTCTGCATGTCTGTGTGTCTAGAGTATGTCCAAAAACAAAAATATTACCATGTCAAAAATAAAAATATAATGTCCTTTCACTACTCCTTTTCCTTTAAACTGTTGTTCAAAGAAAAAAATAAACAACAAACAACAACCTTTAGCCAGGGAGTAAGGAAGGTTTTGTTGGTGCACACTTATCTTGGTTATGAGCAGAATGACTGTGCTTCCAGTTCTGCATTGCTCCTTTGCGATTCTCTCAACTCTCAGAGTTGTCCTTCTGGTCTGCTGTCCTTGAAGATTGCCTACTATATATCTTTGTAAACTCAATACGGGAAAGAATAAGCACATAAGAAATGCCATTCTGGGCCAGACCAGGGTCTATCAAGCCCAGTATCCTGTTTCCAACCTTGGGCAATCCAGGTCACAAGGACCTGGCAAGTTCCCGAAAAGGTACACAGGTTCCACAATGCTAGTCCTGGAGTAAGCAGTGGATTTTCTGGGTCCTCTTTGGTTTATGGGCCTTTCCTTCAGGAACTTGTCCAAACCTTTTTTAAACTCAGCTACACTAACAGCTTTTACCACATTCTCCGATAATGAATTCCAGAGTTTGATTACACGTTGAGTGAAAATATATTTTCTTTTATTAGTCTTAAATAGGTTACTTTGTAGTTTCATTGCGTGTCCCCTAGTCTTTCTACTTTTTGATGGCAGAAACAACCGAACTATGTTTACCCATTCCACGCCTTTCATTAACTACTAACTAGAAAAGTCTCTTTTTGTTGGGTTCTTGTACCATGCAGTGGCATAGGGTGGGGCAGTGGGTGCAGCCCATTCCAGGGGCCGGCCAGGAGGGGGATGCACCCCAAATGGCCCATGGAGACAGCCATTAATCTGGTGTGCTGCAGTGCCTCACGCTGCAGGGGCCGGCTGCTCTGCTGTCCCGGCTGAAGTCTCGCGATTTACGAGACTTTGGCCAGGAGAGCAGAATGGCCAGCCCCTGCAGAACAGGGCACCATGGCAAACTAGCTTAACAGTAAGTTTGCAGCACTGCCTCTGTGGGGCCGGTTGGGATAGGAGGGGCACGGTGCTGTGGCATGCTGGGGGGCACTGGCAGCACGGGGAGGTGCCTACTCCAGATGACAGGGGGAGGGGGGGAGGAACACCACTGGTAGCATGTAATACCTGTTCCTACTACTTAAACTACCTAAAAGAAAAATAAACTGATAACTGCAATTTCCTGCCTATTGAGATCACTGCTGAGAACTTCAATTTTCCCTTTTAGACTCCATCTGATAAGGCCTCAACTTTAACCCTATACGTTGGCAGAACTCACTCTATCACATTCATTCTAAGTAGCAAAAATATGCGGACCACTGTAAATAATATAAAGTGTTTTCATCCACATTCATTCATTAGGGTTGCCAACTGGCTCCAGATGCGGCTGACAGGCTTGATCCAGTCTTGAGTTTATTGCATTGCATGCATGGACTTGTAGTCTTGCTTTTCTTATGGAGTGCAATAGAGAAATCAGAACTACATGTCCCTGCATGCAATGGAGTAAACCCAGGACTGCATCAAGCATGTTGGCCTCATCTGATATCTTACTACTGTTATCAACCTGTATATAGTCCCATGTTGTATATAGTTCCATGATGTATATAGTTAGCCTGTGTTCCATGTTCAATACCCTGTTCAATGTAAAACGCAGTGTGGCTTTTCCTGCTGTGCGAGTTTTGTTACCTGTGAACCGCGCTGATGGTAAATAGTGCGGTATAAAAATACTATAAATAAATAAAATAATAAATAAATAAATCTGGAGCCAGTTGACAACCCTATCATCTATTCATCAAGAGGAATTGCAACTTTGCCTCTTTTCTTGTCAACAATTCCAACCCCCTCTCTCAGCTCAGCAGAAATACTGTAAACTGTCCTCTTGGATATCTCCTGCTAATCATCCCTGCGTTATCAGGGTAATCTGGAGGATTCTGCTGTGCTGTTATTGGTGTTTCCATAGTGTTGTCATGGAATGACCAATGGGGCTTCGAATCTGAGTCTCCTCCATGTTGGAGTTCTATAACCGCTTTCCTAAATGCCTGAAATTTCAGAGGTTGTCAGTGCAATGTCCATAGACTTTAATGGGGCCCATTAATACCTATGAGAGCTACTACTTTCTATGAGAAATGACAAATTTAATCTTCTCATCTCCTAAAATTACCCAAGTCGTCTTCACCAAACCCTTCGCTAGACTAACAATTTCCTTAATTTAAAGGGGCACTAAGAGGCAACAAGGCGATAGCGGAGAGACTGAATGAATTCTTTGCTTCGGTCTTTACTGAGGAAGATGTAGGGATCTTACCCATGACTGAAGTGGTATTTAAAGGTGCGGAAGAATTGAAGGAAATATCGATACACCGGGAAGATGTATTACAACTATTAGATCAGTGGTTCTCAACCTTTTTTGTACCGTGACCCCTTTTACCATTGGTCAACTTGTGGTGACCCCCAATGATAAAATTGAATGCGTCTCTTTTCCTTTACCGTTAACGCACTGTCGCTGTAATCATTTGTTGAATTATTAATATATTATAGGCCTTTGCAATATGTTTTTATTTATAAAATGTACTTATTTAAACCACAATAATTAATCACAATTACAAGTAACAATATTTGATTTCAAAATTATGATGATTTTGTAGGCCAAATCACTAATATGAACTAAAATTATTTTTTCTACCTTTGTTGTCTGACCAATTTATTCTCTGATCATGCTGGTCCTGATCTGAGGCTTCTTCTTTCCTGTCTTCTCTTGTGGCAGGTGGAGGCCTGTGATCCACAGTGTCTGACATAAGCAAGCAAGCCTAACTAGCTTGACCTGTAAATGGAGCTTGTGAAGAGGCCTATAGGAATTGCACATCCCCCAATATGCTACTGTAGAATTAGAATCCAGTAAAAGTATTGAATTAGCTTAGACAAGCAGAACAGATGGAAAAATACAGAAATTCATGTTTAAAACTGCTGACAGAGAAGTTATAGAGCCCTGCTTCCCTACACGTACAAACTGGCTCAATGGCCTTGAGAGAAGGAAAGTAACAAGTTGGTGAACAGGCCATTGTAATTGGGACTAGAAGGGGGGTAAGCAGGTGCTGAGCCCACTGAAAGAACATAATTGGATAATCATATCAGTACCGGGACCAATAGAAGGGGTACGGGAGGTACGGGAGGTTACCGGGACCAATGAAATGTTTTTCTATACCTAGAATGAAGCTAAAGTCTATAAAAGTTGTTGTATTGCCAGAGAACTTTGCTCAGCCATTTTGAAATTGACTTTGCTTGAGACTTGTGCACAAATAAATGATTTGGACCTTCTGAACAGACTCCTGGTATCATTGGTTTGTCTGCGCTCTGCTGCTACATATTCTTGGTGCGTTGGCCGGGAAGTTGTGGAATCAGAGTGTATATAGGGCAATATACCACGACTTTCCGCCTCTACAGGCTTGGCCTGCCGGGATCGCGCCCTTCCGACGGGGGCTGCTCCCTGGCGCCGCCGGTCCCTTGCATCGGAGGGAGCTGGTCGGACCTCGGTGGGTGCCGAGCCCGGCTGGAGCCAACACCTCGAACCCGAGTGAGGGGAGTCCGAGGTCCAACTCATGCGCCTGCTTGGGAAGTTTGAGGACCGGATCCGGTGAGTATAGTTTTGATTTGGTATGTCTAGACAGATAAGAAAGAGCAGTGCTGCCATTTGAACTTGGAACTTGGAAATTGGTAAGAGAGCTTGATCACCTCTCAAAGACGGGCCGAGTAACCCCGCATGAGTATTCGCAGGGCGAAACCCCCATCTTCTTATATTTTGGAAATTGAATAAGACTAGTCAGAATAGACAGAAACGAATGCATTCTGGGATACGTTGCTAGCATGATTGTGTGAATGAAGTGTGAATGAGAGGTCTGGCAGCACGGACCAAGCGAAGGCGGACCCCTGACTAGCGCATTTCCTGACCGGGGCGACCGCGTTCAGGTCGCAAAAAGGGGGAAGAGATTGTCGTCTTGTCTTGTTATTTGTTCTCCTTATACGTTTCCAGGGCCGTGAGGACCCCTTACCCACGGTCCGCCCTCCTTTTCCCTTTTGTCTGTTGTTGCGCGCACACATCGAAATGGGAGGGCGGGGTCTACTAGGAACACTCCATTAGAATGTATGATCGCACATTTTAAAGAAGGATATTCCGGAGATTATGGTATTAAAATGACTGCAGCCCGTTTACAGATTTTGTGTACTAGGGAGTGGCCCGATCTAGACCCTACCTGGCCCCGAGAGGGAACCTTTAATGTAGGAATTATCCAGTTAGTGCACCGTAGAGTGCGGATAGCGCACCCCGATCAGTACCCCTATATAGATTCCTGGTTAAGTATTTGTGAAGATCCGCCCCCTTGGGCGCAGCGCTGTTATGAAGAACAGTGCAGAATAATGTTAGCGATCTGTAGGAAGTGGAAGTTTCTGTATCAGCTCTATCCTCTGAGAATCTACAGATTTACCATCCTGGCCAATAGTAACTCCTAAAAAGGAAACCTGTGATTTGCACAGTTGAGCCTTGGTAGGATTAACTTTAAGACCAGCTTGTTAGAGGGCTTTTAAAACTTCTCTTACATGATTCCAGTGTACAGCTTCATTCTCAGACTGAATCAGAATGTCATCTACATACTGAATTATATTATCTCTGCAAGACAATAGTGACAGGGCTTCCTGCATGTATTTATGAAATATTGAGGGGGAATCCTTATATCCCTGTGGAAGCACAGTCCATGCATATTGTTTATTCAGCCACTGAAAGGCTGTTTTGTACTGGCATTCAAGAGCCAGGGGCAGACTCCAAAACCCATTGGATATGTCTAAAACAGAGAAAGATTTACATTTGGGGTTCAGTTTAGAGATCATTTCAGGGTATGAGGCTACCACGGGCACTACAGATTTTGAAACTTGATTCAGGGCACGGAAGTCCATGATGAGCCTGAAGGAACCCCCCGATTTAACTATCGGCCAGGCTGGTGAATTGCATGTGGAAGAAATAGGTCTAATCAGACCCCTCTCCTCCAGTATCTTCACAATTTTAGTCACTGGTTCTATAGCCTGATGAGGTACTGGGTATTGTTTCTGTGGTGGAGGATCCTCGCCTTCCAACAGTATTTCTGTGTGCATTTTCCCACAATCTAACTTGTCTTGAGCCCAGACTGGAATATCAGCCACTTCTGAGGGATTTACACACAGATCATACTGCTGAGCTGCCTTGGTGCACTGAGTTGCTAACTGCATGGGAATGACTTCATGCACTAAAGTTTTAGAAGCACTTGAAGTTCCTGAATACTGCCACAATTTAAGATTAGTCATATCCACCACCAAATTTAACTGGTTGAGAACGTCAATTCCAATTATTTCTTTTGGTGTGTTCACTATAGTGGAGGCAGTGGTTTCCAACATTTCCTTGTTTTGTTCACTGTGCACAGGGATACCCCATTTAACTGGGATAGCCACACATTTGGAAGCTGTGTCATTAATTCCTTGAATTTCATAATTTTTCCATATTTTCCTGATCTGCAGTGGGAGAAGCTCTGTTTGTAAAACTAATTCCAGCCCCTGTGTCAATCAAAGCTAGTTTATCCTGACCCCCTACTCTACTGATAACATTGGAGCATCCACAAGAGTCCAGTATCAAGGATGTTACAAGCCTTAAACTGTATTCTGGGCCTGTATCTGTGTCATCATCCAGAGGCTGTGGAATTGAGTCCTCTGCTGAGAGAACGGAGGCAGGCTGGGCTATGAAGGCTGGAGACATTTTTGATATCTGAACCCAAGAGGTCAGGACACCCCTATGCACTAGCCTTGTGTTTGTCCTGTGCTGCTTGTAAGTCCTGTTTTAATTTATCTATTTCTATCTGCAGTATGTGTTTGTCCTGTTCCCATTTAATTTTCTCCTTTTCTAATCCATCTGTCTGTGCTTTGAGCTCTTGAAAGGGAATGTAACCTGAGGAATTTCTAAAAGTACCTCTGCTTTGTCCTCTCCAAGGTGTCTGTCCCCTGTATCCTTTGTCTGTGTTTTTTGTGTATTGGGAGGATCCCTCGGCTTGCCACTTCCGTGCTTCTAATACTGTTATGACCTGTGAGGGCTGGGTCTTCCAAACAGACCCAATTCTGAGCATTAAAGTATCAAAAGGGGTTGCTTTAGGGTCTTCAGAAAATAACAGAAGGTGTTTTGTAATCTCAGGGGATAGCAATTCTAATAAAAATGTTTTATGCGTGCTCTCCCCATAATCTTCTGCATTGGGCCAGGACTCCTGCTCATTAAGAACTGTTTTTAAAATCCAGGCTCTATATGCAAACTCTTCCAGTGTATCATTTGGTAGAGGTGAAATAATTTTAAATACTTACATTGGGGAACAGTGAAATAGTTTCTCAATGCCCCTTTTAACCAACTGGTATGGGTGAGTGAGAGAGCCAACTTTATAATATGCATCTGGCTCTGGGGCCACACTAAGTCTATCAAAGTCTGATTGTTTTCTTCTGTATTTCCCTAGACCCCAGTGAATCAGAATATCAGTGGCCCATTTGCACCAGTCATTAACATTAAAAGGCATAGGGCCAATTTTCTCAACTATTCTTTCCATGTCTCTGTCTTTTAAATTGTCCTGCAGCATCACTTTAACTGGTGCTCTTAGTTCAGTACTGGGTGCCATGTCTAAGTCATCTGAATTATCCTCCTGACACAGATCCTGATTATTGCTCTGTTCTGGCTGAGATAAACTATCAGGATTTTCTTCCTCTGATTCAGCTTTATTTTTTCCATTCCTAAGTCCAGCTATGCATACTTTAGTATTCTTTTGTTTCTCAATAGCTTGTATGCATGGCTGATAGGGTGTGTCACAGGCATAAGGGGCTGAGGGAGAAATGGGTGTATATTTCTTTTGTCTTTCAGAGGCCAATTGATCCTTAACATGCCTCAATTCAAGTTTAAGTGCTTCTAATTGCTCACTAACAGTTATAAAAGAATTTGTGGCTTGGATCACTTGAGTCCTTGCAAATTTGTGCCTCCTCAAGGTCTTTGGTTAGTTTCGTACAATGAGAAGTCAGTTCAGTATTGTCCTGTTTCATGCTAATGAGCCCCCTGCACATGCCTTGGATAAAAAGGCATTTTCTTCTATTTGTTTTCTTTTTGAATTCTTGATAATGGTTTAACATTTGTCTTTGAATATTATACCATGATGACTCAGGGAATTCACCTTCAAAGGGACCACCTTTCCTCTTACAGTATGCAACTACAATTTCTTTAGGTTCTTTAAAATCAAAGGCTTCCATATTTGAGACTGCAGAAGGCTGTAGTTGGACTATCTCAAATGTGCAACCTTGGAAAGAGGAATGCTCACTTTTATGAAGAAGTGAGACTTAGAATTATAGTTGGATTGGCATAAATTTTATGGGTGTTCAGTAAAGAGTACTGGCATAAAGACCACGCCTTAAAATTATACCTGAATAAAAAGTGCTTATCAGCTTTTAACAGGGTGGAAGTTTAGGATGAAATTATACTAAGAAGGGTGTTAGGAGATTAACAGAATTGTCAGTTATTGTATCAATTGCAGCAAGCTTTAAGCCTGCTCTCACTAAGATACTTACTGACAGGAGACTGAGAAATAAAAGGCAAAAGGGACAGGAGGTAATAGCTTTATCAGGAAAAATGTATATTGTATTCAATGAGGGACTGTTTTACCTGTGTAACTCTGTCTTTTCTTAGCAGCTCAAATACTATAGAAAATTCTGTAGCAAGCCAATACATAAAAATAAGACAATTGCAAGCCACCCTATGTAATGTCCCTAGGTGTAGGTAATAATTAAAATTCAGGATTGTTACAGAGCCTTTTGACAATAAAAATCTCACCTTGTCTAACCCACAAAACAAAGTTATCACTGGAACTTTTCACTAAATCCAGCCTGTAACCAAAATTGTAAATTGTAAATGGTCACAAAGGCTTTTGATTTTCCTGTCGCACCCTGTCTGAAATCCACTTTAATGTATCAAACAAAATTATTACTTACCCAACTGGAAATCTGCTGTGAAGTCTGAGACGAGCCCCCAAAAACTGTAATCTTCTGAATATGTATTCTTCTGGTCTATTCTCCGTTTGGTCCTGGGTTCATTTCACAGAGACAGTAGGGTAAGCAGCACAAATAAGACAACCAATAAGGTGTGGCTTGGAAACAGGTCTTTATGTAGAAATAGGCTTATTACATAGGTCCGGAAAGAGTTATATAGTGGTTGTTAAAAAGCTGCTTCAGTGTACATCAATGAATCTGTGTGTGTGTGTGCATGTGTGAAGTGTAAGAGAGAATAGAGTATATGAAAGACTCTATGTGTGTGCATGTGTGTGTGAGAGAGATCAGAGAGAGAGAGAGAGAGAGAGAGGGGGGAGGGGTGAAGAGAATTGATTATCAGAACCTCCTGTCCTTCATGTCCGATGAATAAAGGAAGAGAGAGAGAAAGAGGAAGTATTTCTGTCCTTTATAGTGAATTTTCTCTAGCACCTCCCTTTGAGGTCTGCTATTGTTTCTAGCACCTCCCTTTGAGGTCTGCTATTCTTGATTTAGCAAGGAGGGGCTGCAGACCAATCTCATCAGGCCCGGAGACTGACATCACCAGGGGGTCAGAGTTAATCTCATCTTGTAAACTACTCTCATTAACTTTGGAGACTGATATCACCAGAGTAACAAAGCTGCATGAAATCCAAGGTCTGGGGAAAAAGCCATGACACCTATGCCATGCTGATGTATGCTGACACTAGCCTCCCCTAATCAGCCCAATACCAGTCCTACCGCCCCCCATCAGCTCATTACCAGTCCTAGCCTCCCTTAATCAGCTCATTTCCAGTGCTAGTCCCTCCTCAACCCCATTACCAGTGCTAGGCTCCCCTAATCAGCCCATTACCAGTCCTACCCCCCCCATCAGCCCATTACCAGTCCTAGCCTCCTCTAATCAGCCCATTTCCAGTCCTAACCTCCCCGATCAGCTCATTTCCAATGCTAGCCCCACATCAGTCCATTACCAGTCTCAACCCCCCCTTGATCAGTCCATTCCCAGTACTAGCCTTCCCTAATCAACCCATTACCAGTCCTAGCCCCCCCCCCATCTGCCCATTATAATCCTAACCCACACTGTTTCTCCTCTCTGTCCAGCATTTATCCCCTGTCTGTCCAGTATGTCCCCCTGTCTCTTCCCTTTGTCCATGTCAGCCCCCCTCCGTCCATGTCAGCCCCCTCCCTCCTGCCCTCCATCTATCCATCATCAGCCACCCCTCCCTCCCTCCCTCTCTCCATGTCAGCTCTCCCTTCCCGTCCTCCATCCATGTCAGCCCCCCTCTCTCCATGTCAGCCCCTCCCTCCCTCCATCCCTCCCTCCCTCCACATCAGTCCCCCCTCTGTCCATGTCAGCCCTCCCTCCCTCCATGGCAGCCCCCTCTGTCCATGTCAGCCCCCCTCCGCCCCTCCATCCATCAATGTCAGCCCTCCCCTCCCTCCCTCCATGTCAGCCCCCCCTCTCTCCATGTCAGCCCCCCTGTACATGTCAGCCCCCCTCCCTCCCTCCCTCCATCCTTCCCTGTCAGCCCTCCTCTGTCCATGTCAGCGCCCCTCCCTCCCTCCATCCATCCATCAATATCAGCCCTCCCCTCCCTCCATCCATGTCAGCTCTCCCTCCCGCCATGTCAGTCCCCTCCATCCATCCATCCCGCCATATCAGCCCCCTCCCTCCCTCCCTCATGTCAGTCCCGTGCAGGTTCCCTGCCCCCTCCTCCCCTCTCCCTGTCTGCCTGTCTGCTACTGCCCTGTTATTCTGTAGCCGCAGCTCCCTGTCTCTTAGGGAACCGCGGCTGTGCCTGTGAAGCCGGTGCGGAGCCTTTCTGTCTCTAAATGGGCTCCGTCCAGCACTGTCCCGCCTCCAAAGGAAGTGGTAAACTACTTCCTTTGGAGGCAGGACAATGCTGCATGGAGCCCGTCGAGAGACTGGAAGGCTCTGCAGCGGTTTTGCAGGTACAGCCGCGGTTCCCTAAGAGGCAGGGAGCCGCAGCTGCATTAGAAGGGAGATGGTGAGTTTTCCGCTGCCGAGAAGCAGACTCGGCAGCATCAGCAACTTGTGTGCTTTTTTTTTTTTTTTTTTTTTGACAGCGGAGTGAGGCGACCCCCGCTAAATCCTGTGGCAACCCCGTGGGGGTCGCGACTCACAAGTTGAGAACCGCTGTATTAGATAAACTGAAGTGTAGCAAATCACCTGGGTTGGATGATATACATCCAAGAGTATTGAAAGAACTGAAATATGAGATTGCAGACCTGCTATTAGTAATCTGTGAACTATCATTAAAATCATCTGTAATACCTGAAGATTGGAGGATGGCGAACGTAACACCAATTTTTAAAAAGGGTTCCAGGGGTGATCCAGGGAACTACAGACCGGTGAGCCTGACGTCAGTACCGGGAATAATGGTAGAAAACATCATAAAGAACAAAATTGCTGAACATGTAGATAGTCATGGCTTAACGGGAGACAGCCAACATGACTTTAGACAAGGAAGATCTTGTCTTACTAAACTGTTATGTTTTTTTGAAGGTGTGAATAAACAGGTAGACAAAGGTGAGTTGGTTGATATAGTGTATTTGGACTTTCAGAAAGTCTTTGACAAGGTCCCTCATCAGAGAATTTTGGCAAAACTAAAGAGTCATGGGAAAGGAGGCAGTGTACTATTGTGGATCAGGAACTGGTTAAAAGATAGAAATCAGCGGGTAGGGCTAAATGGCCAATTTTCCCAATGGAGAAGGGTGAATAGTGGTGTACCCAAGGGATCTGTGCTGGGTCCGCTGCTTTTTGACATATTCATAAATGACCTGGAAAAGGGAATAACGAGTGAGGTTATCAAATTTGCAGATGACACAAAACTATTTAAAGTTGTTAAAACCCAAGAGGATTATGGAAAATTGCAAGAGGATCTTGATAAATTGGAAGACTGGGCATCAAAATGGCAGATGAAATTTAATGTGGACAAGTGCAAAGTTATGCACCTAGGGAAGAACAACCCAAACTATGGTTACATGATGCAAGGTTCCACATTAGGAACCACCAACCAGGAAAAAGATTTAGGCGTCATTGTGGAGAACATGTTAATACCCTCGGCCCAGTGTGCAGCTGCGGCCAAGTGAGCAAATAGAATGCTAGGTATCATAAGGAAAGGAATGGAAAATAAAGCAAAGGATATTATAATGCCTCTATATCGTTCCATGGTGAGACTGCACCTTGAATATTGTGTGCAATTCTGGTCACCGTATCTTAAATAGGATATAGCGTTATTAGAAAAGGTTCAGAGAAGAGCCACCAAAATGGTAAAGGGGATGGAAGGATACCCCTATGAAGAACGGCTAAAAGGGTTAGGGCTCTTTAACCTGGAAAAGAGACGGCTGAGGGGAGATATGATAGAAGTCTATAAATGAATGAACGGTGTGGAACGGGTAAACGTAGATCGATTGTTTACGTTATCAGAATATAGAAAGACTAGGGGACATGAAATGAAGCTACAGGGTAAACTATTTAAGACTAATAAAAGAGAATATTTTTTCATTCAACGTGTAATCAAACTCTGGAATTTGTTACCGGAGAATGTAGTAAAGGCTGTTAGTGTAGCTGGGTTTAAAAAAGGTTTGGACAAGTTCCTGGAGGAAAGGTCCATAAACCATTATTAAGAAGGGACCCAGGATATCAATGCTTGACCCAATACAAGCATTGTGGAACCTGTGTCTTTTGGGGAAACTGCTAGGTACGTATGACCTAGATTGGCCACTGTTGGAAACAGGATACTGGGCTTGATGGACCTTGGTCTGACCCAGTATGGCATATCTTATGTTCTTATATACCAGCCCCTAATAAAATCCCCCTGTTCAATTCGGCAGCATTTCCCTATTTTTGAATATGTTTCCTGAGTGCTGCTAGCCTGCTCTGCATATGGCCATCTTCACTGCTGCCAGACATACCCCCTTAGCAAATTGGTGCTCATTTTCTTGCCTTAAAACAGCTTTGTGCACATTTAAATTTTGAGACGCTGGTCCTTTAAATTTTTGGGTAGCCAACCCAATGTCAGCCTTTTAAATCATCCTCTGTCCCCTACTCCATCAGTCGTTGCCCTAGATTAACCTCAGATGAACATTCACAATTTTCAGGAGTGTAGACCTTTAAATTTAAAAGCAGCACCTGAGTTCAAGTGTGCTCAAGCCCCCCACTTGTACAACAGCCGCGATCCACAGCTTTTTGCCCTTTTTTTTATTTTACTTTAATAATTGGGTGAGGCCCCTTTTAAATCTTTAAGGCCTTAGGGCCAGTGCAGGCCTGATCTCTTCAGAACAGTGCAGCTTCATCCTGGCGAGCACTGTCAGCCCCCACTATCTCACAGATGCTGTGGTCTTGCCTCTCTCTTCCTGTTGAATGAGCCGCAGATCGCAGCCTTGCCTTTTCTTGACCCTGCTTCTGCTGCGGCCTACCACAGCTTTCATCTGCAGCATGGCCCGGTCCTTTGGATACCGCGATCACGGCCCGAAGCACCCTTACCCATTTCTGAGCCCTATTCTGGCTGGCCCTGCGATGACAACGGGACCGGAGCTCCTGATGATACCCCTGATCGCATGGAACACGGGTAATTCGCTTACTTTGTCCTGTAAATTTTTGTTGTTATTTGTATTATGTAGCTTATTTTGTTTTCTGTCTTATTAGATTGTGAGCTCTGATGAGCAGGGACTGTCTCTCTTCTATGTTTGTACAGCGCTCCATATGTTGCGGCGCTTTATAAGTCTTTAATAATAATAATAATAATAATAATTAATATAGTCCTTTTACAGCAGCTTACAGCAATGTGACCATTAGTGTGAGTGCATGTAATGACATCTCTCTTGGTGTCATTAGGCGCACCCCTCATTTAGTGCACCAAATGTTAGCATTTGCAATGGTGTTCTAACTACTGGGAACATGCCAGGCACTTCTGTGACAGCGCATGAAGAGCGCACTTACTATGCGATGGTATTGCCACTAATCACCTGGTAAGTGAACACCTTTAGTAAAAGGAGCCCCGAATGAAGAGTCTTACTGTACACTGGGCTCTGAATGGAATGGGAAACCAACCAAGCTATGGCATTTTGTAACAGTAATAGGCTATGCAAGCTTTTTATTGGATGACGAATGGGTGGGAATTATTTTACTAATGACTGCAAAACATGCTTAATCTGAGAATTTGTAAGGAAAGGTTTAAAATACATACACATATAGGCTTCCTGTGATGTCTCTGGTAAATCCTTCAACAAATTCAAGCTTGTCTCTCCTTGTTTATTTGTCTACTATGAAACACTGACTTTGCAGGATGTTTGAAGGCTTTTTTTAAAAAAAAATTCCCATTTCTAATGTAACTAGAACAAAGCTGAAAGTGGGATATGTTAGACAGGAGGCCAAACTATGATATTTTATTTGGTTCCTACATTCTAAATGGCCCCGTTTTCTTTTAGATTTTCATTTATATAGCAGTAAGAAACCAACTCAAAAATCAAGGCTGCAGGATTGCACTAACAAGGCAACAGTCCAAACAAATAATAACAGCAGAAGCATCATGTCTGTCTCCACGGTGGGAGGGCTTTACCACAAATCCTGAGTGCTAATTCCTGTGCTGGGCTGCTCAGGCTTGCCTATCACTAAGGAAACATTTCCACTACAAGAAAACGGAGAACCTGAAACTAATTTGTAAGAAAATTTAGGAAATAATTTTATAACTGTGTGTGCACACATAAATAGTACACATATATTTTTCCCTCTCCAGCCAGGTACGGAAGAATTTTTGCTTTCAAAATTACCTCAGGGAATTTGTGTGCATATACCTACATATACCTTCTCTTTGGCACCTACAAATTTCCCAACTTATTTTAGACACCTAAGCATATTTTATAAAGTATGCACATAAACACTAAGCCCTCCCCAAACCTGCTCCTGGGATGCCTCTGCTCCGGCCGGGTAAGCTTATGCACATAAAGGATATGCATATAAGTTAATGTGTATATTGGTAAATTTGTTACCGGAGGATGTAGTAAAGGCTGTTAGTGTAGCTGGGTTTAAAAAAGGTTTGGACAAGTTCCTGGAGGAAAGGGCCATAAACCATTATTAAGAAGGGACTCAGGATATCAATGCTTGACCCAGTACAAGCATTGTGGAACCTGTGTCTTTTGGGGAAAATGCTAGGTACGTATGACTTAGATTGGCCACTGCTGGAAACAGGATACTGGGCTTGATGGACCTTGGTCTGACCCAGTATGGCATATCTTATGTTCTTATCTATGGCACTGTCTTTTAAAATTACCCTCTGGGAGGGTAATGTTAAAATTATTCACCTATGCACGAAGGTCAAGTAGGCGCCTATTGTGAGTTATTTTATAAAGACAACATAGGTGCCTATGTGTTTCTATAAAATAGCCTCACAAAACCTGCAGCAGTCATATGTGAAATACATACATTCCTGCTCAGGAACTGGTGTAAATGTATGCATGCTACGTGCTCATGGAGATGTGTGTTTTAAAATACACACTTCATGGCTCCACCTGCATTCCACCCAAACTCTTTTCCTGAACACACCCATACCCAGGTCACGTAAGAATAGGTACAAACATTTTCCATGTCTACCATATATGCACGTAACCCCTGGGGTCATTTCATAAAAGCCCTTTTCCATGGGCTCGATTAAGGTATAGGCAAACTAGGCCCAAATATGCCCTCAAGTATGGAGCAGACAGAGCTTAAAGATCCCAATTTACCCATGTCTAACAATAGCCAAATTAACATGAATAAAATACATTCTCTAAAATGCTTGCATGCAAATGCTAGAAGTCTAAAGAATAAGATGGGAGAGTTAGAATATATAGCACTAAATGAAAGGTTAGATATGATTGGAATATCAGAGACATGGTGGAAGGAGGACAACCAGTGGGAACTTGTGATACCTGGGTACAAACTATATCGTAATGATAGAGTTGATCAAATTGGTGGAGGGGTTGTGCTCTATGTTAGAGAGGGCATTGACTCAGAAAGGATTAAAGTTTTGCAGGAAACAAAATCTGCTGTAGAATCTATATGGATTGAAATTCCATATAAAAGGGGGAAGGCAATGGCAGTGGGGGTGTACTATCGAGCACCTGGCCAGAATGACTAAATGGATGATGAAATGCTCAAAGAAATCAAGGAAGCTAACAAAACTTACAGCGCAGTAATAATAATGGGTGATTTCAATTACCCCGGTATCGACTGGGTCAGTGTCATGTCAGGACATGCTAAGGAGATAAAGTTCCTAGATGAAATAAATGACTGCTTCTTGGAGCAGCTGGTTCATGAACCAACCAGAGGGGAAGCCATATTAGACCTAGTCCTTAGTGGAACACCAGATCTAGTGCAAGAGTTAAGGGTGTTGGGGCCACTTGGCAATAGTGATCATAGCATGATCGCCTTTGATTTAATTAGTGGAGGAGGGATAGTAAGGAAATCCACAGTACTACCTTTTAACTTTCGAAAGGGAGACTATGATAAAATGAGGAAAACAGTTAAGAAAAAACTAAAAGGAGCAGTTGCAAAGGTTAAAGACGTACATCAAGCTTGGGTGTTGTTGAAAAATACTATCTTGGAAGCCCAGACCAGCTGTATTCCACGCTTTAAGAAAAGTGGAAGGAAGTCCAAAAAACTGCCAGCATGGTTTAAAGGTGAGGTCAGAGAGGCTGTTGTTGCCAAAAAAGCATCTTTCAGGAAATGGAAAAAAGAGCCAAACGATGAAACCTGGAAACAGCACAAGCACTGGCAAGTCAAATGCAAGGCATTGATAAGGCAGGCAAAGAGAGAATTTGAGAAGAAGCTTGCTGCGGAAGCAAAAACGCGAAATAAAGACCTTTTCAAGTACATTCGTAGCAAAAAACCTGTGAGAGAGTCAGTTGGTCCATTAGATGATAAAGGGGTTAAAGGAGCACTAAGAGGTGACAAGGCGATAGCGGAGAGACTGAATGAATTCTTTGCTTCGGTCTTTACTGAGGAAGATGTAGGGAATGTTACCCATGACTGAAGTGGTATTTAAAGGTGCGGAAGAATTGAAGGAAATATCGATACATCGGGAAGATGTCTTACAACTATTAGATAAACTGAAGAGTAGCAAATCACCTGGGCCGGATGGTATACATCCAAGGGTGTTGAAAGAACTGAAATATGAGATTGCAGACCTGCTATCAGTAATCTGTGAACTATCATTAAAATCATCTCTAATACCTGAAGACTGGAGGATCGCCAATGTAACACCAATTTTTAAAAAGGGTTCCAGGGGTGATCCGGGAAACTACAGACCAGTGAGCCTGACGTCAGTACCGGGAAAAATGGTAGAAACCATCATAAAGAATAAAATTACTCAGCATGTAGATAGTCACAACCTAATGGAATTTATGCACATGAAGAGTTAGATAAATCAGGGATTTCGAATAAACGTTTTTATAAAAACAAGTCAATTATAAAATTGCAAAATATCGAATTCATAAAATGGTGAGAATTTAAAAAGGTCACACTTTAGAGCAGTTTTTCAATGAAAGACATAAAAAGTCACCAGTTGTCAAGTAGTACGAGTCAATGGATGAAGTATTTAGGAGGAGTTAGTTGGAACACAATGTTAGCATTGCTTATGATTCCTCCTTAACGGGTATGAGGTTGGGCTATAAAGCTTTAGTCATTTCAGTACTCCGCATGCGCGGCGTTTTTTAGTACAGCCTGGCTATTACCGGACTGCTCCATAGAAGAACGATAGACGTGGGCAGCATTGCTAAACAGTAAGTGTTGAGTACGAATATACATAGAAGGAAAGATATCACAAAGTGGAAATTGGATTTGGGCATGCAGTTTATGAGTTAAGCACTGTTTTGTTTTGTTACTTAGAGCACTAACAGCAGATCCCCTGACGAAACTGGCAACTGTGAAACGCCATAGTGGTACCCCGTGGGAGCGTTGGGATCAAAGATTACAAATGTCCAGCTAAAGCCATGAACTTTGGGATACACTGAAGAAGTTTCAGATAAGTGCAGTGTTACAGTATAAAGTTTACTGAGCCAGCTGGATCTAGCTTGGTGGAGAGACATTAGCACGTTTATGAGTGAACCTTCACTGATACCCTGTTGTGTTAAAAAACGTTTGGCTAGGACATTGTTGAAAATCAAAAAAAAGGTTTCCTTTGATGGAAGGTCATTGATGTGATCAAGGCTTTAGCCAATAGATGTGAGTCTTAAGGTTTAGCCACAAGACAACTGAGACCTATGGAAACCGCTAGTGCCATATAGTAACATAAAATATTAAATTATTACTATTTTTGTATGTTGAAGATTGAACGCATCCTTGCTATATAACAACCTAATGGGAGACAGCCAACATGGCTTTAGACAAGGACGATCTTGTCTTACTAATCTGTTATGTTTTTTTGAAGGAGTGAATAAACAGGTGGACAAAGGTGAGTCGGTTGATATTGTGTATCTGGACTTTCAGAAAGCCTTTGACAAGGTCCCTCATCAGAGACCTTTGGCAAAACTAAAGAGTCATGGGATAGGAGGCAGTGTACTATTGTGGATCAGGAACTGGTTAAAAGATAGAAAGCAAAGGGTAGGGCTAAATGGCCAATTTTCCCAATGGAGAAAGGTGAATAGTGGTGTACCCCAGGGATCTGTGCTGGGTCCGCTGCTTTTTGACATATTCATAAATGACCTGGAAAGTGGAATAACGAGTGAGGTAATCAAATTTGCAGATGACACAAAACTATTTAAAGTTGTTAAAACCCAAGAGGATTGTGAAAACTTGCAAGAGGATCTTGATAAATTGGAAGACTGGGCATCAAAATGGCAGATGAAATTTAATGTGGACAAGTGCAAGGTTATGCACCTAGGGAAGAACAACCCAAACTATGGTTACACGATGCAAGGTTCCACATTAGGAACCACCACCCAGGAAAAAGATTTAGGCGTCATTGTGGATACCATGTTAAAACCCTCGGCCCAGTGTGCAGCGGCGGCCAAGAGAGCAAATAGAATGCTAGGTATGATAAGGAAAGGAATGGCAAATAAAACAAAAGATATTATAATGCCTCTATATGTTCCATGGTGAGACCGCACCTTGAATATTGTGTGCAATTCTGGTCGCCGTATCTTAAAAAGGATATAGCGATTTTAGAAAAGGTACAGCGAAGAGCCACCAAAATGGTAAAAGGGGATGGAAGGATACTCCTATGAAGAAAGGCTAAAAAGGTTAGGGCTCTTTAACCTGGAAAAGAGACGGCTGAGGGGAGATTTGATAGAAGTCTATAAATTAATGAACGGAGTGGAACGGGTAAACGTAGATCGATTGTTTACGTTATCAGAATATAGAAAGACTAGGGGACATGCAATGAAGCTACAGGGTAAACTATTTAAGACTAATAAAAGAAAATATTTTTTCACTCAACATGTAATCAAACTCTGGAATTTGTTACCGGAGGATGTAGTAAAGGCTGTTAGTGCAGCTGGGTTTAAAAAAGGTTTTGACAAGTTCCTGGAGGAAAGGTCCATAAACCGTTATTAAGAAGTGACCGAAGATATCAATGCTTGACCCAGTACAAGCATTGTGGAACTTGTGTCTCTTGGGGAAACTGCTAGGTACATATGACCTAGATTGGCCACTGTTGGAAACAGAATACTGGGCTTGATGGACCTTGGTCTGACCCAGTATGGCATATCTTATGTTCTTATGTACTGCAGAGATGCCCCTGTCAGATGTGCTTAGGACTTAGGATGTTATGATTGTCAGAAGTCTGACTTTTTTTGGCATTCTACAAGTTTTTGCATTCATATCCAAAAGTCAGAAAAATGACTAAAGCGTTTGGATTATTTTCAGAGTTTAAAACTTATCTGCAACTTTCTCTTCCTTCCTGAGTGAACCTGCTTTGCCTGTTGGTTGGATCCAGATAAGAGAAAGGCAGCTCTAGCCACAGAACGAGAAGGGGAGATCCAGGGGGCCTTCCTGTTGTGCAAGTAAGAAAGGGGGATTGACCTCTGCATAACGGCACTTGGCTGGTTATAGAGAGGGAGAAAAAAAACAGGGGCAATCACCTCACAACACAACATAGGAATAACAATGGAGGTAGAGAGAACAAACTAGGCAGCCACTTTACCTCTGCTGGCCTTGTGGAAAGCCAGTGGAGCCTGTGCATTTCCTTTTTTGGGAGAGGGAAGGAGGAAAGTGTGAGGGGGCTGTTACAAACTGAGGAAAAGAGCTGGCGGCAATGCTCTACAGGGTGATTTGGGACACTGACTGCATGAGCACATGGGCAGCAGGCTGCTGCTCAGCATCAGAAGACTGTATTTCTGAAAGGCGACAAATATGTACATGTACGAAAAGCAAGAGAGTGTGTGCATGTGTCTGACGATCCAGAAAGTGCATGTGTGTGTCAGTGAGTGAGTGCGTGTGTGTGCTTTTCTTTGGGGCCCTTTTACGAAAGGGCGCT
The DNA here is from genome assembly GCA_033557465.1 of Ichthyophis bannanicus. Lineage (NCBI taxonomy): Eukaryota > Metazoa > Chordata > Amphibia > Gymnophiona > Ichthyophiidae > Ichthyophis > Ichthyophis bannanicus. The sequence goes on along the minus strand of CM066032.1, from coordinate 1,127,534,437 downwards.
AGGGTGTTGCACCGAACACGCCAACAGTGCTGAAACTATGGTGCATTAGGTAGAACACCACTGTGAGGTCAATTCTAGAAAGGATGGCTAGCCCTACAGACACATGATCCCTGGGCCAAATCCGTAGATGTGTGCGCTCTCATTTCTACACATGGTTTTCAATACCATTTCTACGCTGATGATTCTCAAATCTATCTGTCCCCACCTGTTATCTCCCATGCATTGCAGGCCCATATTTCTACCTGTCTTTCTAATATTGCCATCTGGATGTCTCACCGCCATTTAAAACTTAATATGAATACAACTGAATTGCTTATTTTTCCTCACAAACCTTAGAAACATGATGACAGAAAAAGACCACGTGGCCTATGCCCTTCCATATCAACCACTACAACAGTCCCCTTTTTTCCTTTAGAGATCCTCTGTGTTTCTCCCATGCTTCTTTGAATTCAGATACTGTCCTCATCAATACCTCCTCCACTGGGATACTATTCCACGGATCCACCACTATTTCTGTAAAGAAATATTTCCACATATCACTCCTGAATCTATCCCCTTTCACCATATCCCCTCGTAGCAAAGTTTGCTTTCAATTGCAAGAGGCTCTCCTCCTGTACATTCATGCTACGGAGGTATTTAAACGTCTCAATCATATCACCTCTATCCCGCCTTTCCTCTAAGCTGTACATATTTAAGATCCTTAAGTCTGTCCTCAGATGCTTTATAATGAAGACCACTAATCATTTTAGTAGCCACCCTCTGCACCGACTCCATCCTGTTCACATCCTTTTGAAGGTGCGGTCTCCAGAATTGCACACAATACTCCAAATGAGGTCGCACCAAAGACTTACCCAGAAGCACTATCACCTCCTTTCTTCTGCTGGCCATTCCTCTCCCTATGCACCCAAGCATCCTTCTAGCTTTTGCTGTTGCCTTTTCTACCTGTTTAGCTACTTTAAGATCCTCAGACACAATCACACCTAGGTCCCGCTCTTCCTTAATGGACAAAAGTACTTCACCCCCTATACTATATTGCTCCCTTGGATTGCTGTAGCCCAAATGCATGACCTTGCATTTTTTTATTTTAATTTTTTATTGATATTTATATTAACACTCAAGCATTTACATGAATGAATAGAAATATGGGAACAACATCACATTCCAACTATTACAAATAAAAGTATTCAAAGTAAACTTTCCCAAAATTAGTCCACAATTAACAGGGGGGCTACAGGAAATTTAACAATTGACCATGGCCTCAATAATACTTGAAGCTAACAAGGTCAAGGTAACACAGAAAAAATATATAGATTATAAGCAGGAAAAGACTTATGCGTCAGCCGTATTGAGACCCACCTCCACCTTGCATTTTTTAACATTACATCTCAGCTGCCAAATTCTAGATCATTCTTCAAACTTAGCTAGATCCCTCCTCATGTTATCTACATCTTCCTGGGTGTCTACGCTATTGCAGATTTTGGTATCATCCACAAAGAGACAAACCTTACCCAACAGCCCTTCCGCTATATCTCTGTTGATAACACTCTTCTCCTTCTTGTTACCTCAGCCTGTAACCTTGATGTTATTTTTGATTCCTTTCTTTCCTTTTCTGCACATATACAACAGACTTCTAAAACTTGACATTTCTTTATCTATGATATTTATAAAATTCGTCCTTTCCTCTCTATTAACACTACACAAATGCTTGTCCAATCTTTAATTACTTCCCGCCTTGACTATTGCAACCTTCTTATTGGTCTCCTCCTAAGTCATCTCTCTTCACTTCAAACAGTTGAAAACTCTGCTGCTCGTCTTATCTTTCACCAGCATCATTTGTTCATATCACCCCTCTTCTCAAATCACTTCACTGGCTTCCCCTTCATTACCATATTCAATTCAAATTCCTACTTTTGACTTTTAATGCATTCATTCTGCTGCTTCGCTCTATCTCTCTTCTCTTCTCTCCCTCTACTCCCCTTCTCGTGAGCTTTGTTCTTCTTTAAGCCTGCTCCTATCTTTGCCTTTTTCTTCTGCTAACTCCAGACTTTGGTCCTTTCACCCTGCAGCTCCTTATGCTTGGAACTCTCTTCCTGAAGCTGTTCGTCAGGCTTCATCATTCCCCCTCTGCAAATCTCTGCTAAAGGCTCACCTCTGCCTTTGGTTCCTAATCCTCTGTCCCTTGTATCTCCTTTGCTGTTTGTCTCCCTCCTCTACTCCTTCTTTGACTTGTTTGTCTTGATTAGATTGTAAGCTCTAACGAGCAGGGCCTGTCTTCATCTGTGTTTGTACAGTGCTGCATGAGGTGAGTAGCGCTCTATAAATGTTTATTAATAATAATAAATGCACACACACCTATGGAATTGGACCGAAGACGTGTCCACATTTATATGAATAGTGGGCGCAGCCAGACGTGAGAGACGTGTACGTGCAAACCATGAATATGTCTTCCCCTCGCGGCCCATGTAAACCACATCAGCATACCCATTGCAGTGTCCGTCCACCACCAAACCCATTTCTGTTCTGGACGCCAGCCATGTGTAACGGCAAAAATGTGTCCACCTTCAAAGAGACCTGAGGTCAACATGCAAAAGGAAACAGGATGAAGTTGTGCCCCCCTCCCACTCCTGCTGAAATCCAGACTGAGGAGGAGAGAAAATGGCTACCAGGCAAACTTTTCAGAGGAGGAGATCCACCTGCTCTGCAGGCTTGTACTCCAGGAGGAGGAGGTGCTGCTGCCAAGAGGCCATCACAGATTAGCCAATGCTGCAGCATGCAGGGGTTGCAAGAGAATAAGAACCACCCTTGCATAGTAAGTTCAGAAATAGCACCACAGACATGGGAAGAGATAGCAGCTGGCAGCCAATGCCAGCATACATGGATAGAGAGAGACAGGCAATCACAAAATGAGGGAGAGAGAGGGCAGAAAATGGAATGATCAGTCATGTGCAGGATGCATGAATGTGGAGCAACTATATAAGGGCAGGTATGAAGCAAAGCAGTACCAATGAACAACCCAAATGTGGGTGACAGGATGCAAAACCCCCTGCCCAGTGTGCTGTGCTGGCCAAGAGAGCAGGTATAGTGCTAGCCACCATTAGGACATGAGTGGACACCCAAAACATGGCTCTGAATATAGAAATAGGAAGCAGGGTGTCCACATCTGATCATAATGTTGGCAAAACGGTGAGCACTGGAACAACTACAATGTTATCAACCTGACATAGGACCACTGTGTTCCCTTACTTAGTAGCCAGCCACCAGAGATGGCTCCACTCTCAAAAGCGGCATGTATCCCAGACTGGCTAAGGATGTAGGAATCTTGTCACAAGGTCTGTGTCCTGCATGTTCACAGATCGATATATGCGGCCTCATACTGTCGTGGGAGCCTGAGGGTCACATAAGTACATTTGATGCCAAGGACTGAAGAGAACCCAGCAACCTCGTGGAAATGCACCATCGTCTGCTACCTCTGCTGCGGTGTTTGCAGTAAGGCGATGTAGTTTGCAACATGCCCCACAAAGGCACCCAGGAACTGAATGATGCATCTGCATGCTGCTGTTTGGCTCAGACCTGCTGCTGATGTTCCCAGGAAGGCTAGGGCTGTGAGCACCTTCACATGGACAGGCACAGCCTCTCGTCTGTGGGTGAGGGCAGCTAGTTGGGGCTCCAGCTTTTGGCACAGGTCATAGATGGCTGCCCAATCAAAGTGGTATCTGGTTACACACATTTCATCTGTCAGGTGTAGATACTGACTCCTCAGCCTGGGCATCCTTGGATATGGATGCCTACAGACTGCCCTCCTTCATTCCCGGTCAGCCCCATGCAGCAGGGCCATCGCCAACCAGGTGTTCATGTCCTCCATGATCGATTCCTGAACACAGCACCACACACACCAGCAAGGATGGTTGCTCACGAGCAATGTTCCCTCTAATTTTCGGTAGGCTGTGTGCACATAAAATATCAGCTGTGCAGCTTTTGAAGGAAGGTTAAATTTTTGTGCGCCACATAACAACACTCGGAGTTATATACTTTAAAATTTGACTACACGTCAGAATACAGTATGTACACCACATTGATTTTAATCAAATTAAATGAAAATAGGTGATTACTAAATGAATCGGAAAATTTCTAGTAATTACAATCACAACTTTTAAATTTTAAGATGTCTGTGTTGTTTTCTATCAGAATCAGAATTTTTGTGCACTCTGTTGTAAAGTATGTGCGCTCTCTTGGCGAGGTGTGCGCGCGCGCACACGCGCACAGCTTAGAGGGAACAGTGCTCACGAGTGAAATCAAACTTTTTCTCTCAAATCTTCCTTGTATTCTCACAGATTTTCACAAAGCTGAAAAACTTGCATCCACCATCTACTGGAGAGAGAATTACTGAAGGTACCCTCTAATGGTTCTGGCTGATATGGTATGATGATGTCATAAGAAGCCTCTGGAAGCTTTCTCTATCTCCACATCAGCTGGTAGGGGGATACAACCCACTTGTCAGGACTGGTCTAGCTGGATGATATGGAATGATGTATTAATGACTGAGGCTATTGCTTCTAGCATTTCATTTATTCATTTTCAAGGACTCTAAGAGCCTCCTAAGGAGCATTCCTAACTGTACCTTTGCCAAAGGAAATCACATAATATGTCGCCTCTCAGTGAGCCTTCTCGGGAGCAGTCCCCACACTCTGGAACTCACTCCCAGAAGGATTTAATCTAATGCAAGAATATCTCTACTTCAAGAAGCAAGTGAAATCCTGGCTCTTCTCCCAAGCCTCTAATGGGTGAGATGACTAATAGCTTGTCACAGTGACATCAGCTGCACATACTGCAGAAAGACTAGCTTACCATATGCGCTCTGAGATAAGTGGCATATATTTCTTTGACTGCATATGAAGTTTTTTCCTTCAAGTTAGTCACTTTCTTTCATCTGTCCCATCTCCTTTATTATACCTGTCATGTTTGTCTATGTATTCCACCTCTATATGCCCCTGTAGTAGTGTGGCATATGGTGTGAAGGGGTTTTCTTTATAACATAAGTTAGACAGCAGTTCCAGGAAAACAAAATCAGTTTTACTTCTAGCTTGTTAAACCTCCACAACCTGGTTCTACCGACCCTTCCTCTACTCCCGGTTAAAATTTCCTACTTCAGAACTCCTTTGCGCGGCTTGCCTTGGAAGGCCTTCTGGCTTCGAGGGCCTCTTTCCCTCCTGCAGCCTGCTGGGTTCTTAACATCTCCTTGTGAGCCACACCCTCCCAGCCCTGAACTCTGGGCTACAGACTTTCTTAAAGGGGACTGTTGCTAATCTCTTTGGAGAGGGACGGGTAACATTCTATAGACCCCATCACAACCCTCTTCACTGTCTATTAAGATATTGCATGTAAGAGGGGGTACCCAAAAAACCCAATAATTATTTTTTAAAAGCTATTTATTTCAAATTCTTTACAAAACAACCTTATCCCCTTCAAAATACTCTCCATTACAACTGATACATTTGTCCCACTGGTGCTTCCACTGTTCGAAACATTTTTTGTAGTCATCTTTAGAAACGGCTGACAGCTCCTTCCTCCTTTTTTCCTTGACTTCTTCAATGTTGTCAAATCGGTGTCCTTTCATGCCCCTTTTCATGCGTGGAAATAAGAAAATGTCGCACGGAGCCAGGTCAGGCGAGTAAGGTGCGTGGGGCAGCGGAACCATGCCATTTTTAGCCAAAAACTGTCTAACAGAGATGGCTGTGTGTGCAGGTGTGTTGTCGTGGTGGAAGAACCAGTCTCCTGTCTGCCACAAATTGGGTCTTTTTTGACGAACACTGTTGCGCAATCTTCTTAAAACTTCCAAATAAAAGGTTTGATTGACGGTCTGACCTGGGGGAACAAACTCTGAATGAACTACCCCCTTGGCATCAAAAAAGCAAATCAGCATTGTTTTGATGTTTGATTTGACTTGACAACATTTTTTTGGACGGGGTGACGATGACGTCTTCCATTGGCTTGACTGTTGCTTTGTTTCTGGGTCGTAACCATAGCACCATAACTCATCACCTGTAATGACCTTTGACAGAAAATCTGGATCAGTTTCAAGCTGTTGTTTCAAAACACGACATGTTTCAACTCGATGTTCCTTTTGATTGTCAATCAGAACCCGAGGAACAAACTTGGCAGCAACCCTTTTCATTCCCAAATCTTCCGTTAAAATTCGCTGAACCGAGCTCCAAGATAACCCACTAATCTCTGACAGTTGATCAATTGTCTGTCGACGGTCTGTGAGCACAAGCTCTCTAATTTTTTCAATATTTTCGTCGATTCGGGCAGTTGATGGACGCCCAGAACGAGGTTTGTCATCAATCGACATGTCGCCATTTTTAAACCGAGCAAACCACTGGTACACTTGACTTTTTCCCATAGCGTCATCTTGATAAGCTGTTTTCAACATTAAAACAGTTTCAGCAGCATTTTTACGGAGTAGAAAACAAAATTTCACAGCTGCACGTTCACTTAAACTTGTCATCATAAAAAAAGAGCACGAAATTCCTACGCTCTGTCACATTATTAATGAACAGTTTCACTATGAATCTGAATTCAAGTCATAGGGTTCATTCATTACGGGTCTCAGACTTACAATGGCATAAATTTCTGGGTTTTATTTCCCAGTAATATGCCAGTTAGCATCAATGACCCTTGCTCAATGTCTACGAACCCGTCTTTTTCCTAAAAATTCTTCAAGCAAAAATACAAAGTATTGTTGAATTCTCTACTTAACTTGCAATAGTTGTAAGGTTTTATAAATATACTGCAATCACGCTGTCACATTGAATAGTCCCAACACCAGTGTTGAAGCGCCTCTGCGTTTCTCATTCAAGGTTCTTCAGGGGACAATTGAGAATTGCTGCTGTATTAAAAAACAAAAACAAAACACCCTGCCATAGTAAAACCTACTGAAATTCTTATACCTTGCTAGTTTTCAATATATCTACTCCCTCCCCACTGAATGTGATATACAATTTGTACATTTTGTAACAAAATACTCCCCTATCAGTGTGACCATACAGAAAAGCATGAAGAGGAATAGTAGAATATTACAAATATTGCCTAGTATGCAGCGCCGTTTTATTCGTTGCGTGTGGCAACGAAGTAGAAATTTAAAGGAATATTTAAGTCCGGCAGTTTTGCGAGCAGAACAGCCGACAGATCTGAGGGGGGAAGAGCCGGGTCATCGCCCTTGTGGCCGATGCGCTATTTGTAATATTTCGAAAACATTGGATCAGTTTAATTATAATGGAGTGACATACCGGTTAAAACAAGCTACTACCTGTGATTCGTTCTATGTTGTTTATGCTATTCTTTGCCCATGTGGCCTGTTATACGTCGGGAAGACGATTTGTAAATTCAGAGTCCGTATGAAAGAGCATGAAAGTAGAATTAAATGTAGGAGGATGGAAGCCCCCTTAGTAACCCACTGTACAATCCAGGGACATTGCTTTGAACATTTGAGCTGCTGGTGTATTGAGCAGGTCCGGACGGGATCCCGGGGTAAAACAAGGGAGCAGACCCTCTTGTTCAGAGAGCAACGCTGGATATACCGGTTAGGGTCTGTTCACCCAGTTGGTTTGAATGTAGCAGTTGATTGGGGAGTATGTCTTTAACAGCAATAAGTTCATCGGGCTGGTTTAGAACTTAGTAGCAGATTTGTGAGCATGTTTTTTATAAAAACCTAAAATGAGAAGAAAATTAAGTAAAAAAATAAAGTAATAAAAATATAAAAACGATCCATAGCATGCCACATAAGCCCATTATATTCTTGACTTAGCGAAAACGGACTGCCCCATTTAGTTTTTTGGAAATAGAAAGGAGGAGCCTATGGGGGTTTAAAGTAACGTAGCTGATTCCCAGCCCGCATGCGCGGTGCTTTTACAGCCAGGAGAAGTTAGTCTGAGGAATTAGCGGTCTGTAAGTTCTACGTGGGCAGCATCGTTCATTTATTTAAGGTATTTAGTTTAGTATCTTTTCACAATAACGGGGGGGAGTAGATATATTGAAAACTAGCAAGGTATAAGAATTTCAGTAGGTTTTACTATGGCAGGGTGTTTTGTTTTTGTTTTTTAATACAGCAGCAATTCTCAATTGTCCCCTGAAGAACCTTGAATGAGAAACGCAGAGGCGCTTCAACACTGGCGTTGGGACTATTCAATGTGACAGCGTGATTGCAGTATAT